>CM067569.1:27341456-28750590 GCA_034336665.1 Luscinia megarhynchos | reverse complement strand
TAAGATAGTAGTCCTTTAAGGAAAAAAGGAATAAAAGGGAGATATTTTCTGTTCATGATCTCTAAGCAAGACCTGAAGGATTTTTTTTCCTTGTCTTGTATTATGGAAAAAGATCTTTCTCCTTTTGTTTCCCTATCAACAAAAAATTATCTTCAGTTTCTGTAAAATTGGCAGCTTGGGATATTACAAGACTTGATGTAATTGAGTGATAATCCAGGGTAAAATTTTGTTGTCATAATTTCTCTCTTACCAATTCTTCTTTAAATCAAATAATAGTTGAGTGAAAACTTTATCTGAAAAGGAGACAGTTGTGCATGCTAAAATTAATAATATATAGAGAAAAATTACAAAAAAAAAGAAAGACCACCGAAATGACATTTATAGCTACCACCCCAAAAGATACTGGACTGAGTCTGCTACTGCTAATGCAGTCAGCAGGTGCACAGTTAACATCATTGGTCTTCCTGTCACCTCCTCTTGGGTTATGGTAAAAACAGCTTCCACGTGGGTCAGATCTTTGTGCTCGTGCCCCAGTGGTGGCTTTTCCCCCAGTGATTTTGTCAGCTTTTCATGTAACATTAAAAGACTTGTTGCCCCCAGGTGTCAAAACTTTACCTTTCAGCTGTGCATCAGCAAACCTCTTTTAACCAAAAAAGGAGGAGACTACAGAAAAATAAAAGGTAAAAAGAAAGGGACAGACTACCACAATTAACTGAGGAGTTTATGTCTTGCACATCTGGAGAGAAGGGGCAGATGTAATGCTTCTCACAACTTTAATCTGCTGTTTTTTTCTAAGCAAACACCACTTTTTTTAAAGGCCACAATGCAGAGGAAATGTTCAAATGTTCTCATTGAGGTTCCTCTGGGGATTCTCCAGTTCTCCCTTTCATCTCCCATTCCTGGCTGAGCCACCAAAGAAGTGCAAAGCAGGTACTATGCCAGCTCAAGGAGTGCCAGGATTCTAGACTGGCAGATGGCTGATCTACTGCCAGCACCCACCAGACAACTCTAAAGGTACCTAGATGGCAATAATTTCTAAGAACAGCCCAGAAGTTTTGAGCAAGGTGTATGAGTCACTCTACTCTCCTTTTTGGGAAAAAAGGCAGCTTTTAGTATTCAACTTTTTCCCATTTCATGTTACCCTTCTCCTTGCCAGGTTGTCTCATAGGATACATTGTGGGAACTCAGCACACCCAGATTCTAGTCACAGTTTTGCTAAATATTTGAGTATTTTTCTTATTACATGGAAGTAATCATATTTCCATATTTTAAAAAAGTGAGGAGATATGCAAAATGAATTGAAAGGAAGACAAAATCTTATTACAATTCTAGTCTTTGCATACCACTACTAACACAAACCTTCTCCATCACAGAGATGATGACAGTAGTCAAAAATTATAGAACTTTATGTACCCTAAGTATGCTGAGTATATTTTATGTACTTACTAACAGAAACAGTACCAACAGGAAGGATGAATCATTCATGGATGGTCTCCCAGGTACACAAGAAAACAAAGAGATCCCTTTCCTGAGGTACAGCATGGATCTTATCAGGTTAAGTCTATGTCCCAAGTAACTTACATCCATCTGAGCAAACTGATAACTTAATGTTAATAAAGTTAGAAGATGAGCTGATCCTTTGTGTTATCACCTGTGAGAGTAGATTGGCACTGGTAGTGCTTTACACTACGTGTAAGGTAAGTAAGGATGAATTCTCCTTGCACAGGTGGCTTCAGGGTGCTGGATGACTCCTAGGAGTAAATCCCAATGCTCTTTTGTATATCTAGGCAGCAGGGCTCACTCTATCCTCTCTGAAAAAAACCTCTACTAGGAGAAAGGGAAGTGCTATCCCTCTCCTTTATGCAAAAGCTTTGTTAGGAAGTCAGCAGATGGGTGGGACTAAAGTCAGTTCCCTGCTGTGAGGATTCAGCCAGGAGAGCTGCACCTGCGGAGCTTCAGCTGGGAAACTCCCGTGGCCGACCTGAGAGGGAGGAAGGATGCTTGTCTTGAAACACACCTGGGTTACACATTTGGAATCTGAGCACTTCAATTATCAACCAAAGTTCATTCTAGAAAGTGTGTTAAAAATTGCTTAGTACTAAAGATGCATGAAAGCAAACATGCAAGTGCTCTAGCACAGAGTCGGAGGATTAAGTCTGTGCTTTACTATTGTCCACTCTCTCTGCTCTCTGGATCTTTGTCATTCAGGCTTGGGAATAAAACTATCAAAAAATTACACAAAAAAATCTTAACCAAGTCACTAACAAAATTAGTAGCAAACAATTTTTACTTAATTCCAACAAGACATCCAAAATATCAATAATTTTAATTGATAGATTATAGTCTCCCATTCTTACAAAACCAATTACCTTTGTCCCTTGACTAAAAAATACTGCGCATTAAAAACAGAATTGCTGTGAAACACAGAATAAATCTAATATCTTATCTTTATTATACTACCAATATCCTTTTCCCTCACTCCATTTTAAGTCTAATCTCATCACTACGATAAAGATTCTGAAGTGTGTGTGGTGTTTCCTGTACTAGGATAGCTCTACTTTTCACACAAACAAATGTTGCAAGCATGAATGAAAAAACATGTAGAATTTAAAATAAATGAAATTAGAAAGAATCCATTCCACTTTAGAGAGTATCCTTGCTCCTGCACTGTAAAATGTGAATTTTAATTCAAAGGCTGTCAGTCCAAAACTAGTAGGAGTAAGAAAAAGCAAAAGTACCCTACTTTATTTGCTATTACAATTAAAAATGAGGCACAATACATACCTATTATAACATTAGGTTTAGTCATGCTTCATATACTGGCTCCTAGCAA
Organism: Luscinia megarhynchos; assembly: GCA_034336665.1. Lineage (NCBI taxonomy): Eukaryota > Metazoa > Chordata > Aves > Passeriformes > Muscicapidae > Luscinia > Luscinia megarhynchos. The sequence continues at coordinate 28,747,757 of CM067569.1, read as the reverse complement.
CTGCAACATTCTGGCCAAACACGTAAAATTCTCAATTTTAAGCAGTAGTAAGTGATTTTTTGTTACTCTTAATGCATATGCTACTTCCAACCAAAAAAACAAGAAAAAAGATCAAATAAGAAAATTATAGACCTGCCATTAACAGAAATCTTATGAAAATAGTCTCACAACAAACAGCCTCAGAGAAATTGGTGGGAATATGTTTCTGTTTATCCCATGGGCTTAGAAACCAACAGTTATTTAGGCGTTGAGATAATTACAGCCCTTACGTTTGTTTGGAGGGTTATTTGTGCCTTGGCAAACCTTATCTTTTAGATAATGCCACCATTATTTTTAAATTTGAAGAATGTTCTATTGCATTCCATGTTTCTTTAGCCATCAGTATTTCAGCTGTTCTGAGGTCAAAGCAAATTTCACTGGATTTGGTAAGTACAAATCCTGCAATGCCTTCAATATGTTCCTGCACCAGAGGCTTGAGGAAAGAGGCCAGATGAATATTCAGGTCACAGTGCTGAATGCTGCAAACTAAAATTGCTGGAAGCCTTCCTGAAGTGCATTAGAATTTGTGGCTCTTCTGTTAAAATGACATGTGTTGGTCTCCGGAGTCTGTCACTGAACAAGGACAGACAAAGAATACACACATTTTGCAAATAATGATAAAGAACTAGTCAGGAGTAAAATGGCAGTCTTGCACTACATTGTAGAGGTTCTAAAAGTACTTTCAACTGAAACAGAAAGGGTAATGTGCAGTTCTTTGTAAAACAAATGTATTTGTGTGAACATGCACATAGGTTGGAGACAGGAAAGGTACTTTGAGTAAACCAAAATTCCATCAGATTAATCAAAACCCACCTTTGCTGGATATCTCATTCCTGTTTCCCACAGCCTGGCTTTGAAAGGTTAATAAAATAGAGATTCATATGTTTAAAAACAAGTATTTGTGCCTTGATTTTAAATGAAAATTACCTTGTGTTTGAATTTGTTGGAATTCTTGTTTTCTTTCTTGTTGAGATCGATGAAGTAATGAGTAATGCGATCCTTGGATTTAGAATCCATGTCCCAAGAAATCTTGAAGGAATCACACGTGATGTTACTTATTTTGATGTTGTGTGGGACTGGAAGCTCCTCCATCTCTGCAATCCCACTATCTTGTGATTTATTCCCTGCATAGAAAATAAGCACGATTCATTCAGTGAAGAACATGTTTGATCACTGTTTTGTGTGCTCCAGTACAAGCACATCCCTGAACAGTGTTTCACTAAGGCTCAGAGGGAGTCCTCAGGAGCCAGTGGGGTACAGTTATGCAAGTCTGGATGTCAGTGATGGAAAGCACTGGAAAGGGATGAAATTCCTCGGGTGAATAAGCACTAACAACAAGGTGTGCAGAGTGGCAGAGTGCGCAGAGTGGCTGCCATCAACACTGTGTGTGTTTGCAGGCTGGCAGGACAAACCATCTGAAGCTATCAAGTGCTTTCTATTAAGAATCCAGCAATGTCCACAGTTAACATAATGGCTCTATCTGTCAGTGACATAAACACAAGCAGAAATCATATGTATCCTTCAACCATTTTTCAAGCATGAAGCCCAGCCAATCTCTGCAAGGTTTATAGATGGTGGATGTACATGCCCATACACATATTTAAAACAGCAACTCCTTTGAAATGATGCAATTAACACTTCGATGAGCTACAGCAAAAGGGACACACAAACAAACTTCATTTACTATTCTTTATTCTTTTTGTTTTCACAGCTGCAGTTTTCTTGGGAGGTTCTTTTCTAAATACGTATGGGAGATGAACAAATGACCATTGACCCCAAAAAGAATCGTTGGTTCTAAATTTAGGTCTCTCCTTAGTTCCCAAGGCAGCTTTATAGTTCAGCATTCCGTGAACATTAGAACTCAGAAACGTTAGGTGTTCTTGCACTTGCATAAGACCCAAGTCATAAGTGAGCAAATAAAAAAAACCAAAAAACAGAAAGCTAAGAAAAAATACTGCGCAAAAAAGGAAAAAAAATCTATATGATGTAAGAGAAGAAGTAAAGAAACAGAACAGAAAAAAAAAATGAAAACTGAACATAGATAAGGATAGACAGAACCAAAAGAGAAAACAAAAAGCTAATGTATCCAAAAGAAAGGGAACAAAGCTCCCAAATTCTGGCCAGATGAGGAAGATGGGAACCTCATGCAGGGAGGCAGGGCAATGCATTGTAGAAGTATCACAGTCACATCTAATTATAGAAAAAGATAGTATTTCTACTTTCATCATAACTGGTAAAAAATGTTAAAAAAACATAACTCAGAGATGTTTGGGCAGTAATAAAGTTAAAATTTTATTTGGAAAACATTAGGTACGTGTCAGTCTCTCAACATACTCCACCAAAGAATTATTCCAGCACTTCAATGCAGGAATATTACTGTTGGCCTGATTGTTCAAAATTCTGCTCATAGATACATGAAATTCAATCAGAGTCTGCAAAACTCATAGATCACCAACTAGTATTGTGAATAATGTATTTTTACTGATGACTTTAAGGCCTAACAAAACTACTTTGCTATTTTTGTTTTATTTTATGCATTTACATCCAAAAGGTTGTTAATTCTTCAAAAATTCTATTGCTTTTTTTTTCTTCTTCTTCTTTTTCAACTAATACCAAAATCAGTTAGTGCACGGTCTTGCTCAAAATGCCCCCTTATTTGTGCCATACACAACGACATTTTCAACAGCTGCACTGGTTGCAACAGACTCAGAAATACCAGTCATTACTGAAAGCTTTCTCTTCATATGAAAGACGTGGTAAGTGCTTTTCCCAACATGACATTTCAGAAAGCCAGCAGGGAGAAAATGGCAAGCAATTTGTATTTGAAAGATGACTGAAAGCTCTGGCAGGTACACTGAAAAGACTTTGTATGATTGGCTCTTCCAAGAGCGAGGCTCTGTGTTTAAGTAGAAGATGAAGCATGGCTATTGAGGTTCTCAGAGCTGGAGAGCTGGACAGACTGAGAACCCCTGTATAACATCCTGAACAGACATGCAGCCAGGAAATCCAAGCCATAAACCCACAATACCTGAATATACAAATTATTTGCCTAAAAATGAGCTTCTGTATTCCATATCCAGGGTCTGAGCTGTGTTGCAACTAACCAAAGTGGTTTAAGCCTCAGGACATATGCAAAGCAGTAATGACCACTGACAAAAAGTAACAGAGAGAAACATTTTCAAGAACATCAGTGGCAAAGAACAAAAATGCTTCTGGAAATAGGTATCATTTTTGTGTGTTTCTTGGTGTTAGTATCTGGCACACATCTTCAGATACCTGCATTCCCATTCCTTTAAATTTCTTTGCTTTCGAAGTGAATAAATTGTTTTAAGTAAATGTCAAGCAGAAGATCTCCAGGTAATTTTTAAGGTTAGGGTTGAAAGAGTCAAAGAGCCTACAGTTTCAGGAAAACTGGAGCTGGAAAAGGCATGCCAAGGCCATCCTGGCAGGGCCCCAAAATTGCTGCTCCTACATCTTGGTGATCTGGAAACCCATGGTGCTGGGGTTAGGGGTAGAAAACTAGGTGATAAAACACACATATTTTAGGAGAAGTACAAAGACAACAAAGAAAACTAAGCACACCTAATAATATGCCAAGCTCCTGAAGAACCTCCACCTCTAACACTGGCCTTTTTCCCAGGACTGAAAGTTTGCTACAAAAAAGAAAGCCTGGATTCAGTGGTGATTATTCTGTTCACCCAAACCATGTCTGTCTGCGCTCAAGCACCTCAAAGCAGCCTCTAGGTTGCTGCAAATTTTATGGTGGGTGAGACATCCCGAAGCCACTGAATGAATTTGGAAAGACAAAAGCATGGGGAAGCCCTTGTGATATCCCACTACCAGTGACTCGGAGGAAAGTCAGTGGAACCACGGTGACGCCGCTTCTGTGTCACCACAATTTTCCCCTACACTGATGTAATTTCACTCATCAGGGCTGCTGTCATGCAGAAGAGGGTGCACCAAATGCGGGGTGTAATGTCGCTGGGAATACACACAAGACATTAACTCCTGTAGTTACTTCTGTGTGGTGTCAGCTTCATGAAAACCTAGGAATGTGATGGAATGTGACTCAGGATCATGAGCCAGAAATAAGTAAGGCAAGACTGTACTCACGAAGTACAAAATTAAAAGCTAATTCTAGATTCTTAATACATTCTGGGAAGATATCTGAAAATCAAAGTAGATGAGGATGAGAAGCAATTTCTGAGACTCTGAAAGTTCAGGTAGATATAGATATAGATATAGATATAGATATAGATATAGATATAGATATAGATATAGATATAGATATAGATATAGATATAGATATAGATATAGATATTGATAGATAGATACATACATACATACATACATACCAGCAGCACATGTAATAAACACACTAAAGGCCAAAGAGAATGTTATAATATGAACCGCACTTAAAAAAAAACCACCTCACCTTATTCAGATTTTAAAATGCATGCACTGGGGAAATCAAGGGGGTTTTCTCAAGTTAACATTTTCAATACAATGGGAAATATTAGCTATGGTATTTTGAAGTAGAAATATTTGATAAGTGGGGATCAATGTCTTAAGAGCACACAGGTACCATGACATAAGAAATCCTCTTATAAGATGTGAATGCTAACAACTGAGAGCAACTCATTTACAAACAGGAACTCCCATAACATGAACAGAGAAACCCTTACACCTTCTGAGATACAAAAGTTTTCACCTTTTCTTGTCTTGATAATTCAGCTGGTAGGTTATATATCAGATCTATATAGGTAAAATATTGTAATTTCAGAAATCTGATAAAGACTGGCAATATTTATGTGCTGTAATTGAGACTGAATAGTCCAGTTTACTGAGAAGGTATTTAATTTCCTCAAAAATTCAACAGAAGGGAGAAAACGTCATTCTGTATAACCATCAAAAATGAAAAGGAAGTGCCAGGAAATTATATATTAGCTGCTACTTTAAATTTAACTAAGCAAAAATACAATCTCATGTTTTTCCCCTGTGCTCTGGAATGAATGGCTCCCTGTCCAACTGCTGGTTATATAGAATTTTTTTACAGACCCAAGACAATATGTCCTCACCAAGCAAATAATTAACCTGAATACCAATATTTCAATGTTCATGACAACACCTTGTTCAAGAGAGACAGTGAAATCATATAGAGGAAATACAAATGCAACAACATTAAAAAAATTATTAAATCAAGGCTGTTATTTGTTATGCATGTAAGTGCACTTCTTTAGGATAGCTATTCTATTTCAAAGTTCAATTTTTTATCCATAACCACAGAAGTAATGTTTATGTTTTGCTTGTGCCTCTTTTCTTGTGCAAAAAATTGAGTGAAGAGTCTCCGACTCTTAAGTATCTCTCTCTCCCCCAGAATCCTGGTAAACTACCTCCCAACAGAGATTTTTATACTTATATAAGCACATTTAGGAATATTTTCTAAATAAGTATCCTTGTAAAACTAATTCCTAAATTAGATAGAGAGAATGTCTGACCGTAGAAATCCTGTTAGAGGGATAAACCCCTCTAAACCTTATCCTCATTTCCTCCCCATTGTGATACAACTGTAGTGCACTTTCTAGTAGGAAATGTGCACCATGTCCAATATTTTTTCAAAAATAGTTTCAAAAATAAAGCATTACTCAACTATAACGTGTATCTATATTTACTGAGTGTTTTTGAAATGCACATATACATTCAGATTCTCTTATTACTTGGTTTCAACAGCTTAATTTATCTGTTTCCTGCTAATCTAGGACATTGGCTTCAGCAGGAATATTCCACAGGCAAACCAAAGAGAGCACAACCTAACTCTGCGAGTCCAAATGTGCCTTCATTACAGTCATCCTCTTTAGTGAGAATTACCCCCAAAGAGTGCCCACATAACCAAAGCTCTGAGTTGCCTGGTTTCTGTGCTGAAAAATTTGTCTCAGGCCCTTACAAAGGACTTGACTCCTTCTCACATGGAGGATGAATGTACTCTACCAGTGGCACTGTGATTCAGCTCAGCAGCAGTCAATCTCTCACTCCTGCCGCTGCCAGCGAGGGATGTGCAGGCTCCCAGTTCCCAGCGAGCAGGTCCTGCTCTGTCCAAGCCTGGGTTCTCAGCGCCTGCTGTCAGCAGGTGCCTGAAGCCTCGCTCTGCAGGCTCTCCCGTTTCTCCCGGCCGGAGGTGCAGCACAGCAGCCGGGGGACCATTCAGCACGGGCTGCGAGCTGGACCACGTGTTGCAACACCGACCCAGCCCAGATGCGCATTTGCCCTTGAACAAAAGCAGACTGGACTTCAGGGGCTGCTTCTCCTCAAACGTGTGTGCTCCACTAACACCAGCAGGAATACACAACACACGCCTGGCAAACATGACAGCTAGCAGCAGCAAACAGCTACAGTGGTAGATTTCAGAGCATGGTTTTGCTATCAGAACTGAAGGACTTTGGTCCACAGCTTCTTCTCTCAGCCGGCATTGAATGGAACATTATGTTCAACAGGAAATTAAGTGTATCTTTACAGAGACGGTTACTATAATTAGTAAGCAGAAATTAAATAGTCACATTATAATATTTCTGTGGAATATAAATTTTGGCATGGATACTAGATTCTTGGCAGTAGGTTTGTCAGGCCATATGTATTCCTTTTAAGTTAAGGATAAACCCCAAATATTTCTTAAATATGACAGCTGAAACAGTAGCAAGAAAAGAACCAACAATACTCACTCCCGTGATAAAACCATAGATATCTTGAATTACACCTGGAATAATCTTGATACAAAATATGCATCTGTTAATCCGAAAGCAAAGGCTACTCTCATAAAGATTTTCTGTCAATGATTTGAAATGATGTTTAGGTATAAATTTCATATGATGTACACAAAATACATATATAAATACAAATACCTTTACTTAGTTTTATTATGCTAAGAAAGACAAAAATAATGACAAAAAAATCACCTTTGGGCAAGTGAGTCTCCTCAGGCTCACTCTGAATTCAGTGAAGAGAGGCAGTTTCCTAGATGGGACAATCTGAGTACGTAGAGGTAGCTTTCACATTTAACTTTGCCTCTCTTCAGAGACTAGAGAGGGAGGTCCAGAAGCTAAGAGCTAGTTGGAGTTGCCCTTTATAATAATTTCCTAAATTGCATTTGTCAATTTGACTGATTATCATGATGCAACAGCAATTTTCAAGACTTCTGCCAGAGAAAAAAGAAAAAAACATTGGGATAAAAAGTACGTTTTACACTGTAGCCAATTTCTGAACTCCTTAGCAAAGAAATCTGCATGTCACTGATTCAGAAATATTCTTAAGACTGATACTTTAAAAGGGATAAATGTTTCAAGAATAATTTTTCTGAATTTCTGTGTCAAATACATAATTTATCCCCAAAATATTTTTTTCTGAAAGCACTGATAGGATCAAATATCTCAGGACCATTTAAGCTTGAATGTGGATAAATTTTAAACTCACTAATTGCAATTCATATCATTTAATAACTGTAATTAATTTAAAATAAATAGTGTATTTAATTGCATCATTAAACTAATTCCTCAAAAGAATTGTTTCCTCCCTTGCTATTACCATACAGAAAATTCAGATATATCACTATACATTGTCCTCTGTTGTTATCAGCCAAATAGTCTAAATCAGCACCAATTCTTCCTTTGCTTTTTGACTATCCTTACTTGAAACAAAAATTTAAGTAACTATTAGTAATATCTTCAGAAATACCTAAATGATTTTAAAAAGTCTTACCAAAATCAGTGAAATCTAAGCTGAGTTACTCAAGAACTTCTGAAACACAATGTGCAACTATGAATACAAATTTCACAAACCCAAAGCATAACACAAACCCCAACTGCAAATCAGATCAATGGCTAAATTGGCAGGGCTGACCTTTCACTAAGATTTAATTCTAGTTTGATATCCTGATATCTTGGAAGTATTTAATATTTATACCTTACTCATTCAAAATGAAACCACATTTTCAAAATGCTGATAGCAGCCAAACCGCTAGACTGAGTACAGAAATGGAAATAGATACAAGTCCCTGTTGATATAATTCCCTTTATTAGAGTTCCCCTTACCCCTATTAGATATTTTTGAAGAATATTTGTAAGAAAACTGGATGTCTCTATGCCTTTATAAAGTACTTGGTGTGCCACAAGGTTGGGATGTTATTATTGAATTTTTCCTCTTTTCTTTTTGCAATTTTATTACAAGTTGAGGAGTGTTAACACAGTAATATGCTAAGCTAAACGCACAGGGCTTCACACAAAATTTAGTTTTCACTGTGTTAAAAACAAATGGAGAAAATATGACAAAGGAGAACTTTTATTTTCAGATGAAAATATGCAACTGAAAGGTTCTAAATAATCATGTAGATGCATATTTCTTCAGTAAGCACCACGAAAACTGTAAGAGTGAAAAACCACTTAGGCTAGAAGATTAAACTTCCATCCATGTTACTATGTCTGCTCTCCCCTGTATCTAAGATATGGAGATCTGTTGAGATCCATTTGCCCTACCATGCTCTAAGGACTGACCAAATCCCTGGACAGAGAGCTAAGAAGTGCTGGGACCTCCTTTTATGAACCATGAATACCAAAACCAAACAAACTAAATTGGCCAGATAAACTGAGACTGAATACAAATGTCACCACCATCCATCAGCGTCTTGCTCCTCATCCTGTCCACTAAGTGACTCCTGCATGCAAAACAATTTATACCAGTTCCCTCCAAAGTTCTCAGAATACTTTTACTAAACATGGCTTCATTTCTTACTGTGCCCTGTCATGCAAAGCTAAACAAGTTTCCTCTGTGACGTTCTGTGAAATGAGAGCTGCAGAATGGCCAAAAAACCAAGAAAACCTCCTGCTGGCAAACCGTTGGTTTTCACGGGTCTGCCATCAGAGACAGGCCAGGGCAATTCTGTCTTCCTGAAATCAAAAAGGCCATTATCGCAGGCCACAAAAACTAAGCTGCCACAGTATTTACACCTAATTAAATGCTCCCATTTTGTTCAGCGCAGCAAGCCGCAGTACATGGGTGGTAAGTGGCTCTTCTCAGCATGTGTTGGCTACAAGATACATTTGAAAAACAGAGTTTAATTAAACTGCGCATTTCTCTGGTGCTGAAAGGGAAACAACGTAACAAGGGATGTAAAAGGCTCTAAACCACCATCTTGCTTAATTTAAATGCCACTTTAAAATTAAAATCAACTTTTCAGCCTTTACATATACAACTAGAATTTGAGTATAATGCATACCTCCAGTTATACAGAATTCCAGACCTGGAAAGCATGTCAGAAACTACTATAAAATCTCTCCCAGACCAATCTATCACATTTAGAACTTAATTCATTTAGCAGAAATCTGTGTTATCAGGTCTCTATTATTATGTATCCAATGTGAAGTTCTGATCATGCTTCAGACTGCACTCAGGCCCATTTTGCGGTATATTTTTGTAAGGATGATATCCCAGTGCTGTTTTGCTGAAAACTGGGAGTAAAATTTTTCAGTTGATTCCTAAAGAGGCAGATTTTGGAGCAGGAAGAGATAGAAAGCTTTTAATGGCATGAAGTTTGTCTCTTCTGGTGAGTAAAATGTACAGCTGCATCTGAGACTATGGAACTGCCTATGTCTCCAGGACTAACAACAAAGGAAAACAGATCTCATCGATGAAGGCACTGACTTTATGACCCCAGACTAGTTGCTTGGGGCGAGATTCTGATACAAGTTACACTGCTCTGGGTCGCTGGCCTAATTGCTCCAGTACTCTTCACCTAACTGTGTAATTGAGGCAAAGCATTGCCCTTAGCTTTCCGCTGCTTTTAATATCAACTGTGTATTAGAAAAGTGAGTGTCCTTTCATGATTTGTGCTTCCACATGTCACTAAACAAAGGAGAGACACACTTTCATTTTAGTTTATTACTATGAATCTCATTTATATTGGTTGACTTCATTCTTTGGCTGGCAACAACTTGTGCCATTTATTGCAGCTGTGTTTTCATCTAAGCCAAAAACGTGTTCTCTGCTTCAAGTTAAGTCATGTGAGTTCAAATCTAGCAAGATGAGGCAGCCTTGTATTCACATGAGCTTTAATGTGACCTGCCAGCTTGCATGAAACTGCAAGTGCCTTGATCACAAAAGGATTTTTAAATTTAAAATCCACTTCCTTTCCACAAAGGGAAGCCCAGACAGAAAGGCAAAACTTGTTACTTGAAGGGCAGCAGAGAGAACTCAAGGCTGGAAAACACAGTTTTACTAAGCATATTCCTTGAGAAAGTAGGGTGCTCAGCATGAGTGGGTTTTGTAACTCTCTGGATACCCTGGCAGTCTGCAGCATGAATGAGCATTTCTTTACTTCAGCACACTGGCAATTGCTGCGTGCTTTTCACACACATCTCTTGTAAGGAATGGGATTTGGCTCTGGTTTACACCAGTTTGTGCTTTTAAGCTGTGATTTGAAATGTATTACATATTCACAATAGTTCAGGAAATTCTGCTTTGTAACTTGCACTGTTTTATTTTGCATTTAAATTGTATGCACATTTCAGAATTGTATGCCTGTTTCAGACTTTGTCTCAGGCCCTGACAAATAAAGGATATAGGGGTTTTGAGAGTCTTTTTTTTTTTTTTTTATTGTTTTGGCAGGAGTTGTTCTGTTTTGTTTCATTTTTAGTTGGTTTCCTAGAGAAACCAAATATTGTCAAGGTCTTTAGATGTAGGTCTGCCACTTGATTGACTGTTCCTAACTTTTGAACCTCTGACAAGAGCAGAGAGCTCACAGATAACTTAGGTTGGTGCCAATTTCTTTAAGGGAGGCAAGCATGCAGAAATAAGAGGATCCTGCTAAACACTCCTTATCAAGAGGAAGGCTACAATGAGGTCAAGCTTTTCACTGTTAGAATATAAAGAAGACACAGTTATGAATATTCTAGTCAAAAGAAATCTTTCAGAGTTGTCACCACATTGGAATTCACCCCTCATTGAGATACAGAATAGCATACTGACCGTGCATATTTATGAAAAGTCTCAGCTGTAGCTCATCAGCTTCCTGTCCTGATGGCATTTATGACAGAACTCTCCCGTAGGTTATCTAATGAAAATTGTCTCATAAAGAGGAGAAAATTCAAAGCAAAGTTTCGATGCATTTAAGTTAAAATAAACCTACAACAATTCTAAAAACATCAGATTCAAATCCATGGTCCTCAATAACTCTGAAATTGATTTTTTAAAAAAGTGCAGCTCAGTCGGATACTTACAATAATTCCCATTACAAATTTTTCTGTAGTCTTATTATGCAGGCTGTCAACAGCCATTGGACTGCAACAATGGCATCAATCATGATCATGACAAGACAAAAACTGATTAGCTATAGAGGAATAGCTGTACAACCTTCTACAAATTCACAATGCCAAACAAGTCCCCTTGGGTATGGTACTTAAAAAGAATTCATATTTAGATTAGTTTTTTATTTTTAGGATTTAGAGCATTTAAAAGCATCTCAAGGAATACTTTCCAGTTCCCACTCCCTACTATATGAGCTAATCTAATAAGCATACTGAGATACACTGAAGGATTTAGTTTCCCTCTCTGGCTTCCATCGCCAGCACTGCACACTTGCACTAGGGCTGACAGTCCCACCAGGCAGCCTAGGGGGTTCCCTGATGGTCTGCTCAAAGAAGCAACACAGAAACCAGTTGAGCACTACAGAATATACCAAAATAGAAAAAGGAAAATCACTATACATGGAGATTGTGGTTTTGTCTTCTCTGAATTTGTTCAGTTATGAGAAAGCACAGAGTACTAGATAAGTTCCTACCACACAAGTCATGCTGGGCCACCTGGCTACCTGATGTGTCACAAAACCTGAAATTAAACTCTCGTGCTCTAGAAAGGCTGCTCTACTCAGATTCCTGGATATCAAGTGTGATTTAAGAACTCCATGATACCTAAACAGTGACAAAGAGAAGAACAGAAGTGACATATTATTTGTGTCAGGGTTCCAAAGCGGGGCACAGAGCTGTTGACAGACAGAGGAAACAATTTCTTGAGGTACCCAGAGTTTCAGGTGCCTCCATCTACAGGGGAAAGAAAGCAACCCTTACACATGGGCAGAGATGAGACTATCACAATAAATGGCATGAGAAGTCTTATTGCCCAAACCTGTCTTTTCATGAAGAGTAAGGTGGTAGCTGTGTCATCAGAGTACAAGTAACACTGCCTAAAATTCCAGTATGTTCCACACAAGAGAGATGTAACTTCCCTGTGATCTCCTGGAATCAGTGAGCAGCCTGAGGGGATTTTCAGTTCCTGTGATTAGAGATATGTCTTGGAATTACACTGTAAGTATGAAGGCTAGAAGTTCATCAGAAACATTAGCGCTCTGAGTCACATACTACTCAACATTTATATTAAATTACCAGTACAAAGTTCATCATGAAAGTGTGAGTAGTATTACCTTATGTCATCACATGGAAGGTGGAACTTAGTAGCATCAAAAAAATACAATCTGCTGCATGTCCTGTTTTTAATTTTAGCTCTTCCTTTATATAAACTCACATGTGATTTCCCTTTACATAAGTTGCATTAAAAGAACAACAACACAGCATGACTCACTCCACAGATATTTGTACACTAGAACTTACAGCTGGCCAAGACTGAAAGAGCCTTTTAACAACTTTTTATCTTGCTTATTTTGAAGTCCAAATGTTTTCAATTATGAGTACACATAGAAGTGAACTGTAAAAAATGCTCACAATAATCTTTAAAAAAATGTTATTTCTAGCCAAAAGTTAAATGCAGATTATAAATACAGGTCAAATATATCAACAAATATATCAATCTATCTTAAAAAAAACCAGATTGGATCCAGACAAACTGCAATTTATGAAGAAAACCTCCAAATGAGATGCCTATCTGTATGAAGTAAGATAGAACACACACACCAAAGACTAGAAAAATATAGCACTTTTAAGATCTTAATCATGCCACATTATGAATGCAAATTGGTTTTTACACAAAGTCTTAGTGAAGCCAATGGAACAGCTCAGGAAAGAAATTTATGGGATACTTCTGATCATTGCAAACCGAAGAATTCTAATAACAAAAGTGCTTGGATTTACAAAGCTAATATGGCAATTCGTTCAACTGTGCTTCTCCTGGAGCTGCCAGCTGGGAATGACTTTCTCCAATATCGAAGAAATAAACTCCAGACTCCAATTCACACTTGGAACTAAGAGTGCAGCCCTGATAATACTTTCTGTCACTCTGCAGGAATGAAAGAGCAACACCAAACAAGTTTTAAGGCTTCCATTTTTGGCAGCAGCTACACCTGTCAAGACTCAGAGAAACACTTGTTAGGTTATGAAAACAGTACAGCTAATCATTGCTTTTGGAAACATCCATGCAAAACACCTTGTTCATTCAAGCAGAAATAAAACAAGAACACTCTGAGAACAATAAAACAAAACTGACTAATGACTCAACTACAAAAACCACTGTGAAAGCTGATTCAGTTTATAAATGCTACAATGAATTCTAACCAAATCTTGTCTGCTGAAGGAAAGTATTTCAAGGTCAAATAAAGAATGCTCCACTGTGGAACAAACCCTAGTGAGGAAATCATACAAAGGGATCCTGGAGCAGAGTTTTCTTTAGTTCCAACTGCCTAAACACTGTCTTTGTTCGTAGTTTTTTATAGCAGTGACATTTTATACATATAGCCTGTTCTGGAAGTGTTAATACTATCTCCAGACATGTTTACAAACTTTTGAAGAAAGTGGTCTGCAAGAAAAATGCTTAAAAATTCTGTCAATAGAGAACAGAAGACACCATTTAAGCCTGTGGGCTGTGTTCAGCCAGAATGAAATACAGCCTTCAGGTCACAAAAAGCACGAAAGGACATGCCTGCTGGCAGAACACAAGATGTACCTACTGTCATGAGCAGTCTAAGAAAAACTCAGACTGGGAAGACTTTTAAAGATTACCTCTTTTGTCGGGGTGGAAGATACCACCACTACTTCAGCAGCACAAAGGGGACTGAAAACTACCTTATTCAGAAAAGGCAGAGCCTTCAAACCTGCTGTTTAGAAGCCATGAACAATAAAAGATGGAGGAAATTGCAAGGAATAGAGGAAATTGCAAGGAGGAGATCTTTGCTAGATTCTTGGGTTAAAAAACAGAAAACTAATGGGGCAGAGAAGTCCCAGAATGAAAACCATGGTCAGGAAGACAGACTTTAGCAAGGCTTTGTTTTGTTGTCTGGAACACAACAATGCCTGACTGGAACCCATTCAAAAACCAATGATGAAATACTAGAGAAATCTAAATAAGGATATGATAGACTCTCTCCTCAGCACACCTTACATGACAAGAGGGATACTCTGCCTGTTCTAAAAGCTATGGCTCTGGGACCAGGAACCTCACTGGAATGCTGTTGGAAAGATTGAATTGGCCTTCTGGATGTATTCTGATCTTGATCATTTGGGCAGAATGGCAGCATAAACTGTGAATTTGGAAACATGAACTCAGAACACTACTTAAAAGAGGTGGTAGAGCCACCAAATTGGTAGGCTGAGAAGAAAACTGCTAGTAGAATAGAAAAAACTAATTTAAGATGAAAGAGATGAATCAGATACTAATGGCTAACTCTTACTGAATAAAAACAGCTTAGTTTTTGAGATTTGCAGAAGATATTTGAAATTTTAAATGAGGGGTGGGCTTGGCTTCTTCTTCTAGGGGACTGCTTCTCAGATGCTGGAGAGGTTAGAATTTCTCTTCCCTAAATTATTGCTCCTGCCATTGTACTCACTGGGAGCTACTGATCTGCAGGGTTGAGTCAGGGCTGGCAGAGGTGAGACTGACATATGGAAAAACAAGTAAGGAGCTCACGTGTCCCCTGGGCTACCATAGAGCCTGTGGCTGGTTCCAGGCTTTGTGTCTTTGTGAATGATCTAAAGAGAGATCATATTTTTGTATTGCAGGCAACATTAAACAGAAGGAGCTGCAAGCACAAGATGGCTTAGAAGCCTAAGCAGAAAGTGCTACAATAGGTTCTGCCACAGAATAAATAAAAGAATGCATCTGGGATCTCTAATCTGGAACAAACAAAAGAAGAGTGAACACACACAGGAGACAATGATGATTAAAATGTTTTAAGTATAAAATTGACTAGAAATTAACTACAAAAGCCATATTATATGTTTGAGCTTCAACACAGCAATATCAGCACTGGGAAAGAATAGTGATTCTGTAGGTGAATCTAGCATAATTACACATCAATCATTTCAGTAGCCTTTAAAGGATCTTGTAGAGTTACAGTAAAGAATAATTGAATGAAAAGGGGCAGAAATAGAATAGCAGGAAAAATAAAAATAGCTAATAATATATAACTTGGTCATTGCCAGACAAAATAGCTCACAATCAATTATGCAAGTTTGGGCATCATAAAGCTCTAAAAGAAGATGACAAGGAAGAAGGAAGGAAAAATAACCCTAAAAATTCATTAATATAGAGGAAGAATTTGGGTGACCACATTTCATGACACCAGAACGTTGAATAGCCAGTTTCCAGCAAAGCCTCACTACTTAGTGACATCATTACTTATGATAAAAACAAGACAGGATGGAATACTTGCTGAAGTGGAAGACATAGGCAAACCATTAGTTTTCTTTTCTTTCACAACTCTAAAGATCATTCATGAAGTTGTTGCTCGGCTCCATTAAGTATTTTTCTGTTCTAACAATAAGGAATATGGGAAATCGTTGTCTCTGGCAAAAACTTAAAGCTAAAATAGTAATTAGTAGTTTTCTTCGCAGCAAGAGAGCTTTTGATGTGATGCACTAGATTTTAACTCCTACCTGAAGCAGCATTATCATTTGTCCCAAAGAAAAAGAAATCACAATGTTAAAGTTCAGCCAGCTTAGACATAATTTTATGGAAAAAATATATTTCTTAGTTGGCCATTCCACCACTCAAACCCTAGAAAAGTGATATGGTTTGCATTTTAAAGAGAGAGAATCTAAATTGCCAAATTTGCAGCCAGGGAGAGGAACAAACCAACAATAAGCATAACTATGAATTTTGTGTCCCACTAAAATATCACAAATACAAGGACTTCTCTATTATGCTGGATACAGAAAATAAGAACTGTGCTCAGAAGTGTCATAGTTAAAAAAAACAAAAACAAACCTAACAACTATTTAGCAAGAAATATTCAGGACACTAAGAATTACTGTGAAATTTGGATCTTGAAGTTGTCCCTCATGTGGAAGTCTACCTAGATATTTGATTTTTTTCTCACCTCTCAGGCATACATGATGACATTTCAGAAATAGCAGTGATATTGCTCCATAGTGCCAAAAAAGGGATTTGAAGATTGCATCCAAAGACTGCATCCAAAGATTGCATCCACTTTGTCCCTTCTGTTTGAAAGGTGAATGTGTACACAATATGGCAATGAAAATGCCAATTAATGAACTCCAGAAAAATATTTCTGAATCCTCCAATAAATCCAACATAATAATAAACTCCTGAAATAAATTAGAAAACATGAGACATGCTCAAATAATATGAAAAGCCAAAGATGCAAGCTGTTTACATAAACCAGAAATGACATCTTAGCTTATATGATGTAATGTTTTTATACAAGCCTGGTAGACTAAACAATTGTGATGGTGCCAAGTGTTTGGAAGGTGATGAAATTGATTGAAACTGGCCAAGACACCAGTTCCAGCTCTGATCCTGATGCCTAAATATGTTCTTCAAATAAATGAAGGCAGAAAAAAAGTTTAAAAGCATGTTAGTAAGATTGTATAGTTCAAACCATCAATAGTTAGAAAATACCAGAATGAAGCATACTTGAATAACCTTAAATTGGACAGTTTGTTTAGATTATGATATAGCCTTTAACTGCATGATTACGTACTAATTTTTCCACATAAATTCTGATTCATTCAGCATACATAATGAATAGTGGGCATATAATGAACTATTTTTCTTGTAACAGCTATTTGCTTTTGTTCAGCATGTAGTCCCAGGACTCATTTGCTACACATTATTCATATTCTTCTCTGAAGACAAAATTATGAATTTCATCATGGGTTTTTCCATGCACCTCATGGGTTTCCCAGCCTCTGTCTGATTAACAAACATTCATTAGTTTATTTTGAAAACATTGCTGTGAGGGGAGGCAGCAATATGCTTCTATTTTTCACATGGAAAACTGAGGCAGAGGAAACTTCATGTGGTTGATGTTCTCTTCAAAGCCTTTTTTTAAAAAGTCCTACTCCCACAGAAGTTAGCAGCAGCCTCTACTGCTCTCTACTTGACTCTAGGTACTCATGGTATCCTTCTCTGCTGGCAAATGAACAAGGAGGATTTGTCATCCTGGGGGTGTGTGTGGCTTTGAAGGATGTCATCCATTGATACACACTGACTCTTCTCTGGCAGTCACGCCAAAGCACGGCCTCTTCTGTCCTGTTCCTTGAACTTATTCCTGTCCCCCTTCCTCCTTCTTCCACAGTCACAGTTCAAAAGTCCTTCATTCCTAAGGCTGTCCTCTCAGTCCCAGTCTCTCCGCTTAGCAAGCCCTAGTTCCATTCCTTTACTGCTGCGCTCTGTGGTCCAAACTGCCCATTAACCCCCGTCTTGTACTTCCTCATTCTTCAAATTGATATAATCTGGGTGAACATGCCCTCACTTTTTAGCCCCCCAGTTTTACTTCCCTGATCATGCTGCCTGAACTTAGATTGCCTTCCTTGCTCCTTTATCTTCTTCTCCCATCCTCTTTCAGGGCTGTTTTGTCCAATTCCCATTTAACCAAATCCCCATCTTGCAAGTCTTTCCTATTCTTCTGCCCTTGACCAGTCACCGCCTCTAGTCCTTCAGCACCTCCAGGGCCAGTTTTCTTGCCTGACCCCCTCATCTGTGTGCCCCAGGTTCCAGCATCCTCTTTGAAGGTTTGCTTCTCTGCTCTTCTCCTTTCTGTATTTTGACAGGTGTAGTTTTGAGAGGTGCCTTCTGCTTTCTCTGTGTCTATGCCAACGAAGGGCAGGGTGAGGGGAAGACGGTGTCACAGCTCTCGGCTGGTGGGATCCACAGGCACAGTGCATTGTCTGTAGGGGGAGCACGGCACAGCCACAGAGGAGCTTTGGGAAATTCAGCTGCTGACATCTAAGACTGTTCTACGAAGCCTATGAAAAGCTTGGTTTTTTCCAAGACTTATGGTTGTCTGAAAACAGCTATATTTTCATAGCATTGGTGTGCTCATGACAAAAAAGACATCCATTAATCTACTCAAGGTTTAATCCCCAGGTAGGGCTAATACAAATTTTACAAAAAGGTCACCAAAATGTTCAGCACTGATGAAACTCACATGATGAAGCTTACAGAAGTATGGCTACAATGTTCAAATATGGCAAAGAAAAAGAACAAATGCTAGACTTCTTCCTATACAGAGGGAGTTCAACAGAATTCTGAGGAACTACATGTTAAACTGTACATCTGACTGAGCTGTGCTATTAGACACATGTAAAAGAATAAGAGCAAATAATGCAAGATGCCTTTGAAAGTAACAGCTCATAACGGGCTTGATAATGTTGCATTCACTTTGAACCAAATCTTATCAGGAGTTTTTATCTAAAAAAAAATTTTCTAAAGTGCATACTTTTATTATCTCTTATTTAACATTTGTAAGTTTTTAAGTTGCTTTGATTCATTAAGAGAGACGATAACGCCTGCAAAAACTACACTGAAAGAAACACAGAAAAAAAAATCCAAAAATAGATGAACTGTCACAATATTATTAATTGCTTACTCCAATTACTAGATTTGTAGCTCCTGTATATACCTTCACAGAAGGTATAACCCAGTTTGCTGAATACAAAACATCTCAATATTAATCCTCTCATCTTAGAAAACAAGAAAAATATTTTGCTATCTACATGAATTTTCCATTACTGTTTATGTTTTTGCTGCAGCAGTGCTTGCAGTTCCAACTAAGTATATTGCAGAATTTGTCATAGTCGGATGTATAATGTTATGATTTCACTGGCTGTCTTTACAGTTACTACAGCTTAAACACCAAGGGTATTTTCAGAATATGAAAATCTAGTATATTTATAAGTTACTATGTATAATACATTGCTATTTATCACAAGACTTTGTGGAACATCAGCAAGGCAAATCACCTTAAGAACATCACCCTTTTCAACAAAGATACCCTAAAATATATTGCAAGTATTTATAATACAAATGTACCCATGTACACACTCAGGGATCTATGTATGGCATGTACATTTGTACGCTTATCTCAAAGATGAATGCCTTAACCTTTGCTTCCTGGTTTTCTGTTTCCATTAGAACAAGCTTTTTGATGCATAAGTGCCACCTGTAGGAAATACTGAAGTGTGCTCAAGAGCAGCCCTGTGCCAACTGAGGCACCCAGTTGTCTCTCTGCCATTCCCAATATAGGCACCTCCTTTGGAAATTCAGCCATGTATTGAGGAAGCAACGGCCCTGGATGATGGCAGATTGCTTGATGAATGTTAGTTTGAAAAGCCACATTGACAGGAAAGTTGTTGTTTTCCAGTGAAGTCTAAACAGAAAGGAACTGAAATGAAAAATACTACATTTTTCCATTTGCTTGTCTGTATGACGTTAATCCATAGGAATCAAGCAGTCCTTCACTACTGTATATTGATCCAAATAGAGTTTGTCATGATTAACATGGACTACTTCACTACAATTCCTTAGGGTACACAGATACGGAAGATTGCATAATTTATCTATTTTTAATTATATCTACTATTAATTACAAGGAATATATGTGAAAGAGTGTTTTAACAAAAAAAAAAAAAAAAAAAAAGAAAAAACAACAACCAGTGTAATCTCCACTACTATAAACATAGTTCAGTTTTCTGTGGCAGTGAGTAAAGCATGAATGGATGGAAGTGCATGCATCTTAATAACGACATGAAAAGAAAAATTAAAATAATTTCTAATGTAGCTATAAAAATAATACTGATAAAAATCTGATACTGATAAAAATAATAACTAAGAATTTTCAATGTCCTATTATTTTTAAAAAAATATTTCAAGAAAAATAAAGAGCTTACAAAAATTAATATTTTTAAATGCTAGAGTCTGCCTAGGTCAAAAAAGTGAAGTATTTAATCCCATTTGTAAAAAATAACAGAGCAAACTGGCCTGACTCCCTCTGTAGCCATCAGCTTTAACAGTAATGCTCCAAAAATACACTCACTACAAGGAAATAGTTTCATTAATTCAACTGTACAAATCAGTGATACAGTATCCCCATTCCTTGGTACATTTACTAGGTAACATAAATTCCACACCCAAAGCACATTTTGGATCCAAAAATGAGAAGTTATTTTAATAATTCGATGTGAAATGACAACATAGAAATGAGAACGAATTATATGGCACTCTACGAAAAAATATTAGTTCATTGTTTGACGGCCAGTGAGTCTGTTTAGTTTTGTCAGTCACAGTTGTATACAAACGACATGTCTCTTTTCCCCTAGTCAGCCGTCAGCGTCGCTTCGAGCACGTACACTTGTTTTGGCTGTCCCTCGTCACTACCTGACATTTATCTGCTTGCTTCAACACAGACAGCCTTTAACAACCGCACCTGCTACTCTGAACCCAAACTTCACCTGCGTGCCGGGGAGCGGCCGGGCGGCCGGACTGACAGCCGCTGTCCCCGGGCGCTGCGGCGCGGCGGGAGCGCGGCTGGGCGCAGCGGGCCCGGCGGCGCGCTGCTGTCCGCGGTGCTGAACCGCCTCCCTCTCGCTCCCCCCGCGCCCCATCTTGCGAGCCCCCGCCTGGGTCCGCTCGCCGCCTCACGGCTCTCACGAGGGACCGGCAACAAGTCCGGCCGCTTGCCCACGCCAGCCGGCATATCCGTCCGTCTATCTGAAGCACGGGAATTGCCCTATAATACAAAGGACTTCGGAGACCGCGGGCAACAAAACCCCACCAGGGCCGCTACCCCATCCCTAGCTGCGGACTCTCCGCAGCTCGGGCTCTGGCTCTCGTTGCTGCCTCTCCCAGAACAAGCCCCAGCGTCCATTCCTGGCAGGGGCAGGGTTGTGCATCAGGCTTGCCCGGGGTAATCGCACCGCAACGGCAGGCACGGTTTAGGGAGCGGCGGTTTTCCCTCCCTTCCCTCCAGCAAGGTGCAACCTTCTCTTCTTTTGTTCTCAATGGCAGGAGGGTGGCGGCAGCGGCGGGAAGGGTAGGGAATACTTGCACCTACAAATTCGTGGGGGATAACAAAGGACCATACGACGCGCGGATTAATTTGCATTAGCATCCATGAGGGCAGCAGCATTTTACGTCTTCAGGGATTAGCCGCGCCGAGCCCGGGCTTACCGTCCCTATCGCAGAGCTGAATAGCCTCCAGGCTGAGGTTCTTGATCACCTCCTCGCAGGGGCTCGTGGGGCTGCCCACGGTGTGCGCCAGGCGCGGAGCCTCCATCGCGCCCCTCACCGCTGGCTGCAGTGGCTTGGCCGGGGGCTGGGGCTGGCCGGCTCCGGTGCAGAGCCGCGCGGCAGCGCTTCCCGGCGCCGCCCGGCTCGGCTGCGAGCGCTCGGCGGAGGAGGCGGGCGAGGAGCGGATTTGTCACCGCAGCGAGCCGGGGAGGGGGCAGCGGCGAGGCGGGAGCCCGGCGCGCCTCGGGATCCGCGTTTAAAGGGGCCGCGGCCGCCGCCTCGGAGCCGTCCCTTCCCCCTCCGCTCCTTATGTAACTGCGGCCGCACCTCCGCGGCAAGCTCCCGGGGAGTCCAACCTCTCCCGAGGCAGGCCCTGCAAGCGGCCGGCCCGGGTTCCAGACGGTCTACCTCAAGCACAGCTGCCCACCTCCGCGGCGTGGTTTGTTTCGAGGTTACTCCATAACCCGACAGAGTCGCCCAAGGCAGAACCACCCCCAAGTCACCGTTAGCGGCTTGCCCCTACCCTAAGCGCACAGCCCACCATGCCCGCTGGGTGCAATCACACCCAGCTGCAAGGGCTCTGCCATCCACTCCGATCCTCCGATTATGAAAGATTTTGCAGAAAGAAATACTAGCTGGTTTTAGATTGGCAAGCCTAGAAAAGCCGGCAGAAGGTTATTGATTGCAAGAGAGGGTGTGGGAATGAGCATTTCTGGCTATCTGTCCTCCACATTTCCCACCTGCCCTTTTTGTGGGAAGGAGAAATAATCCATGTGGTAGTGATGCCATTCCTATCAAGCTTTTTTGAAAAGTTATTTATAAGTTCCTAGCTTCAGGAACAAGAACAGGGCCAGAAAAGGAGAAAAATTAAAAAGTAATAGGATAATAAATTCAACTTGTGTAGCACTGCGCCATCATCAGGTGTGACAGCTCAGCTCCCTCCCCCCCATAGGCCTGCAGGCTGGAAAAAGGAGCGGCCTCTGGGCCTTAGGGGCTGCAGGAGTGCACTGCTTTCTCCAGATCTGAGACTGACTTTGGGATCTAGTTCACCATGCTGGAATGGGATCACCAGTTTCCAGACAAAGTGGTTTAAGTCCATTTCCTACCACACATTAAAACAAGCATTGCTGGCACCTGTCTGCTGTTTCACCAAACCGAAATTGACCCCATTTAGCCACTGATCATGAGACATCAATACTGGTTGCATTGAGAAACAGCAGTTCATTGCATGTAAGCTCCCACCAAGACTGAGGCTGTGATATTTCTTGGTCAGCATTTCATGACAGCAAGTTCAGAGAGACCCTAAAAAGTCCCTAATATCTTTCTGCAGTCCCAAGACCACCCAGTGTCTTCCCACAGTAGCAAGCCCCATGCACAGTTGGATGTCTGTCATTCCACTAACACTGGACTTTGAGATCCTTCCATTCTATATTATGGTTTCCAGGGACACTAATCTCTGAAAATCCAGGGGAGAAGGAGCAATGCTGAGCACCCTTCTGGGACTGTGTACTCTTTACACACACATGCCTCACACACAGTCTTTATTGTTCATTTTTTCTTTTTTGTGCTCTTTATTTCTCTGGTGTTTTTAATCATGATGGAAAATGTGTGCAGAGGGGTCAGGCAGAGAAGAAATGGAATGAGTGGGAAGGGAGCCTGAAAGGAAGAGAAAATGAAAAGGAAGTAACAGGACGGGAGAGTGTGAGTCAGTGGAGAGGTGGGAAGGGAGAGGAATATATGAATGAATGCACAGACAGAATGAGGACAAATATAGAATCAGAAAGGGAAGAAATTAAAGTGGGTGAGACTGCATTCATCAGGTTTTAATTTTGTGTCTGACAAGCATTAATTCCCTGGACTGAAGCAAAACCTTTCTCCTTGATATTGCAACTGTTCTTAGCACACAGGCATCTCCTACATAAGGCTGGAAAATTTCTTTCTCTGAAGATCGTGTATTTAGTCCCTCAGCCACATTCATTCCCTTCCACAATGTGGCAGACACTTCAGAAACTCACACAATCTTATTACTTCTTTGCTATAACATTATATAAAGTCCATTTGAAACAGACACTGTTCTTGAATACTGAGAGAATTCCCAATTTATTCTCTCTGCCTCTATTTGATACACCTTTCTCTCCTCTACTTCTTATTCTATGCAACTGAAATCAGGTTTTTAAGAACGGATGGATTTTGCATGGCTCTTTGGAAGCAGCTTTTGGGGTGTCCCCATTCCTCAAAGGCCTCTCATTTCTCAGCTACCTTGTATCAATAGTCCCTGTCTAAGATATATCTATTTCTTTCCCAACACCATTACAATTTTTTTTAAGAAAAGACTGATTAACTATCTAAATACCAGCCAACTTCAGTGTAAGTGTAGGGCAGAGAACCCTTTTCCATAGCTCTGCTTTTTCTAAAGCTAGACCTGCCTGAGACAGTATTTTGCAGAGTCACACTTCAGACTGCGTGCTTCCTTTAGCCTATCACTACTCCCATCACCTGGGCAAGGGATCAACAATTTTTAAAGCTCAACTTACTCCCAGATGTTATTCCATGCAATCATTTGGCAATTAATTTAGTCCTAGGTATTTCAGTCTCAGAGCATTCAATGCTCTCATGGCGTTTTTTTCTCACCTGAGAGAACTATACTCTGCTTGTCTTAACAAGGAATATCATTGTCTGAGGCACAAGTTATGTTTGTGATAAAGGATGACAGAGTCTCAGCATATAAACAGAAAGTTTATTCTGTGACAGATTATCCCTGACAGTGTTTAGCAAAAAATGTCACATATCACAAATATGGGTCAACATTATGTAATGGAAAGTCTGAAAATGGCAGCACAATGTTAGAGACAGCAGAGTGTCGTGTTTAGAACTGCAAAAGCTTGCAAAAAATTTATGGCAACAGCAACCTCTCATACTTTCAACATTTAGATAAACAGAATCTTACCGACTTCTGCAGTTTAACAACAATGTCTCTGTTATTACAGTAACCTCACACAAGGAGAGGAGGAAATGTGAGCTGTGACACACAGCTCTTGCCTGGCAAGGTTCAATAATCTCAGTTCTCCTGCCTCAGCCTGGCATTCACAGTCCCCCAGGTAGGTCAGCAAGATCTTGCTGCAGAGCTACCACTTGCTGCAGAGAAGCTGCCAGCAAGCTGGTGAGATGTGTGGCTTCTTTCCTAAAAGGCATAACCTCATTCATGCCATAAAGCAGGAGGAAAGGGATTCCTGTGTATTTCTTTTCTCCCCACAAACAACCCCCCTCCCCCACGATTACAAAGTTTAGCAACACCTGTGTTTCACCCTGTTTTGGGAAAACTGCTGTGCATTAGCAGCAGAGCACAGCACAGAGCTGGGCAACCCCATTCTCACTATTTGAAAACTTCTTTGTATTTCATTGTAGCAGGTTTTTATCTGCAAAATATTATAAAAGAAAAAAAAAGAATATAAAGAAACCTCTTTCTCAGACCTCAGCAAGACTCAGAGTTACAGCTCTGCCTTCCCACTTGGGAATAAAAAATGACTTGTGTTATTGCTCAGTGGACTGTGCAAGCAGAAGGCAAAAAGACTACAGACATGGTTTTCAGGAAAAAAAAAACCAGGAAGGAATTAAAAACAGCATTTTGGGATTTTTTTTTTGCTCTTATTAGTATGTCACTTTTGAGGAGAAAAGCAAAATATTAAAGGACAGATAAAAAGGGTGAAAATCAGTATTGAGGGTCAGTCCTCAAAGACGGATTGACTTAAATTTAGCAACTAATCCCTGAAGTTTCATGGAAATAAATTCTTCACAATTTTGCAGTTATTCTCTTTTCAATGGACATGCCAACTATTTCAAGTGTGCAAAGGCACACACTTGAAAAAGACTGTTTGCAAAATATTATTGAAATGCCATAGAACTGAAGTAAAATCCACAGACTGGTGACAGAAATACAAAAAACCCACCCCAAACTTTAGACCCTAAGTGATAGGCATAACTCTGTAGAGTTAATGTGCAGTGTGATGCCGCAGCCTTTGCTGAGACAGACATTGATGTGTGACAATTTAGGTACTAGGTACAGTATCTAACCAGGAACCTCTTTGTTTTTTTCTCAGATAACAAGGCAAGAGTCTCCTCTAGTGTTCAAACAATGAGAATTATGGCAGAGCTCCCCCTTTTATACTCTAGGAAAGTCCAAGGCAGAGTAGCAGTATTTATTCTTAGCTCTAGAGTGAGTCTCTCTCCCTCTTTCTGCAAGGTTAACACCCATGGCCAGGCACCCTGACACCAAGACCATCAGTGAGGCTCCAGCTCTCCTGGAAATGTCTCTGCCTACTGTTTTGTGCTTCGGTGTTGTTTGAGATGCTGGGAAGCTCCACAGCTTCTGGGAACTCTCCAGTGAGGTGCATGCAGTAGCTCATACATCTCAAAATGTCTCTTCTTCTCTGTTCAGAGGGCTCCATTTCAGCAATCGCATTCACTTTATACATTCAGGCTTCTCTTGCAAGGCCACAAACCATACTTTAAAACATAAAAGATACAATTCTGAGGCAAACTTGTGATTTCTGGTGCCAGGAACATACTCAGGAATCTGGAAAAATGGCTTCAACGTAGGCAAAACTAGTCTACAACTAAAAAGACAATCAGTCAGTGAAAAAGACAACCAAGACAACCACGTAAGATAGACGGGGTAGCCAGAGTTTAACTCTGCCAAGTCTCCCAATACAGGAATTAGAGGGTGTCAATTGCAGCTAATAGCAACAGCTTCCGAACAAATGAAAGGAGGTGGTACTTCCTGCAATAGGTGTTACAGTTGTAAGACTAAAGGACAGTGAGAGCACTAGAAATTTTTGTTCATTCAAGGGAAGGCTGGAAAAGTTCATACAAAAGGAATCATTTAGAATCACTAAAACCACAGGTGACTGAGCCCTAAGCTGAAAACTGTCATGCCTTTCATCTTCTGTAAATATCCATTTTCAGCCACTGCTAAAGGAGCTGTCCTATCGTGGGTAAGTCCTTGGTCTAATCCAAGACAATTACAGAAATGCCCTGCTATCCAACCCTTCATTCCTTACCACCCACCACTGCCACACCATCCTCATTCATAAGGAAAACTTCAGAGTATGGAGCCCTCTGATGGTACTGGCTGGGTGTGCAAATCTCAACCTAATCTAAGCAACATAAACAATTTAAAAGGAATATTCCTCTAAGACCAAGAAAGACATCAAGAAAATTATAATTTTATTAATGTTATTGATGGTGCTGCTTTCTAAATTTCAATTTTCTCATTAGCTTTATACAGCTAAGAAAGAAAAAATCTTTCATATGCAAAAAAAGTAGTATTTGTAATTTTAAAAAAATTATTTGTTCCCCAGTGGGCACAAAGTACTGTTTGATGCTTAGCATTATCACTTATTAATTTCATTTTAAGTTTAGCCTCCATTTATGAGATCCACAGTGACCTTAGAGAACAATCTGAACCTCTCTCCTTTGTGCTGTTAATCAGTCTTCCAACTTTTGTAACCATTTTCACATTTAATTAGTGCCTTATCCTCCAGATATTGCACCATATCTTGACCTTTAAAGGATACTTTTGCCTGCTTATCCTTGACAATGCTGACTGCTATTTAGATTCAGTTTCTGTCTACAGTTCAGTGGCCAGCTTTGATACCTTTAATAAGTGAATTTCAGCCCTAGCTGACTTGTTTAGTAATTTCCTTAAGATATTATGTGGCACAGTATCAAATGCCTTTGTAAAGTCTCGATGCTATTCTGTCCTCTGCTAATCTTCCGGCTTCATCGTAAAAGATGTGGGGGGATAAACACTGTAATTTGCCTGGCTTGGTCTACTGCAGTACACCTGTACCCTATCAGGGTCTCGTTACACTATTCACCTCCATAAAAATGTTTCCCCCTTCAGCTTCTCTCTTTTTTTAGTA
The DNA here is from genome assembly GCA_034336665.1 of Luscinia megarhynchos. Lineage (NCBI taxonomy): Eukaryota > Metazoa > Chordata > Aves > Passeriformes > Muscicapidae > Luscinia > Luscinia megarhynchos. The sequence goes on along the minus strand of CM067569.1, from coordinate 28,720,341 downwards.
TTTGTTTCAATTTGGAGCCATGCCATAAGACAATAATTTCCGTAGTTACTCTTAATTCAGTTTTTAAAGTCTTCTGACATGCTGACACTTTATTATTCTCCTGATACTTCCTCAATTCTCTGTGGAGTTTTTTAGTAACTAGCTGTTCCATCAGTCCTTTAAATATCTGAAGGGACACCTCAGATACATTTGTTCAAGTGATGATATTTCATTATGTATTTCTTAGCTGCTTTTTCCCAGCAATTCATAATTACATCAATGATTTCTTAAGCAAGCCATTATTTAATCTCCTTCCCAATAAACTTCATGGCAAAAGTCCATTAGTCTTAGGGAGAATAAGAACTGGTCTCAAAATTTATCTCCTTATTACAAATTAATTACAATTAATATTTTATTGTGTTATTGTGCCTCCAAGACTTATAACACAGTCTTTTCATATTATTTTTAACCTCTTGGCAGCTGTTTCAGTGTATCCTCATGCTGTCCCCCTTTCTATCCTGTATGTTAAACTTAGAACATAAACCCTTTTTTTGGTGACCCTCCAGTTTTCTGTTTCTAGCGAAGTTCATATTTTAGTTTCACCCATTTAGACTGCAGTGAACCATTCTCTCTTTAGTGTTTCCCATTTTCATTGGAACAAGACACATTTCTGCTGGCTTTTCATTACAGTATCCTCTCACGTTTTCCCTACTGCCCTTCCCCTTTCCACAAAGCCTTTTCTGAAACTCTCTCAACTGAGCCCGTGAATGAAATTTTCCTCATAATACTACAGCCTTTCACTGGATAACCAAAACTTTTCAGCCAAGGATATACAGTTCATTAATAAAGTCAATGAAGAAAGTCTAAGTTATTAGTTCCTCAGTGTCATCTACTGATCTCATTTTCTTATAACTATAGAGATATAAGCATTTTGCATAAGCACAGAAGATGGGATTTAGGTTGATGTCACTGCTTTTGTACCATCACAATCTGTTATGACTGAGGTGATGTGGCAACACAGGAAAGACACCATTGCCTCATCCCCCACTGCTACTATGAACACAGTCAATTAACTGCTAAGGAAACACCAGGAAGATTGTGTTAAATCAGTGAGAGTAGGAACATCAAGACATTCCTTAGCTCAGAGACTGGATGAGTAGTGAGAGCAATCTTAAATTTCTCTCATTTGACTCATTACTACAAGCTCTTACATTGTTTTTCAGATCTATGATTATTTATAAATATGTTTTGCATTGACCCAGGCTGGATGTCAGGTGTTGACCAAAGCTACTCACTGCCCTCGTCAGCTGGACAGGGGAGAGAAAATAGACAGAAAAGCTTATGGATTGGTATAAGGGCAGGGAGAGATCACTCAGCAGTGACTGTCATGGGAAAAATGGAATTGACTTAGAGAAGCTAATTGAATCTACTACCAATCAAAATCAGAGTAAGATAATGAGAAGTAAAACAAATCTTAAAAACAGCTTCCCCCACCCCCACCCTCCTTTTTGGGTTGTACCTCCTCGCCAACCAGTGGTGCAGGGAGATAGGGAATGGGGGTTATGGGCAGTTTATCAGAGATTGTTTCTGCTGCTGCTCAGGGAGAAGAGTCCTTCCCCTGCTCCAGCATGGGGTCCCTGGCACAGGAGACTGTCCTTCACAGACTTCTCCAGCATGAGTCCTTCCCACGGGCTACAGTTGTCCATGAACAGAGTGGGTCCCTCCCCATGTGGTGCAGCCCTCAGGAACAGCCCGCTTCAGCATGGGGTCACAATCCCTGCCAACAAACCTGCTCCAGCGTGGGCTCCTCTCTCCACGGGTCTGCAAGTTCCTCCCAGGAATCTGCTCCAGCGTGGGCTTGCCGCAGATTCACAGTGCTCTTTAGGGCATCCCACTGCTCTGGCACAGATCTCCTTCATTGGCTGCAGGCGGGTCTCTTCTCCCTCGTCGATTTTCATGGGCTGCTGGGGGTCAATGTGCCCTGCCATGGTTTGCACCACACGCTGCAGGGGAATCCACTCTGGCACCTGGAGCACCTGCTGCCCCTCCTTCTGCACTGACCTTGGTGCCTGCAGAGTGTTTCTCTCACATATTCTCAATCCTCCCTTCCCTGGCTGCAATTAATTCTGCACAATACCTTTTTTTTTCTTCTTAAATATGTTATCACAGAGGCATTACTGCAATTTCTGATTGGCTTGGCCTTGGCCAGTGGTGGGTCTGTCTTGGAGTCAGCTGACTTTGGCTCTGTTGTACATGGGGAGAAACTTCCAGCAGCTGCTCTCTTAAGCTACCCCTGTAGACATCCCTGGCCCCTCTCTGCTACTAGAAACTTGCTACAAAGACCCGACGCAATATGTGACTCACAATTAAAATGTCACAAAATTTCACAAGAAACAGTTTCACATTAAAAACGGCAATGAAGAGCTGTGTTTTCCATGGGTTTGCTCTGGTGGGAAGCAAGCATGTCCACTTAGCACCCATATACAGGCAGATTAGATAAAGAGAGTAAAGAAAAAAACAATAAAATGAGCATTTGTATGTAGCACTCTTTCTTTAACAAGCATTTTAATTAAACCATGTTCTGCTCTGAGTTATGTCCCACTACTGTTACTTGTGTTCTGAATATATGTCAGCCCTACAGTATGCTATTTATTGGTAGCATGGCAATCCTTACAGATTTCCAGTTGTTGTACATACACAATGCCCTGGAGTGTTTAAAGTCAGTGGAGGAGTTGTGGCATTCTATAAGCCTTGAAAATCCTAGAATTGACTCAAAATCTGTTAGTGTGACTGATTCACTGCTCCTGCTTCTTAAACCAGGCTGCACAGGAAGATAATTGCAAAGGCCATCTTTAGCCTAAGGAGTTTGCCTTAGGATCTTTCTGCAGTAAGTGGAGAGTGTAAAAATCTTCATCTGTATCTCAAAGGGAGTTCATTGTAGGTACTCGGAGTTGCTCCAGAGGAAATGCTTCCTCTTGATTCTACAGGAAGCAGGGGGAGGAAAACCTTCTGAGGCTAATTTAGTCTTTGTGAATGCCCTCTAAATTGTTCCAATGTATGTTTGCAAGAGCCATCTTTGATAACCTGCACTATATTCTGGAGTGAGAAATGAGAGCAGCTAACAAATTTGGCAAAACTCTCCGGGGCTAACACAAGCTCCTGAGCTCCTTGTCCAAGGTTCAGAGGGCTTAATCTCCTCATGCTGATAGGGACAGGGCTGCTTGCAAAGCAGAATAAGTGTTCATTTATCCAGGCACAGCAGTTGCCTGATGACAGAGGTCTGACAGTGGCTCCTCTGTGACAGAACATGGGTCTGTGTTCAGACTTATCCGATCACTGCTTAACTGAGACCTGCTGAACTCACATCAAATGCTCATCATTTGTAAGTTCTTTTTCTCTCATTTCCTCTATTTCTTCCATGCTACTTGCTATCTTTCATTAGTTTTTAAAACCAAATTTACTAGGCTTATTTATATAATTTTTCTTTTCAATATCAGTATTTTTTTCTTGATTCCCTCTGTTCTTGTTTTTATCCATTTTCAGTCTAACCTCATCTACTCCCATCTGTCTGAGAGCCAGCTTCTGATTAATCCATCTCCACATAAATTCAATTTAGCCATCAACTGTACATTTTTGGGGTTGATCACATGACATCCACCTGGTTATTTCTGGGATTAGGAGGGAAAATGAGGTAGAAAGTAGCAAAAAAATGTTTTCTGTATTGAAGCAGTTTATTTCAATTAATGAAATTAAATTTTACTTGGTTTGTGTGGCAAAGTTTTGACTGCCACAGGGAGAAGCTGCTGAAGTTTCCCCCAGGCCCAATGAAGCCCATGCCAGCCAGCTCCAGGGTGGACCCACCACTGACCAAGGTCAAGCCCGTCCACATTGGTGGTAGCACCTCTGGGATAACAGATATAAGAAGAGGGAAAAGACACTGTGCAAAGCAATCAGAAGAGAGGAATGAGAATATGTGAGAGATAAAACCCAGCAGACACCAAGGTCAGTGAAAAAGGAGGAGGAGGAGGTGCTCCAAGCTCTGGAGCTGAGGTTCCCCTGCAGCCTGTGGGAAGGACTCATACTGGATAAGTTTGAGGGGAACTGTCTTCCGTGTGACAGACCCTATGCTGAAGTAGGGGAAGAGTATGAGCAGTCCTCCTTGAGAAGGAAGGGGTAGCAGAGAAAAATGTGTGATGAACCAAAGAAACTCCAAATTCCTCATCCCCCTGTGCCACTGGTTGGGGAGGAGATAGAGAAAATCAGGAGTGAAGATGGGGAAGAAGGGAGAGGTGAGAGGAAGGTGTTTTAAGATTTAGTTTTTATTTCCCATTATACTACTCTGATTTGATTGGTAATATATTAAGCTGATTTCCCCCAGCTGAGTGCATTTTCCCCATGACAGTAATTGCTGAGTGATCTCTTCCTGCCCTGATTTTGACCCACAAGCCTTTCATTACATTTTCTTTCCCTTACCCAGCTGAGAAGGGCAGTGATAGAGCAGCTTTAGTGGGTACCTGGTATCCAGCCTGGGTCAACCCACCACATAAATTTTCTGATCTCTTGTCCTTAGCAAGCTACTTACAGTTGCTGCCAGTTGACAAGAAAGTTGTCTGTGTGGATTTTATCAATCTTATAGCATATTGCCTGTCATGCTGTGGAAGTATTAATTTGTACAGGTAAGTGACAGTAAAGTTTTCCAATACCATATTGAGCACAGTAACAGAAGTAAGGGTATAGGTGGAGCTATACAGTTTTGTATAAATCGCAATCTAGATTAGCCCTACTGTTTTGTCTGGGCAATGGCTAGACTACTGCAATTTAATTCTTGCATTTTTAAAACAGTCATTACATTTTAAAGCATATTTTAATGCCACAGCTTCATCAAATTAGTTTAGAGGTTGCACCAGCTTAATTCTACACAACCCTACAGTGATATAGCTACAGTTCACAAAAACTAAGGACAACCTTCCCCCTTAATTTCTGTGTACTACCAAACTGCTCCTGCCAGGAATGAATTAGACCTGGTATTAAGGCAGTACTGAATCCTGTGTTTTTGGAGGAGAGCCAAATGTTCACATATATTAAAATCTCTAGAAACGTATTACTACATATATGTTTGCATTCATAAAATTTATCAAGCAAAGCTATTCAGTAAAGGAAGATGTGACACAGAGTGAGCTGAAGGAGAGATTGAAAATGGAAGTGTTTTATCACTAGCCAATGATTATTTTCATTTGTCTAATAGTGCAACAGAAACAAGTGCCAAATCCTCCATTCTCTGCAGACAGTTTGAGGGCTGAGCTCCATTACCAGTTTTTTATTGTTCATTCTTGAAGCTGAGTAATATATCACTATAAACTAGGTGAAACAAATGAGGTATAAATTGAGCTAAATTCAAGGATTAATGAGATTAGCAGCTATCAGATCCATAGGCTATCTATAGACTGACCACTAAATCTTATGCCCTCAGGAGTTAATTACACAGCTATCACAACACTGAAAATGCACAACTGGTCTTTACCTGAATTGCAAAGAAACCTTCCCACTCCTAGCACCGGAGTAGTGATGTCTGAAAAAAATGTGGCAGCAAATAATTCGGAGACAAAAGACAGAGAAGTACTCCACAATAATTTCAGGGCTTCCTCCCATGCTTAGGAGTCATGAGGGATGCTCAGCAACAAATAAGACAAAAATTGTGAAGCCCAGCTGTCAAAGAAGAGGTTGGTCCCCCCAATCCTCTCACCAGAAAGTTCAAAATATCCTTTATAATTAACACTTGTAGAAAATTATTTAAAAAATGTGCAGTGATCATGATGGCTAAAGTGGGGAGACCCAAGCTCTCTGTGTCTTGGTTCTGTCTTGGTGCAGTGCTTCTGCAGTAGAAGTGGTGCCATGCAGCCCTTTTGGGAACAGTTGCTGTCAGCAAGTATTATGAACTTGCAGTCAGTCTGGACAAAGATGCTCATTCCCAAAGTGCAGCTGTTTGGCTGCAGAAGGCAAATACCAGGAGTTACCAGGAGTGTCACTAAAGAAACAGGAACAAGCAGTGGGGTTAGACTACAGTAACTTTGGGGGTTTAAGCATTCAGTAAAATGACTGCCTGACAGCACTGTCTAAATGGAAATACTATGCAAATGGTGAATTCATCCTGAAGTAAAACCTCCTTCCTGTATCTTGCTGGCAAAAGCACTTTATCAACAAATATATCCTGGCTGAAATAGATCATGCAACCAGCTTTAGAGGGACCATGTAAGTCTTATCCCTATTTTCTCATTTTGGATTTCTCCACCCTCTCAAGGGGCCATGGTCTGAACTCCTTATGCTGTCAAACTCCCTCTGACCTCATCTCAAAATACAGCTGAGTAGAGCAGCCAGCTGCTTTTGCTTGAGCCAGCTGTTCCCAAACAGAGGTTGCAATCCCACATGCATCTGCAAGGCAGGCAGTGAGAGCAGGGTCAGTTCTCCAGCCTATTATGTGGTGCTTCCACAGACTGTGGGAGCAAAAGCTTTACTACTACAATGATCATGGGTATCTTTCACTGCTTTAAAGTTGTTTTCCCCTCTTCCTCCCCCTCAACTACTGATGGAGTCTTATTACCGCTTGATCCAGCTGAACCCTAAGGCAAAGTTTTCAGCACTGGGCACACTCCTGCAGAGAGAGTTTTGTATGAATTATAAAGTCAGGACATTCAAATACTACATCAATTCACTTCCCACAGGCTGTCTTCAGGAATGCTTATTCATCTTGAAATGATGGTACTCTGAGAAGTCACTTAAGCTCTTAAGCTTTCCTGATCTCATGTCACAACTTCAAGAACAATCAAAAGGAAGAAAGCCTGGAAAAGCATAAAAACAAATCCCATAGTCAGAAAAATTTGTTGCTGCAACTTCTGCTAAATGAAGAGATCACTCCCTGCACAGATACACCATAACATGTTCTGCTGTATAGCTCATAACAAATTTTGGTTCAGTCATTTCTGTCACCAAAAGATTATTTTGCTGTGGTGTCCTCTTTGTTTTGGGATACAGACAAACATAAAAGCCCCTCTGCACACACCCTTCTAGAGACTGTAAAGGAGAAGCAAAGGGATGTTCTTCCCACTTCTTTGGGGAAGGGCTGGTGGCTATTTCTGACAATCAGATTCTCATTCTGGCAGAGACATCTTAAAAGTTATTTTTTGTTGTCATTACATGTAGCAGTATTGGTGCCTTTACAAAACACTCTTGTGTTTCAAAGATAACATTACCACCCAAACACTGGCTGTGCACTTCCACAAAGGCTAAGCAACACATTTCTTACAGCCTTAAATCATGTCTTCCAGGCCTGCTGGAGATCAGAGGGGCTGGCGCAGGGAGCAACTAAGTGCAAGTCACTTGTAATGTTCTACCTGCTAACTAATGAGCAGACAAGCCCTGGCAGGCTGGCTGGAGCTGTGGGCACACAGCATTTGCTATAGCTCATTTCAGAAGTGTAGCACTGCTTTCCTCTCTCTTGTGCCCTCTGCCACATGCCAGCAAGCAAACAGGAGCATGGGAGCAGCTGACCACTTCTGATGCCAAGGACTGTGTGAACGCTGTAACAGTCTGTGCTCGCCAGGACTTCTCAAAGGAAAGGAGAAGCCAATGTTCCTCTCAAGCCTTGGGTGAGGGCAGGGAAGGGTGGGGGAAGGAACTCCCCCCTGTACCCTTTATGCTGTCGTGGGAGCTAAGCAGAGGAAGCCAGGTTCAGTAAAGTGTGTGAATGTGGGTCCATGGCAGGTTGTCCCCTTCCACACAACACAGCAATTGAGGGAGTGCTGTCAGGGCCATGGCACCAGCTCTCTGTGCAGAGTTCACACAGTCTGGGAGAGCCGGCAAGGTGGAAGCACGGCAACCCCTCTGCATCCTAATGCTGTTCCTTCCCTTCCTGGGGCATAGCACAGTGCCTGGGACAGACAAAGAAGCAAATGCAGGGCAGAGGTGCTCTCACAGGTTTACAGAAAATGCTGAGGTGGAAGGGACCCACGAGGATCATCAAGTCCAGCTCCTGGCTCTGCACAGGACTATCCCCACTCTTAAAGCCACTTTGCACTTCTCTTTCCCAAAGTGCTTGCTCCTGCTCACTGTGTTTGCTTAGCAGTGGTTCTTGGGGAAAAGAAAAATGATGGAAAAACCACAATGGGCAAATAAAGAAATAAAACTTGCCATTTCCAGACACCAGCCAGGACATGGTAGTGATGCTCCTCTCCTGTCCCTGCTCAGGGACCTATAGAGAAACTCTGAGGAGTCAGGAGACATCTTCTTGCCATGTGCATCCTGTCTGAGTGTCCCCTCCCCATGCTGCCATAGCACTGGGTCTGCAGGATCACCGAGCAGCAGGAGGCTGGTAGAGAGAATGGACTGCACACATTTCCATTGTTCAGAGGCAGTTTATCAATTGTTTGAGGACCTGCCCAGGTCGTTTGCTTCTATTTTCAGAGCTGTGTAATGACTGTTGATGACATCTGCCCATGACTGGCAGCACACATTGATGAGTACTGTAAATGACCAGTTTCCATATGTATAGCCACGTGTCTCCGTTCTGCTCCAGGCTGCTGATAAAGATCCACTGGTGGTAGCTGCTGTTTAATATGGTAAATGATTTTGGAGATTACAGTCTTCTCTTGTGTAATCTTCTTACATAAGGACAGAAACAAAACACGTGAAGTGCAGAATTTGAACATCAAAACAGTGGATCTGGAGCTCAACATCTTGAAAATCTGACTATTCCAAGCTAATAAAAAGCCAACAGAAATAAAGTTCACCCTCATATATACAAGAAATTTAAGAAGAGCTACACCTCACCATAGAATCTTGTGTGCTAATCTACTATATGTGACTTAGCTAATCAGATGTTTAGTCAATAATATGTGAGGTAGCTAAGCAAGTCAATTTTAATCTAAGTAATAACTAAAAAAAACTTTACAAAAAGTTTCAAAAACTGGAGCTAAGAGACTCTGAATGTGTTGTTCCTACGATAGGCTTAGGTCAGAGAGAAACCTAACCAGCTTCCTCATGGTGAAACACACATTTTGAGACTTTTTGCATGCTGATTTATGATTTCAAGCCATGATATTCCATTTGGTCTCCTCATGCGCTACATCAGCAGCTCCTGCTGTCTGTTGCTTGTAGCTCCTTTTGCTCACTCTTTTTGACTTATGCTTGTAGTAAAGACAGAGGGACTGACTTAAAATGTTTAAAATCTTGGTGGTAGAGAGTGAGGAATGTAAAAAACAAAACAAGATAAAGAGAACAGAAAAAAATAAAAGTAGCAGAATGGGTGGAAAATGCTGAGAGGCTCTTTTGTCCTTTTCATTCCTATCGATTACTGTCTGCTCTGTTCCCTTCTTTATCTTTCTTTGCTGTATCCTGTGTCATACTGCAAGCTTTGAGAACACTGTGCTCAGATGCAATGGCAAAGAGCCAACACATGCAAGACCTGAAAATGCCAAAGAGATGAACAATGTTCACGGGTGGAGGTTGTTTGCAGTAATGTGAGAAATTTCATGCCTATGGAAAAAAGGCCCTGTCTCTACTTCTGAACATAAGGTATAGAGGGCTCACAGATTAACAAACTCAATAAGAGATGGAAGATTTTAATTGCTCTTTAGTTGAGTTGTACCAGTTCTTAAGAGAGCTCAGAAAATACTGGAGAAACACTCCACCAGCATTTGCTCAAACTTTTAAATGAATTCAGTTTAGCTCTGTTTGTCCTTCATACACATTCTAATGAACAAATATGCAGGTGATGAGACTCATAGACAGTGCAATCATTATGCAGATTATTCAGTGAAGGATTTGGAATAATGCACTGGTAAAGACTGGATTCCTAAAAAAGGCAACTAATGAAATTTCATCTCTGCCCTGTTGATGCACTAGATATAAACAAAAGACCTTATTCAGAGGGGGTTTTTTTTGTCCTATTCAAAAAGCTGTAATGCTGAAATTATTTAATATTACAATGTTTTTCCTGCTGGACCTGATGAGCTACTCAAATGGAAAATACAGCCTAAACATGCATATTTTATCAAAAACTTTCTTTTTTTCTTTCCTGTTTGTGTTTTTCTCTTAAAATGCAAAATCTTACTTGATGTACATTTCCTTGGGAATAAGATCAGGACTGAACTGAGGGAAAAAATTGCTAAAGCTCCTAACACTGGCTTTACAATGATAAAACACAGACATAACACCATAGATGCAGCCATCTTCTCTTATGTCCTGCAGGATGGCTCTGGTAGAGAGAATGTCAAAAAAATAGATTAAGGAGGAAAAAAAACCCCAGACTAGGGGAAAACCTATTGCATGATCTTGTTTCATGGTGGAAATGGAGTAATGAGCTATTGATAGTCTCTAGATCTAGTTAAGAAAATGTGAGTTTCTTGTGTTTATTACTGAATGAGAGCAGCCCTGTGATCACAGTGGCTGATGGCATGAGCCCCACTGAGCTCTGTGCTGCACACACCCAGCACTGCGAGTCTTCTGCTTTGCTGTGCTGTGTCTCTCACAGGTGCTACACTGGCATCCAAGTTCATCATTCTTTAGACAGACTCCTCAAGATCGTTCTGGAGAGCTGGTAACTGACTCATAGTGTAACATACTTAACTGGAATTTCTGAAAGAAGTATTCTTTGTGAGGCAGACAATGATAGCAAAAACAAGACCAAAGCCAAAACTGCCAATGTTTTCAAACTATTTTGCTCTTATCACACAGAAACACAGAGCCAGGGGAATTTCAAGAAGCTTTTTGCTCAAAATCTATCTTTTTGATTAACAATTTTCTATACACTATCTCTGCGATTTTCATGAAGCTCTTCCAGTGCTCCTCCTCCTTCCAGTTGCTGTGTTGTTTTCCATCCTAAGCAGTAAGTTGGCTGTCTGGCTCTTTTCATTCACTGTGACATTAGGTACTTAAGCCTAAGGCGCCAACATCTCTCAAAAGGTTGTGCAGGGTGGCAATGCTGTGATTCAGAAGATGAAATGCATCCAGGCACACAACTCTGAGTTTCCCTTATTTGTTGACCTGTGCTGACAATGTGCACTCTTTTTTTCTACACTCCTAGGTGGGAGATATTCAGTCATTGAAACCTTTCTCTTGGACACAAATACAACTTAGTTGCAAAAACCACTGAATGCATATGAACTGCAGACCTTATTTATAAGCTGCAGATCAGTGTCATTTGGTGGTCACTAGATAGATGAGCTTTCTTAGTGCTCCTATGTACATGCCCCAGTATACACTATTGTTTTAAAAGTCACTTATACTGCTTACTAGAATTCTTAAGGAAGATTTTTTTTCCTCTGGTTCTGCAAAGTTTTTTGCTTTTCCTTTTGCACTGAAGTCATAGTTCCACTTCCCCTCTCAACCCTCTTTTGCCAAGTTGCTATTTTAATTCATTCACCTAATAACATAGCATACACAATATAATTATTCTTTATTTATATATAATGCCTAAATATTTTCCAGGTAATATAGGGTAAGAAAAACTGTAAGGATGAATCTCTCATGAAGCCATCTAAGACAGAGATTATATTCTTTCTTCCCAGAGTGACAGCATAAAGGAAGTTCATTGACTCCAACACAGGAGATGAAACAGAGAGATTCAGCTCAAATAAGTGGATAAGCAGAGAAGGATTTTCACAGGAAAACATTCTAGAAATAGATCTGGAATTTGAAGACACTGTACTTCAACAATATAATAATGATGATGATAACAACAACAACAACTACTATTACTACTTTATACTTGTTATGGCACCATCTCAAGTAATTAGAAAATAATGTGCCCTGAAACTATAAACAAATAATTTAGCAATTAGCTGGAGGAATGCTTTTAGAGTAGCAAACCCAGAATAAATTCAAGGAATGAAGTTATGAGAGAGTCTGAGCAGTAGAAGCTCTTCTGCTTTAAGAGATGTACACGTTGATGTCTAATTCTAGACATTGCTTCTAAGCCAACAAATATGCCCCTAAAATAACATGACACCAAAACACAGATTAGGTCAGAAGGGAGTGTTGGCAAACACCATCACAACACAGAGATCCTCCAGGCTCCACTTAAGAGTAAGTAGTTCCACGCAGCCATGAGTACCCAATGGGAACTACTGAAACGATTAATTGTGGCCTACTCAGGTTTCATCTCTCCAGTAAATGTCCTACTGAGAGTAATAAAATACTGGATAACAGTGGATTACAACATCAGGAGTTCTGAAAACATTCAAAGAGCGACTCTCCAGAAGAACCGCTCTTGACTGTATACCCAAATTCCAGACAAGAATGGTACTGGTGGCATTTTGGAAAGATGCTGGTACATGATTTAGACATATTTTTGTATTATGTGTTTCTATTTCAAAGTATTTGAAATGACCATTAAGTTCTGAAAGGACATACATAAAAAGCTGAAGTCTTTTTCCTCATATTTCCATTATTAGTAAACCAAAGTATGATCTTTACATGCTTCCTATTCATCACAGGTGTAAGAAACATAAAATCCCTTAGGAACAGGAAAAAATTATTATGCAATTACAGAAATGGTATGCACCAAATTAGGTTGATTTATTTGGTTTTCAAATGTGAGAAATACAACTCCATTAGAAAATTGTGCCAACATCCTTAGAAGTAAAACCACAAATTTAAGTTTTGAATATATCCTTGCAGCATATTTTGGAGGCAAGCAGGCAGAGACTATTTTAGATCTGAAATAAATACTTAGGAAGATGAAAACTTATCAGAAATTATCATCACCTCCAGTTCTGTGCACTCAGGAGAGAAATGCAGCTCCCATGCTTTGTCTTTTTAGTGAACAGATCACCATGGGCTGGAGCAGCACAGTCCATGAACAGAAGGACAAAAAAGTTGTGTGCAGTTTAGATACAAATGCTGATTATGGAAGTCACCTCATCTTGTTGCAAAGAGCCCCATGCCTGGAGGAGCCTTCTGTAATTCTGTGTCTCTGTAGTGACCCAAACAATGTGTCCTCCAGCAGGTACTGCAGGAACCCATCCCCTTGGGCAGGATGGGATGTATGACCTGGGCAGCTGCAGGGAGAACTGTCCACTACAACTGAAAAAATAGTTGTCTGCTGTGTACAAGTGCTCATTTTAATTAAGGTTTAATCTCCTCAATCTCTACACTAATCCTTGGTTCTCTGTAAGAATATTCACACAGAAGACTCCAGGGTATTTTCTGGCATCAAACAAGTCTTAGCTTCTGGGTTTGTTCTGGTTTTACAGACTTCTGCATATCCATCTTCTTTTATGTTCTGAGAAATATGTGAGGCAGAAAAAAAAAATTACTGTTTGAGCATTAATTGGAAGATAATGGCAATTTATGGATTCGAAGGGGAGAAAAGGTGCCACTAGAGTGTGTAAAGTGGGCAGCTGGCACAGTAGCTTTTGCCAACATTTGTGTCAACGTGGGAGTACAGCAATATGGTAGCTGTTAACATTGCACTCAATAAATATCTCCCCATATGTGAAGATGTGACTAGCCTTTTGGAGGAAGAAGCTGAGTATTCTCTGTATCTGTGGCGGGATTTTAAGTGTAATCCCAACAAATCTCAGCAGGCCGTCATGTGCACTTAAATATTGTACACATAAAATTGCTTTTTTGAAATTTAGCATAATAGGGAAGCAGTGAAATAATAATGAAATAATTCACACATTGAATTATCTGGAGAAAAACAGTGTAATGCTCAACATGGCACACTTTTTCTCAGTTGATTCAAGCCTTAAGGAAAAATACACAGGCCTGCTGTTGTCCAGTGCATGTGACAATTTTTGTAACTATGTGACTTGGATTCTGTATTATGTATTTGTGCATCCACAAAGGCATTTAAGTTATTTCCAACTTTTTTTGTTGCTGTTAGAAGGAAGAACGTTAAAATTATTATTTTTAGGATCAAGTAAAATGTTTCTGTTACACATGAATTTGTAACTATTGGAGTTAAACAACAAAAATGATACTGTTGATAAAAATGGCACTAGATATTTTTGAGGTATTTTTCTACAGCTATTTCTTGCCATGAGGTTTCCTCCTGTGGATTTTCTACATCCCTTACACAACTATTCACTACATTCTTTTAACAGGGAAAAAAAATTGGTGCTAGGGTTCTGTCCTCTAGTCATGTTCTGTTTTCATTTTGCCATGACATTTCTTTCTGTGAGGAGTGCATCCACCCTTTCTCCACCTCTTCAAAAGCCTTCTTTCCCTGCCTCTGTCCTCTACTTCTACTACTCTTCTGAGTGTCATCCCTACATAACTACTAATTCTGAATAAATCCCACAGCCCCATTCCCGTAGAAGAAAACTCTCTATGGTAAAAATTTATCATGACATCAACAACCAAAATATCATCATTCTGAAGAGTCAAACCCACTGAGATTTTCAAGAATTTTTGTCTGTGAAATCTCAAAAACTTGATTTATAGATGCAAGTAAAACAGACAGAACTGAAGCAAACTCAAAATATATACTCAAAATATATACTCAAAACATATGCTATGTAACAAACTGTCCAACCAAACCACCTGTAATATCAACTGGCTATACAGGTAGATAAAATTTTCCATTTGGTTTTAATGATGCCTATTCACTCTCCAACCAGCCAACAAAATGAGGATTCAACCCACAGAACATCACCCATACATTTATTTTTACATTGGCATAAGCATAGACTGTCTTTTATGAAGGACTTTGGGAATGTAAGGTGGTGTAGGAAAAAAGACAGTATTAAATGACAGTGCTATTTCAAACTAAAATGACAAAATGCCTCACATTAAAGTGCTTTGGGTACTATGATGGACACAAATGATCTCGTATGGATAGGAAATTAAGTTTTATAGTTTCACATGCAAATATAAGAAGGGTCGTTTACACTTTCTTACTGAAAAGTTAATGACTCACATTTCTTAATAAAACACTTTCAACAAGCCTCATTAATGCAGCTATTTACATTCACAGTTACTGGCATAAACACACAAAAAGGGAAGATACTTTCTCCGCCCTATGTCTCAAGCCTAAAAGCTTGAAATTTATAGACATAGAGATATATCAAACAGCAACACTGCTTCACAGCAAAACCCAAGCATAAAATAGCACCTTCTGAATGGAAATGAAGATCCTGAAATGTTGCTCTGGAAAGTGAGACATCAGCAGGCTGATTTTAGCAGCAGGTGGCCAAGAAAGACTAAGGCAGAGGTGCAATTTTTTTCCTGCCAGCACGGGGTTGGCCCATCAAAGAGGATTGAAGAGCTCATGGGGGTGGGTCTGAATCTTCCCCAAGAAAGACAGAGGAGTAGAGAACCTGAGCACTCTGCAAAGTCACCACTTCCAGCTGAAGATCAAGGCTGTATTGTGCTGCTGCCTCATTTGTGTTTACCAAAGAGGTGAAAGAGCAGTCTGATGCTGCCATCACTAGACCGGCACGACAGCAATGAAATTGAGGGATGAATCTCCTGCCTTTCTCTCTCCCATGGTGTTCCCAGTTCCCCAAGGACACGGGATAGCAGGAATGTGTGCACTCACACATTCCTCAGAGCAGGCTGAGATCCATCCCTGTGTCTGCTGCTTCCAGCCTGGATTGCTCTTTTCGAGCAGATCCTGCCTGGTGAGTTAGGCCTGGCTGGTAGCCGGTCCCTGGGTGGAGATCTGTCCTGTGGATGCTGTTGCATGGTTTGTGTGTTTGATAATAACAAGATAAGGCTGCAGTCACAGCTGTGCTGGCCAGCTGTCCTCAGCCTGCCCTCCAAAAGCCAAACAAGTCTTCGGAGAAATACCAGTGGGGAAATACTCTATAACTGCATTTTGCATCGAGAGTACTCAGCTATGACATAGACAGTGGTATTTTGGAAAAGTTTCTTAATCAAGCAGTAAATAATCTTGTATCCAAATAAAGACAGCTGGAACTTAATACTGTACATAACTAACTTTCCAATAAGAATTAAAATGAAGGGAAAAAAATCAGGAAATCCAAGCATGCTGACCCATACATGAAAATGGAAGGTTATAATTATGAAATTTATAAAGCTGAGTACTCTTTGTTTTACAGTCTGTCACGGCTCTAGCGGGGTTTAGAATGTAAAGAGAACTTGAAACAAAACCACTTCAGCTGCAAAGTAAAAGCACCTATTTCTTAAAATAGGTGCCAAAATAAATAGTCTGACATTCCACTCTGTAGAATAGAGCATTTTGCACATATATAAATAAATCTATAAAATTCCACTCAGAAAACAAGTAACAAACAAATAAAAAAACAAACAGGCAAACCTTTATCCTTCAGCATCTGTGATCCAAAGACATTCAAGTCCAAGAAAGCAAACCATATTTGATCTTTGTTAAATACACATACTAAAGAGCAGGTCTAACCAACCCTTCAGAAGAGGGCATCATCTCTTATATGCCCCTTCCAAATCACATATATGTACTCCCCTCCTCCAAAAATAAGTTTTCATAAGTATTCATTTCATGGAAACAGACATATTCTTTTGAGCAGATGGGAAATCTGATGGATTGGGATGCAGTGAATCCCTTATTTGATGATTTCAGGAAGAGATATTTTTGATTTTGAAGATTGGTTTTAGAAAGTTTTCTGACTTCATGGCTTAGGAGAAGATCAGCAATGTAGAAAATACAATTAATTGTATGTTGATAAATTCTGGAGATGTGTGGGAAACAGAAAAAAAGAATAAGTAAAGTACATATCTGAAGAAAAATACATACTGTAGTCGTCCTCATAACATGGGTATTCCCACTCAACTCCCTCAGTCATTGCATACTCAGGATTGCATCAAGCCAGTAATTGTACAGTAAATTCTCCTTCTGCTCCCCATAGCATTACCGCTCCCTAGTTTCTGCATATCTGAGCATCCCATTTATTTTCTTATTTTCCCTTCAGGCAGTGGGTCAGGTTCTTCAAAGCCCCTCCATCCCAGTTTCTCTGCTCTCTTTAGCCCCTTCCTCTCTTAGTTGCTCATCTCTCTTCTAGTTCCCTCTCCTCCCTCTTTGCAGTCTCTGCCCCAGGAGTGCTGTACCTCGTGCACAGGGATCCCGGCTTGGGGGGCTGCCTTGGCTCACGCTGGAGATGGCAACTTCTCCGTGGGCCCTTCCCGTCGCTGAGGGCTCCACACTGCCCGGCTGGTGCTCCTCCCCCAGCTCCTGCCAGTCCTCTCATTCTGACACAGAGAAGAGAGGTTTTGTTGAAAGTTGTATTGGGGCCTCATGAGGGAATGGTCCTGCCCACTCTGGCCCCTCGCCAGACTCCAAAGACACCTGAAGGGAAGGGTCAGTAAGGGTCCTGGGATATTACTGTTCCCATCCCAAGGTCAGATGGGTATGAGCTTTGAGTTCTGAAGACAGTGTGCCTACCAAAATCCCTTTGCAGCCAGCACTCCTGGTAACCTCCCAGTACCAGAACTGGAGAGGCTGAGCAGAGGAGAGGAGGAGGT
The DNA here is from genome assembly GCA_034336665.1 of Luscinia megarhynchos. Taxonomy (NCBI): domain Eukaryota; kingdom Metazoa; phylum Chordata; class Aves; order Passeriformes; family Muscicapidae; genus Luscinia; species Luscinia megarhynchos. Next base: position 28,702,905 of record CM067569.1, on the reverse strand, counting down.
GGCTGTGCAGCCAGGCTTCCCCTGCTGCCACTGTCATCGCATTTGCATTGCTGGGAGATGATCTGGCTGCCTTTGTGTGGCCCTTTGGCAGGAGCCCAGCAGCATTTCTGTGCCACTGCTCACATTGTACTGCAGGAGTATAAACACAGGCTTGTCCACAGTACTCTCAACAGCTCTGGAGGAAATCCATGATTGCCCAGTGTCAATTAGGCCAGAGAAGCTGGGCTTTCTGTAACCAGCTACTGTCCTTATCCTAATATCCTGTCTCTTGTAGGAATGTGGAAATTCACTGGTATCAGAGAAATAGGGCAGTACTGCTTTAATCTGATAAATATTCGCATTCAGAGCTTGATGCTACAAAAATGTCTAAAATGTCTGTTTCTAAAGACTCAGACTGGAGAGTGTTTAACATTTCTCAAGACCATGCCAAGGTGCCACAGAGATAAATAAATGAGGCAGAAAATATATAATGTTTGAGAAGAAAAAAAGAGAGTTGCTAGTGTGAGGAGAAAAATTATTTTGAAACCAGAAAATACTATCTCAACCAATCCTTTCCCTACACTATAAATATTTAAAGCATAAACTATGTTATAAATACTCTACTCCTTCCTGTCCAATATCTCTTTGACAGAGACAATAATCCTGGAAAACGTAAAGACAAGGTCTTTCACCTACCTAGAAGTCTTAGTACACTACTGGCTAGGCACTAGATATGAGCTACTTAGATGAACTACTGGACCATTATGCTGACTTTGCCTGGATTTGCATGACCACACAAATTTCCAAGCCTGAGAACACAAGAAATAGATCACAAAAAAATCAGCAAGTTTAGTCCTCTCCAAGCTTTAAGATCTCTAGACTGGAAAAATTCCACAGTGCTTCCTGATTTTAGTGCACAAACTTGAAACCCTCTGGCCTTCCTTGATGATCTTTGTGCCTCCTACAGCCCTAACTGGACAGACACTGGTCCAGTCTGGGACAAACATGGGGTGTCCACCTCTCCTGGGCCCCACCACGTACAGAGCAGGAGCTCATGTTGCTCCTACAGTGAACTGTGGGGAAATTCCAGCAGCTTTAACAGAAGCTAGTGAACATCTTACTGCCCCAGATGATGTGGTATTTTTTCATTTCTCTGTTATCACCTGGGCAGAGCTGCTTTGCCTACAAGGAATCCCTTGCCTGTTTTGTAGCACGTGGCAAAATGGAAAAGGAACATCTAGGAAAGCGTGGATTTGCAAGCAGGACCTCCCTCTGCTCCCGTTTGCCTGTCCCACCCGGAGCAGACAGAGGGGTGAGGCACACACTGCTGCTTTTTCTTTTCTGCATCACAACATGGCATTTCATGAATAACCCCTTTTCCACAAAGACAAAAGCAGGATTTTGCTGCTGACTTCTCTAATGCTGCAGAGACCAACTGATTAAACTCTTTGTAAATGTATGTAAATTATCTTTATTGCACTGACTTCAATGAAGCTAGACAAACTTATACCCACTAGGGAACTAATCCTCACATATTACTGAAGTAATATACTATTGGACAAAGAAATATAGTTACCAATTTAAATATGAATATGAAAAGAAAAAGAATCTTTCTCTTTCCTAGAAGCTGTTACCCCATCAGATTTTCACAGGACTGTAAAATTCTTCAGGCTACGGACTTTATTCTCTCTACCTTTCACGTGAAATTTACATTGTTTTAAACAAATGCAATCTTTAGAATTTTTTTCCTATCCCAATTCAGTTACTATTCCTGCTCTGAATTTAATTTTTAATAAGAAATTAAATATGTACCCTGATCAAAAAAATAATTTCCTTTTGAATTACCCAAATGTTAAAACTCTGTGGCAAAGAGATGGCACTCTGAAGAACAGAGCCATCTACAGAAATCTATTTGATAATGGTGTCCTTCTTTCAAATCCAAACATTTTCTTGATGTAGAATACAAATTGAGCTCTAGTGTATAAGTCAGCTAGGATTTCAAAGTTGGCCTTTATTCTTTGCCATTAATTAATTCTGTCCAAGAAATTCAGACAAAGATGCAAACAAAAAAGTTCTCTAAATACATTACATAAGGCATTCAGAATATTCTAATTCATTCCCCTCCAGGAACACAGCAGAGTCAAAGAATAGTGTACACAGCATGTTTGGACTGTTTAAAAAAGCACCAGAAACTGTAAGAATAGTTTAAAACCCATTTATTTAAAGCTCTCCATTATAAAAGCTATTGTAGAGTATTTGCTAATCCATCTACACTTCTGAATTCTAAACAATTGCAGGCTTAATGAAGTGTGCTTTTCTTCCCTTTCGGATGCAGGAACAAAATTTCTTATCAAAAGGGAGGAAATGCAAGCAGAAGGCAGAAGATTTCTTCCAAAAATCACTGGAACTTCTGAGTAATTTAAATATTGGCTAGAAAGTCAGAAATTCTTGTTTGTGACCTGAGAAAGAAACATTCTTTCCCAATACGCCCCATGTAGAGCTTTAAATCAGGTAGAACAAGTCTTTTCTGTGCTACAATGAGAAAAGCCTCCAAAATCAAGAAAAACTCATAAAAGTTACTCCAATTTTTTTAGAATCTGATGTTCTTGCAATTGCCAAAACATAACTGAAACAGAATCTGAGAATATGGGTCAGTGGTCAGTCAGCATAGTGAGATCTTCCAAGCTGAGTAATCAAAAATGGCTTGTGCTTAGGAATAGCTACCACAGCATGGAGTAAAAACAGAGCAGCTATGTCTGTTTAGCCTGGAAGTACATCCAGAGTTTCCTTTTTACTCAAGATTAACTTACTTCAACTTGTATAGAAACACAAGGGAAACCTATCCCCTCACACCTTTGGCACTCAACTTAGTAGCATTCATTTACCCGAAAACCAGATTGTTAGACAAGAAGAGTCACAAATGCATCGTCAGAAAGTAAAAGAAAAAAAAAAAAGTGAAAAGTAGGCTTTGTTGTGCACCCCACTAGCCCAAAGTATGCAGATGACACCTTCTTCCTTGTCCCTCCTGTGCAACAATTTCTATAAAAGGCCACAGAGCTTAGTTGATACCTCAGTGCTATAAGTACCATTAACTTCTATAAGATTTCCTTAGGCCATTATCTCCTACTCTTAGCTCATTATTCCCTGGAGCCCAGCTCACAGAATACTAATGTGACAGCTCCTTATTCATGCTAGGATCTTGTGTGGTCATGGTTTTTGTGTAGCCCATCTCATTATTTTCTTGTAATATTTATTGTGCAGTGAGACCTAGGAAAGTCCCACATCAAACTGGATACTTTATAGGACTAAATTTCTAGCACTTGATTGTGAGCATGCTGCATGAGAAAGCCAATATTTGACATCCTCTTCAGTTTTTATTATGACAGAGACCTACAATTACGAACAATCTTACCAGAATTTTAGGTTACAATAACTTGCAGCATTGCCTGCGAATGAGAAGATGCAGTTCCTGTAAAGGACAGAGATTAATTCCAGTGCCTATGTAGGCACAGAGAAACATATGTATATATATATATTTTTCTTTGATCATGTTTGATAATGAAGACTATATTTCCATCATGTGAATTTTGAGGGATTTGGGGTTTGTGTTTAACATGCATTATAATTGGTGCGAGCTGTTAAAATATTCATCAATGCTCTTTAGGCACTGAACCAATGGCACTGAAAGGCAAAAAAGAAAGAATTTCACTTACATATTGTAGGAATCAGCTACTAGGAACAGTCTGAATCCAAACCAAGAGAAGATCAATGATTTACCTCTTTCCTCCCTATAATAAATTCCAAATGTTCAGATTCAGTCTTTTCAGTCTGCCTGGAAATTGAAGATGCAGCTAAAACCATACTGAGACATGTCTGAATGTACTGTCTCCCTCACCTAAATATCCCAAACCCAGAGGAAGCTGATACCTGCATTCTCAGAGCTTATGTGACTTCAAAGCTTTGTAGTCTCTCATTCAAGAATTTGGATTTTCTCTGAGATATGTGGCTTGGAAATGAATCAAGCACAATATAATCCCTTTTGTTATGTAATTGGAAAAATTAATATCTTCTTTTAATATTAACATGGGTTTCAGAGGAAAGAGGAAATTCCACTTTTCCTAAGGAAACAAAGCCCATCTGATCCCACACCTTTGCAATGTATAGACAGATATCCAGGCATGAAAAGCAGCATGATGCAATGCTATCTGTATTTTTATTGTGACTTCAATTTACAGATCACATATTCTGGCATGGTGACAGATGAATAGTTCCATGGCACAGCACGGGATGATGGCCCATTATATGGCTAAGGGTCTGTAAGGAAGGTTTCCATGACAGCATTCTGTGTATCATTGATATTTTGGAAATAACACTCAGCTTTGACTTCTGACTTCTACAGGTTTTATTGTTCCCATGAAACATTATACTCAAGTAAAAAAAAAAAAAAAAAAAAAAAAGCCAGGGCTAACATGAATATTTTACATACAGTCAGGAATATCTGGAAGTAATATTCCTGTGATAAACAGCAGAGCTAAGTGATAAACCACAGAGCTATTTGTTAATTGCACCTATTAAATATCTTTAATTACCTGTTCTACTCTCTGGCCAGTAACCATTCTGTCTTGGGACAGTTTTGTACTGTTGAACAGGTTCAGACAGCTGGCATTTCCAGCCTGCTGTCTGCATTAAATTATAGGTTTTTTTAAAAACAAAAACTGATTCAAAGTCCAAGAGAAGTTAATTTCAATCCTAGGCGAACAAAAAAAGTGTTCTTCTATACATTAAACATGACGGTTTTTAAAGCACAGCACCTTGCCCCACAAAACTGAGGATGAGTTTAGCATTGAGTGACAAGGGAGAGTTGGGACAGGAAGGACCTTAGGAATACTTCACATTCAGATATACTTCACATTCAGTTTTTCCAAGTAAAGTTAAAATCTGTTTTGCAGCCGTTTATTCCTCCACATTTGGACAGGGATTTTCAGAGGAGTCTGAAGGAACTAGATGCCCAGTTCCTATTGAATTTCAGTAGCATTCCACCTCTTAACTCCAGTGTGCTGCTCTGAAGGCTTTGAGATGAAACACAGCCTCTGTAACTGTGGTTTTTCAAGAACAAGGCCACAACACAGGCCTTATCTGCAGCACAGGGAGAGGTCCTGTGCAACTTTCTGCTAGTTTGGAAATGGAGACTTTTCTCAAGCCACACATGACTCTGCTAAAGCAAAACACACTCGCATATGCATATCTGTTGGTAAGCATGTACTTACAATTTATATACAATAAAATATCTAACTGGCTGCAATCTGCTTAAGGAGCTTTTCTCTTAACCATTTGAATTTCAAAGCTCAGACAAAACTGCAGAAGGATTGTAATTGTATACAAGATCTGAGCTTAGATAAATTATCCACATGGATTCTTAATCTTTTGTGGGCAGCCAGTGCTTCTTAATCAGTGTAAAAAAGAATTCAATAGTAAATACAAACACTGAGTGACAATACAAAAGCATGGGTTTTCTGGTACATTTGAAGTTATGGCATAAAAAAATATCTCTGAAAAAGAAAAGAAGATATATTGTTTCCAAAAATGCAGCTTTTATTAATCAACTTCCCCACATTTTTAGAGGATTATGAGCAAAATCTGAAGATGTAGAGAATGAAGAGTACAGAATTCCTCAGCTGTACTCTCATGGACAGAGAAGAGACCTACTCACATAGTCCATTCCTAAAATAAATCCCAAAATGTTTTCCTATATCAATGTCAGGCAGGAGCATGAGCCACTGGTGTCCTAGTTTTCTGCATACTCCTCCATTTCAAGCTCCAAATAAGCCAATAAAATATACCAATGCATTTTTCCATCCTTACAAATGTTTTCAATAGTCCTGCACCCTGTCAGGAAAGCAGTTTTGCTGAAGTACAGGAAGGAAATGAGGTTTTTTGCTCCTGTTTTAAAGAATGTACTGACTTAACTTGTGAAAAAGTTGCATGTAAAGGACTACCTGATATCCTTAGATAACAGGCACCATGAAATCAGAGCTTCCACAGGAATCAACAAGAACAAGATGCACTGGTGGCACCACAGTTAACTCAGCACAGCACTTACTTTGCACTAAGCCATGGTACTGCGTAATGATTAACACAGCAAGAATTTGTGTGAGAGACCAGGGATAGGAGAAAGTGTAAGGCCCTTAGCACAACCCTAACAGTGAGGGTACTACATGTGATAGAAATCCGTTGCTTCTCTAAACTTACAGCAAGGGAGGAGTGAGATAGAATCCTGAGGAGAAGACAAATATGAAGCAAGGGGAGGCTAAGCTTATTGCACCAATCTGCCTCATCCAAAGCTAGAAGAAAGCAAATCTTCTTCAGGGTTGGGTAGCATGCTCAAGAGAGATGCTTGGCTCTGGTAGATTTCTTCAAAAGGAAAGGTAGTTGTTCTGAACTTGTAGCCAGATCTGCTCAGTTATTCACCTGCTTTCTACCCACAAGTCTCTTCTTACAGACTTGCTTCATGCTCTTTGAAAAGGTCTTAGGTTGGAGCATGGCACCAATAAAGCCAAGGTTCAATTCCTTTATAGGCCATTAAGCCATTCACTTTAGAGTTGGACTTGGTGATCCTTGCGGGTCCCTTCCAACTCAGAATATTCTGTGTTTCCGTAATTTGGAGAAGTTTGGTCTGGAGGAAGAGGCAGTATTCCATTTCTGAGGAATGCTAGTAGTCACAAGAAGAAGTGATGATGAATTTCTTGATGGGATGCCCCTGAAATCTATGTAACTGCATGTAGGGCTGTCCACTGCTACCTCAGCTCATTTATGAGGTCCAAACAGCACTTGTTTCCATAGGTAAACGTTGTTACTTTACAAAAAAGAGTAAATGGAGAGAGGAAAAAAATGCTGCTCAACCACTTTCTCCCTATTTTTCTCACCAGGCTTTTGGTTATTATTTGACAGTGTTCCCTATCCTCACCTAAGTACAAGATAGCCAGATTGAGGAGGACATGCATGTAGGCATTTTCAGACTGTTTGGGATACAGGAGCTGGAGAATTTCCTGGGTAAGCAGGCACTCCGAGCCCACAGAGAGGGCTGGCACTTTGCCCTGCATCCCCAGCTCCAGAGACACTTCTCACATGTGCTGCATGCCCCACAAGTCTGACAGCTGGCTCCTCTCTGTTCCACAGTCTTCTTGGCAACATTCCTTTGGAAAACACATTGTACAAAAACGTGGGATGACAATCAAACAAACCTACAGTTAAGAGCAAAGCAACACCATGTCAATAAGTGAGTTTTGATAATAAGGTCTTCCCAAATCCAGACAAATCTGGATACGTAACCTACTCAAGCCAAAATCAGCAAATAAAAATGAAGTATGAATTTACAAGCTTTGAAGGAAGCCAAAGAGGATTTTGACTTTCTGCCTTTCTTGATATCTTGGCAGCTGACAAGCTTTGAGCTGACAGAGGGTGCCTTACTTACTGGGACTGTCCAGCACAGGGAGGGCTGAAGGAAGGCTGCAGAGAGCAGGTAGAGGAAACATTAATGGGCAGAAACAGCAGCACTTTTCAGCAAATCAGAGCATGGAAGTGTGCAAAGCACTTAGATACCTAATTTTAAAAATTGTGTGTCATAGGGAAGTGAAGATAAATGCATCTTGGGAAGAGTTTTACTTCTGCTCTGAATGTGCTGGCAGCATGATATTGTGCATTTGGCAAGTTTCCCTAAAATCAAAGCCTTAAATCAATGGGCAACGTATGTCAGTATTTCTTTAGCTCAGAGACGGATTTCTTTTCTAGGTTTTCTTTTCTTCTTTTCCTTACTGATGAAAATTTCAAGGAACACTTGACTGTAGAAAATACATTGCAGACCCCCACTTTTAAACAGATGCCATTTTATAGAAGCTGGTAAAGTCCTGGCGCTCCCTGATTATTTTGCTTCCTCTGCCTGACTTCAGGGAGAGCCAGCTATGTAACATCTGATGCCTACAATTCACTCATCAGCAGCTATTCTGCCTTTTTTTTTTCCAAAGAGAATACCAGGCAACTCTAATCAGAGTTGATGTAGATCAATGTGAGCCTTTACTTCCATTATATTTAAGGGGACATACGATTTATTGATTTGTATCAAATTTTAGCACACACGTTTTTTGTCTACAGTCAATGCAGCAGATCTGTAGATCCAAATGTCATTCAGTACAAAAACAGAGTAATATCAGGAAGATGATTAGGCAATGATATTGGCATAGGGCACAATTATTTCATAATTTCAAATTTTTAATATGTAAACATAACTATTTGAGCACAAAGTTAGAGCCCTGAAAAGACATTAAATCTTATAGAGTCCCTGCTCTGTGGGGGTTTATAAAATAGCTGCTCGCTTGATTTAAACATGATGTCCTATTTGTAGATATTTTAAAATAATTTAAAATTAAAAGCTAATTTATCTTGTGCTGTGGATAATTAGTTGGAAAAAGCGAAGAGCTGCTTTTTAAACAACAACAAAAAGTCCACATACTGCGCTGATATAAATCCTTTGCTTAATATGCCTTTTTCTTCTTGTTTTTCCTGAACAATGTGGTCTGATTATCCAGCTGACATGAACTTATCACTAGAGTCAGGAATTAGGTAAGATTCATCTCACTGGCCATGTACTGGCATGCACATGATTTAGAGAGATTTAGTCTGACAACTGCCTAGGCTCCCTCTACAGTCCAAGAAGCAGGAAAGTCACCTCACTCCATGCTCAGCTTGGGATCCTCTCCAGTGACAAGCTCCACCTATACGAAGGCTGACCTTGGCTATGTAGCTGAAATTTATAAAGTCAAATACAAAAGATATGGGTCCCAGCTGCAGTGAAAGCTGCTGCTTTTATTTAAGATCAACTCTGCTTAATTTCACAGGTTTGACCCAGCCCCAGTGCCTCTCTTCAGCGATGCATTACAGGTTACTTCCGTGAGATTAGTGCATTCTAATTGTCAGGCAAATGCAAAAGGGACTTGCTGAATCACGTCCTAAGTCTAAAAGGAAGACTGATGTTCACTTGTTAAACCCTATATAAATTATATACCACTCTTAACAGGGTTAATTAGCACAGTATTAAGGGCAAAGCAAACTGACAGCTGTAGTGTCTCTAATGTATGAGTAGAGCTTTTAGCACCTTTGACCATTCCTGCTCCTTTCCTTGAAGTGCAGAAATACCATTCACATTTCTTTCACCTTGGAAAGAGGGAAAAGGAACATTGAAAATAAGTTAATACTGATGAATGACAGCGTGATTATCCACTAAGAAGGCATCATAAGCCACGAATGATTCATTTTTTCCAGGGCATAATGTACATCTATCATATATCTCTTGCATATTAGCAGTGCTGAAGCTGGGGACAGAGAATACCGGTTTTGCTTTTGCTGTGAGAATAAAGCCATGATCCGATGTGAATGACTCACTGCTGTTGTGTAAGCTTGTAAGCATCTTTGCGTGAAAGATGAAGGCATTTTAGATGAGCCCGCTCAAATCAGTATCATCCTCTCAAGCTTGAGGACATCGTTCTGAAGAAGACAGACTTGAAATGCAACAAGATTTGAGCAATAATATGCAATAAAATTTTCCAGTGTTCCAGAGTTACTGGAAAAGAAATCCATCAAAGATCAGCTAAGAAATATTGGTTACTTCAATCTACAATTCAGCTTGGCCATGGAAATGCCTCTGGTCAGGATCTTTTTTGAACTGCAACTCCAGTCATGCAACATTTCTGAGGAAATGTCCATTTTAGTCCATTTAGTCCATTCTAAGTCAATTTTAGGAAAGTGGTAGGTCTGAAACACACACTAAAGAGAAGTTAGTTTCATGGTAATATTTTTAAGAATTTGTTTCAACAATAGAAGATTGATCAATTTCTTCAATTATTATTTGCAGTTTTAAAGGAAACTTTATTTCCGTGCCTCCAGTTTTCATTGAACTTGACCTGTCAGGATGAATGTGTGCTCATACTGAAACCCCACAGAATTGCTGCCATAGGCCGTGTACCAGTCCCTGCTCCTGTCCTCCTCTGCTCAGCCATATCAGTTGCTTGGATGGCCAGGGGAGGAGAAAAGCTACCCTGGGAGCCCACAGATGCCCTGCCTGCCAGGCCTTTTGCTCAAAGACTCCCTCCTCTCTCTGTGGCTGCTGTCTGTGTCTCCGTGTGTTGCCTGCTGCATCTAGAGGAGCTATTTGGCTCACAGGGCAGCACACACCACTTGCCTGGGAAGTGGCAGTGTGTATGGAGCCTGGGAAGCAGGGAGGGGTATAGGTGTCCCATTTACAAAAACTGGTACATTCCTTTGTCACAAGACTGAAAGTACATATGGCCTTTCTGAACTTAGAGCTGTTATTTCTGGCACTGGTTCCCACTATCGCACCTGTCCTGGAAACCCTATTAGCAGGTAGTGCACGGATTACATCAATCACAGACAAACATGAAAAATCTTGCAAAAAATTCGTCATCTTGCTTATGTAGCCTTGCCTAAGAGATGACATAAGGAAGATAATACAAACTTGAGAGACAAAACTTGTTTAGCAGGCCCTTGTTCTTTACTCATCCAGGACAATGTGTTGAGCTCTGTTGGCTTTGCTTCCCTGGGCAACTGCACTGAAGCTGGAACACTTCCCCCACGCAGCCCAAATGCTGGCTTCCATTTTATAGAGCTACATAATTCGATTTGCTCTGCTGGTTCAAAAGGTCAGTGGGAAAGGGCTCCCGTGGAGAGGAGAGCGAGCAGCTCTTGCTAACAAATGGGTGCTTGCCTTGGAAAACAGCACATATCTGTTCACATGCATCCAAACTGCTAAAGCATCCCACTGAGAGTGAGCCTGCAGCAGGAAGGGACTTTACAGATCTTTCAGTCACCAGGAGTTACACAAACAAGAGCCAGAAAAAACATTTTGCTCTTTAAAAGGAAATCATTATAGACAGTGCTTGATAAAGTTCATTCTAGTAATTCATGGAATTGGGAGGGGTAACAGGACCTAGTTGTTTGAGGAAAGCATTCAGATGTAAAATGTAACCTCAGCTTGGTAATGGTGTTGTGACAGGATAGAGACAAAAGGCTATTCAAAACACACAGCTAAGAAAGGGGAAAGAAAATCTGAATCCCAATTGCTATATAAGGACAATCGTGGTATGTGAGTTGGAAGGGAACCCCCCAGGTCCAAGTACACATCCAAGGCAATAATTAATATAAAGGCAGCAGTCCTTGGAAAATTTCAATTATGCACTGCTAAGGTAAAGCAAAAGCATTTTCAGAGAAAATGAATAAAGGTAAGACACACTATTTTTCACAAACAGACCAGGTCAAAGCAGTGTTATTCTACAAACACTATGAATCACTAAAAAACGTTCCTCACTGTCTTGCCCTGCTCTCACTGGAGTGAGAGAACTCACTGGGGGCGAAGAATTAGACCTGCACAGGAAGCACCAGTCTGCTACATTTATATAGCACAAAGAGTTTGAAAAATACTTAACATGTAGTGTTAACAGGATCATTCAGCTACCAATGAATAGAAGCTTCTTGATTATACCACAACAAGAGCCGACCCCTCTGCCTGGGAGGCTCTGCGGTGGTGGGGCAGGGGAGCCCAGGCCACACCGCGCATCATCCTGGCACACACACTCTGCCCACTCTGCTGCCAGTGGTCATCCTAGCTGCACTGAGAGCACCAGCCACATCAGCACCTACTGAAATTTTGCACAGAAATCCTCAGAGCTTTCACCTGCACACATCTCACTACTGCAGGAGAATTGTGTGTGTAACAGATGTTGGGTCTGCTGGTCAGTAACTCCTGGAAGCACTCAGAAGAGTGGAAGGGAAGGCCCAAATCCACATTGACTGGCAGACAATGATGTCCTTGGTGCTATATAATCCTCCTGCCCACTTAAAGGTACACCAAAACCCAGGTGACCATAAGACTTCTCTGAATCACTTCTCTCTGGACATGGTTTATGGAAGACCTGTGTGGAATGGTACATCCCAGAGCACCATGCTGGGCATAACCTACCAAGGAAGCTGCACTGCCTGCTGAGCTTGTGCAGACCTAAAGAAATGATTTAGAGCTGAAGCTACCCAGGGGACTCCCAGCCTTTTGAGCCCTGTATGTAAAATATCTGTTTATGACCTCTTCCCCTCCCATCCAGCATAATAGGAGATAATCAGTATGAAAAAACCAGATCTGGTAAGAGAATATTGTGAGGTCAAAATGTTTTATACATGTGGTTGAAAAAATGAAAAGCAGTAACCAAACTGTGGTTTACATAAAGTGCTCTTAGCATTATTTTTAAAGGCACAGCAGTCCTAGAAATAGTCAAGTTGGGTGGTCAGTAGTTTTGTTTCAGTTTCAAGCAACTGGTGGAAAATAGGAACAGACAAACCATGAAAGCTTAAACCTAACTTTGGCTGCTTTTCTGGCAAGAAATCACTACTCAGCCTGAAAATGTTGCCATAGTCTACAAGAATAAAACTGCAGATCAAATAGTATCTCCGAGTATGTGTCAGTTTCAACACACAAGGCCTGTATCATGAAGCAGAATTAGGAAAAAAGCCCAAAACCACTGAGGGCATTGTGGCAGGCTTTTTCTCAGACAGTAAGAGAACTCCTGAATGGTGCTATTTGTGGTTTGTGTCTCTGCATCAGGAACATGTGAATTTTGGCTTGTAATTATTCAGACATGGGACAGGAATCCTGAGCCATGGATTTATTTCTGCTCTAAAACTGCCTTTCTTATTTTCTCGAGATTGTGCAGGAATGACCCTGAAGTCCTGGAGTGATTTTCTGTGCTCTTATATCACAGTGCAAATACATTAGGAGGAAAATTTTGTCAGAAGCCACCTTTAGTCACTTCACTCACTTTCAACCTTTCTCTTCACCACTTTACAAATTTTTAAAAAAAGTGTTTCTAACAGCAAGGATAACAAAGTCCTTGAGAAATGACCCAGGAAAGAAACTCTACAGTGTTTAAAGAGAAACTTAAAACAAACACATATCAAAAATGTGTTTCAAGCTGCAAGAGCTCAGCTGGAGCTGCTACTTTGCAGCTGGAAAGGCAGAGGATGGCAGTAAGGCTGTCCAGGCAGCACTTAAAGGTGAAAGAGCCTAGTGTCTCCTTTTTCACCCTCACCACAGCAGGAACTTTGGCTTATGTGCTGGAGAAAATCACAAAACAGACAGCCTCTAACCAGCTTAACTTGAAAATTTAGCCCTCCCTAGAGGTGTTATGCTCATTATAACAATAAAATCAAAGGAAGATTAAAAGGAGAGGAATCACCTGTCACCACAGGTTATGGGATGTTCATAAAGCTTTTTAGGTTCAACTGGATTCAAAGCAATGTTTAGATTTTCTGCTGACAAAATTGGTTTTCCTGCTTTCTTGTTCTAGGTATTTGTGCTTCAGCTGCAGTTCTGTTCCTTTCCTGCATAGTGGGCCATGTCCCTCCAGTGCTGTATTCCAACAAAAAGAAAGCTTGTACATGGGAAAAATGAGATAATTCTACCTTGTCCTCAAAACCTTTCATATAAAGTCTTGATTGTGTGCAAGAGGTACCAAATGCACTCAGGAAGTAATTTTCTGTGCTCACAGCACAGTCGGAGCTTCTGGATTACTAGAGTTCAGCTGTGGTTGATTCTTCATAAGTACTGCTGAGTTCCTTCCTCTGCCTGCCTAGGGACAGTTCTGTGTCCTTATTTTCACTACTAGGATGTTTTTGAAATACTCCCCATTATTTTGTACTTTGAAAATATGTTGTCTCTTCAAGCATAAAATTTTGGCACCGATAGGCCCTGGGGCTTTTATACAGTAAATTGATCAGATTATTTTGTTTAAAACTATTGTTCTGAATACAATGAGAATTTCTGGCTCTTGGACTGTGTTAATTTTGGCCTCATCACAGCGAAAATTCTGACTTGAACCCCATATAAATATTTTCTCTTTTAGCATTTATTTTGATTCTAATCATACTTTTAGTTTGGTTGCCTTTTTTAAAAGAAGAAAAGTACATATAAATCAGATTAAATATATCACTTTGCTACAGTTTTGCCATGAATTTCTGTTCTGCAGAGCAAAACAACATTGCTAGATTTTTCCAGCAACCTCTGTAGACATTTACTCTACTGTGCTGTAATTGCTTTAACATGTATTTTCCTGCACTAGCTAACTACTCACCATTAATTTTATTAGCAGGAAGACTCGGCCTAATGTTCAAACTTGAGAAATTTCTACACTCATTCATGTTTACTTAAATACCCCAATTGGTCTTAGCAAATTTAGTACTGTGCTGTGCAAACAGGCTGACCTCTAGCACCAGAACAATGAAACCCGAACAGGTTTGAGACACATACCTCAAACCTATTCAGAAGAGATTCTTTTCAGCCTTTAAGCACACAGATCTCTGACACTGATTTATCCAGGAACACTGTTTTCCTGTTCACTTCTGGAGGCAGATTTGGATAAGATGAATGGCTGGTAAATTAATCTATGTCTGGCTTATAAAAATGGAGTTCAGGTTTTTTTAACAAAACCAAAATGTATTTATGGATGGCCTTCAGCCTGTGGGCTGACTGTCCCCACATTCCCAGGTGTGCTTTGGCATTTTGTAGTGAACTAACCCAGGACAATAAGACAGAGCCTTTTAACTCAGCTTGGCTGGTTCAGCTGAATAATTTTTCAGTGTGTTCACAGCGGCAGACACTCTCTTTTCACAGTGTACATAACAAAAGTTAGCCTTTACTGTGATGCACAGGCTGCCCACAGCTGTGCTGTGATGTTCCTGAGAGATCTGCAAAGGCGGGGGAGGGGCAGAGCTCACAAGCCCCAACCTGGAGCTGCCAGCCTGAGGCAAGGTGCAGCTCCCAGTCTGTGCACACCATGTGTGGCTCATGGAAGATGTAGCACGTTGCTTGAGACCACTTAATTTAAAACACTGACACAGAAATTTGTCACGATTAACATGAATTATTGCCTGCCTTGCCAGTTTCTGAAGTGCAATGGATGGTTTATTGTGGTCAGGACAGAAACCCTGGAAAACCTTCAGTATTGCTAACTCGGAGCAGCTGCTCTGCAAATGCACACATGACTTGTGTGACCTGGCTTTGGGGCTGGAAACTAGAGGCTTTGCAGAAGACACAAATCCCAAAATCAAAATGTTAGAATCGATACACTACAAATTTCTTTTGCCATATCCCACAGATGCATCATGAGTTATCTGAGATTCTCCAATGCATCACTCAAGATCCTATTTGTTGTCTTTACTCTGAAAGTACTCAAAAAAACCAAAAAACCTTAGTACACAAGGCACTTCATTTTTGCCACAGCTTTTAGGACAGGGAGAAGGAATTTATCAGAAGCATATTTAAAGGAAGATCTGAATTCTTCTAACTTTACAATTATTTTTTTTTAACATAAAAATAAACCCCTGTTACAGTCAGTTCAACATATTATAAAATAATGAATGTTCTGGAGTTCATTATTAGAGCCAGTGATGTGTCTGGTGCTCTTTACTCAATATGAGTGTATCTATACTAGAAGGATATAAACAAAGGGCCAGATGGGAAAAAAAGCAGACATTATAGCCAGACCTGATTACAAAAAGCTCCAGAACTAAATCCAGTGACTTTTTGTCAGATGAATGCATGCTACGCTGAAAGGCAGCTAATAAGGAATTGGATACTTCAGCAGAATATGTTATGTTCTTGGATATTTTTATCCAGTTGTGACTGTTACTGTTAAACATTCCTGTCTTACTATTTGCACCCATTTGGCTGCAGCTTCCAGCTGATGATCTTCCTCATGCCTTTCTCCACTAGATTCAAGAGCACATTAGAACCCATTAAAGTATTTATATGCTATACTCAAGTTGCCCCTCAAGCCTCTTCCTGATGTACTGCATAGATTGAACACCTTAAAAATCTCTCCTTGGAAGGCATTATCTCTAGCCCTCAAGTGAGTGTGGGAATTCTTACCCCACTCTGCTTGCCTCTTAACTTCTGGGGTTTTTTTTGTTTTCTTTTTTGTTCTGTTTTTAAAACCATGATGAGATTATCTTTCCCAATAATAATTTACCAAGAGTACACAAAAACCTATCACACATTTTCTCCTATTTATTATGCCTCCTTTAGCCATCTAGGCATTTTTCCAGTACTGAATACATAGTAGTATGCATATGAAATATTGTCTCAGTTGCCTGTTATATTCAGGAATAGACACAGAACTCCTTTCTGTAGCTGTAGCTGTCAATCCTTGTTCCTAAAGATGAATTCTTTCATTGAATCACTCAAACAGTTGAAGAAGTGGCTCAGATATTTTGACACTCTGCTCCTCCTGTTATTTAGTATTCTACCAATCACTGTGTTATCCCATAATTAACGCCTACTCTCAGATTATGGAGAAACTGCACCTCCCACTGAACCTGTGTGCTCTACACACTTGATTTTGCAATGTCGATTGAAACATACACACAGTCAAAAAGCAAACTTAACCCAGAGGTTGAAATCAACTTTGTCTTACCACAAGAATTACACTGTTAGACCTCAGTTCTCTGTGTCAAAAATAATTTCCCTAAGATTTTTCTTGCTTTTCTATGCAAAATGAGAACTATTTCATTTTCCTGGAAATGTCATTATGTAAATTTCCTGCTCTTACAGAATGATGGTGATTTCTTCTGCTGCTCTTTTGCATTTCAAAATTTTTAATGCATGCATGGTTTTCCCCCACTTCTTATTTTCTATGCTTCTAATTCCTTATTTTGTTTTCTCATGAAGTAGAATATGCTTTTAGCCAGAACAACATTTCATATAGCCAAGGAGTACTGGCTTTTTGTCCATCTAGAAAACTCTTAGAGATCTTTGAGGTTTCTTTGACATTTTGTGTGCACACGTCATAGTTGTCATGTTTTTGTTCAACTCTGATAAAGCAGACCATGGGGGTCAGTCACCATAGACAACACTGCTTGGAACTGGTTCTCTCTCCATTGGATCATATCCATTACTTATGTAATCAGGACATGATCATCAGCTTCTGTGTAAACACCAATTTCTGGCCCACCAAGCAACTCCTTTTACTCTGTATATATATTAGATTCCAATTGCAGCTACGGAGTTTAAAGAGGAAGAAGTTTTGAAATAAAACTTTAGAATTAGGAACTTTAGTAATGCTCCACTTCAGGTAACTAATAACTATGACATACAAGCTTAAGGGTCAAATTGTCCTTCCTCTATAAACCTTGATCTTTTCACCACATTTTGGAAAAGAACTTAGGAAATTATGTGTCATGTTCTCTCATTTTGTTTATCATCCACAAAAGGTTCTCCACCAGAATCTTCTGATGGACTTTGCAGCAGTAATGTACTTGAATCAGAACTAGTCTGTTCTCATTCGCCAATGTAATTAATACAAGCAAAGGTCTCTATAATACCCAATTAACAAACACATGCATCATCAGAAAACTCATTTAAATTCATCCCCTTCCAGGTTCCTAATTTTCCCAAAATATTGTCTGAACTCTGTGCAGACCAAAGGCTTTTGATAAACTTGGCAAATTAAATGGCTCCAGCAACCTCAGTGCAGATAGCTCTGTTCTTCATGGCTTAAAATCCTATCTGCAGAATCCGTATGACTTAGAAACACTGTCATAGAATAAAAAGATAAGCTTTTTATGGTAGTTTGAAAGTCATGTTAGATTACATTGGAATTTGACTGTTGTCCTGGAGGAAATCCACGTATGTGTCAATTGTAGCAGCTAGAATTAGGTCTCCCGGTTATTTATGCAGTTGGGGTAAAGAGAAAATTTCCTGCACAAGCTTAAGCTGGGAGGGCAGCTCCCTCCCAATATCCCTCCCCGGCAGAACAGCAGCCTGCTGGGCTTCTGCAGCCATGCCCCCCCACCTGTACTCAGGGCTCTTTGCACAATGAAGTGCCACTGGAAACTCCTAAGCCAGAACCCACCAGGGAACTTCTCTTTACTATGCCTTTGAGCAAAGCTGCATAGTTCATTTTATGAATGACTAGTGCATTGCATGACTATTTCTATTTTTATTCCTGGTTTCAGCTGACAGATTACATAAATGTGTTGGTACAGCTTTGCGTACAACACAAGAGAACTGAGTTTTCAAGCAGGTTATTCTGGAAGCTCAACAAAGGAAACAATGATCCCAGGGAAAAGCTAATATGAAGAGGAGAAAGAGGCTCAGATCAGTGCATGAAGGTAAGATCAGGGAGACAACATGATCTATTAGGAATGTAATTTTTTGCCTATAATTACCTTCTTTCATTCTCAGTGCCAAGTGGCACTAAGTGTATGGAGAGACCTGATAAACATGCACTGAAGAGAGAGGGAATACAAGACACAGCAGTGTGCACTCACAACCCAGGAGGACCAAAATCTGTCCTGGGCTGCATCAGAAGAGGGGCCAGCAGGTTGAGAGAGGGGATTCTACCCCTCAACTCTGCCCTTGTGAGACCCCACCTGGACCACTGCATCCAACTCTGGGATCCTCAGAACAGGAAGGATGTTAAGACCTGTTAGAGTGGGTCCAGAGGGGACCAGTAAGATAATCAGAAAGCTGGAGCACCTCTCCTATAAAGGCAGACTGAGTGAGCTGTGGTTGTTCAGCCTTGAGAGCAGAAATCATTGTGTGCTTTGAGACTGTGCTGCCTGATGAATGCTGAGGGTGATTTGTATTTGAAAGCAGCTTAGTGTTTAAGCACAAAAAATACGCACTGAGAATTGTCTGCTTTTCAGATGAGACAGGTAAGTAGGGTGCACACAAACCAGGATGTGCACTGCTTGTTTTTCTGGAGACTGTATCAACCAGGAAACCATTTCAGAGCACCTGATGTAATCAAGCCGTGTCATGGGATTAAAATCAGAGGTTAAACTGACAGCATAAAATGCAAAAAATAGGCAAAGAAAGAGTTGAACATCCATAACAAAAACATTATATGAGACAGATAATTTTATTGTAGCTAACAATGAACAGGAACCAGCATCTGCACTGAAGCAGAAAAAGCTGTGAGGGAACACCAGCCCAGTGACTGTGACTGCAGACTTGCTGAACTCATTGAGAGCCATGACAAGAAAGGTATAAGCACTTGATGCAAGATTAATGATGCTACCTGCAGGAGAAGGTTCAAATCAAAAACTGCCAAAGGATGCAAGAATTAAAATTATATTACTTAAAATATGTGTAAGCACAGTACATTTGCAAATAAAGAGGCTCTGGGAATACCAGAGGAAGTACCCTAGACACTGGATCAGAAAACCCAGTATCTCTGTATCAGCACTTTGCCCTGCACCAGGACTCTTGAGGGAAGGACATTGACAAATGACAGCATGCCTGGACAAGTAAATCAAGTTTTATACTCATGTATGCCACAGAAAGCTGCAGCAAAGAGGTTCTTGTGTATTTTTCACCCTGCTCTGCTGCCTGCATGTCAGCTGGGAAACCACAATTCAATTCAATAAAAAGGTGAAACACTCATGCCAAAGTAACAAATCAGGAGTCTTAAGAAACAGGAGTCTTAAGAAACACAAAATATGTGCTGGAGCAGACAGATACCTGATCTAATTTTTAACCCTTCAGCTTTCTCAAACCTTTTTTATGTATTAGTCAGAGAGAAGATACAAGGTGAAATAATAATGGGGTTTGTTTTTTTTCTCTTTTAACATATGCTCTCATCAAAAACTGGGATGAAATTTGATATAAGGTGAAATAAACATGGGATTTGGTTTTTTTCTTTGAATATATGTTCTCTTCAAAAATTGGGATGAAATTTCTGTGCTGTATTTGGCATTACTCAAAGCATATTTCCTTTTTGAAGTCAGTGATTATCAGTTGAAATATCACTCTTCTCTACAGCCCACAGTCACTCTTTAAAACAAGCTACATGGGATGATTTTCAAGGCTATTGTTATCCTTGGCTGTTTGCAGAAATTTTTCAGCTATGACTTTTCAAATGGAACAGGACACTTTCAAGTGACATGACAAACTTTAGGCCTGATGTCTTGAATCTCCACCTCCTCCAGCCCTTACACTGTCTGAAGAAATACCATGACCAGAAAAGGCTGATTTCCTTTCACAAGCTGCAGGCATGACAAGGCACCACTGATTGCAAGGAATAGGAACAAACTCTTGCTCTCAGGCTAGTTCCTGATGGACAGCAGAAAAGGAATTTCTGTAAAAGCCTCCTATTACACTAGAGTAAAAACAACAACAACAAAAAGCTGTATTAGTAACACAAATAAATTTGTTCTGCACCAACAAGAGAAAGAAAGCATTTTTTGCACGTCTCTTGACAATTTTTTGGTAAATGCCTTGATCCCTAATATCCTCCTGTCCTCTTATGTTCCCTTTTGGCAGGTCTGTGCAGTGTGTTGGTGGTACACCCCTGCTCTGTTTAGTCAATTCTGTCTGTGAATGACAGCTTGTTTTACTGGGGTGTGAGCAGCCGGTCATCTGGCAAGGACTCGCAAAGAGTCCAACCCAAAAAGCCAATCTTCCTAGCTCCAAGCCTGCAAGGCTTTAATGAGGTCTTGTGGAGAAGCAGCAGCTATCAGAGATTCATTAAAGATGAGGACGTCCTCACACAACTGCTAATTGCTCTAACTCACTAGATTGTGTTGTTTGTGAAAACTGGAGCCTGCAAAGCGATTCTCTCAATTTAAATTTTTGCAATGCTTTGTGCCTGTTTCGAAACTTTCCCACTCTGCCCATGAATCAAAGCACACAACAGATTTATTTTCTTTTATATAATCACAGAAGAGAGTTATTCTGCCGGGGCCTGTGCATAACCCTTTCTAGATAAATATTCAACTGCTGAAAGCTATGCCATTGTTAACTTTCTGAGAAATAATTGTAAGGGTATCATCAATGCTATGTCCTATATAGTGTTTAACTACTGAAATACAACCTTTCTCAACATCCACGTGAAAAATATTTTGCTGCTGCAGGTCTGATTAAAATTAGAGTAAAACTTAGCCTTTTAAGAAGGGATGTGCAGGTCACACTGGATCAAAATGTATTTCTGTGGTGAAGTTAGAAAGCCTCTAGCATATATCACATTTGATCTCATTTTAAAAAAATCTGTTCATCTACTCATGCTTTTTTATGAATGCAATAACTTCCAGTTTACCCAAACAGTCTTTAGTTCTACCTTGTAAATTCATTAAAATATGGCACTTGTCATTTATAACCTATGTATCAAAGTTTGTTTGAGGGTGTTTAAATTAAGGACTATATAGACCAGAGCTGTCAGTATACCACCCAATTTTCTTAGAAATACATATTAGAGTCAAGCCAGTAGGTTTTGCCTGAAGTGTTGGAAAATTATCTCTCAAGCTGAATTTCTACAGACAGATAACAACCTGTGAAACAGAAGCTTAAATAATTTCACTAGAAGCATTTGGGGATAATATCAGCAGAGAGTTTTTTAAATTAAATCCATTAAGGGATTTTAGATCTCAGAGGGACATGTTCAGAACAGGGAAGAGGCAAGGGATGTGCACCTGTATCTGCCAGCTAAGGACAGGTGACATAGTACCTGTGAAAATATACCTCCAGCCCTGTCTTCACCTCACCTATCCTGCTCACCCAGGCAGCACGTGCACCTGACAGGCACAGGGCTGATTGGTTTTGCTTGTTTTCCTGGGTTGTTTTTCTTCTCATGGAAGTATTTTGCAAATATGAATTGACAGCCTAACTGTTTTTTTCTAGCTTATTGTAAAAACAGATTTGAAAGAGGGGCAGGTTTTTGATCTGAAGGAGGAGCAGAGCTTTGCTCCACAATGTGGATTTGCCTTGAAGTGTCTCACTGGGCCATCTGTGATCTCTGCTCTGAAGCTGAGGATGCTTTTGAAATAGCAGCTATGCAGATGCCCCATTCAGATGCTGGGAGTCTGCATTTGTTTAACTGTTTCTAGAGAAAGAGCTGAAAAGCTCTGCTGTGCTATAAGGCTGTCTAATGTCCTTCATGGAATTACTACAGTTAACACCTTTATACTATAGGAGGCTCAAACTGACCAAAAGGATGTTTACCTAAATAAATAACAGTGTGTTGTATGGTTCATGGCTGTGAAACAATCCTCTTTTCCCATGGAAAGGGCATCAGAAACCTCATGTCCTACTTGCAAAAATGTGAAATAAACACCTATGTGGCTAAAAAAATGCAGAACAAAGTCTCTGAAATATAGCTAGAATTCATATATAGTTCATAAAGGTCAGACTGTCCAGGTATTCAAGAGAAACTTGCACTTGCTGCTATGGTGGCACTGGCTGAGCATTTAGCATTGGTCCCTCACCAAACTGCTGTGAGGTGCTGGGTTGCTGCATCCCCACAGAGCTGTGCTTAGCTGAAACTTGGACCCCTTTTATGCCTTAATGCCCTCTTCCCAATGGAGGATGATTTTGCTTTCCAGCTAAATCTGTAGAAAGTTTATAATGGCTGAGAACTAAAATACTTTTCATAGCATTTTGAATGTGTCACAGCTTTCACCAAAGGAGTGACAGGTCAGAAACAGCACCCTTTGGAAAAGCAAAGTTTATCACTAGATCTCCTTTCCTTTCCTAGTCCCCTAGGATCTGACAGTCTTAAGGAAAGCAGGATTTCCTTGCCTCTCTGCGTTTCTCACTGAGCTGCTCGATATAGTCTGAGTGAGCAAAATTCATTGCTGCTGTGCAAGAGCTCCCTGGCGAGGTCTCATCAGCCATCCTCAGCAGGTAGCCACAAGTGGCGTTGCCAGGGTGACCTCCTTGCCAGCAGCCTTGACATCTGCAGGGAGAGTCACAGATTAGCTCTCACTGGTTACAGCAATTAGATTTGGACAGTGCAGCACTTTGCCAACAACTCCATACTGCAAGGCTTTAGAGGCATCACTTCCAAAATGGTTTTCAGTCCCATGGGAAGGTAGCCAGAGCTCTCAGGTGCAGAGTCATGCTATAAACGATGCATAGACACAACCTAGGGGGGGCATCCCACAGCACAATCACAGGAATCCCCAAGGGTGAGTGAGCAGCACATAGCTCCCCAGAAATCTTCTGGGGGGATCTTCTTGTGCAAAGCATTCAGTCAAAAACAGAACGACAATCACACTTGCAAAATCCCCTTACAAACTTCCAGTGTTAGAAGAACGCTATCTCCCTAAGTATACTGCATGGGGTGTGGTGCTATTTTAGCACTTACTAAATGACTCCAATATTGTTTTACATACTCTTCTAATCTACTTGAAATGGCACCTTTTCTTACAAATATTCAGGAATGCATCTGTCTTCCTGCTGCATCCTAGAAAGCTCTGCATAGTCCCTTGAGACTGGGCTCAGTGTAGGCTTTTATTGCATAAAAGTAGGTGACAATCACACAGATACTTCCAGAAATTAAGAGGCAAAACCAAAAAACACTATGTTTTCGAGAGAGTCCATAAAGTGAAAAAAACTGTAAAATCTCCATTCTGTAAGACAACAAAGCTACACAAGTAAGAATGTGCACAGGGCTGTTTCTGGAAAGTATTTTAACACAGTAGTCATATTGTAAAACCTATTCTAAACAGTGCTGAGAAAATCAAAACAGAATTGATGCAAAGAGGAGAAATGTGGTAGGATGAGTTAAGGGAATTAACATAGCTAATAAGAAGCATGCAGAATAAATTAACTATGATAGCTAATTTATCTTCAACAAACACATTTATATGTAGGATTACATGAATGAAGGGGACAAGCAGATTTAAACTCTCTGCAGGTAAATGTTCTTCCGATTTGCATTTACACTGACTCTCATGCTGCTTTATCTACATTAAATTATAAAAAGGATGACAAGTCCTTTTCCTCAGCAGCACTACAGAGGGAAAGGTGGTTTGTCCAGTCACCAGAAATAATCACATCCTGTGTTGCTCAGCTTCAGTGTGCCACCTCTTGCATCTGTCCATGAAAGATGGGAGCTCTGAGCCTCTCAAGTAAATTAGTACTGCCACACTGTGAATTAGAGGCAGAAGATACAGAAGTTCTTAAAACAGAGAAAGTATCTGAAGTAATACAGACAGGTATGAGAAAAAGAAAAGTGAATTTCCCTTGTTTCATTCCTTACAAATGTAATATTCTTCCCATAATGAGAGACAAAAGCACAGGCTTAGGGGCTGCAGCAAGGAGAGTTCCCTTCTTGAGCCAGGCTCCATGGTGCCCTGAAACATGGTGCAAGAACCACAATAATTCTCACAGACACCTCAAAAGCTTCTATATAAAATAAAAGGAAAATGATTTTGATGAGAACAAGCCTTTGCAGCTTGAGAGTCAGGTGTTCAAAATGAATGTTCTGTGATTATAGTGGATGAGCAGTTGAGGCCCCTCACTTCAGTATTCAAGATTCTATCTGCTGAATTGCTGGTATTTTCCTCTTCTCATCCTCCTTTTAAACAGTAGTTATGGTTAATGATATGCCACAGTGTCTATGGCAGCCCATACCATGTACACAGTGTGCTGAACACGAGCTGCAGGGTTCAATTCCACCTCAAAACAACCCCTGAGAGCATCATGTCCTTCAGCCAGCACTCAGCAGCACGTAAATCACCTTGCAGAAAGGTGATGAAGTCTCTGGCCACCACGGGCGAGGTCTGGCCCCAGATGACAACAAATTGAAAAGCAAAACACTTACCAAGAGACACCATAAAGACTTACACAGGCAAGAGTAACTTGCTTCTTGGGCAGATGTGAAGGAGCTGCAGATTTAGAAGGGCTAACCTCTGCCTGCTCTCCAAAAGACAGCTTTGTCTATGAGCAGAAAAGCATTTATGGGCTGTCGGTGATAATCAGTTTGGTATGGAAGGCAGGCTCAATAGATGATTTGTGAACAGCACATCACACTCATGTGAATTCACTGCAGCTACATGGCTTCTCTACTGTACCATTTAGGATCATCCTCCCCACACAGTAAATAATTTACTGTCCCCTTTTCAAAGAGGACTTCCTATAGTACAGAACACATGGAAAATTGTCATGACTGACAAAAATTTAGCTTGTGAAAGAGTTCTTGCACTTTCTGACTATGAATAAGTTATGTCCTATTCACAGGAACTTAGTGTAACTACAATATTTAGCTGCCATGGTATTCAGTATCATCTTGCCTGCAGAGTAAATAATTTATGTTTATTTCCACAGGGGACGTCTTATGAGCGAACTTGAATGGCAGCTGATTGCATGCACAGTATGTATAGCCCTAGCAAGGGTTTGCAGCAGCCATGTGAGAGCAGCCCTGGTTCCTGCTGCCACTGGAATAGCTGAGAAGGGAACATAGTGCCTGTTGATAGGCTTTTTTAGGGGAACATCCACAGCTGCATGTGTGCTGGGATGGCCCCCAGGATACCTTCAGCAACCTGCCAGCTCTTCTCAGTGCCTCCGGTGAACCTGCAAGGCAGTGTACAATGGATCCATTAAGGGTAAAGTTTGTCCCTACCACATTCATCTTCCAAATTCACTTTGAGGCATCTCAAGAGAATGTTAAAAAGTCATTTACATACTCTATGATATTTGATTTTTTAATTTTGTTTTTTTAAAATATCAGATCACTGATGTTGTTTTACCACAAACATCCTCAAGCATTTTGTTTGTGTGGGGTTTCCAACTCCTAGTCCCCACGTTGCCACTAAGCATATGCTCCTAAACAAGGAGAAACTGTCTCTGACATGGTTATATTTCCTCACTCCTCAAGGAAGCTGTGAGTCTGAACTAATGTTTTTTAAGCACTTTGCATTCAAGATTATAGCTGCAGCCTACAGATTTGCCTGCTACTCCTTTTTCTTTTCACTGATGATGCATTTTTGTGCATTGTGTTTTATGTGTGTTTGTCACCATGCTGTACTGGCCTTCACGGAGATGTGTTTCATTCCAAGAACTCTCTCTGAAAACAGAGGATAAGTCTGTATCCAGAACGGCCTACCCCAAAGGATCAGGTCCCATCTGCACACTTTATGCCTTACGTGTTCCTGAAATCTCTTGCAGCAGTGCATGGTCTAATGAGCTTCTCAGAAGAATTAAGGAGAGTAGATTCTGTTGCTAGATGAGCAAATTAATATTATTTATAAACAGATTCACACATCTCTATTGCTTATAGAACATCACATAAAATGCAGTTGAGTTAGCAGGTTACTAACGTGCTCCAAATGAGGACTTGTCACCAATGTAATGCAAGCCTTTTGAACTTCTACAAGAACTCACAACATTCAGCACTTTGCAAAACTTCTGAGTGTACTGGATTGGGTTTTAAAACATTAATTTGAACTGTGACTTCAATGAGATCTACTTTCTTCTCACAGCAATTATTCAATCCAGCTTAATTTAATTAAGCTACAACTGTTTATGCCAGTGTAATTAGGGGGGGAAATCTAGCCTGATAAGATTCAACATGACTGAGAAATTCAGTGCTTAGGTCGCCCTTTAGAATACTGTTACATGATGAAGCTTTTCCTCATCCACCAATATTACCAACTCAGACAAAAAGCCAAGACAAAAATTACAATTGTTTGGAGGCTTCAGAATTCCTCATTGACCTCCTTAATCAGTAAAACCAGGTTTTATACTGGAATGGAAAGTAATGGTGCTGCCAAGTTAATTTTATTGACTTCCTACACTTTTACACAGTATGTGGGTCCCCACAGGCTTGGAAAATTCTGGTGGCTTTTTATTGAAAGTAGTCTCAGTTTATATTAAATCTACAGAGACATTTGCCAATTCATGTACTTTGGAAGACATTTTGATTAGTTTCAGAATCATGCAAGTTTTACCTTATAGTGTGATGAATTACACTTAGGATAAGAAAAGTTGTGCATTTTGCATGTAACATGGTTTTCTTTTGTTGCTTGAGTAATAAATTACTCCTGGAACCTGTGTACAAGCCTGCCCAGAGGTGATAATCAAAATAGATACTCTGCAAAATTATGCCAGAGTGCCACAGCATGAAAATTTTACTTCTAAGAAAAAGGCAAAATAGAAAAATAAGAAGTAGAGAAGAGTGAAAATTTTTCTTTTGGTTTTGACGCCTGCTTGGCCTGAAGTGTTTTGCTTCACCTGAAATGGAGCATTAAGCTTTCATTCCTTATCAGGTCTTTCCTTGACTTCCATTTGAACACTTCCCTAAAAGAAAAAGTTCATTTTATTTGTATAGTTTCAACCTATAACCCTCCTTATACATATTTTTTTTCAAATAACTTGGGTCAGGAAATGAAACAAAAATGCCATCATACACTTGTGCAGATTAAAACAGGGAGCCTGGTATTAATTGGGGCACCAATCTGTCAGATTGAAGGCAGGTGAACAGTCTGATAAACAAACTGGGCACAAGGAAAGAAGATTATATTCTATGGGGAATTGGCACATATGGCACATTTCAGTGGACAAGATCCATTGTGCCCCCAAGATCAGTTTAGTACACCAGCCAAGCCTCTCTCTTTGTTATGATCTACAGAGCACATTGTATATGAGCTTAAGGTGATGCAATTTATAGTTTTGAGGCAGTAAAGAATTTTTTTTACAGATTCACCCCTGAAAGAAAAATTAAAAAATTTATCCTTGCAATTCCTTCTTTCCAGAACAATGTTAAAAAGAAATATTGACACTGATACTGAGGTTTAGCTCAGTTTCCTGAAACGTTTTGAGCAAGCTTTTCCTGTGAGACTCTCAAATCTCCCTTCTTTGTCATCCTACTGGAGAACTTATTCAAAAAACTTGGGTCAGGAAATGAAAGAAGAAAACCCGAACTGTAAACGCACACAAACTAGCTATTTGTTCTAACTGCATAGCTCTGAAAAAACACTCCCAATATCTGCTTACAGTCACCTCAGAAAGCAGAGCTGAGAAAGAAATAGGCTCTTGTCCAACACATTTTGCATTCAAAGCATTTCACATGTATTAGCTAAGCAACCATTTTAATGTGCCCACAAAACAAGTAATATATGTTTTTTACAGACAGAGCTGGGGGGACAGGGTCTGGCTAACTTGCCAGTGGCCACTAGGACAACAAGCTGCAGAACCCAACTCAAACTGAATTTCCCAGCTCCACTCACCAGGAGCCCATTAGTTATTTAATTACACTTACAAAGAGGATTCACGTCTCTTCGGGGGGTGAGTCGGAGTCAATACCGAGGGATCACTTCTCCCCCACCTTCCGGTAGCAGAGCTGCCACCAGGGCCCGTTGTCCTGCGGCGCAGGGTGTCAGCCCCGCCTGCCCGGCCTGGCTCTGTCGCACGCACAGACCCGGGCTGAGACGGCACCTGCCGGCTCAGCGCAGTTCCAGGTACCCCGCGGTACCTCAGCACCGGCACAGTGACGGGACAATCCATCCACTTGGGAAATTTCTGTGTGTTTATTTCAGCCCTGAATTGTGCATAGCCTCACCGCAGCCCACAAGCCTTTGGAAGGCAGTGGTAGGGCTGTGAAAGGCTGAACCTGCAGGTGAGTTGTGATAGCCTTTGGAGAAGCAATTATTCTACACTGACAGGCACAATTTTTAAATTCTGAGGGTTGAAATTATGGTAAAATTCCAATTATGTTTCTGGCAGTTCCACGCTGTCTCATTGAGAAATTTAAATTTATAGAGAAGATAAAAATAAAAGGTGAAAAAGACTTCACATTTTTGCTCAAATTATAAATTATTCAGTAATACTAAAAACACGTGAGCAGCAGTCAGGGTTTCCACAATTATGTGACATTCTACTCTTTGGCAATTTTTATTGAATTCAACAAGAGACTCAAAAGTCTTACTACCTGTCTGGTTTTTTTTGTTTTGGTTTTTGTTGGGTTTTTTGGTTTGTGTTTCTTTTTTTGATTTGTGTGGGTTTTTTGGGGTTTTTTTGGGTTTTTTTTTTTTTTTGTTTTTTTGGGGTTTTTTTGTGATAGGTGGTTATAGCTGTAATAAAAATGTAACAAAATGGTCAAGCAAATGTGAAAAGCTAACTACAAAAATAATAGGCATTGGCACAGAATGCCTTCAGAATGAAAAAAAAATCAATTTTTTTGTCTTACAAGTGTGTCTTGGGAACATTAATAATAGGTGCCTCTTGTTTCTTTGAAATTACTTCCCTTCTTCACACATGATCTGACACAGGACTTTTGTCTAACTGCAATATCTAGATGCAAAGTAAGTAAGAAAAGGAACCTTTGTCTGCTATTTTAAACGCAGAAATTCTGTCTGCAGAAGAGATGATTAAAATTCTCTGTGTGGCAACGATACATGAGCGACTGTCTCCTTGACAACAACGATAATGCTGATATGAATAAAAGCCCAGGTTTACATAGAAGTTTGGAGTCTCAGGTCCTAGAAATGTCAGAAGCAGCTGAGCTTGGCATACCATTGAGTATTGATATTGATTTCTTAATTATCAGGCATTCAACGCTGTTATTCTGTTTCTTCTATTTTTAGTTGAATTCTCTCTTCTGTGGCTATATCTGAAAAAATGTAACAATTCTAGAACCGTGGCTCTAACAGTCGGATTTTGCCTGGTACGCCCTGTTAGATCAAAAGCCTGATACATTTATTGCTTTACATTTCTTAACTGATGCATTACATCAAGGAAGGACATTATTTGCTTTTCTTTATTGCCATAACACATATTTCCATCACCTAATTCCATTGGATGTTCACACAATTACCCCTCCTTTCTGGAAAAAAAAAGGTTAATGTTGCGTAGCTCTGGGCAAATTATACAATTAGAACTTTTGAAGAACTCTGATAGGAATGGTGCTTTATTTTAGCAAAATAAAGGCTTAGGCTTCAGAGCCAATTGATTTTTTAAAAGTTTAAATTAAGCAGCAAGCATCCATAGCTTCATTATGGCTCAAAAGTGTGTATTTGTGAGCTGTAATCAATAGATAAGTACAAGTTACTTGAATTAAAATATATCTATGCACATAAATTGCAATCCAGAGGTTTCTCAGGCTGCAAAGCCTCTGTATCCTGCACCTGCCAAGCACTGGCTGAGAAGCATGGGGTTGTCTGGGACTCTCTAGAATGCTGGTGTGAGTACAGGCGATGCCCCATTGCACTGGGCAATTATTCAGCAGAGAGCACGTGGGGCTGAGCAGCTGCAGCCAGGGTCCTGCCAAACCCTGCATGTTAAGGTATTCTGCTAAGAGAAAATGTCAAATAGCAACTGGAGCAAGGTCTCCCACTTCTTCCAGAGCTATCCTAACAATTGTGGAGATTCAGGCTCTCCTGACAGCTTGTCTCTTATCTCCGAGAACATAATGTACAAAACTTCTAGGGAGACTCCACAGGTCTCCCCAAATGCTGTGCTGAGACTCCACCAGGGCCATGCACAGACAGAGGAGCTGTATCTCTCCCACCATGGCTCCTACTCCACTTGCTACCTGTGCCAGCCTGACTGGGTTGCTAAGGAGCACGACACCCATCTCGCAGAGGCAAATGAGCAGGAGCTCTTACTGCTCTGCAGAGTTATAATGACACTTTCAGCAGCCCGGCTTTAGGAGCTCGCCCCTGGTGAGACAAGGAGCCGCTGGGCGGGAGCAGCTTCCCACGGCGCTCGCCTCGGGGCTGCCCCAGCGCTGCCCGCGGTCCGGCAGGCTCCCAGAGCTCGGCACAGCGCCAGGAGCCAGGGCGGCCCCGCGGCTCTGCGCCCAGCCCGGGATGGCGGCGCTGGGATGAGCAGAGCTGCACAGAGACAGGCCTTCAGCTCTGCCTAGGCGTGGCGATTGTAAAACACACCAAGCTACCCCCATCTTTTTCTTGCTTTTGCATATCACACGTCAGCAGGCTGCTCCCAGAGGCCAGCAGGAAATCACACATCATTTTCTCCCACTCCCACTAGTGTTTGTTATATACGCACAAACACATAAGCTGCGGCAGGAACAGGGTGACCTAAGACCGCAATCAGAAGTGCCACCAAGACACCTGAGACAGAAAACGACTCAAGGGAGGCACACTGGCCCTTGCCAGCTGCAAGGGCTGGCTGCACAGCAGTGCTGCTGCCAGATGCTCGCTGCAGCCCAAACTTGCTCTCTGGGCCGTGCATCCAGGCAAGATCTCTGGAGGAGCTGTCTTTACAGAGAAGTTCCTGCAGTGATTGGTGACAAATGAGAGGGAAATTATTCATATGGCATCAACTGTCATTTTAATGGGCTACTTATCACACCATTGCTACTCATGTCTGCTATAGCAGCGCTCAGGTGCCTAATAGTTCTGAGCACTGTGCTAACACAGGGAGAGGTGACTCCCTGCATGCTAATCATCTTTCAGAAGTTATGTTGGATATTCCTTTAGTTATGGGAGGTGGGGAAAAAATCTGTCTATAAATACATTGCTCAATTTTCAGATACTTTGCTTTGATAGCAAAAGAAAAGTAATTAGTATCTTGGTCCCTAGCACCTGAAAATAATGATTTGATAATTTTGCTTTGAATACTTCCAAAGTGTCTATTCAGAATACACTAATTTAATTCTAAAAGATGACTAGAAGATGGAAAGCTAAAGTTTTGGTTTTTTTTCTTTTCCTTTGTTGTGGAAAGGTACTTCAACCTAAAAAATCTCCTTGATATAAGAATAATAAAATCATACTAAAAGTAAATTAAGTACAATTTTAAAATATTTGCTAGAAGCAACAATAATACATATTGATTTGATGAAATTAATTTTTTGTTAATTTAAGGAAATTAAATGCCTCTGTAAATTTTTATGGTAGCATAAAAGACAGTAGTATCAAAAGATAACTACAGCATATGCTTGCTTGTGTAGCTGTGATTTTCAGTTGACTTTAGCATAACTACTATTGCTTTTCGAATTGTGCACAACTGGGCTTTGACAATGCTTAGTTCAATTTGGAATGGGAGTCTCTCTCCCAAAAGCCTGGAAATGGGGACCTTGGTACTTTCAACGTTTGTCTCTTCTGCATTTAGGCTATAACTTACAGCATCATTTCCAGTCCTCTGGTTTTCCTAACCAGGACACAGACATGGGGCTCAAATCCTTGGGATGAATGTCAAGACAAAGTCAAAGAAAATGCTTCAGCATTTATGAAGGAATTGTGAAGCCTGGATTAATTCATTATAACCATCTGATCACAGATAATTCACAACAAACCGGAGCAAAAACAGCTGAAGAGATTGTTTACTATGGATTTTTTTGCCAGGCTCTGCCACAGCAGCCTCAGCCCTTCCATGTTTGCCTGCTCTGAACACTTTGTCAAAGGCAGCCGAGGTTGCAAAACCGACAGGGATGGATGCTCAATTGCCTAATTCCCAGCGGAGGGCTACTGCAAGTACAGCCAGTGGAAGTTTTCCCACGTATTTCAAAGAGTGGCAGGGCTGTTATTCAGTGTATTCTGTGGCACAATCAAAGGCTCTGCTATTGCAGACCTATTAACATTAAGTAGATTGGTCCCTTGAGCACAAAAGATTCTTCAATAAGCACTGAATGTTACTCCAACAACTGTCAATGTTTTTCAAGAACTGCTGCACCGACTATTTTTAAAGTACAAAAGGCCTCAAGTTTTCCTAAGCGAAGAACAGCTATTGAGTTTTGTCCCACTATGCCCTTTGTTCCAGCTGATAATTATTTTCAAATTTATTTGCCCATCCCATTTTTTTGATGAAGGCTAAAAATTGTGATTTTGTTTCCATTTTATATTTGTGGCTACCGTATGCTGAGATCTCTTCATGATGGCTTTTTATTTGAACCAAAATAGTTTTCCATGGTGTTTCTTTCTCTGATTCATCTAATTTAAAGTGATCACAGCTCCCCTTGCCCTTTCCAAGTTTCACAAATTAAGCCCTCTTAGTTTTCTCCCAAATGATACTCCCCACATGTTCTTCATTACCTCATACCTAATCTTGTTTCACTTCCTCTTTCATGTACATGGGTGATGAAGGCACCATATATTTTTCCAGGATAACTCCTGCATAGGCTATCATCATACCACACCTCTATTACAATTGTATTTTGTAAAACTGAACTATTTGTGCACTTACATTTTATAATTTATACTGCAAGTTTTGTGTCTACTCATGCTAGTGGCTGGTGGCTAGTGGCTTGCTATCAGGCAAATATTCCATTGATTGTGTTGTATTCTGCTGGAGTTTAGCTATGATACTGAACATAGCATTTTAAAGGTATTTTATTTTGCTAGGGAGGGATTTCTTCAGTCTATTTGTCTTAATACTGGATGCAGGTTTCAAACAATGATAAAAAGACCATCTATTTTTTTGAGCAAAAAAAAGCAAATATTTCAGGGAATTAAATATTTCTATTAGAGTCTATAAAAGACACCATCGCCAAAAATTTTGACTGGACCTACTTCTATCTACGGCCCTTTGCATTTCTCATGAGCAGCATATTTAGATACCCTCCATTTTTCCAGGACATAAGGATGACAGTGAAGTATAAAGCTGTGGGAGATCCTCTCATTACCACTACTAATTTCCAAACACCCCTGGTTAAAACTGCTGTTTTCAAAACAGGCTGTTTCAAAATGACAAAGAATGGCTTTATTTTCACTGCTGCAGCGAAGAAGCAGGGCCTGTATTAATTTATCTGGACTAAACATGCATACAGCCCACATTGTGTTCCAACACTTGTTTACAGTCATTGGCTCTGTGTGCTGTGCTGTAGATGTGGCCTGTTACAGATGTGTGGTGTGTCAGGAAGGCCAGGCTTTGCTGGCAGCAGGAGGCAGCTCTCGCTCTTGTCTCCCAGCTATTTTCATTAGGTCTTATTCATGTACCCCTGAGAACAAGAGAGTAGAAGTCATCTGCCTGCTGGTTATTATGCTGCTGCACAAAGGAGTTCTTCAGCCTGCAACAGCAGACTGAAAAACAAGACTGTTGATAAATTATTGTGCCCATCCTATTCCTATTTACTATCACTGCAGCTGTCCGAGGCTGAAGTTAGCACCCACATCTGTACATTACCAGAGTGTTTTTGCACTCAAAACCAGAACAAAAGCTCCATGCATGGAGATCATATATCAAGAAATTCAAGCAAGTCTGAAGCTTGTAGTTTCTTCAAGTGTTGAGAATATTTTTGAACCATATTTAAAATATTACTCCATGTTCACTGCAATTTCTCTCCCCTGTTTTGTGTCACAAAGCTGGACATATCATTGGGCTCAAGTTTTAGTATTAATAGAAGCTTATGTCAGAACATGTAATGAAAACTAGTTCAGCTAATTGCAACCAATTGGAAAGACACTGCTAACAGAATATAACCTGTTTCATGGGCTTTGCCTGTATGCCACAAATCCCCAAATTACAGTACCAAATAAATGCACAAAATTTGCTATGGTCTAGGATATGAATACATCCACCTTCAGGTGTATATTGGGAACAACAGGTCGCAGTTACTTCCTGGCTCACTGAAAATGAATCTACTGTGGTTATTTGTATTTGTTAGAAACAAAACATACAGTGCCTACTGAACGGAAATGAAATCTCTCTGCTGCTGCTGCAGCAGATAACTCACTGTACATTAGAAACTACATTGACTTTCAAAGCCATATTTGCTTCTGATATATATCTTTTCTGTCTGACATGATTCAAAGTGTTTTATCACATGCAAATCCCTACATCAAGGAAGACAAAATCAAATATGCAGTAGAACGTCAGTGATGACTAGTCAAGCAGCAATACATCTTGAACTGAAATTTGCAAAGCAATGCCAATGAGCAGAAGGCAGATTTCATGGCCTGTGTTAACAAGGCAGATTGTTATTCCTTTTTCTTCAACATTGGTAAGGTCTCAGTTGGAATAAGTACAGTCCAAAGCCTGACATAAAATTTTCTTTTTTGATGGTTCAGGAAATCTTTGTGTAAGGTTTTAAGAGGTTTTAAGGCTACATAAATATTTCTCAGAGGTGAAGTAGATTGTCTTAAGGTTGTACTGAGGACTCTCCAGACAGTCCCTGCAAGTCCTATATAACATTATTTATATGTGTGAATATCAAGGTTGGTGTTCCGGGTTAAGAATAAACCCAAAGTAATTGTAAGAAAGAATGCCAAAATAAAACCAGAAAGCTATTGCTACCCTAACAGATTTTTGTGCGTTAACCTAATATTGGTTTTAATGACTGTTTCATTAAGCCTTTTCACAAATACTTGTATTTAACAACTGTTTATAATTTACTCACACATGTTTAAATGTACTCGAATTTAAGATAAAAAAACCCCTGTGTCCTCACTACAAACTCCTTCTAATGATGGAGATAATTTTCCAGATGTTAATTATAAGATGTCAGCCATATCCTTCCTGAAAACAAAGGACCTGATCATCCCGCTGGTGTTCTGCACTAAGGGCCCTTCTCTTTGGGCTAATTTTGGCACAGATGGATGCTCTCTCTGCCCTGGCAGGGAAGCATTTCTACAGGAGCTCGTGCACTATCACAGAGGCAATCTGCCAGCATAACCCTAAATGGGGCTGACAGCTCTGTGTCCCAGGAGTCTGTGACCTTGCAGAAGCAGGTTTGTTGTGGCTTTCCTGGGTCCTGGGAGAGGCGTGACCACCCCGAGCCCATCCTGCACTGGTTCTTTGCAGTGCCAAGCAGTTCCAGATCTCTGACCCAGAGCAGACCCCGGGCTGAGAGCACCTCTGCTTGAACACACACTGGCACAGGAGCAGCTGCAAGGGGCCGACGGAGCTGATTCATTGCTTGCCTTTAGGATTTCACAGGCACAGCTCCAGCTTTCAGCCAGGGCTGTACAGATGCAAACCAAGCCCTGATGTTGTCTAAGTGCACCCTCCTTGCAAACACCTCAGCCTGATTCTATTAACAGGTATAGGAGACATTGAGTCTAATTCCCTCCTGCAGATCTATCAACCAGCTCCTCATAAACAAGCTCCCTGTCAAAGTGGTGCTGTCAGCCCACACAGTTAGACCTGGAGTTACAGCCCATGAGCACTGGCAAGTAATTTATTTTCCACATTTACTTACATATGGATTCAGGCTATCAGGTAACAAACCCGAAGCAGCATAAGACACAGTTATTCAAACTTGTTAATAGAAAAATAGTATCAGTGAGGAGTTTACTTATTGCCTACGGAGAAAAGGAGTAATCTAAGCAATGTTACAACACACTTGGATTGAGGCTGCAGTTTGCTCCTGTAAAGCAAGAGTGAGAGTACCTTCCTGGGACACCTCTTCTCAACTGGTCCTCCTGCACAAGAGTGACCTGTAGCTGTCAAGAGGCACCCAGCCTAAACAAAATATACAATGTGCCCAGCAGCTGGGCAGCAGGGGAGAGAGGCTGGGCTGGGCTGGCAGGAAAGGTGGCTCATCCTTGCCCTCATGGCAGCCCCAGAAGTGTTCAAATTTCACAGCACTGAGGCTGCAGAAAGATCTGCTGCCCTGTGACTGGGAAGTGTGTGTGTCCACAGAGATCCTCCTGGGAGGAGATAATGCACCCCCAAGGTCCCTTAGACCAGGAGCCAAGACAAGCCTTCTGGATGTCTGAGATTTCTCCTGCCTCCAGTGTCCTCTAAACAAATCAGAGTGAGTCGCCTGCTTGTGTGGGCTGCCCTGCTTCCAAGGCTGAGAGCAGTGCTCATTTCACAGGGGAGCTTGCACAGAGGTTTAAAGTCTCCAACTATGAAATCATTAATATTAAAATTCTACAGGAAGAAAAAAAGCTGAGTGGGAGATTTGCTATCCCAGATTTATCACAGGAGAGGATTGAACTAAGATAAAATTTCTGGATAAAGCAAAATATACAACTGGCACCTTGGTAAGTCAGAGTATGCAGTATACAGTGACCAGGTAAAAAGGGCTCCACTGATTCTGTTGCATTTACTGCTCAGCTTCTGAAATTCTAAAGTGGCTTCAGGGGAGCTTCCCTCTAACTTATTACTATCCTGCCAGCACCACAAAATGAATTTCACCCTCTTTACCAGTACCCAATGCCCATCTTCCAGGGAAGAGCCTCTGTTTCTGTCAAGGATGTTTCATGGACATGCTGAATTATCAACTACTGATCTGAATAACTCTCAACCTGAAAATCAAATCAAATTTTCATTGTCCAGCAGGAAAAAAAGGAAAGCCAGCAAGGCTTTCAGATGCTTTGTCAGAGTAGATAGGAAATTTTTGTTAGAATACAGTTCACATTACCACAGCCATTTTAGTGCCCACTGAGCTGAAGTGGCCTGAGATATTCTGTGCTCAGCATGAGAGATTTCTGTTTACAAAGAACCCAACATCCAGCATTTTCTCTATAAAAGCAGTGAAGAGCACAAATTCTGGTTCTTCACAGCATTTTCTGGACCTGCAGCTGCTTTGACACTGTTGCCAGAAGGTGCAATTCACAGTCATCTCAGAACAAAAATGAGCCTAAGTCTCATAAATCAATACTGCCACTTTGATGCTCTGCACCTTTCTAGGTGTTTCGCAGAGATCCCTGGATGAAGCAGTAAAAAGGGGACCCCTATGGTTAATACATCCCCTGTGAAATGTGACCCCGGCTACAGCTTTGAGGAGCTCTTAGGACGATTGTTTGCAGCAATCGAGCCCAATGGAGGTTTTCGTGTTCAGCACACTGCGTCATCTCCAGGGAGTTTCCTTTACAGCACTTATAAATGAGAAAACAAGATAACTTTAGACTGCACAGCTGCAGGCTGCAGGAGGGAAGCGATAAAATAACACAGAATTAATCCATTCATTCAAAGGCCACTGAGTTGGATTTAATGAGGTTGGAACTCTAAATGGCTAACAAGTTTAAAAACAAAGTCATTATTCCTTCACAGCCCACATCCGCCCTCCTCTGCTAATCTCCCAGGAACTGTAGCAGACAAACTTCCCACATTTTGTAGGTCATCACCTACTCTAAAATTCATCTGTTTTAGTGAAAATAGAGAGCAGGGGACGCGTTCCCTGACCCCCACTCTAGAAAGACACCTAGTTGGAGATTATTGGTTTTTTTCGCTGACCCTGCATTTTGCACCTCGCGAGGCTGAAGTGCAGCCACACTACACAGGTCGGGCTAACCCTCCCCCTCAGAGCTGTGCCCAGGCTCTTACAGCCATGCTGTAATGCCTCATGCCTGTTGGGATGAACTGGGAACTCACAGTTTAGACATATGCACTGCTCATATACACCTTGTAACTGCAATCAGGTAAAAGAGCAGTACACCTCTTTGGCTAAGGACATTGATACACTGAAGGGTTTTCAGTTACTGGGAGAACACTGAACAGGGTAAATTTTTACATGGTAACATCCCATTACTGACACAAACTCCTGAATGCAGGCTGCGGTGAACACTGTCTCTGGCCAGGCATGCAGCAACCAGTGGGTACCCAAAGGGCCAGAGTCACCTTAGATCCAGCCATTTCTCCCTCCCCTCGTTTTCACCTTTCTGGGCACAAAAACTTTGCTAATACGGCTTTTCAAATAACAAATGTGTATCACAGGAACCCTCAGGCTGTTTCTCAGGGCGGAGACTCTTCATCACATCACTGCAGTGCTGAGTCAGAGCCCACAAGTCACCACAATGCTGCGTGCAGGACTGGCACCCTGAGCAACAGAATTCCTGCAGCACTTCCTGCAGGGCAGCTATAGTAACATAGAGTATTCTGGACAAATTTCTGGGGAATTGAACTTCCTCTAGATTTTCAAATACATCATTCAGTCCTCATTTCTGTCTTTGTACAGGCTTCTAAATGTAGCTGATTTCAGTTTGAGCACAGTGACTTTCACACAAACTGAAGTAGTTATAATCTGCTGACATGAAAGCTGTTTGTATAAAACAGATGATTCCATGCATACAATATGTTTATTTAGAACTGATATTCTTATATATAAATAGATATGAAAATTTTCTCTACTGGCAGTGTGATTGTCTCCATGTGCATGTGCTTTAGTAGCAGTGAGAGCTAAAAGGCTGCCTTCAGTGACAAGCTGCTAGAAGTTTCCCAATGTTCTGGTCAACACAGCCTATGTTTCCAAGAGAGACCTTCCACGGGTCAAGGCTGAGCCCATCCATGGAGGTGATAGCACCACTGGGATAACAGATTTAAGAATGAGAAAAAGTCCTGCACAACACCAAATTTCAGTCAGAGAGAGGACTGAGAATATGGGAGAGAAACAACCCAGCAGACACAAAGGTCAGTGCAGGAGAAGGGCAGGAGGTGCTCCAGGCACCAGAGCAGACTCCCCTGCAGCTCATGGTACAGCTGTGGTACAGCTGTGGTGAGGCAGCTGTGCCTCTGCAGCCCATGAGGTCCATGGTGGAGCAGAGACCCACCTGCAGCCCATGGAGGACCCCCCACATACTCAGTACAGCACCCTGTCCTACATCACCCCATGAAAGGGCTTTGGGGGAACAGAGACACCCCCTACTCCCAGAGCAGCTCTCCAGCTGCCTCACACATCACCCTTGCCACTGGAGACACCTAGGCTCTGTGCTCATGCTTTTGGAAATTGGCAATGCCACCAAGGTCTCCTGCTACAGCCTCTGCCATGGTCAGGTGCTCAGAGCTTTTCACAAAGAACCGAATCCTTATGTTTGGCTGGATTTTCCAACAAGAGGTAATATTCCATAACAAAAAGCACCTCTCACACACACACAGAAGAACTTAGTCCAAACTTTGTCAAACTTTGTAAGACTGGGACAAAACACTACCTAGTCAGGAAGCACAGACCATCTGGGGAAAGTGAACCTCATGTTGTTTATCCCAGATGTGTATCTTTCCAGTAATTTATCACTTCTGTAATCTACTGCCCTAAGAAGGATTAGTTATAATCCCTGGGGATGTTTTGTGAACTCCCAAGAAGTAGCCAAGGGCACAGAATATCCCACATGTTGTGTACAAGCTGTGAGTGACCCAAATTACCTGAAATATCAATACTACCAAGTGACAACATAAATACTTAAAAACTTGCTAGCAAGAAACAGTAAAAATAACCAGGTCAATAAAAACAACATCAAGTGAAAAAAGGTTGAATAAGTTTGCAAAGCCTAGAGTTGAAGGTAACTCGATATAGGTTTTGAAAATTATGAATTTCTCATTTCCATAAATTTGATCCTATTTAGCTGGCTAGATTATTCCTGGTAGCATAGTTAGAGTGTGCCAGACTTGCAGTCCATGCACCCAAGACATCTTTACAATCTTAGTGGCACCATAGCAGGTTGCATAAGCTCTGTGCTGGTAGCAAGACAACCCATAACATAATAGCAGCCCCCATCTGGTTTCTAAATATAGTTTAACTCTACTGAAGACTTAAGAACTTTCCTGCAGAGGTTAACATCGTTTCATTGCAGACTGATATAAAATATATATACACATATATATATACACACATACAGAGGTAAACACATCCAGTGTAGGTGCATCTGACTCCATTAAAAGGATGTGCCCACTGGACTGTGAGTAGTAAAATTAATTCTGCATGAAAAGGCTCCTTACTTGTGTTTTTGATGACAAACCCTCTCAGACAGATGAGAGAGGTATAATTAGCAGTCTGCTATTCCAAAACTATCACAATCGTACTCTAAACAACCTTTCTCTTTACTCTCCCTCTAGCTTTCTATTATCCCAGGAAGTGCAATTCCTGCCATCAGCACAGATTTACAAATACCAAAGACAACACCACGAAATCAGGGTTTATCCAGATAAAAGCAAGGAAAAAACTGCTTTCAAATCCATTGCACATCCTGTCCATGGTATAGTCAGCACAGATCTGAGAGTGATGCAGGGACAGGGAAGTCCCTGAGTATACTGAATACAGCTACCCCATGAGTGGGACTGATGGACTGAGGGATGCCTCAGGAGCTGCTTGCTTGCCTGGTGAGGGCACAGAGCACACAGACCATAGCCAGACCAGTAAACTCACTATTGCCCAGGGATATTGGCATACCCCTGCCACCAACACATCTAAAGCATTATGATTTTTAGGGGGTTCTTATTTTTCATCAAAAAATCCCCCTAACACCAAGAGTTTAGTTTGTCCTCAACTGGGATTTACTGTGATTTGTGCCCACATGCTACAGTGTACAGATAGCCAAGACATGTGAAACACAGAAGGGGACACAGTGTTTAACACAAGTGACACTCCAACTGTGTGGTTATTAGTAACAAGAAATATTGCTGCTGGGAGATGTTTGTTTTTAAAGGGAGCATGGTTTACACTTTCTAGCAGAAGTTTCTGTTAAGCATCTTAATCTCTTTGGGTTGTGTTCAGAGGGTGCCTATTTATCCCAGTTCTTCTGCATAAGCCTCTTTAAATGAACCATTTCCAAGAAAGGTTGAAGTTTCATTTTGGTATTTTCTACAGGTTAATTCAAGTAAGACAAATACCAGTCTTACTACAGAAAGAAAGAGGATGGAAAGAGAAGTTAAACACACTTCCCTTACAGAAAATAAAGCTGGGCTTGTTCTGTACAGTGCTTAGTGCTATCTTCATCTCAAACCATTCAATCTCTTCTCTTCTCAGTGCTCTCTCCTCTTTAATATCTCATTACACCTATTTCTATTTATAGTCAGAAATGCCCAGACTGAGACACAAGCAACTTCCAGCCTCCAGGTAATGCAATCAGCCATTGTACACTGCTTGACAGGGTTGCAAAGGCTTTTTCATCCTGAACCACCTTGGTTTTGCTTTTAAAATATCTTTTCAAAATATCCTGCATGCTAATGACAGAATAAAGGAATAACCACGGACTCGTCCATGGTCATGTTATTAAATGACCATGTCACTGTTTTCCCCAGTGAGGAAATTTTCAGGAATTGCCCAAATTCTCCATTTGCTGAGACCCTTTGGGCTCATGGCTTTGCATTGTAGAAGAATGGAGAGTTTTTCACTCAGGACGACAGGAGGAAATTTTCAAACTGCTCCTTGGCAGCAGCAGAGCAGCACATCCAGCACCTTGTGGCTCTGTGAAGGAGAACAGGACCTGCTGCCCTTAATCAGCAACACAGAAAAGCTGCTTTTATAGCAAGACTCTTTCTTCTTTTGCGCTTTTACCCAAGCTGCTGCCAGGAGATACTGGCAGGGATTTCAATAGCTGTTTTGAATCAGTGCCTGGCAAAAGCTCAGGCAGGTTGAACCTGAACATCCGCTATAAAGCTGCACTGAGGTTTCAGCATATTCCTGGTCTAGCTCAGCCCACAGATAGAGCTGCACTTTCCCATGTGTGAGATAAGGGAGCCTGAAGAATACATAAGCAGTGTGTGTGCATTCCCTGTCCAGTGCTGTCCTCCTTGTGCCCCTTCTGCTGTTACAACCCTTGTGAACAGAGTTGTCCCAGTTTATTTCTGCTCTGTGTCTGTGCAGTTGTTCAGATGTTCACTGGAGAATGAGACAAACACTAATCAACAGCTTGTATTTGCCTTTCAGACTGGGACTCCATTTTCCTCACACCCTGAACACAGGGACTGCTTTGAAGCAAATTCCTCTACTTGGAGAAGCCAATGCCAGGTTAGTAATATAATTGCTGCAGTTGAAAAGTGTCACTGACAGTTAGAAAAAGTATGAAACTTCATACCCTCAACAAATTTTCTCCTGAGGAAGTCTCTGTACTGTCCTCTCACAAAAGGAAATGTACCTTGACATTTTGCTGGCTGGGGGAAGCAGGGGATGGGGAGGTGGCAGTTTTTTAGTCCCAGCTCCTTCCTGCCCCACAAGAAAACAACTCAGTTCCTTCACCATGCTGACACTTTCTAAGGAGAACAGGGTGCAGGTGGGAAGGTGAAAAATCCTTTTATATTGTTTCATGCCTTCTCACTGGGATTTGTAGTGTTTTGATCATGGAAGTGTCACATCCAGGATTGTAGAGTAGATTCAGTACCCATTTCTAAAGATGGGGTGAAAGCATGCAGTGTAACTTCCTTTTCCCATGCTGACCACATCCCCATCAGACACAGTTCTTTATGGCTACAGGCAATGGTTTCAGTTGAAAGAGTGATTGCAATATGTGCAGACTCACAGCAAGACTGTGGCAGCAGCAAAAGCCTTACACGCTGACAAAGAGTGGTCACTCCTTCCTGGCAACAGCAATAGGGGCTGCACATGAGCTGGAAGGCAACTAGAGGCTCCCTGCCCAAGTGCAGAACATGGGAAAGAAAAAGGCAGAGAGAAGGAAAGCAAAGTGAAAGATCAGAAGAAAAGCAGCAGAGGACTACAAAACCAAATGGGTGGCTGTCTGCATCTATGGGAATGTGTCACTCCCTAAAACATTTCAGGAGTTCCTTCCCTAAAGCAGCAGCACATCAAGGGGCTGGATGAGTGTCACACAGAGCCGGACCCAGGTGAGCAGCAGCCCCTCAGCCCAGGTGTGCAGCTCTGCATCTCCCCGTGTGACAGGCCCAGCTGCGTCACTGCAGAGCTCAGGTTCCAGGCAGGAAGGGGCAGCTGGCAGCACAGCCGGGTGTGCATGGCCTCACGGGCTGATGTGTGACACTGCCTTTGTGAAGTGCTGCAGGACCAACTGCTTGGTTGGAGCACAAGCATTACAAAAAATGTCATGAAACTTCCAATCCTCCAAAATCCCACTTTCCTTCCATAGCTGTCTCATTTTTTTTTCATGTCAAGTATAATCTCAAATGTGTGGTTTAAAGCCTCAGTTCCTCAAACCATGGGTACACACATCTAAAACAGCAATCACTATTAGCTGCTGTACATCCCTTGGTACTTAATAAGCCACAGAAACACAGGACAAGATACTGAGTGTCACAGCTTCCTTAGCGAGTCAGCTAACAGTGACCTGCCCTTTTTTCCCCCTTATAAAAGAAGGCCAAGATTAATTCCTCACTGCCCTGCACCTCCCCAGGCTACTGCCTCCATCACTGTTCTTTTGCCCATGTTGAGAGTCAACCTAAGAGATCAGTGCCAGTGATTCAAACCTCTCAAATCCTTGCAAGCCAAAGCAAAAT
Source organism: Luscinia megarhynchos (assembly GCA_034336665.1). Classification (NCBI taxonomy): domain Eukaryota; kingdom Metazoa; phylum Chordata; class Aves; order Passeriformes; family Muscicapidae; genus Luscinia; species Luscinia megarhynchos. Next base: position 28,659,077 of record CM067569.1, on the reverse strand, counting down.
ATTTTGTAAAATATGTTGTATTTTATATGTGGAATAAATGGCTTTTGTGATTATTAAATGGTCCCATGATGTTCTGACATTTAACCATCCCTTCAAGCTCTTAGTTTACATTTTTAGTTTGACATTACCCTTCAATTCTTTTAGTGAATTGTGCAGTTTTGTAGTAAACTGAACGGTAAATCATACAGCCTCTTTACAGCTGGTTTTACAAAATGGGCTTTAAGGACTGCACAGGGGAGGACCACAGTACTAAAAAGAAATAAATAAATAGGCAGTTCTATCCGGCCTCCAGCTTTGAGCTGAGCACTCACTCTATTTTCTCCTCTTAGACTTTCAGCCTTTGCCAGGGGCTCACGTGCTTGAAGGCTGCATATTGCACACATGACTGGTGAGCACTCCCTCCCTCCTACCATCCAACTTTTTCAAGTACAGTTTCCCTGCCTTTGTTTCTCAAAGTGTGCATGGAAGGTATTTCCTCATGCAGTTGGGGGCTGTGCAGTCAACTGTAGGCTCAGTGAGAATGGACAGACACGGCTGCAGAAGACAGAGGCAGTGGCCACAGCATTGTGGAAAGAAACCAGTACAGAGCCCAGGAATTGCTGGGTCTTGCCCAGCACAAACCTGGAGCAGCTTCAGATCTCTACAAATACAGCTCAGTAGGCACCCAGATGATGCAAGACAAACTATTTGAGAAGTGCAGGTACTTTGATGATGTCAAAACACTTGGTAGAGATAATTAATACATTCTTTTGTGCAAGGAAACCGCTGAAGCTTTGAACTCCCACTGCAAGAATCAAGTGGAACAAGTTCTCAGTGTGCAAATCTCCTTACACTGAACTGCCACAAAAATTTCTGAGTTTAATAGCAGGGTTAGGATGCAGCACAGTGTGCTTAGCTACCTATGCAAGCTGCCTTGCTTTGACACCCTTCAACCTGGGGTATGCCATGGTGGAACCAGGTACAACTACTCTGATCACAAAAGCAAAGAAATCACAGAACACAGAAAAATCTGTCAGAAAATTCCATGAGTGGCTGATCTGAAAGAATTTAGGTTAGCTGTGATGCCCAGCATGTAAACTGAGAAAGAAAGTCCCAAAGGAATATTCAAAATGGGAATTTCACATTCCCTTCTAAATGCACCAATCCCCACCCTTTGTCCTTAGGCAGGTGGAAAGTCATGAGGAGATGGCAGATTTTGGGAGACATGAAAATCTGACTGCCTCTGAGTTGTGCCATGCAATGTCATTGTTGTATTGGCCAGATTATAGAGCATCCCTGTTCAGCCTGCAGCTGTGTGTATTACTGATGTAATTGAAGGCCAAGCCAGAAATAAGATGAAAAAAAGAAGAAAAAAGAGAGCAAGAGAGAGAAAACAACACGTTTTATTTTTGGCCTACCACACTTGGGACATTTTATATCAGAACAAGTGAGCATTTGTCTGGAGTTGGTCAGCATAGACACATCATCAGAGATGCATTTATTATTTATCCAAGCTCTGGGCCTAGAGAAAGCAAAAGGCTTATGTAAACCCCTAGTTGGGATTTCTAGATCTTCATTTAGACATTTTCTGTACCAGCTTCCCATGCAGACGGCCCACTCGATTAGAGAGAGAGAGGGCAGAAAGGAATGCTTTGTCAGGGTACCATTAAGTTCATGACTTTGAGCTGCTCTTGTGTAGCTGAACTGTAATTTTCCCCAAAGTGAGGATTGGAAGAGCTCTAACTACCTACTGCTGGAAGGAAACTACAGGTATTACCTCTGTCACTACAAAGCTGTCCAAGACCAAGCAGTTCAGCCCTTAGTGGGAAAAGAGAAAAGAAGTGATGCTTCTGTCGTCCCAATGTATCTGCCCTGGCAAGGAGGAAGCATAGAGGGCTATCCCAGGTGGGGCATCCCTTTCCCTTCCTTTTCACTATGAAAGGACAGTCACAAGTCCTGCATCCAAAATTAGTAGTGAAACTACATACTCTCAACCTGATTGTTTACACTTGGGTACCTCACTCTTGTTTCTGGACACAATCACTCTGTAGAACTGCTTGGAATGGGACTGGTAATTCCAGGTGGTAATGCACCTCAGGCATTTCCCACAGCCTAAATTCTGGCCTTCCAATGGTGCTTACCCTGATGAGGCAAAGGCTGTGGAGATGCGGGTGCACATTGTGTATAGTAAGGGTTTGAGAGCAGTAGAGGCTCAGTTCTTAGGAACAGTCATATGCAGTATGACAATATTTGGTACTTAGCTTTGTAAATGCTAGCTCACAGGAATTCAACCATACCTCAGTAATTAAAAGCCTTTTGCTAATAACATTGGCTATGAAAGAGTGGGTGGCCAAATGACGCTCACCCTGTGTATCAAAGGTCAAAGAAGCAAATAATTTTTAATTGAATATGCAAATTGAAAACTCTCTCAATGTAAAGAAATTTGAAAGCAAAGATGAGAATTTGGTAAATTATTCCAGAAATCAAATGAGATACATCTACCCTTTAATTAATTATTTGCAATTAGAGACTTCTCAAAAGTCACAGGGGACAATTTCCAACTGGCTTGGGAATTTCAGCCTAAACACTGAAGATGACAAAAAATTCACACATGCAGACTAAATATAATTTGGGCTTTGAAGGAACATTTCAGTTTACTACAAATCTATTTATTTTCAGTTTTCAGATAGCTACAGGCACCACACTACAGCTATTTATTTTGTGATTTTGCAATCCTTATGGTTCCCTCCACCAGGCATGTATAAAAACCTCACAAAACCAAAATCTGACAGATCAGGCAGGGAAACAGTGAAACTGATTTGACACAATGTGTTGTGAAATACACTGAACTAAACAAAGAGAAGAGCAGGTGATACAGTTTCGTAATTTGTTTCATCTACCTTTGGAGTTGCTTAGAAAGCATTAGATAGGTATATGCTAATAAGTGTGTGCATTGTAGCAGACTGCCCTCCATTAAAAATCAGAGCTCAGACGGAGCGCTCTGAGAAGCCCTTGAAGGACTGAAGGAACTGCCAGTCATGTATTTGTGCCTCTCCAGCATTCAGTCCGTAAAGCCAGCCTGTGCAAGCCGTATTACCCAAAGGATGTCCAATTCTCTCTATCCTGCTGAGGTATGGATCCTGTACAGGGAGCATGTGGTCTGCAGCATTTTCCTTTAACCCCTGGTTGCAAAAAGGTGGGAAGCAGCAGCAAAGCTCAGTGCTAGCCTATGAATAGATAAAGATAACAGACATCCAAGTGGTTCTTGACAAAGAGCATAAACTACAAGCTAAGGCTGTAACAACACTTCCATTTCAATCCCAGCGAATGCTGGACTGTGATTATGTCTCACCTCCTTGATTTCCCTGTGCTGGTCCTCAGATGAATTTTTAAAATCTAATTTTGATGCAGTATCTTTGGATCTCAGCTTCATCAGACATGATGGGGATCTGAGAGATGTCAGCTGCCTCTGTACAAAAGGGCTCTTTCTAGTTCAGGATACAGAGTAACCTCCACTTGACTGGAAAAAATTAAAGTGCAGAAAGCACCCTGTGCAGATCATGAAGTGTGAAAGACAGTTCAAAGGTAAGAAAATGCTTTTCAGTGCCATCACTGTGATATGACTGGGAGCAGTCTAACTTCCTGGCATACCAGAGCAGTGTTCAGTTTTGCAGCCTGTTGCAAAAGCCTTTGAGATCCAGCTCTCTCCTGCACTGCTGCCTCCACCATCACCAACAGTGCCTCCACTCATACTACAGTATTACCCCTCTAGCACAACAGAAAGAAATCAGAAACTACTCTAAGAAATCAAAGCAAGAGATATGGATGTTTATCTACCTTTCATCCAAGCCAGCAGTGCACCCATTGCAGTGTGAAGGTAACTTCTCACAGTATGGCTCATTTCCCTGCCTGCACAGGTAGAGGTGCATGCTTTTGTAGCTGCTTTCACACGGCAGTGGGTGCACTGCTTTAAATATCTTCCCCCAAATAGTACAGCAATACCTTTAGAGAAATAAAGCTGCTTTCCAAAGTTATATTGTCTGTAGAAAGTCTGAAAAGAGAAGGCACATCTGCTCTGTAAGTAGCACTACATAAGGAAAGTTGTTATTGAATTACTGTAGCACTGAGTCAAATCAGTGCTGCAATCCTGTCACCTACCCTGCAGCAAGGAAAGTCATCCCTGTGACCTGCGGTCCATTTTTGTTTTTTAATTGCATCTTTAGGTAGCATTACCACGTCACCAATCACCTTGTGGACTTACAGCTTTGAGTAATCCAAAATGGACTACAACCAGTCTTATTATTCTCTTACAAGAAAAAGGGTTCATACAAAGCACCACATTGTCCTAGAAGATTTTACTTAAATCAGAATGTTCTAATGGTTGAGTACTGATATGCATCACATTTGAGGCAAGATCTTTAATAACCAACTTTGAAACATTACTTTGTTGACCAAAACTTTTCCCATTAATCACTCTGCCCCATAACCAGTGGTCTCCAACCTGCAGGACTGTCAGACCCAGTGATGCCATACAGGTGTCACTTTTGCCACTCTGTTCAGAAATGCTTTCATCATGTAAAAGTCAGTGGCCTAGCAGCTGCAAAGCATTGAAAGCAAGAGAAGGCCCTGAGCACAAGTTGTCTCATGTTTCTTGTTCCTGCCTTGAACCTGATGTGAGCTCTTAGATGCCCAGATGGTTTCCTGGCCTCAGGAGCTCCCAGTTCAGAAATTTGTTGAAATATTTATGCCTTCTCCCTGTTTCCCATGTGAAGCTGTGGGATGCATGCAGGGCTTGGCAGTGGGGCAGGCACCTGCTGGCCCCACTCCACAGAAACCTTTCAAAGAAGGGGACATGTTTAAAGGTCAGCTTTGCAAATTACCTCCCCAAAAGCACCTGGAGCCCCAGCATGGCCCAGCAGACCCTGACTCCCTGCAGAGATGCAGTGGTGTTGCTGAAGAGAGAGGAAAATCTTGAGTCATCACCACACACCTCTTGCAGATAACAGGTTTGATATGCTTCAGTACATCAAAAGCTTCAGCCCAGTTGCCAGGATCCATTTTGCAACCCAAAAATGCAAATGCAATTTCTCCATCTAGTGGTCCAGCAGAGTAAAAAAGCCACTTCTCCTGCAGCTGATGGAGGAGTAGCATCTGGCAGGGACATCACCCAGCTGAATGCTCATTCATCCACAGCTCTGCCCCTCCCAGCAGCAAGAAAAAAGAAAAAAAAAGCAGCAGAAAAACAGAGATAAACCCTACAGCAGGCTGTTTTTTGTTTTTTTTTAAATCCCAAAGAACAAAAATTGAGAGAACAGAAAAAGTAAACAAGCAAAGCATGCTCTAAAGGATGTATTAAAGAAGTGTATTCCTTAGACGGATGCAACACTTAGTTCAGTGCATTTTAAAGTAATCAGGAAACTGGTCTGACAAGGTACTGGAATTACCTTGGAAACTTCGACAAGCCATTAGCTGTGACAACAACAAAACTTGCCTAGAGCTTAAATTCTCATTCACTAGGTATAGAGTCTGACAGCCAGTGCTACTGGAGCAACCTGCAGAAATAAACTAAATCTCTTTGGTGAGGCACCTTTCAGCTCCTGTGAACTACAGGCTTACAAGGGCCATTCATTGCCCTGGTTCTCCTCACTGTGACGGGATTTAAAGCAATGCAGGATGGTAGGCCAGGCACCGCTGCCCCTTCTCTCCTCCTTCACTGCCAGCTGGAATTCTCAGAGGTTTTTGAGGAATGAAAGATGGGGCAAGAGCAAAAGCAACCCCCATCAAAGGTGCTGCTGTGGAGGCAGCAGTGCCCAGACACTTCTCTTACTTCTCCAACCACCATGAAGACAGAGGGTGGTACAGGCCACTCTCACGTGCTTCCCAACTCATTCCCTCAATGTAGGGCAGATGCTGACTTTTGGCACTACTGGGGAAGCAAAATACTTCCCTCATAGCATAGCCCCACGCAATGAGACCCCAGCTCTGGTTCCTGTTTGCTTCCAGCCACTCACCTTTTCCCTGTGTCTGGTCCTCACAGCAGGAAACTAAATCCAGTGCTGGAGACGTGCCATCCCTTTCCAGTCTAATCCCAAGCCACACTCCATTCCCTTGCTTTACTACTTTGTGTGATTACCCAAAAACAATTGGAGATTACTTCTCTGTGACATCAATGATTAAAGGTTCATATGGCTAAGACAATTTTGTATCACAAGCCATACAACCAAACTCCCTTGATGGCAAAACCGGACTGCATCTGTGCCCAAACCGATTCCAGTGCCATGAAGGACAGCTGATTTGTTCTTTTTTTTTTTTTTTTTTTTTTGGAAAGAGTAGTCAGGAAGGTATTTTTGCTTGATCCATTATAATTCATAAACTTCCTCCTCTCTGTCATTTTACATCAGCAGCAGAGAAATGGTTTCTTATTTCTCATTTTGTTTTATTTTCCATAGCGAAGATCAAGCATAATGAAAAAATGAGATAGACCCACTTCTGTTATGTAAAAAAAGCCCACTTTTAAACATATTTCGAATTATCTGCTCCATGCAGTTTTTATGTAGTGCTTGGTCTGCTCATGAAAAAACAAAAAAAATTTAAATCATAGCTTTGTAGAGAATGAGATACTCCCATAAAAATCAGATTTCTTTTTAAGACAGAAAGTCTAGCTAAAAATCACAAAAGAGAAGGAAATAAATTGGCCAAATAGAACCTGTCTATTCAGACCTTTTATTTGGGACTTTTCTTGACCACTCACTTCAATGTAACAGATTGCATTTCTTCATAACAACCTTCTGTTCAAACTGGGCATAGCTGGGAAATAGTTTGAATCTTCAACAAGCAGTGCAAAATATTTTGCTGGCAATATTAACAAGGGAAAATCCCCTAGGGGTGATCTGGTCTGCACAGCCCAGGGAGAAAAGCTGCTTCTGGCCTGTGACTTCAGATGATTCTGGGCTTGGAGAATGTGAAATGCACATGAGACATCAGAGGTGGGGAGTAATGGGCATCAAAGGGAAAAAATTTCCCTGGCTAGCACACATTCCCCTGAGCTGATCCTTATCCCCATGATCAGCTGTACTCATTCCTCACAGGGAGGACTTTGAGAGAAAGAAAGGGAGCACTGCCAGACAGCTGAAGGGAATAACACAGCTAAATCTACACCAATTTTGTTGAAGCTTTACAGAGGACAAGACAAGCCTTTTCAGGTTTTATTATTATTGGAAGCAGCAGAGGTTGGGAGCTTGGGGAGCACAAGTATTTGGTGTCAACTTCAAGTACAGGAAGGTAATGATGGGAGTTGGGGTGGGGCGAGGCTGTTGTTTTTTGGTTTGACTTTGTTTCAGAAAATATAATTGTGTACATACCACAGAAGAGAAATTATAAGTGCATTCATATCCAAGGGAGACAGCACAGCAGGCTCAGCTGCTGTGAAAAATCCAAGACCAGTCAAAGCAGCACCTGGAAAAGCACAGGGTGCTGGGAGCCACATCATTTTCCAGGCTGGAAAGTGTCTTGAGAAAAGGGAGTTTCTAGTCCATTTGGCTTTTAGAGACTTACAGATTATCTATAACTCCCAGCATTCTCAATACTCACCATCCATCACACAAGCAGGAGGTGAAAACTCTGGGAAGAGATGTCCCCCTGTGACTGGTCTGACAACACAGATCACGCCAGGTGGCTTGTACATTTCCAGTACAAGGCAGCTCTCAGTTCCTCCCCGTGTTTTCTTGTTTTAGTGCTAACTGGCAGATGAGGTTTTGTATGATGCTTTTCTAGAAAGTGCTGTCAAAGGGCCATCACCTCACATCTCAGAAACCACCAGGATCTCTTTGCCTTCTCCTAAGGAAGGAGGCTCTTTCCTCCTTCCCTTCAGCCAATGATTAATTTTTTTCTCAAACATGCAGTTGGATTCAGATGACCCAAACCACTTTCTCCACAGAACATAAACAACTTAGAGAGCAGCCTGAAAACTTTCCCATACTGAGGTTGTCATCTTCTCCCCTCCCTGTCGGAGGATTGCTCTGAAACCAGGACAGTAATTCAGTTTTCTGGCTCTCTCCCTTTTCACTCCTTCATTTACTGTTAACAAAACACAACTGTGTGCCAAATACAGCACAATGTCTGTGGAGAGGAAATGCATCTGGGACAGACAGAATCAGGAGCTGCAGCTTGTTTCCCACAGGCCACGTCAGAGGGCAACACTCCCCCTGGGCCACCAAGCCTGGCCAAACCACAGCTACAGGCACAGGGCAGAGCATCCCAGTGGCTGGGTTCTGGAGGTGATGCCATGGAAACTTCATGTGACCTACAAACACTGACACCAGCTGCGCAGGCAGGGGAGAAAAGACTGTACACAGTCAAGACCAACGTGCCGGATGAAGCCCCGCCCACAACAGACTGATGGTGCTTGTGTCTGGCAGCAGCATCCAGCCCCAGATCAGGCACTTGCCCCTCCTGGTCTTCATGTTTGCTTTTCAGCTTGTCCTCCAAGAAGCTTAGCAGTCAGTCAGTACTAAGGCGTGCAGAGACAACTTTCTCTCAAGAACTGAAATGTCAAGGAGACACGAGAAAGCCTGGTTGGTGCCTTTCGCAACAGGAAGGAGGTTGTTACAGCAGTAATTTACTGTGGTAGGTTTTGCAGCATGATTGCAACATATCATTACACCAGTTTTATCCTTCTCCATTTGGCAGACGTCAATTCCTCCCCCTGTTCCTCACAGAGTACAAGCCAACATGGCTGCATTTCAAATGGTTTCAGACTCTGCCAATAAAAATATATTAAAAAACCCCAACAACTGAAAATTCTCACAATTACATTAGCTTACTCAAAACTAATACATACATATTACACACACAAGTGAAAAATATACACAGGTCAGCCAACGTGAAAGGGTGGTGCTATGAAATGGTGGGGTTGATCTCCTGTGAGTAGATAAAACAAACAAAAGATAGATTGAGTAGGAGCCCAATATGAGATGGGCTGTGCAGGTCTCCAGGCAGATAAACTCATGCTTAGCCTGCTGCCTCAACTCTTCAGGTACTTTCCAAGCACAAAGAGAAACCACATGCCCTCTTTGTGAGACTTCTGTATATTACAGACCATGGAGTCAGAACTCACAGGCCACAGGAACAGCAATCAAGTTTCTATTGGTATTGGGGGAAGGAGGATTCAGGAAATAAAAAATTTACTGTGATGTTTTCCCCCCATTCCCCAGGATCATCTCTGCTTATCCTGCAGGCCAGAAATCCAGTGGTAGAAAGAAAGATGTTCATTATGAGCCTTTTTCAGAGAAGCTAAAATGAGTATCTTAGTTTCTGGAGTGCATCCCTCTCCAGGCTTGGCAAAATAGGGATTTTCCCAATAGGGTTACAGACCCATCACCTACAAGAGCCTCTGTTGTTTGTACAATCAATGTATGGGGAAAGGCATTTTCTTTCCTTGCTATGCTTCCTGGATACGTCAATTTTTGTCATATCCGAGCAGGAAGAAAGTGCATGAAAAGTGTAAAAGTTCTCTTACTCGATCCCATTTGAAATCTTTACTCTTGATACCTATCTGTGAGCAAGGCATTACATTACATTAATCTTCCCGTCTAAGTGATGGGGAAAGAGAGAGTTGATACCAGCTCAGATTAGCTCTCACTTAATGGAAGATACTCCTGAGATATTTTCAGAGGATGGAAAAAATAGGACAATATATTAGTTTCTTAATTGAAAGAAAATAAATTGCTGCAAGGTACAGAGCTTATGCTTCTTGGGAACTGTCTGTAATTCAACCGAACCAATGTATTTCTCACTCAGAGAAGGAACTCCATTTTAAAAGATAGTAAATAAAATATTTGTGACAGTTGCAACCATTCCTGCAACGAATTAGCAATTAATGTACACTGATAAGGCTGTATTTGTATTCTAGGTGTCAAACTTTACCAGAACTCCAGTGCAGTCAAGAAACCTTCATTTTTATAACGTATTATTTACAAGTGAATTCATAGTTGAACTTTGAGGGGATGATGGGGGGAAGAGGAGAAGAATAGAGAAGCAGCCACAAATCTTTCTTCCACTTAAATTCTTGTTTATGATTTCAGTAGTGCAGCATAAGTAATAATGAGGAATGAAAGAATTTATATTTTCTCATTTAACAATGTCAAGCTTTGAAAAATATTTTCATAAAAAATGGACTTCAATATCTTGTCAGAACAATAAGCCAATTCTCTTAAAGGTCAGCTATTACACTTCCAGAGGAAAAAAAATAATAATCTTCTTAGTCCTAAGTGACTACTTAAATAAAACAATAAATGACTTATTGTTTTCCATCCTTCTGCATACATTATCAGGAAAAAGTAATGAAAAGCAGCTCCAGTGAAAAACCCTCTGAGGGTTAAAACCTTTTTTAAATAAAGATTAATTCAGCACAGAATAACAAATGCATCTATGTGGTCAAGAGAGTGAACAAATTCGTAGGAAACAAATCAGCAGTATGAGTAACTGATCAGCAAGAAGGAAAAACTTGCATGTTGTGTAACATTTCGATATGGGTCCTTCTATATGCAGATAGACCCTTTGTTCAGTCATGAAAAGCTGTTTTGAAGTTCATTTTGATGATTAAATTTCATAAAGCAAACAATCTGCTCCCTCTGTACTGCGGTGGGCTTTCGAAGATGGAGATTTGCCATGGTTTGATTATTTTCCTATACAATTCGCAATTTGTTGAATGCTATTGCAGAAGAGTTTCTTGCTTCTGCTCTGTTCAGGAATCCAAACAATTTAAATATTCATGTCCATATTACAACACTGTAAAAACTAATTTTTTAAAAGTAAATAAAAGGTTTAAGTCACAAGGGAGATGTCAAGAGATTTTAATAGCACTGATTATTTAAGAAAACTTCATTTTATGCACTGTGTAGTCAATCACTGAATGAAAGTTCTTAAAGAACTAATTATTCAGAAATTAAACTTTTATGGAATTCATTTATTGCTTTTATTAAATAACTCTTTCAGGTGTAATTCTCAAACTGAAGGCAAGCTTATTAATATCAAGAGAAAACTGAGAAAAAAAAGCAGCTGTGAATACATCCTGTAGATAACCTGTGTGTGTATAAAACAAAGTGATATGTTCCTTTGAGAAAATCTACAAATGCCACCAAGTTTCCAAACTAGAAATCACCTCAACTGTATAAAACCTTTACCAGTGGTAGATCTCCATTGAATTAAATTGTATAAATCCCTGATGTAGAGAAAGTGAAAGTGTCCAAACCAAGAAAATTATATACAAGCAGATTAAAAGAAAATACCAACAGAAAGGTTTTGAGAAAATTCAGAACAAAACTTCTACATTAGAAACTAGGCTGAAGTCAAACCAACAGAATTCCAATCTTAAAATAGAAATGTACACACTTCCAAGTGCCAGAGGATTAAGTTGGGGGATAGAAGATGCACTTCATTTACTTTACACAATAGCATTAAGAAGACAATTTAATTGAAACAAAGATATTTCACAAAGAAAAAACTAGCTGGTAGATCTCAGGGAAGAAAATGCCATTGGATATCTTCATTAGTAGCACTGAGCAGATATTTCCAAACAAGTTTTTATAATGACCAACTCCTTCCTAAAAAGGCAATAGCTCATCTGGAGCACATCCCTGGGTTAGCATGGCTGGAGCTGTTTCCTACTGCTATTGAACTTAAAATTCAGTTTTTATCAATACAAAGTCCTTGACCTTTTCTTATACAGCTGCTCAGAATTCTAAGAATCATAGTCCTTGCACTTTGAATAATCCTGAGTAACATCTGCTCGGACGTCCCAAATGACTTGACACCTTTAGCAAATGCTGTCCCTTACTAGTCACCTGTTTTCCCACACAGCTGTGAGTTCATTAAACAGGGGGTTGCTCTGCATTCTCAATGGAGATCATATTCCCCTGTGAAGACTGACCATTTGTTCCTCCCCTTTTCCAATTTGTGTTTATAAATCCATTTTAAAAAATCAGCCAAATGAAAAAAAAAATCCATACAAAATTATCTATCCTACAAAAGCTTATTACCTACACAAACATGTGTTGAAGTCCTTATAGTAACTTTACACATCCAAAGACAATATATGAAATAGGTGTGTTATTTCTTGACACCATCCTAAAAAAACTTAGGAAGTTTACCCTCTCATGGTGTGAGCTGCCATGCCTGTATGATTTGTGTCTTTTTATTACAGCATTCCACTTCTACTGAGCTTTTGATGTAACTGGTATTTCTATATTCTGACTTAAACTGGGCATTTCTTTTCATGCCCTTGTTTGTTTATATGTGCAGTATTTGTTTCTTGTCTGGTTTTATGTCCTGTGATTGACAGGGGCTATTTACTTGTAATAGAATTTGCGATTCCCTCACAAATTTATTATATTCTATCGTTTTAAATCCTGAGAATGTTGGATTTTCATTCTTTCAACTTCTTGTGGTGTGTCACTTTAATTTCTGAAGTCTTCAATGTGCAATGGGTGTTCCGGTTTGAAAAAGAAGCACATCTAAACCTTGGAGAAGTATAACGCCACCAGAATAACTACAGCCAGGCAGGCTTGGCTGAGGTGAAGCCCATCTTTCTGGAAAACAGTTACTCCAAATGCCGTCCCACTTCCTAGGAGGCCTAAACCCCGCATCCTAATGCTACCTTTTCAACTCTCCCCTTTTACTGCCTAGCCTTGGCTCTGCAGTTGGACACACCCTGAGTGCCTCTGTGACAGCACCCTTGGCACGAGGGTGCAGCTCTCAACACAGCCCTCACTACTGGTCTTTCTCTCTCCCCTCCATCTCAGCAGCACAACTGTAACAGATAGAAGTGGAAACACAATCGAATACTTGGATGTCTTCATAGCAGAGTTTAAAATAAAAAAAGAGAAGGTGAGGCCTCCCTGATCTAGAAAACTGCTGGCATAGAAACACAGCAAAGAGGGAAATGGTCGCAGAATGTTTTTCAGCGGTAAATCATTATTTTTAAGGAGTTGAAGGGAGACGCTTCTCTGCTTAGTAGGCTCCTTGACAGAGGGCTGTCTGTAATGGGAGGAGACAAACTGATTCTTTGGAAATTCAGAATTACAATTTCCAAAGCCTCCCATGAAAAGTGGCTTTTCAACAGATGATGTGGCAACTTCAGATCTGAGCATGAAATGCTAATTGAAAACAAGGTCAAGGTGACTCAAGTCTTTACAATAAAACAACATATGTTCATTAAATATTAAATGAAAACATTGGCAAACAAGCTTTTTTTAAAAAAAATAGAAAAGTTACAGACTGAAGAAATGAATTGGAGATAATTTAATGTTTATGGATTTCAGTAAGAAATCTGATACATTGCTGTTTGAGATCCTGAGGGAAACCATTAATTAAGTTGGCTTGCTCTGAAATGCAGTTAAATTGATACAAAGCAGACCACAGAGCTTCAGGGAAAAAAAAGTATAATCATAAACTAGAGTCCTCCTAGCATCTACTAGAGCTTTGACAGAACAAGCACAGGTCCTTCAGACTCTGCATAAGGAAACTGAAAAGCCAAGTTGGGAGATGCTTCCATTTTCAAGTAGACATGGTGCAGCTCCCAAGGAGCAGGAGCTGCTTAAAATGAGAGAAAGACCTCAACATGACAGAGTTAATGAAGCAAAGCTTGTGATGCTGCCTGCACTACGGTGTCTAGAAAACAGGGAATTTAACTGGAACTCTGTCACTCTTCAAAAACAGCGACAGCAAAGATGATCTGGCTCTCTACCTGTGACACCAGAGAGTAAATTACACTGCAGTGCAAAGGGGATGCTATAGCCAAGTAACTCAGAAACTGGGCAGCTAAAGCTGCCTTATTTTAAGGATTTCTGTGTCCACGGTTACCAGCTAATGTTGCTTCACGTGTGCAAGACCCAACACCATTCCTAGCATATGCATACATATCTCTGACAAACAGATCTGAGTCTGAGCCCACACAGCTGTCATTGACCTCACAGACGGTTCTCAGGCTGCCAATACTCAGCTGTCTGTCAAAAACACTCAGCAGCCAAAAGGCAAATAATTGGAGAACAAATGGATGACCTCAGCTTTTAGTACTAGCCCCAAACATCTGGAGACTGGTTTATTCCTGAACTACAGCCGAGTGTGTGCCTGAGCTGGGTACAGATTGGGAAGTCCATGAAAACAGGTTTTCATATCAAAGTTGCAGAATGTTTGTTTTGCAGTCACAGCAGAAGGAGAAGGTGGTAAATATATTTTCATAATTTTGGAACTTTATTCTATAGCTAGAAGAAAATGGGGAAATACAGAAACAGAAAAAATGGGAAATGAAGAATATATTTGCACCTCCCAACTTTAAACTGCATATTCTATGGTTATGAGAAAGGCTTATGCTGGCCTAAGCTCTATTTGAGCTTTAGGGCTTCACTATACTTCTTAAACAAAGATTTCTCCTGGGTGAAGAAGTTATACAATTCTGCTCTTGATGATGGATTTTGTGTTCCCAGCCTATGCTCCAAAGCCTTTGACGCTAATCCACAGCATATTGGCAGCCTGGTAGGAACTGCAGCCCTTACTGGGCTGCCTATTGGACTTTCTATCCTCGTCTGGATGAATCCTTTGCAGTAAGTCACCAGTCTGGAGCACTTCAACCCTCTGCCTCCCAAACACACCAGTGCTGTGCCCTCCTCACGGAGTCCAAAGCCACTGAGGACTTTGGGCCTGTTTCCATATTTCAGGGAAAGAGCCGGTGTGTAAAGGGCAGCATGTCAGCTGACTGGGCTGCAACACCTCACAGATTCCCACAGCTGACTGAGGAGACAACCACAAAAACCAAGTTCACCCTCCTGGGAGGGTTTTCCCTAATAGCCTTCATCAGCGAGGAGGAGGAATGCAAAGGAACAGCCTCCCTGTCTCCCTCCACACCAGGGCCATGGCAGTCACCAATGCGGTGGCAATTGACTCTCTCTACTGAGAATTGTACCTTGGCAAGCTCGGCTTTGATGACAGGATTAATTTCACTCACTTGTCTCTCTGAATGTTTAAATACTGTGTAGAAACCTTTAAAGTGTTCCAAACTTTTATTTAACAATATACTTCTAATGGATTTGCATAAGAACTGAGTAACAATTGCTATTAACACATCTGTAAATAGCTTATTCCTTATCCTTGGGATATAATTCATTCCTAGTGCATGCAGGAATGTGGTACCAGGTCCAACATATGGGGGAAACTGAATAAAAACCAAACAGATCAGAAACAACTTTTTATGTCTGAAAATGTTTGTACAGTATTCGACCAGGTTTTCTGCTTGGTTATTTTTCTTGTTCATTTTTGCAGGAATCATACAATTTCAATTATTCAGAGTATTTCAAGGGAAGCAAAATGCACTAAAGAGACCAACACCAAAATCCTGATGAAACACAGTGTTTTGCACTCTCAGCTCTATTATGAATGACAACAAATGTCCTGGCTGATAACATGGGAATTTGTTCCATCCTTGACATATTTTCTGAAGTGCAACAAGTATCCTTCAAAGACGAACATGTTTTTCATTGTTAACAGTAAATGTTTTCAGAAGCTGTGAAATTAACACATTACCACAGTGCACAATTCACAAAAATCTCAAGTTGAAAAGAGCTCAGGCTTCAGGTTTGTTCTGAGACTTCACAAACGCCACCACACTTGCTCTCAGCAATGGGTCTGCACTCGGTCCTGGACCACAGCTCATGTCCAGTGACACAGTTACCATGCTACCACATTGGTTGCAGAGGCTCCAAAGCATATTTGCTTTATAAGCTGGTAAATTACTGTCTCCTCAGGAGCTGCTGCTGCTGCTCAGGGCTAAGGTAGAAAGCTCAGCAAATGCACCTGCAGCAAGTGCAGCTCCAAAAAAATCACCACTGAGGTATGTGCAATGGGATTTAAGTTCCTCACACCCTTATTCTATAGGTGAAAAAAACTTGTCAGAACTTTCTGCACCTTTACAGTCCCTCAAATCTTTGAAACGGTTGTGCAAGAAACAAGAAGTCACAATTAACCAAGATGCTGCTTATCTAAGGGACTCAGATTGAAAGACAGACACAAGTATCTTGATGATATTGCTCCTCAGGAAAAAATCTGCCTAGTAAGAGTCCATGCCCAGCTCATGAAGTGACACTATAGATTTTAAGCAGAGAAAAAGTTCTATGTGCCCAAATTCCCAAGTTTTGTCTCACTTAAGTTTCAAAACGAAATATGTTTGCATGCATGCGTGTTTAAAAAGTCTCCATTAAAAATGCCAAAAAACCCAAACCACCACTCACAGTTCTGCAATGTCTGTTAGTTCAAAATAATTTTGTAAACAGCAGTAATATAGTCAATTGCTGAAATTTCTTATCAATGGTTTTGGCAAGGCGTCATTCTCCAAACATGCACAAGCCAAACAGTTTTGGGAATGAACATCAAGAAGCTCAAAGTGAGATGAAGGGAAGAAAAAAACCTCAAG
Source organism: Luscinia megarhynchos (assembly GCA_034336665.1). Classification (NCBI taxonomy): domain Eukaryota; kingdom Metazoa; phylum Chordata; class Aves; order Passeriformes; family Muscicapidae; genus Luscinia; species Luscinia megarhynchos. The sequence continues at coordinate 28,642,636 of CM067569.1, read as the reverse complement.
CCTAAATTCTTGAATTTACTAATTTTTGGATTTGTTTGGATGGAGTTTTTTAAATATAAAACCTTCATTAGTTTATTAAATGCACTGATTTATTACATTAAATTTTATTCTGTTGCCTCTTTATGATAAGGATGATAAAGCAATGAAGATGCAGGCTTGGATGAGAAAATCCTCTTATCACCAACATCTTCTAAAATAGTGAGTTCATTACTATGGAGAAAAATCCCACTTCTTCCTGGGAATTAAGTGTCTACATGGCTTGAAAGCTGCCTGGCAAATTTCGCACCTAAGCAGAACTCCTCAAAACAGACTTTTAAAAAATTTCCTGCTTCACAACAACAACAAAAAACACCCCTAACCCCAAACTATACTTACATCCACTAGTTGCAGACTTCATCTCATCTATTTTCAGGTAACTTCACCTTGTCAGAAGGCCATCAGGAAGGCAGGGAAAAGAGTGGTATAAGTGGCATATGAGACAGATTAAAAATATATGAGATGGAGGTCTTTTCATACACATGGATGTTCCGTGGAATGTAGTAAAATAATTTGCCTTTTATTATATGGGCACCCATGAGTTATTGCAATAAGGATTTAAGAACATATTTAACTTTTGCTCAATGGAGTTGAATAAATGCTTGAATTGGCTCCAGATTTTAATCTTTCTTTAACCTGTAAATGCTGGTAGGAGATCTGTTGCACCACATGATTTAAAGAGCACTGGAGGATTTGCCCGTCCCACAGGTGAACCGCAGCAATGTGGTCCCTGGCAGCCTCTGTGCCTTAACAAAACAGCCATGTCCTGTAACTAAAACTCTGCCCTGTACTTCCTCAACATAGCAGCTTGAAAGGCACATTGGAAGGGCATAAGGAATGGAGGAGAGAAAATCAGCAGGGAAAGTATTTTCCTTTTGACATTAGCTTTCCACCAATCTCATTCTAAGACCAAAACTTTGGAACACAAAAGCTCTTGCCTGCACCTCTGTCACCTGCTCTAAGCTAAATAGTGCAGCACCAAGGGCCATAACCTGCAGGCTATCAGTGAACCATGACTTACATTTATAGCCCTAGGATGCAACTGGAGTTGAGAACATTTCAGAGAGCTCAGAGGACTGGAGATTTTCTCCACTCTGAGTCAGTCAAAATCCCTCATCGGATGCTGTGCTCCATGTATGTCAATAGGCTGCAAAAACAGCACTGAAAAACTGAATTTCATGTCCAGATGTAGATCAAATGCTTTGCCAAGTTGTGGTTATCTCCAGCACAAATGTGGATAGCAGAAGCCCACAGCACTGTAGCCTGAGCCCCAGTCTTAGCTGCAAGGGTCCTGGCCCCACTAGAAATTATTCAGGCAGACAAATATTGAAAGCGCGACTGCAGTTTTAGATGAGAAAAAAACGATCCAAAGGAGAGCAGACCTTTGCATTCCCAGGATAGTGGGGTCACATTCTTTGAAAACAACCTGCTTTTTGTGCCATTCTCTTCTGCTTTGTCTTTATTTAGGTGCCGAACAAACGCAGACACTACTGAGTATTGAGGCAGAAGCTTATTTTTTTGGAGCAGATTGAGAAATGGTAAAGGTTTTTTCAGATTCTGGAAACTCCAAGCTTCTGCAGTTAGAGGTCAAGAGAGTCCAGGTGATAAATTCAAGGCATGTTTTTATAAGCTCCTCAATGGGTGCTTCCTTTCCCCTCTCACATCAGCCCTCTCCCCCCATGCTTTCCCCTCTGGCATGAGTGGGACACAGACGTGCAGCTTTCCAGGGCAGGGCCCCAGCTGTCCGCTGGGGCAAACACAACACCTCCACACCCTTTGTGGTGCTGTCAGAAATCAATATCAAGCAAGCCGCCTTGTGATGGAAAAATAATTTAAAAACAAAAACAAAAAAATCAATAGTCTAACAGATTCTGGTCAGTCCTCATCTGCTGAAAAATAGGGGCAGAGAGAAGAGCTCAAGCACAAGGGAGCCACAGTGCAAAATTTACATTTTTGCACTAAGCAAAGCAGCAGGTGGACTCAGAAAGAGGCCCTGCTTTGAGAAAGGCCAACAAATGCTGAGATTAACAAATCTCAGCACCCAACACCAGGAAAGTTGTCACAGACCAGCACTGGTAAGGGGCAGCATGACAGAACATTCTACCAAGGCAGGAGCAGCCCTGCTGAGCTTATAGGAACACTCTCAAGATCCTGTATCTCTCAGCTGGCTGCAAAATAATCTGCTTTACTGATAGCACTTTAGAGAGGCACTTCAGACAAATATTAAGACAAAATAAATCCTAACAAAACGAAGCATTGGAGTTTAAATTTAATTGGCTCCCTAACAAGAGCAAATGCATACTGGGACCAGTTTCATTGGTGAGAAAAGGTTAAAATTTTTTTTAGTCTTATTTCCTATTTTTTCTTTAGAGGTGGAAATAACCATAGACTTCATAGTGGTTTTTCTTCTAGAGCGTAGGAGCAAGAGGTCATGTGCTGCTCTTCCTCAAAAACATCCCAATGCTTTTGTCTGCAAAGGCAAGTGGCCCCTAGGGACTAAGGAGACCCAGATGGGCAGTAGCTCAAACTCCAGAGGTTCCTCTTGCCTGGCCAAAAACCAATGCCAGAAACCAGAGTTACTCTTCACAGTTCTCATTGAAAATGGGGTAAAGCTTTGCTCTTGCTGTGGTGAGAGTGCAGCTCTGCTGACGGCAGTGCTCAATGTGATCTTGAGGAGCTGCTGCTTTTTCTCCTGTGTCCAAAGTACTCTGTTTATTTTGAAACAGTGACAAAGTCTCTGCTGCTCTCCAGACAACGTTGTTGCCGTGTCAGTACAAAACATCCCTCTCCCCTCTGCCTCTGTCCAGCCACCCCTCCCTGCCTCTGCCTGTGACGGGTAGGAGGAGAACAATTTCCTTTTGCGAAATTACCCCTCTAAATCCTTACCTCAGTTGTTTCTGGATCAGACTAATGCTGAATTCCTCTTCCCGCTACATGACTGCCGTTTTCCAAACTATGGCTTCCTTTTCTGGTCTGTGAGCGTAACCCCAGAGCACAGTGCAGTGCCCCAACTGCTCAACATCAAACCAGCTCTTTGGGCTGGCAGGAACTTCTCCTGTTGTTCCCCAGAGTGCACAGAATGAACCCTTCTGAAGGTGAAGGTCAGTGATTTTATATGCTATGTGAATGTTTTCTCCTTATGTTCCTAAAATCATTCCACATAAAAAAACCCAATAACAAAAACAAAACAAAACAAAACCTTTTCACAAGAGCAATTTCGATCCATTATATATTCCAGTGCTGAGCTTGTGGGTACTTTATTAAGACAGAGATCAGAGGCTGAGTTAAGGAAGGCTGGCAGAAGCTGCAAAGCCCTGTAAGAAGCTGTAAATGAACAAACAAGATTACTGGTACATTTTTCAAATGACATATGGCTGAAAGACAAGGCTATTTAAATGACTTATAAAAAGGTAAAGTAATTGAGATTTCTATCTGAGCAAAGCCAACGTGAAAAATCCTCCATAAAAGTCGGGGTGTATCACTTGATGGATATCATATCACAGGACACACATTCTACTCTTTATCACTTTTCATACACTTACTTAAAATTATAGAAGTGAACCAAAGCTAAAGCTCAAGGGAAAAATTACAACAGCTGTACACATGTATTGGCCAGTGGGATAGAGAAAACTGAGCCTTTCCAGAGCAAAACATGTGAGCTGGACCAGAGCACAAGGTCCCTATCTTGGGCCATGCTGGACAAGAACACATCCTAGAGGCCCATAGCTGCTGATGTGGAATTTACATACATCACTTACACACCACTTCCTAAATCACCCTTGCTGGAAGGAGACACCACTACTCTTACTCAAAATCTAGGCAGCAAAGAGCAAAGCACTGCACATGAATCTTATTGGAGTTATTTTTCAGAGGAAATATTTTTTTAGGTATTTCATCATAGCAAAAGAATGACTCCAAGGTTTTTTGGGGATGGGTTGGCTTTTACCCAGGTTACCAGGGTCCTGACTGCTGTCAGCCTAAGGTGCCAGATTGGCATGCAGAGCTCCTTTCCACTCTTCTCCACAGCTGGCCTGTGCCTGTCCACAGCTCTGCCCTCAAGGGAATGAATCTACCACCAAGGTCAGGCCCTTTTTAGGAGCTCTTCCCACACAGGGATCCTTATCACTCAAGGATGGAGTCTGCCACAGGAGGGCATGTTGGCTCCACACCTGCAGACTTTCAGCCGTTGTTAGCAAAACTCTTCAGGACTCCCCATTCATGCAGACAGCATGATAAGAAACATCTGTGCACCCTTAGCTGATGGGGTAACCTCCCCAGCATCCTGTACCCACAACAGCCTCACAAGGCCTCCACATGGCCAGCCTTCCTCTCAGCTGCTTGCAGGTACCAAGGGACAACAGGATGCTGCTCTGTTGAGGGTTTGCAGCCCTGGAGCAAACCCAGAGCAGGCAGGGCCAGACTTCAACGGCCTTCACCGGCACGGCACAGCCCATCATCCCCTCAGCAATGGCAACAGGAGAAATTCAACACGGAGAAATGCTAAACCCCAGCCAAAACCAAAAGCCAACCGAGCAGGCAGCCAGCAGGGTCCTGCAAGTATGCAATACGTGGCAGCATGCTGTGTTTTATTAAACACCAAGCACCTCGCAACAGAAGAACTGTCTCCAAAACGCTAATTTTCCTGCAGTTGATTAACTGTCCAGCATCCAGACTCAGATTACCTCCGAGACTGAGCACGCGTGGGAGGGAAACTGGCAGCAACCGCCGGGAGCGAGTGCCAGTGTGTGATCGTGAAGTGCTCTCACACGACATTTGGGATTATTGCATTCCTTGGGGACATGCCAAATACTCTCCCTGCCTAAGATTTTTCCTTCTTTTTTGGCGGATTAGGGTGAGAGGAAGTGGGTGCCTGTTTGATTTTCAGTCCGATGCTCCTGCCCTGATTCTTTCAGGCAGGCTCATGGATGCAGACGTGCCGCCCACCCCCAAACGCTTACGAGCAAGGCTCTCAGGAGCCTGGCAGCTGCAAACGCCTCCTTTTGAATAGAAGTGCTGCCTCTTCAGAGCTGCCTCACCATGCACTTGAACATGGAAAGACCCCTCTCAGGCAACAGCATTGTTGTTGTTGTTGCTGTTGTTCGTATCACTCTGCAAACAGGAAAGGGATCAAGCTGTCCCTGTCTCCCAGAGCATGTGGCTGCCACACACAAATGTCAGCCCCAGCAACAGGAATTATCTTGTTCCCGTAAGTCAACAAACAATGTTTAGAAAGGTCTGTGCTGTGGGAGGATTTCCTAACGTAATACAAGTCATCAGACTTAAAACACATGTCCACTCTGGTGAATTTAATAAAGCAACAAGGCTGTGTAGGAAAAAAGATACAAGAAAACAAGAACTTTCTCCTGATGACTTCATCTCACAGGGGTCAACAGTAAATCGAGAGCGGCATTTGTTGGGAAGGGGAAGCTCTGGAGATTTCTTCAAGAACTTTAAAGGAAATTTGTAGTGTTCAATAACAAAACCAACACTTCCCTTATTTAAAAACAAAAAGCAAAAAAACAAACAACCCAAACCCCATTATTTTGCCAGCATTGTACCAAGAGAGCATCACTCATGCATAGAATGTCGCAGCCTGTATCATCAAGGAAGGAACATGGCCTGTGTCACTAAAGCCTTTGTTTCAGCTCTTCTTTACTGCATGGACAACACAGATCCATGTGGATGACAGTGCCTCCCCACCTACCATATTCACCCATGTATTTTACCCAGGCAATATTAGGGGAGAGTAACAAATGGGGTTAACATTTTTTAATATAAAAAGAAAAAAAAGCTCCTCCCTAAAAGCACCACTAAGCAAGAGTTTGAAAAAGCTACATTAGGGTTGCAGCAGCAGTGGAAATTTGCCCCTGCCTGTAAAACAGGCAGACAGGGATGGACACCTGAAAAAGGGTCATTGGGCTGCCTCAGGCAGGAATCCTGACTACATTCACCTCACATGCACTCAGAATAAAAAAAGACATTCAGAAAATCAAATGGCAGATCTTTTTTACCATGTTCTCAACATAACTATCAAAATGAAAGCTGATCCTGTTGTGTGGAAACCTCTGAATAATTTGCTGGAGCCAAGAGGAAATCCTAGGGGATATTCATGACTCTTGGCAGCACAGTCCTGGACCAGCTAGACCTTGACCTACTCCAGCCATTCCCAGGTATGCCACTGCCTGCTTCCACCAAGCAGGGCTTAACAAAATTGATTTTTTTGTTTTTTGGGTTTTTTGTTTGGTTTTGTTATTTTTAGAAAATACAGCTGTATAAAAATAAAATTAATTCAAATAAAATAGTGCATACTTGTGTAGTACACTGCAGTTTGGAAAGTTTTCTCTCTCCTCTTTGTATTGCTTGGGAGCATAAATACATTCCTCATGTATTGTCAGGAAGATCTTCTTTGCAAATTCAGGTATTCTAAAGATGAATGGTCTGCTAATTTTTTAAAATTAAAACAAGTCAAAAATGATCGCATTGTAGAAACTCTGCATTAAAATCCCACATTCACACATGCATGCAAACAATACCTTTCAATGGTTTAAGATATAACAAAAACAAAGCCACCCCCCCGCTTTCATTAACTCTCGAAATCAGCTTTTATCACAATACTTAATCTACCTTAAGCTTTTGTACAAACAACAGGAGATGCATGAAATCTCCCATCTCCAGTACAACACTTGATGCACTATTGTCTACTGAGAAGAGCAGGAATAAATATACGCAGAAGACCAACCACTCACTGTGATTTCTCCCTATGGCCAGAGCTACAGTTATTTAGAACACAATACAACATCCACAGAAATAAAACATTAGTCATTGGCTCCCTATCGTTTACCTGACTTCCCAAAGTTCCAGAAATTGTGTGCTCAGTACAAAAAACGAAGCAGCTGTTACTGAAATTTCACAAGCCGTATAAAATGCAGTTATTCAGTATAGAAATTTCTAAACTGTGAAAATGTTTAACTTCTCCTTGGTTAAAAAGTAAGAGAGTAATACTCAACAACACTGACCTAATTCAGGAGATGAAAGAAAGTTTAAAAAGGGCTAGATGATTTTCCTCAGTCTTTACTAAAGCCCATAGGCATGTGATGTCTTTATGTAGTCTTATAAAAGTACATTTAAAATTCTTTAGTATGTGTAGTTATATTGACCTTATGAACTTTATCATTTTGGCCAAAGGATATTGTTTGTGAGGCTGTTACCAGCAGGTTTCCAGAGTCTCATAAAATACAGCTGCTTCATGAGTCCTGACGAGTCCAGACAGTGCCCCTGGCTACCTGAAAGCTCAGTGACAGATTTAAAAATACAATTCACAGGCCACTGTCCTCAGACAAAGCTTCAGCTAGATCTAAGTGCATTGCACTAACCCACCAAGTACAATTTTAAGATACTGTAGCTTTACATGCAAAAGAAGAAAAAAATCTTTCACTTTAATGATTAATCAGTAACACTCAGGAAGCTTTCTTTTATTGCTTCTGACCTAAATATGAGCTGCAACTCTCCTGGTACTCCTCTGTGCCTCCAGGAGCTTTTTAGCCTCTCACACAGCAGTCCAACAGCACAAGTGGATGTGCACGTCTCATTGCACCATATCAGCAAATGTGAAGTCTTCAAATTTTAAGGTCCCTAAAATAAACAACCTTATCAACACAAATCTAAAAATCAAAGATTTGCACATGCTACTCGACCATTGGAACAGAAATTACAATTATCATTTCTGAAGATATCACTTAAAAATAATGGCAAAATCTTAATATTTTGGATGGGCTGAATGAAAATAGGTTGCAAGAAAATACAACACATGGTGTAAAAATAACAACTAACCTATAAACTTTCATAAAATTTTCGACCAGCTCTGAAAAATCAAAGCTGTAAGAGAAAAATGCGGATTCCTTTTCCAGCATAAGTAGGCACTATTTTAAAACACTTGATGCCAAGTGTAGGTGACAGCAGTCAACTGAATGAGGTGCTCTCCTATATTTAAGTTTGTTTTGTCTTAAAAAAATACAGGCTGTGAAGGTTCTAAATGTTTTGCAGAGGTTTGCAAAATGCAGAAATGCCACCTCTGTGTGTGTGTTTGCACGCGGTCACGGGTTGGGGGAAAGCCACAATTCTGATTGTCTTGCCTTGGAAAAAGCCATAAAAGATCTAGAGAGAGGAAAACCTCAAAGCATCATTAGGAGTTTTGCTACATATTTGCCGTGCTTCTGGCATCTCCTCCCTTGGCATTTGTCACGCTTCCCTCAGTCCAGGCTGCCCAGCCCGGCTCACCCGGCAGAGCCCGGCTCTCGCAGCGAAAAAAGCAGCGTCCTCCGCCTTGCCAATCCCTCCATCTGCTGCCGCAGCAGGGGAGCCGCGAGAGCTCGGCTTACATCTCACACTGCGTGTTGCTGGAAATTTCTGCCATCTGCTATTGTCTCTCCTCCCACGCCTCACAAAAATATCGGTGACTAAATAGTAAGCAATCCCTTTATCAGATGTTTTAAAGTGGTGTCAGTTTGAATCATGACTTTTTTTGGATTGCTTTTGTATTCACGCGAGTGTAACAAATCAGCACAGATTAAGGGATAAAGATGCAAGGTCAGATCTACCAGCTACCAAGTAACAAAGTATATTCAACAGCCTACCCCAAACCTATTTCTTAAAAAGCATTTTTTAAGCTATGATTTGGATGACTTTTGACCTGTGTGAACAACACATGATTCTCTCTCAAAGCCAAGCCCTAAATTCATCACACAAGTTATTGCACTGGAATGTAATTTCAAACCACAGAATATGCTACACAAACACACCCTGCCTCTGCCCGGGCACCACCCAGAGCTGGAGACTGAGCATGCAGCAGTGCAGGGGACCTTCCTCAGGGTGCTCTTGGATTTCATGAATTTGCACTCACACTGACAAGTCAAGCCTTGGATGAGGCCAGATATGCAATTCAAAGTACACCTGGCTACAAATAAGCATTTTAAAGCAAGGAAAATCAAGCATTTGGTGACTTAAATATCCTCTACAGCCCCTTTGTGGTCACACACTAAAGGCTTTCAGGATGACCTAGCACAGAGACAACATATTGCTGAGGAAGAGCAGACCCAAACCCCTGATATGAAACACCTCATCATGGATACAACAGAGACCTCCGAGGGACCATGCTGCCTGATGATGCATGGGTTTATAACCAGCCTGTTTCTTCCACACAATTTGAAGAGACGACTTACCTTTGTGGGTGCTCCAAGTGCACTGCTCCTCCTGCTTTGCTCTGCTCACCAGGGCCGGCACTCTCCTTTTCTGGGTGACTCAGGCCGCAGCTCGTAGCAACGGAGGCAGCTGCTTCCCACACTGTCCACAACCCCGAACCACGGTGCTGAGGAACCCCATCCTGCCCAGGGAAGGAAGGGGATGGGGGCAACTCATCACCAAAATGACCCCAGCCTGGGGAGCTGCCCAGAAGCCCCTCCAGGTACACCTAGACTCCCAAATGGCTGCCGGGCCATCCTCACCTGTGTGTGCTCAGCTACCTGGCCTGCAGGTGAGAGGGCAGAGGCAGCCCAGGTGTCGTCTCTCTTTGGCTGAAGGCAACTCCCTGCCCACTGACAGTGTCCGAGCTATCCAGAGCCGCTTCCAAGCCCACCTCGGGCAGGCCAGCGTGGGGTTTGGGGTACAGCTTGGTCCCTGGGGCAGCAGTGGGGCCCAGGGTCTGCGTGAGGGGAGCGTGGCACTGCCTCAGGCGGGTCACGGCTGGGTCTGGCCGGTTCCAGCCGGTTCCTGCTGCCCCTCTGAGCCCCTCAGACGAGTCACAGCTGGCTCTGGCCGGTTCCTGCTGCCCCTCTGAGCCCCTCAGGTGGGTCTGGCCGGTTTCATCTGGTTCCTGCTGCCCCTCTGAGCCCCTCAGGCAGGTCACAGCTGGGTCTGGCCGGTTCCAGCCGCCCCTCTGAGCCCCTCAGGTGGGTCACAGCTGGGTCTGGCCGGTTCCTGCTGCCCCTCTGAGCCCCCTCAGGCGGGTCACAGCTGGGTCTGGCCGGTTCCAGCCGGTTCCTGCTGCCCCTCTGAGCCCCTCAGGTGGGTCTGGCCGGTTCCAGCCGGTTCCTGCTGCCCCTCTGAGCCCCTCAGGTGGGTCACGGCTGGGTCTGGCCGGTTCAGCCCTGCTGCTGCCCCTCTGAGCCCCTCAGGGCGGGTCACGGCTGGGTCTGGCTGGTTCCTGCTGCCCCTCTGAGCCCATCAGGCGGGTCACGGCTGGGTCTGGCCGGTTCCTGCTGCCCCTCTGAGCCCATCAGGCAGGTCACGGCTGGGTCTGGCCGGTTCCTGCTGCCCCTCTGAGCCCCTCAGGCGGGTCACGGCTGGGTCTGGCCGGTTCCTGCTGCCCCTCTGAGCCCATCAGGCAGGTCACGGCTGGGTCTGGCCGGTTCCTGCTGCCCCTCTGAGCCCCTCAGGCGGGTCACGGCTGGGTCTGGCCGGTTCCTGCTGCCCCTCTGAGCCCCTCAGGGGCTGAGGCGGGAAAATGCTGGTGGGCACCAGGGCTGAGGAGCAAAGGGAGCCTGAGGGGGTGGAAACAGAGTCCATTTCCCTTTTTTCCCCACCACCCAAGCGCATTTTTTCAAGAAATGAAGTCAGTTTTTCCCAGGTGAAATCTGTTTCTCCTGTGACAGTACACAGCTTAAGGGATATCTCCATTCTTATTGCCACTCATCAGCTGTCACCCAATGTGGCCCAGCCTTACTGTGAGGTGGGCATCTGACATTTGGCCAGAGCTGGTCCATCACAACTTGGTCACATTGTACAACCACAGCAATAAACCTCTGTGAGCAGTGTCCCCTGAGACACCCAAATCCCAGCAAAAAACCCTATCCTGTGAGACACCCAGCTTGGGTCTGGGACAGTGATGGATTACCTGGAAGCCCTAAAAAGAAGAATAGTGAGAGGGAAAGTAAACCAGCCAACCAGGTCATGGAAAAGATGGAGAATAGGTTTACAGTGTTCCAAAACTCTCCAGTAAAAGAAGTGAAACCCCATCTAGCCAACCTATAGGGACTGAAATCAAAGCATTACTTGATTGCAACCTAAGTATCTCATTGGAGAAATCTGAGGTATGATGTCAAGTGATCTATATGACAAATGTTCAGAAATGGCTTGAAACATATTCTGACTTTATCTGCATTTAGACTTTTTGCCTAGTAGAGTTGTCCATTCCTGACCCCACTGAAGAGTGGCCTACCACTGAAAATGAAGAGTGGGGATTTTTGTTGCCATCACTAATTGAAAACTTTAGAACACTTTCTCAGTAGATGAGTGAACCCATATTTCTATAATATAGGCTTAATACTTAATGAAGAGATATTAAGAACATTAACGAAACATTACCTCCCTCTTCAGAGCAGTGATTCAGTGATGATTCTTAAAAGGTGCACCACACAGCCTGTTTCCTCCCCTAATCATTAAGCATTACCACTCCAACTAAGCAATGGCAAAGCAAAAATTTGCAATATTTTCTCTTCCTTAAAGACCTGTTGCAGCAACTCTTCCTGAAGTCAAATATGGAGGCTATCATCCACAGTTTTTCTAATAAGTTATTCATGCTAACCTTCGACCATCCAACTCCTCACCTTGTTTATAACATAGCAATATTACATCACCAAATAAGAAATTGTGCTGGTTCAGTTCTTCATTAGGATTATTACATAATGAGAGTTGTGAATGCTGCAAAAGGAAAATAAACCATTAAGAAAGCACTATTGGGTTCAGTTATGGGTCCCCATGGAGTAAAACTCAGTTTTATAGAGATTTGGGTAGTTGCCAGGAGATAAACTATAACATTTGTTTTGACAAATTTTGAGAAGTCCTCTTTACTTACCAGGAACTGAAAGAACTCTGCTGGTACCAAAGCGACATAGCAAGAGACAGCTTTTATGGGAAAAGAAAGACCTGAAAATTTATACTGGTTGGGTGTGCTGCCCTTCCATGCTTGAGCATGAAACACATGAAATAATTGGTTCCCTTGGGTACACAAATTAAAAGCCTATTCACCATGGGAGTGCAAAGCCTCTCATTTCTCAGCAGGTGAACATGTAGTAACAAGACATTTCATACAGCATAACTATCAGGTCTAGAAGCCTGGAGAACTTGTTTTCAAAACAGACAGGCAAGGTCACAGCATGCACTGAGGAAGAAAGTATAGCTCTACCATGGATTTCTTTTCTGTGCTTCGTCACAGAACAATTTCACCAGATTCAAGTCAGAGGAAAAGCTGACCTGGTGAAGAGTTGAGAGGTCAAGGAAGAAAGCTTTCAACATCTTTTTGATATTCCTGCATACCTCCCATGTTGCATAGCACATGAAGACGCACTGGAGTGTTTATCAGAAAGTGATTTGCCTTCAGGAACCATAAAAAACTTGACTTGTTTTCTGCCAAATTTTGTGAGCTTGTAAAATCTTAATTAGATAAAAAAATGTTTTAAAACTAAACACTGACTTATCTGCTTTCAGGAAGGGAGGTGGAACGGACAGAGTCTCTGTGATTCTTTGTCATAACATTCTGAGGTTTTATGTATAAACACAAAATCTGAAACGTCTATAAAATTTCATTTAAACCCAAAATAGACCAAAGATACAAAATACAATATATTCCATTTCTAGTATAACTTTGAACAGACAATGCATCTTTACGTAGCATTTGATTTAATGCCCATTTTATCACAGATGGTATAATCACAAAAACAGGAACATTTGAAAGGAATTTGACAAACAGAACCAGATGTAAAACATCTTGAAGCTTACAAATTCATCACAAAGATTAAGGAGGACTTGAAAATACAGGGTTGCAAAGCTTAGAGCAGACCAACACATCTGTTCAGTCCAGAAATGCTTTCCTACTTCCTGATGTGTTTACACAGCAAGAAGATGCAGTAGGAATTAGATCAGATGCAATTCTGTTTGGGGGGTTCATTACCTCATCTCCACAGCAGAGCCAGGGCACAGAATAACCACACATAAAATGAAGAACATGGATGCAATGGCCTCAGGAGAAATATTACAGGCAGGTGGGAAGCAAGGAATAAATGTGCTGTCATACTCCAATAATTAATGTTAAAATGGATGGATCCTAAGGAATCCTTCTATGGATAACTGTGCTTTTATTACTGGTTAAGGCAAGGGCCCTGTGGAGTCACTTCTGCAAAATAATTTTTAAACTGCAATAAGAACACCATGCAAAAGGATGCTCCTTATAATGAATGTTAAAAAAAAAAAAAGAGCCAACCAAGCAAACATTTCCTTTACTCAATCTTCACAAACAACTATCCAGCTGAAGAAATGATGCCCTCATCTACTGCAGCCTTGTAACCACAATGTACTGTTTATGCAGTGCTTACAAATTTATTTCCTCACACTGGCCAATGATGACCATCAGCACCTGTATCCTCACTGCCACAATTCTAAAATCCAATACAAAAACCAAACACTAGTCTGCCTAAAAGTAAAACGCCTCAAACTTCCCAGAAGTACTTGTTTGAAACTTGAGGGCTGATCAGAAGAGAACAGAAACTTGAGCAGCCAAGCATGGGAGAGCCAAGATCTAGGAGAGGTGAGCAGACACCAGCAGCAGCCAGGAAAGGCAGCAGTGCCAGAAGTGTTATTTCCAGTCTCTACTCATGACTCTTAAATCCCTTCAAAAAAATCTTTCAAAGCTCTCATCCACTCTAGTGGTTCTGGATACTGTCCACACTAATCACTCCTAGAAAAAGAAGAAAATGTTATGCTTATGTAAGCAAAAAGCTCATCAAGCTGCATGCAAAATTTAAAAGTTTGCCTTTCCTAGCATTTGGAGTCCAAAAGTATCATGGAAAGACAGCACTGAGTCAACAGTGGAGCATCTGCAACCACTTTCAGTGAAGATGGAAGATAACCAGTGCTGGAGGCATATTCAGGATGTGCCTTCCTACACGACAAATGCCTTCAGCATTCCAGTTTGCTGGCTGCTGTCACCATTTGGTTCAAAGAGAAACACTGCTAGCACAAAGCTAGTTTTAATATAGCTGCACCAAAACATCTCTTGACCCGACAGCAATTAGTTACCTAGTTGTCTCCCATCCAGTTTCCAAGCACGATTCAAATCTGTCAGCAATTTAACTTCACCATGCCAGCTTTATTTGTAATGATTTCTAGATGTTGGGCTACATAAAGAGATCGTGTAGTATTGGAAGAACCATCATTCTTTAGCACTGAACTGCCAGTGCTAAGCATCCAGTGCTTATTCAAGCTACTTCAGAGTAAGGTATGATGCATTGGCAACTTCTCTGAGGTGAGCTTCAGCATGGAAACTGCATACTTTTTGAGGAATGAAAACATCATTCAGACGCATGGTGGAAAAACTGCTAAAGGAAAGAGTTGCGAATATTTTATCTCAATTTTGGACCACTTTAAAGCAAAAGGAAATATCCTTGTGTTCCATTTTGTTTTCCCTTAGTGTATTCATGTGCAACGTACAAGATTTACTGTCTACAGAAGGTTTCTTACGTTCTCAATCTCAAAAATACTCACATCCTCTTCACTTCTGAACTGTATATACACAGCATGAAATTGCAGTTCCCATGGATGGCTTCAGTTTTGGGATCATAAATTATTGCAATGTGCACTTCAGGCCTCCTCAACTCTTCTGTCCTTCATGGGTGACAAACCATGATTTTTATCACAGCAAAGAAATGTAGCAACATCCATATCACTTTATGGTCCTAGGGTTATAAAATTAGCAGCAACATTATTTCTTAAAACATTAATCGCCCATTGTTAGAAGTGACAAACTTTTGTTTCATTATATAATTATTTTAGGGGTTTTTTTTCCTCATATTATGTCCTGCTTTTTCCATTTCTTAGTTTCCATGAAGTTGCAACACAGTTTTGGCACAAACTCAGTAATTTCCATCACAACGTATTCATCTTTCCACATAATTTCATCAACATCTGGAATCATTCTGCATTTCTCAGAGAAAATATTCCCCAAATATTACTCCTTAAGAGAGTGTGGAAATTTGACACTAGATGATGCTCTAATGCAAACACTTTTTACATTGTTTGAGTCTGTTTCTTCAACAGTACACTTCAAAGTGAGAGGAAAAAAAAAAAAAATAAAACCTTTTACTGATCCTAATAGCTAATAGTCAGTATTAAAAATTGGCAAGTAGGACTATTCTGCTACTTTAAAGTCTGCTTTACTAACTCATGAAAGCATGTAAAATATTAAAATTATAAACACTATAAAAAAAGTATATCTGCAGCACAGGAAACAAAGATAAAACTCAAAATTTTTGAATACAAACATATAATCTAACAAAAAGCCTTTTGCGATTTCTGGATTCTTGTTACTTCTGCTCCAGATGCTATCTTAACCCCCCGCAAAAATAAAGGAATTTTATACCAAAGCACAAGTTTATTGTGTGCTTTTCAAATTACAAGATAGTCCTCATTCACAACTACACCTTATTCAAAATAAGAGCTCTTTTATCTTTAACCATGCTAAAATATCACCCCCTACCTACTTACACATCCTTACAGCTCACCACTTTCAAAGCAGCTGTCAACAACATAGCAGACAGCAACCATGCATATTGCAAATTTTCTACAAGTTTCCCAGTTTTTGCGTCTTCTAACACCCTCAAAAATTTCACAGTAACTCCAAATAAAACCAAACCTTCCTTCTGCTCAAATACCTGTGATGCAAAGGAAGCTGGTTTTTTGAGGGTAAAATGTAGCTCCAACAGTGTCCAGACTTGCCTGGAATCAAATACTCCTTGGCTTATTTTACGAGTACGAGCACAAGATTCTGAATACCCCTGCCCACCATACCTGTACTGATCAGCTTAAAACAGCACTCATAAAACTTGTGTAACCATGTTTTCTAGGCCTTTGCAAAAACAAGAGTCCTCCAGCAACTGTTAGATTGGAGTGGAATCCAACAGTGAAGAGAGATGCCTCACTTTTAACCTTTACAGAGCTTGGAGACTCCATCCATTTTCTCTTGTGCATTGGCAACATTTCTTAGAATGCAACTTTTTGTTCAAACTGAAAATCACCAGTTTTGTTCCACTGCCTGGTAGCAGAGAGACATGCCCAGTTTGCTCAGGGAGCAATCCTGTTGATGCTGTGCCATGCCAGCTGCTGGGAACGCTGCTTGCACCATAAGGAGAGCAGCCAACGAGTTCTAATGCTCCATCACCTCCTTCTCTGTCGCACACCAGCTTTGCACTGCTGACTGAAGCCGTTGGAAGCAATACACCCAAATAAAAGGTCCACAAAAGAAACTACTTTGCTTCAGGCCCTCCTAGCTCACTATAGGTCAAACATCAGAAACACTGTGCAATTTGCAAGCCCGCCAGCCTGTAAATTTCCACGTGATTTATGTTAATGCCTGGTAAAGTGGTGCTCAGCACCACACCCTTTAGCTATTCTCAGCAGAAGAGTTCGTTCATCTATTTCCTTCACAGACTTGTTCCCACACCTGCACTTCTCAGGAGGAGCTATTCAGAAAAAGCAACTCTTAGTTTTGCAAGGTCAGTGAGCCAGGAACAGCGATTGGAGAGCTGTGTCTGTAAAACAGAGATCACGTTATGCAGGGATAACAAGATGCCTGAGAGCACTGAGAGAGGTAGAGCAATACTGAACTTGTACCAGCAGCAGTGGAGCAAACAGACAGGACTGGCTATGTCTGTGTGTACACATCACCTCAGCAGCCACAGTTGTGCCTCTTGCTGGTCATGTCCCAGCAGCCTGATGAAAGAACTCCCCGTTCATTTCTTCACTGGAAGTGACAGTACATCACTATCATGAAAAAACACACAACCCTCTACTAATCTCGAAAACAGTCATTAAAATGAGAAGACCAAAACTTGTGAGGCAAACCACTAAAACCTGTGATAATAATTTAACTCCTCTTAGATTAAGAGGAGGCACCCCAAAAAAGCATTCTCACTTAAAAGCTAGACAAAGACACTGTATTTGATATTAAAAGAACAATAAAAAACATGAAGCATTAACATGTGAAAGAAACATGTTGCCATTATGTCAAATACTGCTTCTTATATTTTATTAACAAGCAAGCATCCCTGGAACTGTGTCTATATAAAAATACTTCATGAACCAATCAGAATACAAGGGAGTTATATAAATTTATTTTATGCAACACTGATTAGCTTTGAAAATTTCCATTTTTAAGGTTTTAATTTCAACTTTCATTTTTAAAAAAATCACTAAAAGGACACAACCCACAAAAATACAATCTGTATCTGCTCTATATTTACAGATAACTGGTCACTGTTAAGGCACAGATTTAAAACTAACATTTTATGTAGCAAGTCAAACATTTGTGCATAATGTAACACTAACAATACGATCCACTGTACTGTTATATTCCCTTTGTGGAATCAAAAGTAAGTGAGAATTTTCTTTACTTCCAGTGTGGTTTTTTTTTTGTTTGGTTTTTTTTTTTTTTCCATGTGAAGCCCTACTAAAAAAATGTTGTTCATGGGAAATTCTTCACTTTGGTGTAGATAAAATAAACACTGCTCAGCAAAAGACCACATCAACTTAATGCTGTAAGAAAATCAGTTTCTGAGTATAGTACCATCTGGATGCATAGCACGTACCTACAAAAGACTATAAATCTGAGTGCAAAGCTTTTGGATGCTTTTAAGTTTAGGCAAAACAAGCAAGAAGGGGGTGCAGAAAAATTTGTACAAAGAGTTACTGAATATTTAGTTCATTAAAAATACTTTATAAAATTATGGGTCAGAATACAATTTGATTCGCAAGCACTGGGCTTGCAAGTACAAACATTTAAACAGCAGCTTATCTGTAAGCACGTAAATAGTCCATGTGAATGGAACTATCTCCATACTTAGAAGTAAGCACAAGTGTAAATAGCTTTAGAACGAGAAGTTGTGGCTTCCAAGAGGGTTTCCATGGAGTTGCTCTTACCTGTGCAACACAGACACACAGATCTCTCCTAGACACATGTATACTGACTCTTGGCATTGAGCACAGGAACTTGCTGTGAACAACTGTGTGAGCACCAGATACAGTTTTAGCCAGTCACATCTGCAGTACCATTTTAAAACCAGACAAAGCTGCCACTTGATCTACAGTGGACGTCACCCAGTTATACACCATTAAGTAGATATGGCTGAAATGAGCACTGAGCAGCGAATTTTTAGCTAACCACAAGACTTTCTATTATTGCTTGATCATCTGTGCCCTCAAGTAATAGTCTCTTTAAATTCCCTTTGTGTGTGCTATTTTCTACATACATTTCGCATTCTCATCTTAAAAAAAAGAATTACCCATGGCAAGTGTCAAAACTCTCTCACCCATTTTTGCAAAAATCCCAGCTACTGTAAATGTTATTCTAATGCCTTCTGCTAAGAACACTTGACAGTGGTTTATGTCCATCTCAAAAGGCTTTTACACTGAACATAAATAATACATTACAGTAGAGGTAAGGTAATTCACAATTTTTCTCATGGGAATGCTTTTCAATTAATGCTTGGAAACTACACATTGCATTGCAAAAAGAGGCACTTTATAGATTCCTTCATTACACCGAAACCCTTCAGAAACCCATAACACAACATCTGTAAAGACAGAGGAATAACATTGCCAAATCTTTCGGACTTTCACAGTATAAGAATTCAAAATTTAGCTCTAGCCACTTATAACAAAGACTCTTTCTGTTGAACATAACTTGTTTCAGAAATAGTTCATCTCCAGAGTTCCAAACACTTCTGCAGCTGACAATTACAAATCTAGATCGAACAAAACAGATGCTATTACACCTATTTTATGTAGGTCACTTCAATGCTGCATGCATAGTCATGTAAGTAATATGTGTCATTTATTAAATGGCAACAGTGCTGTCTTGTCAAATTAGATGAGTTGTCTGTTTAATCAAACAGACAGCCCAGAGCTCTAGTTTGATGAATGCCTTTTGGTCTCTGCTGTAAATCTGCAGTAGATCAGTTTAATCTGTCACGTATTGTAGGTGTATAGAATCTAAAAATAAAAGTCTGATATAAATAAGTGTCCTTTAGTGGCAGGGTATTAAAAATAGCCCTTTGCTTTGAGACAACCATTAAAAACAGTTTTAGCATAAAGGCAGCAGTTAAATATGTTGACTGCAAAGGGTTAATATTGCAAGGTCCATTTTGGTCTTTCATTGCATTTGTAACAGTGAGTATTATTGCAGGCAGCATTAGACTGCTTCATAAGAGAATAGGACTGGTCCACTACCAAGTGACTTGATTTTGGAACAATCTCTACAGATAACTACCTGGGAGACAGAGAAAGGAAAAACAAAAATCTGCATAAAAAATAGTTTCTAGTACCATTATAGTGAGATGTGACAATGTAGGAACACCTGAAAATTTTGATTAGTGCCAATATAAAAATTGATATGGAAATGAAAGCAAAACAAATTTCCACAGGACAAGAAATCAGAACATGTAAAGTGCAGAAAGACCTCAATAATTATTTTAAGCAGTACCAGAAAAATCCATCTTGATAAAGCCAAATCTATGCTCTCTGGCATCCCAGATCTTCATTCTTCCTTCATTCAATAAAGTAAAAAAATTCAGTGCATACATTATAGTTATAGGTAATAAAATACTAAACAAAGAAACCTATATTATTATTATTGCAAATTCTGTCCAATCTACATGAGTAAAACATAACCCACATTTGGTGTTTCAAAAGACAACTGACAAAATGTGTTCTCTCTGATTTTTTGGCACAGTATTGTGCGGACAAAACGCTTTGGTCCTTGACACCCAAACTCCCAAAGTGCAGAGGGTGGTGTGCAGTGAAGGCTGTCCACAGGATTGCCATGTCCATCTTTGCAGGTGATTTCTGAGCCCAGCCTCCTGCTACCAGCGCCCACTGACACTGGCAATGTCCGAGTGATACTGGCGCGGCAGTCTCCCACTGGCTCCACCTTCCAGGAACGAGGCACGGATGTTTGATGGGTCAAAGAGCTTTCTTCGGTTTTTGTTCAGTTCTGGAAAAATCAAGCACACCCACAGAAATCTCCCATCAGAAATTTATTTTAATGTTTAGATCTCAACCAAATGCAAAACTTCTGTTTAAATGAACAAAGTATTTTAGACAGACACAGTATGCACTGAAAATATCTGAGAGGTACTCCTTCAACTAACAAACAGTCCAACAGGATAATAAGAGCATCAGATTGAGACTCAGAGGCTCCTTGGGATGCAGGCATCTACTTGAGAGAATTCTTATTTGGCACCGATACAGTGTGAAGTAGATAATTTTTGCAATACTGACTCAGATCAAATTGACATACCTGAAACTTTATAAAAGTTTTTGTTATAAGACTCAAAGACTGCAATCTTCCTGGAGGCACAATCATGCAGTGTAGACTGAGACGGACAGAAAAGCTCACTACCAACGTGAGCATTTCTCAATGCACAATTGTTTATTTTAAACATAAATCTGAAGCAGTATTTTAACAAGGACTTTCAGAAAAAACAGATGCTTGCCTCTCATTTAAACATACACCCTATATTAGAAATAGATCACATAAAATATTTTTCTTTTCCTTGCTTTCCCTGCTCTTGTAAGCAAACTCTGTGCTAGATACAAATCACTGAGTGATTACACTGATTTTCAAGACCACTACTGAACTAAGTACATTTGCAAACGAAAAAACAAAAAAAAACAAAACCCACAAAGCCTCCCAAAAATAGGCACTTTTTCCCCGTAGGATGACTGCTCTGCTAATCAATAAAATGGAGGACAGGGAACAAAAGGTTGAAAACGCCAGCTGTTACTGGTATGAAGTGCTCTTCAGACCTGCAGTGCCTGTAATCCCAGAGATTCATGGAGCCACAATTTTGGGGCATAAAACTTCACAATCTGGTGTGATATGAACTTCCTACCAAGCTCCAGCTTTACAGGACTAGTGCCAGTGAGCTGCTATTAGGTAATGGGAAAGCCCTATAAAGCCTGGGTTTAAGCACCTCTGGTGAGGGGCAAGCTAATACTACTTACCTCTGTAGACTCTAGTTTTACTTTTCAGTCTTTCCAAGGCTTTTTCCTTTGTTGGCTATAAACACATAATTTAATAATATAAACAATGCTTAAAATCAATAAATGGTAATCCATGTCTTTACCTGAGATTGCAAGCAGCATTTTTCTTCTGGCACCAAAAGTGGTAATTCCCAACTCTTTCAAATCTTGATCAGTAAGAGTGAGGAATGTCTGCAGATCAATCTAGAATTAAAAAAATAGGAAAAATTTTCAAAACAAGTCTTTCCACAAAAGTATTAAGTAATAAAGGTGATTCAGAATCCTTCATTTTTTTTCCCTGCTCCACTTTACAGTTACTCATGTAGACAGCAATCATGGCTTTTCAATGGCTGCTTCACATAGTTGCTCGACTTGCTACACTTCTGACATAGAAGGAGAAATTATAAAGTAACCAGTTCTGGAAAAACAGAGAAAATAAACTAGTCTTATTTATGAGTCTTGAGGTTTTGAGTATTTACAATGATTGTAAGATGTAAGCTCCAGCTTTGAAAGAACAGCTCATGAAAATTCTGTCACAAACTGATTTCTAAGTGGCTTTTGGTGAAGAAACAGAACAACTACTGCTGGAAAACATCCTACCAACACAAAGGTGCCTCTTGAAGAACACCAACCTCTTGCTGCTGGAATACATCTGTGTATTTGCCCAGACCAAGCTTGCTGAAGAGTTCAGGCAGATCAGATCCCTTAAACAAACTGTTGAGGCTACAGCCATTGCTTCCTGTCAGCGAGGAAATGCAGTCCATGTAGTTACTGCTACTGAGATAGTGTTCAGCTGGAAGAGAACAAGTACACTTTTCAGACACATCACAGAAGCACACGTTTTTCCACCAACATTATATTCAGCTAGATCATTGCATTTACAAAGTATTTAAATCTTTATTTTTCAGAAAAAAATAGCCTCTCGGTGGTCTGAGAGAATGAACAGCATGAAGCAATTTTTTTGTTAATTAAGTTCCAGTGTTTGTTTTCTATAGACCTACTTTTGTCCAGCCAACTGATCACTGCTTCTTTTATCCCTTATCCACACATTTTATTTTCTGGGAAAGCTACAGCTGCCATAGAACATTGTCTTTCGCTGCCAATGCATTTGTGTTTCTAATTTTCTCCGAACACACATATAAACCATTTTTAATTAATTATTTTAATTAACCTAGAACTTCCATTTTTGTCTGGTTAGGTTGAAAACATCAATAGATTGATTTCAAATAAGCTTGCCATTTCTAGTTCTTGAAGTACTTAGAATACGATTCACAGCCATTCATAGCTCAACTAATGTGCTTTTTAAAACCATAAATATTTTCTCTAATTGGAGCTGTCCTTTCTTCCCATGTTCAAATTTTCTTTTCTGTGTACTCTGAGTTTGGGAATAGGTTTATTCACTGTTAAGAGAAAATGCAACAACAAAAAGAATAAACAGCCTCGGTCTTTATTTCCCCGTAAAGCAGATAGGCAGTATGGACTTAGTATTCTCCACCTCCACTTTTCACTCTTCCAGAAAGGCATCTATTAACTTACTAAAAAAATACAATTTCAAAAAGTTCAACTAAAGTAAATTTTTAATTTGTAAACTTCAAACAATGTTTAAAAAGCAATTGCAAAACATACAGCCTATATTCACAGAAACCAGTATCTGAAATCACGCTAGACCACGCTGAACACATGGAGAGGTTTCTTTTCATGGAACTGCCTGGGTTGGAAGGGACCTGAAAGATCTTCTCATTCCAAAACCCTGCCATGTGCTTCCACTATACCAGATTGCTCAGAGCCCTATTCAGCCTGGCCTTGGACACTTCCAGGGATCCAGGGACAGCCACAGCTTCTCTGGGCACCCTGTGCCAGAGCTTCATCACTCTCAGGGAAAATCTTATCATCATATCCGACCTAAACATACTCTATTTGTAGACACTCCCTCTTGTCCTGCCATTACACGTTCTTGTAAATTTTATCCCTATGAGGAGAATCATGCTTTAAAATCCAGTTTCAGCACAGATTATGACTTCACCATTGAGCAAATAGCCCAATAAAGCCCTGGCTGCTGTTGCATCAGCAACAGAGCAGAATGAGAGTGATCTAGAAATAAGCCTTTTTACAGGCCTGATTTCAGTACACCTTGAAAATCCCACTCCATGATGCCAAAGTTTTCAGCAGGAATGTCTGACGCTTAAAAAACACCCTTAAAATTTTTCCTTTTGGACCATTATTATGTTACACAAGCTTACACTTCTCAATTTTTATAAAAAGGAATTATTTACAAGCTATAATTTAAATCCCCAGTGAAGTCAGAATATCAAAATAAATATTGGCATCAATATGATTTTCTTTTAATCAGATAATAAGAGTTTATTAACCTGATTTGTTTTGTTTCCGTTTGGGGCTGCCAATTGAGGAGACAAAATCATGAGCAGTGGGTCCAAGCCCATTCCGGTCTCTCCAGTTATCAGATTCACTGCCACTTCCCAGGTGCTCCCGACTGCTGGACCGAGAGAGAGACATGGAACCCTGCAAATCACAAAGAAAATCTGGGCTGAAAACAGAGCTTTCTTTGTGACTCAGATGTTTTCTTTGAAGCAGCTCACTTAAAAAGCAGCTTTTAATGCTCACAAACATTCTTCTGGCAGTTGATCAATAGTCAAATAATCACAAACTGGACACGAAAACAGCAGGTGTGCTTAAAACAACATATGCAGTTTACAGTTTTTAAGCAGGAGTTATTTAAAGACCATGATTCAAAACAAATTGCTTAGTATTTCCAAGTTTGTTTCCAAAACATTCCACAGTAACAAATTCCCACACAAATTCTAGACAAAGCAGTTTATTGACTACATCCCTTCACAGGGAAGAGAACACAACATTTATCTGAAGATAAGTGGATCAAGAACACACTACTTGACAACAGTCTTGCACACAATACTACAACAACAATTCTGCAATGCTTTGTAAATTTGTAGTTGTTTTGTCTGGCTTCTTTTAAAATAGATTTTTATATACCTCTGAAATACTTATTATCAACTCTCATCACTGTGGGTCAGAACGCAGCAATACCAGGCAGCAGTATTCCATGGGAACCCAAAAGAAATCGACCTTATAGATTTCACATACTTACATGAACTAAAAATAGGGGAAATTAACAATTTAATTCTATAAACTTGTATCAAATTGCAATTGAAAAGCATCACTTAAGAGGAAATCTTTTACACTACTTAGTAAAACTGACACCCCCGAAAAAACACTGTGTTCTTGGTTAGAATCACAGACTTATTTAGAAATTTTAGACATCAAGGCCTGGGGAAAAACCCCATCCCAACCAACGTACAGAGAAAAGCATCCAAAAAAATTTGCAGATTTTGGTTGGAGCTTTTTCTTTCCCCTAGTTACTACTGCATTACGCATAGCCAGGCCTACTACATGTAGTGGAATGGCTCAGAAAGTTGATATGCCAAGTGGAGGACACCAAGGCACATTTTTATCCTGACTGAATATTTCTTTTGCATTGACAGGTAGGTATATCCCAGAGAAATAGGCAGTCCCCTTCTTCAAGAAACATACCATTGCATTTTATATAAGCAGAATAGGAAAAGGTGTCTACACAGAAGCTGGGAAGGATTACAACCAGGAAGCACACTAAAAAGCAAACTTCAGCATGCCTTTGAGGAAAACAGGAATAAATTCTCTGCAAGATTCTCATGCTAGGACTCCAAAGAGAATTGCTGGACTGTCTGCCTTCTGCCTGGGAAAATTCTGAACCCAGTGAATACTGCAAGCAGAGACAGCTGTTTCAGTTCTGCCCACAGAAGGAAAGATGAGCTTCTTGTTCTGTTGCTCTCCTCCACCATGTAGGGATACACATTATATAGTTTATCTGTCATACACACACTGTTCTCATTAGGTTACAAATTCCCTATTGCTTGTTTGCAACTTCTGAGATGTTTGGTCCTGTAAGTTGTTTGAAGCTCCTTTAAACAAATACATTTTAAGAAGCAGACGTCTATGCCCTGTGACTTATCTACAAAACAGATATAGTTTTGTGTGTTGGGCTGAATGTATTCCATATGCCTTAATATTTGTGTAAGAAATATTTTTCACCATAAAAAAATATTTAGAACAGTTATCTGCAAGACTTTGTTTTTACAGAAGTTAGACATTTCTCAAGAGAAATAACTACACTCACTAAAAGCAAACTTCCATTACCATAAACTTTTACATACCTCATACGTAGTTGTCATGGAAGGCTTGTACGACACATGATTCGCTCTTCTTAGTTCCTTGATAGTTTCTGCAGGCATTGATTTAGAGAACCCCAAACCACTCCATGTATTTGTTGGAGTTCTCACTTCTGTTACAACTGGCTTCTTTAACATAGCTGAAAAAAAGAGACAAACCAATAAATCTCAGCCTTAGTAAAGGTATTGAGGGGATAATACTGAAGTCATGTTCGCTAATAGCCACAGCCCAGCAAACCCTAAACACCTCCACTTGCTACACAGTTTGAATCCTACCCTTCCTTAAAGCAATCCACTCTGCCAGAAGATAGTTCAATCCCACAGGACTGCATGGAAGCCAAAATAATTGTATCTGCTTCTCAGAGAGGAAGCTTGTTTTTCTTTTGGTGAATGGGTAATTTGGTTTATTTTATAACAGGGTCAAAGGTATGGTTAAGCCCCTTACCAATTCTGCAACTTAATTTATCCCTAAAGTAAGAGGCCATTTAGCTGATATGACAAAGTTTAATTTGCACCCAAATAAAGTGTTACAGCAATGAGGCCTCTGAAAACCATATTGATAATTTGCACATGGATGCACTTACAGATCCCATCTGCAAGCTGCTTATACTGTATTTTATACCATGTTGGTATTAAGAATTTTTTTGGAACGTAAACCTAATATACAAATTTTGCACTATCACTTTCAGATTTTATTAAAAATCAAATTAAAAACTGAAACTTCAGGAATTAATTTCATCCACATGCTAACAAACTTTTCGGAAGTCACTGTTCATCCACATACCTTTGGTTGCTAGTAGTTTCTTCTGTTCATAGTCAAATGCCTAAAAATTAAACATGCAGAAGATAATTTAATTGCCATTCTAACTAAATGTCACTCCAGTACTCACTCATCTCTGTGAAAACAAAGGCTTTTAATGTGGCCACTGAATATATCTAGGAGAAACCTAAAATACTGCACAATAACTCCATGGTAGCCCAGTTATTGAAAGTGTTGACTCAAACATAAATATTTTAAATAACGACCTGATTTCCATGAGTGAGGCTGCAGCAGTATTTACAAACTGCTTACAATTTTTTCTTCAATTTTTTTTTCTTTTAATAAGGTCTTTCAAGCATAGTTTCTCTTCCTTAACTATCTGTTCTGAGCATTTAAAACATATTACCTATTTTGTACTGTTGAGGAATATCTTTGGAAATCTAGGCACCACAATTATTTTCAATAATCCTTTAGGTTTGGTTCTCCTCCACGCACTCATCTTGTGAAGAAAAAGATCTTAGGTTTTGAGAGATTGTAAAGAACTTTTGCTTATATTCTACCTACATCAATGGAAGATGTGGAGTTCAAAAACCCTTGATTAAACAAGCTACACTTTGCTGACTTACAAATTAGGAAATATAAACATAAAACTACAAAAATGCTGTATTAGCCTGAAGTATTGCATCATCTACTGAAAATAATTTAAGGAATAACCAAGTAAAAGGGCTGCAAAACACTTGCCTTCCTCTTGTTCCACTACTCCATTCAGTCTGGTAAAATATCCACACTTCAACAGATCTATTCTGAAAATAACTTGGTTACTGTTTCCTGACAGTCTAAGGGGTCTCCTCTTCCTTAGGGGAGATTTGCAGTAACACGACAGTAGTTTATATTTGTAGGCTGTAATTAACCAAGCTGTCATTGCGTGTGAAAAGTTGTAACATGTTTTTTGTAGCTATAATTTTCTCCAAGTGAAAATATAAGATTTCTAACAGGCAAATGATGCTTGTGGACACAAATTCAGCCACACAATTTTCTGTACTTTATTTTTTCTTAGTCAACAGAAGCATAAGAGCTCTTTCTGTTTTCACTGACAACCCACTCAGTCCAGACAGCTGATGTCCTGGCTGTGAATGCTTTTGCTGAACTGGTAATGACAATTCAGTTTTCAGCGGCAGAATGCAGTACCTCTGCATTCCATAGTAACTTCACAGCAATTAGCAAGATTGACACCTGCCCGGCTTCACTCAGGGAGACCTACCTGCATGTTTACAAAGGAGGGCTGCGGGGCCAGGCGCGCTCTCTCCGAGTTGTGCTGTGCGGCCGCCGCCCGCTCGGCCGCCCGCTCGCTGCCCGGGGCCTTCTTGTCAGCCACGGGGCTCTCGGGGGCGCCCAGCTCTGCCTCCGAGAGCAGCCGCTCCGCGCTGCTGGGGGACAAGGGCACGTCAGCCGGGCTCTGCTGGGCTGCCGGCGCCAGGCAGCGCCACTGCGGCTCTGGCAACCGAGCTCCGCCCGAGCAGCTCGGCAGCCGAGCTCAAGGCCCGTCTGTACGCAAGGATCTCAGCGTTTCTAGCAGTATCTCCAAACCCTCCAGCTCTCCTGTACCTTTTTCTCTGTCTCATGAACGAAAGCAAGTGTTTCTCCTTGCTGTATTACCAAATAATATGTATAGCTTATAGATTCAGTTTTGAGCTGTCTGGTATCTGGAATTATTGCATGCAAATCTACACTCTTGTTTAGCCTTTCTGAGGCCAGCAGTTCTAACAGGTTCATAGTTGTAAGATAAAAAGAGATTACACAACAGGGACTAAGGAAGTTCATATAGATCCTACTTGCTTTCACAGCTTCAATAACTGCAGTCTTACATGCCTACATTACCTCTCGGTCCAATTTCTGTTTTTTCAAACTCCAGCCACATTTTAGGTCTACTCTAGAACAGTATAAACTCTCACCTCAAAAGGTGATCATGTTTTAGAAGCTGATTCCTTGGATTTTTAAACTGTGAAAGCAGAATTAATGAAATACATGTCATAGCCTTAACAGTGTAAATAAACAAAGCAAAAGAAAATGTGTCTCAATAGAGTGGTGATAAACAGCTCCCAAACAAACAGTGACAACATGAGTACATCGAACAAAAACTCTGCCTCAAGAATCAAGCCTGTATTGCCAAGATGTATTATGACTCAAACAAGCCTGTGCACAAAAATGTGAAGTAATTTTGTTGTGGAAGGTGCACTGATCTGTGTTTACACGCTCAGCTTACTGTAAGTGGGAATTTTTGGTGCCCTGCAGTAATTCCACCGTTTGTCTCTTGGCACAGGCCTGCTTGGAAGAGCTCATCATCTGCTTCAGGTCACTGGTGCTCGCTGAGTGGGACGGACTCCGAGGCATGCCCACCTCTACAAAAGCATCATTGCAACCTGTGAGGCCAAGAGAAGAGTTAAACAACCACCCTGCTGCGTTCTTGGCAGCTTTCTGAGGGAAAATCTATGGGAGAAAACCTCCTCTTCCTCATTTCAGGACTCTATTCAGGGATAGCTATTTGATCAAGGTTAAGCAGTCAAGATGTGCAAGTTCAAATACACAAAAGAGGTGTCAGTATTCACATATATAGTAGTCAAAGTATTTTCTTTCTTCAAATATTTATTTTAATTAATATTAATTAATAACAAATGTGAAGACTGACAATTCAAAGTGACTAAGTATTCTGAAGAAATTTGATTTTATACCCAGTTTCAATAGACTTTGCCAGGTGCTCAGGTAATTTCTACTGGAATAACAAACTCCCTCCACTTCATATTCAAGTATCTTTAGAACATGTTTTTAGATATATTTATCACCTTACATTGGCAATGCACCTTTTATTCAAATTAGCATTTCAGATGACCACAACCCTAAATAAGAGATTATCTCCTTGATCAGTGCTGACAAAGGAAACAAGGCCTTTACACATATTTGCTAAAGTTGAAGTGCAGCTGGCTTTCCCCCCCTCCAAAAAAAGATGGAGACAGTTAAGTACATAGCTTCTAAAAGGCAGCATAACTGAAATGCTGTTGCAAAACACACAAAATTGTTTCACAGCATCATCTAGGTTCCATCTACACAATTTTCTGCAAAAAAACCTTCTTGGTTTTTTTTTGTTATAAAGCAAAAATAAAGCATCATTTAAAGCAGCAGATTTTAGTTAAGGTACTGCAAAAAATACTAAAATCCTCAAAGGTTATCTCCCTCTGCTCCTAGGGAATAAGTAAAATGTTGCAAATACATTTATGTTGATTTAAGGTGTTTCTATCAACACTACAGCTCAGTTTCTACAGGTTCTGTTTACTTGCCTTGACAATGAACCTGGGACATCCAGAAATATTTTCCTTTAACATGGTTGCAAAACCAATGCAGAGAGAATATTGTGATATATTTGTATCATGAACTGTACACAGACTGTACAAACGCTACCAGACAAAAGAATGCAACGTCAAAATCTCACCTTCTTCACTATTTCCCTTGGCAGCAACTTGTTCTGAGGCACCATGAGCACTTGTTTGCCTTACTCCATCACTGTGGTTTGTGCTCAACACGTTTTCTCCCAGCGATGTGGCAGACAGTGCAGCATACTTGATAGTTGAGGCCTGAAAAGATTGTCACAAATCACTGAAGTGATTTTTATGCTTAAGAAAATATTGAAACAATTTCCCCTTTCTATATGTGCAGGAGAATGAGAAATTCATTCCTGGTAGAGCAGAACAATATGTTTGAATGTCCTGTCCTATTTCTCAATCTTTAAGTCATATCTGAAAACTCTGTGTGTATTTTTAAACTTAGAAACTTTATAAATCTACTAATATAGCTAGTTTTCTCTTCCAGCTTTTCTTAGTAGAGGCCTAGTACAAAGAAATTGGATTCTCCAGTATAGTAAGTATCACTTACCTTTATGTGACCATTTAAGGACGGTGAACCTTTTTTACTTTCTGATTGCATGCCATTAACGTGGACTTCAACAGGAGTCAAGCCTGGTGGTGGAGAAGGAGCATTTTGACCATAATGAGGCACTCCAGACAGCAGAATGCTAGTTAAGGTTGCTTGGGCAGTAGATGGTATCATTAGGTGTGGAATAGCAGAAAAACCTGTAACAAAATTTAGTTATGTTCTGATTAAGTGTCTCATTTAACTTCCTCCAGTATTACACAACTTGACCTAAATCTTTAGGTAGCTATGATACATTACAAAAAAGTTTCCATTAGAATTGCATGCCAAAACCATAAAGCTTTATCTGGGTAGGTTAACTTTGTTTTCTACATAAAATGGATGAAAACACTGCCTGTGACAGCACGTCATATATTAAGTTATAACCTTAAATTTGCATATTTATTCATCCATACTAAGGTAAGTGCAGGAATTAAAGCTACAAAGAATTAATTAATCTTGACTTGTCAACAGCAATTCTAATGGCTTGGTGCTGCACAGTTCATTTAATTCACATTAAACTCCTACTGACCTGTGGTGTTTGTGTTAGCAAGTGATGTTGCCCACAATGTGGGACTGGGTGTGCCTGAACTTGGACTCTGCAAAGGGCTCGCAGAGCTATTAAGGGCATTCAACAGAGAGTTTGGAGCTGTTGAGGTGTTGACTGACAAGGCTGTTGGACCTAAAAGGCCTGCAAAAAATTACGTGAGTATTTAGTTTAGACTTACAGGAAAATGTTTTTCACAGAAGTAACCATTGAAAAGAAACAAACCCCCTGCTAATTTGCACCAGCCTGTAGTTCATAAACTAATATTTTACATTAAACCTGCTGTTCTTTTGGTGCACATTATGGATTCTTGTTCGTAAACTGGGCATCATACATCCAAGAAGTATTGGAATATCTTTTATGTCCTCCTACTGGACCCTAACTCTTGTCATAACAGAGTCTGAACTGGCTGCTTGTCAGCCCCATTGTATCCCCTCTGCTGCCTCTGATGGTCTGTTTCAAAGCAGCATCACAGGGACAAGAAAGCAACTGCATTGCACCATCTCACTTTCATTTCACACAGTAACCTTTTTCTCAGAAGGTCCTGTGAATCAACCATTACCTGCACACTAACAACTATTCAATTTCTTTTTGCACCTTCAATACAGGCTGCAAGTCAACCCCACAAATGTATGGATCACGCCCAAAACATTCCCCAAACCTGCTCTTTGTGGTAAAAGCATTCACAAAGCAGTCCAGCCCTACACACCGAAAAGGTAAAAACCCCAAACTCACGAAGTACAGTGTGACAAGAACAGTCACAGAAGCAGTATTAAAAATCACAATCAAATGGCACAAACATTTTCTCCTGTGTGAGATGGAACTATGCAGCACTCCTGCATGGCAGGTCACAAGGGACAATGCTGGCTAACATGAGAACTCAGAGTTCCTAGGACCTGTGTCAAGACTTGTCACTAGATTCTTCTGAGACTACTTGAATTTTTTATATCTATATGTTTCTGATACAAAGATGTTTGCAGAGCTTGAAAATAAAATGGTATTTTTAGTCTGGACTATGAACAACTTCTATAAAATTAAGATAAGGAGTTTACTCATTTTCATCCTGAATTCCTACTGGTAAGGTCTAAAATAGAAGCACATAGATCCCTCAATTACAGTGAGATACTGACCTGAAATGTGGTGTTTGCTATATTACCTTTCCTGGTACTGTTGCTGGGCCTAAGTACCCACCCAAATTCAGGACAGTCTGAGACACCACACAGCCAAAGAGGCTGTAAAACCCATGCCCTGCCTCACCTGTATTTCCCTCCCTCACTTCCAGAGATTCTTCTACAGGAATGAATCCCACATCTGATTAAAAACACATTGGAGAAGTTTGATAACAACAAGCTCTTGAGAAGCCAGAGGTGGTTGTAATTCTCCAATGCTTTGACACAATTCCTTATGCAAAACATACATCTGGCCCCTTTTTTTTAGTACAAGTGAATTAAGTTTAAAACAAAACTATATTAAAGGAAGTTTAAACATAATGAATGCATACCAAGCCCAGTGAGTCCTAGTCCTGCTGAGGACAAAATATCCAAGCCAGGACAAGACAGACCAACAGGGCATGAGACAGTAGAGGGATTTGATACTATGGTGACCCCACTACTTTCAAGTCCCAGGAGACATTTCCGTGCCTCGTACATATTTAAGGCATTTCGTTCAACGCTTTTTACAATCACAGACTGTAGGGAAAGAAAACAACAACAAAAAAGGAAAATCAGTGAGTAACACTTCTTCATAACACAGATGTGCAACACAGATAATTCTTCACACCCCTGCATGGCTATGACAACCACAGCAGTGTGAGACAGCATGAGCTAACACCCATTAGCAACTATTTAAATTCAGGGGTCTGAAGTTCAGAAGAGTAAGACTTTCATAAGGATTTGCAATGAGAATGATTTAAGACTTCTCTAAGAAAATTAATTACTATAGTACCCTGGTGGTACTTGGTAGACCAAATGTTAAGCACTTGAAGAGTTAGCTAACTGAATCAATAATTAATATCTTATCTTCTGTTTTACTGAGCTTTATACCTTGAAGTGGACAAAACCCCAGTTGTTCATATTAAATGTACCTATTAAATTCATAGCTGTCAGAGAATAAAGTAATAAGTTTCTGGAAAATTAAACTACAAAGCCCCATTGCTTCTTGTACATCTTCTATAGCATGTTACTTTGTATTGATTTTATATATCCCTACACAGGGAAGCTCACACACTGACACAATGGAATGATCATTAAAATTTTAAAACTTTTGCCTGCTTTGGCATTTGGTACAACACAAGTAACTTTAAGAGTCCCCTATGCATACTGGCCTAAATATTTTACAATAAACACCTCCCACTGCCTTAATGTATTCAATACAAAAGCTCATTTCTTTATTATTAATCATGTAATGAAAGTCAAATCACCCTAAAGTAGAGCTGATATTCCAAGCAGAGAATACATATGGCTTTCACAAGTTTATGATCTGTTAAACTGGGAGGGAAGAGCACACATCGACTCATCAGCTTTAACAACCTGCAACGAAAGCCTAAAAGGAAAATATCAGCTTTGCACAAACCTTGCTTGGTTGTTTCGGCTTAGGCTTAATGCTAATGAAGACATCTAACTGCTCCATTAGCTGTGTTATAAACTGTGGTTCTACTTCAATTTCTTCCTTCATATCAAACATGAGCACAAGGGGAAGGCAACCCTGAAAAGAAAGGCACAAAAAATTCCTAGCACTTGTAACTGGTCATTTTCCCACAAAAATGGTAGCAATAAAATGAACTATAGACATTCATCTGCACATCATGATGTAAGGTAAGTTCAGAAAAAATAGCAAGGATGAAATTTTAGGGAAAGGCATTTCCTTGTATGTGAGAACAGAGGTGGTGTATCTTCCTGTCCTGGGACTCTGAAGAAAAAGTACAGTAGAACAAAGGTGAAATGATCTACTGAATATTTGACATTCCAATCAGAACAGTCTTGTCAGGAAATGATGGCAGGACACCCATACTAAAAGTCTCCCATCAAACTGAAATAAAGAAGCACACTTGCAAAAAAATTTCTAATTCACCCATTGCTTAAGTCTTAACTTCTGCCTTTCTCTTCTCCATTCCAGATCAGCTACATAAATATTTTCTAGTGATATGGATAACATCTGTAACACACTTGAAATAGTAAAGCTTTAGAGCAAAACCCCCAAAAACTAAATGGTCCAGTCCTCACATATTTTGTCCCTCAATATTCACATATATAGAAAATTTTAAAACAGATATATATATATATAGTTATAATGTATAACTATAACACACATTAGTACTAAAATAATGGCTAAAGCCTTCCTGGGAAGTTTAAATACCAATATACCAAAATCTCTATAAATAGTGATACTCACCACCAGAGCTATTTTTATAAAAGACCTTATAGAATTGTGGTTGTGGTACTATAAAGAATGTAAGACATCAAAATAAGTAATTATTTCCTATTATTTCCCAATTTTATAGGAAACTTGCCTACATGGAAACTAAGGAACTCATGACATTTTCCCTCAAAAGAAACCTATTCACCTGACAAACACAGAAAAGGCAGGCTGGCAAAGTAAAACACAACCCGTCACCCAACACCCACAGAATGTTTCAGAAATCTGCCTCTACTCAGAGGCATATTGTTACTGTAAGTTTAAATTACTTACATTGCATTTATATTACCAAGGTTATTTTTCAAGTCCCCTTACCAGAGATTACAAATATTTTCAATAACTACAAACACTGACAAAACCCTGACAAAAACTGAATCAGCTGTTTGCAGTGTGAATAGCAATCCTTCCTCTCTAAGGCTAACTTACATGTTACTTGTAAACACATGCAGAGCAAGCAGATTTTCTATGATCAGGCAATTTTTTCACACAAGTTTCACTGAAAGTATTTACCATG
Organism: Luscinia megarhynchos; assembly: GCA_034336665.1. Taxonomy (NCBI): domain Eukaryota; kingdom Metazoa; phylum Chordata; class Aves; order Passeriformes; family Muscicapidae; genus Luscinia; species Luscinia megarhynchos. The sequence continues at coordinate 28,608,101 of CM067569.1, read as the reverse complement.
AGATATTGCCTGGCAAGACAGACAGACTCAATTGTGCCCTGGAGGTAGACAGTGGATTTCTTTTGTGGGTTACTAGGGTCAGGGAAGTGGATCTGAGCACCAGTCCTCTGCATGATATGTTTGATGTTGCTGCCGTTGCGACCCATCATAAAGAGATGATGCTGCGCTGCGATGTCGAGCTGTGTGCTCACAGGGATTGCAGAGGCCAGGCTCCCAGCCAGGTGTTCCAACAGCATGGCTGTTCCTTCCTGGGGGGAAATGGGAGAAACCACTGAAACGCTCACAAACACACAAAACGAGATCTCGGACTGCTTCCTTGCTTGTTATGCACTCCACAGGCAAGAAAAGAAAACACTGTTGGGTTTAAAACCACAATTGATTTGTTAAAGATAACAAATGCACTAAACTCTGCTCACTACTCCCATTTTATGACCAAATGCACCATTTAATTGCCACTCTAACAGGAGGTAAGACAATGCCACATGCTCTGGTCCCAACAGGTCTTTTGTGGCCACAAAGGCAGTCAGAAAGTCAACAGAGATTTATCTGGGTAGGTACACTACTTGCAAAACTTGCCTCTCTGTGTTGGGCTCAGATGTTCTTACTGGCTTGAGATACACCCATCTACAACCATATCAATCTCTCATACTGTCAGTTCCTAATGAGAACACTTTTTTACTTTATTAAGATGAACAGGCTCCTGGCAGTTCATTGCCTTGGCTGCCAAATTCACATATCCAAGTGCTGGATTCACAAGATCAGTTTTATTGACTAGGCAACTTTCAAGGTTATATATTTGTGTGCATGTTGAGAAGAGCTCAGCACAAACAATTTGAGATGGGAGCTGTATCTCATTCTTTTTGTTTACATTGTTTTTTAAGTAAAAGATAGGTAAGACCAGCACATATTCCAGAACCGCTGAAAACTTGAACAAGTGTGCAGGAGGTGAACACTGGATTATAACCACCAACAATGCTAAATCCTAAACTTAAAACTATTTTGATGCATTTTTACACTTCACCTGTATAAGTACAGGAAAAAATTCAAACCCTCAGGGCTTGCAAGTGATTATACAATAACATGTGCTGATGAGACAAGATATACCATCTTAGATGCACAAATTATAAATATATGACATTCAGAAATCATCTTAAGAGCAGAGATTACCTTCACAGCACTAGTGTTGTTTTGTGACCCTCTGACAATGACTGTAGCACCATACATTCGAGAGCGTTGTTTGAAGGAAACTGAAATGTTATACGTCTGACATACGTGCTGAATGGTTGGAGAATTAGGATCTGGGATGGGTTGGAGAATTCCAGCAATAGGCAATTCAAACATGAGTACCAATGGAAGCAGCTCCTACAACAATAATGAAGATGAGATATTGAAAACCAGATCCATACTCAAACGACAACAATTTTATTCCTGAATCATAACGTGATGATTTAACTGGCAAAACATCCTCTGCCCAGAGTTCGTGGATAAAAATATATTGACACGTTTTCCAGGGATAGTAGAGTGGGGATTTTTTGCAGAGGCTTTTTTGAGTTTTGTTTAATTGATCTTTTTTTTCCCCCAAAATAGCAGGAGCATTTGGAATAAGGTTGGGTGACATGTCTGGCTAAAGAATTGCAGTAAGCTTTTGGTAATTTATTTGATTTTTCATTACCCATGCCAAAACACACATATGAGTTGAAACTAAAAGGAAAAGATAGAAAATAGCTACAAGTGGAGAATGACACTGGATTATTTACACAAATTATACATGAAAATAGTTGAAATGTGAGAAGGAGAAATTGCCTTTCCCAAATCATAGATTCACATAGGATGCCTGAGTTTCCACAAGCCATCTGTGGTGGGTAAGTTAAGATGTAATTTTCTGCACAGTATGGAATTAATTTACATCTTGCTTAGAGTGTAGACTTCGTGTTCAAGACCCACTTTGGGCCACTTAAAAATTCGGCCAGAATGTGAATCACTGTTATAATACCCTTGGCATATTTCTCATATGGATGCTCATATTTGTTTCTACATTTCTGCTGTCATCAAACAGGAGCAGACAACCCCAGGGTTCTCAAAACTATGCATTTTTTTTCCCTGACAGGTGTTTTCAAAGGGACACTACACTGAGCTAGAGCATTACCCGAATTCTGACTCTTGCAGACTCCACTCCAGCTGGCTGTCCTGCAATAGACACCTAGAAAAGCAAAAGTATGAAAAACATTGGATCATATTTTCAAGTGAGGCACGGAAAAGTTATTCAGATAGCTGTGCTCTCCTTAAAAGAAAAAAAAAAAAAAAGGAAAAAAAATCAACACCTTTCACACCTGCTGACATCCTAATTGTTCTCTAAACACTAGCTGAGAACTACAGCCAATATTAAAAATTGTTACAGCATCTTAGGTTATATATATTTAAGCTAGGAAAAAAGGATACATCAAAAAATACAGTGGTTTAGGTCAAATAACAGAATTACTACTGTATACATATGCTCAGTGCTAATATTCAGACAACAGTACATTCTCCTGAATGCTTTGAAATTACTGCATTTTGCTTAGCTGCCATTAGGATGCACTAGTGGGAATTTTAAGTACAAGGCTGAGAGACTTGAAAGTAAGCATTCCATCAGTATTAGCACTAGAAAAGATGTACAATTCAAGCTCAGTGACTTATTCTAATGAAGCTGAACTCTTACAATAGGACATTCATTTCTGCTGGCTATTTGCTAAGTTTAATTTTCAACTAAGTTACACCATAAGCAAAAAGCACCCCAAAAAAAAAAAAAAAAAAAAAAAGTCATTGCATTGAACAGGGAAAAAAAAATTAAAAAAGCAGATTTTTTCATACAACTTCTCTACCATTCACACTAAGTTGCTGACTTCTGTATGTGCAAAGTAATTTTAGCTTAAAAAAATTAAAACTATTCATGAGCCATCACAAATTGTTTCCATCTGTTTTTACAGATTTGCTCACTTAGGAAGCCCTGTACTTTTCACACAGTGTAAACACCAAACGTCTATTTCCCTGAACACGAACACACCATCCCCAAAAAACCCCTGATGACAAAGTTTAGAAATAGTTTATATTCTCAGGAATTACAATACAAATGAGCTCAGTATTAAACAATACTTACTTGGTTGCTTTTCTCTGCTTGATTGTTCCTATTTGAATCTGGAAAATGGATATGGCATCCCGTTTCCTCCATCACTTTTTTAATATTATTGCCACCTTTACCTATCACATGAGAATGTTCTGTATGTGAAACATCCATCTTCAAGGTTACCCGATTGCTCTGGAAATCAAGCACCCAAAGTCAGACTTGATCATAGCAGAACCTAAGTATTTAAGTTTTTAAGAGTAATGTAACTTCAAAAATGACATCAAAATTGTATTTCCAAAGTATTTTTGCTATTACTTAAATTCTACTCAAGAATGATTTTTAATAGGAATTGGTTGGATGTTAATTTGGTCTTGTTTTCTTTCTAGTGAGGAAATACTATGGACATAAATACCCCAAAAGAGGCATCTTCAAAAAACAGGCTTTTAAAATACCCCTGAACTTTCATCAACTATGACTTAAGTGGTGTTTTGCAATTTATTCTAATTTCTTTTAATTCTGTGTTCTTTGAAGTCACGCACCCCTGTTTGATCTGAAAGGATGCCATTATGAAGACTTTGCAAATCAAAGCCATGGGACCAAGTAATGGTGTTTTTTTCTTCCTTAATTTTTTTGGTACGTGAATTTTTAAAATACACAAACACTGACTACAGCTATTCTTAAAAGCTCTATTGTTAACAGCTCATCAAAATTTTAATAGTTTTTCTAAAAGTGGTGCTTATTACTCGAGTGCTCCTTTTGGCAATCTGCTCCGAGAAACAGAAGGTGCCATACAGCTACATATTGCCCCAAAAGAGCTGCTGCTGAATGAAAATAATATCTGATGAACAGAAAAGACCCCTGGCCAAAACCTAGATGTTTTAGAAATTCTGGTCCTCATGTTTCAGAGTGTGAGAACAAAGTAACAGTTAAATATAAAAAGGCACAAATGCTCCTAAAATCAAATTTCAAACAGAAACAAAACTTTAGGTTCTCTGAAGTGGTTACATAATCTATTGCTTGCAGTGAAGCTGTATTTCAGATTTTGAAGTAAAACCCCAATTCAATGAACAAATCACTTATGCTTTCAGCCATATGGCTGGAAATATTATTTCTATATACTTCAGATCTGGAAAAGCTGCTTCAAGCAAGTATTTTCCTTGCAAAATGTTTAAATATGTGGGTATACACCAATATCAACATCTGCAAGGCATTTATTGGAGACTTTGCTTCAGAGCGTCCATGAATACCTTCTCTTGAAATGTGCCCATTAAAGAGATCAATGTCACCACAAAATTAGGGGCTAAGGTGTCATTCTAAGAAAGTTTTCTTACTTTTGTGTCCAAGACAGACATGATTTTCTCTTTTGCTTCTTTAACGTTTTCCTTTTTTCCAGAAACTTTAATATGGGGATCTATAAAAGAAATAAACTTGTAAAAATATACAGTAAAATATCTATAAAAAATTTCCTCACTGCTAAAATAAATTTGAGCCCATTGATAAACTGTACCACCAGTATAGTGGTGGTATCCCAATTCCTTTGGGATTCAGATGAAGCTCACAATTTCTTATTCTATCCCTTCAGCCCCACAATCAGGATTACCAGATAAACTTATTAAAACATGAGAACCAACTTAAAATAAATAGAAATCAAATTCCAAATGTATATCACAGAATCATAAACATTGTCTGCAATGCAATTACATAGCTAAGCCACCATATCTTCTCTAACTAAAAGTAACCAGTTCAAAGCTTTTTGGCAGCCCATTAAAATCAAACTCTCCCTCATCATCATATAATTGTATTTAACTAGTATCTATAAATATCCTTTGCAGTTTTAACCTGGCACTAAAGGTGTCTCCATCCAAAGTTTTCTGATTGCAGTTATCAAATGAAATTTAAAGGACACTTTACTAAAACAAATTGTTGAAGTTCAAGTACATAAATTAGCTGGAACACCAGCTGATGGTGGGTTTTGCCAACCAGTGAGATTTAAAATATTGATTCTACATGATAATTTTCATACCTCTGCCCTGAAACAACACAAGGTGTTGGGCTGAGCTAGCAGGTGCAGTTCTGCATCCCATAATATACACCAAGCCAGAGAGTACAGACCTGACTTTGGAACTAAATCAAGTAACAATTACTCCAAGTGTGAAAATTACACATCAGCCAGTTTAGCAGCACCATCTGGTGTCCAGGAGCACAAAGTGCCACAGTGCAAAATTACCATTAAAACATTAAATATAAGTTCAGTAACAACAAAGAAATGCTCAACTACCACCCACATTTCTAATTGTTAGAAACAAGGGGATGACATTGCAGGTGATGCCTCCTTCCCCTGTTCTTGAGTCCTCTGCCCTTTTGCAGTGACTTTTTCTCCTGTGACACAATGGACTGTTCTTAAAAAAACCCCTCAATCCTCTTCTGACTCTTTAATTAATGTAATTCATTATGCTAGACAAATACATATTTCGTAGGGAATATAAAAATAAATATATTCTCAATGGCAAGAGAAAGCAGCTGTAACACAACATATCTGCCTTTCCCATCATCTCAATGATTGAAATCACCTCCCCACTAAAGAAATGTGAAATAATACAACTTTAGGCTGTAAACCTGTTCTATTCAATTGAAAATTGAAACTCTTAAGTCATGCCTGGATATTCTTTTCATTCCAACAGTAAAAATAAGCCTCTAGTCTTTACCACTGAGAAGTTCTCAGCACATTCAGCTGGGGATGCAGAAACACTGAAGAAAAACAGGATTTGCTGCCAAGTTTCATAAAAGTCAAGAAAAATGCAGCATTTTGAGTTCTGAGAAACAGATATATTCTATTTTTTTTAAAATGGAAAAACCGTAGTCATAAAAATATGGTACGTATACAGAATCTACAGAAGCTTCAAAAATCTGCTACTTCAGCCTTTCACAATGGAGCAGTCAAACAAAAACACAACAAAGTAGTCTTAAGGGCAAATTTTCTTTTCTAAGTTGACAGGAAGCCATATGGTTCTAATGCATTTAAGCTGTGAATGACATTTGAAGTGGATGTCGCAGTCAGAAATTCCCAGAAGCAGATTCTAGCACACTGTGTGTGCTCCAAGTGCTCTTTAGATGCAACCAGGAAAAACACAAGCCCAGACCATCATCACCGTGGAGCTGATCTTCACATATTTGCAAACATTATATTTAAATACACATTTGATTATATGTAGGAAAATTACCTGAAATCAAGACCTGCATCCTATTAGTACCAAAGGAGATTACTATAATTCCAGATTATTATTTGCTTACTCATGGGTGAAAATAGTTTTGAATATCTATTTTTTCCCATTTCTCTTCTCAGTTGGATGCCTTTCTATTGATACTGAGAGCTTCAGCCAAACATCCTGTATTTCTACACTTGTTTGCTTCAGCTTTTAAGATGAAAAAAGCTCAATTGCTCAGTTAAAAAAACAACAAAGCAAAACAAGGAAGAACCCACAAGGCAAAAAAGAATCCACTGATGCCAATGACAATCCTAATATATACTACCAAATCTTTCAAAAGTGGTCTTAAGTACCCTCTCCTTACTTGACTTCTTCTCAAGTGGTTGGAAATGGATATGAAGCAGGTCAGTGTAAGTCAAATTCATACTTTGAGATTTGTTCACTCTTTCATTCAGTGAAACACTATTTAAATACAACATCCTTTTGTCTGAAAAGAGTTACTTGCAACTAAAAGATTGTGAAGTGTTTGAATTGGCCTTGCATGAGTTTAAAGCAGATTGAAATTAAGTATGTATGATCTGCAGGAAAACTCACAGGTACCCAAATAATAAACAACAAACAGATAATTTCAGGAATCAGTTAAGAATTCTGAGAGACAATTAGATCATAATAAACTGATTTTTCTGTGTATTACAGAAACAAAATTTCTTAATATAGCTGTGGAATCAAATAGCTTGTTTGCTTTGCAGCTGATTCCAAGGATTAACAGTTCTATTTAATTCAGAAAAAAAATTACCTTGTCTTAGGCACCAAGAGAAAAATCCTGGTTGGCTAAAGCTCTACACTTAATATTTGAAATACCTACAGGTGCGATGGCAGCAATGCACTGTCAAAGTCCCCAAGAATTGACATGGCACTCCCAGAAGTGTGAAAAGGATTGTCAGGCACAAAACTGTAACAAGTGTGATGCATGTCTCTACTGACAGTGCAGAAAAGCACAACCCAGCACTCCTGTCCTTTCCACTGATCCACAGCCAACCAACTCCCCTGGCTGGGGCCACAGCAGTGCCACTTTTGTCCAGCCGATGCTAAGTCACTCCTCATCCCTGAGGAACACAGGGTTTATACCTGTTTTTACTGGGGGGAAAAAAAGTCACTTTTTTTTTTTTAAGCTCCTTAATGCAACTGGAAGTATATTCCATATTAAACTAGAGAGAGAACAAAGAGCAGGTGCCTACCATAAATAAAGTCATGAGACACCAAAGCTTTGCAAACTATTTGCAAACACAGAACAAAGGCTTCAGAAGAGATCTGTGTGCTAGAAGCATATAAGGCTTCAACACTTTATTTAAAGTTTATTTAAACTTTTATTTAAAGGCCCTGGAAAAGGCTTTAACTCATAAGAAATAATATGATTAGTGTCTTGCAAACTATTAAAAATGCCGTTCTACAGTAATGCATCTTTTCCATCAATTTTGAAGGGCAGTATATTTTTCTTTAGGAATGGAAAAGAAAAAATTAATTTTAACATGCCTTTCCCTCCCCCCTCCCTCTTCCAAGAATGGAGGAATATTTACATAGCTGAAGTTACACAACAGACACTGCTGGAAATTTTTCTCAACAGCCTTCATTTTGCCAGACTTCTGCCTTCAAATGGTCTTTTATTGCTCCTATCCTCAAATTCCTCACTCCACACTTTGGCAGAGTTTCACCTCCCCAGTCTTTGTCCACAGCTATACCAGCAAGCCTCCAGCTTTATTGCTACTATTGTGTGTGACACTTCAGTAAACAAAATAAAATTCCTCTAAGCAAAAGTATGTTTGTGCCAGTGCAAATGCATCTACACCAACTTCTGCCAGGCAAGAAATATTTCAAATAATGAAGCCATTTAACTGTGTAGGCTTCTCCTGAAATTCAAGTGTTACATTTAATGTCCAGGGCAGCTCTTCACAGCTATGCATTCAGCTTGTTTACAGGATGAACAGCCTTAAGTTAAGTAACACAAATACCAAAATACCACTACTCTAAAAATAGCCAGACAACTGGGCAACACCAGGGCAGATGACAGTCATTCTTAACGAGTGGCTGATTAAGATCTGAATAGCCTGAGAGTATTACAGAGCTTGAGCCATTCAAACAAAAAGACAAAAGAGACCCAGCATTTTTAAGGGACAAGTTATGAGAGTGTCTGTCCCAAAAGTACCAAGAAAAACACACTAAGCTATGTGAGAAGTTAAAAAGAAAAAAAACCAAACCAAACCAATTAACACATAGAAGTTGGTACATTCTCATCTGAAAGGGCAAATACATTGATCACCCTACAAGATAAAGAAACACAGACCTATAAAACAAATGAATTAAGCAAGAAGGTCAAGTACGGCTTCCCATTAATATGAAAAAAAAGGATAATTAAACTGAAACAATTTATTTAATGCTCAAAAATCAGGAAATACTGCATGTACAGTTTTAGGAGCAGATTCCCTCACCAAAGTACATGACTGTAATAGCCAAGAGAGACTTGAATCAGGCTCAAATTATTGCCATGGAAAAGCAATATTAAGGCTAAAAGCATGCAGCAAATGCTCAGGAGTAAGGGCACATGCAAAGGAGGCTCGACTGAATAATAAAGTAAATTCGCCACTTGGGTACTCAGTGCTGTTGGCTTACCAGTCTAAAAGAATTCTTACCCTCTCTCCAATACGACTCAGGGCACTCCTCCCAGTGTCTAAACCACAGAAGGAAAAAGCTACTCATGTATTAAGGCAGAAAGCAATGAGCCATTTCCTACTGCAGACTCCTGGGTATTCTCAGAGGTATCACTCAACAACAACACGTGGGGTTTTTTTTGTTTGGGCCTTTTTTCTTGCTTTTAGCTGAAATAAGACTGCAGCATCATTTTCTCTGAACAAGATTTCACCCAGCTAACTTGGGCATGATCAAAAGCCTAACCAGACCATCATAAAACTCAACATGGGCTGTGAGCAATTAACAGTGTCTTCAGAGGAGACATATCCCAAGGCTCTGGGCATTCTGGGGGATCTGTTTGTTGTGGACAAACAACTGATTACGAAATGTTCTTGGGAAGATCTAGAGCCAATGCCTATATGTGTGAACACATTTGAAAGACTCTGTCTTCTCAGCACTTCTTCACTCTTAACTTTCACCATTACTGGCACCTAACTCCAAACCATCTTTAGGAGAATTTCTGTTCCACTCAGGACATGAGAAGGAAGCTGAGTAAAAGCAAAGACTTGTTGCATTGTTCCTGCAGACTATTTCCCCAGGGAAGGCAGTTTACATGCAGCCCTTCAGTCTTGTTACAGTTTGGTTGCTGTCACGCTGTCACCTGAGGAGCATTAACTACCAGAGCACTGCTTTTCAACCCTGCCCTGTAACAACTGCACTATGTGCAGACAGCAATCAATCCCCTCCTCACTCCCCCCCACCAGTTAAAGCAATGAACTTATTCACACATACATACACAGACATACACAGATATTCACAAAGCAGAGACTGAGTAACACACCAACCTTACACAGAAACCTGAAGAAAAGCAGTGCAGCATCTGGTAGAGCAGAGCAAAGAATCTTGTTTTAAAAAGATTTCAGGGTAGCTCAAAAGAAAATGTCAATATCTGCAACAGGATATTTAAAATGGCTCTTAAGAGTGAAATATCTGTTTGATGTAGTCTCACAAATTAAAAGAAATGAGATGCATTTGTACATGAACCATAGTTGAATCCCACATTTGGATCTCCTAGCAGATTTGAAACATCCCAACAGAACACTGAAAATTCATGTTCAGAATGTCCAGAATTAAGAGAAAATTAGAAACATCAGATAAGCTTTAAAAAATAGATTACCTGTACAACATAAGGTTTGGAGATATAAACTACTGATGACTGGATTTCGGACCACTGACAGAGGAAATGAAGCTGAAAAGACTTCTCTTAAAGCATAAGCAAAGAGGGAAGACAGGAAGAGGTAACAGATCATATGGCAATTTAAATAAAAAGTGACCAGATTTCAAGGGAGAAGGGGAAGGCCAAGGTGGAGAAGAATACCTGAAAAGAAGAAATGAGAATTAATTAATTGTAATCACCAAGACACTCCATTTCAGTTACACAACTTCAGTTACCACCATGACTAGCTGAAATTCCTTACTTTACTTCTAAAAAGAGCCATGAGGGACATTTTGCAAATCCAGTCAGCCACAAAAAGGCACATGCCTTGCAGCCCTTCTGCTGCCTCTCCGGCAGCTGCTCTTCAGCCTTTAGCCCCAGCAACCACCCAAAGCAAGGCAATCTCTCAGCAGGACACAAAGTCTGTTATTTTTTTCAGCAGGGACCCAACAAATTCACAGTTCATGACTTAAATGTCTGTTGCCATTGTATCTCAAAGCACAAACACAGAATCACAATGCCTGGGAAAGAAAATAAGAAACACAGAGAAGAAAAAAGCTATAGTATTGTAAGACCAGCTTAATAGAGGGCCTAGAAAACAACCACAACAATTCTAACAGAAATAACACCACTGTCTTCACTGCACACAGCCTCATAATCAAGGTTGCAATTCTGATGCATCAGCCATGAGATAATTTTAGTTTCTCACACACAAATTCTCAAAAAAGTCCTTGTGACTGCATTTTTCTAAATAAAAAACATCATCTGATTCGTGAGCTCAAATTCATGCCTGGGGCTCAGCCTTCCCCCATCCAATCCCTGGCTGCTGCTGCACCTTTTAATGTCTGATGGCTCTGACTGACTGCACCTCCCTGTGTGAGATGGTTTGGACACAGCCTCTGGAAGGATAAATTCTGTGGCTGAACCAGGAGGATGCAGTTAAGCCTGCAGCAAAGATTAATATAGGTCTGAATGAGCAGGACAAACAGATCTTCTGGGAATCAGGATGGAATTAAATGTTATTGAAAAGATAAAAATAGCTGCCTCCCAACAGGACGTCAGACATCAGGTGACTAAAGCCAAAGGGAGCTATATTTTTGATCACCATTACAAATACTTTACCTTCCCTGCCTTAGTATCATACTCTGTGAAAGAAATTTTCCCCAGGAAAGTTTTCCTTTCCCAGATTATTATATTTTTAGAGGTTATTTCAACTGTATTCCTGATGAACATGGTAAACAGGTATCACTTTGTTTGTTTGCTCTGTTTTTTCTATACAAAGAGAAAAATAGGAAGTCCAATAAAGAAACATCTAGATTGTCTTCTTGAGAGCTATTCAAGAAGCAACAGCTACATTAATTAGATGAAAATTATGACAACCCAGTAAAAATCCAGTCTAAGAGTCCACATGAATACTGATTCAAGGGCTTAGCAGGCTCTTTCAAAAAAACAACTCCAGTACAAGCAGAACACTTTCACTTTCTAGTTTTTTCTTCCCATGTACCAGACACTAATTACATTGCCTCCAACACATAGATACTAAATAAGAAAAAGTTCAGGAACTCTTTTTTGAAGGTGTAAGAAGACATTTTCTTAGATCATGTTAGATCATTAGCACACCTCTCCATCTTGGGCTTGAAATTTGAAAGATCAATACATATTTTAAAGTTATGATAATATTAAGTGTATGAAATTTGACTCAAAAATTGCTTTTTTATTAACAAGTTTCTGCCATTGACTGAACATGACTATTTTTTTTCTTATTTTTCAGAAGCACAAGGCACACTTTTTTTTCCCAGCTAGCATGGCAATGTATTGGCTTTTTCCACGCACCGCTACTGTGGAGGAAGAAAAAGGCAAATAGAGATAAGGAAAGTAGTGTTTCCATCTTCCTTCTAAACCCACTTTGGATGCATCTAATCAACAATGACATTACCCATCTGGTGAAAATTGGTTTTGAGTATTAAAACCTTCTGGATGCTTTTATACCAACAAGTGTTATGTGAATACCCACTCACATTTTAATCATGCAATAATCGACCATTTCTTAGCTTTTAGCATGGCAATATGTATAGAGCAATATGTATATCTTACATGAAAAGGTTATTCTTATTCACAGATATTAATTTTCTTTCATCAGTATAACAGGCAGTTTGCAGCTGATTTGGGAAGAGAATCTCCTGCTTTTCTTTTCAGGGAGGGGCTCAGAGCAAGCAAGCACTGCCCACACTGCTCTGCTGCAAGGGTAACTTCTTCTCTGTGATATACTGAGAAATAAAAATACCAAACAAGTCAAAGCTGCCCAGTGTTGCCTTTCAAATCAAGAAATCATTCCTAAGCTGTTCTCAGATGAATTTTCTCTGCATCACTTCTGTCCATCTGTCTCTCCCCAGTACTACACTAAGAGCAAAACTCACCTCTGGGAAATTAATCATCTATTGAGCATCTTTGCAATGCGAATTTCAGCTGTCACTCTGATAAATTGCATTTTGTGTCCTAAAAATTGAGTTTAAATAGAAAGATGGGCATCAGAGTGGAACACACTGTCTCCTGTTTACATGCAAACGCAGTGCAGGAGCACATTGCAAGGTATCTGCTTGCTGAAAGCTCCTAAGAGTCCAAAACCAATACATTAACTAATTCCAATTTTCACTGAAAGATCATGACAAATTTGTACTCTCAAGCAATTTAATTACAGCAATAAGTTTATAATACTACATTCCAGGGCTTGAAATTTCAGTTTTACTACAGTTACTGCCAAGCATACTTTGCTGGATGTTAAGCCCTATGATAATTCCCTTCACATTACAACTGTGTTTGTATTTTACATTTGGCCAGACAAGGGAGGGAGGGGTAAGTAAATCACTGGTCTTCACAGAAAACACAGCAAGCCCTGATCAAAAACAGAAAAGCCCAAAATCTTCCTACTCTTACAGCAATGATCAAAGTTCAGATCATTCTTGTGTAAGTGTAGTTAAAGTACAATGCCCACCTGCTGGCTCCATTGCTACCTAGAGTTTCCTTAAAACATTCACCAATGTGAGCATTTTATCTTCTGAGCCAGTACAAATCCATGACTTTAAGCTCTCATGGCTGCAGGCACACACTACCCCGAGCACAGAAACACTGGCAAGCTGAGCACAAACGAGATAAAAGGCTCAAGCAAACGTGACTTTCTTTAAAAGCCCTCTCGCCTGTCACCTTCCCTGCACGCGAAGCGCGCAGAATTGATGGCTGGGGCCGTTTTCTGAAGTGGCAGCAGTCTGCAGGCTGGATAAGTGACTCCAGTAAATGAGGGATTTGCTGCCAGCTGCTGGCACAAGGGATGCTGTGGGTTTGTGCATGTCTAACTGCTCAGATCAGAGAGAACCAACACGAACTCCGAGTTTCAGACGGCCTGGGATGGTCTTTCTGTCCATCTATTTATTGCAAAACAGGGAGGAGTCACCTATGCTTGAGTCAACTGCTCCAGAAACAAAAGAAACAAACAAACTTGTGATCTACACAAAAAGGTTCTTTAATTTTTAAAGTACACAATTGTGAGGTTTGGGGGAATTTTTCTTCAGAATATAAGAAACAGTATGCACTGACAGTTTCTCATTTACAGAGAAAGTAAATAAAAAGCAGATGGAGGTCACAATACAGCAACTACAATACATGCTGTAATTAATCTGGCAGTCCAAACAATAAACACAATGTCAGCAAGAGACTCACTTTAAATCTCCAAGTCAATTACAGACTGATTGCCTCAGCAACACATTACAGAAATTATTGACATTTACAAAGTTGCACTGAGGTAAAAAGTCCTTCAGCTGCTACAGAGGCTAATTAGGAAGCTTAGCACTGAGTGCTAGAATGAATACCTAGAGAAGTATTTAAACTAAAAAGACTTTTCCCCTCAAAATATTCACAAGCCAAACATCAAAAACACAAAAAACAGCAGAATTTTTCCACTTTTATATCTCACCCTGAGAAGAGCGGCCACTGGCCAAAGAAAAACTGGATTATTTATCTGTTTGCACACATTTCAAATGGCAAAATATGCAAACATTGCCACTCTTGGCAAGTTATTAAAAATTAGAAAAAAAGATAGTGAGGCATAGGAGTCTCAGAGTATGTCCAGACAGAGAGTATGTCCACTCAGAAAAATGATGGCAGTGCTGTTTCATTTGCAATGCTGAGAAAAGTCAAAGAAAATCATAGTTTCAAGTTCTATATCCACAGTTGGAAGAAAAAAAAATTAAAAATCTATGTGTTAGTTCTCCAGTAACTGTTTCTCTAAAGAAAGATATAATTACAGCCCCTTTGCAGCCATCTCCTACAAATATTTCATGTCCCACCAATTTGAACCAGGAAAAACCCCACAGTTTAGCTGTCTAAATACTTGTGAGAGAAGACAAGTTTTCCATTAACTGTAGCAAAATCAAATTCTACAAGTACAGCAAAAAAAGCCCTAAAAATTGATAATTTGTTCAATAACAAATTTATGTAATATTTTTAACCGATTTTTCAACTGATTTTACTTGGATAAATTTCAATTAGCATTAAGAAAAAAAGGAGTTTTGTAAACATTTGTGTATTATACCATGCATGAGAGTTACTTCAGAAATTACCAGCAAACACTAGACTTAAAAACCAGAGAATTGCTGGAGAAAAACCACAAAGTATGACCTAGCACTCCCCATACTCCACCATGCCAGTCTAAGGCCTGAATGTCAATGCTGGGCACAAGTTTATGTCAATATTTTAGTTAGCAGCTATGGCCTCACACCTTACTCTCTCTTTAGCCTGACTATACAAAATTAAAAGAAGAAAGAAAAAAGAAAAAAAAAAAGCAAAGCTGTGTCATTAGGCTGATTAAGGCACTGGCAACTGAAAGAGGTCAGCAAGACAAAAATTCATATTATTATCAGGAATCAGGAAGTAGAAAGCACCACTTCTCCCCACAGCTCTTGCTCACATCTTTTCCCTGCCAGCAGATGAGAGCAGAACACCAAAGGGCACCACTTGAAGACACAGGTTTAGAAACTGCAGGCACTCAGGTCTAGGCTACCAGATGTTCATTTTCAGCTGCTGCTGGCAATGACTGGAGTATAAGTCTTAGTTGCAAAAATAACTGAAGATGAAGCAGAAAATATGCAAAAAATATCTGTGTCTGTTAATGTATGTTAGCAAGACAAGAAAAAAAGAGAGCTAATGGCCAAGAGTCTCTAACTTCTTGACAATTTCTTCTTTTGGGCTCATATGTTGCTTACACTGCTAAGAAGCAATTTCCAATATAATGAGACAGCTGACTAAAAAGCATAACCTATTTTGTCATATCTTTCTTATCTTTGTCTGGCATTCCACCAATAATTCATGCTATAAATGGCCTTCTCTATAGTAGTCACTTCTAGTTCATTTTTTCCCAACCCCATCACTCTGGAACTAACTCCATCTTTACTGATGGAATCCAAAATCTGCTCCCCTCCCAAATGCACCTCTGTACATTGTCATGGCCTTCCTAAAGGGATTTCCTCTTGCAGCATTCCTCAGTAAGCAAACTCACAAGAAGAAAATAAAAACAATTATGCACTCAAATAGCCACCTTTGGTATTCCTTCCTGTCACAGAAAGCACACATTCAATCTGACAATTCAGATTTCTTTGATGTGACCAAATGTACATCTATGAGCAAGTTAATTCACCTTTGTAACCCTGCACATGACAGTACCCCGAGGCAGGAGAGCTGAACATGAGCTTTACTGCCCACTGCACTCAGAGCAGTAGGAACAGCAGAGGGAAACTTTACACAGGAATGCATTTTGCACATGTATAGCTACAAATTTACTGATGGAAATCTCCGTTTGTGCCATTTGGCATTAGAAGATTTTAAGCCAATTCCACAAAACAGCTTGCACTTTCCTGAAGCCCAGTATTTTTGCAGCTTACTTTCTTGGCTACTAATGTCCTCTGGCACTGCAAACCCAGGTTTACATTATTTGACATTGCACTGCACACAAATCCAATCAGCCGGATGAAAGCTGCACTCAAAATTAATCCTTTTTATTGGTTTACTTGCACACATTCTAATTCTGTTTTGTGATTTTTTTTAGTAGAAATTGCCAATATCCTCAGCTCCCATGGACTAGAAATTCATATTTTGCATTCCTGGTATTTTAAGTCATCCATATGTTTTGATGCAAGACAAGACATCTGGTAAATGTTTAACAAATTTAAATTGCAGCCATCAAAACTGCATCTTTATGGAAGCTGCAAAAAGACATCAGCTGGGCATAGTGACATGTTAGACACTGAATCATTGGTCTAGATAGTAATGAAAGCACACATCAATACAGCAGCTTTTAGCAGCTTGTCCCTAGGATATTCATTAAGTAAGAACCTCAGAATTGTGTTTGATCTAATTTCCAAGACAAGAATATGTATTGGAAATTCATGCCAGACACCTGTGAATACAAGGCTGTAATCCTCCCCTCCACTTTTTGGAATAGGCATTTTCATCATCCTCCTCCTTTGCACCTCCCCTCTTTGTCAGTAACTATCTATTCTATTCTTTCAAAACCCTTATTTCTTTAAGACTTACACTCCAATCTCACATTTCCTGCCATCCCACCTACCTCCTTCCAACTGGCTTCAGTCTCCTCATCAGCCTCTCATTTCCTCTCCATGTCTCTCCTCACTCCACTTCATTCCCATCTTTGTCCATTCCCACAGCTTTGTTCCCATTAACAAGAGCTCATTTTTTCTTTCCTTTCACAGGAGTTAAAACAGGGAGAACATGTTGCCAACAGCCCTCTGAGACTGGCCGTGGTTGGTGAGCATTGCCAGATGGCTTTGGTCTCCCAGCTAAACGAAACCAATTCCAAAGCCAAAACTACCAGAGTACTCAACAAGCCTGTACCATAAAACCACATTTTTTTAAATATTAAAAATCTGGACAAAAAGAAGTCACCAGAACACTAGCTATGCTCAGAACTATGTGCTCTTTAGATTTGACTTGCTTTACAAACAGTATTAGTCTTGCCAAATAATCAAGGAATTACATGACCAGCACAGTTTTATACAAGGTTAAGTTTGTACAGATGAAAAGTTTAAAATTCTGAAAACTGCATTACAGCTATTTTTCAGATGTTACCTCCTACTGCTACTTCAGAAAAATCATATGATTCAAATTAAAGTTTCCAGAGGAAGTCATTAAAGAGACTAGAATTTCTATCAATGATGGTTTTGTAAGTTTGCACTTAGTCTTTGGCACAGACTTTGTCTATATTTAGAACGCACAATATAAAGAATTCTGGAAATCAAAACACACAAAAATATCAGAATATTACTAGTAATAAATCAAATTTGCAGGGAGAGGATGATACTTACATACACTGTAATTTCAGAAGGTTTATAGGCCTTGATCAGGGTTGGAGAGGGGCATGCAGCAGCCAGCCCTACCTGCAAATGCTCGGGTCCCCAGGAAAGCCTCTTTGGGGAAGGCAGTTACAGAAACACTGTATCAAGAAACTGGAAAGACTGTAATTTTTGTGGTCAGCTACAGAATATCACATCTTAGGTATAATTGCTTCAAAGTATAAAAATGTAGTGTTCTCATTAGCAATATTCAAGAGCACATGAGTTTTTCTCCCCTGTATACTGTGACAAGACTATAAAGTAGATTTCCACCATGCATCTTTGTTACTCTATGCTTTTGAGAGCCGGAGGGTTCTGGCCTCCTCTGTTCAAGCCAATTTTCGTTCCAGTTCAAAACCAGAGTTCAAACCCTGTTTACTAATCTGATATACCATTGCCACTCACTGAACAATGCTTAATGCATAACTGGTGTGTTGAAATCAGCACCCTCAGTTATTCATATTAGTGCCAGATATTTGCATACTGTAATGCATTATTCTGGCAGCAAGAACCTCTCAACATCCCTTTACTCCTTCTCAACCATTAGGATTGAAACACATGGAAGCAGGATTATGTCACTTAAAAAAAGATGAAACATGACACTTGCCATTTTTTAACACTTCTCCAACAAGCTACGGGAAAAAAGTACATGGTGATAAAAGAACAAAAAACATCAAGAGTTCATCTTCTCTCATGAAAAATACTCAAGAGGATGAGAAATCCCTTCTCTAAAGGAAAAAGTACTAGAGTAATACAAATATCATTAGTTTTCTTGCAACATGTTCAAGCACAAAAATAAGTTTAATGTCATTCTAAGGAACAGAAAAAACTTGTAGTTTCCCAGACCATGTACCAGATCTGACGGAAATTTTATTTTATGAAACAACTGCATAGATAAGAAACCATCTTACACACCCCTCCCCAAATACTGCCAGCATTTTCAAGAAACATTGCAGAGCACCCTTTATCTCCTGGCATGAGCATCTTTCAATTCCATAGCAGAATCGTATGTGCAATTCAACTACTTCTAAGATATGAGCTTTTTTTTTTTATTTTAAAGAAATCTACTTATACATACAGTTCTTAGCTGGTCAATTGCATAACAGGGTGAATCTTTATTCCTGTTTTTAGTGAGGTCAAATAAGAGCTGCAAAGGAATTTTGCTGCATACGCAGAGAGCTGACACAGAATACCCAAATCAGTGGTTCTGTTGTCATGGGCACCAACAAGTAGAAGGGATTTAAAAGCCAAGATTTTTGAGAAAACCTTTATGGAGCTGGTATTAAGTCAGACCCACATCTCTTTATACCTTGGGAACCAAAACAAAACAGCTTTAGGAAAAATTCTGCTGACAAAAGAGCCCTGGCCCCCATAACCCAGTGGCCCTGAATGCCCCCTGCGTCAGTGGGACTGGCACCAGGGCATGCCAGGCTGCAGGGCTGAGCTGCCTAGCAGGGAGCTATGGAGGCAGGGCACAGGCTGGAAGCATGCAGCAAGGCAGGAGAGAGAGAACACAATTGTACTGTTTGCCTGCTGCGACAACAATCATGTCTCCCCTGATTTTGTTTCAAGCAGAGGTAGTTACCAGTCTTGCCTTGCTTGGAAAAGGCACAAGTGAGTGCACCTTTATCACTATTCACAACATATGGAATAAGCCTATTCTGGGGTTTGGTGACCACTGAGGCTACTGCTATTACATGAAGAAGTCTCAAACTGGTGCACTGGGATTCTCTTTCCATTTACAGATGAGAAAGACCCAGGAAGTAAGTTCAAAAGCCTCTCTTGCAGCACCTTTCTGTTGCCTGCTGTGTAACCAGGCGAAAGCTCCTCTCCCAAGGGAACAGGTGCCCATCAAACCACCACCTCCCTCACCTCACTGCATCAGTTATGGACAGGAGACTATTTCCTTGTCTTTAAGGGTGAGGTTCAACACGAGCAAGGGAAGGCAGCCAGCAGCTCTGTCAGGGCCTAAGCCCCGGAGCAGCACAGCCTTTGAGTGGCTGGCAGAGCTCCAGCTGGGATAAAGCACATTACTTTCTCTGTAAGAGTGACTCTGCAGGATAACTTTGGGCAAGCTGAGCCAATACTTCCATTGATGTGCACACTGAAATCAGTGCTGAGACAACAAATTAAACCTTGACCATGGACCAATACAAAAGTTACCTCTGTCTGTAAGTGCTTAAGCATCTAGACACTTCAGAGGTTTGGATGCTCTCTTCTCTGCATCACTCTACATCCCTTTACCCCTAGCTACAGACCATGCAACAGGAAGAGTCATCACTCCATACATTTTAGGTTCCTACCAAGAGTTAGGGTACAGCTTTTCAGTTGGCACAATTTTCAAAAGCATCTTAGTAGGTGAGAAGCTCAAGTTTGTCAGAAAAACTCCACATATCACTGCAAGTCTTCAAGGGCCTGATTAATTCTACCAACCCTTTTTTTTTTTTTTAATTGGAGCTTAAGGCTCTAAATCAATTAAGTGGCTATTCATAGCACTGAATTTAAGTTAGGAAAATTAGTTGATTATATCCCACATTCACTCAATCTGGTTTGGTTTTGTTTCAGTTTTCTGTTTTTTTTTGTTTTTTGTGAGAACAGCAGAAGCTGCAATTATTGTAACTAGAAACAGCAAACAAACATATGAAAGTAGGTCAAGAGCAGGATTTGACCCAAAACTATGAAAAACCACTGTTAGAGTCCTTGGCTCATTAACAGGTCTGAAGCACTTGGTAGTCCTGAGATGCTGTGTGACCTCCCCAGGTGGGGCTGATTCAGCATTTAAGACTTAGGTGCAAAATAAAATTCAGTGTCTTGCTGCATTTACAGAAACACAAAATATCAATTCCTTCTGCAGTAATTTACAGTAAAGGGTGTTTTCTCTTAAGACTGATAAATCAGCAACTCAGATAAGTAGTGGCAGGAAGACAAGAAATTCCTGCACATGAAGTTACGTTTCATATTATTCACAACATCTTAATGCACTTTGAGAGGTTATATACGGCTACAAATGAAGAGATTGCAATTTTAAAAGAGAATGAAATGATAGGAGGACATGTAATCCTATTAACATGAGTACTTTTACCCCCTAATTTACATGGGCATAGTCTTTGGAAAAGTAGCAGGATTCACTTCTATATTGAAAGATTTAAGAACAAATAAACTGGAACTAAGAAAAGTAGACAATGTTTTCATGCAACTTAAACCATCTCTGAAATACATAATCTATAATTTCTGCAGTTCTTCCACAATACAGCTAGTTCCAAAAAACTTTTAAATGAAGTTAAAATCAAGCATAATAAATATACAATATGAAAAAGTAAAAAAAAATAACGTCTTTGGCCCAGAAAAAAGAAGTCATTTAAGGAAACCACTAAAACCCTCTACTATGGCTGCAACTATATGAAGGAGTAACATGCATGTAAAGGCTTAAAGAAAAACACCAAAGATCTAAAAAGTAAGGTTATTCTAACAGTCATTATTCTATACAGAACCACAGGATCTTTAAGGTTGGAAAAGACCTCCAAGACCATGAAGTGCAACCTTTGACTGAACACAACCTTGCCAATAAAAGCCATAGCAGTGAGTGCCACAACTGCTTGGTGTTTTTTGAATGATTCCAAGGACAGCAACTCCACCGCTTCCCTGTTCCAATTTTCCAATTCTTCACCACTACTTCAGTAAAGGTATGCACAGAACCACATAGAGCACAGCATAACCTGCTTAGGAGTTACATAAGACAAAGAAGCTAATAGCCTAAATTATTTGGCATTTTTTAGTTGCTTTTATGCTTTTTTGACTGATCTAGGACTTGGCTAATTTCTTGGGGATAATTTCTAACTATCTGCACTTTGCAGATAGGCCAGCATTTGAAGAACATCAAGCCACCTAGTATTTAGAAAAAGACTAAGCACCTAATGTAAATTTAGTGGCATAGACCAAAATCCTTTGAGTATTTCAGCAATCCCAGCAATAACTGAAAGCAGAGAGTTCTATTCATTCCACTAAACTTTGCATTTACTACAAAATATCATCAATGCAATGAGAACCTCCTTAAGCAAGGGTCCAAATCCACCTGATACCACACACGTACTTTTCCCTCAACTCAAAGTTTCTCAATATCTCCCTCATTGAGCCCTTTGCCTTGCTTAGGGGTGTTTTAGTTTGGTGGAGTTTTTGAGGTTGTGGGTTTTGGTTGGCTATGTGTTTCCTGGGGTAAGGACACTCTAGAGACCTCCAGGCACACTACAAGAGGTTACAGTGATGTTCACAAGACTCCTAAATAATGATGCTGTGCAGGGTTATTAACTCTTCCATTAACACAGATATATAAAGATAAAATACTGGGTTTGGACAGAAGCATTGACAAAGTCCTACTCACATACATTAATTTGAAGTGGGTTTTTTGCAGTGTTTTTGCAGTGTAGAATTTCTGCATGGCAGTCTCCCCTTTGTACAAATGTGGGATTCAGCTCAGCTGCAGTACCAAGAGCAGCACTGCATAACTTATGATACACTTGTGTTTTGAGCAGTGATGTAATCCCTCCATGGAACACGTGTGTAAATGATGAAGTGCTCACACATGGGACACTGAACTGGCAGGCACCACTCTGAACTACTCATATATTAACCACTCCTGGGATGTTTCACTGCTAGAGGTTTGGCTTTAAAAGCAGTTCATACTCCTTTCAAAAAATATTGTATTCAAACTGAATTGAGAAAATTAGGTATTTTTTTAAAAGAAAAATTATCTAAAAAGCCTAGAACTAGATTTAAGATTTATCAGAAAGCCTATGGCAAAGGAAGAAATAACCTGGCATTTTATTTGCACACTTTCCTAAGGCCACACAGCCTGACACTGCAGTTCTTTGTTTCTCCCTCCCTGTTTCATCTGAAAATATAAACTTCAGCTTCTATCAACAGTACTGGGAAACAACTGCAAGTTGATTTAAAGGTCTGAAACAACAAACATTTTAGCTTACTCTAGATATCTAAGGCAGTAACTCACAAGTTTGGCCTTGAGTTCACTATGCAGTGACATTTGTTTTAACAAAAGAGGAGGCTCTAGCTTTTATCACAACACCCCTTGAAACAGGCAAAGTACTTTCCTTGTACCTAAACACCATTCCAATAAACAAGAGTGAGGTTTTACTAATTTGGCTGAAGTCTCTCTGAGGTTATTTGCCTCAAGTGTGGTATTACAGTTCTTAACTTCGTTGTGCACATTACCTTCATAGCTTAGGATGCAAAGAGGGAAACAGTTGCACTTGGCTTGCAAGGCAAAGTTGAACGAAGAAGTGTGAAACCAAATTTCCAGGCAATGAATGCCAGCAGTGCCCAATGCCAGTTACTGCTGCCTTCCTTCCAGTGCCTTCAGTACCAATGTTTCTTGCTACTCTCCTCAGGTATGAACTTGACATGCTCTGTATTTGTGTGGAGATATGCTAATCAAAAACAGCAAGTAGGAAATGCTTCAATAACAGAAACTAGTCTAAATTTTTTGAAGTTATTAGAAAAGATGATTTTACTTTTTATTTAGTAAAAAGTAAAATTAAATTTAAAAAGTACAAACAGAACATGGACTAGATTTTTACTGATGAACTTAAAATGCATCAGTGATAAGAGAGGAAAAACAGAAAAACAAAAGGCAAAACAAAAAGCAAAACAAAAAGCCACAAAGCCAGAAACAGCAAATAAGAGACGAGGTAAAATAAAGTAACAGCAGCTCAAAAGAGAAAGAAAATAAATAAATTGGTAACTTTAAGATATGATACAGATAAAAAAAGAACTGGAGACTACAGAAAATAGAAGAGGAATGAAAATATGGGAGGAAGAAAGAAGAGCAAGAGAAGTCCTTTTTAAAAGTGAATGGTGGAAGAGACCCCAGATTTCTACCTGCTTTGTAAGTTCAATTGATCTTGCATTTCTCCTTGCCAGCTTTTTTAACTTCCCAAAATATCCCCTGTGCCAACTCTCTGATCATCTTTCTGCTTAGAGCTACTAAGTTTCCAAGAACTGAAGGGATTCTTTAGGTGGCTGCTCCCAAAAATCTATTTCAAGCTGCATTCTGAGCACACACATGTCCCATAACCTCCTTATGGCTGTTGGAATACAAAGGGACACAGGGGTACGGGGAAGGAGATTTTAGAAATAAAAAAGAGTAAGGAATATAGAATATAGGTGAAATCTGAACTCCCATACACCCATCTTTCCTAAAGAACACCTTCAATATCCATCCACAAGCACTGCTGGTGAGCAACATGGCATCCACCTGGCTTTCAAGGATTAAGCATTCCAGATCCATACAAACAGATGGGGAAACATATGAGCATATTTAGTTAGGGTTCAGACAACTAGCAAGTGAACAAGAACTCCTTCTCTCCAAAAGTAAAAAGTTATTTATGGCCAGTTTTAAGCCCCCATGCGAGCACCAATGACAGCACAGCAGAAAGGGTTGGACAACAAGACCAAGACAGGTCAGTGTTACAGAAAGGGAGAGGGAAAATCCCATTAGCTTATGCCTGTTTGGAAATTGCTTTGTAGAACTACAGCACCTGACCATTTAGGATTTGGCAGTCTACACTCACTTTCATACCAGTGAACAAATTTTTAAAAGACAATTAACAGCATTCCAAAGGAGCAGTAACTACAACAGAGTGAAGAAGCATGTTGAGAGCAAAAATTATGTCTCTCAATTTGGTGTTTAATTTACCAAACTAGAGAAGATCTCAGAGCTGTAGAATATGAGGCTTTGGTACACCCTGAGCTCTACAGCACCAGTGCAAAGCAGAGCAAACTGTGCCAGTGCCAATTCTTTCATTACTGATGGAATCAGTCATGAAGTGCTGTAAATTATTCACTTCCCTCCCTAAATCCTTAATGTTATGGGATCTCTTTGGCAACCTAAACAAATTACTTGCTTTAAAGATGCTCTGGATGATTTAAATCTGTTTGTGTGTTTTCTAAACATTTATTTCAAAATACTTTAACCCTCCTCATCACTAGAATAAGGCTACAGCATCTGGTGTTTATTAAAACCAGGAAATTCCTGTTTTTCCCTTATGTAATAGTTGAGAGCTGATAATAGTTTTTTTTTAATTTAGCTTTGCGATGAGGTGTTTTAGAAAACTCATACTAAATAATAAATTTAAATTAGCAAATTTTTAAAATCTGTTTATAGTAAATTCAGACAGTTTTTGCAATTAAAAAAACCCATCAGAAAATATTTATCAAATGTAAGTTAATGAATTACCATTATGATACTTAAAATATAGAATTTTGGACTCATCAACTTAGAAGTTGTAATCCATACAAGATTAGAATCCATATCCCTCCAAAAAAGAAATGTTACAGAAGTTCACAAGTCATCTAACTTTTGGTGCTTCAGCTTCACTATAGCATATTTTTTCCTAAAAGACCACAAAAAGATTCTGAGTCTTATACAGAACTTAATCCTCATATCCTTGCTGAATCTTACTATGCATACCTTTGCTGTAAATTTAAATACCTTTGTGTTTCAATTCAGAACAAAACATGATTTGTCCTTACCGATTTAGTATCAGTAGAGTCTAATTAAAACAGCCATCAGCAGAGAGAAGAATGATACTATTAAGCCCTAAGTGCTTCATGACAGATTGACCAATATTATCACAGAAAGAAAAGCAATGTTCTCCTAATGACTTTTCCCCCCTATATTGGGAGGAAAGCTGCAAATGACATAAGGCCACAACACACAGGATGTGAAGCTGCTGAAACCAAAGGCAAATTATATTGCAAAACTGCACAAGAAAAATCTGGTATGTCCTGATGATGATTGTGTCCAGCGCAGGGCTGGGGTGAAGCAGGGTCCATCCACAGCTGCTGCTCCCCCACTGAATGACTCAGGCACTCAGTCCCAGCCAAGCAGGCAGGCACAGAGAGCATGTTCTGAGTTCAAGCCCCCAGAGAGCTGGCCGGTTAATTGTTGCAGACCCTCCTCTCAATCACAAAACGTCATTAAGTGAAGCAAAGAGTATGTTAAACACTTGGAACATTTACCCCTATATAAACATCTGCTGTAGCTGCAAATGGGAAGTTACAGAATTGCAAACAATTGGTATCAAGTGTAAACAGAACACATAAACCACACTTTATTTCACAAGAAATAGGAACCTCAGGGTTAAGGGGTTCTTTGTACATATGCTGTAATTAACTATCTTAGGTGTATATACACACAACTTAGCACACCAGAGCTGGCAAGAGAGTACAAGTCTTAACTCTAGAGCCACTCTTTAATCCGCAGGCATTTGAAACACTTTTTTTTAATAGTATAGCATATTGCTAAAATGTCTTGTTTACAGCCCATCACTATCTCACTATCTAAACTTTCATTTGGCATGAAGACTCTCCACTGCAGATACACTCAGTATGCCCAGCTGTAATGTGTGTTCCCTTTCCTCAGTTTTTAGTTTTATCAGCTCTTAGCTGTTTTATTTCCCATGGTACTCAAATTCATTCCATCTACTCATAGAGCTTCACCATATCTTCTACTTGAGATCACGAGTAAAGAGGTTAAATTAATTTACTTTAAACCTGCATCTTCGAGTACCAATGCATAAATCCAACCAACCACCTCTCTTACCCCTCTTTTCTTGGCCTTTCATTCATGCTTTTCATCTTAAGAACTAAACCCAGTTAAATCAGGGGAAAAAAAGGTACAGGCACCACTTTATTTCTTCTTTTCTGTCCTCAGAAGAAAAACAAACTCTTGTGCCTCAGCTTCCTGAGGAGCATTAGGTAGGCACCAATTCACAGCACCCCAAGGAGAGGATATACAGAACTCCCCAGGGTTTGCACAGAGACCTTGTCACTTTTGCATTACTATAAATGCTAGCTCCATATACTGATGACTGCATACATAACACCTGCATTTTCCCCAGTCTTAATTCCTTCCCCAATTTTCCCCATTTAAGTGAGATTCTTTTTCCATGCAAGTGGGGAAAAGAAAAAATGAAATCAATTTGGGCTTTAACACCATGTGGGAGAGTGCCTCAGAGACAATCTCATTACTCATCATAAAAATTTTATTAATCCTGCATCTTTCTAAAAAATAATTTTTTTCCCCAAAAGATCTTATTTATTAACATTAGCCCACACCTCCACCTATATATTCTACATATAACAGAGAGAAATTGTCTGAAGTTCACTTTATTGGTTTTTAAATATGTATTAGCCTGGACAGAAATGCATGCAATTTTAAAAAACACTCCCAATTTCATTTTTTTATGCAAAAGAGAAATTACATGCTGCTTTCAGTCACAGCTATCTGTCCTTAAGAACAGAACAAGAAGGTTTATTTCAAAGAGATGCTCCAGATTTAGTTCACACTAATGGCCTTCCAAAATAATTTAAAACATAATACTGGTAATTCCTAAAAAACAGCTCAATTTAGGTTTCTCAAAGAACCCAAAAAAGCATGCAGGCTGTCCCTGAGAGGGACACAATGAGTATTTACTGTTCTGCTGGGCTTGGCCAACACTCATCTTTGTACTCTACAGAAGCAAACAGAAAGCACCACAAAACACCCACTCATCTAAAATGTTACCAGAAACACTGACTTTGGCTGCTGTAAAATAAAGAAACTGCTCTGATTAGATACAGAATCATACAGCAGAAGGCACACATGCTTAATACAACAGCACAACAATATTGGTTAAAGTACTCATAGAATTGCAAGCTCCTTAAAATGGGTTTGTATATAAAATACCTGTATAAAGCCAAGATAACTTCAACAAGCAAGTTCTCTAAGAAACAGCAGACAGAAATGAAAATACTTCAGGTGACCATCATTGACAGGTGACTCTAAAAATCCAATTCTTTATTCTGTGGTTTTACTATGTAACAACAAATCCCACCCCATAATAAGAACAAAATAAAATACCTTTTTTTGATTTTGCTCCAATCTTCAACTTTGATGGCCAAGCAATCTGTGTATTTGTTTCTTCCATAATCTATTAAAATAGAAAGCATTTTCAAAAATTAAGTTCATCTTTTTCTCCTGCAAAAAGCATATGTTCATTTTCTGAAAATACGATGTTTACCATTCTTAAAACTGTTGATTATTAGTACTTTTAAATAGCACAAGCCAGTAACTGCTTCCCTGGTTTTCCTGAGAACTTTTGTCTGTAAAGTATGGATGAGTTCTGATCATTCAAAAGAATTCCTGTTCTCATTCCCAAGATGCTCAACAGCTTCCATGAAGTTCAAATGACCACTAATAGCTACGGCAGGGAATTTCAGAGGGAAATTAAAATCTTTACAATTCAACACAAATATTTATTCAGTTACTTTAAACTGTTTTTTAAGTAAAGCCTATCAAATTTAAATTGAGTCTTTTTGAGTCTCTGTAAAGTCAAGATATATTGGTTTGCCTCACCTTTACCCAAAAGAGCTTTTCATTATAAACTTATCCAAACTGCAGAAATTTACTCCTTGATTAAGCAGGTCAGAGCAGACATTTTACAGCATTTATTTTTTATGACAGTGTGTAACCTACCTGTACATCTCCAACCAATCAACAGGGAAAAACTATGCACACACACTTATACTGTGAAAAAATGCAATCATTTAGCTCAGTGTCAACTCTCATTCTCTTGCTGCCTTTGGCTCAGTAAAAATTCCATCAGCCCTATTACAGGCATATTATACTACAATTTCATCCTGGCACAGAGCTACGGTGCTTCACCAACCCATTCAGTTGTAAAACAGGAGAAGGAACTGCTTGACACCAAAGACTTTAGATATATGAATGGAAATCCAGCTCCTAGAAATGCTGGGAATGTCTAAGACTAAAGGACTTTTCTTTCATACTGAGATCTTGTAAACAAGTATGGCAAGCTCATACCTCTCATCACACTTAAGACGGAATTAAAACAATAAAATGTCAAAATAATTAGCAAAGCCACTTTCAAGAAGAAAACTAATGCATTAAGAAAACAGCTACAATACCAGTAAGTTTTTCATAACAGTATAATTCAGAATTAAGGCAGATTTCTCTAACAGTTCCTATTTGTTATCTTCTACATCCAAAACCCAAGGAGACCACAAAAACTTCCAGATTAGGATGCCATGTGGAAAAACTGAAAGCATCAGTCAGACTTCAATATACTATACTTTTGGTTTCAGCACTATTGGATAATAAATTACAGCTGAAATAAAACATTTCCAGGAGGGTGAAATTCTACCAGCAACATACATACACTTTTCACTATTTTTAAAACCAGATGCTATTTCAAATACTTCACTTGTCTCTGAGAAAACACTTTGGCCCAGGATTTTTTTTAATAATTGCGCAACAGGCAGTGAAACACAAAGAAAATTGGAAGGCACTAGCCAAAAGAAAAGGGAGATGCTAAAACAAAGAATGGTGCAGGACTGAGTTATAGAAGATCCAACATGAAAGGAACCACAAGAGAGGAGACAGAAGAAGATTGCATGTCATTCAAGGCAAGTGTTACATCCCATCAGTCCTTTATCCTCTCAATAAAGGTTGGAGACTTCTGTCTTCTAGAAATTAAATCCTCCCCATTTCTTATGGTAAACTCAAATAAAAGGAAAGCCCACAACTTCACAGCTGTACATTCTGGGGACATATGAGAAAGATGCATATGAGATCTTCAAAGGAAAAGCAGTTTGACTGCCAGCCACTGAGGGCTGGCCTTCTACTATCCTTAAGCTCTTTGCAATGCTAAAAATTGCCACATTAGACCAAAAAAGACAACTCAGTTTGATCACTACAAAGACAAGTCTATCTCCTAGACTGGCAAAAAAAAAAAAAAAAAAATAAAAAAAAGGTCAGGATGTATTTAAATGAAGTACATTTACTGAAGTATCAAAATACTCAGTTTGTGCTGGCTTTCAGCTCTAAGCTGTAAGGTTACAATAAATCAGGGTTTTCACAGGAACACTTAAAAAGAAATTAAACACTTCTTACTTCTCAAACTATCACTGTATTTAAGTTACTATTTATGAATTGTATTGTAGTGTCACAAAGCTCTGGAAAACTTGGAACTGAGTTTTTATTACAGTAGTTAAACTTGAAAGTAAAGATGACATTGAAGACTACGTATATCACTGTTGCATCAACCTTTTGTTTCAGCTTTACCATCCAAACCCAGGCAGTTTTAAGTGGCATGATTATTTTGTTTCCTGAAAAATCTGAACCCATTCCATGACAACCTCAAGTGCATGTTGCAATGGAACAGCTTTATTAGTGAAAACTCTGTTATGCCACATACCCTGAGAACAGGGGTTCTGCTCTCACACGAACAAAAAGAGAATTCACAAGTACTCCAGTTATAATACATGTGTTCCAAGTGTAACTTGAGTTACATAACATTTAGAGGAAATTCAGCCTAGGGATGACTCAGAGTTCATGATCTCTGCAGAACAGCACCTCTGCACAGCTTAGCTTATTTCCATATAAAGTAAGTGATAGAGTGAGAC
Organism: Luscinia megarhynchos; assembly: GCA_034336665.1. Lineage (NCBI taxonomy): Eukaryota > Metazoa > Chordata > Aves > Passeriformes > Muscicapidae > Luscinia > Luscinia megarhynchos. The sequence continues at coordinate 28,578,014 of CM067569.1, read as the reverse complement.
CTAATCAATGCTCTCCTCACCTTGGGGTATCAACTGACCCAAGGGATCAAAGTACATCTGTCAGCAAGGTTTAATCCCCAAGTAAATAACCTCATGCTTCTTCTCAAAACAAAGAAAAACCCTAAGAAATTGTCTTTCTACAACTTTCCTTCCCCCCCTTTCCCCAAGTGTAATTGTAGTGTTTACAAGCCAAAATATGTAAGCTATTCTCAGTGGAGAAAAAACAGAAGAGGACAAGACACTGGAAGACACCAACAAAACAAATCAGACTGTACTCTGACCCTGAAAAAATTGGCCCTAGTCGCAAATCATTGGGCCTTCAAGAAAAAAAAAGTCTCAATGTAAGGCAGCTGGAAGACAAGCTTTTGGCTTCCTTGTATTCCAGCTTGAAAAGTTTATAGTTTAAGCACTTTGGGGAGTTTTTACATTAAGACAGTAAGAAATTATTTTTCTTGTGCTGTATCTTTTGTTTAGCTGATTTTGGATGGAAACTGGAATGTCCTGAATGAAGCAAAACCAACCAACCAACACTCCCCCAAAGCCCACAAGTATTTCAGAATTCAAAGGAAGTATTTTACACACAGTAGATGAACAAGAACAACATATATAGCAGACCTTTCTTCATTTTAAAGCAAGCACATTAAATCAGAGTATTATTCTTTATAGTTAGTGTTGGTAAGATACCTATTTCTGACCTTCCCCCCGCTCTGGGATTTGGGCATCTTGGCCTTTTCTTGGCCTCAGGTTCTAATCACAGTGAAAGGAAAAATGGGCCAAGTCAGGAACCTGCATCTATTAGTGGGTTTCAGCAGTTTCCCAATCGGAATTCCTTTCCCACTTTACTGAGATCCTTTTTTCACACAAGTGAGAAAAAGAAAAAAATTAAATCAGTTTGGACTTCAATTCCATAAGGGAAAGCAATTCAGAGACCATCTCACTTTACACCATAAAGATGTTATTCCTAGTCTCTGAACACTTGGTTTCACAGACTTAAAATGTTCATCTTTCATCTTTAGCTTTCAGAAAAGTTGTCTTAATCCCCTCAGTTTGTATATATTTACAGCTGTATAAACAAGTTTATTCTTATGGTTTATTTGAATCATGGAATATAACTTAGATGAAAATTAAAGGAAAATGTATTTCCACAGGACAAGTCTGAAGTGAAGAGTCACAGCAGACAAGTGAAATTCTACTTGGGGCTGATCTTTAGTTCTTCCTCTTGCAATGCGTAAGAGGTGACGCAGCATAATCTGAAAGGATGACTAATCTCTGAACAGCACTTTTGGCAGCAAGAACAGAGCAATGGGTGTAGCTGGAATCAGAATTACTACATTTAATGGTTTGTTGTTTGTTTCGTTGTTTTTCATTTTTAGGGACTTTTTTTCTCTTAGAGGAGAGGAGAAAGCAAGGCAAGAACAGGGATGGGAAGGAAGAACAAGACTCAAAGAGGGTTGTGTGAAGTTACCCATTGTGATTCAAACTCCAAAACTGGTGAGGGCAGTGAAAGCATTTGCACTGCCAGAGCACATCAGTGGGGCAGCATCAAGGACTACTGGTTTGGTGAGGAAATTTGAGGAATATAAGGAGTTTAAAAAGAGATTACAAAACTTAGCCCAAAGCCTGGTGCAAGTACATAGCTCTCATGGAATCCAGCCAACATTTTTGGGTACAGCAATGGATTCACATCCCAAGCCCTGTTGTGGTTTCTTTCCCCCTGTGGTGATCTACATAAGAAATTCCACTCAAGAATTCACTGTTTGTCACAGCTACTATTCCAAGTTGGACAGCACAGCCTGACCCCGCAGTGTGAGTACCAATTTTGCAGGTAAGGATGAGGGAGGGGCTGTTGCTGAGAAGCAGCAATGGCACATGGCCCCAGGCCCCCCACATTCCAGACTACACTGTCCAGAGTTTGCAGTTCGTGCTCCTGTGTGGCAAAAAACTTCATCTCCTATGCAGAGAACCAGCATTAAAACCATAAAACACAGAAAATGCTTAGTCAGTTTATTGTGACTTCAGACTGTCAGTACTGACAGCACACATGCAAGTGCAATCTGTTTAAAATACACAACCAAATGATGCACAGGGAGGACAAGGATCAAGCTTCACTTGTGTGTCTGTACAGAAAGGAGCAGTGGGACAACAGGGCCTTCCCACACACAAGGACATGAGTGCCTGGGCATCTCCAAGGGCAGGGCTCCTCATTTTCCCATTTTATAGTCCAGCTGGCAGAAACCCAGACATTTTCAGGAAAGGTGACTGCTTGGCTAGTCCTCCTTCCCTAGTTTTACTTGTCTTGGAAAAGGCAATATGTAAATTATTTTAGACATTACCCTCTGGAATAAGCAGCATGGATAAGGATCAATACTCTCATATGTTTTTGTTCATGCTTCTACTGCAAGTCACTTGCTTCAATACTGCAGGAAATTGATCTTCACTCAGCTGTCCATCTCTGTTAAACTGATTTTTATGTCGTTTTTATTAAATGCTAAAATAATTATCAAAAAAACATTGACATGTTTCCTGATGGACAGTGTCATGTCAAGCTAAGCAAAACACCAACAACTCTTCCCTACAGCTTCTCACAGCCCATACTTTTGTGCAGACTGAGGCTTCCCTAGAGCAGCAAACTCGCTGTTTGTTCTCAAGGGCTAATCCTAGCCCACACTGATTCTAACAAATTTACCACCTTCATAAGCTATTCATAGCTCTTCCTAAAGACCTTATCAAGAATTAAAGGCAAGCATGAGCAGAATGAAGAGGTCCTGAAGATAAAATTAGAGGTCAAAGTTAACATCATAGGCAAGGTATTTATTCAGTTTTGATCAATGTGCATCAAAACTTAAATACTAAATACCTTCACTAATAAAGATATGAAGTATAAAATCAATAAAGGAAGCAGAGTAAAAGACATCAGTTATACAAATCAAACTTTCAAACTGTACATAAAAGCTCTAAATCACTAAATATGGAATTGGGAAAGCTGCCTATATGGATCTGGCTTTGGAATTTTTATTGTTTCCATTTCCAGTAAGGAATTTTTAGCCTAGAAAGGGTGAGAACACATGCATGTATGCACATACACACTCCATTTTTTAACCCCTAGTTTGCCTGAAAAGAGCCAAGATGATTCTTAAAACAAGGGTATTATTTAAGCAAATATTGCAGTATTGTTGCTGCATCCAAAAGGTGAACCTTCTGCAAGAATAAAATTTACAGAACTTTGGACTTAACTTACATATACAGCAAATAAAGTTAAGTAAGAGTAAAAATCAACCAAATGCCTTTACCTATGGAGAAACACTGAAGTCCTTCAGTTGATTTGAAATGTTTTGTTTACCCTCAATGGAAATACTAATCAAGGGTCACAGGTAACACGTTTTGTTTTCAATAGATGACAAAGCATAGCCAAAACCAAAGAAAATATTTAAGCATACAAAAACTTATTCTATAGAAGTATCTGTCTGTACAGCATTAATGAATTACACAAGTAATGTAAAAAAATTCTAAGAAAAAGTATCACTGAAAAATGAAACCACACAGAACACTGTTCAAAACACCAGTGTATATCCAACTCTCCTCTCCAAAAGCAAAATCAGCAGTTTTTCTCCTTAGAAGTCAGAAGCCAAGTGTATATTCTGAGTTGTATCATTCTCATATTTGTCTCCTTTCTACTGATTTTCTTCCCCAAGGTACAAGTGCTAACATTTCTGAGAAGGAAATCCCTTCTCTATTTTAAGGGAGGGTTTAACTCTCAATGAAAAGCACCTCAATTAGATGATGATGACAAACCGGTCCTTCTCCATTGCTTTACAATGCAAGAGGATCTTGCACAGTGTTATGCTACTTTTTTGCTATACTTAAATTGAACTTCATCCAACTAAGACTTCATATCAAAGGTAAAATCTCAAGATAGTGCCCACTGTACCAGAAGCAGCACAGGTGAAACTGGAGATGAAATGAAAAAACCTAAAAATCTTTGGATTTACTCCATTGCCTTAGCAGAATGGTCACTATACTACATATGGGATGAATGCCATTTTCCACAAAAATGAAGCCTTCCCACCACTCAGCTCTGCCTGAACTAAGCAAAAAGTTAAGTAAGCATTCTTGATTTACCTTTTTAGAGAAACTGATCCAACCTAAATAGCCTCTTTTCCACTGGGTGGGGTTTTGCCAAAAGGGAGACAAATATGTCAATCCCAAGATTTACTGCAAATGTTAACTTCCAGTGACATTCTTTCAGCCCTCTAATCTATACTGCCCTCTCCAAGCAGTTGCTTCCTCTTCCCAGGAAGCTCAATGTAAGTTGGATGCCAGCATTCCCACCCCAGCCAGGCACTTGAAGCCAACTCTGGAAATGTATGGCCTTAATATATCCTTGTCACATGCTATGAGCCAAGCTCTACATCAAGAGGTTATTTTAATGCTAGTGCAGATCCTGATTTCTACCCAGAAAAAGTAGAATGTGTGGAACCAGCTCCTGCAGCTCCAAACTGCTCCTGTGGTTGAAACAGACAAGACCCATGATAAACTCTGATCACCACCAACTCACGAGGTCTCACCACCAAGATAAATAACATAGCAAGAAACTGAGAGCTGAGTGGTTGCCATCAGAAATGGCAATGCAGCCCTAGGGGAACTGCAGTTATAAATAGGCAGCTCGGGAATAGTCACGGCTGAAGACACACAGAAAGCCCTTCAGAAGTTACTCCTGAACGAGGATAATAATTAGCTGGGGACATCTTAGTCCCAGGTCAATGATTAATACTATTAATGCCTGAAAATGCTCTAAGCCACTTGCATTTCAAGCTCTAGATATGCTTCATGTTCATAGATTAAAAAGTAAGACTAATTCACTTCCATCCTGATCTACTGCAAACAGAAAATTAAATTTATTTGTATCAGAATATACTCCCTATACCTACAAAATGCATACATCAACACTGTATTAACATATTCATGTATAAGACTATTGCTAAAGTTTGAAGGTTTGTCCCAGACCAACATAAAAGATATTTTTCAAAGATCCAAGAGAAAACACAGCATGTTGCAAACCATGCTCTTTCACTGTCTTAGATAAGCAAACAGGGCTTGAGGAAGCTTGCCTTTGCTGCCAGAGCCTCCTAAATAAACAAAAATGCACAATCATTAATAACTACCATATAGAGGACTTTAACAGAAATATGATTAAAGATGCAGTTAGCTATATCTATTTTTCACATCTTCAAATAATCACAGGGGGTTTATTTTTTGGCTTTGGTTGGGCATTTGTTTGTTTGTTTTCTTTTTTATTCTCTTGCTACTACTGTTTCCAAATACCTGGACTGTTTTTAAAGAATGGTTTCACCACAAGAAACTTCTGGCCTCAGTAGCTTATACAGTGCTAATTATTTAATAAAAGCAGAAGCTACAGCTTAAGTATGTTACATGTAAGCACAGGAAGGAAAATGAAAAGAAACCACTAGTCTTCCTTTACAATCCTAAGCTCCTAATAATTAACAGAAGTTATTTTAGTACATTTGAAACATTTGCCCAGTTGCAGCTTCACAACTCCCAAGCACACTTATGTCTCCCTCAGGGAATAACAGAGTCTGCAGTCAAGAGAAATAGGAGCATTTAAATACACTATTTGCCTAAATAATCCAGAGACATCTTAAAAACCCCTTAAGTATCTGCAACTGGGAAAATGCATACAACCACCATTTCTGTTTGCTTAAAAAAGGTACAAAAGAAACCCAAAACACAAAACATAAAAGAATGTCAAACACTCAGGAGCAGTAAAACACACAAGTTACTGGCAGCACTTGGTGCTTCCCACAAAACCAAGCTCTGCAAAAAAACTCTAAAAGCCAGGAAAGCCAGAGCTGAGAAGAGCCCCTCCAGGCATACTCCCAAAGCCCAGGACTAACACACATACACAATAAGAATAAACACTGAAATGAAGACCTTGGATGTGACCTGGAGTCCAGTCCCTGAGCATCACTTCCAGTCACTACCTTCTGCACTGCAGTCCCGTGTTAGCTGAGAACTCCACCCAAATTCCACTGAAGCCAAAGTCCTCACCTATCACCTACTGCTCACAGGCCCTTTGAGAGGGCTACGGATACACTCCTGTCCTGAGAAGTTTCAGAATGAAAGATTATCATCAGCATTAAGGTTCCCAAGTGTTTAAAAAGAAGAAAAGAAACCAACTTGATGATGACAGAGCTAAAAGCAAACTAAAATGATGCTTGCAATTCCTCTCAGTCCACACAGCCGACCCCCACCTGTTTTGGATTATGAACTCTTCAGGACAGAGAATCACCACCTTCTTACATTTTATATAAGAGTGCCACGCGTCTCTACAGGGCTACATAAATTATCTGTTCCCTGGAACAATGTCCTGGCTTTGCTGGGGAAAGGGCCTTGCTTCCTATGAAGCGTGAGCCAGATGTTGTAGAACTTGGTGGAAAAAATCCACCATCAACTGAAAATGGGCTTTGGACCAAGGACATTTAATAACCTCCTATTATGTATTTCTTTCACAGAATAAATTAGAACAACAGTTTAGAGAGCAAGGACCACAAGGATGTTTTACATAAACAGTATGTAAGACAACAGCAGAGCAATCCATGTTTATTTAGGATTACCTGTCACTGAATTGCAGATCCAAGAGCTCTACAGAGAAAACGATGCCATTATTTACTTATTTCCTGCTAAATTATTAGTAGCTCCCAGCGATTTTGAAAAATCCTCATTAGATGATTTTAGATTTTCCCTCATCTGAAACAGTACTACAACTTAGAAATACTAGAAGAAAGTATGATAAAGTCAGACTTTTGAAAATGACACTACCAAAAGACATTTATCTACTTTTCACTTGAATTCAGGACCAGAGGAAGGGGCACTTCTTCACCTATCTTTCCAGCCTCAACAGGGCAGAAATATGACCTGAATTTCACCAAGAATTGAGGCGTATTCTGTAACTCCACAAGCAACTGCATTACATGTGCTTGTTTCTGGTAAAATGCTCAACGAAATAATGCACTTTGACATTTAAATTGTTATTAAACTCTGGAAGTTGATAGGAACGGTTCAAATCCACTAAGATTCTGCTTGACTATGAAAATCTAAGTAATACTGCTTTCTCACATATTTAAGGACCAGCAAAAGACAGCTTAACACCAAACCCTTGTATTAACTTTCTTTAAAAGCCTCTCTGCAACTTAACAATGCACATGGAGTCTCTGTCAACTCCCCAGCCACAGCCTTTATTCTCTCCTCCCTCTTGGTCTCCATGCCTTGACATACAAAATCACCTTCCTGAATTTTTGCCTTGTCTTTTGTCATTTTAACATTCCCATGAAAATTTCTTCCACCTCGCACACCACTTGCAGCCAACAGCTAACCTCAGTACATTGAGGGTAGTTCATCAGAATACACCAAACGTGGCATTTTTTACGCCCTCATGTTCTAGAAGTGGCATTTCAAGGACACACTTCTCCCTCCCTGTTCAACTCAAAATCCTGCCAATAATGTCCTGAAGCCCCATTATGTGAACTGCTTTTAAAAATTCCTTTGCTGCAGCCTCAACTTCATATCGAGTTTGTGGAAGTGTCCTGCTGCCTTAGTTTGAAATGTGTTCCTAATGCCACAAATCACTTTCTTCCTCACTGCACCAACCTGAAACATGAAATGAGTCTTCATTTTACCTCCACATACTCTGCCTTATTCATTTCACATGAGACAGGAAAAATTTAACTCTGATTAAAGGAAATTGCACAGACAGAGACTGTGAGTAAGCTATGAGCAACTGTCCAAAGATTTCTTCCAACAAAGGAGAACTCAAAGGAGATAGTTTCCATCTGGTTTTCTTAGCCATAGAATTGTGTGTATGTGCTTAGAAACTTCAGAAATCTACACTGAGGAGTTGATTATATAAGATGAATGCCATTTAAAATGAAGCAGCTTTAACCAATTGCAGCACTCACACTGTGCCTAGATAATAATTATGTGCAAATATGACAAGATCTAAATGCCAAGATAGCCACTGTATCATCAGCATGGATAAGGAGTGCACTCATTCACATACTTGAAGTTTAGTGTATTTTACTTTCCAATTAAATTCAACACAGTAATTTCTGCTATTACACTAGTCACTACATAATTGTAAGGCACATCATATCTACAGTAAATAATCAAGTAATCAAATACACATGTCAAATAGATAAGCCACTCAAGAATAAATATTTTATTCACATCTTTAAGTATTACAAGCAGATATATCCAAGAGAGAGAAAACACTGTGGTAAAATGAATAATGTGTAGAATAAAGCATAGGCTACTATGGCTTAGCTTTGTTTCAGCAAGTAAAAAAACCTCAAAGTATTTTGATAAAATCCTAAGGAGGCACTATTGACACATTCTGTGCACACTAACAGCTAAGCACAAGCATCACATTTGGAAAAATAACTCCCACTGTCAGTCAAGAGCAACAGAAATCTGAAAATCCAAACATTTTGTCAGCATATATACTCCTCACCAGCCTTTATCAAGGCATCCCACACTGACACGCAGGGTAAAGCACCTTTCAATTCTTCCTTTCAGGAATGACCACTTAAAATTATAACAAAATACAGCAAATTACCTCAATGGACAACAAGTCAAAAAGGAGTGTCATGGCAGTTCAGCAGACAGCAAAGTTTATGCTATCTTCTCTGTACTAAAGACAAAACAGCTCACCATTTTTATTAGCCTGCAGATTTTCATTAACATAACTCATAAATAATGTTCTTCACATTATTCTTGAAAAAAAACCCAACAAAAAACAAAACAACAAAGACCAAAAAGGAACCTTAATACCATGCTGCTTTGTAAAAATAATTTCCAAGTCATTACTCTTGACCATATTTCACTTTGTAGTTTATTTGCTGCAGGACTCTTTTTTCTAGTCCTTCCGTGTCTCTGTCCAACCACAAAGTTTGTTGAATCATTTTGTGGATTGTGCATTTCTTTCTTAAAAGGCCATTGCATTTCTCAACCAAATATTTATGCTTTCAACAGTATCAATTATAAGCTGCAAGTCGTTTTTTTAATAACAGGATGCAGCATTTACCCACAGAAAAAAATCACCACCTCACAACATCTTCTGGGTTAACCCCCACAATGAAGCACAGCAAATACTCATCATGCATATTTTAACATTCCTAGTTAAAGAACTGGTAAAACTGTAAAATTGTTTTTGTGCATGGATAACAGGAGAATACATCAAAGAACCTGTTGCTCATCTCATTCCATGTATGGCTGGTAGCAAGGAGACACTTTAAACAACAGAGTAATTTTTAAACATTTAATCAATACATTGCAAACTGCACATGAAGTTTAATTAGTTGGTCACATGCATAGTAATTGGTTGGGTTTTTTTCCTCTAGTCAGGTGCTGTTATATAACTGAAATATCTTTCTTACCTTCTGAAAAAAGTCTTCCCCACTTTTCCCTTTGCCCTCTGCAGCAGCTGTAAAACAAAAGTGGGATCTGATTACTAAATACACAGGAGAAAATCTACAGGCTTACATATAGAAATTCTCAGTGAGTACATGCTACTGTAAAATAAGAACTCTGGCTGCTTTTTCTCATGCAATAAACGTTTGTCAACAACTGAGTAATACCCAGATCAACCTTGTTAATTAACTGTTAACTCAGCTATTCCAACGTGATAGGAAATGCAAGTGAGCAGATACAGGCTGGAGGCATGAGATGACTTCTACCCCAGAGGAAGAAGTGCCACTACATTTGAAATAAGCTTATAGTAGCTCAAACAGACTATGAAGAAGATTGTTTCCTTTTCTCTGGAGAAAAGGATGCCTTCAAAAAGAACTCCAAGGGTGGAACAGTTTCTTGAATACAGGATTACTGAAGTAACTTACACTCATGATTTTTTTTTATTTTTTTTATTTCTCATGTACAAAACAACCCCCTTCAAGCCCACCCCATCACCCTGGCTTCAAAGCTATGTTGCAACTACTTAGTTCTGCCCCCTCCTCCAATTACACAGCCAATTCCAAACTCTCAAGGAACTGTTAACTCAGCTATTCCAACGTGATAGCAAACGCAAGTGAGCAGATACAGGCTGGAGGCATGAGGTGATTTCTACCCCAGAGGAAGAAGTGCCACTACATTTGAAATAAGCTTCTCAAATCTCAAAAACAACACTTAAATACCACAGAGAAGAGCAAAGTAGCAAGTTTTATCTAACACAGTTCAGAAGTTCATGATTCAATTCCAGTGCAGCCAGAGCAGAGGCAGCAAATGAAGCCTGTCAAGCATTCATCTTGCTGCAGAGCAATTCCAGACTCCTCAGTTCCACAAGTCTGTGAAAGAAAAGCCCTCCCCACCTTCAAAACCCATAGGTTGCCTGTATGAGAAGAACAAACTGGCTCATATTTCACCAGAACAAGGTTTTCTGGAAGCAGAGAAAACAACTGGGGAAGGTTTGTTTTCCAGATTTAAAAGCTACTGATACAAGCAAGAAAACACAACTTCCTTGAAGCAGCCCCTTGATAGGTGCACATTGCTTGACATGTTTTCCATTAACTCAGGAATAGATAGGAAATGCTTTTGGGAAGTGAGGAACACACCACTCTATTTAAAGTGGAACATGGGACCAACATGCTTTTAATCAGAGGGTACATGAGATAAATTGGAGACGAGAACGTGACAGATGTGTGGCTGAAGCTGCAGCTTTGAGAATAGACAGATTTTGTTCCAGCTGCAAATGCATAGTTTCCAAACTGAATACAAACATGAGATGGCTTAAGATAATAGCAGTGATGCTCTGCAGGGCATTAAATAGAATGCTGACAAAGTAGATTCCAAGATTTTTATTGTAGGTTTATTTTTAATATGAATCATTCTGGTGACCTAATTTACAGCTTGGCCCCACCAACAACTGATGGCACAACAGATAGAATCCAACAAGCACAGACAGAATGGGAAAGAAGAGGGAATGAAAACATCCCAAAACGGGTTCACAGGAAAAATACCCACAGCAGTAGAGACAATAGGAAAGTTGGAGCAAATGGCACTTCAGAAAAATCTTTAGTTAGTAACTCGTAGGTTTAGTTTTTACAACCTACTATAAAGATATGGTCTTTCATTAGTGCTTTTCAGCACATAAGATGCTTTATGATAACCCACTTGTCAAGTCTTGAGATATCTGTGAAAAGGCAGGGCAGACTGTATGGTGGCTTTTGGAAAGACACTGAAGTTGAAGGTCTGTACCTTAGAACGATTCTTCACATGTTAAGAGACACTGCAATCTTTTGTCACTTCAAGACAAGTGTCCAAGACACAGCACTACTTAACCCAGGAAGATGCATGCCTCTGATTATACCTCATTTTTCTATATTAAGGTGGTCTAGTCATTACTATCTCCGATATGCATTGAATTAATAAAGAAAAGACACCCCAAATGGTGGCTTAAAGTATTTTGTTACACTTACAATGATATATTTCACCATAAAAGAAAAAAAAAAGCCTAAAAACTTGAAGACAAACTACATGAATAAGTGTATTATGCTTCTTTTGAGGTTAATTTTTTTCCAGCTATTGCCTCCCTTTTCCCTCCTTCCTCTTACGATATAAATTTTTGTACCAAATATCTACTTAGTCTTTCATTTTACTTCCTAAATTTCCTCTGGTTTTTATGAGGAGCAATTACAGTTAAAGAAATTTAAATTCTATCAGTAGTTTAGGAATTTTGTGATGCTCCCCACAATTACTGAATGTTTACTCTCAAACACATGTATGTTTACCCCCAAACTAAGTACCTATGTTTAAGAAAGCTTCCAATATATGTCTGAAACATTTTTGATTCATGTGAAATTATCTTGAAGCCTTTCTGCTCTCCCAACTAGGTAAAGGCAGTTTTAGCACTTACAAAAACAACAGGAAAAGCCAAAAACAAGGGCAAATTTATCAATTTCTTTTATAATTGAAAAGCTAAATAGATTTTGTTACAGCAAGACAAACCTAGCATCTTTTGCAGGGAAATAAGAGATATGAAATTCATGCAGAAACCATTAAAACGCAAATCATTTACAGTATTCTCCACAAGCAGATGCAATTTAGTAAGGCATTGAGGTTTTCCTTAAATCAGATAAGCTGAGATAAAAGCAAACTTGAATTTGTGTTTAGGAAAAAAATCTCTTAGGTCATCATATCCCAAGATCATCTTTTCTAAACAAATCTTGTGAGTATTAACCCCGACCCTCAAAATAAGCTTCAGCTTTGAAATATCATATTAAGAAGCTCACTATATTTACATCTGACAATGCACTCTGGCAGATTATTTTTGCAATCTTAGTAATAATTAGATTTTCAAACCAAGCTTTATTCGAAAAAGCAGGAAGTTGTCAAGTTATCAAACACCAAAGACAACAAGCCTTTTGTGGGAGGCTGAGGGGGACAGCAGTGCTGTACCTGTGCTGCATGGAAGGCACAATAGAGCTCATCTCTACTAAATTTGAAATAAACTTTCAGATTTTAATGGACAAAGTGTCACATTTTCTGAAATTAATGACTTCAAAATACTATACCAGTAACAAACAACTGATAATAAAGAAGCAATAATAAAATTATTGCCTGGCACATGCCTTAGGAGATCACTCCACCCATCTGCCAGTGGTCCCTGTCCCCAAAGCAGGTTTGAGAGAAATCACAAACCAAATGCTAATTAATCCAGTTGTACCCGACTTCTGACTGACAAATTGTTTCATTTCTGCCAACTCAAGAAATACCGTTTTCTTAGAAAACAGTATTTACTTTATGGTATTGAATAGACACTTAACCAACCCTCACAAAAACTAGGATTACTTTTACACAAGGTGGCTACATTGGTTTCAGAAATACAGATGAAACCTACGTAAATGTGCATAACAAGCATTTTATATTTTAAGCTATACTCTGTTTATTGTAATTTCTTCCATACCATGAAATATTTTATATTAAGATTTTTGCTTTTCAAGACATATTGGATTGCTGAGGTTCCATCCAATACAAATATGAAACAGTTGAAACAGGTGTTAACTGTTATGGTACCCATGAAGTGCACCATTTGTCTACTTAATCACCAAATCATAAAAAGACCCAATTGTAATTTCTAGGTTCACATGGAAAAAATGAATTTGAGCTTTCACTTCAAATGTTATTTCAGTTATTAAAAAAGTTATTACAATACAGGTCATATTTTACAGGAAGGGAATCCAAGATACACTGATTAAATCAGGTCTTTAAATGAATTACCGTAACTTTGCTGACCTCACACATCAGTTTTGTGTCTCATTTTCTCAACTCTTGAAGTTATCAAAAACTCAGTAACTGAGTGTGATTGAGTTGGTGACTTTGCCTTCACATTGGTTAGTGTCAAAACTTCCTCTGTCTGCATTGAAAGACTACATTTTTAAGAGAACAAAAAAGCATGTTCTGCTCTTCAGCTCTCAACTATGATGAAACAAAATCATTCCTTGTATCAAAATATTCTTTAACATGACATATTATTTTCATTTTATCAGGACAAACATGATTCCAAGAAGCTGTAGAATAATATACCCGAAGGTAAAAGCTCAATTATCCTTTACCTTTCCTATGAGAAAGATTTCATAATGCTTATGCCAAGAGTGTCTTTATGTTATTTAGGTTTGAGTTTTTTCTGAAACTGCCACGGAAACATGCTAGCTACATAACAGTGTTGTTTTTTATTTACTCCTAACTTTTTAAATGGAATGGACAGTTGTTTATTGAAAGCCTGAGCTATTTCTTCAAATTTACCAAGCTGCTGTCATACACAAAGAAACCCAACCAAAAACTTCTTTCATTGAACCAGAAACCACCTGACAAAGAGATTGTGTTTTCCTGTGCACCAAGTCAGACACTAACCCACACATCCTCTGAAAGCTTGCTTATATCAAGCCAAGATAAAGAATTCCACCCCCATGACCACAGAGTTAAGCCAAATTGCTGAAAATATGCCTTTAGGAATAAAACGATAGAGCGTACATTGTTAAAGAAAAAAAATCTAACCTTAAGTTGAATTTGCTGAAATCCAAACAAAATTTTCCATTTTTCTTGTAATTGCAAAGCCAGTCTCACTTCCAGTTTTCAGCTTAGGAACTAAGAAGTCACAGAGACAACTCTAATAAAATATACAGTCTGGCAAAAGAAGGAACAAAACTTAAGCAAGCAAGAGATCTGCATAAAAAATGCAAATATTTGAGACTGTTAACTGGCTTTTCAATAAGGTTATGTATTCTTTTGACTTCAGCAATTACAATAAGCTTCATAAAGTAACCTGTTACATATAGCAATCTCAGTATTTCAGAGTCTTATGTGGCTTCAAGGAGTTTTCCAGAGTTGATGAATGAAAATTAGACATTCAATTTCTCTTAAACTTATATACACAGCAATCTTCAGGGTTTGAGGATGCTCACTATAGACAGGTCAGAATCAACTGATGGTACCAGCAAAGGAGACAGAGCAAGGGGAGAAAAGCTCCAAAATACTTGAGAAATTACTGGAAAATTCACCAAATGAGAAAAAAAGTAAAAAATACCTGTCCATACAGCATGCTGACAAGAAGTAATAATGAAGCCAGGACCGACATGGTATCTGGAATATTAGAGAAACTATCCACTATTTACATATTTTGTGACAAAACGACTCTGAGGGTGAAAGTGTCACCTTTTATTAAGAAGTCAGATAAATTTTAAAAGTCCAAACAAAACCATCCATGATGGAAAATTAATGTTTATAAGGGGGCATTCTTCCTCTGTTAGAGCAGCCAAAGAACTGGAAGAATTTCAGCATGCTCAGTAAATGACAATAAGTAGCCTGTCAAATATCTGGACCGTTGTGGGTGGGTTCCACTGTATCTGCTCCAGTTAGCAGGAACTCAACACACAATTGCTGAGCTATCCACAGAGAGGCCAGCTGTGCTCCAGCATCTGACAGACCAAGCCAGTGCGGGGAACAAAGCAGGCTGAGTCCAGGGTGCTTCTACCCTGCCATCCAGGCTCCGCAGGCTCTTTTGGGACTCTTTGCCAGCTGGAGGAGGCTCCCTGGATGAAGGCCTGTGTCATCAGCATGTGACTGTAAACACTGACAGGTAGCATACTCATCATCTTCATTCTCCCCTTAATACTAGTCATATTTACTTATAATAAACAAACACTTTTCAACTCTCCTGAATATTATACTAAAATTAAATCATTGGTGCCAAAATTAAGATTAAACCAGCTCTACAACCAAAATTCACAAAGCTTCACCCACCCATCATTTGTGACGAATAAAGGGAACAGCAACACAGAGAAAAAGGGAAAGCTTAAAATAAACTACACTTGCTTCCACTAGCTCTGCATGCATTGTCAGAAAAGAATGCACGAAAAAAAACCCAAACCAACAACATACACACTGTGAGGACCAAAAAGACACTGATTTTCACCAAAGATTCCTAGATATTTCCTCATAGTATTTCTAGGGACTTGACAGATTTGGTGACTGAAAGATAAGGGGAAAAACAAACAGAAAAGGGAAAGAAAGGAAAAAATAGTTGGGTTATACAGAAAGCAACTTGCTTTCACCCATTCCACCATCAGTATTTTTAGAGTTGCATAACTATAAAACTCTATCTAAAAATCTTTAATTTAATACATAACTGTAAATGTTAGATATCTAACAGATTTTTCTAATTCTGCAAAACAAATGTATCCCAAGGGAAAAAGCTGTCTCTCAAGACTCTGCATAGCAATAAATCTGCTTGTTTATTTATTTTTAGAGACAAGCCACAGCTTGAAGGCAGGCTGTGAAGCTGGGGTTGCTTTGGGAGCCCCTTTCTCCTTGGTGGAAATCTCTCCTTTCAAAGGCACACGTGGGTGCAGCTCATGCCCACAACCACAGAATGTTGCCTGGTGTGATGTGGAGCACAGAGAGTGCATGGCACGAGACTGAAGGGAGTTAAATGAAGATAATCAAGTGACTACTTTGCTTCCTGCCAGCCATTCCAGAAAAAAGCCAGGGAAACTGAGTAGCTGTCAGCACTGTACTACCTGATTAAAACTACTACACTAGCTGCCACTTGTTCACTGTTAGAGCCACAAATGCTCCATCATCTCTCTAACTGGGTAAAATATTCCTGGAAGTCTCCTACGTCATCCTTCAGATGCACTCAAGGACTCTTGCTGTTTCCTACAGAAGATAGCCAGCTGATGCTTCCAAACAAATTTTCAAAGCCTGACTGAAGTCTTCATTCCCATGGCTGACAAAATAAATCAAAGCCCCTGCTTTCTGGGATTTAGTAGAGGGCTTCTTGGAAATTGCTTAACTAATAAAATTCAACTGAAAGCAGCAATAAAACCAAAGCACAACTTCACTTAGGATTTCCTGAAAGCATAAGGAGTCTCAAACAAACACAAGTTTTCCATTTCAAGTTTGTAATCACTTTGATGGTACCGTGAAGGAGAATATCCATGCAAACAGTGTGCCCAGCTACCAGGTTATGGGAAAGATCAGAATTGCAAGACAGACACACTTGTTGATTTTCCATCAAATAATTACAGTATTATCCCCAGATTTTTAATTACAAGTTACATTTTTCTTCCATTTTAATCAATGGATGAAGACAGCTTTTTGACACCTAAATAACAGCCAAGTTGTACACCCTATTTCTAGATCCTCTTACAACAAAATGTCTGTGCTACTGATAATCACTTTTTTAAAAGTGAGCCTATCAAAAAGTCAATTTTAAGACAGCTTTGTTTAGATCCTTTGCTATCAGCATGAGTGAAACCTGATTAAAACTTTAAGTACATTCGAAGCACTGTAGCTCCCCCAGTTTTGAGAAGAACACCTTTGAAATTATACTGGACACAGTAATAAAATGACTTTCATGTTTATAAAACATTTTTTCTGCCTATATATATATATAAATAAAGCATTTGTGACCTCAGTCTTCCTTCACTCTTTGCCAAGCAGCTCCCTGAGAGATGCAGAGTGCAATCAGTCACATCCAAAAAGCATCACCTATACTGAGAGGCATAAAGGAAATGTGATGTGGTTTAGCTTCTATTATTTTAATCAAGGAGTTAATTGCCTCCCTACCTCCAAACAGGCCTTTCAGCATTTCCATTTTCCAGGAAATTGGAACTCTGTACCCAAAATGATAGGATGGCCAGAAAAAAATTTCACATTGTATTAATTTGTTCCAAAACCTTTGTAGTCAAAAACTGACAGCAGCAGCATGCAGCCAGCCGTGAAGGCTGCAAGAGCACTCTCCCACTTCAAACACAGCTTAGATGTTATCAATTCCCTTGACCTGTTATCCAAAGAGAGGTAGATTTGGGGGAGAAAGCTGGAGATGGGCAGCTCTAGCAGCTGCAGGAAAATCTCACCAACATACCATGCTATTATAAAATACTTCTCTGTATAACAATAAAAATTATGCCATGAACATACCCTGCACTAAATACGGGGCTGTGGCTCCCTAGGAAAGTATTTAAAATAAAAATATGGAAGACAAGGACCCAGGGTGTAGCACTTTGCCCGTTCCCTTCAGTGTGGCCACTGTAAACACTCTGGGACAGAACAGCTGAGTGAGCTGCCCCTGTGCAGTCACACATCTGGAAATGGGCCAAAGCATTCATGGAAGTGCGGGAGAAATAAGAGATGTACAGCTCTACAGTGGGACTGCCTTGAGTCACTGGATGTGACAGCTCAAAAAAAAAAAAAAAAAAAAAAAAAAAAAAAAAGGCCTTTGAGTGCCTCAGGAGGCAGAACCTCCCTTGCTGCCAGTGCCTGACAGATCCAACTCTGCCTCCAAGCCAGAGTATCCATTTAACAGGACTCGCTGTTTACAGGAGGAAAGAAAATCAGAATATCAGAAGTGCCCCGGGGGCTGACAGAGGATACCTGCCAAATACAAAAGCTCTGCTCTCAGCAGATTGATGGCTGGGGATATTCTTTCTATTTGTTTAGCATTCAACTTTCCCTCAATGCACAACCACTTTTCTTGTCAGGTTTGAGCACAGATACTGCATGATTCATTGCATGGGAGGGAAGAATGTAGCAAGGCTGTAAAAAAATTAGAAACAAAAACCCTACAGATTTGGATAAAAATGTACACAATATTTTTCTGATGGTCCTGCTTGTTATGAGTCATTCACAGATGTGGAGTTAAAGGAGAGAAGCCAAGATTAAGTCAAAGACAAAGCTTTATACAGGAAACCATTTAAGGCTGTTGCAATGCAGGTTAAACACTGAGCTCCAAGGCCTTTTCCACCAGTAAGGAGACACTGCCTGTATCTCGACCCATTATGCTGAACAAGACTTTGTAATGCATCTGACAGGGACAAAAAAAACCCCATTATTTGGAATTAAAGTCTTTTGCTTTTCTAAAATTCAACCAACCCCACAGTCTCCAGCTTCCTGGATGAAACTGGAATATTTGGAGAGCAAAACAAGAGTTTCCTTTTTCTGTCCAAAACCCATACACTCTTAATTTCTATCTCTGTCAGAAGAAAAAAACTCAACAGGCTCAGTTTTTGAAATAACACAAGTTGTTAATCTTTTTCTAGGTGCCTGTTCTCCCATTTCTGCATGTCCATACAGCTGGTAACACTTGCAAATCCACACACCCCAGGCTGTTTGGCATCTCCTTTTCCCTTAACCTGAGAATTTTGAATGCCTGCCATCTTCTATTTTGCATTCATCAGTTTCAAAATATAGTGATCGCCTTAGACGTAAATTCTTCCCCAGACAAAAATCCATTTCAGGCTTCTTGTTATATTTTAATTCCAGCTTCTAAGGCATGTGACAATAGAGGAATTCTAGAAGAGGGGTGTTCAGTTTAGAACAGTTGATCTCCAGTTCAGGGTAAAACTGATTCACTCTTGTACACTAAGTTTGTAATATGTTAGACTACTGACAGTACTACCTTAACAGTGAGTGCCCACTTGACATCAGCTGTTGCCTTGAGTATTTGCAAAAAGCAAATTGGATCTTTTTTGTATCTTTTACTTCCCCTAAATGAAAAACAGTTTAAATTTACATATAGAAAAATGTATACCCACTTAAAAACTTCATGAGAAGGATAACTGAGCTATAAACCAGCATTAAATAGCAAAGGACAAAAAGTTTAAAAAGCCAAGAAGAAAAGCTTAAGATAAATTCAAGTATGTGCAGGCATAAGCACTGGGGTAAGGCACTGATGCATTCAGTTAATTAAAAAATAAGAAAAAGAAGACAAAGGTAAAAAATCACACTTAAACACAGAACCCCATTTTCAGGAATACACTGTGTCTCAATTCATAGCTGTAAAGACAGGAAAAAATGGTGCCAGTTTATTCTTGGATACCATCATAATCTACATAACATTTGAAGAAGGCAAGTTCATCAGTTTGACCCAAGAATTAAAACAATTTGTTCCAGTAATATCACTGAGGAAATTGCAAAGCAAATTTTTAAAGAGAGAGTGGGATGAATCCCCCCAAAGGTTGGAAGCAAAGGAAATAAACTCACCCATCCACCCAGACTAGAGCTGTGTACCACCACAACAAAATGTGCAACAACTTGTCCCCCATTTTTCCATGCACTTCCTAGGCAAGAAATCCAAATTATGCATCAGCACGAAAATACAGTGATTTAAGTTACTTTGCCAAACTCAAGTTTACTCACAACACCAAGATCTTTCTGCTTTTAAGAAACTAAGGAAATGAAGTAATTGTTTAAGTAAGAAGATCAAAGCACAACAGAAGTCTAGACCCTTTCTGGTAAAGGTGAACAAGCTTTATTTTCACAGCTGGTTTTATGGCCACATTTTCATCATCTACATGAATTTTTCTTATGAACAGTTCCCACATTAAAAAACACAACTGCTATATACAGCTGCCAAAGTATTAAATTATTCTGTTTATGTGCATGTATGTAAATAAAAACATATACATTCACAGCCAATCAAGAATGTCAAGCTGCATAATTAGGATTTCTAGACACAGTTTGCAGTAATATAAAATGGTTTACACTACAGAAGTAAAATTTGGCCAGAAGCTTGGTATCCATACCAGCTCCAATTATCCAACATTAGGTGATGTGGACTGCATAAAGTGTTAAGAATAATCTACTACCTTATAATTTAGAATTGTGGACTGTTTTGCAGAGGACAGCTAGCTTAAAACAAGCAAAAGCACTCAAAAAAATTTAAACCAAGTTGGTTTTAATCTCCTAAATTGAATTACTTCACCTGGGAAATCCTACCTGCTTTTTCACTGAGGCAGCACTACAGATATAAGCAGTTCTGGACTGACACACAGTAGATACCCAGAAAAACACTGCTCTAAGCTGGCTCCAGGAGAGAGCCCCTTCTGGGCAAAAAGATACAACTCCTCAAGAAATTCTGCACTTCTACTGGTAGCATTTCTTTATATTTTGAGTTTTTCAAAATAAATAATCTTCTATGAAAAGTTTGCTTTTCATAGATTTTGGTAGAAAATTCTTGTGAAATTCAGGTAAACAATGATAAGATTCTTCCACCATCTATTTCTCGTTAATTTTCATCAATAACTACAGAAAACCTACAACAATTTTCTCTACAGTAGAAGAGGATCTGATAAACCATGCTGATATTGTATTTAGTTTGCTATATACTCTTTCAGAAAACCTCAGCATTCTTGCCAAACCAATGGTAAGGTGGCATTTACAAGTGGAATTTCAAGTTACACAAGCAAGCAGCAAAGCTGCAGAATCATTACTGTTTCACTGTGAAGTTCTTTACACTCCAAAGAATGCATGATGGCTAAGGACTAGGAAATTGAGCTCAGGTTGTGTATGACAGTGTCAAAGGAAAAAGACCACAAGTTAGTTACCTAAAAGTTAAAATAAACCCAAACCAAAATCTTATCTGGCAGAGCATACAGTGATATTTATTCAAATACCTCAATGCTATTGAGATTTGTCCTTCAGAGATTCCAAAGCTCTTTCTGAAATTGAACACAGACATGCTGGAAGCACACATCACTAAAGGCTACACATGGGTGAGAAGTTTTAACTGCCCCTTCACCTTAAAGCACTGATCTAGGCTGTTAGCACTCTTCACATGGGGACTCCTCCCAAATTTGGGTGGATCTTAAGTAAGGAAAATCCACCAAGGATGCAAATGGTGCAGCATTTAAAAAAAAAAAAACCAAAAAAACAAATTAACATCTTATAGAAATAAAGGTGTACCATTTTATAGCTCAGTCATCAAACCCTGTATGCATTTTTGGGCCTGGCTTTCATACACATTAACATGCTTAAGTTACTTTTTCTTGGTTTCCAAGCTATGTCTTCTGGCTACAGGGGAGATGTACAGAAATGCAACTGTCCCTCCACCCCAAAGTCTCTAAACAAATGAGTCTTTAGAAATCCAGCTGCATTAACCACTGGATTCTTTGTGATTTCCACCTCCTAGAGACAAGGTCCTGCCACAGGGTAGCTGAAACACTCCCAAGGGACTGCAAAGTCCTGGCAACACCTTTGAACTGCTACACTTGTGAGGAGAAAGAAATCTTCATTTGCACATTTCAGTACTCAGGAAGCAACCCTACAGAGGGGTGAAACCCCCAGCAGATGCCTGGACTGCCCAAACCTAGCCCAACACTGCTGTGGGCATCAGACTAACTCTAAATAAACATCACTTAGGAGTGTGTGCACCAAGACTTGAAAGCAAGCCTTTGTGGGCTGCTGAACCTTTTATTCAAACCTTACGAAACTGAGAGAGGCATTTAAGGACTGGGCAGGAAGTGGAGAGTTGAAGTTGTGTTGCCTACACAAAATATGTAACTCAAATCCTAAGATTCCTTTCTTTCCAAGCACAAGCAAATCACTGACTACAGTGTATGATCTAAAAGACTAGCATCTGGCCCCCTGCTATCTAATTTGTATTTTTATGGACTCAAAGCTATTTCTACAACTGCTGTTTACAAGAAATATATAAGCCAGGAAAACTCTAGAAAGCTGCATTTACACAACCTTGTGATACAGTGCAGGAAACACTTAAGCTAAATTAATGACCACAAGTAAACAAGAAAACATTGTTTTGTGCTTTAAACAACTGGAATTCAGAGTTACACAACTCATTCATCTAGAAACCTTGATTATTTCTGAAATTAAACTCCCCTTTATTATGTTCAAGACTCAGGAAAGTCCTGCTTAGAAAGCTGATACAATACAAAACCCTCTAAATTCATGCAAAATAAACTGGAAAGAAACTTGTAAACTTAAAGGATATAAAATGTCAAGCGTAGGGAAGTGAAAAATTAAAACAAAGAATGTGCAATTTCTGCCAAGATCTAGAAAAACAAACAATAACAAGTAAGGAACTAATATTTGGCACACTTCTGCCTCCAGCTCCTGCATGGGGGCTTTAGCTCAAGAAATATCATATTTTTGAAAACAAAAAGAGGCTTTAACAGCAAGATGTTAGTGCAGCTGATTTAATGCAATGCTGTTTTCAGGACTGTTTTACCATTTTTGCTCAGTGTTACTCAATTTGGATCTTTTCCATAAAAGTTTGTCAATTTTTTTTTTCTGTAATATGTCATAGATCAACTCCTTTTCCTGTAACAAATACAAAAACAATTCCTTATCACCAAACACAATAACATTACCACCTATTCATAAAAACCACTATGGGCTGAGCATTGTGTAACATCTCTCATCATGTTGCACTTGCAAAATATCCCCATTTTTTATAAATATTGCCCATGTGTTTCATGCTTTCAAAAAGCTTTTGCCAAAACACTCACTTTTCTAGTGACATGGAAAGCTGAGTAATCTGGAAGGAATGTCAGTGTACCAGAGAGAAAAATTAAACTTTCAAACCTTGCTATTTGCCCTGTTACCTGGCAATTGGTGTCCTTTGGAGTAATCATAATTAACTGACATAATTAATGCACACATCCAGATCTGTTGAGGCTGAGCTGACATGGTACACTTAGCAATTTAATGAACAAGGAGCATAGTGTCACTCTCAAGACTCCATAGTGAATAAAACTAAAACCACAGCCAGTTTTTGGACAAAAAAAAATCTTAAAGTATAATCTGATAATTAGATAACAATTAGATTCCTATGGTAGCAGATAAGTTAGACTGGAAACCACTGGAAAGCGGGTTTTACTAAACAGGTACATGTACATGGTACAACAGGTAATGAGGTTCCTTGCAAAAAGACCAAAAAATAACTAGCATAAAACATCAACTTAAGCATCAAGGAAGCCCTGGCAAAAGGAAAAATATTATCCAAAAGTCTTTAAAATAAGCACAGCCAAGAGCCATACACAGAAAACACTAGAAGAGATTGCTCTTGAGAATAATTCTAGCTAGAAATGATAAAGACAGCCAGTATAGGAAAAAGGGCTCCTTTATTTATTTATGGAGCCACATTTGCTCCTGAGAAATCCCTAACTCTGCATGACTCATATGATGTAAAGCACAAGCAGGCACTTCCAATAAGGTCCGTCCAACTCAGTTATACAAACAGGGTATTTTTAATTTACAATAACCACATCTGTATGCTGATATGTGGGAAAACAAGAACGCCGTGCAAATGCCTGATTTTAAACAACAGTTTTGTTTCTAACAGGCAAGGGGGCTTTGAACTGCAAACCTTCCTAAGGAAATACAGTCCACTTGAGAGCAGGGGGAAGTAGCTCAAAGTCAGCATTCCCAGACATAAATAACCATGTACTGGGGTCAGCTTTCTGCAAAAGAAACAAGTTACCCATCGATAAAAAAATGACTATAGGCGTGTTTGCAATAGCCATCAATAGTTTCTTCAACCAAAAATGAACCATGTGAGTGTTTTATGTCCAACAGAATTAACAATAAACCAAGCCTCAAGCACACAATTTTGCTGCAGAGTAAAAATATAATGGCACTGTTGCCACTTGACAGCCAAGGCGATCTCAGCTTTGTATTTCAGTGAAAAACAATCACCACCCTGGAGCACAGATTGGTCAATACCCCTTATGTGGCCACTTTGGGCTACTGTTTCCAGTAAACACCAGCTAGTAGTCCACTTCAAAAACAAAAAATAAAGCATGGAAAGAAAGCCTTGTTCTAGTCCTAAGCAGATCCAGTTAAGAAATATTGAAAAAGACAGCTTTAGGTTTTCATTCTCTATCAAAATGTGTAACAAATAGGAGTAGATGATGAACGAAGAACAGCAGTAACAAAATCACCCCAATCAAAACCACACAGTCTATGTAAGAGGTGAACGTGCTGTAACTCAGCCTTGCTTTCTCTCTGATGACTATTTCAAGTCATGTAATTTTTCAACACCAAAATGCAATGCATGCAGGCAAGTATCACAATTACAGAAAAGCCTGTCATTTTCCAAGTCCTCCATTACTTCCTTGAAGCCTTATCAAGCCCTCAGAAAAGAAATCTCACATATTAGGCGAGATTTAGACTTCTTGGAAGTTCTGTAATTAACTTGCAAGTTAAAAAAAAATAAACATATAATATATATAACCAACCCAAAATAACATCTAATGCTTCTTCCTCTTATAATTTAACAAACCCCCCCTCACAGAGCAACCACTTAAACTGTGTTGTTCCCAATATACTGAGCCTCTGACCTTTATTTCAGCTTTTCTTAAACACACAGAGCAACTCAGCATCAAAAAAGGTCTGTATTCCCACAGGTTTGCAAGAACTACACAAAGCCTGGAATAATGCTGAATAAGCCACAAAGCCATCCAGGAGACAAATAAAAACAAAGCTGTACCACCAGCTGTAAAGTGAAAATTTAAGGTTAAGTATTTTACTCAAAATTGCCAACCCAACAATTATTTTCCTGAGAAAGGAAGGAGAGGATAAATGATGGAGCCCCTGAATATGAAAATGCCTGCTACTGAGGAACAGAAAAGTTAAAAAAAGCCATGACAGCCTTTGCTCCTTGCCATCCAGAAAACTGTGCTAAAAAAAAAAAAAAGAAATTGTCTACAAAAGATTCCAAACATTCCTCTTCCACTACAATTATATAGATTTCAAGATGTTCCACAGCGAACCACAGCTTTGTGCAGTGCAAAGCAGCCAACAGAAAAAAAACAATCTTCCTGCAGTTAAAATGGATTAGCTTTAAAACCAAGCAGAAAGGGAAAAAACTGAAGACTTGCTGCTCTAGTTCCTCTGCTGAATGTTTGGAAAGTTCATGTTTCAGGAGTCTTTAAGCAGAGTAAACAGCAGGAGACTGCACTGGAAGAAGAAGGTTAAACACCAAGTTCTATCGATAGTCAGGGATCTTAAATCACAAATGCATTGAGAAAGGGTAAAACGAGTCCCCATACAGAGAACTGAAGCCATGCTCAGCTCTGCTGTCAGCCAGCACACACAAACACCACCAGGGAAAAGGGGCATTTCCAGTCAGAAAAATCCTCCCTACAGTGCAAGCGCCCACTCAGAATAAACTGCATTATGCCTCCTGCAGAAAAATGGCAAACACAGCCCTACCCACACATGATAAGCATTAAGCAAAGCCTCCTACTATTGACTTTATTTAACTGGGTCTTCCTAGAGTTGCAATTAATCCCTAGGAATTTTCCAAGTTCCTAAGTTTGCAGAGGCCGTGGGTGATTTTTATACCAAGCCTGTTTTCCCAATTGAAAAAAGTCTATGTACTCAGAGAAATGCAAGCCCAAGATTCAACCACCACCTCCTGATACTGAAATCCAGATGATCCAAAAAAACAAAATTATAAATACATGCACCTTATTTACTCTAACGAGAATACATACCATCAATAGCACTTAATCTTGAACTCAAAAATAATGCAGAAGTACTGCATATAGAGTTTACTGCATACATGCCATAGTATGAGTATGACCCATCAGATGTGGCTCCCATCTTCACAATTCACGCTGCTCTTAAGATAAACATGACAGTATTGTGCTTCCTACTGTGCCAACAATGACTTTATCAATTAATTTATGCTTCTTCCTACATGCTGTTTTTTTACCAGTGCTATTTCAACTATTTGAGCTGTTCCTTTAAAACAGAAATTGGCTATTGTTTGCTTTTTTTGGCACATTACTAAAAACAATGAGGCATTGCATACAATTAGCACTAATTAAGTGGTATGGAGACCAGTAGATTATTCTGTAAGTACTAGCACCTAAGTTTATAAATTACTCTTGTGGAGGGAAGGGACATTGTAACAGCCAGAAGTTACAGTCAAAGAAGCTCACTAGACTTGAAAGTCTCTGCCTATCTCAATCATGCATAATTTTTTTAAAAAAACAACAAACAAACAAAAAAACAAAAAAACCCCCAAAACCAAACAAACAAAAAACCAAAAAAAACCAAAAAAACCCAAACAAACAAAAAAAAACCAAACAAAAAAAACAAACAAAAAAAACCAAAACAAAAAACTCAAACCATCTAGAATTAACTGAGGTGAAAGTCTGGAGGGTGTACTCCATTTCTGGAGTTCACAAGCCATTATTATTAAGACTGCCAAAAAAAGCAACGTTTCCTGTTTGCATTTTTTTCTTCTGTTTTGATTTTGGTTGAATTCGGGTATTCTGTTACAGCTTAACTGGATTGCACCATAAAATACTTTCCGGCTCTTTAAGTTGCTACCCTGAAACCATGAGACTGCTTGGCTACCACAAACCCACAACCAGCACAAAACCAATTTGCAGAAATTGATACAAATTTTTTTTGTAACTTAATGAAAAATAATCAACAAATTTAAGGTGTCAGAAGAAAATCTTTGCTGTAGAAAAGAAAAACAAAAATACTTCTGTTGCCTAAGCTGTCATAGTGAAATGTTAACCAGCTCTCGCTGCCTACAGTGAGCCCATCTGACCACAGATCAGAAAAGTTTCTCCAGAAAAGGAAACTATTCTTCCATTGCTGAAAAAATAGCACCAGGGAGCTGAGACAGCTCAAGCACCAGCTCCCTAGGTGTTCAGTCCACTTCATGCTCTATATTGCAGTAATTATACAGCTCCTGCCAGAAACATCCCAAACCAGCCTGTATTTGAGCAAAAGGAACTGACCTGGGATCCACCTGCAGCAGTAACCACCACTTAGAAAAGAACAAGCAAGTTCCATTAGAGCACATTAGAAAAAATGAATTAAAAGTTATTTGACTTACCAGAAAAGGTGTTTTCCTCCTAAACAGCCTCTTCACATCTACTTAAAAATGTCGAGATACTCTCTCTTTAAATTCAGTAAGGTTTAACTCGTGGACTACCTCAAAAGATAAATTGACTTTGTATTTCTGAACTAAAAGAAACATAGCCAAAGAGCAGAATGTTTGAGAAGACTACATCACTTGGGAATCACAAGAGACCACAAAGATAATTGCACTTTATAATTAGAGTAGAGAACCAAGTGACCATGTGGTCACTTGTGCTGCTGTTAAACCCTTCCACAGGATATAAAGTTACTCAGCCATTATTAAGTGCACATTCTTACTCCTTTGATTATTAAAATGGTGGAAGAAAGGTTAAATCACTTCAAAATGCTAAATACTAAGGACTTTCAAGTGTTTCAGAATGAGAAGCTCCATCTATAAGTTTACCATTACCTTCACACTATTTATGAACATGTGTATTCCCCTAATTATTTTAAAATCATTTGCAAGTAATTAAGATGAGTAAAACAGCACAACACTAATCCCCTTAAAAAGTGACTACTCAGCTGTATGCAAAACTACACTCCTAAAGTCTCTGTTACCCAGAAGATTGCAAATTTCTTTTATGGTTGCGGCTCTTCTCTTCAGAAAAATGCAAATCCATGCTGACTGACACCTGACCAGCAGCTCCACACCACAGTCCTCAAATTCCCATCTTTAACCTGGAAGTCAACATGCACTGTGGCATCTGACTTTGCTTTATTGCAGTAAACAAAATGCACTCAAATACCAAATATCCCAACCACCCTGCCACTGCCTCCATTCCAGTGCAGCAGGCCTGATGAGCCGGAGCGGCTGTTTTGGGACACACATCAAGCTGAAAGAACCCATCCTGGGTAGGTACATAGCAAAGCATCTAGACCAAAGCCTACACTCAAATGTAATGTTCACCAATGATCTATACTCTATCTGAAAGGGCAGTCAGGAGAGGATGGAAAAGGCTGTGCCCATCCAGCCCCTGCAGGCTCCCAGCTCCCCCTGCCTGCCCTCGGCCTGCCCTCACTCACACGAAGAGGAGCAGCCCTAAGTCTGGGTGCCAGGTGCAGAAATGCCAAACGTGCCCCGAGTCAGCTCGATCCATCACGCTGCTGGGAAGGGGCAGAACAGAGTGGTGAGTGGTTCCTCCTCCTCTCCTCCCATAAAACACTACAAACAGAAAGAGCAGAAGAGAGGCTGAACAGAAGCACTGAGCAGTTCGTCTCCCTACAGCATGTCTGGCTGCCGTGCAACGTATGGGGAGATTCTTCCTGAGCACATCCAAAGCTACTGGACTTTAATAATCCTCTTAGTCACGTCTCCCTTCGCCCCTTGGGTCCCGAGATTTCCCACTTTGAAATTTCCTATCCGTCTGAAAAACTTGGCTTTGACGCGCTGCACCAACCCTCTGCTCTGGCTAACCTGCACGGGCAGTTGTGTCAATCTTTCCTTCTGCTCAGCCACTCACTGCTCCCACGCCTCGCTCCGTCCTGCAGTGGCCAGACCCAAGCCACTGCTCCACTCGGAGGATGAACATTCCTTTAACTCACGCAATGCAGAAAGCAGAAGCAGGGAAGAGAGACACCAAAAGCAGCCTCAGGCAGCACAGAGCTGCAGCACAAAGCTGACAGCACTTAATTCTTTAACACATTATTAAAACCAGTCTCAAACTCTCTGCTGGCTATTCAAGCCTGGAGGAAAGGCAGTGCCAACAGAAGCTCTGCAGCGATACAGGAGAGACACCCAATGAAAAGATTCCTGCAAATATGCAGCTGATATCCTCCGAGGAAAAAAGTGTATTAACATTTTATATTTTAATTGATTTGTATTATATTCTCAAGTCAAAACACCATTAACCCTCGGCTGTCTCCATAAAACACAGAAAATAGACTTCCAATGACATATAAACCAATTTAAAAAAACTTCAGTCAGATAAAATTTATCTGCTAAGTTTGCATCCTTTCAGGTGATAAATACCTAAAACCATACTTAAAATCCAGCAGAATAATCTTCTAGCACTCACTTTCCCCAAACATTTAAAAGAACACAGAATATAAAGGTTTGTAAATGTTTAAATGTATACAAAACTTTGCAATACCCTACTCTTTTTTTTTCCACAGCTTAAATGATTCCTCATGTCTCAAACACCAGAATGACTTTTTATTTCTGCCAAGTCTCTGAACAATCTAAAGATGTCACTGAAGACCACTTAAAGTAAAAAACCTGAGCGCTGCTAAGCAACCCAGAAAACATCATTACATGTTCAATTGTTTAGTGCATTGAAAAATTTCACACATATTGAGAATCCATGTATTCTGCACTCTAATGATGGTAATGTCTTCCACACAGACGAAGAAAAGAAAATTCTGCAGAATATGTTCGTATTTCAAAAAGGAATTGCTTATAAAGAACCAAAGATTTGATCAAATTTATTCACTGTTTCTGCACATGGAACAGATTAGAAACAGATTCTCTTATCCACTATTTTATACACACTCCGGAAGCAAATTTACTAAGGAAAAACAGCACTTGTGCTTGTTTAACTAAAAAACTAAAGACATACCAGGATTCTTTTCCACTATATAAAACAGTATTTTAAAAATGTATTCCACATCCAGACTCTTTAAATCAATGCTATTTTAACTGCTCCAGCTGCATATAAACAAAGGCCATCTAATGTAATTTAATATTTCACCACTCTATAGCACTTCTCACCCATGGAAGTGCTTACACATCCAGAAAAAGGAAGCCCAAGTCTCATACTCCTTCAATGAAACAAAGGATTTCCATATCCCAGCATGGGTGACATGCAAATGTGTCCTTCATTTCAATCACACATAAATACATAAGCGTGTTTTTCCATTTAAATGTAAGTATTACACACACAGAGATATAGTTTTAAACACAGGTGATTTAAACCCCATTCTATTCAGCACATGGCTCATCTTTCACTTATCATGGCTCTGTACCACAGTGTCATGTTCTGCACATGAACTCCCTTACAACAAAGCTCCTGGTTTAATTACACTGCATCCCAGTTTATACAACACAATTGCACCTCAAAGGTCATGGGGAATATCTTCAGAAGACATCAATGTAACTAAACAAAAATGTTTCACTGCATCACTTATAATGGACTTAATATTTATTCTGGAATTACAGATTTCATTTTTTCCATCTCTCAAGATGCTTGGTCTTGAGTTACCAATCTTGTATATTCAACTGCCATAAATTTATTGCAGGCACAGACTGAACAGAAAAGAGCCAATCAAAATAGACAATCAAAGCCCTCCATTCACACAAAGTGATTGGCAGTAAGGTAAAAGGCACACTT
The DNA here is from genome assembly GCA_034336665.1 of Luscinia megarhynchos. NCBI lineage: Eukaryota > Metazoa > Chordata > Aves > Passeriformes > Muscicapidae > Luscinia > Luscinia megarhynchos. The sequence continues at coordinate 28,547,496 of CM067569.1, read as the reverse complement.
AAAGGTTAAACCACTAATTCGGAGTGGTAACACATTCCGCAAACCAAAATTTGCTTAAAATGTGAAAAAAAAATCATCACCTGTATGTAGAATTAAAAAATGTTTTACAAACAAAAAAGGAAGAGGTGAAAATCTATTTAAAACATTGCAATATGTGGTAACCTCACCATGGAACCTTAGACTATCAAAACAATCAAAAAATGTAAAGCTTTATATAGCAAGGTAGAACAGGAGACAACAAGAGGCAGAAGCTGATGCCGAGGAAGTTCCACCTGAACACGGGGAAGAACCTCCTCACTGCACAGTGACCGAGCACTGGGACAGCCTGCCCAGAGAGGGTGTGGAGTGTCCCTCACTGGAGATATTCCAGACCCAGCTGGACACAGTGCCATGTGCTCCAGGATGAACAGGGAGGCAGGACCAGATGTCCCCTTCCTGACCCACTCTGTGACTGGGTGAGGTAAGAACAGATACAGGTACATGCTCCAGAAAGCAAAAGCAGCACTGCAAAACAACAGGATAAATCATTAGTGTTACCAGTTTCTCCCTCCAGTTATCTTTTAACATTGCTTCTTTCAGACCAGACTTACTTGACTTAATACCAATTTTCAAGTATGTTGTACTAGTGACCATTTAGCTCAGCTTGATTATAAAAATGTTGCGAGTTCTCCTTATGAGGAAATCTAGGGTAAGAACCAAGTTTAAACAGATGAAGCCCACAATCTGAGCTGTTCCACAAGCAGCAAAATGGCATTTTGGGTTTGCTCTGCTTGTCATCTCATCACTATATGGACAATCATTCAAGCTTTTACACATACTTTGTGCCAAGTAAGTGAGAAAACACATAGCTCAATCTTTTTAAGTACATAACTTGAACATGAAGATATACTTCACTTGAATGATCTGGAATGAGGCTTCATTTTTTTTCTTGCCTTGGCACTCTTATTTATAGTTTTTTGCTTTCAAAACATCTGTAATATTTTAGCAGCCAGAGCAAAATCCATTATAACTCCTACAATTAGGAGTTACTTTTGCAAGTTAAAAAGCTGTAGAGAAGGACTGAAAGATGTGAAAAAAATATCAACCCATAGCTTCTTAACACGTTGGCAGGCACAGAGGAAAACAAACAAACCAGAAAACCTTTTCTATGAGAGGAGGTGAAAAGAAGTACCTATAAAACCCCAATATAATAAACATTCCTCAGCATCTACATACTGCAAGCCTGATAATAACCACAATGATTGGTGCTTATTTTTCCTCGAAAACCATTCTTACAGACATGATTAATATCACACAGTTTTAGGGGAAAATGGAACCAAGATTTTGCAAAGCCTCCCAGGCTGGCCTGCAGAGAGGTTTAGTAAATGGAAAAAGGATGGCTCGCCTCACTTGCATCTACATGTTCCCAAAAAGCAAAAAGAAGAATGGAGACTCACTAGTTTCATACATTAATATTTGAGAAAAAGCTTCTCCATTCAAGTTTACCCAGTTTTATACATAAGGAGTATTTTTCACAAGTTTTATTGCAAGCTTTACATGCCAGGCAAGCCCTGGAATTGCATCAGAATGGGGAATGGAGCTGCCTTGTGACTGGCACCAGCAACACTGACCAGTTCCTACCTCTGGGAAAAGGCTCAGCAGTTCAAATCAGATGGGGCAAAGAAAAGCAATTTTTTCCAAGTCTCAAAGCAGCAACCCAGAGAATATTCCTTCCAGTCCATGAAAACTTCTACCAGGCTGCATTTGAGCCCTTCTAGAAATGGTAACAGCTAAAACATTTAGCAGCATACAGAGCTATCACTTATCAATGGCTGACTTCATCCTCAAAACATCTTCAGATGGCAGATTGTGTGGGTGTCCTGGAAAGCATCTCCTCAAGCAACCAGTGCACCCAGAAGTTCACAGCCCCTAAAGGAATGGGCCAAAATGTCATCTTTAAAGTTCTAGGACATGTGAACCTGGGACATTAAAAACAAAAAACTAAGTAATAAAAAGGAGTTTTACTCCACAGCATTCATAAACTGTTGATCTCAAGATGCCAAATTCAAGACACAGATGCTGGAAGCTGGCCATTTGGGAGGTAGTCAGAATGACTGGAAATCTCATGCCTTTTAAATGCATCATCTATTATTGTCTTTCTCACCAAAAGTGATACATTTATAAAGATATTTTTAAAAAACCCTTCACCCAGAAGCCTAAAGAACAAGTTACCACCTGTTTGTTCTCACATGTGCAAGGAAGACACTTCCAGGAAGGATAAATTGAACAACGTGTCCTTCTGTGGTTTACACAATGGAATCCAAGCAATAGAGATAACAGGACCAGGGCTCCAATCCCAGCTGCACTCCCAATTCCTGTTTTCACAGCTTGCTCACATACCATCAGCAACAACACAAAGCTGAGGACGATGCAGTGTCATCCAGAGCACAGTGTCCTTGAACTACACCACTGGAACCAGCAAAGCCACTGCAGCCCACGGGCACCTCCCACTGCTCGGCCATCAGTTAGATTAGATTATCCCATCCCAGGGAGCCAACCCTGATAAAGCCTCAGAAAACTTCCAGCAGGTGAGAGACACATAGAGCTAACCACACCAGCGTCCTTGTGGGACTATCATTTCAAAAGCTGCCTGAAGGCAACAGAGCAGCAGACTCACCCTGTCACAGATCCAGGTCCCAGCTCACCCAGCCAGGCTGCAGGGACCCTCCCATGGGCCAGAGCATCCCAACACCACAACCTGCAGCAGACACAGCCCCCAGCACCCTCGTGTGCCTGAGAACCAAGACCTGCCCTGGCAGCAGCTGCCTGACCCAGCCATCATCTTGCCTTCCTGGGGGCTGCAGGGATCTTCCTGGGGGCCAGCACACCAAATCCTACCAGGACTGCTAAAGGTGAGGTGTACAGACCAGTTTTCCAGGCAGATGTTTTTCAATGCCCTGGGGAAAGCAAACTGACCCCTAACTCAATCATAATTTTATCAACTCTTGAGAACACTTCAGGATGCAAACTGCTATTTTTAATACTGGTATCTGATCAAGGATTTACCTAAAAATGTATTTTTAGTCATCCTCAATACCTAACATTAATAAACACTGTGCTTTAATATTACAGTCCAATCTCAGATTTAGTATTTTAACTCAACAATTGAGACTGTAGTTTTGATTCCTTTGCTGTCCAAAAGAGATAGCAGTGACCTCACTTCAGCACTGAACACTGCAAAAACTGGAAGGTCTCCAGGTTTTTTGGATTAGTTCCTTTTCAGAAAAAGAGGAAAAGTCATAAAATGACATTTTTTTTCTGCTTGTCCTGTCACAGACAAGACTCTGGCTCCATCTGCTTACATCCTCTGACACACACAATTCATACGGTGCTCCCTGTCCTTCTCAAGATTAAAGCTAAACAATCCCAGATGTCTCAGCCCCTCCTCCTGTGTCAGCTCTCCAGACCCTCAGTACTGTTGTGGCCTTTGCTGGATTTGTTCCACAATGCTCATGTCTCTTTGCCACTGGGGAAACCAGGGCTGGACCCAGCACTCCTGATGTCTCACCAGGGCTGCACAGCATGTCAGGCCCCAACCTGGGACAGTTTTCTCCCCTGGTGCAGCACTTCATGCTCCCTTTTGCTCAACTTCATGGAATTCCTTTGGGCCATTTCTTCAGCTTGCCAGGGTCCCTCTGAATGGTCGTCCTCCATCTTCACATTCATGATTAATTTTTCCTTGCAAGCAAGGCAAATCCCCAGCAAACCTTTACCTGCTGTCACAAAAGCATTCCAGAAACCTCCTACATGGCTTGTGTCCTGCCAGGCTCCTGCCCTAGCAGGGAACAGAAAGGGTTAAACTCCTCCATGGGATCAACTGCAAACAGGAGCCTCCCTCTAGCTGTTTGAAAACCTCATCTGCTGCTTCTTTCCAATCAGATGGTCTGCAGCAGCCACCTGTAAAACCAGCCAGCACTCCTGCCCCTGCACTCTCAAACGGCTGGTGGTGTGCTCTAGGGCAGAGCTCCCTGCAATCCTGCCACGCCCCCACAGAAAAGGGCAACACCTCCTCCTCAGCATCCCCCTCTATGCACCCTAAACACCCTGGCACTGAAGGACTCCAGTCCCCAGAGCTGCCATCACACCTCTCCAGCCTCAGGGAATCCCAGCCCCCAGTTTCACTTGTCTGCTACCCATGAACTACCATCAGGCACCTCAGGGAGGTACCCACACATATGGGTTTCCCAGCAAAGGGGCAGTCCTGCAGGCACATGCCTATGGAGTGCCTTCCCAATTTCTGTGTCCTGGTGTCTGCTTCAGTAGAGCTGCACAGGAGAACAGCCAGGACAGAACAGTGCTGCTACATGCCCATCAACCCCTCCATGAAATCTAGCTTGCAGCAGAAAAATTTAAACAAATTATGCTACTAGGCAAGTGACTTATTCAGACACTCACTGTTCACAGTTATGCATTTGTTTTCAATCCCCTATCTATCACACCAATCTTTTTCTGCAGAGACATCAAGAGTTTTTCCACCCAATATCCAAAAACTGCTTTCACACATGAGAGAACTCATTGATTACTCAGATTCCTCAGACTGTATTATCTAGTGAGATAACACTCTCACTCAGGAGCATTCCTTCTAAACATCAATAAAACGAACATGAAATTATTTATTCCAGTAAAGAGGCTATCACTGCAGACATCTTTATATAAATCAGCTATAAAAGCCACTGAAACATGAAGAGTTCCTTTGCCTCATGCAATACACTCATACTGGTCCAAGCCAGAGACAAGAAACAAAAACAAATGCTGAAAAAAAGCTGAGGCTATGCTCAAAGAATGGTTTGAATTGCTTAAGTCAAAATTATTTTAGAAACTAACACTGATGAATAGGTAGCATCTTAAAGAAGAAACCCTTAAATCAAGTGCTCATTCCTTCAGATAGCTTACTAGGTGTGTGTATTTTCTGTAGCTGAACTCAACTCGTAGTCATTCTAGCTCTTAAGCTCAAAGCTCATGAAAGTCACCACAGAATCTTCACAGCAAAGGTCACTACTGTAAAAATGTTTTAAAAAGCTATTAGTTCTTCGACACACAGGTTTGAAATTAAAGAAAACTAGCATGTTTCATTGTTTGAGAGGCATGAAGCCAAGAGCCTGAAATGAGTACTTAAAATAGGACATATTTTCCAGTGGAGGTAAAGATTACAATATAACCAACAGGAATGTGCAAGCCAGCAATACTTAACTCAGCAGCTCATGCCAAACCATGATGGTCCGTTGTACTACTTGAACACTGAAACTTGAGAAAGTGGTATTATTACAATTGTTAATAGTGGAATGCAAGAACTACAAGTCACACAAATTCATTTAATGTATTTATTTTTTGTAGAAATAGACTATTCAGCACTATGGGGATTTGAAAACCTGACAAAGAACTTTGATTCTTTTTTCCTGCTACATATAAGCTAAAAGCCAAATGTAAACGCTATTAGGAAGGTTCCAATTTCCCCACAACTATGTCCTTGTATAGGTTATGCTGACACATTACAAGGAACAAAATATAATAAAAACCACCAACAGAAATCTCACAATTTAGTAGAAAAACCCCACATTTTCCTCCTCTAGGAAAAGCAACTGTGGTTAGGATCTACTAGAATGAAGCACAAGATATTCCAGTACGTATCTGGTCATAGATGAGACATAGTTCACAACCCTTGGAGCTCCAAGAGGGACATGGGAACTGTAAACTGGAGTATAAATCACCAGCACTCTGAGCACTTTTAACTTCAGCTGCAAGCAAGGGACACTAATTACTCGAAAAGACCACAGTACACTTAGTTTTATTGTACAGATTTCTGCCACCATCACAAACACACAAAAGAATTCAGGAGAATATCAGTAATTCCACTTAAACATAAAACTCCAAAATAAATTTAACATGAAACTTGCCCTCCCTGCACAGACACCATCACAGGAACATTACAATTGCTTGCTAAGCAGCCAGCTTGCTCAAAATTCATATCTTCAGGGTCCAGCTTCTAATAAAACAAACCATTGTTTGTAGCACTCAGCAGAAGCCTGCGTTTCTTAGAATATCTGTCTTCTTTAGAACATTCCAATAAATGCTTTCCTTCCCCAGCTGCCACACATATCGATTTATAGATTAAATAAACCAGTGCAGAAGACTATGAAAAGTACTGAAGCAAACTTTCCAACAGTTATGCATTAAGTAGGGAAAATATACTTGTTTAAACACAAGTTTCACCTGATGGATCAGCAAACAAAAGCTGCTTATCAACCAGGCATCAGAAAGAGGCATTGCATAAGTACAATCAAGATCTGACAATGGTCTCAGGGTGACCTTTAGGCAAAGGAATTAACAATTGATTTACAGTAAGTTTCTCCTGGATTAAACTGTACAAAAATTTATCTAAGTATTCATGTCACATTCCCCCAAGAAAAATAGGGCTTGTTTTGGTGGTCAGAGAGCACCAAAACAGAGGGATTAGGATGGGGGAAAGCTCACTCAATGCTGCAATGGCAGACCAGAGCTTCACAAAGGCACTTCAGTGAGTGCTTGCACTGACTGCTCATACTGAATTTATTACAGCACTTGTGTCCTTACTGCCTGGAAAGCAATCGGTGATCCACTATTATTTTTAGAAATCGAGTCTACATTACATAAACGCAGATTGACATGATTCCTATAATTCTGGCCTACTCCAGCTGACCTGTGGCACAACCAACATTGCCAGTATCAAATCCACTGCTATTTTCCAAGGTGCCCACCTGGTAGCAACAGTCTGCTCTGTAAGATGAGCTCGAGAGCAAACTGGGTGTTTGTGCTGCTAAGTGCTCTTCAGAGTTTTCTGGGCATGCAGGTCTGTGCTTCATGTGTTTCCTTATCAATAAACAGTCAGGTATATGCTGAATTACCTCACAAGGGAACAAAAAAACCCAACAAAACCAATAAAAACACAAAACAAAAAACCCACCACCCATAAAGTTTTAGAGCCTTAATTAAAATTCCCCTGAGGACTCCTCAAAATGAAAGATGATGCATAAAAAAAATACAAAACAGAGTAAAGAAAAACAATTTTAATGAGCACAGTTTTGTTCTTTAATAAAAGAGCCATATATAATATGGGCCCAAACACCATTGCTAGATTTAGACTCTTATTAAAAGCAGAATGGATTTGTTTTTTAGCTAACTACTATCGTGTGATAGTGCATTACAAAGTCACAAAGTATTTAACCATGAGTGCTCAAACCACACATATCACAAAAAAACTCTACGGCTGCTAAAGAACATGACAAACTAAAAATGATTATTTAAAATTCAAGACTGGCACAACATTCTGTAACCAAGAATGAGAGACACTATACAAGCGAAAAAAAACAGGTGTTGCTTTCTTTGGTTTGGGTTTTTTTTAATGTTCATGGCCAACTTGTCTAAGCCTACTGATTGCTGCAACATCAGCTGATAGATTGTACTTTTTGGACAGTTTTCCCAAGTTTACTGTTCTGCATCTTTGAGCTAGTACTCAGCTCCTACAGCAACAGGCACTCAAAAATGCACTAAATAAATCACCCCACAATATGAAGTCACCTGAGCATTTACCAGAATTTGTGCAGAGCATCTGCAACTAATTGGGCTACTACAAAATACCATCTTCTGCCACTGCTGAAAAGAACAGCTGATCTGATTAACTCATATTGGCCTCCTAGGAAAAAATATTCTAGAAGTATCTGTTCACCAACAAACTGAGGAAGACATGAGGCATAAGAGCTTACACCCCACTGTAAAGACTGAGATTTGTCTATGGGACACGATTCCAGTCATCTACGTGTAAGTAATAAAGCAGTCATACAAAGAAGATGGACATGGTTCTTATTTGCAAGAGGTTTACCACAGCTTTTGCAATTTCTCATATTCCAAACAGGACCATTCAGGAAATACCAATACAATTATTTTAAAATGGGGGGAGAAAAAAAAGGTAGCAGAAGCATCCTCAAATCTATCAAAATTTTCTAACACCTCAAGTCAGCTTTGATTTCTGCTTCAGATACAACTCATAGCAAACTACCTGCACCTCCTCTTTTTCGAAAGAAAGATACTGAGTCGGTGCTACAGCACTTACTGCAGTTACTCAGTATCTGACAGGGAGGTGCCCCATGAGCTGCAGAGTCCGATGTTCCAGGTGAGCCTTGCTGGAATCAGGCCCTCAGGAAACTCATCACAAACTATCAACTGTGGGAAAGATGAAAATAACCACAGCAGCAACACATATACAACGCAGCAATACAAAAAGCACCAGAAGCACTGAGTTGAACATGGAGCTGCTACATATTCTTTCTCCCAGACAGTTTTTCTTACATTTCACGATTAGTAGAGTAAACAACAGATGTTGATGAGAAAAAAACAAACCAAAAACCACCCAGACACCCCCAAGCAAGAATGAGAACATTTCCTGGTAAGTTCCTTCAACAGATGCTCTTTCAAACTTGGCTTTAAAGACAATTGAACTAAAGAATGTGATAAATTTTCACTCTTCCATAATATAAGAAAGGTGTGGTGATCACGAGAAAATGTTCTAAGTTTTTTAATAATTTAAGAAGTAACTTTCCCAAATGCAAACAAGCTATCTAGTAGCTGGTAAAAGCAAAAGAGGAGTCTTTAAGCATCTAATATGAACAAAAAGCTGCATTTACACCAGTCTGAATTAAAAAAAAAAAATAAGTGCAAAAACTGGCTAACTTTTGGAAATAAGAAATCTGCTCATCATCACTTGAAGAGATGTTTCTCTTCCACAATGCAACTTCCAGTGAAGGATTTGGTATTAGAAACACAACCCTACAAATAATCTAACAGAAGTTTGTCCCTGGAGATGGCTCACACTCCTTCTTTGCCATTGTCCCTTTCCTACTAGGGCAAGTCAAAGCTTCCATTCCTAAAAGATGAGCACAAACAAAAGGTGGGGACAGTGGGAGAAGTTAAAAAATAAAATCAAGTTTGGCTTGTAATCAGCAGCATAACTGACTGAATTTCTGGGTACCAGTTACAGATCTGGCTCCCTGATGCTTTCCCTGACAGAGCTGCTTGGTGATTGAGGTTCTTGTTAGTGAAGAGATGAGACAAATACCTGCAATGCACACAGAGGAAACTGAGAGGACACTGAAGAAGGCAACAATATTTAACAAACAAGTTCAATTTTCTCACTTCTTGTTTCTTTATATGCACTTTTTCATTAACAGTAAGCCAGACAGTTGAGATTTTCACATAAAGCCACTTATTTCCATGTACAACATAAGCTTTCCACCACAACAAGGATAACTACGTGATACAAACCCTCCTCAAACCATCATCTAAAGAATGTGTATTCTAGACAGGGCATACAGCAACTTCACATCAAAAAACAGACAGTATTCTGCTTGCATTTACTCGCTCTGCTCTACCATTCATATTCTTTATACTACTTGATTCTTCTTACAAAGGTAAGAATTAGAATTTGAAAAAGGAGCAAAGGAAATCTTACATTTTGACACTGGCTACTACTGGGTCACACAACCTAGACAGTATTTGTTTTCTGCTTGGGAGCTTTGTTTACCCCTTCATGCTTACTATCTCAGGCAGTAGAAGAAGGGACTGTGTGAGGGATGAGATAACAGAAATTTATTTGGATATTAGAGAAGAAAAGTTAAGACAACCTTAATCTTCTTACAGAACTTCTGACGAGCCCATCTTTATAAATAGTTGTTGCTGCTCTGTTTCTCAAAATTCCTTTCTCTTTACTGCATTACATAATGAGATTTTTCTACTAGCACTGAAGTATTAACTGATTAAAGATTAACTCACCCCCAGGAGAGAGCATCTCAATTTAAAAAATTCCAATCATTGTAGTCAGCAAGTCAAACCGCAGCTCTTCAGTGACCAACCCAACTCACCAGCTCCTGCTCCCCTGCTTGCTCCCTTGCTTGCAAGGAGGAAGGCAGGTGTCCTGACAGGGGATGCTCACGCAGGGAGCACCTAAAGCTTCCAGTGAGTGACAGAAATGCCTTCCTTGTGACACGCCAGGTGAAACATTTGTCAAGGGTTTGTTTGTTCTGAAAACGTACACAATTATGTGAGTTACCATGCTAGTGTAACATTAAGTGTTTACAAAACAGTAGTTCCAAAGGAAAAAGCGCCCTCTTGAAACACCGCCGTCTCCTCTTGTTCATCCAGACACACCCTGAGATTTGACACTGTAAGGCCTGAAACCCACCTCGGTTCTCACGGGCTCCTCAGAGCAGACACCGGGAACACCCCGGGGGAATTACCCCGCTCACAGCATCCTCAGCTGGCTCAAACCTACCCATGTGCTTTTAGCAACAAACTCAGCAATTACTAGTCCAGTTTTTCAAAAGCCGGCTACGTAACTTCCACTGAGAGCAGATAATTCAAAACACACTGGGATAAAATATGTAGCCTCAAGGAAAGGAAAAAAACTTCAGAAAGCCCCAGAGAGCGGAGCCAAGGGCCGAGCCGGCTCCAGGGCAGCGGCGGCCGCTGTCAGCTCTGCGGAGCCGTCCCCGCTCCCGCGGCCGGGACGCCCGGCTCCAGCGGCTCGCCGCCCGCCAGCCCGTTCCTCGAAAGCCCCGATCCCGCACCGCCCTGCCCCAGCGGGATGTCAGCTTCCACAGACAGAGCTCTGAGGGACCCTGCGAGCCGCGGCGGCGCGGGACGAGCCCCGAGCGGCGCCGGGCCCGGCCCCACAGCATCTGGGCGGCCACCCGGGCTACGGGCCCGGGGCGCTCGGCTCCGCTCCGGGGCACAGGGAGCGGCCCCGGCCCGAGGGGCCACGGCAGCGCCCGGAGCCGGGACCGGCTGGCGGGGCTCCCGCTGACGCAGCGCCCGGAGAAGGCGCTGACAGCACGGGGCGCCCGTTCCGGCGGGACGGCGGAGCCGGGACACGGCACGGCACGGGCCGGGCCCCCCTCGCCCCTCCCGGCCGCCGCCCGCGGCCCCCGGCACCGCCGCCGCTCCCGCCCTCACCTTGGAGCATGGCCTCCAGTTTCTTCCTGTCCACCCGGAATCGCTCCTCGCCCCACTCGGGGCTGTGCAGGGGCCGCGGCGGCCCGGCCGAGTCCTCCTCGGAGCCGGGCGCGGGCGAGTCGGCGCTGCGCTCGCTGTTGGAGCCCGGGTCGGAGAGCGGCTGGGGCAGGTACCCGCTCAGCGGGTCGCGCTGCGCCGCCATGGCGCTGCCCGCCGGCCGCCGCCCCGGGCCCCACTCGGCCGCCTCGCCGCGGGACGCTATCTGCCCCCACAGCCGCCCGGCCGGCGCATCCCAGCCGCCGCCGCACCGAGCCCCGGCGCCGCCCGCCTCTGCCCGCGGCTCCCCGCCGAGTGAGCGCGGCCCCGGCCCGCCGGCGTCCGCGGCTCGGCGGCGCCCCCAGCCCGCCCGCAGCCCGCACAGCATCCCCACCTCCATTGGGCCGCCGCCCGCCGGGGAGGGGCCGGGGATATCCCCGGCGGGAGGGGGCAGCGCCGCGGCCCCGGCGGAGGGCGGGGAGGGCGGGGGAGATGCCCCCGCCCCCAGCGGCACCGCCCCGCCTCCGGGCGCTGGGCCGGGGTCTCTGCCGGCGGGGGTGCCCTGTCGGCCGGTCCCGCGCGGGGCCGGGCGACACAGGACAGGCGGGTTCGGTCCCGAGTCGCGCCGTGCCCAGACCCCGAGTCGCGCCGCCGTGGGCGGAGGGACCAGCTCGCCGCGGCTTTCCGCGTGTCCTGCAGTCGCTGTGTGGTGCCGTGGCTGGCACATCCCCTCCGGCCGGGGAGGGCCCTGCTCCCCGCTCGGACCTTTCGCTGCACGAAGCCTCGTGACGAGACGTGCCTTGTGCCAGAGACTGGGTTACACCTCCCTCACCTTCCAGCAGAACTGGGCTTGCCCACACCCGCAATCCCAGCTGGATGTACACCGGCACAGTTCATACCATTCTGCAAACAGTTTGAGCCCAGGAGCACACAGTGGTGTAGAGGGAATATCAGCATGAGCTGCCACATTGGCCTGGTGGCATTTTGCTGTTCTAGCAGCCCGGCACTGCCCAGGAGGGCCGGCACTACCCAGGTGTGACTGCCCAAATCACCTGGACAAAGAGTGAAGGGTGAACAGCCCACTCTCTTTGGGTCTGACTTGTTTCTAGTGAAACAGAGAAATCCTTTCTCATAAAAAATTCTGCATACCACACACTCCAACAAAAGCTTTCTGTTTTGATCAATCACTGTTTTCTGCTGTTTTCCAGTCTGCTAGACAGAAGATGATCCAGCAGCCTGGAATCCCACAAGGTACCTGACAGTGCAGTACTGCAGATGCCTGTCTGCTCCGGAGCTGGAGCATCCGTGCTTATGGTGGCCAAGCCAGGTTACTGGATGCACTCTGGATGCCAACACAGAAATTACAGCTGATGTGATGGTGAACTCACCTCGTTGATAATATCAGCTTGAGGGACCATGGTAACATTTGTGAGGAGATTTGCTGTTACTCCAGGTAGATGGGACCTGCACTATGCCCAGTCTCAACATGCACTTTACAGAGTTTCAGTTTGGGCTTATGAGTCTTCACATATTTCCCACTTAGTTCCATGACAGTATGAATTCCACAACACCCATGATTCCAGTTGTGTTTACATGCATGGAGTGAGGCATTCTCAGCCTCTGTGGATGGTAGCCAGCAGCTTGCAGGCAACGCTGCTCACAAGTTCCTCTAATACTTCCCATGGCCCCAGGTAATAAAGTGTCCAAAGTCAAAAACACTAGAACAAGCTGTGAATGTAAGTCTTTAAAACAGTGCAATCTCCCTTTCTCTTAATATTTTTTTGTAGAGTGATCTCACTACAGGTGTGTGGGGCAGTCTCAGGAAAGACTGAAAGTCTTTTCCTTCCCAGCTGAGAAGTTTGCAGTCATCAAGCACTTTCTTTAATTTTTTTTTTTTTTGGTAGATGGGAAAGTGAACGTTGTCCTTATCAAAACAACTTGAAATTCAGCAAAGTGCTGCCTCGCCCCAGACCAACACCTGGAGTTTTGTGTCTTCTAGATGCCACGACCTGTGAGTTGCACAATCCAAATATTCACAGGTTATGAGTGTTGACAACACAAGTTACAATCCACAACAGCTACAGGTGCTTAGCTCCTCTGAGCTAAACAATTATTTGGGTATTTTCCACTCATAAATTAGTGATATTTACAGTCAGAGATTCTCAGTGTGGGAAGTCCAGGAGGTCCCTTTCCTTGTGTTTTATCCATTCCTGCAATGCAGCTACAGAAACCTTATTTCTCATCAGTTAGTTGAACCCAGAAGTAATTTTTTTCAGCAACCATAAAAATAATATAATCAATCAAAGACCTTAAAAATATTTTTTATGCAGTTTAGTTTTTATTCACCGAAAATAACTCTTTCTAAAAGTGCTTTTAGATTAAAAATTAACAAGTAAACTCTTTGATTTCCTATTTAAATCCATATAAGTGCTTTTAAAAGGATGCAGTGATTAGGGATTATTATTGGTTAAATTCAGTACTCAACCATTTCAATTGAATAAATGACATTTTATTTTCCAAGTATATTGCAGGGGAAGAATAAAATGCCTTTACACAGAAAACTAGAACTAAGTAGAAAAACACATTTTTAATGGTTACATAATATTACATGTGGATAAAATTGGGGGAATGGATGGAAGTTGGCAGACACAAGATCAAATGGCTAGAAAGAACATCAGCTGAAGTTGACTTTGGCATATATAATTTACATTGGCCATTTTTTCTTAGGCCAATAGCTTGATCAAAGAAAAGAATAACAGGACCTTTCTCATTCTGGTGTACCATGTCTATTTTGCTACATTTTCTGCCTTCTTTTTTCATCCTGTTCTCTTTCCCTCACCACACACACACACACACACACACACACATCTGCAAATCTCAGAAAAAGCAAACTGGGTAGGAGAATGTTTCATTGTCACACTCAGCCTCTGTGCAGAGTCCCCATTCATTGGGATGAAATAGATTCTGGGATTTAAAGGAACTTCATGAACTGGGTGATCTGCTGTAGTAAGTCCCACACATTTGGGATTGCACAGTCCCCAGACTGAGAGCAGTGCAGGATCTCTCCTGGGAAGGGTGTGGGTCTGCCCTTGGCCCTGGGGAAGAGAAGTGAGAGTCACCTTGCAGAGAGCACCTATGGATGTGTTCCAGCCTGCTTTGGGGCTGCTCCCAGGGCATGGAGCTGATGGCTGCTTGTGTCTGCACTTCAGGGACCCAGGAGGTAGGAGTTAAACATAAGGGGAAGAGTAAGACAGTGTAACACACCGTTAATACAGCACAGTCTATATTGCAGAGCTTGCCATTTTTTAGTGTTCTTCGTCTCAAATTTCCCTACACATCACAGCACCACAATGAAGCAAAATGCTCTTTTCTGTAGTTCCCTGAGGTGGGTGCAAAGAGGGCCATTTGGAAAGCTGCAAAGTGAGGGTGGGGGAAGAGAAGGTGGCACACAGATTCTTTCATCATCTGTAATACCTTGAAATGCTTTTCTAGGACGTGTGCTGAATTTGGGGTATGTTAGTTGGGAGAGGTTTATTGCTGGTGAAAATTAACGCAGGTGGTGTTTTGAAAGGCTTTATTGCATTCACTATTTTACAGAAGTAAAAGCATATAATATTTTTTCTTTCATGATGTTATGCCATATTCCACAAATGAGTCCCATTAACTTAAATTTCTCAGAATAATATAATGTGGCCTATTGTGTTCTAAAGTACTGTGTACCCACCAGCAAACAAATAAAACATCTTCCACAGCTGTTACAAAAACTTTTCCACCTCTAGAAATTCCCCAGATAAATTATTTTTCTAACAGAAAGGGCAGAGAGATTCCGAACCATCTTTTTAGTGATACAGAATCATGGAACCATAAAGAAAGATTGAAAGAGATCACAAAAAGGTTATCTCATTCATCTCCTAACTATGCTGAGTTCATTTCTGATAGATATTTGTTTATTCACTGCTTTACAGTTTCTAATGATGAGGTCTTCATGACATATCCAGGAAATTCCTGTGCTTCACTTACCATCAAGAAGTATTTTTTCCCTTTAATAAGTAACTTGAATTATTCTTGCTGCATCTTAAAGCTATTAGTTTTGTCCTGTCCACCATGGACACATTGAATGAATTATTTCTTCATTCTATCAGACTTTGGTGCTCATGAATACTTTTATCAAGCATTGATTAATCTTTGTTACCTTCATTAAGCTAGATATTCCTGAGTCTTTCAGATCATTCTCAGAGGTTGTATTTCTTGTTGATCTGCAACACTCTTTCCATGGTAAGCTGCATCCTTATTGAAATACAAGCACAGAACTGGAGAGAGTTCAGCTGAGGCCTGACCAGTGCTGGACAGAACTGCAACTCCTGATTATTCATTTTTATGCTTATCCTGTCTGCATGGCATTACTGCCTTGTGTTGATGAACTGTAACCCCCAGGTCCTTTTCTGAAAATACCATAATCCAGCAAATTGTTCTTTGGTATGTTTTGGTATTGAGTACTGTTGCTCAGCATGGTCTCCTGGTCTTGTACCAAATTAATTTAATCCTGTTTTTTCTTAAACATTGTGTTCCTGCTTTTTCTGACATCTATTTGCACTAATGCTGTACTTCTGCAGCTTCGTTTTTAAGCTCCTCAGAAGCATACTTTCAGTTTTCTTACAGAATCTTCAGTGAAACACAGAACAGATATGGGCCCAGGATAGAATATCTGTCTATTTTGATACATCCTCCATCCTAATGGTCACAACAGTCCTGTGAGGGGATGCTTATTACACATTTTTATGCATTGACAACTTTTGCTGTATTTTATGGGAATGCTACAGGAAATAGGATTTAAACTCTGCTGAAGTCCTGAGTTATGGCCTCTGCTGCTGCTCCCCTGTCTGCAGACACTCCTGGTTTGTTACAGTAGCACATAAGTCTTGTAGGATTTATTCTTGTCATAGCTATATTTTCTGTGTATAGCTCTTTTTATTAGGTTACCTATTCCAATTACCTGTTTCCATTACCTTTTTTACTCCAGAATATTTCTGGGAGAAGAAGCTAAACTGACTAGTCTAGAATGTATTGGTTCCTTTCCTGCCTTTTTTGCAGACAGTTGCTATATTTGACCTTTTTCCGTTTTCTGGTACCTACCCCCATCACCAAAGGATTTTAGACAGAGCCATTAATGGTTGTGAGAATGAGCAGGGAAATAAATAAAGTCTTGGTGAACCTGACAGATAACCACTGGATCTCGACTTAAAAGTCTGACTGATCACACATGAGGTGTTAACATTTGGTAACATTCAATGTGCAGAATAACTTTATATATACACTGTTATTTATTAGAGCTACGCAGTTTTAAACATCTTAATCTCTGGAAGATTTTTCAACAGATGGATTATGTGAACCTTGTCTTTTCTGAAATGTTAGGAGAATTAGAAACAAATGTACAAGGCTCAGAAGTCCAGGAATTTTCACTCTTGGAAATGGCACAGGAGCCTTCTGGCAAGAGAAAAACTTGTCTGTTTTGGCTCTCAGAAACAAAGTCACAGTTCCCATTCTAAATCTATTAGAAATCACTAAAAAGAGAGATTTAAATATTACCAATTAGAAAAAAAAAATTGATATTGGCTTATTTGTAAGGAGAGTAATTAATGAATAAGAGCATGAATTAGAATTGAATATGGCACTCTAAAGAACCAAAAAGAATGAGAGCAATAATCCTGCACTGGCAATCTCCTCCAATGTAGGTTACATCCTACATTGCTGTCAAAGGAACTGCATTACAAATCTATAAATAAGGAAAAGTTGATTTCTAACCTAAATCCTAAACTTGATAACCATGTTCTTTCCTTAATTAAGAAAAAGAAAGGATTCTCTGTCTTCTTTAGAAGCCACTGGAAAAAAAGCTCTCCTGGATTAAGAAAAAATATTTCTGTTTTGAAACTTGCCCTCTTTACACTTTGATCTTCACTGGTGATTTTCAGGTGTTTTATATTTTTTCCATTCCACTCACATAAAGTGTCAAACCGGGGAAAGTGGTTTTGTTGAAGGAGAGGATATATTAACTAAATTCTGATATAAGTTTGCAATTGAGGGGAGTTAATACTTCGATTTAAACACAACATATACTGAAGCCATTTTTCTCTGTCTTCCTAAACTAATAGAAATAAAATTATAGGTTGGTAAAAGTGTTTTCTGAATTCAGGTTCCAAATGGATCAGCATTCTTTGTTAGGAATATTCTGGCTATTTTTGTTTGCTATTACTGGTGTATGATGTAGTATACATTCTTCTTAGTGTCCTGCATAGCTGAAATGCTGCATTTAGCAATGATGCATTTTAAAAAACCTATTATTCTGTTTGTCTCAGCAGATAAAATTTATTCAATTATTGTAGTAGTCCTTAGAAAAAGTCTCTTTTACACCGCAGAGGTTCCTTCAATCATTCAAGGCTTTCATGTTGTATATAATGGCTGAAGTAATTAATTCACTTCCCTTTCAGTAGTAAAGGCTAATAGCTGCTGAAATTGGCCTTGATGTATCTATCAGAAATGGAACAGAAAATGGGATTTGAGGATTTCTTGTTTTGTTTTGTTTCTTTCATACAAGTTTAATAAGTGACTTCATTACTATAAAATTGTTTGCACTTGGTGAGTCACTATTTTGTAAGAAATACCTAGATATATTTAGCACTTAGAACATGGTTGTTTTTATTTCTCACAACTACTCATCTTTGAACCTTAGGAAGCCCCTAGGGCCCCACCCATACCCTCTACCCATGGGCACAGGAACTTCCTTTAATCTTGGCCCAGAGCTCTCACTCCTGGCTTGAACTTCCCTGGGTCTTAGCCTGGTGTTCTATCTCTGCCTTGGTTGGCTGTTGGTTCTGTGGTGCAGGTAGGTGGTTCCCTGTCCTGTCTCTTGTTACCACAGGGGCTCCCTGGATGTGTTTTTCACACATTGATTTTTCTTGTTCTCTTTTTTTTTTTTTTTTTTTAATATAAATTTTCCTCTGCCCAAAGCCTAGGAATACACAGAGGACTATTTGAGCCATTAGAATGCATCAGTAGACTTTATATAATTAGGTGTAAAGACTCCTTACTTTTTATTCTGTTTAAACAAAGGCATGAAAGCATAGGATGGTATGGCCATGTTTCTAAGGGCTTGGGAAGAAGCTGCTTCTCTGCAGGGGTTTTATCAGAATAGCCAGAAATGTTGGGCTCAGACCCTCAGAGACTGGAACCTTGTATGGCTTTGAAGAAGTTAGGATGACAACTGAACTTGAATGGTTTGCATTAGGCAAAAATGTAATTATTTTAACTAAAGAGGTAAATCTACTCTAACAGACAAATGGTTCTTGCACACAGCACAATTAAAACCAGGAGTAGAAGAGGAGCATTGGCAGTTCCTACTATCCTGAAGCCTGTAGCCAAACCAGCAAAGATTTAAGGAAATGACTCACAGTACTCACAAGAAAGAAAAATATCATAGTAATGGCAAGGAAAGCTAGTTTAATGTAACCAAACTGTTCAAGTCAAGTTTACTAGCCCACAGAGGCAGAGACAGGAAGCACTGAAATGACTGAATAACATTCCTAAAACAAGTCTGTAATAGTGTTTTGTCAGGTTAGTGACTGTAAATGTCCAAGAACTCTCGTGGACATGTAGGAATACATTTTGCTCTTGGATGTTTTAACTCAGATGTGTTTGAGTAAAGGACTTTGCCTGTGAAACAGATAAAGATTTGATCCAGGGATCTCAGTGTAATGAATGCTGTTTGATAATGCCATGAAGCATGTGCTTCAGTTTGCCTAATAATTACTTGATTCTCAAAATGCTAGTATGCTAATTTTTAAAGAATTGCTGTAAAAAAAATCCTATTCTTTGTTTAGTTTTGGGTAAATGTTTATCCTGCACAAAAAGGGTGCCTCTAAATGCATTTATTAGCAAGGCTAATCATGTAGGAATGCTCTCTATCTTGCTGCATGAATACAAAAAGAAAAGCCTGAGATTCCAGAAGATGCTATGACATTTTAGAATTATGTGAAAAACTTAAGCTGTAATGTAGTATTTATTTCCAAAGTTAAGCACTTACTTTAATGGTGTTTTTCTGGAATAATTGGTGTTCAGCACACTCTCCAGTTGGCCAAGATAACAGGGCTGCCTGACTGAAAGCCTTTCTTTTACCTTTTTCTGAAAAAGCAGTCAGCTGATGGCAGGATGGAGGTAGTGGGCATAGGACAGCACACAGTCCTGAATGGATCTTATTCAGAACATGATCACCTTTAGGGTGGTCATTTACTGTAGCAGTTGTACAGGGAGAGTGCTACCTTCTCCTATGGTTTAGTCTTTCTGCAAAGCTGGGAACAACATTGGGATTAAAGTAAATTTGCTTTTTTAAAGCTTTTTTTGGAGGATTAACTGGCTGGGACTACCAGTCACAAGTCCCCATAGGTATAAGCTATAAAGGTGTCTATACAGGAGGTATGAAGTGCAAGTAACTTCATAAATGCATTGTTATATGTACAGTTTGTCTACATTCTGTGTGAATGCCATACTGTTTAAGCTGGAGCAGTCACCAGAGCAGTTTCAGGAATGCAGGTGTCTTCTATAGCAGTCTGAGATGCTTGGGTGGCTTCAAGGTATGTGGCTTGCTGCACTCTGTCACAAATGCCAAAGTGTGGAGCAATATTGTACTTTTCTGGAAGCATATTTGCATTTCTCTATGTGGTCATAACACACAGCTCTGCATGGATGAAATGCAAAATCATCCAACAGTCTTCCTTTTTGGTCCTAGTACGTGCCCTTTAAATGAGAAGAATAACTAACTTGATTTGGTTAACCCTAGGGGAAGGCCTTTCAATTATTAACTTAAATAGCTGTGGGAGTCTTGCACATTTTGCTCTAAGAATGTTTTGCATTTTATGTTGAAATGGGCTGAGTGTGTCTTATCTGACTCTGTCTGGATATTTAAAATAAATCTTTTGAATCCAGTACAAAAGCACTGGCTGAGACCATTGAGCTAAATCAATCCAAACAGGTGCAGCAGGGATTTCAGCTACAAGAACAGTGCCCTTCCATACAACCATCATGCCTGAGAAGGAGCTGCTGGACTAAGGGAAGAGCATTGTGATTTTTGCAGAGTGATGTAAGAGCAGAGAGATGAGGGCTCTCAGTTATGAGCTGTAACTGAGAATATTGCAGTCCAAGGGGTCCTGTACAGGTGCTGTGCTGCAAATGATGCTCCCTTAACTAATCTGTACCTTTGCTGAACTCATTTTCTGTAACAAACTGCACAGTGCTGGAGTGGCAAAGGGCATACAGGACTTGAGGTTAGAGAAGATGAAAGGTATGTGATCACTGTATATTGAAAAAAACCCAAAATACTGTACAACAGGCAATCCCCCCAGTGAATGAACAGCTAGTGCAGTGATGCTGAACACTGATGTAGAGAATGGACTACTTGAACCCCTTGCAGAGTGTAATGGTCAAGAGACCTGCTCTTCAGGAGGTGAGGGAG
Source organism: Luscinia megarhynchos (assembly GCA_034336665.1). Classification (NCBI taxonomy): domain Eukaryota; kingdom Metazoa; phylum Chordata; class Aves; order Passeriformes; family Muscicapidae; genus Luscinia; species Luscinia megarhynchos. The sequence goes on along the minus strand of CM067569.1, from coordinate 28,526,939 downwards.
AGCAGGATTCAGATACCTAGAGATAGACACCCTGTGGTACCACAGCATCCCTGTTTGGCTAACACCACAAAACCATGGGCAGAACTGTTCTGAAGTAGCTCAAGCTGACAGACTGTGTATGCATACCTCAATACTGAGATAGCTGGATGATTGTGGACAGTGTGAGATGATAAAGGCAGGCATTGTTCACTGTGGTGCCTAAACCTGGCTTCATGTGTGCAAACAAAATCACCAGAATCAATAGGCTTAATTGACTGAATGCATGTGTCTGCTTAGCTCTTGCTGGAAAGGAGTGATACTTCCAGTTATGGCATGTAAAACAGTGCAGTTCAGGAGGAAAGCATGATCCCCAACAATATGGCATGAGAAGGAGATAAAAATTTGTATTTGACTGTTATACACAAGTTTGAAGGAGACCAAGCTTGACAAGTGGAACATAACATGCAGTGAGGAATAGTGTTTTGGAAGGTGGATTGTTGCCTACTTAAAAGTGGGTTTTTTAATTGGGGGAAACAGGCTTTTGAATACTTTTCCCACAATTTAGTAGGAAAAAGTTGTATAAGGACACTTAGAAACCTGTTGGCTACTAATATTTATTCTGGTTTTGAGGTGGCATCGCCAGTTAGATGTCATTACTATTCTGGTGAAAACTCTTCTTTTTCTGTCATGGAGCTGATAAAACAATAACTAATCATTGAAAAGCTTCCATGTGCACAGACCAGGTTAATTTTCAAAGGCAGCATTCCTGGGTCTTAGAAATGAGCTGCCATGGCACTGTGATTCCTGAGCTATGAGAAAATGTTTTCTTTAGTTTACAGGTGGGTTAATATTGGAAATGCCTATGAATGGTGCCAGGTATTATTTACTATGATAAGGAACAACAGTTTAGTTTTAATCTCATGTTTGGGAGAAATACATCAGTCATGTACACTCAAATAGCACGGACAGAATAAATTTCAGAATGACTTTTTGGTCTTTTGGGATCTTTCTACTGTAGTTATAGACATTTAGACACATACACAATGTGATTTTTCACCTCTTGCTTTCTTTCTTATGCTGTTTTAATTAGATCAGGGTTGTGTTTTTTTAAAAAATGCCTATTTCTGCACTTACGGCTCAGGTACTACTCTTAAAGGCAGCCTAATAAAGGAGGGATTTGTTAAATTGGTGATTTTTTCGGTTTCATGCAAGTGAAATATGAGCTATTAAGAAAAGATTTCATTTCTAGACTCTTAAACATGTTTTGTCCATGTAGTTATTTTACTGTTTAGTCTGTTCTAAGTATTTGAGGATCATTTTCCATAGAATTCGCTTACTTTAGCTGGAATGGACTAGTCTCTCTCACAATCAACTTGTCTGGCTGAAAATCCTGAGGAAGAGGAGGTAGTTCTCAGGCTTTGTAGGGCTTTTTACTCTTCTTTCACCAGTGTAATGATTTCTTTCAGGTTTTTTGCTCAGTTAGTGGTCTGTTAGGGATTCTCCAGCAGCCTCTACTCAAGCTTTATTCCCCCTAGAGCAAGCCAGAGGTCTGTACTGTAGTGAATGAAATCTGCTCTGGATTGAGTAACTCAACCCAAGAGGACCTAGGTCTGAGAAGTGCCTGCAGGGCTGTGGCTGACCACGAGGAAAGCATCCCAGTCATTGACTTGTCTGTGGATAATTGGCACTGTGTATGTTTATTACCACCCACGTCATAAACCTTGAACAGTTGGAGCTGCTGGAAGCTGAATAATAAAGGACCTAAGCAGTGACTTTCAACATTCTGAATTCAAACATAAACACAGCATGAAATGACCTGTGGACCTTTGCCTTCCTTGCAAGACGTGTGATTGTAACAAAATTAACCCAGAAACATTCTTAACTTAGTGAAGAATATGCTGTTGTTGACCTGGATTGACACACTGACTCAGTACAGTGGGAATAATCCCTGACAGTTTATATGGCTCTTAAGATGATGTAATAAATTTTAGTATGAACATGAAATATTGTTTAGTGTACAAATGGGTTCCTCATGTTTTTCCCTTAGAGTTTTTATGAGTTCTGGTCCATTGTTGTGAATATATCATTGCTTTTCCATCTTGCTGTCAAGTAGAATGGCTGGAGATTCTATGGTTCAGGCACAGTCTGAAAACACATTGTGTCCAGGGGTTTGGGACTAAGGATTCCTGTGAGTAAGAACATGGCACTGGACTCAGTTGCTTAGTCAGATGTATCAGAAATATGCATCATGTACCAGTGTCCTGGTGTTTATCCAGCTGGATGAGGATGTTGTCTTAAAAAGCAATCTGCAATTAATATTTTTTTAATTGTCAACTATTTAGCATATTTTTATTTTGTTATGTAAGAAAGATGCATTTCTTTTCCTCTCTGACAAATGAAATAAGCTGTTGCTGGAGTTTTCTGTAGTGCTGGGAAGTAAATGTACCTCTAATAGTTTATGGTGGCTCGAAATCAACATTGGTGGAATGCCTAAAAATTCCTGCTTCCTGTTGAAAGTACATTCAGCACACTGGGACACATTTGTCTGGATGTGATCTGTGGGTCTACTTTTTTTTATTTACACTAAATTTGCAGTGATTCCTGTTATTTCAAACCACATACACCCACACAGCTATGGTTACTTGGAATCTGTCTTTGACTGGAATATATCAGGAGTAATTGGGTTGGTATGCCATCTTTTGTTGATAATTAGAAACTCTTGGATCTGACACAAGAAGTTAACAAATTCCCTGTACTTAGCCATATGCTTTAGAAGTTCTTGCAACAGCAATTTTCAGGTCATTTGTCTGGCTAGAACTTGAGAAGAAACATATGCCTACTGCTTATGTCCTGCCGTATTATTCTTAAGAGTATTATTTCATAAACAGAAAAGAGCTCATTAGCTGGTAAATTATTCATAGACCTTGCTGGAATGCACAGCGACTCTTGAAAGGTCTTTTTGAACAGCCCACATTTGGAATTGTCTGGACAGAAATATATTTTTCTTTCCAGTAAGACAAATAAAACTTTACAAAGCCGTTCATCTCAGTTAAATTCAACTGTATGGCAATTTCATGTTAAATACTTGTCATGTGTGATTAAAAACCACTTACTAATAGATCATGGCTGTAGCTGCAACTTGCATTCTGATGAACTGTGTATCACTGTGTATTAGTAATTAAAGAGCTCCTATGCATAGCAAAGAGAACTATATTTAATTATATGGTTACATCTGCTTAGGACTATCCCAGATCCCAGTTCTGATAGTCCTTCCTGATAATGTTCAAATATTCTCTGGTGCCACCTAATGGTAAAATTGTCCACTTACTCTGGAGTGAGAATAAACACATTTATTGCTGCCCATCGGGATCAGTGTTGTGGCCTGAATATGCATGTAATAAAAAAAGGCTCCTGATCCTGATTGCTTCCAGTCAAAACATTTCAGTGCTAAAGGAAAAACTACAGTAAACCCTATAGTACTTCTTTTAACTGTTCTAACTCAACAGTTTTTAAAAAGGTTTGGACACAAGCCTGAACCAAACCAACTAGAACTTAAGTCAAAGCTGTGTTCTGACAGTGACCCATAATTTTCTAAAAGCCAAATGCTGTTCACCCTTATTGTATTGGGAATACAACATTCAGATTTGTGATATAGCTTTGTGGGAGGTTTTTTTCTGTATTCTTGCCACACTGCTGCAATTTCCAGGAAATGGAGAGATACCTCTCTGGCTGTGGGAAATGCAGTAAGGCTAGATGTGAACAGTGCCCCTCATTTTCACCTTTCCCATAGCCCCTGAGTGTTGTGGCTGACTGCAGTGAGCACACCCCATAGGGCAGGCAGGGTGCAGAAGACCAGTCTCTTTACCTGCCCAAAGTAACCTTTAAGACACGTGGATCTGGTCCTTCCTATCTACAGGCTGTAGGCAGCTTTCTAGTTTCCCTTTTAAGATTTGGTCTTTCCATCTTTTTATTTCCATTTGCCCACCTTTAAATAGGCTCTTGCAGTGGGAAGTGAGCATACTTACAGCTTTACCTTTGGGTGGCACTGGGGGCCTTGCTATGACAGTTTGCATTCTTTTCTTGGACCATGTGGGGAACTGTTCTGTTAGGGAAGAAAAAGTAACTTTCTGCTCTAAATAAAGTAAAAATGCATGTGAATACTTAGCTCAGTTGGTTTGAGCTTGCTGCTAATGATGCCAAGGCTGTGTGCTCAATCTCTCTATGGGCCATTCACTTAAGGACTGAACTTGAGGATCCTTGTGGGTCTTTTCCAACTCAGAATACTCTGTGACAATTTATCTGAAGTCAGTAGGGAAAGAAACTGTAGTGAGGCAATAATAGATGTAATTCTATGATTCTTATAAGAAGAAGCTGGGAGGGACAGCATAGCCAAAGGATGTTGCAAAAGAACCACTTAAATGAGCTATTTCGCAATCCTCTGGAAAAGAATGTTCGGTATGTTTTGGCTGATCAATTCTGCTATCACACATTTTCTGAATACCTGGTTTAGATGGAATTAATAGAGTTGAGGCAAATAAACAGCAATACGCTAGAGACAAGGAACAGTTTTATCCAAATAGCTGAAATAATAGGTTTGCTGCCAATTTCTGAGAATCAACAGGCTATTGAATAACGTAATTGTCAGTAATTCTAGTCAGAACTGTCTGTGCCCAACACAATGTGAGCTTCAGACTTCTACTCTAATATCCTTTCTAGCACCAGACTTAGAGTTCTGAGTCACCTTTCAATTCCATTGTTGAGTCCTTTCTTCAAGAACAACCACCCTTGTAAACAAAAGCCATTTGCATGAGTGTAAGTTCTGATATTGATTTTGGATAAGTTTAATTTCAAAGTGAATTGGTCTGTTGCTTAGCTATAGTATAGTATAGTATAGTATAGTATAGTATAGTATAGTATAGTACAGTATAGTATTTTGGAGTTAGAATTGACTGCTTCATTTTGGAAATTCTCTTTTGGGAGAATGTCCTGGTTTCAGTTTGAAACCAGATAGAAATATATAAAAGGAAGAATGAAAGGAATAAAATAAAACAACTTTCTGCTTTCTCCTGGGTATTCTAGAAAAGAATGCTATTGCTATTGGGCATTAGTACATCTGAATAACGTGGATAAATAGTCACTATAAAAGTGGCATTTTTTTCCCCTTTGCATAAGCATGACTAGGGAGGAAAATATGGTGGGCCAAATTGTTTGCAGATGTAACTGTTGTGGTTTCATTGAGTTACAGGGAAATTGGAAAAGATTTTGTCCCAATAGGAGATAATATTTGAAAAGCACTGCTGATGATCTAGCCAATTTGTGGGTTCTCAGTCTGAGCTGAGAAACTGGCATTCTGTTTTTGAAAATCTGGCTTTGAGGACTGTACCATGTTACAAAACCAGAGGATTTGGCCCACATGTGAAACCAACTGCCTGAATAGAATTATTTTCTTTATTTTTTTAGGCCAACCCAAAATAATAAAATAATTTCCTTCCTTGAGTTGTAGATAAAGAAAAGAATCCTTTTCTGTGGGTGGATGGCTCTTGTCCTCAAAGGCACTTGTCACTGACTGTAGTAGCTTAATATTAGCTCCCTCTTTGGCTGGGATTCTTCTAGACGGGAAAAAAGGCCAAAAAATTCAAGTTAAAGCTTTCCACCATGTTCAGAAAACATCTTGATCCTTCCTGTTTGTCATTGTAGGCAAACTGTTCTTGCTTTCATGATCCCTCATGATCTGCAGCTCACAAGCCCCAGTCATGAGTAACTGTCAACTCCAAATGCTTAAAAATCATGAACCTGGCCCCAAGTCATGACACTGAGATACTGTTAAGCCAAGTAGCTCATGCTTAGGCTCACTTTCTGTGTGTCAGGAATGGAGAAAGGAAAGAAGAGATTAACTCCCTAATTATGGGGGCTTGGTGGGTAAGGCCTCAGGAGATGAGCGCTTGTCAGCACAGCAGTCAATAGCAACAGCTCTGCTCTAACTCTCTGGTCGTGTTTGAGCCTAGGGTGAGACAGATCATGCCTTAAGCTCAGAGTGCAGCTGCATTTAATCTCTTTTAAACCATCACCTCCCTCCACAAAATGTGTGGGACCCAACACTGGTATTTCCTATCTTTAAAACTGAAGTTTTTCTTAACACTTGTACCATCTCAGCTGTGCTGGGTGGCAACACTTTGGGTGTTGCTGGGCTGATTTTGAACTATATGTCCCAGAGGAAAATAAAAAACAGGGCAGCTAGATTTTGGCTATTTGCTTTGAGGCCCTGTTTTGGTTTTGTGGTGTTTTTCATGTAGCAGATATGTCAGATGTGAGATCCAGGTCTAACAGCACATTACCTTGACAGTGGGCTGCGTGTGGTTATTTTCAGAGGCCTCTAAAGGAGACTCAGACTGAGTATTTCCTTAGGATCATAGTCTTGGGGCAGAAAACACAGTGCATGCTGAGTTCTCCTAAGAGTCACAGGCTAAAGGAATTCTAGGGGCTTAGTGGGTTTTTATGCTGGCAGAGAACCCTGGAGACAGAAATTAATCAGTAGTGAAGCTCAATCAAATATAATCTTCTTGCTGCTGGAAAGAGAATGAAAATATTGCTGGTATCAGTTACCACCATGGTGCTGGTGCCTGGAAAATGCTGTGGGAAGGGCCAGGACTGATGTATCCCACTGGCAGCCCTTATCAAGGCTCCTGCAGAGCCCTTCTGAAAATGAATGTCATTCCAGAGAAATCTGTCCTGGCAAAAAGGCTTCATGACTGTAGTAGGCAGCTTATAAAAATGGGAGCTGGATGCAAAATGAGGATCCAGGTTTGGCCCTTTGTTTCCCTAGAAGCTTCTAAAACATTCAGATTTTACCTCATTACTTTCAGATTCTTAATGGTTTTCTTCTCCTTTTACCCTGGCTCCTGGAAATCTCCCTTCCTACTGAGTTCTGCTTTCAGAACAAATTACTATGGGAGTCTGAAACAATCTTTTTGGATCTGAGCTTCTGGGCCACCTTCTCAAAGCCCCTCTTGTGTCAGTGATGCCAACATCTGCAAAAAGAAACAGCATATCTGGCTCTTACTTCCTTGGTCCCCTCCATTGTCAACCTTGTCCTTGTTCACGTGTTTTTGTAAACTTGAGGTAGAGAAGTAGAATTTCAGAGAACTATTCTCAATGCAAAAGCAGTATAGATCAGAGTCTGCTGGTTTTTTGGGGATGGCTCTTGGCCCCTGTAGGCAAATCCTTAGTTTCTTATAGGGGTTACAAGGTCAGTGACCAAATTCCCCAAAAAACGAGGCCCTGACAAACTGAGTCTATTTCCAGAGTCTAGATGGGACATCCAGCTCCAGTGGGAAGTAAGTCTCTAAATGTTGGTGAGTCAGGGAAGTAATATTCCAGAGAATTTCCCTCAGTACAAGGGCACTACGGGAGAAGAGATGCGGTGCCTGGGATGGGAACTTGCTGAGCACATTGTGCCTGAAATAAGACCCCCCCCACCCGGACATCATGAAATCTGTGACTGTCCTCAGTTCCACAGTATTTCTCTTTTATACGAGCTTTAGCCTCATTATTGATTGAACATCTCAGAGGCACTGGGAGCACTGGTGTTTCGGTCCTTTTAGCAAGTGCTTGTCTCTTACTATTCCTTGTCTGTCAGGTTTTGCACACTTTATTTTAGCAAAAATCCCTCAAGCTTTAAAGATTTAAAAGACTAAAAATCTTATCAGAAGGATGCTTGACTCGTGAAATTTGCTGAAATATTTGCTCCTGATAAGCCTTTTCAAGTACGCTTTGCGCGCCCCAGCCTGAGAGTGCCCTCTCGTGTTTGCAGTTCTGGTGGCAGCGCGGCGTTCCGTGTGCCGCCCGGGGATGCGCTCCCGCTGCTGGAGCCATAGCAGCTCCCGCCGCCCGGGGATGCGCTCCCTGCTGCTGGAGCCACAGCAGCTCCCGCCGCCCGGGGATGCGCTCCCGCTGCTGGAGCCACAGCAGCTCCCGCCGCCCGGGGATGCGCTCCCTGCTGCTGGAGCCACAGCAGCTCCCGCCGCCCGGGGATGCGCTCCCTGCTGCTGGAGCCACAGCAGCTCCCGCCGCCCGGGGATGCGCTCCCGCTGCTGGAGCCACAGCAGCTCCCGCCGCCCGGGGATGCGCTCCTGCTGCTGGAGCCACAGCAGCTCCTGAATCCCGGGGATGCGTTCCCGCTGCTGGAGCCACAGCAGCTCCTGAAGCCCGGGGATGCGCTCCTGCTGCTGGAGCCACAGCAGCTCCTGAAGCCCGGGATGCGCTCCCGCTGCTGGAGCCACAGCAGCTCCCGCCGCCCAGGATGCGCTCCCGCTGCTGGAGCCACAGCAGCTCCCGCCGCCCGGGGATGCGCTCCCGCTGCTGGAGCCACAGCAGCTCCCGCCGCCCGGGGATGCGCTCCCGCTGCTGGAGCCACAGCAGCTCCTGAATCCCGGGGATGCGTTCCCGCTGCTGGAGCCACAGCAGCTCCCGCCGCCCGGGGATGCGCTCCTGCTGCTGGAGCCACAGCAGCTCCCGCCGCCCGGGGATGCGCTCCTGCTGCTGGAGCCACAGCAGCTCCCGCCGCCCGGGAGATGCGCTCCCTGCTGCTGGAGCCACAGCAGCTCCCGCCGCCCGGGGATGCGCTCCTGCCGCCCGGGATGCGCTCCTGCTGCTGGAGCCACAGCAGCTCCTGCCGGCGGCGCTTGGCCGCCCAGGATGCTCCGGGCTCATCCATCGCGTTTCTGGGCAGAGGAATGCATTGCAGCAGTAAGACACACTCGCTCTTTGCCTCTTCTAGTAAAATGATCTATTTTTTTATAGTGCTGCTGCTTTATATTCCTTGACAGTCTTGTTCAGGAAATCCCTGCTGATGTGCAAGAGAAGCACACTGACCTGCCAGCTTTGTTACACTGTTGATTTCTCAGTCCTGCACGGACAGAGGAGGAAACACTAATGAGCAGCCACACATCGTTTGTTCATTCCCCAAAGCCACCATCTATTTTGTTTTGCCTGGGTTGGTTGTTTTGCTGAATGACTAATCAGCTGCCAAGTCATCCATTTGTCTCTAAATGCCAGAGAGCTTCAGCTGCTCAAGCAGCACCTGAAAGCCTTTGGCGTTTTGGGGTCATTGGTCTGTACTTGCTGTCAGTGCTAATACTATTTGATTTTCAATATTAGATTTTATGCCTTGTGCAAAGCTGCATGTGGTCAGGATGTTTAACTGCAGTGTCCATGGCTCATAAATTCTTAACCCACAAAACCCAACAGGGAATAGTAAAGAAGCTCAAAATGGGGGTGATGTGTGTACTTGTAAACCAACATTTCAGCTCTGTGTCTTTCAAAGCAAACAACAAGTAGGATCTCACCTTGGCACCACAGGCCAAAGTAGGAAGAATATTTTAATATTTTGTTTAAGCTAGAAGGGAGTCTTCCAAGTGAGAAATCATCAGCTAGAAAAAGAAATTGCAAGATACAAAGATGAAATTGAGCTTTGTTTGTTTTTTTATTTTTATTTTTTTTTTAAGCCGTGAATGCATCCCTGAATGTGGGTAGATAGGGAATAATTTATTACAATACCAGGTCTACTTAGAAGGGTATCTAAATTTATTTTAAAAAATCAAAGTAACAGGGAATTAATAAATGGGCTGTTAAATACAGGAAAGAAGAAAGGAATGACAATATAGATGATTTTTGCTATCAGCCAAATATTAACTCATGAATGCCATCAATCCATGAATCCAGTGTCTGAAACCTCTATACTGTTTTTAGACAGCAGTATCTTTCAAAGTGTATAAATTTAACGGGCAATTGTTACTGACTTGGGTCACATTTCAAAGTTTCTGTCAGTAGCAGTTGTATGAAGCACTGAAAGGTGATGTTGAAGAGCCCCTCTCTGTTCTGGTTCCTGGCTAACAGCAACACACAATGGTAAACTTAGGGCCATGCTCTATCATTTCACTGTTTCACATACCAGCCCTTCATTTTGCCAATTCAAGTTTTAATTTGTGAGGCTGGGACCACGGGGTAAATGGATGCAGAGTTAACCTGCTTTCTCTTATTTGCTTGCTCTGCTTTTGGCACCCTGACCCTCACTTCCCATGTGCAGGGGGTGTCATAGCAGTGGGAGCAATTCTGTAAAAATGCTGGAAGAACATGCATGGCCTTTGATATCAGCTGTGACAGGACTTGAGATACAGTAGCTAGAATTACACAAAAAACCTGGGCCCTGAATCTACTGAACACTAGGGAAAATACTTTGGGCTGATAATAATGTTGATGACTTATTTAAATGATCCACAAGACCAGAAGAACATTGCTCCAAAATGTTCTCCACTAAAAGATCTGTCTGCAATTCTGATGTGACTCAGATTCAGCAGGGATGGGAAGCACATGAGAAGAGCTGATGACAGCTTAGGACAGACTGAACTGAAAGCATTGAGCCTCTAAAAAATTGAGCAGGAGGGACTGTTGAAAGACAAGAAAGGAGGTGGCTTGGGAAATGTTAATGGTCAGACATGGCCTCGTAGGCCAGGACTAGTCAAATGGGAAAGAGGGGAAAAGAAAAGATGCCAAAGAGCTTTGGAAGAAAAGGACTAGTGGGTGCTGAAGATGGAGAGCTGTGCACACAAGCAACTGCCTATGTAGGGGTGGGAAGAGCACCAAGGGTGTAATGCAGCATCTTTGGTTTTGTTGTGGATAAACCTCTGAAACTTTCAGGACAGAAGTCAGGACTGAGACCCAGCTTAAACCAGTGCACTTGGGGGCCACCTCAGGAGCAGGGTCTGGGTATGAGTGAATTGAATACATGTTTGCAGCCTGGTGCACACAGGCACAATCACAGTGGAAAGATCAGTGGAGAGGAATATTCCCTGCTGCTCCCGGGCTCTGTTACAGAGCATGGCTGGCTGCACACATGAGCAAAGTGGGCTGCTACCTGGAGGGCAGGTACCTGCTCTGCTCATGTCAGAGGTGATGGGTTTTGAGAGAGCAGCATGTTCTCTACAGCCCAGCTCTCTCCTAAGTGCAAGGGCCTTGGCTGATGGAGGGCCTTTTGTGAGTGGGAGAAAGCTGCTTCTGTGAGTGAGGGACTGGCATCAGCTCTCCCAGCAGCACCAGTGCCACTGCCCTGCTTGGCTCCCAGCCTGGCTGCAGGAACAGTAAGTTGTGTTCTTCAGAGCTTCCCACTGGGCTCTGCCCCAGCCAGTCCTCTGCACAGGGCAATGGCCGGGGAGAGGAGTAAAGAGGAGCTGGTGAATCTGGGAAAAGGAGTATCTCCTGGTTCCCTTCAAAGTCCTCTGAAATAGCTGCTGTCCTCCAAACATGAACTTCTTACTTACAGGTTCTTGACTGTCAGTCAACTTGGTGCAACACCAAGCCTTTGCTTCTGTGCCACCTTTGACTGCTCAGCTCTCTGCTTTCTTTCAGACTCTCCTTCTATCCCTTCCTCACACCTCTTGACTACAGCACTGAACCAAGATATTACTGAGAAGCCCAAGGCCAGTTCTATTGTAAAAAACCTGTTTTAGTAGAAACACGGGTACTGGTCAAGGTGCCAATATATCTTCTTCCGAGGGACTTTTGTGGCATTTCTGTATGGAGGACAAAAGCAAGAGTTAATGCTCTGACACACTGAGGGCAGGGAATTAAGAATGTATTTGTATCTGCAGCTAGACAGATCTTCCTGTTCTTCCTCTGATATAGTTATGGTTGTTATCACATTCAGTTGTAGGGCAGCTAAGTGAAATCCACCCACAATGTAAATGCCTGAAACTGAGAAGGAAGGCAGAAAACATTGAGATTTCCAAGTGGAGATGACCTCTGTTGCCCTCTGAGCTCAAGGCTATTTTTGGCAGGAGGCAAATGGAGCGAGGGCCTGCTTTGGAATGAAGGCAGAGCAGCTGCCAGCCCCTGCAATTAGCCAAAAGGCTGTGGAGTGTGGGCAGGAGGCTGCAGAGCACGTGGCTCCTGCGTGGCACTGCTCAGTCCAGAACAGAGCCTGCAGGAATTCAAAGCCCAGCCAAGCCCAGATATTGCAGCTGATCCCTGGGGAGGCCTGAGCCCCTCACCTGGGGCTGAACAGCCACAGTGTGCCCTGCACAGGGTGCTCAGGGCTGCTTGGAGCAGCACACACAGCCCTCAGCCGGCACACGGGACTGATCCTGCCCTGACCAAGGGCCTCCAAAAACGCCTGGATGGAATAATTGCTCAGAGTAAACTGGGACTTTGATGACCCCGAATTGCAAGAGAATAACTCAAATACATATAATGGATTTAGTAATTTATGTATGTGTTTAGTGTAATCATAGAGGAAAAAGAATTACAATGGACAGGATTTCTCTGGCAACCTTTGGGTTAGTGGAGCTATTGTATCTCTTTATATGTAAATTCCAGGCCTGCCAAGAGCCTGCATGCAAAATACTTTCTACTGATAATTGAACATGACCCTTAGGGGGTCTATGAAGATTTAGGTTTTTGGGGTTTTTTTGCACTGTCTCATGTCATATACTGAAGATAATGAAATAAACAAGACAACCAAAATGTGTTTATCAGAATTTTTACTACAAATATTTTCCCTCCATGATATTTTGTAGGAAAACCACATTCAATTTTTCTCAAAGTAATGCATTCATTGATATAGGCTGGCTTGAGGATGCAAAGAATGAATATATTACAGTCAGGAGTCTCAGAGTCACAGACATGGGCTTGATATCAGAGGCTATAGATGATAAATCTTTCCATGGCAAGATTCCTCAGTTGCTGCTTTCCTCTGTGGGCAGTAGCAGTATTTGTACACTCCTCAGAAAAGCTGGATCCAGTGCCAGTTCCTAGCCTGAATTTTGTCTGTTTCTAACCAAGCACAGTTTCTCTGTAGGAATGACATCAAGCAAGCATGCAGGTAATAGGGGAAGATGTAGTTCAACCTGCTTTGTTCCATGTGTGGAGCTATACATAAGTTCCACTGCTTTTTCTATTTCTTTCAGTCTCCTTTCTTGTTCAAGCAGTGAGGAATCTGTTTCTCAAGAGCAGTCTGATTTGTGGGGTCTCTCAGTGCCTCACTAGCTGCATTTGTTACAGAAAGTGGAAAACTCTCTGGGACTTGAACAATGACGTGTGCTTCTTGTGAGGCTTTTCCCCATCACTTCTGTGCTGGATTTCAGAAGTGATTTAGGTAACCAACATTTTTCTCATTGATACTCTTGGACTATTTTATTTCCATGTGTATGAGTTTGTTTCACAACTCTATTTTTAATGTTTGAATGAGATAGGGTACCACACCTTACACAGGAGACAAGAGGTATCATCTAAGGATGTGTTTTTGCTTTAGAATCTTATGGCTTTAAATTTTTTGCTTGTCAGTGCAGTTCAAACTGCAGGGGCTTTGACTTGTCTTGGTGTAGATTTTGATAACAACCTTCATTCACTCTCTTCAAAACTTCCCTTTAAAACATTCAACATTTTTTCCTGGTTCTCACAACTTTGCTGTGATATCTGACAGGGATGCCAGATGGCCCAAAGAGATAAACATCAAACAAGTAGAGTGTCCCTGCCTCCAGCCCTTTGATGGTCTCTGTGGTGACGGCTCGCTGGGGGTTTAGATCATAGAAGTACTTGCACAGCACCTTCTCTGATTTGTGCCGAGATTCAGGCCCAGAGCACCTGTCTGCACTCTGCAGTTCCCTCCAGATCTGATCCTCTTCAATCCTTTTTCTGTACACACAGTACTTGCTCTCCTCTTGTGTTCCCAGCCAGGCAATGGTCACAGACCTGCATGTTCTCAGTTTGCTGAAGGATTTGATTTTTAAGCTCTCTGGAAGAAGTGGGAATAAGGGCTTGTGGAAGTGGGGGGATGCCTGTACCTTCACAGAAGAGTTAAATTCCTCTGTGGACCTCAGCTGCACCAAATAGGTGTCCAGCAGCTTTCCCTTCAGGGAGAAATACCTCAGCCCAGAGAGACTCTCTGATGCCACCGTTTTGCCATTTCTTGTTATGTGAACCCGTATTTGGCCCCGACACAACTGAAAGGTGAAGTGGATTTTCTTGTGCCTCGCCTGGTACTGCAGACTGTAGAATTTCTGCTTTTTCCCATCCAGGACCACATGAATCACTTTGTCATCTTTCAGCTCTGTCACCTTAGGTTCAGGTTCTTCCAGGGTCCTGGCAAATGTGCCGGTGTATGCGGCGCTGGCATTTGTAAGGAGATTGACAATAAAAACATCGAAGTAATACTGAGTGCTGGGGCTGAGGCTGGGCACTGTGTAAGTGTTCTTGGTGCCCATGCACACCTGCCTGACTTCCCCACTGCTCACTTTGTTGATGATGCTCAGTTCGCTGTTGGACAGTATCATCACCTGCTGCGGCTCAAGAAGGTATGGAGAGAGGGACAGAGCCAGCGTGGGTGGCAGCTTCATTCCAGAGGATCTGATGGCTGTCTCAGCAGCACACAAGCTCTTGTAGTTGTGCTTTTCATTGACTAGGAGACAGTACTGGATGCCTTCCCTGTGCTGCAAGACAGAAGGGCTGTGTTTCCAGGTCAGAGTCACCGTGGTGGGGCCGATGCCGATCGCGTTTACGCGTGGATCCGCTGGAAGCTCGGGATAGAGGTGCCCGGACGTGGTGTCACTCGTCAAGTACACGGTGATGTGTGTGTCTCGCTCGGTGGACAAGAACTCCAGCAGGTAAAGGGCAGCATGGGAAGAGATTCCCATGTAAGTCTCCACAGAATTTCCCTTGTAGTTGAAGATAGTGGATGCTATGCTTGAAGCCTTCTGAGATTTGGAGACCTCTTGTGTAACACGGTCACCTGCAGGCAAAAAGCAGACTTGGAACTTCTGTTTGAAAAGATGTGAAATAAAGCACATCATACATCCCAAATGTTAGTGAATATTACATTTTCTTCTTGAAAGCAGCAATTAAAACTAAAAATATGTTTTAGTAAAAATATGTTGCTACTGGCAATTTATTAAAATAAAATTTGAGAAGCTTTTATTTTAGCAGTGCAGCTGTAGAATTATGTTTTCAAAAATACTATAATTATGAAACCACAACTTGCAAAAGCATGGCTTGGATCATGCTTGATGCCCCTACAATTTTCTTCTTCTATTTGCTGTCTCTTAGAGTACTTTACTTTAAGGAGACTCATTATTTCTATGATAGCTTTCTTTCTTTGAATTAGTTTTAGGTCATTGTCTCATGAAGAAGGAAAACTTATCAATGCAAAGGAGTATAATTTTAACTCCTCAGTCAGGTGTGCCTGCTTGACACGTAAGAACTTGTTAATGGCAGCTTTTAGATTTTTTGTTTGAAAAAAGTGATTTTAAAAAATCATGCAAGAGAAAGGAATTGCCTTTTAGGGTAAAGGCAGTATAGTACCCACTGCCATGGTAGATGTGGTGAGAATAAATGGCTAAATCTTCTCTGCTTCATGTAGGGAGCAAATAGTTGTCTCAAGTGACCTAAGCCACAGAAAAATAATCGAGGCAGCAGAGGGAAGTTTGGCCCAATACCAAGAGCTTATGAAGTTGGTCTGTTTGTGCAATCTGAAAGACCTACATTTGTTCCCAAATATTAACCTTAGATGTAGATATTTTCATATCTAATCCTTAATTAATTTGTGTTGAGGGCAAGATCTGATGGGTTTCCATACCTCACCCAGGGAGACCAGGTCAGTCCACAGCATTTTAATGGAGGAAGCCATGAAATGTTTAGGCTTGTGAGAAATTTCCTATAACACAGTTATCTACGAATGACATGCCTTCTTTGCCTCTGTTTAGGCAGACTGAAGGCCTTACCTGGTGCTGCTTTTCCTGGTGGAGACTTGTACACAAGTATGCTCCATTCGATGGGAACATCGCAGGGCGTCACTGTTATCGAGAAAGGAGCAAGGACCCTGCCCTCCTCCAAAGCAAAGTAGTACCTGTAAATGCAAACAGAAATAGAGGGAATGAATCAGGGAATTCAAGTTTGCCCAAAACCCCTTGTAATCAGCTATTCTGATGTGAGTCACTTCGCTCTGGGTAGAAAGGACTGCTCTCTGAGGTGCATCCACACAAAGGGATGATGAGTGCCTGCAGACTTCAGCTGTGAGAACAAAACAGGCTGTGAGGTATGTTTTTTAATCCACATGTATTTGCTGTAAGATTCATTCAGTTAAGGCAGTGTTTTTCCCTCTGAGTTTTTTCCACATTTTCGGTGAACATTGTATCTCATCCTTAGCTGGTTATTTTGGATGATGGATGTGATTTAGCTGACTGTCTTCTCCACCTGTTGCCAGTTCTGCCCTGATTGCCTTTGTGTCAGAGGCTGCTATGCATGAGCACAACAAAGTGACATCAGTCTCTTTGGCCAGGTTTTGATTCCTACGTTGAAAAAGCCCAACCTCCTGTCTTGCTCTGGTTTATTTTTGTTGGTTTTATACACACTGTATAACGTTTGGACTTGGCCACACAAATGTTTGGATTTGGGTGCCTCACTCTGCACTTAAATGAAGGCAGTTGGCAATCCACGGGTTTCTTTGTTGTTCACCAGTGAGACAAGCCTAGTCATTATGGATAGATCCTGTCAGCCTGGAGGTCTGGCTTACTTTCAGGGTATGGCTACTAGGCCAGAGTGAAGCTTCTCTGGAATCAGTTTCACATTCTTGAGTCTTCTACTCTCAGCCAAAACTTGTTATCGCTTGTCTTCCTGTTTGGATGACTGGGGTTCAAAAGAACCCTCCTGATCATGCTAAACTACTTCCTAATTTCAGTCTTAATGCTATGCTGCTAGAGCATAGAAAAATTCCATTTTCTTTGAGGTTTCAGTGCACCTCATCCTTTAACTAGGAGAGCTCCTAGCTTATTCTTGTGAGCATGGTCACATTATATAACATGTGCCATGTTCCAGTTTTCCTGTACAATGCACATGAAGTCTGAGCAATCTGGCTCACCCTCTGCTCCATGACCATTCAGATGTATGTTAAAAATCTGTATTTGCTGGTCTCTGTCCAAAGTGATCTCTTCCCAAACACGCAGGTTGATCTTTGCTGCCCACATGCAGTGCCATAATATCTAGATCACCTCCCTGTGTAATATCTATATCACCTACATATTTAGGTATGCAGAAGACTTTGCAGATATTTTGGGAAGGTGAAGAATGTGGAATTTCCACATGCTTCCATGCTTTTGATCTTAGCAAGTTGTTGTGCTGCTTGGCAAAAATATTTCTGGTGTGTAGGACAGTGTCAGAAATTTTCCTGATAAGATGCTTGTGCAGATATTCTATTGATTTTTGGGGCAGTTAATTTCCTAGATAAAATGTTTGTATTTCACCATGAATGGAGGATGGCTGCTGTCTCTGCAGACCTGAAGCTGGGCTGTTTGTGACACAGCTGCTTGCTGCTGGAGCCCAGCCATCTTGTGCCAGTTCTGCTGCTGCTCTGACAAACACAGCAGAAAGCTGCTGAAATGTGAACGGGAATCTAAACTTTATCTCAGAGGTTCATTCCAGATTCTGGGCAGTGCAATAAAACTTGAGGAGTGGGGCATTTTTCTGGCATTTCAGTGTGCACTGATAAGAGCCCTGCAGGTACACAGGGATTTTTGGCTTATCCTGGTAGTGTGCCATTACCAGTGACACAGGGAAGTATTTGAGAATAGGAGTGGATGATTTCCTCTTACCTTTTGGGTATATCCTTCAGCAGGTGAATTGTAGTTTCCTTACCATCTGCAAGTATCAGGGAGTGGTAGAAATTGAAGAGATTGGTCTTGAAGCTCTGTTGGGAGCTGGTGGTGCCTGCTTTTATAGAATGGCACAAACAAGTCACCATGAGAAGATGGAGAGGAAGATAAAGCCAAAACCAGGACATCTTCAGTACTGCAAAGTGAGATGACAAAAGGGAACAGAAATGGCTGTCAAAGGAGAGAAAGTAATGTGACCTTCTCTTTCTGTGCCTTTCCTGGCATTAGTTATAGTCCCAGCTAGCCAGGCATTCAAATGGTGCAAGTCTCCATTTTGCTGAATTGTTTCAAGTTCACAGAAATATTACTCAGAGGATTTCTCTGCAAATATTTAGTTGCAGAAACTGCTATGAAGTCTTTGATTAGAGAAAGAAATGTAGCAAATGCAGCACAAATACAACATGACAGCTACTAAAAAAAAATCTTTTTACTGCTGTCAGAATGAGTGGAAAATTACATTTAAAATATTTTTTTCTAGTTTGTGATGTTGACTTACTAAATTTCAAGGCTGAGCTATTTGTATTGGAACTGTCCCTTTAAAACTCACAGGAGGTCACTATGTCCCAAATCCTGCTTCTGCTGTTCTGTCAGAGGTCATTGAGTTTTTATTTTGTCCACTGGGACTGTGGGTATGTGTAGATAAGAGGATCATTGTAACTTATCCAGAGCTGTGTAAGATACTGTTTGGTCAAAGGTGGAGAATCTTCGATAAGAATTCCTAAACTGGTACTTGGATTTTAAGTTCTGTGTATCTCATTTGGAAGAAGGCTTTATCACTGTAGGGCAGTAATCCTGTTCTTAGATTTTTGTAGTGCTTATCATTCTCATACCTGCAACACTTCCAGCCTGTCTCAGCATTTGCTGCTCACTGGAACTGTAACAACCATATTGTATTGACTCTGGCAAGAGATGTTTTAAAAAACAGTTATCTCCCTTTTTTCAACAGGCCTTATTGTCAGCTTGGAATCTATGAAAGATAAGTACAAAACCAGTCCCCAGCAAATAGTGACATTATTTAAACTGCTGTGTGCATTGCCCAGAGCTACACAGAGGAGGAGACTCCAGTTAGGACAGGAAATTTTGACACTGCACTGTATGTGCAATTATTGATTGTAACTTACAACTCCTTTGTCTGCCACTTCCAGTTTCAGAAAGTATGCAAGTGGAAAGGGCATAGACCTTTAATCCAGGTGCCAGCTGTAGCTCAGGGATTTGGAAAGCAGAGGGAGCTCTGTGTGCAAGATCCCTTTTTTTAGGAAAAAGTAGCCTATTGCATTTTACAAAGCAGCAAGGAGTAAAGATCATGGTTAAATCTGATTATTGGCTGGTTATAGGAGAAAAAATGCAAGACAAAGGCTCAATTATTTGTAGTTTTTATTTCTTTCTGAGATCAGCTTTCCCCAAAGTGCCTGTAAAAGTGTGGAAGATTTTAGGCAGTCAGATGTCCAGTTCAGCACACCCGCTGTCCAGTGCAGTTAAAGTGACTTTATAAAAGGACCCCTTCCTTCAAAAATCAATTTCAGGCACACATTTAAATATTGAAGTGAAAAGCATTGAATACATCAGTAGGCTTTTATGTACAAAATCTGGGATTCCTATAGCCAAGTACATCTTTAGTATAAGAGAGATGATTATGAAATTATCAATACCAGGTCATCTGAATGTCCCTCTCAACATCCAAATAAAGTTGGTTTATTCTCTGCCTTTTTGTACTATTTTGGCACCTGGTTGAATGCAGGCTTAAACAACCATCTGATCAAATTGAAAGAATAGTTAAGATTTCAATATAAATTCAATTTTAATGCTCTTATAACAGAGCTTTTCCCTATGACTGTGTGACTTTGCCACTTTGTTATTCCTGTAGTCTAATTATAGCTTACAGATTTAAACTTGAACCCCAAATATTTTGTTTTACCTTTGACAATGGAATCTGCATTGCTCTGTGCTTTGGAAAGGATTAAAAAAAAGTCTTTCTGCTACTTAAATGACAGGATCTTGCAAACCACACTGATACCACAGCAGCTCAGCTTTTCTTGTCCAGGAAAACAAACAAACCAAGTGATCAACAAACCTATAATCAGCTTATCCCAAAGAGAGCATCATCCCAAAGGCTATTTTCAATTACACAAACAATATATTCTCAGACTGTTGGAAATATGTTACACAAAAAATACTGTGCTTACCTATCATTTTCCTGGCTAGATGATCCTCAGACCACTTGCTTTCTTTGCCAAAAAAAGCATAAAAGAACATAGACTTTTCAGATCTCCGCAGGCAGATGAAAATCAAAACTGCAACCAGTTTAACAGGACAGGACTGATTTTTCCATATGGCTCTTGAACAGACATAGCAACTGAAATGTTTGCAGTCCTTCAAGAAAAGTAAAAGAAACCAAAAAAACCCCAAAACCCCAACACAAGAGGATTTTGTTATTTTCTTCAGTGGGGTGTTTTCAGGGGCTGTTCTAAACTTGCCCAGGTGTGCAGTGTCCCAGGTCCTGGCTGCTGCTCCGGCTCTGTGCAGCAGCTGGGAGCCAGGACGCTGCTCCTGCTCCAGTGTCAGCCAGCCTGCTCCTGCAGCCCAACCCCAGCACTGCCTGCCTGGGGAGCAGTCTGTGCCTGAAATGCACCGTGAGGAGGAGGGGGTGAGATGGAGAGAGGAGCATGCACTGTTAACCCTTGTCAGCCCTTAATCCAAGCCAGCCAGGGGTGCCCCCTCTCCTCCAGAAAACTACTTTTGCTTTAGCAGCTTGGTGGCCCTCCCAAGGAGTGTGTGATCTCCCTGCCCTCAGCACCGCAAAAGCTCCAGGTAATTTCAGGTGTTTTGAGTTTCTGCTGGGCCCAACAAGTGCTGATCTAAAGGAGGGAAGGCAAAAAAGCTGCGAGGGAAAGAATGCTCTGCATTTTTAAAGCAGACTGGAGTTAGCAGTCCTTTGAAGGCTGTCAGGAATCTACTGAATAGAGCTGAGCAGTTTTCTTGGCTTAAAGAGGCTGTGAAAGAAAGAAACTCCAAAAGTGTCTGGGCTGGGGGGGCATTTCTGATGTGAAAGCAGTGTGGCTGAGGGAGGAGGCAGCAAAAGGGTGCCTGGAAAATGGCTCACAGCAAGCCAGGCACTTGCTTGTTGGGGCTACAAAGCAGTTGTAGCAAAGCCATGGTTCTTTTCAACCACTCCTGCTGAGTGAGAGCAGTGTACGGCCAGGATTCACAGGCTGCTTGTACTTCTTGGCCTGGGATGTCAGGAAAGATGCCCTGGGATTGGTCCTGTGGGGATGCCTGCTCAGAAAGGCAAGCTCCAGGCAGCTGCATGAGCTTTCAGGCAGGCACTCACAGTGGGGCAAAGACAGGATATTGTAGGGAGGCTCTATTTTTAAATAAAGTCTCTTGTCCAGTGTTTGAAGGGTGACTTGCAGTAACCCTTTATTATTGTCTCCTTGGATTCAGAGTGAGATTGTCTAAGCCTTCTGAAGACCAAAAGTTTGCTAAGAAGAGGGGTAGATGAGGGAGAAGTAGAAAGAGGTTTCAACAGATTTTGCATGGCAGATCCTTTTGAAAAGGTAAATTTGCTCATCAACTGATGTAAGAGAAATATTTGCAGTGCAGAAGGTGGCAGGAATAATTAAGGTGTTCATGAATTGTTTGCTGAAAAGTTTTGCAGAGCAACTGAGCTTTTAAAATGGGAGAGCATATGGGAGCCTTGAAACAGGCACTGTATGATCAGAGTATTGGCACTGTGAAGCTATGAGGGGACATTGCTGGATATATGTTAGGAAACTGGCAAAAGTAGGGTAAATGGTAAACAGGGTTTGTCAGACAAACCATCATCTGGTGTGGAATCCAGGCCCAGGATTTCCCAGTCTGTGTAACAGGTCTGGGAACTAATGAAAATGTAAGGACCTAGCCAGAACCAAACTGTTTCCTTAATGGAAGAGAAAGAGGAGAAAGAAGTGCTGGTGCAGAGTCCTGTAAGGTCCCAGAGCAGGCCTGGAAGAGGGAAATGTAGGTCAGATGAGATGCATCAAAAATGTGCCCTGAAAACAGGACATGAAGTTTATTTTCACAGAAAAAAATACTGGTCACAATATAAGTGCAAGGACTACAGTCTGTTTTTGCTGGGAATTTGGAGGGACTCATGGGTGGCAGTCAGCAGGGAGAATTGTAGGCCAGCAACCAGTGCTAAGTAGGGATATCTCTGGGCAAATCTCAGCAGCAGATGTCACTCATGTCTGGTAAAATCCCTAAATCTGGACAGGGTGGACATTTTGTTGCAGAAGGGATGGACTCTCTGTCTTGTCCTCTCCAAACCTCCCCACTGCCATCAAAACAAACCATTACCCTCAGCAAAATTCAGCTTCCAGGCAAGGCAATGGGAGTCTTTCCTTTGGCCATTTCAGAGCTGGAAGCTGAATGCTTGAAGGAACCCTCTGTCTCCCACTGAATAAAACATGAGCAAAGATGTCAGGTGAAAAAGGCTGGTGATGGCTTAAGTATGGAAATAATCCAGTTCCTCTCTGGACAATTTCTCACATACTGCCCATGTGTGTCTGCTTACATGCTTTGCTGGAGCAGAATCTGTGCTAGTAAATTTTCAGAGACGTTCACTGAAGGGAAAAAAGTATTCTCTATGGAGAAAGTTGAGAGTTAAATTCATGACTTGTATAGCTTGACTGAACTCAGGGATAAATCAGACCTTGATTTGGCAAAAAAAATTGGTACAATGGCCTTTTCAGCAGAAAAAGTCTGTAATGGGCAGGCTCTGTTTCCCTCAGAGCCGAGTCGGTGACTTCAAGAGGCTGTTCAGAGATCCTACATCTGTTCCAGCCCTGCTGCCCATCCACACCTTCCATAAACGTGAGAGATGGAGCACCTTTGACACAGAGACTTGATTTATACTCAGTTATGTAGTGGCTCTGCTAAAAGATCAGTAATGCTAAAACAAAGGAGTTGCTTTGAAATGGGAGCAAAAAGGCTTGAAGCTCTCCAAGACATTTCAGATGTTCATTTCCTGGAATGCAGTCCAAAGTTCTGTATTCAGGTGAGGGATTCTTCAGGCCAGGGGAGTGTCCTGCAGTCCCACAGCAGGCCCTGCCTGCAGCATTCAGTTCTGTTTCATGGCATGCCTTGCACAGGGATGCTTGGAGGCTCACCCTGGCACACCCCACAACACAGCTCAGAGAATTGAAGCACCCTGCTTTGTGTCTGGCAAGGAGATGCGAAAAATGGAGCATGAGTATTTGTGATGAAGAATCTCCCTGCCCTGGCAACCCCTCCTTTGAATTGGTGTGGTCACCTCCATCAGGGAATTGTGTCTATGGGAAAGGCAAGGAGAGCTCCAGTCCTCCCTGTTCTTGTGCTAGGGGAGAGTGGAAACAGAGCTGCACTGTCTTCCATCCATCACCCAGCTGCATCAGCCCCTGGCTGTTAATTCTGGCAATTCCCAAGCACAGACAACTTCCCTGTGCCCCCAGCCCAGCCTAGGGAGTTCTGTTTCATGAAACGCTGTAGCAAATTAAAAATGCATGGGGAAAGAGAAAACTAATCTTTCAGTTATGAGATGAGCAGTGTTCTCCCTTTCTGTCTTTTACACATGCACATATGTGTTCTATCAACATCTGAGGTAGAATTGTTAGTCTTTGGCTCCTAGCTACCTGTCTGTCTGCAACATGCCTTTTGAACTAATCTTCCTGTATAAACTACCTTCCTAGCCCCGAGCAGAAGGAGCTATGGATGTCTAAAGGGGGAGAATTAGAGCGTCCAAACATGTTCTGCATTTTCAATGGTTTCAACTTGCAATCTATTCCTCTTAGCAAAAGAATCTGACTTGCCCTTATGGCTATGGAAAGAGGGATGAAAATTTCTCTTAAAATCCCCTCCCAAGTGGAAAGGTTGTCCAAATCATTGCTTGATAAGTTATTGGAGCCAGTATGTCCTTGATGAGTTAATGTACTCCTGGTTAGTATTATTGCTCAAAAAAATATCATCCTAGACACACAGCTGGGCTCCAGAAAGAATCGCACTTTCCTTTGAAGCTGTGAAAGTCAATCCTAAGCAAAAGTCTGGCACTTAAAACCTACTGAGGGCATTTTAGTGAGGCAGCTGCTTTTATTTCTTCCAGGTTTTGTCAAATCCTGGCAATGAATAGGACTGTCAAATGAGAAAAGCCCTAAGTCTGTTCCTATTCAGAGGCATTAATAAGCAGGAGAGACATGGGAATTGCTTCTAAGTCAAAAGCAGATTTGAACTTTTCCTGCAACCTGTACCCAGGTGAGAATATAGGAAAGAGGCTGTTTAGGGGCTGGTGGATTGTCCTGGCAGTACACAGTGGGTTTGTAGGATAAAAAGCCAGTGATCTACACTTTGGACCTGTAGCTTTCCATTATGGTATGTCTGTGTTGAAAGGTTCTCCAGGAATGATACAGTGATAATTAATATCCACTAACATTACTTGAGTTTTTCCTCAGCACTCTCTCCAGGATAAGATGCTGGCACTTGAAAATTATCTTTTTTGTTGCTGTTGAAACTAAATAGGGTCTTGAAGGGTCCCTTAGTGATCAGCAAAATAAATATTACGGACACCTGATTGGTCCCTCACTGCTCTCATATTCCATATTTTCAAGAATGATTGTAATTGCTCAGATAAGTCTGTCAAGAAATTATAGATATGATGTAGGGGATCTCTCCTATGCAAAGCTGATTTTGCAGGGTGTGAGAGATTGGTTCTGAGGTTTGTATATTCAACTTTATGAGAAAATTCCTTATTTTTAAAGTAAATTTGTTCTTCCATGAGTGTAAATTCAGTGCAACAGAAATATCTTCAAGTAGTCAGCTAGGAGTCAGCATTACACTGGCAGCTTCTCTACGAATTAGAGAAAAACATATTGAAAGTCCTGAGCTGCTACTTTCATTTCCTTTTACCATAGCCCATAGACTTACAGGATTTTAGGTTGCATCCTGTTAAATAATTCCTTAGAAAACACTTACAGAAATCCCTAGAAGTCATCAAAGCAGCCTAACAGTTTGGGCAGGTACAGAAAAATGAGCTGATGTTTCCAGTTTAGCTGAAATCTGCTGGTTATCTTAGCAGAGAAAGTCACAGGCAGAATGAAGGGGTGTTGTCTGTAATCAGTGCATTGTTCTAATAGGGTAATCCTGTATTTTGCTTTTAGCTACTGTGCTGTTTGTTTTATATGACAAAGGATTAAACTTGTACAAACAGAACTAACCCAGGCTGGTGGACAAGGAGCTTCAAAGTGTTCCCTGCGGTGGAGGTTGTGAAGTGTTGGGCCACTCCTTTCATTGTCAGGTTCCAGAGGGGCAGGGAAGGCTCAGCAGCCAGACTGTTCTTAAAAAAGCAGGGGCCTGCTGACTTTCATGCATCTTTCAAATGCTCTCTGATCCTGTGCAACTCCATAAGATTTTTAAGAACACCTTCAGTCTGACCAAGAGGCCTTTCATCTCCTAGGCACTGGTTTCATTTACAGCATTTCACTTTCCTCTTGGGCTGCTGGGAGCCCTCCTTCCATTGCTTGGCCAGGGGAGCTTGCAAACAACCCCAGGTTCCACCTACAGCACTGAACAGTTTTTCAGAAGGATGTGATTATTGGTCCTTGCTTTCTTTGTCCCCATGGGCTACACCAGTTTGCTCCTGAGAGCTTTAAAATAAAACCTGCCTTTTGCAGCACTGGAGAGCAGCCTGCATTAATCTCCCTGTCCTAGACCTCCTCTCTGGTGGCTGGCAGAGGAGGAGTTAACCACTGCCCTCTTTTCTGCCTTTGCTGGCTGGAGTCACTGGCATCCCATCTGGTCCAGGCTGTCCGGAGCTCTTCCCAGCGTTCTCTGGGGAAGGCACTACAATATCCAGGAATTTTAACAATCCTAAACAGATTGGGGGCCACATATGGATGAAAATGATTAGATTATAAGAAATCCAATCACATTTGCTGCCCTAGTCGTATATTTTTAAGCATTTGAGATCAGGCTTTTTGCTCAATTACAAATATTTTGCATGCGGCATAGATAAAGTCATTATGTTTGTCTCTCCATCTTGTCCCCAGAGGAACAGTACTGATTTTAACGTTTGATTGCAGCAATTTGATGAATGAAATCTGCCTCTTCTGTCATAAATCATCACAGTAACTTTCTGTTCACGATAATCAGACTGCAGAGAAGTAACACTGAACATGATCATACTTAGGTCTATAGGAGGGGAAATGTACTCTCCATTACTTTTTCTGCCTTGTTTTCTCCAGTATGTGGATTTTTTTCTGTTCAATTTAAACGAGATGGATATTTCATGACAGACCTTAGCAATAAGAGTTTATTTCTGTGAAAATTTTTTCATTTAGCAATATCCTCAGCTGCATGGAAAGCACCTTGACACCCACGTGGGCACCTCCAGGCCAGTCTGTTTCCTGTTCTTTGCACTCATTCCTTGTGGGCCTCCATGACTCCAACACCTTGGAGTGCTGTGCTTGCCCCATCTGTTCCTCAGCTTACCTGTCTCCTTTTCCTCCCTGATTATCACCTGCTCCTTTCTGATCTTTGCATGGGATTGGTAAATGCACACACCAAGGGGCAGGAATACAGGTTCTCCCGAAGTTGTAGAGGGCCTTGCAAAATTACCAATGCAGCTTTTTGTGCAAAGGGAAGCTTAAAAGGTCACCAAATAGCAGAAGAGCCCCGTAGGGAATCCTCATAGTGGAAACAGGGAGCTAGCTGGTCTGGTTCTGCTTGCTTCCCTTCACATACACCAAAAGTTTTGCCCGGGGTGGATTTTCCACTTAGTTTTATTTTAAGAATTGTCTTGCTAATTTTTATTCTGATGTCTTGGATAAGATGTTAAGTCTTCAAGCACCCCCTGAAGGAAGCAGCCTGCCAGGCTGTGGAAAGCAGGGAATGCTCTATCAGGACAGCCTAAAAACCTCAGAGAGCTTTTCTGGGCCCTGATACTGGTCTGCATCAGAAATCTCAGCAGGACTGTGGCATAGTAGCACACCTAAGACCAGTGATTAACAGCAGAGGCTGCTGCCAGCTCTGTGAAAATCACACTGTTGATTTTAAAAAAAAAAATAAAAAATACTGCTTTAAACTTACAAGCTACTTTATAGACTCATTAATTTTTCACGAGGGAAGGATGAATGAGTGGCTGGGGAAGAGGTCATTTATGCTTAATTTATAAATCATGAACTTGAAAGCTGACACTTTATGGTGCTTGTATCATTTCATAATGAAATGGAATGAATCTCTCTGCCCCTGTGCCGGATCTGGCATAACATTAACATTTATATTTCTGGGCACTTCCTAGCAGCTGTGACTGAGCACATCTCAGCCCTTTGGTGGGAGAGGGATTTCCTTTGCATTTTCCTTGTGCTCCCTCTTTCCTATGGCAGAAGTTTGACCCTCACATTCTGCAGAGTGCAGGTTGTCCATTAGAGTCCCAGCATGGCCTGGAAAGAAAATGTTGCTCTGTCCTGACTCCAGAACCGTGTGCCTTCGTCTCCATCCTCATGAAAAGACTCCACTAAATCACTCCACGAGGCCTCTGCAGCTCAGAGGCAAAACTAAGATGGCTCCAGTGGCACACTGAGCTATCCAGGGCAGGGATAAGAGACATTGCTCTTTCTGTGCCTCTGCTGTATTCAGGTGACTCCCAGTCCCCAAGGCCAATTTCCTGAACTCGTGGATGGGCATCTGGAAGCTCCTCTGACCACAGGACCACAGAGGTTTTGGTTTGCACTGAGGCAGAGATGTGTGTGCAAAGAAAGTGCAGCCAAAGGCTCAGGGGGAACTAATTCAGTGCTCTCCCTCTGCTGACACAGCTACTCGTGTGTCAGACTCAGTCTGTGTTAAAATACTGTTCCTGGCATTAGGTTAGCTCTGGTGGTGTCCAGCTTTTCAGATTTATTCCTAACAGTGGCCTCATTTATCTTACCACTTGGGCTGTGGCCATTTCTTGCTGAGTCTTGCCTTTAGCTTTCAGTGTGAAATTAAATTTTCACCAGCTTGTTAGTGCTCCCTACGAGTGCACAGCTTTCCAGGAAGCTGCTTGGAGTAGGACTCAGGAGTTGGGTTTGGTGATCCTTGTGGGTCCCTTCCAATTCAGGATATCCTGTGGCTCTGTGACTGCCTCAGCACAGAGCTTTTTGAGAAGCCTGTCCCATAAGTGATGTCCTGCACTGGCAGACCCTCAGCTTCTTTCTCCCATGCCCAGAGTCATTTGGGGGTTCAGGCAATGTAATGCCAAACCATTTCAGGAAGAAGTTTCCTCAAAAGTTTGAAGAGGAGCTTGTCAAAGAGGAGTGATCATCAGAAATCCTTGAACTTTCCTTCTCTATCTGTGATTTTAATTTAATTTAATGCCTTGTTCTTTCAGTACATGAAACTGTTCTTGGCTAGGTTCAAACTTGATTCCAATTTATGTCTGTTTAATATTAGGATGGATACTAAGAATAAGGTACCTAATATTGTGATACTGCCAGAATGTTGGCATCTGTAAGCCCATCTGTGTCAATTGACATTCATTTAGTATTTTCTTTGAGCAATGATTAGCTGGATTTCACCAGCCATAAAACAGGTTATCCACAAGCATGGCTCACCATGTGCCATAGGAAGCAAACCCATTCCCTGTTTTTGACATTCCCTGCATCTTTCACGTGGAGGGCCATTGGTGTTTGGGTGCTATTTCTCCTCCAGGCTGTTGGGATCTCATTTTTATGTTACAACTCAGAGCAAGAGGGGAGCTGGGGGCTGTGTCTGACCCTTCCACACAGGGAAAAAACAGATTTCATTGCTCTGAAGGCACAGGATTGGGACACCAGGCAAGGGGCTCCTCTGTGGAAGCTAACATGGAAGTCATCTGGAGAAAAAAGACATCATTCCAAGATGTGCTGGTCCATAGGGCAAATAGCAGGCAATCCCTGAGCTTGTGGAGGAGAAAAAGGAACAGAGCTTCAGGAGGTGTTTAATTTTCCAAGCAGACATTGCACTGGGAGGAGTCAGGGGCATAAGGCAGGAAATGCCTCTCCTCAGGACCAGCTCCCTGCTTCTCTTCAGATTCATTTAGGCTTGGAACAACAAAAATGCTGCTCCAGATGGCAGGGGTAGCACTCCCTGTGACATGGAGAGGGGCTGCTGTCTGAGGGCCAAAGGGATGAGGGGTGAATAGGGAGCCAGGAGGTCAGGCAGAGGAGGGAGTGGGACAGCCACACCATTTTAGCTCCAGGTCACTGCCTCCAAAGGCTGGGGCTGGCAGGTGGGGGAGCATTTTGACAGCCAGAGTCTCTTGGCTGGAACAACATGCAGAGCTGTGTGATCTGTTCTGTTGTTTCCACAACCCTGGCATTACAAAGGACAAAGAATAAAAATGTGTCCCCTCTCACCTGGCTTCTGGGGTGAGCTTGTTGGACATATGGTACCCCAGATTTATATTTCTGATTTATGGTAATAAATCTCCTTTTCATAGGGGAATAGAGGAAGAATCAGAGAAGTAGAACTAGCAACTGCTGGGAAACCAGTGGTCAGTGTCCACTCTGGGAGAAAACATTCCTGACCAAAACTGCTCCCAGCAGTATTGTCAGGGAAGTCACAGCAAATTCCTAAAGGAATTAATTTCTTCTTAATCATCTTTGATGAGCATCTTTATCATGCTAGCTGAGGGATTGCACCGCTGTCAGCAGGGAACTTCTGCTAATCGATTCAAAATGTTTTTTCACTTCTTTATGCACCTGACTTATCTGATGGAAGAGAAAAAAATTTGATAATGCATCCTGGCTCAGAGAAAAATGCTAAAAGAGAGTTGGAGGAGAAAGGTGAGGAAATAAAAGTGGATTTTCTCAAAGGATCTACTTGAGAATACAAAGTAGGTTGTCAGTGAAATGCATTCAAGGGATAATGTCTCTCTGCCATCATCTTTCAAGTGCAAGACCACAAGGAAATGAAATTCGCCCTCACACTCCAACATGCCAATCTGATCCAGCCATGGATGGAAGCAAAGCCAGGGAATGCACACTGCAGCCACATGAAGACATGAAAACTAGCAGGCAGCTAGGGAAAGTCAGCAGTTTAAATGGTCAAGACAAACGAGCTGTTGTTTGGGCCAAGCTGGCTTTGTTCCTGGCTTTCAAAAGCCCACACATGAGCAGGTGATCAGGTTAGCTCCATTGTGCTCCTATGGAACAATCCAACAAAGTATTTTCAAAGTGCTGTTGGGTTTTTGTTAATAAAAATGTCACACCTTTACAGAGTGACCCCATTTTCCTTTCTTCCCAACAACAGTAAAAGTGCTCGAGGGTCTCAATCTGCAAGTGCTGCTCATGAATTATTAACAAGGCTTCTCCTGCCAGGGAAGTTATACACAGGGTGAGTGGTTATGGAGCTAAGCCTTTGGCCCAGGGAGCCCATTCTGCCTTAGAAAGGTGCTGAGAATGTGCTGGTAATTGCACATTTTAAAAAGCCAATTAAAAAATGATCAGTGCCACAAACAGCACAGCCTAACCGGAGGTGAGCCCTTCATCTTTGAGACAGAACCCCACAACACACACATTTCCATCATCTCTATGTAGCTGCTTAACTCACAAAAGGGCCAGAGAAATCTGGCAGTCCGACCACATATTTTCCACTTATGAAAATGAAATGTGTGTGACCATTTCTCCAAGCTGCCTTGAGAGTATCCTGCCTATTAACTTTCCACATAAGAGATTTCCCTGAGATTTTCCATTTCTCTAAAAACCCTTTCCCACATTGGCAGTTCCCACAGGAGGATCCAAGGCTGCAGGTACCTTCATTACTTGGGAAGCCTGAGGGGGAGGTAAGTACTTCTATGCAGAGAGAGCACAGGTGCAGATTATATTATTGTTCAGGGAAAGAGATTGCTTTGATACCTCGGTGAAAAACCTGCTCCCTCACAGCTCTCCTGCTGTAAGACTGCAAAGACCTTTCTGGGGATAAAGAGTGCCTCAGTAGTTCTGACTTCTCTCCCTCACTGTTCCTGCCAGCAAACAGCCTGCACTCCACTGACATGTCCTTACTCCTTCCAGCCTAACAGCGAGGAAAAAGACTGGAAGCTGCTCTTTCCTTGTAGGACAAGCTGAATGTCAAATGTGGCTTGCAAGACATAAGAGCCTTCTTTGAAAGTAGAGGATAAAACTCTCCTTCCTCCTGGAGGTGCTCTGTAAAGTCAACAACTCCTGCCAAGCTGCTGTGGGTTCAGAACTTGGTTGCTGTCAGGATCTTTTAGCTGGTGTAGTCCAAGCACTTGTGAGGGATGTGCACTCATTTTATTACATAAGCATCAGTGTACACCAGTATTTAAATATACTGATGCAAAGGCTTCAATCTATAGATGATTTGAAGTCCTGTTACAGAAGTCTTCTGTTAAATTAAAATCTCTTTTGGTCTCTTTTGCTGATCCTGTTTTATTTGATAAAAAGAGAGAGCCTACATTCTCCTAGATGCCTTCCTTAGGCTTCTCCTTCCATGGGCAAAAGTTTATGAAAACTGGGATGGCATGATATTAGCTGGCCAAAACAGAGAAAGACAAGTACTTTGGTTGCATTTCCTTTGAGCCCTGCCTCTTAGTTTTCCATTTTCTTATTTTCTCTACATGTTCCCAACTCAGTAATCTCATTTTATTTTCCTTCTACTCCTAATTTTGTCTCCACTATTCAGGCAATTTATAATTCTGGGCTGGTGTTTGTCTTTGGTCTGCCCCTTCTGTTCAGTGAGAAATACAATTCTTTTACCTTCTTACTAAACCCCATGCCAGGAAGATTTAAGAAATACTTACAAACCCTGGCAAAACCACATACTGTTTTAGGTGCCAAAAATTAAAACAACTGAATAACCATCTGGAAATAATAGCAATAGTTTCACCAGTAACTCATAATAGTCATAGCATAGCTGAAGCTGCCAGTATTTTACCCTATACTAAAATACCAATTTCTGAACCATATGTAGAGAGGTTAGACTGCAGTTTGACAGTTTGTGCTGCCCTTGAAATTTTTGCCATCAAGCATATTTTAAGAAGCCAATTGCTGACACCCTGTGTGGTGACAATACCTCTATTTCTGTCTGTCAGTAATGGACAGCATGTGAGAGGTGGTATATCAACTTCTTAATTGCACTGTAGTGTATTCAGTTTCTTCAGCCTGGATTAGGTCTCTGCCTTTGACCTTGGGAGCCCTGAGACAGCAGGTTTCCCTGACCTGTCTTTAACACTTTGGTCATCCCCATGGGGTTTGCAGACAGACAGACAGCCAGTGATGAGGGTCTGACTGACTGACAGACAGGCCCTGGGTGTGACACTGGCCTGAAGCAGCACAAGGGTTTTTGGGACAAGGCCCAAGCTTCGGTGGCCTTGGGCCCTCTGTAGGGTGAGCCCACCAAAAGGACCCACAGTATTTTCTGGGGAGTCTGCCTTTGCATTTGACATGCATTTAGAGAACTGTAATATCAGCTAGAGCTGTTATCAGATGGCTCGCCATGTCAGCTTGAATGAGTTTTTTACTCTGTGCCATGCATGTTCATGCACAGCCCTTTCCCCTCTCCCGTGGACAGAGCCATTCCAGTGAGAACACTTCCAGCAGGATCACTCCCTTAGCTCCCAGACAGCTTTACAAGCACCTTCTTTGTGTGAGAATGGGACATGCAGCGTGGTGATGGAGTATTGGCGGTGGGGCGATGTCAGATGTGAAACTTCTCTCAGAGCTGCACCAGACATGTCCCTGTGAGACAGAGGGGTGACCCTTGCTGTGTGGGAAATCTTTGCAAACTCTTTGAACTAAAGCCGCTTTTTAAGCTAGAATAGAAGAGCACTTAGGCTCTTTGAACACTGGCAGTACTACTTGGTGACAAATTTGGTACTTTCCCCACTAGCCTGTCATTGAAAAGATTTTAGCCTGTATTCTTGCCTCACCTGCTGTGTTTCTGCATTTTAGAAAGAAGAGATTCCTTCCTTGCAGAGCTGCTGTTATCCAAAGGACAAAATACCAGCCAGCATGACTTCTCTCCTCTGTCACAGGTATGAGGAAAGGGGGAACCTTTATTAATGGAAATTTAATTTGTCATATGTGATTTGATTTAGCAGACTGATGAACAGACTTATTTATAATGCTGTAAAGGAACAGTCCTAAGGATAATGGTACAAGAATAAATTTAGAAGAATGAAATAACAGTACTTCCAGTTTAAAAAGGATTTCAGCCCCATCCAGTCAGCCCTAAGAAAATTTAGAGCATGAAACATCTCATTCTGTACTAAGGAGTTTGGGGAGGAATTCCTCATACTTGTGTGTACAACCACAGAACCTTTGGGAAACATTCTCTTTACTACACTGAGGGGAAAAAAATCATTCTGAAATGAATGATAATCACTTAATCTGCTGCTGCCTGTAGCCTGTCTCAGGACATTTATCAGTGTTATCTGAGATGCAGTGTTATCTGAGATGGACTGGTGGGCAGATTTGTACAGCACAGCTTGATGTTGAGAGTCCATTAGATTTTCATCATTTATTCTCTGTATTGATCCACTGTTACACCACACTGCTGATTCTCAGAAGTCAGGTAGTGCCCTAAAAAAAAAAGTCCCTCAATTTCCTGACCTCCACTGAAGTCCTAAATTTCTGTGCTGTATTTCCAAACGTGTCCTCAGCTCTTCAATCTTTTTTCTGACATCAGGTAAGCAATTTGATCACAAATCAGATGTCTATTTTGGACATGCCTGAGTGCACATTGCACTGCAAGCCTTAAATTCAGGCCTTGGGTTCCCAATACTTCATTCTTCCCTCATATTCACTTTCTTCTTCACTTCTCTGGGGGAGAGATCGTCTGTATTTCTGTTCTACTCCCAACACACCTCTCACTACAGTCAGGTTTTGGTATTTTTGATAAGGATAGCAGCAAATAGCCCATCAGTACAGTCAGAGGCTGTGCAGAACCTGCTGCCACATAGGAAAAGGGGACAAGGAGGTTTTTGCAAACTGGATGGAAGCACCCTGAGGAATCTGAAAGGAACACCTTGTATAAACAGTTTAAATAGTTTGGGAAGTAGTTTTTAAACAGTGGGGCTATGCAGTCTCATTGCATTGAGTAAAACCTAAGCAAGCACACTTCTTACACAGCCCAGGAGAAGGATGGTCATGGTCTTGCTGCATCTGAGGCCATTGTATTGGTCATGTCTTTCTCTGCAGTGTCTGCTCTGGGGATAGACAGAGGTTATCTATCTGCAGAGCTGCCAATCAATAACTTTCAATTATAACCACCTAATTGTTAGGCTAGAGAACAATCACACTGCACCAGGAGATAAGGACAAGTCAGTGAGTTAGCTTGGTGTGTTTTGCTGTTATCTCTCTATCCCTGCTGCTCTGAGACTCACACACAGTCTCTGGAGAGTTCACTTGTCTCTGTGCTGGATACCTAATTGCTAAGTTTTGTAGGGAAGCTAGTCCTTACCAGTCCCACTAATGAGCATTGATGGCTCTGATGAGCCTCAGTGGGGGCTCACCCTCAGCCCCTGCCATGCCCAGGTGCTCTGTTTAGGCTCAGACTTGGGTTGGCACTTCTGGCAGAGTCCTGGTGTGGAAATGCTGGTTTCTGGCTCATTTGTGCTTGTGCCTGGATGTTTGGGTTTCTGCACTCCACAAGGTGAATTTTGCTCTGCTTTGTCTCAGTGCTGCCAGGAATGCTAGTGGAACAGAACCAGGTTTGCAAAAGCAGCATCCTTTGTGTTTGCAGCCAGCCAGGCACTGTCCAGGAGCACTGCATGCCACTTTGGAGAGCTGTTGACATGGAGCCTGGAAAGATGAGGCTCCATAATGTACTCATTGTACTCACATCTCAACAGCTGTAGTTCACTTTTGGTCTGACTCCTTAAAGGTGAAAAGGAAATGGATTGTGCTTCTGTGGATTAACAACTTCTTATTGCTGGCTGCATGTTATCTGGCAGGCTGCTGGGTCCCAGTTTGATAGCTGAGGAAAAATAGAGGAATTAAACAATTCTTTAAATGAAGCAAGAAAACAAAAATCAAATTATATATCAACCCTCCCAGCTACAACTGTGCTGGGCTCCCTTTCAGCTCAGACATCGAAAACGTGTCTGGAAGAAGTTGGAGACACCTATTGTGAATCTGTCCTAATTCCTGAAAGTCTTTCTGTTCATCAGCATCCTTGTATATGCCCTGTGAGCCAGCCCAGCAGGTGTGTGAGTGCTGCTTGTTTCCTCTGTCACCAAAACTTGGCACACACTGCCCGTGGGCAGTGAGAACTGCTCTGGAGTCTGCTGCTTGCCCTTTGTGTGTCAGTGTTTCCCGTCAGGCTGTCACAGGACACAAATAACAGGCAGAAAGGATGCAGACAGGGGCAGTGACCTTGGCAGGCTGTTTTCCCAAAAGGCCTGGGGCCAGCCTCTGCTCTTAGACACTCACCATTTCCAGTGGGATTGGCAGGGAAAACTAATAGTGAAGAGGAGTTCCACGAGCAGATGCATTGCTATGGTCAGAGCAAAGCAGCAGTTACATTTGATATTCAATTTCCCAAATTACCTCAGCTGAAAGTAATTTATAGCAACTATGCAGAAACTCAGCAGGCAGTGGTCCTGGAGGTGAATTTGAATTACTTGATAAGTGCTCAGCAAGTCTCTTTAATGTTTAGGGAACCTTATTCCTAAATTGCCTTTCTCTGTTGGTTGTATGCTTCTTATTTTGGGTATGTACTTTGTAATTGGGACTGAAGGGCCAGAGTCTTGGCTCTTAACTGGACACAGATTTTGGGTTTTGCCTTTGAAATTTTCTTGAAGTGGGATAGTATTCCTTCATGGAGCTATTAATATTGTTTGGAAGGGAGGAAAATGCTGTCCTATATCAACTGTGAGTGAAATAACATCTCTGAATAGGGACCAGGTTCTTAAGTTAATTTCTTCTTTCTTTTAGGCTTGTTCAGTCTAGTCCAGGATTTCTTCTATAAGCTTGTAGTTGTTCTTTCTAGAAAAATGTTTTCAACCAGAAAATGTCAGTGACACCTGAATATCTGCAATTCAAATGCCACAGGGATGGATATATTCATGTTAAAAGTCTTTGTGCATTCATCCCTCATGATATCTAATGTCATGTGGGCTATATGAAACATCCCAAACAACCAAATCGGCTTAATCAGTAAAAAATTGCATACTTACTCAGTGTGGTTTATAATTAAGGTAAATGCTTGAAAGAAGCTCCTGTGAAGCCTGTGTTGAGGAATGCTGCAGAGGAAGAGTAGAAGAGGATGAGTGTGCTGGGTGGAGAGCATGGACTCCCCGATGCAGCCTGAGCCACTGTGTGGAGGTGGGAGCAGGCAGCTAAAACAAGGAGTGTTTTATTTACTGTGCCATGCTGTGCATCACACATAGTATTTTGCTTCCTTTCAGTTGCCTTCTGCAGCAAGTCAGATGTGATGTGATGTAAATGATTAATTAGCTTCAAGTGTTATCACTTGGCCTGGGTTTGTCCTGGATGGCCCAGGCTGGATTTGTACATGCAGCTATGCCATGCTGCTTCCTCAGGGAGCCTTTATTTCCAAACAAAGTTCAGGCAGGATGATAAAGTATAACTCACGATGGGCCAAGGAAAAGAATCAAGGGAGGTTAGGTATTTAAGAAAAAAGCAGCCTTCCCACAGGCAGAGTTGAAAGGAGGATGTGGAGTGAGGCTGCCCTGCCTGGCCCTTCCCCTACGGCCTTCCTCAATGAGCAAAGTGGAACGTGCTGGGGGAGCTTAGAAACTGGAGTTGAAAGTCTCTCTGCCTTTTTTTTTGAAGCAGTGAGTTCTCAGCTGAAGGTGAGCAGAGAGCTGCCAGGGCAGTTCAGACTGTACAGTCCTATCCACACTTGCTCCAGTGTCTGGTTTGCTGCCTCTGGTGCATCCTGTCTGTCTGACAGCCTTCCCTCCTCTCAGTGTCCCACTGCACTGGCCACTTACTTTTCTAGACCCAGCCTGTTGAAAGGGCAAAGGGGATTAAAAGGAAAGCCCTGTAGTCTTGTTCCTTCAGAGCCTGGCAACCAGCTGGCTCTCCACTCCTGAGAGCCATGAAATGGTGCACTAAGTCTGCCCTTAGCCTTGAGCACTGATTCCCTTTCCCCAGTGACTGTCATTATGCCCCTTTCCTGAAAGCCTCTTAGGGCCAAGAGCTACCAGAGGGCTCAGGCAGGTACCTGCTCCCTCCCAGTGCTCCCAGCTCTTGCACAGGCACTTGGGCAGCCAGGGCTGGGGTCAGGGGTTTGAGCAGCAGCTCAGGGAACCAGGGGCTGGGCTTGCCTTTGCTGCTGAGCTTGGAGGGGCAGGGAGTGCTGGAGGGCACTTGGGTGTGGGAGAGCTGCTCTCAGATGTGGAGATGGGGCATTTTGGGAAGGAGCAGGGAGAGATCCCTTTTGCTGGGTCAGTCCTGTGTTTCCCCTTCCTGCAGGATGGATGGACAGCAAAGCATTTTGAAGTGTCTTCCCTGTGCCCTTCTGGTTGGGTGGCAGTGCAGCTCCTTCAGGGGATGGGATACCCAAAGGCTGCCCCACAATGCACAGAAATGAGCATGGCAGGTCCAGCTTCACTGGGTCTCACTTCTGTGAAGCTTTCACTTAAATCCAGTGCATGGAGGACTGAGATGTTACAGGCACTGGGCAGGGTCTCCTTGGGGATTTCAGCTCTAGCAGTATATTTATTTTTTAAAAAAAGCCAAAATATGAGTAAGAGATGGGGTTCATTCTCCACCAAATGCTGCAAGGTGTTTGCTGAAGTTGTGTGTCATTGGGGCCAGGAAGGGACCTGTGTCACCTGCCAGCCCTGTGCTCCTGGCTCCGAGCTCACAGAGAGAAATGTGGTGTCTTCATGGCCAATCTGGGAACCCCAAGGGATGTGCTGCACCAGAAGATCCCTCATGAATCCCTTGCCTGGCACTAATGGGAGCATAGCAGCCATGAATTAATAAATATGCCCTCTCCAGTAAAAATTTGGTTCCTTAATGGAGATACAAGGGAAGTTCTCCAACCTTCCCAATGTTTAAAACAAAAGCTGCCTGCTTGTTAGCTGTGATTTATTGGTTTTGCTTGGGTCCTACAAATGGAATGGATTCAGAAGGTTTAAGCCCAGATGAGCTCATGCTGTTCAGCTGGATGATATTAGGAGTTAATCCCTTTGCGTGGTTCTGTGTTCTCTAATACCTCTCAAGCCTGATAATTGCAGCTGTATTTTAAAAGCTTTGTTTTTAAAAGATAATCTGGTGGAAGCGTGAACGTGGTAGAAATAAATATTCTCTTCTTTCCATAGAAAAGACATGGTATTTGTTTCCATATTTAAACTTTTCTTTGAACTGGTTTGCAAAACAAATTCAAGATTGACTAGAGCCTTCCAGTCATGACTTGTAAAATTCAAATCTGTGATAGAGATGCAACTGGCAATGTTTCCCACAGCTGCTGCAAGTAATTAAAGGTCTTCTTCACATGTTTAATGACCATTTTGTTTTATGACTACTCAATAACTCTTTTGTTCCCTGTGGTTTGTCTTTGTGCTGGTGGCAGGCTGGTTTCTGGGAGCCCATGAACTGCTAGGTGTTTTAAATAGCTCATCAACCAGGTAATTTTATTGCCTTCTGGCTGTGAGATAATTAAATGTATGTATAACAAATCTACCCTGTAGACTGAAATGCCAAGCATGTGCTTGGTCGACCCAGGGGTCCTAGCAAGGGTTATTTATTCAATTCCCCTGATAACAGAACGTTTTGGGGATTTGCTGCTGATGTGAAATCCTCCTATCAGGTTTCTGAGCCATCTACCAAACAGTTGATCCACTCATCCAGGTTAACCTTGTTTCCATCTGTGTCACAGGACAGGAGGGTGGAAAGTAACAGGAAAATAACAGACTTGCTCTCTTTGAAGAATTGTGGGAACATTGCAATGCCCTGAGTGTTTGCAACATGCCTCTGAGCTAAATGTCAATTAAAGTAAGTTTACTTTTGAAAGAAAGCCAGAGGATTGCTAACTCTGGCTTTCTTTGGAATTCTCATGAGTTTTATTTACAGCTTCTGTGTTAAAAAAAGAATTGAGAGAGAGAGAGAATTCCATATGGTAGCAGAGAAACATGATCTGAGCAAATCCTAATAACTGCAAAGTCAGAAAGCAGAGTAAAGGGTTTAGGATAGGTAAGCAGGGCTTTCTTTTAAGGTCTGACCACTGTGGTTTGGCTAGCTGGCCTTGCTCTGGTCTGTCAGGACCTGTGGGGGTACCAAGGAGCTCTCTCTCCTCCCCAGCAGTGTGTGGTGCACCTGCTGTTACTCTGAGCTTTTTGTGGGCATGTCAAGAGTTGAACTCTGCAGGCACAAGGCACTGGGGCTGTTTCAAGATCTCCATGATCCATAGGTCAGTCAAGCAATTCTGAGGGCCTGGCTTTCAATTTAGGGATCCTTAGGGTTACCAGTGCCAGGAATGAAGCAGAAAGTAACAGAAATGGTGTTTGGAAGGGAAGTAAGTGACAGAGGAGAAACAGATGGGAGGGGGGAAAATCACCTTATGTCATTCATATGGTTCCACTGGTATTTTTTTCATGTGTTTCCTTGATTCTTTTTCCATCCTTCCTCTGC
This sequence comes from Luscinia megarhynchos, assembly GCA_034336665.1. NCBI lineage: Eukaryota > Metazoa > Chordata > Aves > Passeriformes > Muscicapidae > Luscinia > Luscinia megarhynchos. The sequence continues at coordinate 28,487,683 of CM067569.1, read as the reverse complement.
TCTCCTTTTCTGTTTCTCACCTGCTTAGGTTCAAATATTTGATAAAAAACATTTGTTCCTGCTTTTTATCTGCAGAAATGCATAGAAGGAGATTAAAGCACCCCTGTTCTAGGTTGGAATTTGTGTAACTAAAATAGATTAACAGCATGGAAATTTGGCCAAGAATATATTGGCTCTTCTGCTGCTAGAGAACAGTTGGTCTTAGAGTTCATGAATTTGACTTGACAGGGCCAAATAGGAGGTAACTGGTGCTGGACATGAGACTTTTGACTTCTTTTTTTTGTGTTGGAACAGCTGTAACCAGAATCCAGTCCCCTGGGTGGCTGTGTAAAAGCCTTTAGGGAGTAAAGCTGCTGCTGAAAGGTCCCTGCTGCTGCACTTTGTCAAGCTTGGAGCTCCAGGAGGTGCTGCTGCCTGCTGAGCACTCAGCACAGCAGCTCTTTGTGCCAGGCTTGAGCTCTTCTGAGGGAAGCATGGAGGAGATCTCCAGAGATCTCACCCACAGGAGGTGACTTCCATCCCCTAGGCCTCAAGTAACAAACCTGGAAATGAAAGGCATTGCATTTAAGGGGAGAGAAACACATCTGGAAAAGGAAACAGAACTTTCTGCCAGCCCAAGTTATAGAAATGATGTGTTTGTTATTTAACAGGAGGGGATTTTCACTGTAAGATTTAGTGGAAAAGTGCTTCAGCATGCTGTGCCAGGGGAAGGTGTCAATAATGAACCTTTTTGAGCTCTTGTTGGCTGCTTGTGTGGTTTCTCTTCTGCTCTGAGCTGTGGACTCTGCACTGTAATATCTCCAAAAAGAAGGAAAGGAATAAACTTAGGCAATCAAAGCAGTAATAGTGGCAATTCAGGTATACTCTTTGTATTTTTAGAATGTGAGAAAGCAAGAGTGATATAAAGGTTCAGAGCACCATTTGTTTTGCCTGAAGGAGTAGTTGAATAGTGTTTTGAACCATATTCTGGGGTGCATCAGGCACAGTATCACCAGCTGGTCAAAGGAGGGGATTGTCCTGCTCTGCTCTGCACTGGGGCAGCCTCACCTCGAGAGCTGGGGGCAGCTTGGGGCACAACAACATAGGTTGAAAGAAAGGTATAAAGCCATCAGAGAGTGTCTAAAGGAGGCAACAAAATGGTGAAGGGCCGTGAGGGGAGCCAAATGAGGAGTGACTGAGGTCCCTTGGTCTGTTCAGCCTGGAGAGGAGACTGAGCAGAGACCTCAGTGCAGTCACAACTCCCTGGTGAGGGGAACAGGAAGGGGCAGGCACTGATCTCTGCTCTGTGGTGACAGGGACAGGACTGAGGGAATGGCCTGAAGTTGTGTCAGGGGAGGCTGAGGTTGGATGTCAGGGAAAAGTTTCTTTATCCAGAGGGTGGTTGGGCACTGGAACAGACTCCCAGGGCAGTGTCACAGCCCCAAGGCTGACAGAGAGCAAGAATCTTTTGGACAACTCCCTTGGGCACCTGGTGTGACTCTTGGCATTGTCCTGTGCAGGGCTGAGAGTTGGACCTGGTGATCCCTGAAGGTCCTTTCCAACTCAGCTCTTTCTGTGATTCTACAGCCTTGGTTGAATAAATGGCTACTTCAAAGGAAACTATGATCCTCTAATCTGCTGAACTTCAAGTACACCATTGAAACAGTGGACAAAGGCATACTTTGCTTGTGATCTTTAAAAAAAGAATCTGTTGCCAAAACCACTTTCAAGAGCTTATCAAAGTACTAAGCTATTATGGATTAAAGCAATGTCCTGGTTTACATACAGGTTAAAAGATAAATGATAAAAAGCTTTTTATTTAAATTTCATCACAAAGTTGCATTAACTGTGACATACCTCAAGATCTTAAGACCCCTGTTAAGTTGCACAATATGCAAAGAACTGTGTTTTTTGAGGGTGAGATGGACATGATAGGTACTCAAAGGAGATTTCAGGTCTCAATGCTTTCCAATGGCAAATTAAACACAGAATCAATAAATGCTATATAATGCCAAAGGAAAGAATTAATTAATTTAAACCATGAGCACTGAAGAGTTGTTAACTGATTAATGAAAGGATTAGGAAAAGGCTTGAATGTTGTTGTGCATTGCTCAGTAAACTGTGTGGCAGGTAACTAACATATGCAGGACAGAAAAGGGGGCTGGATGTGTGCCATGGCATGGGAGAGCTCTTACCTGGTGCCACATTTGGTCCTCAACAACCTGGGACGTGCATTAGAAAATGAAAATAACTTACATATATCATAGAGCACACAGAACTTTTTGGGATCATTGCACAATTTCCCCAAAGTGTGTGGATTATGTGTCACATCCTGGCCTGGGGCAAGCTTGGGAATACACACATTCACTTCAGAATGGTGCTTGTCTATCATTATTTGACATGACTGTCCAACAGCTTGGCTGCTTTTTGTGAGCCTGCACAGCTTTTCCCTGAAATGGGAGAGAGAATGCCAGGGGAGGGGTCTGCTTTTACCTTCACCCACTTGTGCCAGGGATGGTTTTTTCAAGGGCAAGCAGACACTTTGCATCATCAGCTGCCAGGGCCAGCAGGGAGGCTGCACTGGACCCCTGGATCAGGAGCTGAGCCTGATAAATATTTTGCTCTGCTTGGCTGGTGACTGTCTCATGAGTCAAGCCAGATGTCCTGGCAGTTTGAAGGGACAGGCAAAGTCTAGGACAGAGGGCAATAGCTTGGACTTTACCTTGATCATAGGTTTGTGATACATTAAAGGGTGCTGGATTAGGGACACCCTTTGGGTCTGCTCACAGTCTGTGGAGAGAGGTGTCCCTGTCACCTGATCCAAAGCCTGGAGAGCCTGCAGGGGCAGGGAGGTGCTCCCTGCCTGCTCACTCATCTTCTGGGCTCCTGCTCTAGGAGCACAGCTCATGGCAAGAAATCTTCATACACAATAGCTACTGACAATTTTCTCACTTAAAAGGTTTTGCTGTAGAAAGGGGGAAGATGAGGAGGTTATCATGTGATTCATGTACATTTTTCCTTGGGAAGGAGGAGGAAGGAGCAGACAAATATGAGAAAGAACGCCTCAGGCTTTCACCATTCTTTCCAGGTGACTAAGCAGCAATTTTATTTTTAACAAAAGCTAATGCTAGGCAAGTGAACAGAGCTGATGGTACATCTGAGAGCTCCTGTGTCACTTCCTGCATAGCAAAAATCTGCTTAAGCTGTGGGAGATGCATTGCATTGTCTTGTATTGATTTTTCTCCTTCGGGATGAGTGTGCCTGTGAGCTTTCTCCCCTGTGACAGATGAGGCCATCCCTGCTGAAGGTCACCGATGGTTTTCCAGCATCTTTTTCCTTGCTGCAGGTTGGGGTTTTGGCTTCCCTGTCTGTGCTCCTTTTGACCAGCAGAGGGTACTAAATGAAAGGTTAATAAAGGAAAAAGTTTTCCCAGGCTGTCAGGCTGGGCTCAAAGCTTAGAATAAAAGCTGTGCTTCTGATAATGAAGAGGCTTCTAACAGACAAAACCCAATTAGAAATGCTGATATCCTCAAATTGGCTTTCTATGCAAATTTGCTTTGGTTTATGATTAAAAGACTCGAATTTAAAAATTGCCAGTCATGTAAATGACTGCTGGTTTTATTCAGTATTCCATTACATATTTCATGTCCTTGATGACATCTTTTGTAGAAATTAATAAATTATAATAAGAAAGCTTTTTGTAAAAATGAAGCTACAGAAGCAGTCATGAAGGGATTTCATTGGGGGAAGAAATTTACTTTAAAGAATGCATATTTTGAGCTAGTGCTTGAAAGCATCAATCTGAAGTGTTTATCCTGTAAGATTAACATGGAATTTTCACTTGCTATTTTTATCCTCCTGCCACTTCACTTCCTCTTATGTCAGAGCTGGTGTAATCCATCTCTCTCTGCCAGATGTTGCCTGTCCTGCACTGGGAGGGGCGTTAGACCTCCCCTACTCTTCCTCTTTCAGCCAGGCTTTTTGCACAGGCTTGGGCCAAGATCAGGCTCTGCCTTTCCCTGCTGGTTGCTGCCCATTTCTGGGAGCTCCAGGCGTGGCCTCACCGTGTCAGTCCCTGTTCCAACATGCAGCTTCCTCCTGGCTGGGAGGAAATGCAGACTGGAGCTGCTGAACATGCTGGAGCATCCCTGGGAGGATGCTCTGTGCCAGCAGCACCGTGTCCCCCCTGTGTCCCCAGAGCTGATGCAGCCCCTGGGTGGCATCTGGAACTTGGTGACACTGGGGGCTGGACACAGGGATGCAGGCCACAAGTCTCCCTGCTTCAGCTCATTCTGTGACATCTCCATGGGTTTTAGTTCCCCCTGCCCCGCCACCTCTGCAAAACAAAAGTTCATGCTGTAATATTTCACTGCAAAGTTTGCATTACTGTTTTTTTAATGTGCTATTGCCAGTTTGTTAACTTCTCTAGTCTAACCTTGTATTCCCATCTGGGAGTAACTACATGTGGAAGAGTGAAACATAAGATTTGCCAGGAAAAAAATTAGGGCTTTCAGGATACATTGTTAGAAAAACAGGCTAAAAAGAAATAATGGTGGCATTTTTCAGCTTGAATTGTAATACAAGTTTATATTACATCTGGGAAATTCTTTCATCTAGCCTTAGAATTTTTTAAGGTATATTTCATATATTAATGTGTTTATCCTTTTGTCTTCCTGTTTTGTATGTATAATAATATGAATAGTAAAATACTTGGCAACAATGTATTTATCAGGAAAATGCAATTTAAGATTGAAATCAAATGGGATTGAAATGGAGAACTGAGGGTCAAATCCCAGGTGAGGTTCAAATCCCACTTCTCGTCTGACTTGTGACACCACCTCCCTATTGGATGTTAATTGTCAAACAAGTACTGGCCAGCAGCTTGTGGAGCATGGTAAATCATGGCTGTGTGGAGGCATCCTCAGAAATGTAGCACAGAGGGGTGGAACAGCCACAGTCCTTTGCTGAGTCTCAGCACTCTGCACCTTTCACTCCCTAAACTGCAACAAAACTGGAAAGCTACAACCTTTAAGGATTTTCCTTCAGAAAGTGAGAGGGTGTGAAAGAGGTGTTAGAATGGAAGCTGGAACTCGACCTGGACGATGTGAAGCATGTGTCTGCTAGCTGGTAAAATAAAATGGGAAAGAATGTTCAGAAACCTTCCCCTGATCTCTTCCTGCTTCTCCAATTTCTGCCTGCTCTCCTCTTTAGTGCTGCAATGTGGCTGCTGTCTGTCTGTCTGTCCGTCCCTGCTGTCTGGAGTCCCTTTCCTCCCAGCTTGGTCCTGGGGCTTGGCTTTTTCTCTAGTGATTCTCCCCATGGCACCAAAGCTTGAACACCACAGAGCTCATATCAAGCACAGCCTCTTCTTCCTTCTGGGCCAGTCAGCTCTTTCAGCATCCCTCCCTATGCTCTTCCTCCCCTTTGTGCTCTGTGCCCCTGTCACTGTCTAGCCCTTTGTGTGCCCTCCAGCCAAGTCTGCTGGAAGGTTCTTCTGGAATGGTCTGAGAGGCTGCTGGCACGATTACAGGAGTTTTGATCCCATTTTTTTCCAACTCTGCAGTCTGGCTGCAGGAAATCTTGCCTGCAAAGCTGCAGGTAACCTCTGCCTTGTGTGTAGACTTCAGCACCTTTCTCTTCTGAGATTGCTTCCCTTGGTCAGTCCTGCTGGCACCATCTCAGTGTCCCCCTTAGCACAGCTTTTGAGCTTTTCCTTTCTGACTGCTGTGGGCACCACCACGTCCTGGTGTGACTCAGGGTGGTGTCTGCTGTGTGGATATCTTGTGAATGTCCTCATGTACAAAGGGGGCCTTTATTTCACAAGCTGACCTCGAGGGAAAGCTGTAAAGGATCCAGTCCTTCCTTTCCACATGCACTAAACCTCCTGCTCAGACTGTAACTCCTCCACTTCTCTGTTAGTGCACCATGCTTGTCCATCTTTAGCTAACCTTCCTGCATGCTTATGGCAGGCTGAGGCAAGGACCTGGTCTTGATTTACGTCTGGTTTGAGTTTCCTGCCTTCCCCCCTGCTCTGTTGTAGCACATGGGATGTTATTGTCCTCTCCTTTGGCTGATTTTGCAGTCTAGTGCCCCTGACCCCTGGACAGTGAGATGTCAAACCTTCTGACTGGCCCACAACAACTTTCACCAGCCCTTTGGCTATGGCAAAGTTCATGTTATGTTTGATTTCTGCACAACAAATTTGTTAAATTCCTCTGGGCTTTCCATAACGAGTATTAGCAAAGTTCTACTGAAAAAATCTATGTGAATTTCCATCTGAATATTTTCCAAACTGTCCTGGGTCTCAAGTATAAATGGAGAGGTCTAAGAGTCAGACAATGCAGGTGGTGTGCTGGGATTGCTGCCTGTCACAATGACCAGTGCTGTTTTATTGGGTTTGCACTCCTGTGCTTTCCCCTGCCACTCCTGTCTTACTCTGTCCTAGATATGGGCCTCTGGCAGACAGAAAGACTTCAGGTTTTCTCTCTGTGTTATATCTCCTTCTAACTCAGAGAACACAAGATTAGTGGACAAAAGGAACTCACAACTATTTCTGAAATGAGCACCTAGACAAAAACTAGAGGAGTTTACCTTATAAACCTTTGTTTGTTTGCAGCATAACCTGCCTGGAGAGACTCCATCAAGGTGTGAGCTGGGAAGATTATCTCCACTGCCAGGGATAGAACAGCCCTACTGTGTTTGAAAGGTGATTAGCAGCGTGGAAAGTGAAAGTGGAGTGCTTGATTTAGAAAACAGCACCATGATGCCACGTTGTGACTCTGAGATGCAGCTGGTGCACAGACCCACTTCCAGAGGTGGGACTTTGAGTCCCTTGAGGATGTTTAGGTATCACCTGATAGTACTGCTGTATTATATATTAATCTGTCACGTAATCCTTACTGATATTACCTCCTTGTACTGCTAGACTAATTCTTGAATTTCCCAGTTTTATTTGCTTCTTTCAGAGGTTTGTCTGGATAGCTCTATACAACTCAAATCTTTAAGTGAAGTTTAGGAATGTCAGTAATTTTTAACCCCTTTTTCCCTCAGTTATTTGCACCAAGTGTTTACTTCTGCTTTGGGATGCTCAGCATGCTAAGCAAGTCAGATGGATTTTTCTAATTCCTAGATTTTTTCAAAGCCTTATAGCATTTAAGCCACACAATTCTCTCTGAAATCACTAAAAGCTGTGTGTCTTCAATTCTGTGTAATTGCTCTGAAAGAGTAACTGTAGCTATTATTTAATACTTCAACAGTATTTGTCTGCCTTTGATTCTTGGGAACAGCTGTAGGTTAATTAAGCTATAAACTAAGCTTTCAGTGAGTGATTATGATCATTATTTATTCAGAATTAATAAGGCTGGTGAAAACAACTCCTTCTTTCGTGTGACAGAAATTGCTGGTGTGTCTGTGTATTCAGGACACAGCACCACGAAGCTGTGCATGCAGTCTGCCATAAATCCTGGCAGCTGCACCGTTTGTTCTGTGCAGTGTAACACAGCTACACACAAAATAAAGATTCATTGTAAACCCCTCGAGGGCCTGGTGTGTGCCTGGTAGGTCAGCAAAGTTCAGCTCCCAACACTGGAAGCTTTCATGTGCCAGGAGCACAGGAGGAGAGGGGAATTGTGTTGTACAGTGTCACATAATCACGGAGAGCCCTGAAACTGATACTGCTGCCCCAGGCTTGTTTTTTCAGTTTGGGCTAGACTTTACAGCCTCGTCCTGCTCACATTGGAATCAAACAGAATGGTGGCCAAGACAGCAATCAGTGAGTTTCCCTCAGCTGTGATTTCAGATCCTGAGCTCGTGTGAAGAAAAGCACAGGGAGCTGCTTACTGTGGTGAGGTTTATAGAGCATCCCTGCCATGCACTGCAAAACACTTTTCAGTCCCTTAACGGGCTTTGCACTGGCAATTAGAGTAACTAATACCTGATAACTGCAGCGCACCAGGAGGAGCTGCTGCTCTGAGCAGGTGCCCGTGCCTGCAGTAGTGCCTGGAGTCTGGAGGAGAGGCTCCATCCATTAGCACTGGTCTGAGAATACAAAACCCATTCAGCCAGCTCTAGGGGCCTCTTCAATTACCCTGTCAGTGACCCTTCAATTGAAAGGGTTACTTTCAGTTTCCATTCTGGACAGATTTGAACCTGTGACATAAAGGTAAAAAGCTTGCTATCCTGTTACAAATCCCCTGAAGCTCCTGTTTCACCAGCTCTCTGTACTGGGAAAGCTTTGTCTTTAATGGTTACCCTCTCGTCCTGGCTGGATGGAGAGTTGTCCCCATCCCCAGCCTTACAATCCATGCAGTCTCACAACTAAATTACAGTTCCAGACCATCAGTAATGTTTCTAAAAGTGCCTGGCTGTCCTGAGCATCCAGGCAGGGATTAGCCCAGAGGCATCTCTTAGTCTAATTGGATAATTGCCCTGTGCTGTAAAGGCAGCTAAGAAAGTGTCTCCCCCACCATTTCTCATATTATTTGCATGTATTTGGGCAATATAATTACCAAAATGCTCTGAGTAGCTCTTGATGCTGATTACAAGGCTGCATCTGGAAATACTTCTAACCTCGATTTTTGATATGATTTTCCAGTTTGAAAAATGATCAGATTTTAAAGCAATAAACTGCAACACAGAGAAGAGAATGTGTGAACAGTCCCTTGAGATTTTGCTATTTAAAGAAGCTTTCACAGTTTATGTATCAACTTTTGATTGCAAGGCATTATTCAATACTCTGAAATATCATTAATTCAGCAGATAGGAGAAAGAAAGCTCCCTCCAACTGTATTTTCATTTTTCTCACATAAAAATCCACCTCTTACAAAGTATTTTTGGTATTATTAGGGTAACCTTATTCCTGTGCTGAGGATATAGTGTCAGGTGCACTGCAGATTCTGTCCTCTAAAAATGGAACTTAACATCCCTGTTCATACAGGCCATAAAACCCCATCCCAGTGCATGCTGTTAAACATCTCCCTTCATTAGGCAGAAATTGCAATGACTCTACAATAGTCACTTCTACATTTTATTACTTTTCTGTCTACCTCACTAGGAAACTCTCAGAAACCATTCAAGATTTGGGTATCCAATAAACTATCTCATTTAACAAAAAACTGGAAAGCAATTTATAGGAGACATGGGGGATGACTGTGTAAATTATATTTAGAAAATGTTTTTCTTATGTCTAAAGACACTTTATTTAGCATAAAGGAATGCAAACTGTTCTGGACACTTTTTGTTTTGCAGCTGGAATATTTTGCCTATTTCATTCAATAGGTGAATGTTAGAAGTAACGTTTGCATTTTATTTTGTTGGTGTAATGCTTAAGACACTAAAATGACTTATGCTGGAGTTTTAGTTGCTTCTGCAGTATCAAGCCACGGTCCTTTTCCATCAGACCCTAAATCTAGTGCTGTTGAAGTGAGGCTTCTGTGAGAAAGCCCTGCTGTGTCTCACAGCCATTCTTTGGTTTTCCTGCTGAGGGATCACACACTGGGATGGGCTGGCAGGTCAGGCTCCCTTCTTCCAGCCCCCAGCAGAGACCCTGGCGACTCTCAGGATGTACAGAAGAGGAAGCCATGCAAGTTCTGGTGATTTAAGGTCTTGTTTATGTGGCTAGAGGCATTTCAGGGAGGAAGCAATCCCTTTCCCTTGAAGGGACCCTACAGCATTTTCACAGGGTTAAACCCCATAGGTCTGGGTTTAGCTGGGAGAGGAGAGGGAGCAGCTCCTGTTTATGCCATGCAGCTGCTGAAATGAGCACATTGCTGGCTGGAGGCAGCAGCACAGCTGCTTTAAGTAGCTTATTGAATCTGAAGCTTTGCTGTTTACTGCTGCCCTTTTATTCCTTCTCAAAACATAGACAAAAAAAACTATGTTTGTTCTTACAGAATAAATACCTGTTCCACTCTTTCTCTAGGAAAAAAAAACCCAAAAAACACAGCCCTGTTTGCTTCTGAAAAGCAACACAGGAAGTTAAATAGCAAGCAGAAAGATTTATCCCAGTTTTCCAGAGCTTGGATAGAACAACCACCATTTGTGTAGGGAGAGAAGTCAAGGCACATTCTTTGCCTTCAGGGTAGGGAGTCCATGCTCAGACACTTTCACACAGCTCCCCACACCACATTTACTGCTTCCCCAACACCATCCAGAGCCCCAGCCATCATCCAGCCCTGGGCTTGGGGGTGCTTGGGCAGAGCCAGCAGTGGGAGCAGCCCCAGGTCAGCCTTTGGAATGGGCCCCTTTTCCTCTGTTCCACAGGGCAGAGTTAGAGTTGATGCTTTTTTTTCTTTTCTCGTTGATCTAATAGGAGGTCGTAGGGGATTTGGGGAGAGCAGAGAAAGCCTGGGGCTGCAGTTCAGGCACTGAGAGCCTGGCCTTGGGCAGGCAGGGTGGAAGATGCACAGGGAGGGTGGAAGGCAGCACATCAGCACGCTGAGCTGCTGCTTTCTTCACCCCCTCAGCACATAAGGAGCAAGAGTGGATGCTGAGGGGCACAAGCTGCTTGCAGTTTGTAGTGGCTGTGCAGAACCTGGATTAAGACCAGGTTTGTTAGAACAACTTCAAAGCAGGAAGGTTTTACAGGGCAACCTCTTTTCCCTGCTCCTTTCCCCGTGTGGAGCCTGGAGAATTGGGATCTCACATGCTGGTTTTTCACAGCCTTTGATACATGTGCATAAAATGCTGGAGTGCTGGTCAGTGCCTCAGAGGCATGTAAGAAAAACAGGAAAAAAATATTTCAATTATCTATAAAACTCAACAGAATAATTAAATCCCATGCTGCTGAGGAAATATAAAAATAAAAAAAAATGTTGGCAGTCACCCTTACTTAGTTTATTTTAAAATGTGAAATTATTAAGTCGACCATACCAGTTTGTTAAATTATTTTGTTATAGTTATCTGTGTGCAATATGAATTCAAATCAAAACAACTGGCTACTAAAGAGCCAGCAAAAAATCAGTTCCTGTATGAGCTTGTGAAAGGAGCCAGCCATCATTTTAATTTTAGATATGGGCCTGGAAACCTCATAAAATATCGAATAGTATAGAGTGAGTAATTGCAATCACACTGTAACTTTATCTAAAATTGAGGAACCATTTAAATATCTTTCCAGAGAACACCCCATTCTTTTGTAGAAATAAGGTTTCAACAATAGAAATACTTTAATGAAAGCCCTTACTGAGAACTGAAATTAATTACTGAACTGCATAAAAGGACTTAAATGATTAAATTAATACAGTGGAAAATTTGTAATGTTAATTCACATATAAATTGACTATGAGAAAAAAACCCTTCAAAGCTACTGCTTCAATGGGAGTCTTCCACTGACCTCAGGAGGTGTGGGTAGGGCTTTGATTTGCAGAGCTGGAAGGAAGGACTGAGGGAAGCCGAGCAGGGAAGGAGCCCATGAGTGAGCAGGTCTCCGTGAGCAGCTTTCCTGGAGCTGATGTGGGAATGTGCCTGGCTGTTCTCCCCGTGCAGGGGCTGCACACAGCTCTGCAAGCTCCCAGCACAAGGGCACACGGGCAGCAGTGCCTGGCTCTGCCCTGCAGCTTCCAGCACAGCAATTGGGGTTAATCACCCGGGCTGAAGGGGATTGACTGTGCCTGCAGAGCAGCAGGTATAAATTACAGGCCTTAGCAGTGTCAGGAGAGGGCTGGGTTGAGCAGGGACTTGGCAGGCACTGAGCTGCTCTGGGGCCAACTGGCCTGACCCCAGGGCTTCCCCAGCTCCTGTGGGGCAAAACCACCCTCACTGTGAAGTGTGCAGCAAGTGTAGCCCGGGCTGTGCCCCACTGCTGCAGGTGCAGTCTCTGTCTCAGGATATGCAGGTATATAGGAGCTCTTTGGTGCTCTAATGTCTCTGAGTGCCAAGGATTTATACACCCTAGCATCCCTCTGTACATAAACCCCATCACAGCACCAGGTATAGAAGCAGCTTATCTGTCAGTTGAGGAAAATATTGCTCTCCTTGAGGTGCTTGTGACTGAACTAGAAAGAAGCAACTCATCCAGAAATCTCCAAAACCTGTGCATCCCACCCGTACCCCATGTTTGTAGGGCAGTCCATAAAAATGTCCTGCACTGATTCCTGGTGTTTGTGATCAGAATGGTTATTAAAGACTGCCTGTATACAAAAGAAAAGGGCTTGGGTGCAGTGGAAAGTATTAATCTCCCATCCCTAGGTACTGCCATGAGCAGGCCTATGAACTGGGTTACATACTGGGTATGGACATACCAATAGGAGTATGTGGCAAGGGTACTTTAAAATTAAACTTTTTTTACTCACCTAATTTAAAATGGCTCTGCTGTTCATTTAGCATTTCTGGGCTAAATGATCTACTTCAGGCTATTGTACAGCTTGAGACAGTTATAAAAGGAAGAAAATGGCTATTCTGAATAGAAAAAGCTCCTAAACTATAATTACTGCATCACCATTTAGATCTGGCAATTTAGCTACAAATGTCATTGCAGTAACTCAAGAGCAGATGCACAGCATGCTCTGTTCATGTGCTAACTGCTGAAACTTTTTTCCTTTTCTCCTCAAATTTTCTCTCCCCTTTTGTTGAGGCTGGATTTGGTGTTTGGGTATTTTCAAACAGCTCCCATGAGCTGTCATACACTTGGAAGAGTTAACCCTGCAACGTGTCCTTCATACTGCATGTAGCTAGGCTTAAACAAATGAAGGGTGCTTTGGAGAAACAGAGGGAGCTTTAATCTGCTTTGCAGCCCAGGGTGAGGCAGCAGTAATGCTCTGCTCTCCTCCAGAGCTGCACGGTGCCCTTGGGAAGTGACCTTTGTGAGGCTGAGTGCCTTCACAGGGGAGCAACACACTCAATATACACACAGCTCCCGAGGCTACTGGGCAGAAACTGCCTTCCTTGCTCTTTCTTTGGGTGGTCAGGAGGGAATTTCAGCATCACTGTGTTCTTCCTGAACATGATATCTCAGAAAGGACAGCCCCCATAGCCAGGTGAAGAAAGTAACCCATGTAATATTCTGGAGTGGCTAGGGTCAGGATTCTAGCTCAAGCAGCCAGTTTCTCTGCTGGCTCACAAGCTTCCAGACTGATAACAAATGACTAAGACATAACAATAAATGACCCTCATGCAGCTGGCCAGGTCCCTGGAAGATGGCTGTGTCCTTGCCTTTCTGCAGCTGGCCTTGTGAGTGCTTCCTTTTGAGACCATGGAGATTTTAGGATGCCACAGGGTGAAGGCTTTGCAGAAATGACTGTCATTACTGTTCTGATTGTTGTTATTACTGCCATGATTACGATGATGGTAAGAGCCAAAAGCCCAAGAGATTAGCCCATTGATCCAATTTGAGGCAGCTTCTCGAATTTTCAAGCATTTACATACAATGGACAAAAGAGAAAAAAAGAGATGCTGGTTTATGAAATTGGATTAGGCAGTGTTTGAGCTGAATGCATTCCAGGCTGCAGCCAGTAGAGCTTCCACAGACTGGGATGGGGGGGAACTTTGATTAATTTTCTATGCATGTCCTGTAGCTGTTGCCCCCTTGTATTAAATATAGGGAAAATTCTGTAGCATTTGCAAGTTAAACTTCTTTGTGGCAAACATTTTGTTGATGCAGAATTTGCTGCATGCCCTTATACAGTCTCTAAGCACATTAAAATCTATTTTAGATAGCTATAGAGAGTGCTCAGATACCAGAAAAGTTCCTCTTGAATCCCTTGGGATGCAACTCCCTCATTCTGCAGTGTCATCCTGTGGTGCATCGTTCTGCTGTATCACTGCAGACAAATCAATTCCCTGGCCCATTCCATTAACCCTTGTGGCTCTGGTACTTCCTTAGCACATGGAGAAGCTTTTTCCTGTTCTTTTGATGGTACAAGAGGAGCTCTCTGCTAAGGACAGAATGGTCAACAACACACAGGCAGCACTGCAGAGCTTGACTTGGTGCACTGAAACCCTGTTTTCACATTCATAAGCAAACACTACTGTAAATAATAGTTTAGACCTTCCATAAGCAGAGGCCTAAAAAGAAAAGTTTGTGTTCTGCACTTTAATATACTGTTATGGTAATTGAAAAGTGCGAAAACAAAGAGTCTTACTGGAATAGACATTGTGGGAAACATCAGGAGTACTCCTGAAGCTGATGGGAGGTAAAAGCCTTTGCAGTATAAGTGTGCCCTTGGGTTTGCTTGCAAAATGTTTGTCCAAGCTCCTAGTGGAACTAACTGTGAACACTTGCAGCTCCACAGTATTCTAATAGTGCTCCCTTTCTGAGGTTATCTATCTAGCTGCCTGGAAATTAGGGGGGCAAGAGCTGGGATAGGATTTCTTGCTTTTGCAGGAAGGCTTTCCTGATCTTATTTATCTAAAGCTTTGGTTTTGCAAGGGATTTCAGCAAGTGTCTGTAGGTGTGTTCCACTATGCTTTGTTTTCATAGGCTCCTTTCAAAACTGTTAGTTCAGTGGCTTTAGGCAAAACATTAGAGCAACTCCTGATACTGCCATTCTACCAGGAAGACAGACCCTGAAAGCTATTCCAGTTCTGCTTGGGCAGCTTGAAACAGTATATCATGGAATCTGTACCTCCAGATCACACTGAATTTGTCCTGTGTCATCACTGGTGCCAGAATATTTGCCAGGAGCTACCTGAAGCTTTTTCTCCAGAGTGACTGGCTGAGCTGGATTTACTCCATGCTTTCTGCATTGCTGACAAGCACCCCATTGACTGAAAAGTGTTTAGTGATTACAAGCTCCACATTATTAAGGTAATGCAAAAATATTTGGTATCTATGCATCTGTCAAGGTGAAGCAGAAATATAATAAGCACAGATGAGTTATCATTGATAAATGAGGGAGAATAATATGTGTAATAATAGCAATAAAATATATGGAGAAATATTAAATATTAATATTAACTCATAAATATTTTTCAAATAAGGGCTTTGGTGGGCACCTCATCTCCAGCTTTGGGCAATCCACCAGAGAAACCCAGATCTTGGGTATTTTTGTTAGGTTTATTTTTAGGCTTCTTTGTTTTATGGAGTGTAGTGTGGTAATTCTGTCTGAATTTGCCCCAGTTATGGTATCAAATATTCAATATGTAAAATGATTCAGCCCTACATAAAATGTCGATTTTATGCAGATGTTTGAGAAGTATAAATACATGATGTACAAGTAAAACGAGATATCCATTATATGATTAACTAAGTACAGGTCAAGATTTATTTTAAGTCATATGATAATTGTTTTGTGAACATGAATGTATTTCCTTACAGTACAGTTAATAGAACTGGATTCTTTTATAAGTAACAGTTAAGCACAGCTTTTGAATTTTAAAATTTAAAATTTAAAAGAAGCCAACAAATGAAAAAGTGTAACGTATTTTTCATGTCTCAGGCAAAACCTGCTGTTCAGTTCAGAGGAGCATAGAATATCCTGAGCTGGAAGGGAACCACAAGAACCATCAAGTCCAACTCTTGGCCCTGCACAGGACAGCCCAAGAGTCACACCATGTGCCTTGGATCATGGTACAAATACTTCCTGGGCTCTAGCTTCTTGCTGCAGTTTGGTAAGAAGCCAACAGACATCACCAAATCCTGTCCTGAGGTTGTATTTGAGCTGGCAGTTGCCATCTATTCCTTTGCTGACTCCAGATTAGAAAAATTAGAAATAGTATATCAAGCTGTTAGAAAGCAACTTGTTCTTTTCATAATCAGTACTAATGGGACATTGGTGCTCCTGCTGCCATTGGGCTAGTGGGACCCAGGAGAGACTCAGGCCAGCTGGACACCACTTATCTGACATCTCTCCCTATAAAAATGCATTTCTCGTGCATCCCTTCTGGAGAACTTGGAATCTGTCACTACAGAATTCCAGCTGTTCCTCATTCTGATCCTGACAAAATATCTGGGGGTTGTTGCTGCATCTGTTTTACTGGCACATCACTGACTGCCAGTGGAGAAATCCAGAAACCTTTTGTTCTTCATGATCCAGAACCAAATATCTGGAGCTGGAAATTAAATTTAAGTTTCTTGCCATGATCTAGCAGTACAGAGTTGGTTGGAAAATGTCTCACCTGTCAAGCTGAATGTTCCTAAGCCTTCCCCTTGGGAAATGATAGAGGTGATTTGTTTAGGGTGAATTATGATGAACTTGAAAAGCTAGAAGCATCTCTTTTCACTCTTGAGCTGCACATAACGTCAGCCCAGCTGTGTTTTAGCCAAAAGAATGTAACAATTTAATCAACCCTCCCTCTCAGCCACCGACGTAATTGCAGGCCAGCACAGAGCAGCCAGTCTTGAGACTTCAAACCTTCCTGCCAGCACAACTAGGCTGTGTGTCACAGAACACCTTCATGAGGAAAGAGAATACTCCCCATAAAGGTCTGGTGAGGCTGATCAAAGCAGATTTTTTCTGCCACTGCTGATATGCACAAGTAAGCAACGTCTGTGCAGCTCTGCTGCATTGTTGTAACTCATTCAGACACCTGGGATCTTCTCTAAGTTAATGGATAAGGATTTTTTTTTTTCTGAGTTAATGGATAATGTAAAGGAGAAGGATTATTTCTAAATTTCTCAATCCATCAATCATTTTCCCAGTTCAAGTTGCCTCCCTGGTCCACTACAGCTGCTGTACAGCTTTACAGTAAAATGCTACTAATGGGGAAAAAATGAAAGGCATAATTTAGAAAGGTGCATGTACTTCTTTGCTATCCTTTCAGGAGGCAAATGCATGGCCAGTGGTTTGGGTTCAAGAAACATGGCTATGGTCTCTAGATTGCCTAAAATTCTCATTGTGGCTGCTGATAATGTTCTATTGCAAAACAATGGGGATGAGCAGATCTCTTCCAGAAAAATGCAGCCTCCTTCACTGTAGGTCAGTGCAGGTATCAAATGCACAAAGGTTTCTAGAATTTTGAATCCATTTGGCGAATTCATGAGCCTTTTTCAACACAGAAAGAAACAGCAAGTTGTGCATGAGAGCAAGAAGGGAAAAAATGTAAGGTGATACAGTACATTGAGTATTCACAATTCCAGGGCGGGGGGGAAACACAGCAAATCTCTTTCTTCCCTAAAATGTAGACCTGTGAAAATTGTTTTTAAACAGGATACAATGCTAGTAATCTAACTGCTGTTGTCCTCTTTATCTTGCAAAATGTTCCTGTCTATGGCAGAATGAGCTGGAATCAGTAGCTAAATCCTCTTTAAATAAGCAGCAGTTTCCAAATTGTTTTTGAGCTTAACACATGGCACGTGGGCCTTCCACAGCTTTCCTGCCTGGAAGGCATCTTTGCTGGGATAAAATTAACTATTCCAGCGGTGTTCCAGGACATAATTGCACTGTGAGGGCTCTGAACATCACTGTATGAGAGCTGCCAGGATCACATCTGTTACATGTTGGGGTGATGCTCAGATGCCTCTGATGTACCCCAGGTGGCAAAGCTGGGAGAATTCAGCTGTAATGTATGAGCTGAATGGATTTAAAGTTTAGGGTTAGATGGACTGCAGCTGTTGGGTGACCCTCACCTCTCTCCTTCACACACGACCATCAATTCTCAGCGGAAGAACAGCATGTTTAGCTTTGTGGACTGTCAAAGGTTCTCATGAGAATGACCTTACAAACCCTCCAGTAATAAAATCCTGCAGAAAATCACAGCTCAACCCAGGATAACTGCTCCATCTACATCCCAATACAAGGAGCAGCACTTGTGATTGCTGGCTTTTGGCCAGTGAATTCTTTTGGCTGTGAGCAGCGAAATGCTGAGGATATGCCCAGCAAGGCAGATAGGATTGATTCATTAGAGTTCAGTAGGTTATCATTACTGTAGGAATAGGTAATGACAGATGTTCTAATTAGAAAAAAGGACTCGATGACTAGGGTAAATTACAGGCTAGAGCTGATTTGACCCCAATCAGTACAAATGAGGGTACAGTGCTCCATCATGCCGACAGCACCAATAGCATCAGGGTTCAAAAGCCATCTGTTCCTTCCAGCCTTTCAAAAAAGCAGGCTCAAGGATCTTTCTAGGACTGTGGTGTTTCAAACTTCAGTCTAACACACAAATGGGTGTGAACTGGGCTTCTGCAGGGCAATCATTTTAATTCTCATTTAGGTAATTGCAATGTTTGGGTAAATTTTAGCTCAGAATTATCACAAATGCATTACCTGGAAACTTTAGCTAAGTAATACTTCATATTCACTTGCAAGTAATAGAACTAGCAGTTCATTCAAATGGACATGCCAGACTTCGTTGCTCAGACATGGATTAGTTTGGGTGGTCTTGGGCTTGAAGAGGTATTGACATAGGAGGTCTCCCTCAGATCTCGTATCTCTGGTCATTTTGCAACACAAAGGACTGAAAAAGAGTGTTTAAGCCCTTTCAAAGGAGATGATAACTTTGGGGCTTAACTGCAAGGGAATGGAAAAGCAAATGGAGGCTTTTCACATCAGCTACAGCAGATGGAGAAAGGGGATAGGAATGTTTAAACCAGCTGGGTAAGTAAGTGTAAGGGTTCACAACACACCTGAGAAAACAGGGTATTTCAAGTTTTACCCACCTCTGTGTTCAGCCCCTTCCCAGCTTTCAGAGGACTTTCCTCTTGCACTCTGAGCTCTTAGCCAGGACTAAAGCAGCCTGGGTTCCTTTGTGCCTGGCTGTGGGGGATGTGAAATCAGGGATGTGATGAAGAACTGTCCCTGGGTACTCCCAGCTGGAGTCCCATGGGCTCCTGAAAAAATGAAAGCAAGGAAGTGTTACAGTCTTGCAGTGGCTTTTACAAGTCAACCTTGGAATGTTTCACTTTTATGAAAATGTGCAATTAGCAGTCAAGGTCTTGGTGATAATCAGAGACTTTGTGTTTAAATATTCCACTTATGGATGAAGTCTTTAATTGCTAATGAAAGTTATTTAAGGAAGAACATGTGTTGAAAAGTCTGACTTAAACTCACTGTAAATGATTTGATAATGAAAATCTACTGCAATATAAGCTGAAATATGTTTTTTGGGGGGATCTATATGCTATCAGGAATTTTAGAATATGTGTGTATTATCAATATCCCACTTCTGTTGAAATGGAAAAATAAATCAGTTATGGAAGACTTTCTCATACAGTCCCAAATGTGGAAGAAAATTTCTTGGATAATGTATCACATGACTTAGCAGAATGTTAAATAATGCTAATAGAATATTGTTAATTAGACCTTGTATGTTAGAATATAATATTTAATTGAGAATAAGAATAAATGTTTAATTAAAGAATATGAAATAATATCCTTTTTTGAGATATAAGTTTGTAATTTTTGTATTTTTTTGACTTAAGAAACCTAACAGAAATACAAATAAGTAAAAATACAATCAATACTTAATTAAAGAAGGGACAAGGTCCAAAATATAAACTGAGCAATATTTGCTTATTCTGTGCAAGAGACACCTCACACTGGTACAACACTTGTGTGGTTTTTGATTCCAAAAATAGGGAAATAACCTTGGAGTAAGCTTTCCATATTAAAGTAGATTTTTTGAGTTAATAAATATTGGCAAAAAGTCTTATGAAAAATGTAGCTTTTACATGAAATAATATATAGCAATGCATAATGTAGCCAACTTTAAAGTACATTGTAAAAACAGTTTGGGAAGACAGAGACTTCTCTTTTTTCTTTTCTTTTATTTTTTTTTTCTACACTGTGCATCATTTTTTCCCTAAAAGGATTAGCTAAAGTGGAGTTTAGATTCCCTACCCCATTTAGTTCAGTTGTTTAAATTTATGGATTGCTGATGCTTACCTCTTTGGTAGAGAGGTCTCTCTTCCTCAGTCAATTATTTTTCACACCCTTGGACCCTGCTCTGCCTATGCAGCTGTACAGGAACTCGTAAGCATTTCCAAATGGTGCTAAAGTTCGACCTGGATACCTTCCAGTGAGGAAAAAAACATTAAAATCAACTAGTTCTGTTTACTACAGCTGTATCCAAGGTCAAAATGCTCAAGAGAAAGGATGTTTCAGTCATAGCCACAGTTTAAAAATGATCAGAAACAAATAATACAACCCTATTTTTAGTAACTCGTTAAAACCCTGGCTTACAGTGATGTGGAGGACAAAGTCTGGTGGGGCAGTGGCAGGTTTCCCCTTGGCTGCTTGGTTTCACTCCTTCAAGTGTCACTTCTAGCCTGTGGAATGTTTGATGAAATAAAAGTTAAAAGTCCCTTTCTGCTTTGGGCTGTGGTAGTTCAGGTTTTGCATCACATTTTACTTCATATTGTTGACAGCTCAATACCAACAAAGCAACGATTGTAACACCAACAAACAGGGCCCAAACCGTGGGGAATTCCTGTATCATACACACCACCCATGAAACAGAGTATTAAGTATTATTAACACTTCTGTGTATCCTGTGGACAGGAGATTTGTGTTTCCAAGGGAGCACTTCAGTGCTGAGCACTCCCATTTCTGGGTGAGGCACACCTGGGTCTGAAGGGTTTCCTGGGTGCAAACATCTCCCATGCTCCAGTCACTTCTATTGCTGCTCTGGGGACACTTCTGCAAGAGAAATCTGCTGTCTGAAGTGAACATCCAGAAATGCTGCATGCTTCTGAAGGTTTCACTTTGTGCCTTGCTCAAGTTCGTGCAGCAAATTTTACAGCAGAAGCAGGATGCAAAATTCTGGAGCCCAACTCTGTGGCCTTAACTCCAGTGCATCACAGCCATCAATTTTAATGTGACAAAGGGGTTTTTGTCAGAATGACAAGAAAAAAATGCAACTAAACAGCAGCATCCTGTCTACTGCTAGGCCATATTTTGTTCTTGGGTATTATGTTGTCACAGCACCTTTTATCCAGGATAGAAATCACCATATCACCTATCTGGAGGTGTGACCTGCAGTGCAGGGAGTTTAATTCTGAATAATTCTGTCTCTGTGCCTTGAGGTGAAGAATCAGACTTTTAGCCTTACTTTAAGAATTTCTTGAACAGCTTGGACTGAAGGCTTTCTGTTCTGCTCTTGGAAGCATTAAAGTCACACATGAAAGGGAACCACAGATTAATTCCTCTTTTCTGCTCTTCAAAGACTACTGTGAGACCACAGAGGCATTAGTTCATAAAGCTTTAGGATCATGTTTCCTCTTGTCATGGCTGCTTTTTGACCATAAACTTGGTATTCCATCAAGATGTGAACATATTGGGAGTAGTTTTATTGGCAATTAAATGTGTGCTCATGCAATCTCCATGTATTAAACTTGGGAGGGAGGGCAGGAGCAAGGCAGGGAGAAAAGTTCTCTTGCTTCAAAAAGGCAAGAGGGATTTAACATCTTGAGGGGTGAACAGAACAACAAAAGAGCTCAGTTTCAGAGGGTTTTTTGGTCAGATTAAAACTTTGTGGTAGGAATTTTTGCAAACATAGTTGAATAGTAGAAACTCCATAGATGAAGAATTCACTTAGAAGGAAGATCTGTTAAATTACAACTAATTAATTAAATAGGTCTTCAACAGCAGATGTCACTGAAGCCTTAAGATTTAAGAGAGGATTTCAGAAGACAGAGGAACAAATGAGCCTTGGGGTCACTTTAACCTTTATCATACTTAGCATGTACATTACTTTTATTACTCTGAGACTCTCATCTCTAGCAGATGCAACAAATTGGCATTTTTTTACTGCACTCATTACTGTTATATTTGACTCCAGCTTCACTAATTTACAGCTGTGTTTTAAGTTTTTCTCCTTAAAATTGCCTTTCATATTTATAGCTCAATTTTATCAGCAATAATGCAGATAGGAGTCTGCTGTGTAGGAGCCATTGGGATGAAGATTATTCATATTCACCTTCAACCTTCAGCCCCTGATTAGACTCACCCTGTTCAGTGAGGAATGTGTTGTTGTAGCCTATTTAACTACGGGTAGCTGTGCTTTCTGTTCAGAGATCCCAGGGACAAATGGTGCTTGAAGAGCTGCCTGCTCTCACAGAGCTGAGCATCAGAGGGAATCTCTGTGTCCTTGGGACATCCGTGGGGACCTGTGGCTGAGCTGGGAGCCCTCGTGGGTGCCCCTGTGGCTGTGGCTGGGCTGCAGCAGGGTCAGGTGCCTGTGCCTGGCTGTGCCCCACTGACCTCAATCCCTGCAGGACCCAGAGGTGTCAGTGGACACCCGGAGAAGGAGCATCCTGAGTAAGGACAGGAGAGATTAGCCTCCACACTGTGAGAGTGATATTAAGCTGCTCAGTTGTCCCACTTTTTCAGGTCTTCTTAATAATGCTGCTTAAAGTGGAAGGAAGCTTAGTATCTATGTTTGTAGTAGTCCTGAGTGGTACAGCCCAGGACAGCCAAGTTGTGTGCAAGCAGGGTCAGACTGATTTTTCTGTACCAGATTTTAGCATTCCCTTGTATCCAGCCTGTTTCCTCATCCTATGTTAACATAATGCAAATGTAATTCAATTTTCTAGCAAGAAACTGACCCAGGATATATGACTGCTCTAAAATACAGTAAATGGACAGTCAAAATCAGTTAGGGCCAGTGTGGATTAACCCAAAAAATCCCTATGGATGCAGTTATAAAACATCTATATCTGATTATGTATGTTAGACAACAGCATTTTTAAACACCTTTTGATTAGGGTGGGAGACACTGGGATTATCCAAGCTGAAACTTTCACGGAGGAAGCCTAGGAGACTGAAACTACAACTCTTCATTTCACGCCCTGTTGAGATGATTTGCATAAGAAAATTTAAATAATGGTGAAAAGATCACATGTTTTCCTGTTAAAATGTATAATGTGAAAAATGCTATTTTTTCCTGTTTTTATCAGCTTCTATTAAGCCACTGAAAAGAAAACAGCTTCCCAAGGTCGTCTGAATAGCTTCCTAGCCCAAAATATCTGAAAGCACCATTATTCATAACAGAAATTCATTCCTAGTGCGTAAAAATAATCTGGAGCAAGGTCAGAAAAACACCTCACATTAAAATCCTAACCTTAAAGTGTAGTAATTGTAATGAGATGGTCTGAACCCACAGGTAAATGTGCTGGATTTATGTGGGGTGAAGAGGAAAGAAAAAAATGCCAGGGGAGGTCTATACCTCCTGCCCTCCCATGTGAGCACAGTGGATGTGGCACAAGAACTCCCACGTCCTGGGCATGTCTGGCATGACGTGGTTGAGCAGAGCTGCCTTTCCCCCTCCCTGTTCTCACACCTCACGTGGCAGGGCTGGCTCTGGCTTTCTGGATGATCACACGCTGCTTTCTTGCCCAGTGCAGCATGGGGAAAGCTGAGCTCTGCTCGACTTACATGGATGAATAATGAACACCGTGCTGGAGATGTTCAGGCTCGGCTCCTGCACACCTTGTAAATCATTGAAAGTGTTAGTAATGCTCCTGCTTTATTATCAAAATTCACTGAAGGACACTCTTGATTATTCACCTTAGAAACTTCTGAGCTGTTCTGTGGAGGAAAATCTCGCTGCACTCAGCTAAACAAGATTTCCTGGCATGCATATAGGCTGTATTTTATACCTTTGGTTTTGGCTAAGTGATTGCAAACAATGAAATCTGTAGGTACTTTTGCCTGTTGATTGTGAATACCCACAGGTCAAGAAGACTTCCAATTATTTTCTGTGCTCTCCAGAGATCACTGGGAATACTCCTAGATGGATTCCATATAAACAAACAAGCAAAAAAATATTTTGATTTATACTGTAATATTGCCAGAGGTCCTAAAAGACATTATTGAAGAGTCTTATCATCTCAATTTTAGCTGTTTGCTTAATTGTTCAGGTCCAACTTGCTCCAAAGGAAAAAGTACTCTCAGGCACAGAAATAAATGGGATGGCATAGAGATGCTGACAGGTTATTTAAACATGTCTCTGGGGTAAAACACAACTTCTGCAAAGAAACCAGAGTCAAAGAAGAGGCAGTAGGTCACAGTGACAGAAGAATTACTGAGGGGAATAAAGACACATCACCATAGTCATTGTATAGGACAGCAATAAAAAAATCACAACTCTATTAACAGCACATGATGATAAGTAAGCAAAGACTGGAGCACAATGTATGCACCCAGAGGAAGGGATGTGCACTCATGCTTGGAGTTCCTGAATAATGAATACTGAGCCATTTAACTAGAGAATTTCTCCAAACCATTTTTTTAATGCACTGTTTGTCAACTGGTGATAACACTGGCAGACACTGAGGAAAGAGAATCAGAATATATTCTTTTCTCTCACTGCTGTTATTCTGCATCTGTTTCAGTCCAAAGGCAATTTCAAGAAACCGTTGATTTTTTTTCAAATAAATAAGCAATAGCCAAATCAGAGTATTAAATGAAGCACATATTTTAAAATAAAGTATTGCTTACTGAGAATGTACATTTCAGAACTGATCTGAGTGCTGTTATGTCCAGCTGTGACAGCTGTGCTATAAAGAGAGATTGTACCAAGTTGCCAGTTGCCAAGCAGAGAAGCCAAGGTGGCCAGGACAGCAACAGGGGCTTCTATGTTTGTTTGGAGACTTGCCTCAGTTCCCAGCACTGCAGAACACTTCTCCAAAGCAAGGATGTTTTGCCTGTCCTAAATTTAATCTAGTGGAAGAAATCTTTTAGATTATAGCTATGTCCTTTACTGACCCTCAGCTCTTACCAGTAGGTCGTGGTGCCAATATCTTAATTTTTCATTTTATGCTGCTTGCTTTAACAATGTGTTCTTTGGCAGGCAGCCATGTCTACAGCACTCTGCTATTAAAATGTCTGCTCTCTGCTGCAGCTGTCCATTTACTTTATGAACTGATCAGCCAGTCGAATGTAATTTAAGAGAATAGGGATAAGTCATAGCTGAGGGCACAAAGTATCAGCTGATGTGCTGTATTCAGGTCTGTCCTTCAGAGATTTCTGAACCCAACTTGTCATATTCCATGTTTATTTTTTAATTAGTGCAAAATGTGAAAAGAATGACTTAGCATGCTGAACAGAGTGGGTGAATAAAACCAGTCCTGCCCTTGTGGAAATACTCTTGGTACCAGGAGCACTCAGGAGTTGACAGGGTGAACACAGAGCACAATGCTTTTCCTACTTATATGTTATTACAGAGGGCAGACTAATATGACTTGGTAATGGCATTAGCTTTAACATTTAAATAAAGATGGCCAGTTCACAGGAGACACTCTCACACTAGACCCAGACTGCAAGCTGGATTTTTATGTGAGAGACATTTCACAGAATGTCCTATTTGCCTGTAACAATGGTCTGTGACAGAGGGTGGACAGGGTGCCTGCTGAAGGCCAAGAAACAAAAACAGCAACTAGTACAACCCAAGCACTGGGTTGACATCATGTCTGGTAAACAAGGGAGGAATGGAACCAGAAATTAATGCCTCATAATTGATGTCCTGGCAATTAGAACTAACTGGCAGGCAGGGCAATGGAGGTGGGGGGAGGGTGACTGCTCCTTATGTTTTCTGAAGTGATTAAAAGTGTTTAAAAAGTGTGGGAAGTGGCTTGTTGAGAAAGGCTGGGAGGATGGAAGGAATTTTGCTGTCATCTCTGCCATCTTTAGTATCCCTGGGATTTGGAGAAGCACACTTGCTTCCCCCACACCCTCCTCAGAAGTGCATCGTTACTGGGTGTGGCCCAGGGATGTGCACGGGGTAGATAAGGCAGAGATAAGGAATGTTGAGATTACAGCTCATCTCCACCAGCAAACAAAATCTGGGATGATCTCTTCTTTGCTTTCTGCCGTATTTTACATCTCCCAGCTCTCTCTTTTAAAAACTAGGCATTAGCAAGCCATGAGAGACTCTGTCTCACTATTTCCATGAGCTGCTGGCCTGAAAAGCATCTGAGAGCAATGCCTGAAATGGCTCAGCAGTGTCCCTTTGCCAAGTCTCCTAGCAGCCAATGGGACTGAGTGCTTGAGTCCATTCCCCTAAGAACTGCCAAGGCTATCATATATATATATATATATATATATATATACATATATATGATGTATATTCTTACAGATATAAATAGATGTACGAAATGGAAACAGGAAAATGAATGATAAAAATAAACATAAAATATGTATCTAGTTTTTATTCTTAAGTACAAACAAGGAAGTGCCAGATGTGTCATAGTGATGATTTTTGCCCCTTCAGTAAGAAAAGAAACACCTTTGTAGACAGAAGGTCTCCAGTATATTCCTTCCTTCTAATCCTTCCTCCCAGTTTTTCTGTAAGCTAAACAATACAAAATTTACTATGCTATTTAAAATACAGTCTCCTGCTGTTGTCTTTGTTGCATTTCAATACAGAAATGTATTCTCACTCCTATATATTATTTTACAGAACTCAGTGTTGCAGAGCAAATATAAACCCAACTCTCACTAATCTAGTTCTACTCTTTCTGTTTACTATCCACACTGATGAACTTTCAGCACCAGCTTCATTCCCTCTTGGCAGTGACCAAAGACCATCTAATACAGAGCTTTGAACATATTAGCCTTTAACTGGTAAATTTCATATGAAATTACATACTCTACAAAGACAGAGGTAATGGATAATAAGATCTTTATCTCAAAGGAGCTGTAAAGGGAACATAGTGAGATTTAACTCGCTGTCACCAACTGGGTCACATCTCAGTGCAGGCAGTGTATTATTTCTGACAGACAATATGGTCTGATGGCTATTAAAAGAGCAACAGAGTAAGTTTTAGTCCTTGGCTAGTCCTCAGAGATCAAAGTGCCACTGAAGGATGGTTTTCTCAGTGGTTATCAGCATTTCAGTCTTGTGACCATGTGCTCTTCATTCTCTAAGGTTGAATGTTATGTATTTTGGGAAAAAGGCCACAGACTAATTAGACACAGGTCCCAAAGTGTCTTTTCCTCTGAAGATGATTTCCTAGCTTTGAAGAGAAATATGCTGGCAGTGGAACATATATTCCTTAAAGCTGTTTCAAAGTCATGTAGAAATAGAGAATTATGGTTTTCCAGTTCCTTAATCTGGAACATTTATCATCATAGCTTTCTAAATTTGTAGGAAGCTCAAATCATCCTCTGTTGAATTATTAATCATGGAAATATCTGAAAAGATCCATCAACATATCCGTGGGTTTTTCTTCCAAATTAACTTTTACTGTAAGAGCTGACATTTGTCATCAACTGTAGACCCCTGTAGCAAGTCTTGGAGATAGTAAACTGAAATAAACATAATTTTGGGCAACATCTTGGGGAAGAAAGCAGACAACTCAGTGATTTTCATGATCCCAAACAGTAGTGAGAGATTAGGTATATATTTTTTTAAAATAAAGATCTGTTGAAATGCAGGAAAAATGTCTTCCAATATACCTTTAATTAAAAGCCTAATGTTTAAAATTTATTTATGAGGGCACGTTATTTGAAGCAATAATTCTGTATGTTCATCATGCTTGAGTCAAAAGCTTGTGTGGAAATGCTTGCATATCCATCATGCACCTACAGGAAATACATGTTTGGAATAAAATATATTTTTTTTTAAATTGAAAATAAAATATTTGAAATAAAATATTATCCAAGCTGATATTGGATCTACAGTTTGTACCTAGAGGAGCAGGACAGAACTAGAAGTGTCAGAGAACTGCAGATTCTCACTTAAGCTTTTTTAAAAAGCCAATAACCTTGGTTACTGACATACCAACATTGCCAGGTAAGCATTTCTGCATTTAGAACTACAGTGGCCTTCCAGGACTCATGCAGTGGCATCTATTAATTCAGTGACAAAGGGAGAGTCACATAAACACTGTTACAAAGCAGATCTAAGGATATTCATGTGTCTAGCTCATGCTTACATTTAGATTCACTCACTGAATATGCAAATGTATGTTTAGTTGAGCACTTGAAACTGGCCTCAGGTGTAACGTTTTACAGACTGTACTTGTGTCTCCCCATCGACACCCTTTGTGTATCTCTCTCATTAGGGGATGCCCCTGTAGCAGCCTCAGGAATTAAAAGCAAATGGAGCAAGTGCAAAGTAGGGGCTCCCACCACTCCAGGGGAAAATGACAGGACTATTTTTTTCACTTCTCTCTTCAATATTTCATGTGACCTGATGTTCTCTTATTAACAAGATCTTCTTTTCCCTCCCGGTTTGAAAAACTGTTTTGTGACTCATTTTAAAATTTTCTGATTCCCCTTCTTCCTAATCTCTTATTTCCCTCTGTCTTCTCCCACCTTTGGACCACTCTGGGCCACCTGCATCTAGAGAAATGACACTTCATATTCCTCTCTGCAGCTAGTTTCAATGCTTTCCAAAGCAAATATTCTTTCACTGGGACTATAGGAGAAAAACAGCTCCAGGGAAAACTAAGGCTCATTTTTCTTAGCTAGAGCCTGCAATACTGCTCATGATTTAGGTGCATCAGCAGCACAAGTTACTATTTTCTTATTATTGAAATAAGTCTCTTTAAATGCACACTGTCACACTGGCTCTGCCAGGATGAAGGGTGCAGTTACTTATTTAGGAGATTATACCTGTAAAGAATTTTTCCTAGGGAAAATTACCATAAACCCCTTTTTCTCCCCATCTAATTTCTCTCCTGTGATGTATTTTGGAATCAGCAGAAGTTTAGTTGCTGAATTTTCACCATCAATGAAGGTTGTCATCTTGGCAGATATTTCACAGACTAATAAGGTATCTCTTTTATAAGGAAAATGGCTCCAAACCCTTTTCCCCTCTGGATACCACAGTGCATCTTGAGCTAATTATGGTTAGACATTCTGGCCCAAAAAAGATATTTTTTCCCCCTAAACTGCTTTCTGATGAGGAAAAGAAGATAATGTTCCATGCAAAGGTGTGTAACACTGAGTGTCACACACAAGCAGCATAATCATGAGTCTTAGCAGAAATTAAATGCTCCAAACATCCAATGATGTGTGTCACTGTGTGCACTGGGGAAGCCTTAATTCAGGTCATTCCATTCTCACTGTGGTAAGTGAATCATGCAGAAGAACATTCCCCTTTCACCAAGATCCTTCTTCCCCCATAGATGCTGTATTCAAACCAGCAGCTGTCATTATATTAATGATTTCATTCTCTAAAACATTTGTCCTCACTTTTTTCTGCAACTTAGATTCAGGTTGCCAGAGTACCATCCTTGTCTTGAAAAAGGATGGCAGTGGATTATAAAAATGTAGCATAAAAAAACCCCAGCAGACATATAAAACATGTTTGCAATCAAATAAACAGCTTAGAATGATATTAAATGGAAGAAAGCCAGGCATTCCCTAGAAGTTTAGCCACTTATCTGGGCATTCTATGTAGGTCTTTAATTTTCTATGTGCTGATCTACTAATACTTTGAATATGTCCATCACTACAGTCTGAGTTAGTTCTGTACTTCGACTGCCCTCTCAGTAAGGAGATAACCCCCAGCTTCTTTGAATAGGCCTCTCCTTCTGGGAGCACCCCTGGGAATTCTGGAACCTTGGATTTACCATCAACATTTAGGCAAACATCCACAAATACTACTTCTGTTTACTCACAGCTGTTCCTGTTAAAGCTTTTTTACACTCAGTGTACCAGGTTTGATGTTCTTTCTCTGCACCAGTTTGGTACAGGATAGTTCCATGTAGGGTCTTCATGGGTCAGTCCTAAATGTGTGGATCTGACAGGAAGGAATGGTAGATTCTGGTTCTGTCTCTGCCATGACTTGCCAGCTCGATCCTGGCATCTTTCTACACCTCACTTTATTTACAGTTAAGTAGAAGTAGGCCTAACTCTGTCAAAGCAAATTCTGAGGGTACATTCCAGTTTGTAGCACACCAGGAATTCCTTGATTTCAAAAGACTGTGAGTGCAAATATTTCTCACAATTGCCTTGATAGTGAGACTGAAAGAAAAGCAGCTTTTCTCATGATTTTGCATGTAACTTTTCATCTGCCAGCATTTTCTGTTTCCCAGTGTAGACTGAGAGCATATTTTTAGCCATTAAAATGCCAGAGTCATGCTATTAAGAATTTGTCCTTGAGCCTTGTGACAACCATGGAAAACATTATTATTTACTGCATACATTTGTAAAATAGTTCAGTCTCTTTCCAAGTTGCCACTATCTACAGTTAGAAATTATCGACTCTGAGAAAAACACCTTCCACACCTCCTGATTTAAAAGCACAGCAGAACCTTTCTATGTGCCTTCCTAGACAGAGCAGTGATTGATTCTCTGGTGCCAGTATTTCAGGAAGCTGTCAGAATCTCTTGGGATAAACGCCTTCAGAAGTCCATGTATCAGAGGCAGGTATAATAATAAGATTTCTGTTTTGTCTTTGTGAGAATCCAGCTTTTGTGACTGAACTATGTCAGACTTTGAAAACACTGTCCAGGAAGATTCAGTGTTTAGAAAGAACCCTGGAGACAGACTGAGGGCTCATCCTCTGGCCCATGCTGAGCTGGGCTCTCCAACCCCACGTGGAGGAACAGCCACTAATGATCCTGTAAATTGTATCTCCAGCTGCCCAGGGTCTGTATTTATCAATCATCTAAACATCCACTACCATTCTCCAGATAATTCTCAATACCTAAAATTATTTTTCTAATTTTTTTAACTCTATTTATGTACACACACAGATGTATGTATATACATACCTATACACACATATGTAAGTGAAGGTATATGTAAAAGTTATGCTTTATAGAAATATATTTTTATTTGTATACATGTCCATATATAAGCACTGTTTTCCTGAGTAACCAGGGTTAATAAAACAGGAGAGATGAAGTGAACATCAAAGAAGAAGAACATTTTTATAAAACATTTTGTAAGATAACATCTCATGATTTTCCAAGCTATTATGATTTTGGGCATATAGTGTTACTGTTCTTGATGTTCCTGTGGAGCTCTGAAACACTGTTACTCAGTTAATTACTGCTCGGTCACACATGATTTGGGATAAGGTCAGCTCACTTCTCAGTGCACGTGTTTTTGCCACGTGCCCAGAGGAAAAGCAATTGCATCTTTTAATCTGATCTTTGGCTTTCATTGCCATTTAATACTGCAAATGTAATGGAATTTCAGCTTTCATTTTTTTATCTTCTGATGCTTTGACATGTTCAGACAAGAAAGATTAGGATCAAATATATACATGGAATAAAACTATTTTTAAAGTCCTGACCTGTATTTTGAAACCTTTGTGTGCTACTGGAGCAGTCTGCTTGTATTTTTCCTTAAGTTAATTGAAACTAATTAATTGCATATTAAAAAAAAAGCATTATTGAAGTAGTATTCATGGAAACAACGTCACTCAGAGTCAATTCCTTTCTGCAGTCTGATTCAGCTGTGATTCGAGATTTGAAAAAGATATGAATCCTCTTGAAACCTGTTCATGTTTCATCTGAGCAGGCAGGAAATATTCCCTGTGCCAGCTTCTGGCAAGCTGGAATCCTGCACGGGGTGTGACTGCTCACAAAGCAACTGCTCAGCCAAGGTCTGGTCTGAGCTGCACGGGCAGCAGAGGCTCCTCAGTGGGGTGAGAGAGGAGCCAAGCTCAGGGAGGTGGAACATGATCTGCATCTCTCAGGCCAGAGGCTGTGACTTTGCTTCTGGAGGATTTGCAGCCTCATCATTTCAGGCTGCTGTGGCCAGAATCCCTGTGAAGTACAGCAACAGTGCAGGATCTGTTTTTCTTTCCTGTGACCTCTCTTACCTATCTGCAATGAGAAGTAGATAATTAAATTGATCAGAGGACATATATTTTAATCATTAGTGCCTCTTTATAATATGCAAAAGCATCTTATGTAATACTTTTCTCATATAATTCTCTAATTGGTGAGTGGGAATTTCCCTTAAGAAAGGAAGATGGGATTAATTTATCAGTCTGTTTTAGGAATCTTAAATTGAAAGAGGGCAGGTTTAGATTAGACATAAGGAAGAAGTTTTTTTACTGTGAGAGTGGTAAGGCACAGGAACAGGCTGCCCAGAGAATGCTCCAGTCCTGGGAGTGATTTTGGCCAGGCTGGATGGCACTGGAAGCAACCTGGTCTAGTGGAAAGTGTTCCTGCCCATGGCAGGGGGGCTAGAACGAGATGATCTTTAAGGTCTCTTCCTATCCAAACCATTCTGTGATATCACTCTATCATTCTTATGTAGTGTCTCACTGATTACTGAATATCTGTCAATGGTAAATACAGTAGTATCTAAAGAAACAAAATTATAGCTCATAAAGGTAATTCTGGATGCTCCTTAAACCTCTGTGGCAAACTAGCAAATGTTGCAATGAAACAG
The DNA here is from genome assembly GCA_034336665.1 of Luscinia megarhynchos. Classification (NCBI taxonomy): domain Eukaryota; kingdom Metazoa; phylum Chordata; class Aves; order Passeriformes; family Muscicapidae; genus Luscinia; species Luscinia megarhynchos. The sequence goes on along the minus strand of CM067569.1, from coordinate 28,455,530 downwards.
AGGAAGAGATAATGCAGGTATCTTATTTAAAAAAAGATTTGAGAGAATATCATATAGTCAAGCTATTGTTAGGGCTGGTAAGATGGTTGGCAGTCCTAGAAGACAGGGTGACACTGAGTTAGCCAAGAATCAAGCTGCTCTCTCTATATCCCATTTAACTGTGTGCTAGTCCCTAGTGCACACTGCTGTGTGCTTTGGTCACCACACCACCCAGGTCTCTTGTCCTTTCTAAATATTTTTTGAACAAGACCCAGAAGGATCATATTTAGTTCACTTCCAGCTATGAGTCTCCTCCCTGGATGCATGTTAACAGGAATGCTGTTCTTTGAGTAGTCAAATGAAAACATGTAAATGTTATTGCTCTGTTCTTCTCCTAGAGGCTTTCTTTCCTCTTATGTTTCTTAATATGTACAGCTCTGTTGGTCCATTATCCACTGTGTTATGTGCTGATTATAAGTAGATTACTACTTCTGCAAATCTCAGGATTAAAAACTGTAATGATATCGTAAAATGGAGGACACTGCCTATACAAACACAAAAGCTATCATTTCATCTTCATTAAACATTTTAAGGATTGTAAAATTTAAAATGCTATTAAATAACAAAATCAGCAAACCCACAAATTATCCACATCAATCAGTTCAGGATTAGCATTAATTTAGAGCAAGCTCCTTTGTAACAGTGTTTACACAAAGATAAGCCATACAACTGCAAATAAATTTTCATCTTTATTGCTGATTTCTACTGAGATTTCATTGAATTGTAGTTAGTTTTTCTCATTCTTTTAAATTTGAAGGCCATTATTAGAAACATGACTGTTGTCTTTTCTGTTGTGTAACTGAATGACTTCACAGATAAAGAAAGAATCCCAAACACACGAGATAAAGTCCCTTAACAATGCCACTAGTAAAAGGCTGTATTTTGAGTCCTGAGATTATCAGTCAGCCTTTCAGTTATAAAACGCAACAAAACCGTTAATCTGTCCCGATTTAGAATTTTTTTTCATTACAAAAAAGGAAATAATTTCCATAGCTGTACATCAAGCTGAAATAAGGAGTTTTATTTATGTTCCAGAATTCTCCAAAATCCCACTGAATAATGAAAACATTAGGCATTTGGATTCCTTTCAGCCTACATGAATACAAACTCAGTTGTAATGAAAATTAATGAAGAAACTATATCAGACTTAAATGAACTACATTATACACTAATGTGTTTTAACAGTCACACTGAGAAGTAGTATCTTCTGCAAGAAGAAGTGAAAGGCAACACACTTGGATTTTAGAAATGTGCCACATCATTTTAATGACTGCCTAGAAATGCTCCTCTGTGTTTGTAAAAGTGGTGTGGATGTGTGGATGGCTGGAATGTGGCTGCTGAAGACCATGCAGAAAACAAAGACTATATTTTAGAAGCAGCTTTAACTAGGCTTCTTAAATTGTTTAACTAGTCTTCTTAAATAATTTAGATCAAAGTAGGTCTAAATTATTTAGACTAATGTGTTTTGAAACATCATGCATAGTAAGCCCTTAGAAGAAAGAACACAGCAGCAGCAAGGTGTAAAGATTCCTGAGGTGGTTTCAATGGCAGATTTTACTGAACTGGTCCAGGTACTTCTGCTCTAGCACCACTGAAAAATAAGAGCAGTTTAAGCCTGTGTAAATTCACTGCATTTCCCAGCATGAACAGACAGTGTAATACATACTGAGCATTTCTGAACGCCAGCAGGGCTGGCCACAGAATAACACATCACAGAGTTTTAAACACACATCCTGGACTGATATTTGAGTATTCTTTCAGCAATGTCCAGAAGAAGAGTTTCACCAAGAAAAACTTTTCTGAAAGAGGGGTAAGAAAGCTCACCAAACTCTTAAATACAGCAACAATGTCCTTGCAAGGTAGACATCTGAGACAATTATTTAAATAACAAAGCAGCTGAAACTGCAATGAACAGGTCTTCATTTAAATATTGCCCTATTAACTAAATATTATTTAGAAAGTGGTAGATAGCACTAAGGCCTGAAAACTTACCAAATCTTAATTACTTAATGTGGATTATTCTTCAAAGCTAGGAAAAGCAAAGGACTTAGTCTTAAATGTGACAAGATAAATGTGTATTTCAGCAGAATGAGTTTGAGATCACATCTGTGTTTTCCCTTATGTAAAATGGGAAGAAGATATATTGATGGGGAGCCTCTATAAAGACCTCAGCTTGCACCAAATTGAATTCTTTTATTCATATACAATTACCTATGGCAGAATGGTACTAAGTTTCATTACTTGTGGACAGTATACAAGGTAATAATACATATACACACATATTTACACAACACTCGTTTAAGTACTTCTTTATGTGACATTAGGCCACTGCTTTACTTATTATCTCAGCAAACAAGTTCATAAACTTGAAATATCCATTTTATGTAACATAGTTTTTTAGTACATATTTTCATTCAAAAATGAAATTACCTGTATAGTTTAAAAAGTACAAGAAGTTGAAAAGTAAATAGGCAATTTTGGAGACAGTGACTCCTTAGTGTTAGAAGAAAACATGGAAAATATAAGGAATGTATTCCTTAATGAAAAATAAAATTATTTGTAGAGGCACAGATTATGAAGACAGCTGAATGCTCATTTTTGATGCCTGTTGATGAATACATTTTACAGAACCATGAGACATGTTTAAATGAAGGATTTCAACCCCTAACCATCCAACTGCTGCACTGTCATATTCAATCAAAAGTCCACCTAGATCCCAAGAAGCATATGGTCTCTAATTTTAACATCTGTTTTCCTGATGTCAGCGAGTTAGTGAGAACCCATGCTGCAGGATTTTGTAAAAGTAAAATGCCCACAATGAATACATTATTACTTATATGTGGGGAAAAAAACCACTGTCACCTGGGTGCTTAACCCTTTAGACCTTGAAAGAATGCAAACCAAGAAAATATAGCTCATCTATCAGACAGCATCAAATCTGAGTACAAGCAGAATGTGTTTGAATGCAGTAACAGAAAGTGGATGCACAAAGTAAAAGTGAAATTATTATGAACAAATTAGTTTTCAGCAGTCACAGCATATGAGCTATGGAGCAAAGACCTTTTATGGACATCATGGCAAAGATGATTTTTATGAAGTGATGCAGGAAGCAGAACTTCCTTGCTTTGAGGATAATTTTAACGCAAGCATGCTCGCTCAGTGTCATTGTAATGCAGAGAATTAGGAATATCTAGTTCAGATTTTCTAGAGTGTAGGCTCTGCTACATGGTCAAATTTGAGAAATCCTTCTTTCCTTTTCCACTGGAGTGGAGTCCCTGGCCTGTGAACTCTTAGGGCTGGGAGAATATTTGTGTGAATATCACTAGGACTGCACATCCAGCTCTTCTCGAGTGCTTGGTGCCCCCCAGGGCTGTGTCTCTGGTTTTGGAGGCAGCACACTGCCAGGTCAGCGAGCAAAGGCGATAATAACAAGCTTTTAGTCCATCTCCCAGAGTAATATAATGTCCATTTAAATCAATTTAATAGAAAATCAATTCAAGGTGAAGACCTCAAGCTGAAAACATCTGATAATAAACTGGGAGGAAAAGATACTGCAGTTGATCATAGCTAGACCTCAGTCTGCAGTCTCTCTGTAGGAGAGTTAACACCATTTTTTGAGGCAAGCAGGCAGAAGCTGGAGTTTTGTATGTAACACGTTTTTTTTAAAAAACTCTGAATTCTGCTTTAAGACTGGGTCTTGATCTTCAGCCTATAAAAGCATATGAAAATCTGTTAAATGCCTAAACAGATAGTGGAGGTTCTCAAATCTGTCCTAAAATATCTCTAGGTTGCTTTCTTCTTTTACATATGTAGTTTTCTTTCAGAGCTCTGTTTCATAATTATTTCCAGATTATAAAAAGCATGAGCTGGAGTTGAAAAATGTGGTTGTACCACCACTTCCAGGTCAGCACCCACAGCATATGTGCCTGCTTTGTGCTGGATACAAGCGTTCCTGGTGCTCTGATCTCACTTACTGTGCCTCAGAGATGCATCAGGGGAGCTCCACAATTGCTTTGGGAGAGAGGACTTCAAGCACTGCCCTTGAAGAAACAACTGCCAGCACCACTGCAGAAAGGTAGTGGGAAATATAACTCTTCCCAGTGAGTCTCTAATATAATTTCTTTAATTTTTCAGAAGGAAATGCAGAAGAAAGTTATTAGGAAGAAATTTCAGTGGGAATGGAGAAGCTGTTTTGATGAACAAAGTAGGGAAAATCAAATCTATGCTAATGCAGTTGATGCTCAGAAGCTGAGAATGACTGGCAAGAAAGGATGATTGTGTGGTTAAAGCACTGATGCCTGACTGAGGAAATCTGAGTTCATTTCCTGGCTTTGCTATCTATTCAGCTTTGAGCAAGAGATTTAATCTCTCTGCTTGCCTTTTTTTGCCCCTTCCTGCACCACAGGAGAGTCATATACTTGAGATTGTTCTAAGAATAAATGCATTAATGTGGCCAGTACATTTAAATTTAAGAAAAAAAAACAAAAAAACAAAACCAAAACATTAAACAGAAACAAACATATAAAAGCTTCAGTTCTCGTTCCTTCTTTTTTTAAAAAGGCCTTTCTGCTGCCTATGGGGCAAATGTACCCATCTTCACGGCCTGTGTCTAGAAAGATGAGGAGGCACTTGCAGTGCCTGGGCTGCCATCTGGGCACACCCAGCTCCTAGTCACGAGGTGAGCAAGGCTTATCAGTTACAGGGCGCTGGTTTTATTCCTACACAAACATAGCCCGAGGCGACTGCACAGCTTCCTTCCTCTGCGAGGTCTGGCAAAGAAGGCAGGCAAAAGCTTAGAAAAATTGGCTAGTGAAACTTTTGAGATAAAAGAAACTTGGAACACCTGATGTTGAAGCACAGCAACATGAAATGGTGAAATGCTGTGACAACACAAACACAAAGGCCCCAAACCAGGAGAGACGCAGAAACACAAGCCCCAAGGGCAGAGCATTGAGGTGTAAATAATGACTCAGTGATCCACCTCACTGGCAAGGAACTTCTCAAACCTTCTGTCAGTGCCTTCTAATTCCTAGCACAGGCAGAAAAAGCATCTCAATTAATTCTGTGAGCACCTGCATGGACAATCCCGTGGTTGACTGCAAGCGTCCTTCAGGATTTTTGTACAGCTGGGTCAGCACCTGCCTCCTTCCAGTGTGCTCTGTTGTAGGGCGCAGCAGGAAAAGGCAGGGATCATCCCAATCCCTGTGCTGGGCACTGCTGGGGCCACACCTCGAGTGCTGTCCTCAGTTCTGGGCTCCCACTTTGCAAACATGTCTTGTGAGGAGCAGCTGAGGGAGCTGGGGTGGGTTAGTCTTGAGGCGGCTGGGGGTGTGGGACATCATCACTCTGCAACTCGCTGGAAGGGGCGGTCTCTTCTGCCGTGTCTGCAGAGAGGACAGGAGGAAACGGCCTTGAACAGGAGAGAGTCAGATGAGACACTAGAGCACAATTTTTTCACTGTTTGTGTGGCTGGGCATTGGCACAGCGGGGCGGTATGGCCACCGTCGGGAGGTGTTTGTCATCGGAGCTGGCTCAGGGGCCACAGTGGCAGTGCTGGGTGGGGGGCTGCACCGGGGGTCTTAAAGGTCTCTTCCACCCCTGACGATGCTACGATTGCACCGTTCCATGCCGCAGGGCCGTTCCCGCAATGCTTTTAACAACTCCCCTTTGCCCTTGGCTCTGCCCGACGATTGCTGGCGCGGGCCGTGCGGCGGCCGCGCTGGGCCGGGCGCCCGGTGCCTCCCGGGGCGCGGGGAAGGGTAGATGGGGAGATGGGTGCAAGGCGGAAGATGGAGAGGATGGGGACACACGGCCATGTCTCCCGGCCGGCCGCCGCCACGGGCGGGCGGGCGCGCTGACGTCAGGGCGGGCGCGGGGCGCGGCGCGGCTGCGTGTTCCCGCCCTCCGCCGCTCGCTGCGCGGGCCGGGCGGGCCGGCGGGACCCGAGGGCGCGGAGCGGCCCTGCCCCGGGAGGCGGCGGCGGCCCTGCCCCGGGAGGCGACAGCGGCCGCGCCGGCCGGCGGTGAGTGCGGGGCTCTGCGCCGCGCCCCCGCCCCTCGTCGGGGGCTCTGTGCCGCGGGGAGCGGCCGCTGCCCTGCGGCGCCGGGCGGGGGTCGGCGCTCGGCCGGCGGTGCTGCGGCGGCGGAGGGAGGCCGGGGCGGCCCTCGGCGCGTCCCCTGGGCCGGGGGATGTCACGGGCTCGGGCAGCCTGGCGCGGCGGGCCCGGCTCTGCCGCGGTGCCTGTCGTTCGCTGCTCGGGGAGACGCACCTGCGGCTGCCTTGGGAGCAGCTGCTGCGAGCCCCCTCAGAGAGGCTGGTAGCGTGAGGCTTCCTGTCTCAGGGGTTTTAATCTCCGAAAAGGGAGGAAGCAAAAGCACCCAGTGTGTGCTCAAAGACCACAGTTAAAAAAAAAAAAATAGTAGCGGTGGAAAAGAGCTATAATGGTGGCATTTCTACTTTAGCAGCGATCTGCTGACATTTTTACCAGGGGATGTTCTGTGCGTTGCGGAGATTTCACTTTAATGACACTGAGACTTTGCTTTCGTCACCCAGAGCCTGCTGTTCTCTTCGCGCTCTGTCAAATGTACTTTGGCACACAATGAAACGTAGGCACCCTCAGCCTTTAACTTTGAGCTGGAGGAGGTCGAGCTGTTTATCTCCAGTTTAAGAAAGCAAAACTGCATGGGAACTTTATCCTGTAGCAGAACGTTAGTGTCCAGGCCAGACGTCAAATTAAGGTAAGGATTGTCAATCTGGTACTCCGTCTGGTATGTTGTGCAAAGATGTAAAGCACTTTTCAGGGGAATTGGTGCGTCTTGCAGGGTTAGAACTTCATGTCTATAGCACGTTTATTCTTGGTGTCTGTGGGCTTTGAGCCTTGATTTGGTGCAGAATAGAATTTTTTGTTACAAAGGTGTTAAAAGTGAAATGAAGTTGAGTCTAAGTTCTCATTTTGTTACATTTTTCTAATTGAGAGCCACTTCACATATTTACTGAGATTTTACTAAATTTGTCTCTTCAGGAGAAATATACAAAACTTTAAGTTAGCCTGAGGCAGTAAATATTTACATTATTTGCTGATAATGAATGAAATTGGCAAGATTTTTTCTCGTGTTTGTAATAATCACATACCTCTAAATTCTGTTGGCCCATTTTGAATTACATGCCTCCAAGCTGAAGAGGTGATGGTCTAACAAATGGGACATGAGTAACAACCAGCTACCTAAATGTCAACCAAGGGTCTGTGTCAATATACAACTTAGAGTAGAAAAATTGTTTTTGAAGTTGAGGTTTAATTTCTGCTCATGGATGTATTTTTCATTATAAAAATATCAATGTTTGGGTTCCAAAAACTGCCCAGTATTGTCTTTTAACTGTAAAGCTGTTGAAACTGTAGAAATAGTCTCAATTAGCATAATGATCTCATTTAATGTATTGTTATACTAATGAGTAATCCTGTTTAATGGAACTGTTCGTGTAAAAGCTCATTGGAGTAAAATCCATTACTTTTGGTCCTGATCATCCTTTAAGAGGGATTGGTTATTTGGAATAAACCAGTTAGTAGGAAATGTTGGCACGGGCTCTTTAGAAAAAAAAGCCATCATGCCATCAATCTTGAGATGAACATTGTTTGCCTGGAATCTTTAGAAAGTGTGGATCTCTCAAAATGGAGAAGATCTGAAGGAATATAAGAGAAAGTAATATGATAAAATAAATTAACAGTGGTTTGTGGTGTTCTCTTTTAGCTACTATTCACTGTAAACAGCAGCACCATCTTCTTAATTAGAAGCTTTCAGGCAGAGCTAAGTCCCATGCCAACAGGGATGCTAAGGAGATCAAAATACTAATGGTGCTTTTGATAATTAGGTTGAAAATCCTGTATTGTGTTTCAATTGGAGCAATAAAAACAGATTATGTAAATCTCTGGATACCTGCAACGTGTATGTTACAGTAAAATCCCAACAGCATTGAGTAGTTATCCCAAAGTTGGAGTTTGGCTAGTCAGGAAAGGTCTTTGCATTTCTTCATAGCTCTTGGACACATCCTCCACCTCACTCTGAAACTGCTACCAAGTAGGTGCATTTTGGAAGATATTTTGAGAATGTGGTTTCCTCCTCAATCAAAAGTAGCTGGATTTGCAGAGATCTGGACTTTGCTCAGTAGTTTGTTTGCTCTAAAAGGAGGATTCAGCTGCAGCAGCAGTTCTGCTGACAGTATCCTATAGGAATTGAAGAAGGTCTCCTCAGGGTGGGGGTTTTTGCTTATCCCTAGTCACATGGGGAACTGGTGTCACAAGTTCTTGCTAAAATGCCTGTTTCACTGCGGATTGTTGGGTGTTTCATGAGCACTTAGTCTGTGCTGAGTTGAAGTCCTGCTCTGCAGAGTGCATCTTAATGGCCTTTATTGAAGAAGTGCTGGCAGTGTCCTCACTACAAGAAGGCTTGGCTTCTTAGCCAGAGGAAATGGGTGATAAGGATTTACTTTGATGAGGTGGCTGAACAATTTATGGATCAGGAATAATCTTTAAATTGCAAATAATTTCTGCAATTATTCCCTGAAGCCTAAGAAATTCTGTGCTTTTAGGCTAATCAGCCCAGATGGCTTGTGACACACAGCACAAGGGAAGCATCCTGGGAGAACTGAATGTCTCAGCTTCTCTTGACTCAATGATTATAAGTACTTTAAGCTGGAGATTCAAAAATGTCTTTTAAATGGAGGCAGAGTTTATCACTACAATGTGATATTTGGATTTGGATGGTAATTCGATTCATACTTATTTTGTAAGTTGTTTTAAATATTGGCTTTACTTAAATGACATTTTTTTCTGATCTTATATGTTAAAATTATTCCATAGCCATGTTTATATATATTTTTGATGAGTTGAGAGATGCTGTGGCTTTTGAGTAACCTTCATCTCAGTAAGGCAAACTTGCATAGGTAGAAACTTGGCAAGGCCCAGGCTGCTGCTGTCAGTAGCAGAAGACTTGAGGGGAGGAGCACAATATGTCAACCTGCATAGCCTTCTCCATCAGTAAACAGAGTTAAAAACAGAAAAGAAATCTTCTCTGTTTAAATCTTTTAGTCATGAAAGCTTTCTGAAATGGTCATTTGGATAAGTTTAGCTTTACTATGACTATATTGAAATTCTGATTAAGCAGTACAAACAATATATATCACACTCCTGTAAATGTGAATAAAATACTACATAGATGACTAACTCTAAAACTGATCCTGTGACAAACTGTGACTTATAACTGAAGTTACATCTCAGTTTCTCTTTTTTCTTTTTTTTTTTTCTTGCCTTCAGTTGCAAACTTCTGAGGACATAACAAATATCTCTGTCTTCCACATTGTGGGAAACTGACCTTGAGAAGTACATTCCAGTATAGCTGTTGGTGTATCAGAAAGCTGGTAGGAAAACACAAAACACACATTAAAATACTGGAGGCTGCCAGTCTGTTGTCAAAAACATGTTGGTATTTGTTATGCTGTGGCAAACTTGCAAAGTTGTTTGGTACTCCAACATTTTCAGGGAGTCTGCTTTTGAGACTGGGAACTGATTTAAGTCAGTGGAATTGTAGACAGAAGCTGTATTGAGTCCAGAAATGAAACTCAATAGCAAGAAAGTAATACTTTGAAGATGTGGTTTACAAATAAGCAAGTTTCAACTGAAAGCTGTAATACACCCGTGTGTGGCTGCAGTATTTTTGATCAAGAGTGGATGTTAAAGAGAAGTCAAACTTCAAATAATACAGTAGCTTCATGAAAGCACATAGATGTGAAACAAACTGGTGTGTTTGTAGCAAGGACAGCAGGTATCAGTAGTCTCTTCTGACAATGTAGGGAGTTTAGAAGTAGTTTTAGTCGTTTTCCTTGGGAATCTGTGCAAGACAATGCAATACCCTTGAAAGATTTGTTACTGGGGTTCTGGAACTCCTTGCTTAAGGCAGTTAAGAATGCAAAAAGTTTGGGGGCTCATGGACAGGTTACACAAAATAGCAGACAAGAGATCTGTGGAGAGTTCCTATAAAAACTGCATCAAATTTAAACAATTCTATGAATTGAGAACAGTTGAAAGTTGAGGAAGTCACATTCTGTGTTTGCCCTGATCACCCCTTCCCTAGTATATTTTTATTTTAAGGCAACCACAGCAGTTAATGGAATTTTTGTATTCCTCACTTCTAAAATAAAATTTACTGGTGGGCTTATACTAAACTGGGCATTGAGGTGCCATGATCTACACACAGTGAATTATCATTATTTATATAATATTTCCATCTTATCCAGGATTCACTGTCTGTCTTTCATGATAGCAGTGTTAAGGATTTTCTTTTTCAGTCCTTTTTCTAGTATTTTTAATATTTTTAATCCAGCTGTGGCTGATTTAAAAATATGATGTTTTTTTGATATGTAGCAATGTGCTGACATGTTCTTGTCTCAAGATCATGATCTTCTATGAAAAACTCAACTATGCTGAAATAGCTTTGGCAATATGTAGAAAAGAAAATCTCAAAACTAATTTTTTCTATCTTCTTTCTGCTGCTTCTTCTCTAATCTTGCTTAATTATCACATGTGAACCTCTTCAGGCTTATTGAAGATATCCCAGTACCAGTGAGTCTATGAATTACATGCAGTTTCTTCCAATTATCTCTGCTTGCCATTCAGCTTAACCTATAGCTGTAATTCTTACTCGGGCAGCAGGAGAAAGAAAGAATGAATGTATGTGGCTGGAGGGGGGGAAAAAAGCAACTTACATGCTGGTCGAAAGCACAGCCTCGTTGAAGATTTAAACCCATGGAAATTCTTAATCTTAAGATACCCACACAGATAAACTGTTCAGCAGCAGTTCAAACAGGAAGTATTGTTTCTGTTCTTAGTCATTATTTAATAACTAAAAAATATATCTTGAAAAATATGTTAGTACCAATGTGAGAGGCTTCTAGCTCAAGACAGCTCAGTGTTTCTACATGCATCAGTTGAGTAAACAAACCAGAGGAGTAGGATAGACAACATGGTAGTCTAAAAATGGATATTTCCAGGTATAATTAGTTCCATACCAAGTTTCACTTGGCTTTCAGCCTGCCTATTCTTATCAGCAAGAAAATGTATTACTATATAAGAAGTAGACAACATTAACTGGTAATCATTTCTTTTTGTTGATTACTGAGTCAATGGTAAAATAAATCTTTCCTAGAAGAGTTAGAGATGGGAATAGTGTGTTTGAATCACTTGGTGACAGTGGATTTTCCTCAGAGAAGTGGATCCACATGGCTGAGGAAAAAAGGGTTATTCCTCTGTTTTTGAATGAAATGTTTGCTGGAGAACAGCAGTTACTTCCTACTGGTTTGCATGAGGACATTGCTTTTGAGACAGATGCAATCTTTCTGGATTTGTTCTTACAAGACAGATTAAATTACCCATAAGAAATGCTGTTGCTGAAGGACTAATACCATCAGCAGAAGCAGGGGCCTGTTTCTGCTGTCAGTTGCTTTGATGCTGACATAATCACAAAATGTTTTAAGGAGAGATCAGGATCTAACATTTCAGTGGTAGAAAGCTTTAATTCTAGACTGCAGCTGATGTTTGGGTTTTTTTAGTCAATCTTAGCCACAGCATAAAATTTAGATTGCCTTTATGACGTAAACAGTGATGCCACCTTTAAAACTCTTCTGAAAGGCAGGTGTCTGATTACCTGCTACCTTATTCATCATGTAAAAATGCCAAAAATTTACCTGTTTGAGAAACCTTGGAAAAAAGACTCTGGTGGGAAAGAGGAGAGTCTTTCCAAAATCTAAGTACTTGTGCACAAAGATATACACAATTATGACTTATCTTCCAAGCAAGGAAGTATTAAGACAGAATAGGCACCTAGATATAAATGTGCTTTATAATCACAGTATGTTTGTTTGGGGTTGTTTTTGGACCGGCTGGTGAGGTGATACTGGTGAATGTTTAACAGGTTTTGGCTTCTTTGTAGCTGTGTGACTTTGTCTTTAAGTTGCAGAGCCTTGGATCTGTGAGGCAGTCTGTCTTTTCTTACTTTAGTTTTTCCCCTTTCTGTTTGGTATCTCTTCAAATTTGGTAATAATTTGAAGTATTATCAAAGAGAGAAACAAGTGAAGGCTCTGTTTCTCCAACAAAGATGTTGAAAACATCTCCATCTTCTGCTATTTAAAAGCTGTTGAGCTACCCTAGTGAAGAAGATTGACTTGCTCACTGGGTTGAATCTCTTGGATTGGTTCAGTTCACAGGAGACTGTTCCTTACATAACAGTGAAGTAATCCACATAATTCAGTTCCTTCTAGCAGGGCTGTTTCTGCTCTGGAGCCAGATGTGTTGGTCATGATTATGTTAATTGTTTCTCATACCTGGCAATATATCCCTCCCACCTCTTGCAGTGTTCCTGGGGTCAGCACACCTCATGCAGTGCTTTTATCATCTGGGCCTCGTGTTCTTTGGATGCCAGTGAAAGCCACTGTTCTGTGGGTCTTGTGTTTTGGAGTTGGTCGTGCAAGGGCTGTCTGGTGTTTGTATCTGCAGGTACAGCCTTGACATTGCTTGTCCAGGTTTAGCAAGATCTGCTGAAGAAAGGAATTGATGACTTCCTCCAAGAGGATGCCTCAGATGAATAGCAGGTTTAGAGAGGAGTCATGCATCCCCAATGCTTTATTTCAATTTCCAGCTGACCTCTGTCCCTAGCAGCAGTTGGGCTGTCAGCACTAATGCAGGAAAGAATAACTGGCATTGCACTTCATGTCTCATTTATGAACAAACCATTATAACCTTCATTAACACTTAAGAGGAATTTGAAATGTCAAGTCTTACTTCTTTTTCACAGGCCCTGATATTCTCTTTTACTGGGAGTAATTTATCTGTACCCTCAGTTATCCTCTTTCATCTTCTTTTCTTTGTGCTGAAGCTGCATCTGGATAAACATCTGGACTTTGACTGCCTTCCACCTTGTTAGTTGTGTAAGAATACGAAAAAATCACTGAAACTTGACTTGTTTGAGAAACAGGTTTTTAGCAAAATTTTCTCTTGTAGTTAAAATTTGCATGACTTTTTTCAATAAAATCTAAAAAGGTTTATGGTAACTCATACTCTGCCTTTGTTTCAATGTTTTGGTTAGGTTTGATGTAAAAATTTTGAGTTTAAAATGCATAGTTTCTGTTTTACTAATGCAAAAAGCACAAATGGGCAACAATTACAAAGTATCCTTGTCTGGGCAGTGATAACACTTAGCCCTTTCTTGCTTCCTTGAGGTGGGTGCCTGATGCTTTGTGTAAACAGCATTAATGTCAGAGTGAATTGTCAGTGTGGCCCTGAGGGATGCAGAGGGAGTTTTTGATTCTGAAAGCATTGTGGCAGCTTTCTTTTACAAAATAGAGCTGCATTTCCCTATTTCTTTTTCTCCAGTAAGTGCTTATGTCCTCTTGCCTTATCAAACATTAAGAATTCTGATGAATAGCAAGCATGCTTTTAGAGATGGCAAGGGATGTCACATTTTCTGCTGTATTGACTAAAGACATTGCTCAGTGTTAGAAATACTGAAACTCCAGTCTCTTTATGATATATTTCTTGCTTCCTTCTCCCTTTATTCATTATCCTGTTCTGCTCATGTTCTTTGACCTAGTGTATTTTGACAGTAAATTGAGCACAAGAGCAGCTTGGATAACTGTTTTTTTGGTGTTTGATAGATCAACCCTTAATGTGGGTAGAACCTCTTTATTGCGAGGGAGGAAAAACAGAAAAGGATGTATATCTAAGATGTCTTGAGATCTGAAAACAGAATCTCATGACTTGGGACACAGAAAAACAAGGTGATTTCAGAGAAATAGAGCAATAAACCCTCACCATCTTGGAATTTAGTTTCTTGCTATACTTCATGACTGATACCTTCAGAAGACAGAATGTCAGGGAAGCTGGTGTTAACCAGTGCAGTTTGGACATAGGAAAGGGAGAATGGCTAAAATTCATGGCTACCTTTGTAAAACTTTGGGAATTGATTCAAAAACAGATGTTTTGGAAAAATGGAAGATAGGAGAAGGAAGGCAGGCGTGGCGGATTTTACTGCAGAGCTGATAAATCTTACTGGATCTTGGCATGAAGGTGGCACTTTTGACTGAACTGAAACCACTCTGTACAGAATAAACAACACAAAAAGTTGTAAACTCAAAGTTCAATCTCAAAGCCATCAGAATTTCTGATTGCATTCTGATTAATTTTAATTCATACAGCATGCACAATTTGCTCAGGATTCATGATCTTGAATTCCCCAGGGCTTGCCATGCTCAGAGCACGTGTTTGCCAGCGGGATCTCTTGCCAGTTTCTTCCATTCTGTTAAGCTTCTGTGGTCCTCTTAAAGGTGAAAACTGACTTGCATTCATGCTGCCCATCTTGCAGTGTTCTTAAGTGAGTGCTAGGAAGCCTTTTGCTGCTTCTGTTGCAGGGACCTCCCACATTTTTCCCCGATGATACTCAATGCCTTCCTACATTGCTGGAAATAAGATATTTTCATGTAACTGATCTAATACATTTTTAATAACCCAGAGGTGTAAGAGATGGTTTTACAAGCTGTGCAGAATTGAAAGACACGTGCACTTAAATTTCTGTGAATGAAGCACAGATATGAAACTGCTGGCATGGCAGATCTGCAGAGGGGAATTGCTCTGGCCTGTAACCAGTCTGTCAGATGTGTTTCATCCCTCAGCTGGGTATTCCACACTGCTGTGACAGTAGGAGGGGAGTTCGGTCCCATTCGGGAATCTGGAACTGGAAAATGCTGTTATCTTCCTGGTGGCAGGGATCAGAGGGATTGCAGTACTTTAAGGTGCTTAAGCTTTCAAATGTATGAATCTTTAAGCTGTCTTCTCCTGTAGGGCAGAGTCTCAGATGGAAAGCTGGACTTTGCTGAGAAGCTAGTGTACAGGAAACTGCCTTCCTGATGGTGCTGAAGCAAACTGTGAATGAAATTAGAGTGAATGTTGTGCTTGCCAGTTGAAACTAACAGTGCAGGATTTTATTGAGGTATAAATAATCCTGTAGAGGAAGTACCAAGGAGGGTTAGAATGAATATCCTTTTGCTTATCACCAGGATCTTGAATATCCTTGAAGGTAAGGATGTAACAGCTTTTCAGTTAATTCAGATTATACTTCAGAGGGGGTCTGTGGATTTTAACTCCTTTTCCCTGGATCATTATGTAAAGCCAGGCTCTTTATAATTAGCTTAATTCCTGATTAGGCTTGTGTGCACTAGATAATGTATTTCCCAAGGCAAAGAATATAAAAGTTGTTAGCCCAAATGTCAGTTTTTAAAAAATCCATAGATTGCTTAAATCTAAGAATACTTTGAATTTCTTTATAGTATGCCAAGCTACAATTTAAATTGTATTGAACTTGATACAGATACTGGGATATAGAAATCATACTCTTAACTGGTAGGTACAGTGCTGCTTGTTAGGGAAGTTTCATTGTTAGGCTAGTGCAATCTTTCCTAATAAACATATGTAAAAATTAAGGAAGTTTTAGAGAGCTTAATAAGAAAATTCCCCATTTTCTGGGAAACAAGTGCCAGACATGATGCTGTTAAGTTTTAGTGGTTTTTTTTGGTGATGATGTGTTTCAGTGAAGCAAATGAAACCTGGACTTGAGAAGGTGGCACATTGGTTACAGTTAGGTAGCTAATAAAATACAGAGAAGTCTTGTTTGTCATTCAATTTAATTATCTTAAGCGTTCTAGGCTATCAGTTTGGTTTTCTTGAAGATAATGTGTTATTTTTGCCTAATCAAGGATAAATGAGCAAGAGCCCTTCCTGGAGAACTGAAAGGTCTCCTTTTCAAGTTTAATTTGCAGCACTTGGTGGAGGATTAAAGTAATCTAATTAAATAGCCTCATTTAAATTTTGCAGTCACCTAAGAGATGGTAGACAGATGTGAAAAGGGAATTATCCATAAAGCATGCAAGTTAAATTAGCAGCTTTCTAATTTAACTTTTTCAATTTGGAAGGTTTCTTCACAAGATTTGCCTTTTCTTTGGAGTTAGGTTATTTTCTGAGGGATCTGCAGTATGATGCTTGCTGGGAATGATTCATTCCCATCAGCATGTTAAAGGCCATTTTTTATTCATGGAGTTACTAATAACATGGTGTACTTTATTGTATGTAGTTGACATAAAATAAAGATCTTTGATGTTGCTATTAAAGCCTGACAGTATTTTCCTATGCAGGGTATGCAGGTGCACTGTAGGCAAGAAGTCTGACATTGGACACTTCACATGTAGGCAGGTATCATACGTGGTGAATGAAGTGTTCTGCTGGTCCCAGGGGGAAATCCCTGTGTCCTTCTTTGCACAGCTGGGTGAGGGCAGTGTCTCTGGTGTGCAAGAATTCACTGAGTCTTTGAAAAATTGGGATTTGTGTATTTCAAAATGGAAATGGAATTCCAGAATGTGGATTCTGATGTTTGCACAAGTTAGGAGCCCCTAAATGCCCTGTCTGCAGTACCTTTCTCTTTCTGTCTTTATAATGTAGATCTTCTTCCAGAAGTACTGCTCTGAGGCATCCTATTCTCTGACAAATCCTAAGGGTATTTCAGTTTGTATGAATTTAATGCCACTTCAGTTTTGTCTTTGATTTTATCTTCGATTGTATCACCAAGAAACTAAGTGTTTCTTAGTGAGGTCTTGCAACTTGGGGAGTGACTCACTTTAGGGTAATGCTTGCTGTGGTTGCACAAGATATTTTCTGTACTTTGAATAAGTAGAACTTTTGAATTCGCTTACAAACACTGACCTTATGCAACTGTTGCACTGCACTTCAGGTCTTGTTCATGAATAATATTTTCCAAAAGTGACTACAGTCTCCATACAAAGGAAACAATGACTAGGAATGTGAATCTTGATGTGAGGATATTCATAAGGTCTGGGAGCAAAACATTTTGTGGTGAGATGCACAATGAATGGTTTTTCCTATATTTTAGGCATTGGGAAACTGAAGAGTATCTTTGAAAAGTTAGTTTTTAGTTAGATTTTGCATTATAGTTTTTGCAGGTTTATGTTGCTGACCACGGGTTTTTGCTATGTCATATTTGTGGCTTTTTAAAAAATACTAAGTCTTAAGTTTATAACTTAATAATTGTAGCACAATTGAACAGTTGAAAAGTTCAGTTTGTCGCTGAAAATGGGTAAATTAAAAAAAAACCAACAAAAAATCATCCAACCTCTTCTCAAGTTTAATTTATAGATTACAAAATAAAAACAAAGAAAGGTGGTTTATGTCGGGAATGAAAGTTGGGGGAGGGAGCTCTGTTTTGAGGAACATATTACTGCCAAATAACTGCTGGAACTCTGCAGTTCACAAAATGTGTCTGGGTTACTTTTTGTCAGCATGGTGGATTTAGGCACAGAAATCTAGAATGCATGTAGCTGCAAATGTGTAGAAAACTGTGTTTGATATGTGGTGAGTTCAAATTTAATGTTGATTTATTTTTCTTTCTTAGATCCAAGCACACTTTAAGGACCAATGTACCCAATAGCTCATGGAAGAAAAAAATCAAACCAGGACATCGTTGGTTTCCAGGCTACCGAAATACGGAACGAAAACTTTAGGGAGTGTTCTGCAGCCCACGCCGAACGGGACGGCCGTGAACTTAGCTGGGAGTAATGGTGGCAAAAATTTCAGCAAGCACAATGGCACTGTTGGAATGTCTTCCTTTGCTTTCAACTGGAAAAAATCAAATAAATATCAGCTTAACGATCAGAATGGGAGAGGGACCAATGCCAAATGCAACTCCAATGAAAAATTAATTGATTCTGAGAAGTATCCTCAATCTCAAGGAGCATTGGGCAGTGATGAGCTCAGGGTGGGTTTGAACAGTACTGCTTCTGTTGCGTCAAAAGCGGCCAAGCCAACCAATATGTTTGTATCTCCTACTGAGGAATTAAACCCAAAGTCTATACCTGGACTCTCTAGTTCAGCTAAATTCACCAAAGGTACCCTGTCAGGAAGGACATACTCTGGACTCAATGCTCCAAGATCAAATTTAAATGGATTTTATGGAAATCGGCCAGTGGTAGGTTTGCAGAGACCTAGAGCTAATTCTGGTTCTGCAAGGACAAGTTCAGGAGAAAGCCTGGCACAATCTACAGACAATAGCAAGGCTTTTTCCTGTGACAAAATGGTAAGATCACAAAGTTTTTCACATTCCATTCAGAATTCTTTCCTTCCCCCTGCATCTCTAACCAGGTCACATTCCTTTAATAAAGCTGTGGATCTTACAAGGCCTTATCACAGTCAAAATCTCGCTGCCAGGACGCCTCAGAGGTCTACTCTGCTGTCAAGAAATGCGTGTCAGTTGGATGTACCCAATGGAAATGAACCGATGAAGTATGGGTTTACCAGACCGTACTCGGCTGTGTCAGCTCCTTGTTCCAAGAAACCCCCACTGTCAAATGGATCTGGGTCAGCACCTTCCTATGGATACAGATTCAGTCGGCCTCCTCTGCTGAAGCCTACCAGGCAGCGCTTTGCTGGGAATAATTCCGTTGTGGGTGGCAGCAAAAGTGCAGCTGCGGACACGCGCATCGTGGAGAACACGGAGATCTCAGCAAATATCAATAGGGCCGTCGATCAGAACAGTATTCTAGAGAGCAGGGCTCAAAGAACAGAACCTGGTGAGGGCCTGCATGAAAATCTGGGAAAACATGGGTCAAAAGTGATGTGTATGAGCGATGATGGAGATGAAATATCTATATCTTCTTTGTCATCCTCTGAGAAAAACGATTTGAGTGAAGACTTCAGTGATGATTTCATAGATATAGAAGAGGCAAACAGACCTGTACAAGTCCAGCAGAAGGAGAGCTGCCTTCAGGAATTAGAGCATGGGAACAGAACGTCCATCGAGCCATTCACATCACTCAAGGAAGGTGGAGGATCTTGCTGTAATGCTGATGACTGGCTTGATATAAATGTGTCTGGTAAGTACCTTTTATGTTCTGTTTGAAATTTTAGGTGCTATATCAAAACTCTGTAATGGTAATTAGGTTATTTAATGTAATTGCCCATTGCTTATGAATTGTTTCAGAATGGAACTGCTCTATGCTGGCGTATTTGTTTGCTTGTGCCTTTTCTGCATTACAGTTTTTTTCCAAGCATTACTTTGAAGAGCTCTTTGTGATAAAAATGGAGGCGACCTCCTTTAAACACATTTGTGATATGGTTGTGGGATTCCTCAAATCCTTGCTCTGCCATTCATTTTCTGGGTTGATGATATTTTAAGAAAATTACGCCTTGTGCTCCCTCCACCTCTGTAGGCAGAGAACAGCTGTAGCTGCTTTTAAGTAGTGAAAGTAAGTGTATGTGGAAGGATGTGTAATTGAGTTAGTTCAGTTATAAACAGGGCTGTTACTGGATCTTTTTTGTTTTTTCTGATGCATATTAATTCTTAAAAATTTGTTGAAGACATGAGAAGATGCTTTTGAAAGCCACATATTCAAATCTTTGATGGGCTTTTCATGATAAAAGCTTGTTTGAGAGATATTGCAATTGAAAGACTGGATCCAAAAGATATATTTTTGGACCCACCTTCTAATACGTTAAAGAGATGCAGATTTCTAGAAAATAGCTTCCACGGTGGGTGAATTAGGGCAGTATAAAAGGTTAGCAAAGGTGTGGGTTGGAAGATTCCTTGGTTGTAGCTGCCAAACCAGCTCGAGCTTTTCCCACTTCTGGGATGAGGGAACAAAACTGAAGAAAGCTTTCAGGTATTTCTGTTACAGGACAGCTCCAGCAAAGGTAGTACACCTTTAAAAGCACACCACTAACAGGCATTTTAATGTTTATTTTTTGAGTAGTGGGTTGGTATTGGAGTCTTAACTGATGTTGTTTTGTTTAAGCAGTGGATGACAACAGTGAAAGCACAAAACACACTACTGAGAATGTCATCTCTTCAGAGATGAACTACAGAGCTGGCTCCTCCTTTGAGCTTTCTCCGTCTGACAGCTCTGATGGCACATACATGTGGGATGAAGAGGGGCTGGAGCCTATAGGAAGTGTCCATCCGTGTGGAAGTTACGACTCTTCAGAAATGAACAGCATAGTATGTATTTATGTTCATAACTTGCATTATTACAGTGTGGTGAGTTTATTGCTCATTAAGTATATTTTTGAAATATTATATTAGTGCTTTTTAAAAGTTTTTATAGTTGTTTCCTTTTTGTAATTGATAGCTTTGAGAAGCTTCTTGTTTAGGAACTCCTCTTTCTGGACATCTGACCTTGATCAGGCTGTTTACACACATGTTTTTCCTTATTCTAAAGTCAGGACAAAACAGGTCCTCCTTATGCAGTCTCATAGCAGTGCTCACAAAGAATAAAGGAATTTGATTTCTGCAAAGGATAGGTTTAATACCTCCTGCTAATCTTTAAACATGGGAGTGAAAAAGCCAGAAAATAGCTATTGCCTCTGTGATTTCTTGCATTTGTTGTTTCTGTACTGTGTGCTCATAGAATCCTTGTGAGCTGAAGCAGATACTTGATTTCTCTTCATTCAGTCATAGCATCTTTGAGGTAGAGACCTGGCTGTAGCTCACTGTAGCAGGGCTCTTCATATATCTCCAATGGGATACACAAATGCAGCACAACCTTTTTCTTGCTGCCAAACTCAAACTGGTCTGCAAGAAGCATCATTAAATATCAGGAGAGTGGATGGAGAGTTGTTGCTGTTCCTCTGAGATCAGGTAGCCAACCTTAGAGTTTTTAGTGGGCCTAAATAAAATTCATTTGACAGAACCAGTTTGGTTTAATTGATGTGTCATGCTTCATGTGTTTAAGGTGTGTTAGGTACTGTGTCACCATGCCAGTTTAGTAATGTAGATACCACTTTCAGACTTGAGTCCAGGTATGTAATTATATTCTTTGTGTGCAACTAAATATGAATTCATGATAATATTTTTAGCTTCTTGTCGTTTTGTTTGGTGTCCATCTTAAATTGTAATGTTGAGATCTAGTGCTTGGAAGAGTTTAGCAGTGGTTATTAACTTTCTGTGGCAATTGTGACCAGCTTGGAAAAACTGTTAGAGATTTTTATAGTATGACTTTTGTAGCTTTATTGTAGGGAAAACCCAAGTTTCGTGGAGGCCACTGCAAAAACAAACATGCATGCACATGCCAAGAAAAGAAGTAAGCTTTTAACTTTGTCCTTGGAAAGTTTTAAATGTAGGCATTTTGATGCATATTCTGAAATGTAACAAGCAAAAGAAAGGCACTTCTTCTACTGTGCTTTTGGAGTATATATATATATATATATATATGTAGATTTTGATACATGTAGCCCTCGTGAATTAATTGTGCATGGGTGTGAGTTGCTACTGACTCAATGTGCTGATTGACAGAAGCTTTTTTAAGCCGTGTGGATCAGAGGTACATTAGAAGCCTTTGATATTCTTATTCACTATTTTGTATTATTTATTTGTTTATTGAAAGTTAAAAGTTTTTAGAGAGGGCTTAAAAATGAAAGAATGTACTTACTAGTTTTTGAGGAAGTGGAGAAAGGAGGAGATTTTCAGACTTGCCCTCTTGACGTGATATAGAAGATCATGGCTTGTTTCTGCCATTTTGATTTTTTATCCTGTTAGTGCTTCTCCAGAATTTTAGTGCTTTTATTTGAATGAGAAAAGCATCAATAGCACATTTTATTTTTGCAAGGCAGAAATGTATTTTCAGTAGCTTGGGTTTTGAGGGGGTAAAATGTAGCTCTGAAGTGTTGAATTGCCTTTTAGTAGTGGGATTTTTTTTCCTGTGCTTGTTGGTTTTGGTAGAAATTATGATATATTTGACTTCTTTAGCCTAAAGATTAAACAATGATTTTTTCTAATTTGAAGATGCAGAGGAATTTCTGCTGCAATTTTTCATTCTTTCTGAAAAATTATGCTCTTGAGTAGGTTCCTGTAAGCTTTTGTTCCATGTTTTTCCTTTTCTCTGCAAGCGGGGAGTATAAAGACAAAAAAATGAAGGCATTTGGAGTAATTATTGTGATTAGTCAACACGTCAGATGTTTTGATTGCTGGCAGATACGTGATCAAATTATGCAGTTTCTATCCTCTAGTGTGGTGAGTTAAAAGCAATTTATATCTGTGTGTCAAAATCCAATTGATGAGAGTCAGATTTAAGAATTTGGAGTGCTTGGGCTAATGCCAGCCTGCCTGCCCCTTGGATTTAGTATTTCCAGGGCACACACCAAAGCAGTAGTTCTGGAGTTCCTGTGGCACCAGGCTGGGGTGAGTAGAAGCAATGTGGCTGAGTAACAATTCAGGGAACTTTGTGCTGAGTAATTGGTCATATTTAGTGCTCAATTTGCCCTTTTCTTTCTCATTTCCATCCTGCTGTTGTTTTGTTAGTCTTTTAAACTGTATCCTTCTTACTATCAACAAATACTAAATGCTTTTCCTAAGCTTTTCCATAGATGGCAGTGCAGCTCCCATTGGGTGATCTTAGGTAGGAGTGTTTGAACCATCTTTGGAGGGGCAGCTTTTGCAAAGGGGATTTTAACTGGGATTTAATGAGAACCAGCATAGGAAGGCAACAGCAGTAGCATGTTGGCCTCTGAACCTCATTGTTCCTTTTTGGGGAGCAGAATAGCCAATATCTTTGCTATTCTCAGTACATCTTGGTTTTAAAAATGTGAGGATGAAGAATAAAATAAATTTGGCCTCTTTTAGTACAGTCTTACTGTTCTTCACTGAGTGAGCAGGTATGAAGAAAATATGTAATCCAGTGTTGGAGGTTTAAGAGTCATACAAATCTAAATAAAATCTTAGAGGGGACTTCGAGCTTGTTAGGAAATGTGTGTGGTTTTTGTAAGGACGAAAATATTTTTGTTATCTAACTGCATAACAGAAAAGAACTAATTCCACTATTCCTGTTGTTGTTCCGTTTCGAAGTCAACAAATCACTTGGATAACTTTCTAAGTGCTGAACTGCTTTCAAATTTCTAAGTGATGTTGTCTGTAGTTGATTTTCAGCAGCTGGTCTTTGCTGCTGTGCACCAAGTTCAGTTCTGTGTGAGCAATGTGATGTTGGCAGAGCAGTTGATGGCTCTGTAAATTAGCAGGAAGGGCAGTATTCATCTATAGGTGCTCTCACTTGATTTTAGCTGTGCTGTTTGCTCTGTCCTGGGTTGTAGTTACTGGCTGCAATGCCTGGTTCCTCTACATGCTTCATGGCAGAAAGCTGCTCAGCAGTGTGAGGTACAACTCCTAGTTGTAGTTTAGTCTTGCTAGATTTCTGTTTTCCTTAATTTTTGCCTGAAAATACTGTTCACCATACAGGTAAGCAGTGTAGCCTCAAACAGGCGTCCCGACTGGAGTCTCATGGCTCCTTTGCTTTCCCTCTCTTGTTGTAGCAAGGTTTGAGGTGTTTTCTCAACTCTGGCACATTAAATAGACACGTGAGAATCAGAAGCTTTAATATGTGTTTGCTCAGAGGGAAGCTTTGAATGTTTTTGGCAGGTGCAGGTCCTTATTTACATTGAGAAGGATAGGTAGTGCAGCTGTGATTGTTCTGCAGTATCTGCTTGTTTTTAAAGATGCTGCAATATTCTAGTGCTCAAAGTCTGCAAGAAGTAAAAGCTTAAACTGAAAACATTCCGGTAAATTTGGCTTCTTTTTGCAATATTCTCAAGAGAAGAAGTTCTTGTGGTGTGATCTGAGGTGTTTTTTTTTTTTTTTTTTTTTTTTTTTTTTTTGTTTTTTTTGTTTTTTGTTTCTTTTAAAGAAATTTCATTTGGACCAGTAGGTTTGGACAGGAAACTTTCAGAATGTTCCCTGTACTGTCAGATTGAGACCTCTGCCCTCTTTTTCCTCTAGGCTCCAGTAGCAATGTGAATCTTTGTCCTGTGTTCATTTTTCCTGAAGTAAATAAAGCCAGTATTTTTGGGTATGTGCAGATTGAACACCAATGTAATTATAAGGGCATAGGATTATGGAATAATAATTGAAATCTGGCTTGAAGAGACAGATGGGTTTTAACTGCTTTGCTGAGAATTTAATTGCTCTTGGGATGAAATCTGGATCTCTCTGGAATGAATCAGTTTGACACATGGCCAGAATTTTAGCCGGAGTATGGTAGTTACATTTTTATCTCCTTTCAGGCAATTCTTGAAATCTTCTAAGATTTCTGTTGTTGTTCCTTGTTCCTCTTTGTGACTGTAATTTGGGCAAGGGCAGTTCTGAATTAGTTTTTGAGACATGGGAAAATGCTTTCTGGTTCCTGAAGCATTGGTACTCAGTGAAATATCCTCTACTTCTTAGAGAAACTTAACTTGCTAGAATAGAATTATTTAGTTTAGTTATTAATTTCTTTCAGTAGTTATTTACAAGTAATTTAGTGTTAATTACCTTAATTTTTAAAACAATTCACTTTTCAAAATTACTCTATAGTATAAATACCAATTTGATTTCTTGTATGAATAACGTGAATTCAGACTTGTAATGCGTGTAGTTCTAATACATTTATTTCCTTAGAATGAAGTGTTCTCGGTATTGCCTTCTACACATCTTCCTGTCTTTGGTTCAACTTTCTTTTCAGAAAATTAATGCCAAAACCCTAGTTCTTGTTCTATGAGAAGCTGGGCTTTTTAAACTTTGTGATGTTTGGTTACAGCGGTAATGAAAATAAAAGTGTAAGTGAGCTTAAGATAATGTAAAAAGTATGTAATCCTTTATCAACACAAACTTTTCTTTTTTTGCTATAACTTTAAAAGAGTATAATGAAATGAGTGCTTCAGGTACAAGCTAGTTACAAGAAGCATGAATTAAGAGCCTTTCATCTAATGAGCCAGTTGAAATTCAGTTCTTTTTCCTCTTTTCATCTTGCAAAGAACAATGAAGATCTTACTCAAATCAGAGAAGAGCATTAAAAAGACACGTATTTCTTGACAGGCTGTACTCAAATGAACAGTGTTGACTTAGTGCATTTTCTCCTTTCTTAGAATATAAAAGGTGAGGTTAATAAAGAGAATTAATTGCATTTTGTGCTCCCATGATGCTTTCTAAAAGTAATTTGTGAACTTTAGTTGAGCACTTTAAGAAGTGTCTGAGTTTGTTCTGTGACTGAAAGCAAAGGATGATTTCACCCCAGTCAGTGCCTTTTTGACTGAAATTCATTATGGCATTAATAAATGCACACTTCCAATTTTGTATGTGGTAGAGAATTTTTGGTTTTTTTTTTTTAATTTTTTTGGCTTTTTGCCAGTGAATGTGATACAGTGAGAACTGATGAACTATTAGATGCCCAATACTCTTGTGAGGGTGCGAGATTGGAAAGAGAGAGAAGACTTTATTCTTGTGGTATAATTATTTAATGAAGAATAATTATTCTAGTCTTAGGGTATCTTACTATATACTTGTGTTGGAGTGATTTTAATTTTGAAGTATCTGTTGCCTTTTTGCTTCCTACCAAGCCTGTAAAATCTCAGATTTTAGTCTTTCTTGCAGCTGCCAAGTTTTATCTGGCCACTGTTGTGACAGAACAGGACTCTGGAGAAGGAAACTGGGCAACCTCTCCCTGTAGATGTGTGAGGGGATACCAGGATTTATCAGTGTGTCAAAGGAATGAGACTGAGAATGTGTGTGACTGTAGTGCCAGTAGAGGGGGAGGTGATTTTATCTGCCCAGGGGCTATTCAAACAAACCAAGGTAAATGCACTTGAGAAGTCACCTCATGCAGGCGTGGAGGTGTGTATGGGCAGTGATAGATATCCTCAATGGCAGATACTCCTCATTGGCTGGGATAATCTGCAGTACAAAGTGTCTGTGAACCTCCTGGGAGTGACTGAGAGCAGACCCAGAGAGAGAGTCAGATACTCTTCAGTTTGTGTTGTCTCTCCTTCAGCGTTTCCCTCCATGCCCATAGTGAAGAACATCTTTTATGGATAGAGAACACATAGGACCACTAATGTGGAATGGTAGCATGGAGTTCTGTTTTCTGCTCCTGTTTAGGGAATTTTCATTATTTACTTTTATCACCAAAGAAATTCTGTCCTGTAGGACAAGTTGAAGAACTCATTAATCCTTCACACTCCTTTACCTGAAAACCTGACGTTTGGGTTAGGCCAAGATATCTCTTGGCAAGAAATATCACAGTAGCACAGGAAGTCTTCTATGTGGTTTGAGTTTTTACTGATGCATTCTAGCAAATGGCAAACAGTGTCTGAATTTTTACTTGGGATGTAGAAAGATTTATTGGAAATATATTATCTGGGAAGCTGCCATTTCTGTGGTCAAACTTCCTGCTCAGATATATATATATAGTGATTCTGGGATTGGAATCTAATACAGATGTGTCAGCCTTGAAAGCTGTTTTAATTGGAAGCTGCTTATTGGAAGTTGCTGTAGTTGGTAACCTCTATTTAAACTCTTAAATTCATGTCCAAGTTCCAGGCTCTTTTGTCCCAATATCTTCATGACAGGTTCCAGAATTGGATGAAAATTATTCTGATTTACTTAAATTGTACTGTTCTAACTTCACAGTTTTTATTTTTCCAATAATCTGTGGCATTTGTTTTTCATCTTCTTAATTTCTAAGAAGCCTATGCCTAAAAATTTATACTTGGAAAACCACTAGACTGCTTCGTTCCAATTTCAAAGTTTCAAAAGTCAGTGTCATCTTTTTGCCTTTAATCTTCATTATGAACAGATAATATTTGTGAACATACTGAAGTAATGGTATTACTTTAGTAATATGTATTACATGAGTAGTATGTCCACCATTAAGTTTTTAGTAGAAAACTGCAACTGCTATGAAAAATTCAGTCTGTATTGTTGCTTGTCAATACAGAACTAAGAGCACAAACTCATTTCAGTGTGTTCTGTCAGCTCCTCAGCCATTTTTTTGGTGGAGTTTGCTGGCAGGCAGTTTTCTGCTCATGGCAGAGAAAGGAAATGCCAGTAGATGAGAGACTGATTTTAGAGTGAAAATAGCCAGCATCTACTGTCTCACCTCTGCTCCAGTCTTCAACTTCAGAGTTTAACTATGACAGCAAAAGGAGGTGGTGAGAAACTGAATTATTTAATGAGATGGCACTTCTATCTGTTCTGTGTGTGCTATGTAGGTGTCCTTGCTGTCAAACATTATTAGAAAGTTATATGATTGTATTAAAGTTCACAAATTTCTTGTGATACTGGTCTGAAGCATGACATTTTGTGAACAACCTTTTAAGGCAAACTACCTTTTTTCCTTTGGGATGGGAAAGCTTATATACCTTTGAGAGATGCTTCCTTCAGAACTGACACAGTAAATCTTCTCATGTTGTTTTGACTGGAGAAACAAGGAAGGCAATTTCACTTGTACTTATGTCTTCTGTTCATGGCAGCCATTAATTGCACCTTTGGATTTATGCTGTGGAGAGAGGGGAGAGCGTGGCAGCTGCTGTGACAGTGGGAGAAATATGAGAGCAAACACTGGTAGAAGTTAGATTTGGTCCTTTTCCTAGGCTTGTAAGGGACATTTTCTGTGTGAGTTGGTAACTACATAGCCACTGGTTCTGAGCTTTTGTGGTCTTGGCTCATGCAGTGGAAAGGTATCAGGATAATGTAGCAAAAAAGCACTTTTGCAGTAGTGCAGTGAGTGAGGGAATGCTTCCCGTGTTGTTATCAGCTTATGGAGAGATTGGTGAAAATAGAATCACCCCAAAGTAGTTCAGAGGTATTTGAGGATTGTTTTGGTTTTATTTAGATACAAGTATATTAAGCTGGCTGTGTAAGAATAGAACACATTAATGCTGCGTAACATGTCATATTCAAGTTACTCCAAAGTCTCACTAGAGTAGAATTAAACTCTTGCACAGAGGAAACAACTGGGCTCCTGGTACAGCCATGCCCATGCTGCTCCTCTGAGGTTATTGTTTGGTTCCTTTCTCAGCTGGGAATTATTTGAAGCATCTATATTTCCTTGAACTGAACATTGTACATTTAATACAAGTGCAAGTCAGTGGAGTGAGAATCATTCATGATCATTTCTGCCTGTTAAGAGTAGCTGTAGGAATTACACATTGCTTAATAGGGTAAAATGCTCCATTTTTGTGCAAACAGACTGGAAGCAGTGAGTAGGAAGAACTGCTTTTCCTCCTCCCCTGCTCTTCCTCTGTCGCTATTTATGCTCACTGCTTTCTGTGATTGTGCTTAAAAGTAAACAGGAAACTATATTTAAAAGCACCAGCCTATTAAAAAAAAACCCCAAAATAGAAAATCTTCTTACATTTTGCTGGAATTTTATAGAAGGATGGTTACAATGCTTCCCCCTTTCAGCTTTCCTCATTGCTGGAGGCTAGATGGCAGTCAAGGAATGCTGTTTGTTGCAGTGAGTGTAGCTTAGGCCCTGTGTTTGAAAGTGCTGTTGCTTATGAATTGGTGAAGTCTTAACAGAATGGCTAATATTTCTGGTCTTCCTCTTTCTCTTCTTCTGTTGTGTTATTGAATTTCAGATTTTTTACTCAGTCTGACATCTGATTTTATATTTAAAAAAAAGTTAAAAAACAACAAGTATAGATGCTTTATAAAACTTAAGCTAATAATGAATTCCTTTATACCTTCAGTAAAACCAGGTAGAACATAAAGTGCCTCTACAAAAATGTTTTTAAGAGCAAATGTTTTATTTGAGACCGTTCTACTTAACAGTTAAACCACAAATGTTTTGGGTTTTCCAAACCAAGTTTTTGTTATATGTGTTGTCCCAGCAACCTTCAGCTACAGAGCATGGGCAAAATTACAAAATATTTCTTTGTCTATTTGGCCTAATTATTTTTAATGTGACTTGTACAGTGTTACTTCTTTCCCTTCCTGTTTTGGTAACCTTCAGAGTTCTATCCCACCTCTTCCCTCGGTGGTTTTCTGTTTTAAGACTTCATTTAAAACCCACTCCAGTGGGGTTTTCTCTTCAGCCCTATAGTACAGTAGGTGCTTTTCCCCTGTCTGTGTTTTCTGCCTTCATTTAAGAGTTCTCTTCAGTTCCCATATAATGTTGCCTTTTTGGAGATTTCCTATTTCTTTGTTTATCTCTATCTTGGATGTTGTCAAAGGCTGAAAATAGCATTGAAAAAGACCCTGGAGGTTTCCCTCTTTTCTCCTGTCAGCCTTGGCTTGTGTTTGACTTTGGCAGTTATGCTTTAGCTGCCCTTCAGATGACTGATTTACCCAGTCTGTTTTGTGTTTTGTTTTTAAAAGCCTTTTTTTCATTCCTCAAGCACCTGAAATGATGGTTTGTTAGTTTCTGTGCTACTCTTGAATGCTTCACTTGAGTTTTTTGGCCAGATTTTCTCTCCCTTTGCTCACACTTACCTTCTACTGTTTCATCCTCATCAAAAGCAAGACCTAAGTCACTAAATCAGTAATAAAGACCTTTATTTCTTTTAGCTGTCTGCTTCCTAAAGGTGGAACAAACGAATGAGGTCTGAGATCATGAGTTATGGAAACAGATAAAATGTTGTTCCTAGTACTCACCACCGGTTCATGACTCCCTCAGAGCAATGGCTTTTCCTGCAAAATATCCTAACCTGGCATGGTACTTTGAGCTCAGACTCTTCTCAATTGGTTGTTTGAGGGCTTTGCATTTCTGCACTAACCTCAGTGCCTGACTTAATTTTTTTTTTATTCCACTCTAATATACTGTTTATTGTGTTATAAACTTTCACTGGTCGACATTTTCTTGTTCAGTAGGGAGAAAATGAAAATATCTGTCTGTCTTCTATTTTGGGCACTTTATGTTTTATTTTGGTTGCATTGTAACCTTTCAATGTTTAGTGCAAGAAGTGGGAAAGCTGAGAATCAGGCCTCTTGCCTAGGTCCAACTTAAGCTAAATTGAACTCTGGTTGGTTGAAAAATAGCGCTCTTCAGTTTAAGAAAGAGCTTATGATGCATGTTGCATGAGGAATTTTGGAAGCAAAACTTTTTGAAAAGAATACTTTGCACTCCAGTTCATAATGGTGAACATTATTTACAATGAAATTTGAAGTTTTGCTTCAGCAAAAGCAGCTCTTCTCCACAGACTTTGCCAGTTTTCAGAGCAGTGGTCTTGATCTTGTTATGCCTCTCCAGAAAGAGGTGCTGGGCTCCATGCCTCCAGCAAATTGGATAAAACCCAAGCTGTTGTGGGTGAGCTGTTGGTGTGTGCTTGCTGAACTGGTAAAACACAGCATCTAAGGACAATCATTCCAGAAAAGATTTGCAGAACATTAAAGTGAACTTGCTGAACATGGTATGACCCACATGTGGTGTGCCTTGCCCTTTTAGCCTTTTCCCTTCTCCTTATGCAATATGGGGCTTCCCTGCTATTGAGGTGCTTGAGTTACTCAATTCTTACACCAGGACTCACAGATCATCCATCTCACCTCATGCTTTCCCTGTTCTATTGCAGGAAACCGGCAGAGCACCACTGCCTGTGTCCAGTGGAAAAGCTTTGTGGAGACAGGGCTTGGGGACAGCACTGTAGTTGGACCTGGGATTTCACAGTCCCAAACTCAATCTCTTCCTAGGTTGTACCAGCTTGAAAATCTAGTGCTGAATCAGCCTTGTGAAAATTATACTCCTTTTAATATACGTTACTCTTTTCACCTATACAAATAGAATCGGATTCTCCTTTTTGTTTAACTTGTAGTAATTGCTGCAACATGTAATATTCTGTAGGGTTGGAGTTGATGCACTTTGAAAGAATTTTTCATATCCTGTTCTGTTTGAGCTCATTGCCCTGAATCACTTCATGATGCTAATTGCTGTTAGGCACACATTATTAACTATGTTATTCCCATGTAATTACCTGCAGTTCCTTATTCAGTAGATAGAACAATAATGGAAGGATCTAAATTTTATGTTTTTTAAATACACTAATGTGCTGATGAAACTTTATCTTACGGCTATTTCAGGATGGCATTGCTGACATATTGTATATTGTGTTTCCCAAGTAGCTCAGAGGGGGGAAATGCTCAAAGAGCATTCACACATGGCCCAGTGATTACAAAGTCTTGGTATTTGCAGTTGTGGGGGTTTTTTTGTAGCATGGAGTTTCCTTCCCTCAGTGTGGTGAAGAATGTGTAATTAGGGAAGCATAATGAAACGTGTTGTTGACAGGAAAGTATGTTTGGAATCTCAAATAGTGACCTTCTGTGACACCATTAGACTTTCAAAGTTCTGATTCAAAGATAGTAAGGTGGTTTATCTAGCTTTATTAGTAAACATCTTAGCATATTGTGTTTTTATAGTGTGCATTTTTAAATACATTTGCACAACAATGGTAAAGCTTTTCTGCTTTTTTCTTGTGTTTGTGGCCACTTTTTCCATTTTATTTGTCATGCTCATTAAAGCTCTTGCAGTAGAAAATAATGCATGTTCACACTAATTTGGAAGATGAAAGCATTGCATAGAAGTAATTTATCAACTAGCAAACCAAAACTGCCTCTCAAGCATGCCTGTATTTTGCAGAATTCTTTGAAAAAATATGCATTAGTTTAAAAACTCCTGGTTCCTGGAAAAATATAAATAAATGGAAGCAATAGTAGCAAAATTTTACAGGTATTTTGTTGTCCTAAATATCAAATCCATGTTTCCTTTAAATGGCTTTCATTTTTTTGTGAAGCTTTTTCATAGTTGGATTTATTATTCCCAGTGCCTTGCTGTGTAGGTTTTCCTGGTTTTTTTTTTTTCCCTGTAAATGTATAGAATGCTAATTGTGGACAAAGCAATTCAGATAGGAGTTCGAAATATGACAAAAACCAGGTGATTTTGTCTCCAGTATTCTGTCTTTCCTTTATATTGCTCATGTTTTCTAAAGTGCATATTAACTATTTTCATCTCCACTCTCCCTCCTAAGTCAATAAATAACTTGCAAAATGTTTAATGTTCTGTGTCACAGCCCAAATCACCCCAAAAATCTTAAAATATACTTAGCTCTTGTCACCATTTATAATAAAATACAGTAGTGCTTTGTGAGTGCTGTAGGAAAGCTGCTGGAGAACAGCTGAATCAACATTTCAGACAAATGCCTATTAATGTTCTTCATTTTCACCTGTGCATCTGTGACGAAGCAAATCTGACAAATGATAGCCAGCAAAGGGGTGGCTTTACAAGGGAAGATTATTGTGCATTGTGTTTGTAGCCTGAATGTCAGTATTCATTTAAGCATTTAATGATCATCTTGCTATGAGAAGTAACCCTTATTTGACTTAATATTTGGTAAATTATTCAATATTGGTGCCAGGCATCACCTTTAGGGGTAGCTGATAAACCTAAGAAAAATCTCTTTTTCTGCTATTAGGAAAGAGGGCAATGTGAAGTGCCTGAGTCTGGTCTCAGGCCTTAAAGGCATGACTTTTACTGGGAACTCAGGAGTTGGAGCTGGATATCCATAGAAGTTTCCTCAGGGCCTGCTTTGTGTGATAGCCACTTGGTGTTAATAGGTTTAATTTTCTTGGAGTAATGGAGTGAAAGGGTGTCTGGGGTTTCTGCCCAGGCTCCTGTGGCTGTCCAGCAGTGCTGGCAGTGTCTGACTGGGCCCTGAGCTGAGTGTTCCACAGCCTTGACCTCAGTTTCTCCTCCTCTTGGTATTCTTAAAGCAAGAGAGGCCACTCTCTGTCTTTTTAACACTGACTGGGCTTACTTAAAAATTAAAGTATTGCAGTTCTTTAATATACCTGACTATATTTAATATGTTTAATTAATTTAGCAGTAACACTTCATAGCATTTTTCTTCTGCCATTAGTATACCCATGCAATGTGATGGTTTGTTAGTCCCTTTAGTAGCAGCTTTATATGAACCACAATCTGAAAGGCAAAATGAGTTTGAAGCTTTGTTGTCCCAAAAGGTCAAGATAACATAAGTTTCCCTCACATCCTTTCAATTGATTTCATAATATAATAATACGAGAGCTGAAATAAGGGAATTTGACATCATCTCTTCCCAAAGCTGCTTTTGAATTCCAAATAAACAAAGTAGTTGAGTTTCAAAATGCTTCCAACTGTGGAGAAGGATATTAATGAATAAAAAAGTCTTTGGAATATTCCATAGGCATCAGGCAGAAAAATGTTTTAATCCATCATTGTTTCATCTAGCACTATTATTGTGACATATTAGCAGGTGTGAAAATTGTTGTTGTATAGATGGTCTCAAATAAGGCTGATCTTCACCACTAAGGAGAGGAGGCTGCTGGTAACACTGGATGCATGCACAATAAAAATGTACCAAAATTTTCTGTGACTGTAGGGTACACGAAGAAAGTATCGTGGAACCAGCTGTATCTCACTTTTCCTTTCTTGCAGGATATCTTGAATAATCTTGATTCATGTGATCTTGAAGATGATGATCTCATGCTTGATGTGGACCTGCCTGAGGACCCACCTTGTGACAAAAGGTAAGTAAGGCAGCCAAGCAATCTCACTGTGAAACTGCTTAAGAGACTTTTGAGTTGTTTTCTTCTAACTATCGACTTAATAAGTCAATGCACTCCAAAATTGGGGTGTTTTTTTTTAAAGTAACAACTTTCTTTTGTCAAATTCAAGAAGGGAGATATTTCTGTTTTCCCAAGTATAACTCTTCCATTTGAAAAATTCTCAATATAGAAATGTACTGCCTTGAAAAGTGCAATCTTGTTTCACACTGTTTTTTTTGTTAAAATTGTTTCTATAGAATCAATTTCAAAGTTTTAAGTTAGTCTTTCAGTCTTGTGTTTCAGCTATATCTGAAAATGCTGGAACAGGTTTTTTTTAGCTTTGGTGAATGACAGTGTAATTCTTTCAGATAATTAATTGTTTTCTTCTACAAAATTACAATATCTCCTAATAGATACACATACACGTCAGGATTGCAGGTGTAAAACTTAAAATAAGTGTTTTCAAGTTGTGTTTTATGTGCTCTTGCTTTTATAGTGAGGGTGCTGACAGAATTTTCACAGAGGAAGTAATGGTACCTAGACCCCTCTGAAACAGAACGAAGTCAGAATAGAATGAGCTTGGTAAAGGAAATTATGGCTGAACTTTCTCAAATCTCAGACTGGAAAAGTTTGAGGCATTTGCTTTGTTTATTCCTGAGCTTCTCGTAGTACTGATGAGTATTGTTATTATTATGAGCTGTTACATTAATGTTATGTGAATATGGGTATTGGTTTTACTGCCAAGTTCAGTGGAGGCCAGTCTGTTGTCAGATGAACAGAAACACTGTGGAGCACTGTCGGGCCCTACCTGCTGCAAACATGTGCTGAGAGGAAGAGGGCTTTACTTATTTTGTTCAGCTGCTTCTGAAGTTGGGGAAATTTCAAGTACCTCTGAGTTATCTGAGTGAAGACTTTTGTGTGTATGTTAGATACAAAGCCAGATTTACAGTAAATAAAGCAGAGTTTAACATCTACCATGATGATGGCACATTGTGTTTTAGAGTTGTGCACATAAGAAGTGCAATGCTTAAACTGTTAAATCTCAGAATGAGTTTTTCAAAGTGCTTGTGTGAAATGATGGAGAACATTGCAAGTATGCAGCTTTTCAACCCTGACAGGTATGAGTTTTTTACCTTTTTCACTCAGTTAATTTTCCAGAATGGGTAGCAATGCAAGCCTAAGGCATATTCTCAATAGGGTTAATTTAATTCTGTTGGGGAAAAACTAAGAAATTATTTTAAAGGGTAGATCAATTTCTCTTAAGTTTCCTTGATTGTATGTAACATGCACTGCATTTGCATCAGTAATTCCATTGCAAATTATTAATTTAAAAACTGCTAGAAGGGCATGTTTTTAAAGGTGAATGTTTGCCACAAAATCACTAAAAGCTAATTACTGATACTTCTTACATTTTTTTAGAGGTTGGATTTCCTTATAAAATTAATCTGGCATAAACTGGGTATCTCTGCTTCTTATCTTGAAAATTCTGTATTTTCAGCAAAGAGGATCTGAAAAGAAGAATTCAAAAGCTACCTCCAGGTTTTCACTTATGTAAATAAAACCACTTGAAAAAGCAAAACTTCTCTGTTAATCTCCACCTGTCTTTTCTCAGTGTCTCAATATTTACTTTTCCAAAGCTGAAAATCCTAATTGCTTGTAAACTTACTGAGGGCTTATTTTGTTGTTAATTTTCATGTGTTATGAGCTGTAGAAAGGTGCTGCCAAAGGAAAATAAATCTTCTGTAGTTAAGGTGAATAAGTTTATTTTATTATGCAATTTTTTGGTTATTTGCAAGGTGATAAAAACTGAATTGTAGGTATGAGTACTTGCTCTAGTGATGTTTAACAGCACTTTTTGCCAGCCCTTTTTCCATAATTATGTGTGACTTCACTGACGTCAGCCTCTTAAGACTTTCCAGGTCCTCAGAAACTCTCCTGGTTTCACTTTGGAGCCTGGGATGCCGCTTGGCCACTATTTATAGCAACAGTTGTAGCTGCACAAGTATGCAGGGAGTGGGGAGGGCAGTGTAAATCACGGGGTGACGCTGGGCTGGCTCCCAGCCCCGCGCAGGCTGGGAACCCAGCAGGAAGGAGGGCCTGCCTGGGACCCTGTGCGCAGGGGACAAACCTGCTCCCCTGGGTGAGCTGCTGCAGCCAAGGGACTGACCATGCCGGGAAGGCTCCTCGGGTAAGTGGAGCACCCAGTGCGGTGGCAGACGAGCAGTTCAGGGCTGGTTTTGCCGGGTCTGACTGCCCGGGTAGGAGTTGTTTTGGCTTTCTCTCAGTCGTTTCCGGGCTGTTGCCAAATTTAGCGTTTGTTCCCTTAAGACGTTTGTGGAATTCCTGTGGCTTTGCAGAAGCTGGTACTTTAAAGAGATTATTTGTGTTTTTCTTGTTTTAAATCATGCTGGTTTTCCAGGTAAATACAGATTGAGTGTCTCTGAATCTGAAAACCAAACAAGGTGAATCGGCTAGGAGGCATATCTGTATTTTAAGTAACTAAACTGTTTCCTTTTGCAATGCAATACTGACCTTTTTTTTTACGATGTTGGCTTTCTGTGTTTGTGTGTTGTTAGAACTTGTTAAAGGCCTGGAGGTACAATCAGTAAAAAAGACAGGAAATTGTTACTTTTAAATTTCTTTTCTTCCATAATCTCAACCTCCTCCAAATGATTTTCTATTTGAACTGGAAATACTGTTAAAGCTGGATTCTTTAGTTTCTGCTATGCTACAGGTTGCTCTTACTCTTATATCAAGTTTATATTTTAATAAAAATGTGACATTGTTACAAAAGTCTGCTTGACACTTCTGAAGTGCACACTGTTTTGGATCAGTTAAACAAAACAAAACAAACCCCACAGACTTTACACTGCATCTGTTACCAGCACATAGTTAATATTTTATTTGCAAGGTCCTGGGAACAAGTCTTAAATTTTTTTTTAACATTATGCTCTGTGTAGAGGAATGTGAAAATATGAGCCGCTATGACAGACAAGACAGAAATGTGAGACAGCATCAAGAGGGATTCTGGAAAAGAGCACCGCAACAGCGATGGAATACACAGGAGCACTATCATCTTGGCCATGCTGACCATTATATCCATGGTAAAAATGATTTGAACAGGTAAAGCACTTTTGGATATCCTCACAAACATTTAAAGCACCAGTGAGCAATTCCTTTTTGGCACTAAGGGGTCTCAAGTGATAATAAGTACGAGTACAACATTTTCACAATAGTTATATGTCTGAGTAGAAGCACCACTGAGGGTCATAAAAATTTCTTTTCAAAACTTACCCTTCTGTGTTCATTCCAAGTACTTGTTGCTCATGTTGATACAGTATTATACATGTTGATTGAAATACCTTATGTGTTCCATGGAAAACCATTGCCATGTCTTACTACTTGCATTTTGTAAGTTTGAGCAGCTTTCTGTAGTTTAATTTGTTGGTAAAGTAAATGCAACCTTACAGTCCTTAAAGGGTTGAATGACAGTTTATAGAAATTCTGCTGAACTAACTGGTTTTAGGGTACTGTAGTTTATAGTCTGAGAGAGGTCCCTGGTCTGTATTTAAGTGAAATAACACTGATATTTTCTGATTTATTAATTTATTTTCTGCTGTGTGCCACAGTACGTAAGTATAGCCCACATTGCATAAGGCTTTCCTTTTTACCAAATGCTGTCCAGCTGCACCTTGGCATCTCTGTGTTTTTCCTGTTTTGGATTTGTTCTCAGGGGTTCAGGCTACCTGGAGCCAGCTGTGGGTGCCCTGGAGAGCTGCAGAGCAGGCAGCAGCGCGCAGGCGCCGCGGGCGCTGGCGGAGAACACGGTGATGCTGGACGAGATGACGCTGCGGCACATGGTGCAGGACTGCACCGCCGTCAAAACCCAGCTCCTCAAACTCAAGAGGCTGCTGCACCAGGTGGGCTGTCCACAGGGACTAAAGCACCGAAATAAACTGGGGACTGCGCCTAGATGGGCTTGTGTTCTGCTTGGCCTTATTAGGATATTGGCTTTCAGTTCCAGAAAGTGACTATACCGTTTATTGGCTTTTCCAATAGTACCTTTTCTGCCTTGTCAGCACTTTACTGACTACAAAACGTGCTAAGTACTAAAAATTTTAATATTTATTCAATATTAAATTTTATTTCTCTGAGGAAACGTCAAATTAAAAAAAGAAAATAAGTAGATGTGAAAACTTGTTTTTTTTTTTCCAATAAGATTCAAAAAAAACTGGGAGTTTAAAAGAATTAAAAAGTATTAAAATTGATCTCTCTGGTCAGACTTGCATTCAGCAAGTCAATGCTAATAGCTTTTTCTTAAGGCTTTGTTTTCCTTATTCTTTTCTGTGTGATTTGACAAAAAGCTTAGCAAATCCTAC
This sequence comes from Luscinia megarhynchos, assembly GCA_034336665.1. Taxonomy (NCBI): domain Eukaryota; kingdom Metazoa; phylum Chordata; class Aves; order Passeriformes; family Muscicapidae; genus Luscinia; species Luscinia megarhynchos. The sequence continues at coordinate 28,417,702 of CM067569.1, read as the reverse complement.
TGGATCATCTGTATTGGAAGTATTAAAATTTAACAAATTTCATAACAATTTCTGTGTTATGAAATTGTCATAAGCTTTTAAGGAGGTTTTTCAGTGCACCTCAAAACTTAACAAGTTGTGGGAGTTGGTAAACTTCTAAATGACTCAGCAGAAGTATGGAATTCAAAATATGACTGCAAAAATTCCTTTGTTACCATAATAAAAAGCAGTCCATGAGGCTTTCTTTGGAGGCATATACAGATTAGCATTGAAAAGTGTTTGTGTGGTGATGTCTTTTAGTACCAGATTCATTGCTGTTCTTTCCTAATATGATAATGTAATGAAAATAACTTTGTGCCTTAAAAGTAAGGCACTAAAACAAAACACAGCAGAAAAGAAAGCAAATCAACCTTGGAGCTAATTCAAGGATGTGAATGTGCCTTTTAGCAATGTGAGCATTTGCTTCCTGTGCTAACTGAGATGTATTCCTGATTTTGTCAGGGGAAAAACAATTGTAATAGAATTAATGAAGTGTCAGAAGGGGAAGGTGTGTTCTTAGAACCTAATATCAGAGTGGTGGGCTGCATAAACTGTGCCCCTCAGCAGCCCCAGGCATTAATACAGAGGTAGCAGGGAACTTTATCTAGGGCTTTTCATGCCTTTAACACAAGGACAATATGGCAACTTGATGGATGATCTGTGTGTGTGGTTCATGATGTAAAGGCTTGCACATTATAGCTGAGTGCTGTGTGGCCCTGCGGAGTATCATGTGTAAAATCCTGGGATTCTGACTGGTTGCAGAATAAAAACCTTGACTTAAATAGCTCAGATTAATTTTTTAAAAAGAACTTAAATGCACAGAATGAAGCAGTTACTCTTAATATGTCCATGTTTCGAAATTTGCTTCTTGTCTTGACAAGTGCCTGATCCTTCCTCCCTGTTACAGTGAGTTTAGTAATAACAGGTATTATTCTTCCCTTCAAACTGTGTCAGGCATACTTGGCTGTATTTTCCTGGCCTAAACCAACCCTGTTTTGACTCACCGCTTCCACAACTCGTCACTGGACTTCTGAATGATTTATTCTACTCTCCTGTGTATAATCCAGTCTTTTAATCAAAGATCATGAATAGTAATGTAAAAGTAAATTAGCATGCTACAAAGGGGGAAACTTCAGATCTTTATTACCTTAATCAGCTGAAAAATTAGGGCAAAACTTGTATGAAATATTTTTTCATTACATTAAAGTGTTAAGCCTTTACCGTAAATATCGAGCTTCATACTAATGGGAATGAGTAAAAATACCACAATTCTTTTTTACTTCTTGAACTGAAATACAGTTTTGAAAGCAATTAGTTGAACTTTAGTGTTCTGAACTGTGAACTAGGACTGGTACACAGGCAGCTTCTTGCACAATATAAAAAAATCAAGGTACAAAGTCAATTGCTTTCAAACTCCAGTTGTATTATGGAAGCAGAAGTTCTGTTAGCTCCACCAGCATTACACATTTAAATGTATGTGTTGCTTTTCTCCAGTTGTGACATTCAGCAATAATATTTAATTTGGATAGGTAGAAATAGAGCTGTAGTCAGGACTTAGACATGAGGTCTTGGAGGAACAGTTACAGTAAAATAGGAAGAGTTAGTAATTAAATTCAGTTTTATACAATTATCTAATCAGCCGTAGTGTGATTTAGTGTGGAGCAGGGGACGTAATGAATGTATACCTAGCAGACTCCTGGGGAGACTTAATGTACTGTACTAGATTCATTGCTGTGACTGGAGCTCACATAACTGGGTATAAATTAGCTGGAGTATTGCTAGCAACATAGCTGCAGCAGTGTGGGGTTGGTGCTGCATTCCCAGTTCAGCTTGGAAAAATAAACAGTTACTTGGGTACCAGAGCCTTGGCTGTGCTCTGTGTGACCAGGATAACAGTGGCAAGAGTACATGTGCTGACTGCTTATTCTCACACACTGCCCTCTTCCTGTGCCTTCAAACAGTGAAATCAGCAATAGGAGTCTCTCATAATGAGAGACACAGTGGGTGTATAAGCTTCTCTGACTTCTCAGTAATGTTATACTAACCTGTATGGAATGAAAAATGTAGCTTGTTCTTGTACTAAATGCAGCCATGTTTATAGAGAGTGCTGCTGGAGAGCATTCTCTCTTTAATGCTTAACTGGAGTGTTAACTTTGTATTGTAAGAAGAAAATGCTTTGGAAGTCTAATTCTAGTAATAATTGACATGTAAATGTTGATGCCTCTTAAACATTGACTAAGGTACTTCATTTGCATGCTTATTAAGAAATAAGTTTTCTTCTGATCTTAACAATTTCTTCCTCCTCCTCAATTAATTTCATAAACTTGCTGCTCTGGGTGGAGGCTAATGTGTTAATACAATTTTAAATAAGATTGTTCTGTTTCTGTTGCCCTGGAGCCTTTGATCTTGGCAAGGATTGACCATCCTCTGTAGTAACCCAGCAGTGGTTGCAACCACTCTGTCTTGCCTCAGATCAGAACTTGCTGCTCTTGTAGGAAGGACTGAAACATGAATAGTTCATAGAACTGTGAGATCTGTGAAGCTCTGTTTTTTTTCTGTGGGAGGCAGGTTTTATAAAAAAATGTTTCATTTCAACTCATCTTTCCTGAATGGAGATGAAATTCTATTTTTCAAGCACAGATCTTCACTGTAACTTACCAGATATGGCCTGTTTGTATGAAGAAGTGTGAATGAAAACGTGAACCATGTAGTACAAAGTTGCTAAATGCTCAGTACATTTTGCTGATGTTCTAGATCAGTAACTCACTTGGGTACCTTTGAAATACATATTCATTGTGTTCTTTTCTTTTTGCATCTGGTGAGATCCACAAGAGAGATTCATCTTTGTTTATGAGAAGCCTGAAGTTGAGAAAGAAACAGACTTACAAAATAAAAGGGTGTTTGTGTGTCATGCATTAAGTTGTATGAATTACCCCTACAATTGTTATTTTTTACTAGCCACAAAATAGTTCACCTCAGTGACTTAATTGTGCTTGAAAGAAACAGAACCAAAAGAGATGAACAAACAATAGCAAATCAAATTGGCATATTTTAGGGTTAAGCCATTATTTAACTGTCAGACTGTTGCTGTTGACAGTGTTTGACAGTGGGCACTAAGATTGAGATGGCCTGGATGAAACTGCACTCAGAATGCCAAGCAGGCAGCAGGTGAATAGCACCCTCTGCTTGATGGCCACTTAACTTCTGCTTGCATCATTACAGAAATGCCATTAGCAAAGGAGCCTATTCAGATGAGTGATTTGTACTGAATAAAGCTTGGAATCGGGAATCAAAACCTAGACCTTGGTAAAAATTTGGTAGACCCTCATAAACGTGCCATTGCTCTGTATAAGTGATTATACCAAAATAAACAATGTATTCTGCTACTGTAAAAATCTTAGAGGGATTAGTTTTTTATATTGCCTGTAGTACTGTGATGTGCAATCTGGCAATACCTTTATAAAGTTAATTGTATCTTTACCAAAAGATTTGAAGCATGTGTTCTCTCCAAGTTTCCAGATTTGATGATATTTTGGTGTACTTCTTACTATTATTTCTAGCCTACCCAAAAATAGCATATGCATACAAGCAGGTGCATTTTCTTTGCTAATTCTATCATCTTTTTAGTAATTCTAATATGTTCTTTTTTGTACAAGGCTGATATTTTGCTGATTTTCCCTGTTTCATTTTAGCAATATAATGAGCAAGAAACAAAAAGCACAAGACAGATTTCATAGATTAATCCTAGCATGTGTTCAAATGGGGGCTTGAGTTCCCACTGATAGTGTTAGAACTGTTTCTTTTCCAGTTATGCTTTGTTCTCTACATGTGTACTGAGATAATTATGACAGTGTTGAGGGAATTGCTGCAAATGACCTTTGTCCCTGCTTTGCTGGTGAATGAGTCAGGTGTAGCACAGGCCTGGAGTACTGATTTAAATCACCAGGGAGTGTGTGGCATACTAACCTTCTTTGCAATTAGGTCTCAATCTGCTGTTGTGGAATATCTTACTGCTCCACTTCCCTGCATTTTAATAGCTGTAAATGTATATTGGAGTTACAGAGCTTTGAAAAGCCATGCAAGATACTTTTGCATGAAATGATTTGTTTTGTATTTTTTCCCATTCCCATGATGGCTTTTTCACAGTTGTAACTGTGACCATCTGTAGCTTCACTTCTGAGTGTATTTGTTTGAATCATTGTTTAAAATAAAATGTTGCTGAAATTTGTTAATTGGGAAATGTAAGGTAAATGTAAAATACAACATAAATGTGCAAAAAATAATTTGTAAAACTGTAAGTAATTCTGGGATTTTAATTGCTGCACTTTTCCTGTAGCATTTTAGAAATGTTTGCGTTTTTATGGTATGATTGTGCAAATTATTTCAGAGCACTCTATTAGAATTTGTCCCTAACATGGAGTGTAAACTGCTGTTTCCTCAGTCTTTAACTTGTTGGCCGTGGGCCTGGAAGGGACAAACAGCTACTTTAGTGCAGCTGAGTGCTGGACAGTGTAAACTTGACTGTTCTTAAAATTACCAGTCTATGTAAAAGCCCAAGAAACAAAACAAAACCAAAAAACCACCCCAAAAAACCCTCAACCGAACGAAAAAAGCACCAAAAAACTGTGAGATGTAAAGTTCTGTCAAGTTATGGAAATTAGTTTTAAGTGTCTATAGCATGGCACTTATTTGGGTATTGTACACAGGCTTGCAGCAAGGGAGGACTTCCTATTGGGGGAAAAAGAAAATTTGCTGTTTCAACAAGTAATTCAAACTTGTATTCTTGTTTTTGTCCCCTGGTAGAATGATGAAAATGTGTCACTCCAGGACATCACATTCTCAGTTCCATCGAGTCCAGAACCAGAAGAAGCTGCATCAACTTTTAAGGTAAATGACATTGACTCTAAGGAATCAAAAGATGCAAACCTATTTATGTTTAGAAAACACACCCAAAGCTTGTGTGTTACTGAAGTACTGCTTCTTGCTTCTTTCTTTGTTTAAAGGCTAATCTAGGTGAACCCCACAAAGTCAGTGGCAAGTTTATTGTTTTACAATGGGTATTAAAGGCAGAAGAAATCACAATAGGTATTGCAGATGGGATCATCTTTTATAGCTGCAGACTTTTAACGTTGTGTTTTCTGTGATGGTAAGGTTTTTGCTGACTAGGCCTGTTCATCTACATTATGTTACTTGTTTGCACAACAGATGAATTACTGCTTCAGAAATGCAGCTGGTTTACTTTCCCTGGAAATTTAGTGGGTCAGGTGAATTTGGGCACTTAAAGGGACTTTTAGTCTAGTTTCTTCACTCTTTAGCCTGTGCCTGCAGCCCCTCTCTCTGTGTGAGCAGGAGGAAAGCATGTGCTGTGTCACTGCCATCCCTTCAGGCATGCCTGATCTCATATGTCCTGTAGGGGTGTTGCTTTAGATCATACAGTTCTTATAGAAAACCATTGTTCTGTTGCAGATGGATGATCTGCTGAATGAGATCAGGCAGCTTAAAGATGAACTGAGGAAAAAGGATGAAACAATCAACCAATTAGAGCAGCAGCTTGTAAGTATAATCCAAAACTGTTTAGCAAGATCCCAGGTGTGCAATGCAGAGTGCCAACTTCAGTAGGCAGTTCTGATGAAGGCTTTGAGAGCTTTAACAGCTATTTTTTTCCTGCACTCCCACTGTAAAAAAGGTAGGTTTGGGTTTGCAGTTGTGCTCTTGGGATCTTTAATTCCATTAACCTGGTCATGATTTTGTGTGGCACTAAGCAGGGATGTTTAAAGTATTTAATTTAAAGTATTTAATTTCCAAAATAATTTTAAAAAATAAAATAACTTCTAGATAAAATTCTAGAAGCTGCTCAAAAATAACAGTGAGGAAATGATGAGGCTACACTTAAAGTATTTTAAAAATGAACAAGGATTGGGCTATCATTCTGGTTAAAGGTTTTGTTACTGTTTTTTTTCTCCCTCTCTTTTCCTCTACTGTCCATTATCTTAATAAAGAGCTACACCATGGAATTTAAAGCTGAGCAAGGTAGTATTCTACATTGATTGCTTTTTTAGGAAACAATACAAAAAAACGTTAAATAGATTAAATCTGCCAGCTAAGAACAAGTTGAGGGGATACTTCATCATAAATTGGGTTCAGGGAGACACAAGGCCTCCAGCAAAGTCACATATGCCTTCTACCTTTTTGTTCTTAGTTCTGAGTTTGTTGTTAGTTTCTGGATTTTACTATGTATATCTTTGCATTTGGTTCTGGTAATTTCACCTACTGTGACAATTCTTGTAAAATAGCCCCACATTTTCAAGCCACAGCAAGACCCTACAGGCAGGGTAGATGAGATGCCAAGAGGTGCCCACCATATGTATTTATCATAGCTGGAGGCAGTACTTGTGGTTTAATAAAATGCTCAACATGGGCTTTTGTAGGTGTGTGCAGTAAAACTGAGCTGTGGTCTTCATGCTCTCCCTCCCTGGCTTAGGAACATTCCTTCTAAAACAAAACTGAAAGATGAAGTTTTGGCATTTCTTCTGCTGTTGAAACAGCCCAATCCCAGATCACAGCATACCAAACCAAATTACCTTGTTAGCTAGCATTTTGCAAGAAGTGTTGGGTTTTGGGTACACTTAATCTCACTCTTAACAATCAGCCAAAATTCTTTGAAGGAAGTTTCTTATTGCCTGCTCAGTCATGTGCCTGATTGCTGGAGTAACCTGTAACTGGTGCAGCAGAGGAACTCTGCTGAAGAGATGGTAAAACTTTGATTTGTAATGAGTGAAAGATGACTTGAAGAACTCAGTGCTTCTGAAATTTAAGTGGAAAAACTCTTTGCAGAAGTCAATATTTATTCTAGATTACTTCTCAATATCCTCTGAGAAAAGCAGCAGTTGTGCAGCACTGTAAATAGTGGTTTCTGCAGTTTAATTGTATTGTGTTCTACAATCAACTCATGCTTCATGTTTGAACACTGAGCCTTGACTGTACTTTTCAAGAAGCTTGGTTGGTTAATGGCTAACTAATTCTTGTTTTCTTTTTTCTCTTTTTGGGGGTGATTAAGGCCACCAGATGTAACTGCCAGAAGGACAGTCAAAAACCTCCAGGGGCAGTGCGCGCGTGCGCCGATAAATTCACGCAGACCTCCTGGAGGAGGAGTTCTGTGAGTAAAGTGGGCCCTTCTTGCTTGGCTACCTCTTTCTGCCTTTCATTCCCCACTTGTACAACCTTGGCTCTCACTCAAGTCAGCCTTGTTTAAGAGATTCTGTGCTGTCTGTGAGTAGTGCACTTCCTGCTTGCAACCCTTGCATTCTTTTGCAGGCCTGTTATGTTAAACTAATATTTTAAAATAAATAATTAAACTTTAGAGATCTTCTCTTTAAGTAATCACCATTTGCAGTATTTAAGTTGCAGTAAATCCAAGCTGTATATCTAGTCATACTTAAGAGATTTTCTTATATCCTGACTTCAAAGTCAAAGGTATTTCTTCAGGTTTTTTCCTGGTTAGATTTTCATTGTTGATGCTTTCATATTTGTTGAGGAAAAGAAACAGGGTATTCTAAGTTTCAGTGCATAAGTGTAAAAACAGAAGTAAATATTGTTTAATATTTTTTATTCTAATTCATTTTAATTACTTGAATAATTAAAAAAATTCTGTGAAAATCACTTTGACAAAAGACATCTTCATTCCCATACATTGTTGCATGGATCTCATTTGTTTCCACTATGTAAAATTTACATTCTTCATGGAACACCAATAGAATATTTGAGATGGGGGTGGGGAACAACATATTTGATATTATATAATGAGCAGAAATTTCCTTTGCTAAACAAAGCTTTTGTTAGTTATCAGTAAATCGCATTTGGATCTTGAAGCTACTGTTCTAGCTAGAAAACCTAGGACATTTTATTGAAAGGTTAAAAATGGGTTTGATTTTTTTGTTTCTTTGCTTTTATCCTACCTTGAGGTACTTTATGTAAGCTTGTAATAAAGATGAATCACCCCTTATATCCTTCTAAAATATCTCTTTTAAATATATAGTGCCAGTGTGTTCACCAGTTACTGGCAAACAACTGTACCCATGTTTTCCAATCTCCTTCTTTCTGTCTGAGCCCATTGTCAAAATATTATAACCTTAAATAGGTTTTGGTTTGCTTTGACACTTCTGCTCCCCCATGTACATGGAATATCTTGATTCACCCCATTTGTTTTTTTCTTTTACTTTGGAGCTTCTGAGCCCTTGCATTGTTTCTTTTTCCCAATTTAATTTCATGTGTGTGGTGGTCATTGGATGTCTTTATGCATTGATACTGTTGCAAGGTTAGTGGCTATTTTTCCATCTTCCGTTTTTTTCTAGCACATTTATCACATAGCTTCAGAGACAAGATTAATTCGTGGAAAGTTAGTTGCTAACTACACAAGTTTTAGATTGTGCAACTTGTGTCTCTTGATAAGACAAAGATTTTGGAGAAGATGGGGAATGTGAGTTTCTGTCTTAAGCACAAGGAGACACTCAGCACAATTGTCTGGTTTGGGTCAGGTTGGCCAGTGTATTTTTTTTAAATTATATTGTAGTTTTGATCAAAAAGACATTTTTTTGTCAGGAGGAAGTTTGGGTTAAGGGACAGTATCTTTGAGAAGAGCTAAAGGAACCTCTGCTGTGTCTGTGGTTGGGTGTGTGGATATATGTATATGATACAGATATGTATTTCTAGGCATATGATCTTTACACACACAATCCAAACATCTTGTATTTTTATCCATGGGCACAGTTTCTCATGAAATTAATAAAGGACTTAGGAAAATTCATGAAGTGTTAGCAAATTTTGAAACTATGCTGCTTTTCAGGACCTTTTTGATAGTTGGGAAGTTTTGGGCATGTTTTTCTGGGTTTTTTCAGTATCTTCATGTGCATATTTGTAAGTTACAGGCTGTCTGCCAGCCAACAGAAACAGGAACTCCATAGAGCAGGATTTCTTCAAGGAGAACGATGGTCTGACTGATGCAAATTTCAGTTCTAATGGTCAGACCTCAACTTTCTGGTTTAATGCTTCCTCTGCTAACTTGCACTTGGGTGCTTCCTTGCATGGCTTAATAGACACGTTAATGTATAAAATAATTTTTGATCTGGAACCTAGTAACAAAAAATGCCTTTTGAAATATAAAGGAGAAACGATCAGCTCTTTTTTTCTTGAGGGTAAGAGTACAATAAATAGGAGACACCTAAGGAAAACATATTCTCACTACTCAAATCCCAAAAACCTCTTAAACAAATTGTTTTGCTTTATTAACATTCCTCTTCAATTTAATTTAATGGTCTTGACCTAAGTATAAAGACTAAGAAAAATCATATTTATTGATCCTATATGTGGTATAAATCATAACATTTAATATTTATGTAAATTTATTTTAATATTTATGAATTTATCAGGTTTTTATGTAGAACTAGCTTTTTAAAATATAGATTAGCTTTTTTTTTTTTAAATCAAAGTGTAATTGAAATCTTGGCAATGACAAAATGGCTCCTTTGAGGCATCTTAGCATTTTGCTTCTTTAGGTTTGTTAACAGTTTTCAATTTTAACTATTTAAGGTTTTTCCTATTAGTGTTGACCTGTCCATCATTTTAAATTATGGTGGATATTAGGTGCCTCAAGTCTCAAAATTTTAAAAATTAATGTGACTATTTATAAATTCTATATATTCTATACAAATCAGAACTGATACAATGTGTTTATTCCTCAGGAGTTAGTACCAGTCTGGGAACACAGTGATTTAGTGTTCCAAGGAATACTTTAAATGCTTACTGAAACGTGCCTAACAAACATTGCTAATGTACTGTGTCATAAAGAATAGATGCTAGAATAATAGGATCTCATTAAACATACTTGTTTTTAAAAGTCATGTTCACACAGTTTCTTTGTTATTAAATATTTCTAGAAAATGGCCCATTCTGCTGTGACCATAAACTTGTCTGGTGTTGTTCTCTCCAGGGACCACAGTTTTTCAAAGTACTTTTAGGTTTTTTTCATAATTAAAGGTAAATATGTACATTAGTGGAAGTTGTGTAACTTTAACTTAATCCTTGAAACTTAGTGCTCACATAATAAAACTAGAGGCTGGAAAGAAATGTTCGGGAAATTTGATTTCTTAAAAATTGATAGGTAGCTACCTATTGCCTGTCAGCTGTGTCTGTGACATGGTATTTCTTGTAAGTGTCCTGTCAGGATGCTCAAAATTTAGGTAACTTCTTACTGTTTGTGTTTTATTCTTGGTTAGCCATCCTTGGGATAAAGGCTTGTACAAATCCTTGCTGGCAGGGTAGACCATGATATTTCTGGAAGAATCTGTCACAGGTGTCTAATACAGAATTCATTACAGTTGCTATGTCTTAACGATTCTACTGTCATGGAAAAAAATAACCAAACCCTGGAAGAAGATAAAATTACTTGAAGAGATTAACGTTAATGGACAACTTACAAGAAAGAAAAATGTGAACATCCATTGCCACACTTGACTTGCAGGCTGTGCAAGATTGTTTCTCTAATAGTAAATACTGATATTTTTAAGACTCTGAGGGTAAGGGGGTTAGAAGTCAAGTTTCTGTTCATAAATCATTTGGTTCCTTGAGCTGGAAAGGATGTTGGCAGATGCTGAGAAGTAAATGACAGGCAAACAAACTGCAAAGCCTTGAATTTGGTCCCAGATACCTGCAGGAGATTCTGGCCTGTGAGGACCAGTTCCTTTTAGTTGCTGGTTTCTCTTCCACTCTCTGCAAGGTAGTGTGTACAGTAAAAGCTGGTTATTTCCCCTTGGTAACAGCTCACAGTGATGAGAATGAGCTTTGCTGCCTAAATGTGTGTACAAGTCCATTCTTGTCTGCTAAAATGACAGCAGAACCTGTCAGTTTGCATGGGAGCATGCATGGTCTTGCTCTTTGCTCCATCTTTTGTCTACTTTTGCACTGAGATATTCTTTACCTCCCTTTTGAATTTTGTTCCAGTTTGTCATTCCAAAACCTCAGTTGTTTGAATGAACCTTTGTAATCCTTTGTCTGTCTTTGTGGACTGTTGTCCTTCTGGTTTTACTATATTTTTCTACCTTAGCCTTAAACATCCTGTATGTGTCAGCTTCACAACCATTGATATAAACTTGCAGCTCTTGAGGTCCAGTCACTGTATGTGTTCATCTTCACATCCAGCCTTGGTTTCTCTCCCTTCCAATGCTCTGCTGTTTGCTTCATGTTCTTATACATGTACTTGGTGAAACAAAACCATAGCTGGACTAGTGGTCATATTGTACACCTTGTACATCTCTTGTGCTGTGTCCATGCATGACACGGAAGGGAGGTCCTTGAACCCTTCACAAGCGTTTGTTACTGCTTTAGTGTAAACTAGCACATAAAACTGGGTTGGTGATATTTTTCATATGAATACTTTCAGAAAGACTGAATGTCTTTTACATGTCAGAACTGCTAATTCATGATCTCTTTCTGGATGCTAGGCCACTAAGAGAAGAGTGCAGCAGAAACATTTTGTTTGCCTCAGTATTGAAGTCTGTCATTCTAGGTTTGTTCATGATGTGGAGCTCTGAGTGTGTATGAGACAACTGGCAGTGCTTGGTGAGAGGTGGCAAAAATCACCTCCTCATTGAAGTGCTCAGAGGCTCCAGTTGTATGAATTTAAAAAAGGATGTTTGCTATATTTGTTTCTGCAGCAGAAAAGACCTTTAAAGCAGTAGCAGTGTTACATGTTGGTGTATCCTTGGGAAAAGAACTGGAATATATGGCTGTTAGGCTAAAATCACTGTGTGGCAATAGCTTAAACATATTTTGCTTCTCCTTTTCTGGCAGAAGCAATTGCTTTTGTTCATGTGATTTCTTATTCTAAGCTTGAAGTCTGCTCATAACTAACAATGGAAAGCTCTGTCCTTAGTCTTCATAGTAGCATTTAAAAGAAGAAACAGCCACCAGATTTTCCCAGTGCAGTTACAGTCAGAACTTCATAAAGCATTTAGTACAACATAAATAGTACAATTCATCAGGATCTCAGAACATTTTTCCTTCTGGTTTGTAGGCTGCTTTATCTCAGCTGCTCCTATTTTTCCACTCCTGAATCTCATGCTAAAAAATTCTGATTCACTTCTCTTTGGGGATGCCTTTGCTATTTCACAAATCTAGTATCTGGAAAATAAAAGAGGAATGGGATTTAAGAGTAATGGCTGGATGCACATAATTGCTATGGGGAGGGACTGTTCAACCTGCTATCTAACATTAAAGTCTTAGTGGAAAAAGTTGCTTCAGAACGCAGAAGAATCCCATCAGATATTTTTTTTGGGGAGGTTGTTTGTTTTTTTTAATAGAAGTTGAGGTAAGTTGTGTTCCCATCTTTCAGTTCTAGAATTCCTTGCTTATGTAATAAATAAGTGGCGATTCAGGCTTTTTCTTCTTTCTTACTTCTAGTAGGAAACTGCCACATTATCAGTGTATTTTGAATATGTACCACCATCATCTGAGGAGATGTGTTTATTAGTGGTTTTCTTTTTTCCTCCTCTTTAGATTTCTTGGGGACCTCAGTGCACATATAGGAAATGAATATGAGTTGATGTTTAAAGGAGAAAGCTTGGTAAATTTTTCTGGAGTTTTATACAATAATTACTATTAAAAGAAAACTAATCTTTTTGTAAGCCAGGCATATTTGCAGATACTTAAATCTTATATGCTATATCAATGGGATTGGTACATCCTTTATAATTTTTATAATCAGTTTAAGTCATAGCACTTGCCTTAATACATTCCCAGTGATGTATCTGCTGATCCTTACTTTTTCAATTGATGTTGATTTTAATTACCTTATTTGATGTACAGTTAAACAACCTTTGTTTAATGGTACTTTTAGAAAAAAAAATACTAATTTATTACAAAAAAAGAAACCTGGCATTTATTTGAAACTTACCTATATGGAGCAATGTCAACTGCAGCATTTGGGAGAAGGGGATTAAAATATGCCTGGAGACCAGTTCACTTCCAGCAGGCAAAAGATTCAAGGAAGTTACTTACACTTTCTTCATTTACCTCTCCAGTCAGAGAAATGATAAAGTAGCATGAAGAATTATTGAGAAGACTGTACTTAGTGCTGTGCTTTGAAGTGCTAATATGGATGCTTTAACAATTTCTGGAATGTGTCAAGCCATGTAAATATTTAATTGCCTTTACAATAGCATTTTAACTATTATGTAGCTCAGATGGCTTGTGCTTCTCTTAATCTCTCTTTTCAGAGGGTAAAAGGGTGAGGATATACAAATTTTCACCTCCCCTGTTAATGTGTTAAAAATTTCAAAGAAGTCTGGAAAAAGCCCACTGCCAACTCAGATATCTGAGTCTCTGCAAAATCAGACTTGTGCCTGGTGATAATGTGCTTTCTATTCAGTTATGTTTAGAGAATGGAAAGTTTGTCTTGGTGTTCCAGTACCCTGACACAATTTTGGATGAAATGTGTACAAACCTGTAAAATGTAGTGTTCTTTTGTATGGCACTATGAAAATCCAAAGCGTTTGATAACTTCCTCATCTGATTGATAAATCGTGTTATTTAATGTATGTACCTCTTCAGCACATTCTATTATTTTGTCACATTGCTTGAGTGAAGCTAGTACTGTTCCAGTACATTCATGCAGCAGTCTAAAAAGTGTGACCCTAATGACCATTGATGGAGGACTGTAAGAACACATTAGGTGATCAATACCTCCATCTAGAGATAATCAGACTGAAGAACTTGTTTCATTTTTCCCCTCAGATTTTGCTGCAATAATTGTTTTGTCTCAGCTTCTGAAGAACAATGAAGGAATCTTGTCAGGATTTTTTCTTTATTTCCTGTTCTAGATAAACAGTGTTCTGACTAGCAGATTCTAAGACTTGGTGAAATGCATGTGTTAAGTTTCATCCTAGCAGTACTGAAACGTGGAATAGTGCTGGCTAAAATCTGATTAGGTAAGGATAACTGGATCAGGAAAGCTTTTAAAACTCTCCTAAGACAAATAATAGCAGAAATATTTATTTATAGAAATAATGATGTTTAACATTTTTTTAGAAGAAGCATGGAAGTCAAATGATTTATTATTTGTCCAGCCATGACAGTATGGTCTGCAGCAGAGAATCTGGAGAGGAGGGGCAAACTGGGTTTCTGTTTTCTGTCATGTGGTTGCTGTTCAGATACCTTCAGTTTGCTGGCTCACAGAGTAGCCCACAGTTAGGTGGTCAGGAGGCAGTGAGACAGTCATTATTGTACTACCTGTGTTCCAGGACTTAGAAAAGCAGTTTTCAGCTGCTTAAATGGAAAAAGGATTGTAAATAAGTAAACTTATCTGCTGAAATAGGAAATCAAGATTGTGTTGTTTAAGAGGGAAGTTGCAGCTTGGATTTGCAAAGGTAAGGATGTGGGGAAAAGGAAAAGTAATAAGAAAATTACTTTGTCACATTTGTGGTGTTTTGAAAGTTCTGAGAGGCAAACCCTGCACTGCATGGATCTGCACAGTTCCCTCATCCTTTCACAGAAGACTCGCGCTCCAAGAGCAAAGTGCAAGGAAAACAGTTCTGTGTCACCTCTTTTCTTCCACAATAAATAATTCTGATGAAATTGGAGTAAAGTGGCCTCTAAAGTACCAGGACTTGCTGGAAAATTTGTTACTATGCATTAGAAATTTATGTCATAAACTAAAGTTTACTGGTTTTCCAGTAGATTGCAACTAAGCAAGCTACTACTTGGTGAGGCATTTTCTAAAATACTTTTGAAAACTGTATAAATACAATTTTTTTCTTTGTATTTTTAATCATGAAAAGCTCAAATTTCTGTACTCTTCCCCTTAAACTATCTAGGACAGAAATGTGTGCTTATATATTGAACAAAAATGGAGGTAGTTTATAAGATTTCTGACTAGTTTAGGACATCTGGGCTTTGGTAGCTTGGAACATTTTACAAAGTAGAACAACTGGAAATATAATGATACCTTTCTGGGGGAAATAAGAATGGTGTGGCTTTTTGGTGTCTTGTTTTTCCGTTCTCTTTTTTTATTATACTTCTCCCCCTCTCTCTTTCTGCACAGGGTGGGTATTCTGCTCCCTCCTTCTCTCCCTGGCAGGGCTCATTCCAGGGCATCCCTCGGAGTGTTCCACCGCACCGCAGACAGAGTGAGTCTGTACCTCTCACTCATCTCCCTCACCGTGTTCCAGTAGAAGCTTCCCCTTTGCACGCACTGTTCATCTCGTAGTCTCCTCCTCTCAGGCAGATCTCCAGGCATACACGATAGTCTGTGGCTAACAAACCGCTTCCTTCGGCCAGCGTACGAGCAGCTGCAACTCATAGCTTTATAACAGTTATTACATGCCAATAGACCTCAGCAGTTCTTCAGGCAAACCTGAGTAGGCCCTTGTTTCCAGTCTTGTCTTAACATCAGTCTTGCTTGCTGCATTTCCCTGTTTTCCATGGCTGTGATGCACTCTCCTGTCCGTGTGTGTTCTGTTTGCTCACGCGTCCGCACGCACACCTGTGGGTCTATTCACGTGAACGCGTCGTGGTTGTACAGAAAAGTGTTGCTGGGAAAGTGTCACTTGCATTGTCTCTCACAAAAAGTTTTAACTTTGCAGAATGGCTTCCCTCAAACTAATGTTTTTCCCCCTTCTCTCGGTATTTGTTGTAAAAAGGCTTCTCTTATACTGAAGTGGCTGTTGCACAACTTGCATGATTTATTAACGTTCCTTATGTGCTAGCTACAATGTGGGCTGATGTAAAATGCATTTGTTCACTTGGCTTGGATCTGCAAAACAAAAGACAATTGCTGATTTTAAAACTGTATGCTTACGTAGACATAGTGGAATGGTAAGTCTTATTTTGTGCTTTGGTATTTCATTTTGAACAGATAAGTGTTTGAAGAAATATAACTACTTCATAACGCTAAAGTTATATTTTTAAAATGTACTGTAATTTGCAAATTACAGTGCTTGCATAGCAAAGCTCAAGAGTGTATTTGGACAAGAAATAATGGAAAAGTAAAATTATGGAAACAAAGTAAGATTTCCAGGGCCAATGGAGATCTGAAGAGTAAGCTGCACCTTGGAAAACTAAACTTATATATTTCACTGCAATGATCCTTACTTATATCAATCACCAGAAAAAAAAAATCTAATATTTTGTAAAGTGTGCTTCAGATACTCTCTTGATGTTTCTGTGATAATGTTCATGTAAACAACTCATCAGGAATGCACAGCCTGTTTCATGGGCTTTTCTTTGTGCAATAAGGGATGTGCTTCATTTCTCTGTGGTGTTTGATGTGGGACTCAGTGTGTGTAATGAATGTAGAACCCCAAAATCTGATGATTGTGCCTTCTGTTGCTGAATGGATGGGGCAGCCTGGATGATTCACTGTCCTATCAACAGAGACTGACATCAAGGAGATCAGTTTAGACCTAAGGATCATATAAATGTTATGGTTTTGAGGCTTTTTGACTGGAGAGTCAGAATGGGAGGATGATGTCCCAGCTGCCACGTGAGCCTCTGGTGTCACATTATTCACAGTGGCTGCTTAGCTGAAGAAGAAAACTTTGCTTGCTGATCTTGCTGTTTTTCTGAGCCTCCACCTCATCCCTCCACTAACAAGGGTAGCTTCTTATTTGGGATTCTGTAATAAACTTTTATTACTGAAGCAGTTTAGATTTTTTTAGTATGCATCTTATATATTGTATTCAATGAATTGATAGTAAAGGAAGTAAATAAAAATGGGCCCCTAACTAGTTAACTGAAACTAAAACTAATGTACTGTTTAGGAAAGTAAGTTTCTGCTAGTGGAGTGTTCCTAGCTTTTTTCTTTAAGCCTTAGGTTTACTCTATAGAGCAATACCGAGAATAAAGTATAAATTAGGAGGTTCCTTAGACACTCTAAATGAAATTAATGAAAAAAATCAGTGATTTATCACTGTGTGAACAGTTCTATAAAGTAGAATATTACTGCAATGGTCATTAGTATCCTTCTTTCCCTAACCTTGGTTCAGTGGTTTCAGTGTTCAGGTTTTTGAGCTGGTATGAAATGCCAAATATGGGGTTTTAAGGCAGACAGTGACTGGGCATCACCACTGAGTGTAGGACAGCCTGAAACATTAATTTCAGTGTTCTTTTGCAATAATACAGAGATGTATGATGGAAACATGAAGCAGTCTTAGGTTTTGTCTGGTTGTGTTTTCTGTATAGACTTGGAAGTCAAGCACTTCTCTTCTAATTTCTGGATCCTGAACCTAAAATATCATCTCTGCATGTGAATTCTGCAGGTTTCTTCACTGTGCTGTTGATAGCTGATGGATACACAGATCACTTACAGGCACTATAGATTATGAGGTTATAAATCTGTTAACTGTTCATATTACAGTGTATAAAAAACTAAAAATAATTTCCCTCCTGTGCTACAGGACACGAAGTATATCCCTGCTATGTAATATTACACTAGTGTAGGTTTATGATTCTCTGTAAGCACTAGTAACAATGTCAGAACACCTGCTGCTGGACTTGCTTTAGCATATCACTGCACTGCAATACACTTCAGCATTGGATATATGTTTTTCACTTTTAAGGACAATTAATTTTAATATATCCACATTTATTAATTTCATTTTTTTTCACCAGCCTTAGAAACAATTCAGCACTTTGTGTTTCATAAACACTTTGATAACAGTACATTAATTCTGTCATTTTAGGAATAAAAACCACTTAATTTTGTTCCTGTAATTCCCTCGTGTCTTAACTAAGCTCCTGTGTAATGGTAACTTAGTTTTCTTTTGGTTATAGCTCATATTTTGATGACATCTCAAACTTTGCTTAATACAGTTAAACCCTTTCCATTTGTGTTCTGGAGCTTTAATGATGCAGCTCTAGAAACAAACATTTAGAATACACATTGGTAAGGAAGCAATCATGAGTTTGTGTTGTAATACAAGAATATTACACCACCTTTTCTGGGCTCCTTACCTTACCCCAAGTGCTTCTCCACACAGAAATGCTGATCAAAACTGATTTGTTATTCAAGCATTGCAGGTGTTACATTGCCATTTACCCTGTATGTCCTGGAAGAAGTATGTAGACTTTTTGTATGCAAGTATTACAGATAGAGATAATCTAAGCAATTCTAGCAGGTGAAACACAGCTTGTTGTCACCAGGAAAAAAGCTACTCTATGACTATAAATCAGATCCAGGCTGTGCTTTTTCATGCATCTTTTTTTAAACAAAGACATGTTGCCCAGTGCTGAAATGCTTCTGAAGCTTTATGGACCAACACAGCTTTGTAGGGTATACAAAGTGTTTGTGCTAGCAGAACCAAGTTGCTCCAGAGCATTAGCTAGAAAGCTCTATGACAAATTATTAAAAACATCCTGGAATCATTACAATACTGCCTTTTTTTATGTAAATATTTTTGCTCCAAAATTGTTCAGCTATATGGGGAAGAGTCTTTTAGGAAAAACTCCTTTCCTCCCAACTTCAGTACTTGCAGAGTCAACCACAAGAGAAGTGTCTCTTGTACTAACTAAATTTATGTTTGCAAAAAAACCCTTGATTTATTTATCTGCTTGCTGCACATATACATCTACATTTGTGGATGAAATACCTACCTTAATGTAGTTATATATTACTTGAATTAATTTTTCTTTGAAGAAAATAAAATTTTCCAAGTTGGGGTTTCTGTATAGACTATGCAGGAAAAAAAATAATGCTTTGCCACATTATTAATTATTTTATTAGCCTCATGGCTGTGGTGAATGATGCTTTAAAAAAAATACAATTGTTTTGTGTCGTTATTTGAGGTCATTCTCCATACTGCAGAATCCTATATTTTAATGCTGAAATATGGATATAATACAGCTAGATCAAAGGGAAAGAAAAAAAAAAAAGATCAAAAAGAAGGTATTATCCAGTGCTACAGATTGAAGGTCTGAAATATTGAAGTTTTCCAGAGGTGGAAAATGAGAGCTCTCTGATGCAGCCTTTCAGCAGGGCTGTGTCTACACAGGCTGTGGTTTGACATGACAGCTTACCCTGTGCCAAGGCAGTGAGAGGAGGGATGGCAGAATTGATGAGGAAATGAAAGAATTACATAGCAGGGTTTGTGACCCTTCTCTTCCACCCCTTTCCAAAAAGAACCTGTGGCAGTTGTCTCTTCAAACTCATGAGTGAGTTGTTAAGAAGATGAGTTATTAAAAATGAGGGCAATATGATCCAAGGATGAAATGCTGTGCTTTTAATGACCTTGCTGTTCAGGGTTAGATATTGAACATAATATGCATGGATGCAAAGTTTTTTCTTTTATACAGTTGTAATAATGCACACAAATTTTAGTTGCAGTATTTGGAATGTAAGAGATTAACTGCTAAAAACCTTGAAGTTGTAAGAGCAAAGGTATTCCATGCAGGTCTTGCTGTAAATGTGTTTGCACTGCATTAATTAAATACTGTTGCTACTTTTGTTTCTTGAAGGAGGATTAAAAACCAATGGGGGACATGGTAATTGCAATTAAATGGTGAAGTTGCAGTTCTGTCATGGCAATTGCTCATTGTTTTGTCTTGGTCCTCTGACATCATTGTCCTTGTCTTTTTCTTGTCTCTGCTTTCCATTATGCCATTGGCAAGGAGTTGAGAAGTTAGTCCATTACTTCTGTGATAAAGCGTGGTACAGTACAACTTCAGATTTATTCCCATCTCCTTCTCACACATTTTCACTGTTGGGTTTTTTCTTTGCCCTATGCATGATGCATGTCTATGGGAGATGTGCATGCAGTTCTCGGATTTTCCATTGCATCGCTTCCCTCCTTCCTCAAGATACTGCAGGGAGAAAATGCTTTTATTTCATTCTACAGAGGTATTATAGAGGGAATCGAGATGGGGACCAAGAGAACCAATGCAAAACTGAGGAATTTTCAGCTAATGAATGAATATCACTATCATGACCACATTTTTAACTTCTTTAACAGTCCATTTAACTTCTTCAACAATACAACATGATGTTTCAGTTTTTCAGCCCAAAGCTAATACAACCTCAGTAGTTTGGTAACTGTACAATAGTGGTAATCCTTGCTATCTGTGGATGTCATCTTTCTCTGGATTGATGTGACAGCTAGTTTTACTTGAGAGAAATAATAGAAAAATCTAGGTTAATGAAGTAGGGAGTGAATTGAGTAATTTTGATTAGCGCATCAGTGTTTGGAAGGCTTTGAAACTATTGCCAGTACAGAAAAATCAGTTCCTTTGTGCAGAAAGGAGCATGTGCACAAATCACTTTTTCTAATGCGCTTTGAGTTTGGAGGAAAACTGTCTTCAGTTATATTGTACTTGAAATATTTGAATCCAGCTTTGCATTTTAGGAGCATCCCAAAGGAGTGCAGGTGTTTGTCTACCTGCATGTTTTCATTGTGGGACATAAACAGAAGTCTGGGTAGCATGGCAGTCTATTCCAAGTCATTGTCTGTCCCACCTCAGAAATATTGCCAGAAATGCGCTCAAAACAATGCAGATGAAACCCTTCTTTTAGGACTTAGGTGAAATAAAATATTATGCCTGAAGGACAGAATGCTTCTTCATCTATTTTTCCTCTTTCATGTGATGGAATTCACCAAGTACTTCAGTCCTTCGGCTGGCTCATTGTTTTTACCAGTAACATGGTCAGACTTTCTTTGTAAAAGGAGAACTTGTATTTAGTACAAAGATATGAGCTGAGGGTGACAATAATGCAGTTGTCAGTGTTGGATACCTTGTGAACTATTATGTGCATATTTTGCAAGTGGTATTTTGCTGCTTTTAGTATCATTTTCAATATTAATGCACATAGAAATTTGATGATATTAACATCTGTCATTGTGATAATTGGACAGATCTTGAGTAGAAATACACACTTAGAAAGCAGTACACTATTTAAAACAACTGGGCAAAGATGATACCAGAGCTTTAGTATCCTCATAATTCTGAGCACGCAGCCATTTTCTACCTTATTATTGCTAACTGTCTGGGTAATGAGCTGCTTAGACCTTTTGAGGTTATGAAGGATAATGAGGAAAACGTGTATTTGGCTATTTTTATATGTAAAGTGCAAAATTGTCCAAGGGGAATAGTTCAAATACTACCTAGCCTTTGTCAGAAGACTTCAAAATAGCATCATTGAAACCTTGATGACTTTGTTGTACCTTGGATGTGTTTAACTCAACTTTCTATACAAATTTAGTTTCTTCTGTAACTTACCAGTTTTAAAATTTTTTTTAATTAGTATTGCTAGAATTATTTTATATTTATTAGATATTTATCTGTGTTTTTGAAGACTAGCATTTAAAAACCCTTCCTAGCTGAGGGAGAAAAATTTTTTGACAATTATTTTTCCACATTTGACACAATACTGTGGGCTATAAATGTTTGGTTTTTTTTTTTTACTTCAAGTGGGATTAGAAAATAAGATTTATTTGTTGTAGTATTTGCATGGAAATCGGGTACATATTGCTTTGGTTTCTGCAGTCATTACTAGCAGTTTTGGTTTTGCAGGTGAGATCTCAAATCAGTAAATCATTTTGGCTAACATCTGCCTGTCAGCTCCTAGGCTGGAAGGTTAATAACTTCTGTAACACAAAGATAAACACAGGGAAATGGAAAAATATCCAGAGGACTAATTTTATTTAAGCTCTGACTCTCTCAGCCTATGGAATTATTCCTTGTGTTTAGCATTTCCTTCCTGTACGATTGTATGGTTAAGAGGGATTCACAAAGTGAAGCTAGTTTTGGGTCACAAGTAGGAATCACAATGATTTGATACTCATTTGTCACCATTTTTGGAGGCTTCTTTGCCGGTTTTTTTTAATCTTGTCCCTCTTTCCAAAACAATCATGTTCTAACTGCTCAGGATATTTTCCTTTCATGTGTATCACTGATAACTGATTTCATTGGTCTGGATTTTGCCTTTCCTTATGAGACAACTGTTATATTCTAAAGGGAAAAACTGCTCATAAATAAAAAACAGACTGAGAAACCTTGATTTTCCTCTCATTAACCATTAAATCTTTTTTCTTGATGAGGAGTTTTGAGGATTCAGTTTTCAGTAGTAATCCTGCCAGGGAAAAGATGAAAAGCCTGAAGAGTCCTGAAATGGGCTGTGGCCCTAAGTGCATAACAGGAATCTGGCATGCACAGCTATCGTTGCATTCTTCCTGCTGATTCAAAGAAGAGCTAAAAAAACCAGACTAATAATGGGTTTTCTCTTTAGAACTTGTGAATAATTCAGGAGAGTGACTAAAATGACACTTCTAGTCAATTCTCCCAAACACAAACATTGCTTCTTTTTTAATTTACTCTGTTTCACTAGTAAACAGAATAAACCTCTTCACTGCATACATGCTACCTCTCAGGTGGTTAGAATCTGGGTGGTTGAGTGATGACTAGTTGGTAGGAGTTCAGTTCCCGTCCTTTCTAAAGAAAATGAGAAAAATAATCCAAACCTGCTAAAACTGTAGTTTAGGTTTTAATAGATTTTGGATTTTGCCATGAATTGCAGAATTTTTAGTAATGCTTCCAAGATCTGTATCCATGTTGCAGGTTTAGGATGTATTGTGAAACTAGTATATCATTAATCTTTTAAGTCTCTTTACAGGGCAGAGCAAAGAGAATAGAAATTACCCAGAAGAGGTACTGGCAATTCTCTTGTCTGATGCATGTCTGATTAGATTCTATCTTCTGATAAAACGTAAAATCTTCTACAGTTCTCTTTATCCCATGGTTATCAGTGTGGTAGAGTGTGGTCTCTGCTTTCACACGAACTCTGTTTCTTTGTCAACCCATTTAAAATCAGTTTGAGATAAAACAGTTACCTAAGGTTAGTCAGTGGCCTGATTAGCACATACTTCCACCAGATTTTCTGGCCTTAGTAAGGCAAGGAAATGGCCGGTAAGTTTGTGTGGTCCATCCAACTCCTTTCTGCCTGTGCAGTAAAAGGGTTGGTGGGTGGTTGAGGTCAGTATGCCAGGAGTAGAAATTAAAGCTGGACATAGCTGTAGTGTTGGGTTAAGCCCTTCATTAGAACTGATCTGCACCAGCGTTAGTTCTTGGGCTGTCCTGCAGATTTGGGTGAAACCATCAACCATGCCTTCTTCATGTTTCCTTTTTAACCCGATCGGTTTCTTTTTTGTCTTTATGTTTATTTCAGTGCTGGTATATTTTTTCCACTTCAGTTACAAGTTCCATTTGTGTGCGTCTCATGACCCATCCTGTTTTGCCAAAGTCAAAGTTTTGATTTAAAAACCCAGATATACAGTCCCTATCAAGCTTCCAGTCAGCTCACATTGGATTCTGAGTGTATCTCGTGTCTCCTCTGCCTAATATATTCTTGTATTATTTTCTCTTTAACAGCCTCAAGTACTACAGCCTTCCAGCAGCCTTCCCAATTCCACAGACCTCGCCCAGGGAAAACTAATAAAAACTCCACATATCGAGGCCCACAGTGAATATCCTAAACCAGATCTGCATGACAATAGAAACCATCAGAATCCAAATGCTGCAAATGTCTCTCTCCCAAATGGCCTGAATGACATAAACTCTTTAACAAGCATACAGTTAAACACGAAAGATGAAAATGCACCATATTTGGACAATTTGAAAAACAAAACCACTGAAGACCCTGGAGAGGTGCCTAGTAATAAGAAAGGTACATTACCACCTCGTTCCCACCTTCAGACCTCTACACGAGCTGATGCTCCAGAGGTGCAGACTGGATTACCTGTGAAAGGTCAACCCTCATTCACAAACCAGGCTTCTCAGCCAAAGACTTCAAGAATCGCGAAACCCCCAACTGCTTTAGTGCCTCCTACCATGGCCGTTCCCGTACAATCTGCAGGTCATGCAGCTGCTTCCAAGGAACGTGAGCTTCTACCACTGAGTAGTTCGACTCAGCCACAGCCAACATCTGGGCAGGATAACCTAAAGGGTAAACAGAGTCAGAAAGTGTCAAAACTTCGCCCACCAACTACGTCCTTTGTTAAATCTAAGCAAGTGAGCAGTCAGAAATCCACACCAGTACCTCCAGAGCCTCAGAACACCTCCCTAAAGTCTAGCATCCCGAGGCCACCAGTCCAGAGAAAGGAAAACGTGCAGACACACTCTGCTGGCTTGCATTCTGGGGACAGCATGCCCTCCGGTCGGCACTCCCGCCTCCCGAAACCAAAGACGCACTGAGGCCGTTCCACATCTCACTGCACTATGCCACGCCAGATCCCGCTTCCCGTGCTGTGACTGCCTTGGAGCCTGCTGTACCTGCAGCCTGCAAAGCCTGAGTCACTGTTCCAAATTGCATCTTTAGGGTTTGCATTCTCCATCCTGCCGTGTTCTGAGGCTGATGTTATGAGTTGTGCTGTTTCTCTAATAAAGATGGTATTGCAATCCTCGTAATTAAGCAAATATTGAAGTCTGTGGTGACCACAAATGCCAGAATGCTGCACTATTTATTTCAGGATGGCAGAAATTATTTCTTACCTCTGTTTGAGTTATTAGACAATGAAATTGCTATTCTGTTTAACTTCTTGGTTCTGAGTACTCGTTAGGTCAGAGTGGTAGAAAATTAGACTGACTAGCAGATGTTTTCTTGGCCATAATTCTGACTCTGTATTCCAGAGGCCTATGCAAAAATCCTTGTATTTATCATTCTCTCAAGACTGACATATTTAATGTTATTTAATCTGATGGGTTGGGTGGGTTGTGTTGTTTTGTTTTGCTGTAACCTGAAGTTGCTCTGTTCTTTATTTATCCCGTTTTCACTGTTCACAGACATTAGGCAGATGTCACAGGGTGAAATGAATCTTCTTGCTTAAACATCCTCATTTGTTAAAGGATTGTGGTATGTTTTTATTGTGTTGAATAGACACATTACCGGGTAGGTTCTTGAAATGCAGTGCTAAGGATGTTTGTCCAAACCTTCTAAGGCAGGCTCTTAGGAATTGGTAAGTAGGGAGCCTCTGGGAATAAGCGATCCAGAACACCTTTGTTGAGGTTGCACAACATGCATTTTAATTAATATTTTAAACTTTTATTGTTCTGCTTGTATTTATTGATTTCTGTTTAATATTGGAAGGCTCTGAAGTACCTGACTTGAAATTTTGCACAAACTTTGCCATATGTGTAAGAATTTGAAACTATTTTACAGAATAAAACTTATATGAAAAATGCAACTATTTTTTAAAAAGGAAAAAAATTAACCCCACTTATTTGCTTTGAGCAATCCTATTATGTCCTAATCCAGAGCTGGTACTCTTAAGAGATTTTTGAGCATGTGTTATTTTGGGTTTGTTTTTTGGTTTGTTTTGTTTTGTTGGGGTTTTTTTGTTTGTTTTTGTTTTGTTTGGGATTTTTTGTAATTTCTGAAGAAGTGCATGATAACTGGTAAGGAGCTGTTTGGGGAAATTAGGCAGAAAAAAAATCTACGTTTTTGTGCTTTCTAGGAGAAGTACTTTTTTCTGAAAGTAGTCTTGGTGCACTCTGGGACCATGACATCAATGGTGCGAGTTATATGTGCGCATATCCAGTGAAGCTTTCCAGGAATTTGATGCTATGTCCCATCTCCAATTCTTCCCGTCTTTCCCATGATTCTCTTGGATGTTACTGGTTGAGTGGTTGTTCTTTTTTTTCCTGTTTTCAAGTTGGTTTTAAAATCAGCAGCAGAAGGCTGCTGCAACAACTTAGCTCAAAATCTGTTCCTGAAGGGCACATCATGTCAGTAAAATGCAACACAGTGTTAGTTTGTTCTAGTCTCTGGCTGTAGGACATTGACATATTGCAGTATTTTCTTTGAGAGAATTAAAGTGAGCAGGTGTAGACATTTCATAAATGAATTCAGTATTCAGCTTCTATAATGTAAGCCCTTTAATTGGGGTATCCTGATGGATACCTCGGTTGGGTGAAGGAAAAAACAGTCATCTCACCTGAGTTACATCGTTAATATTCAAGAATTATTTTGGATTTCTTACACTATAATTTTATTTAACTGAAGATGAAGTGGAAAAGTGAGAAGCTTGGGGGGAGATGGGTAGGGGAGATTCTTTGTCTGAATGAATTATATCAGTCTGAAATAAGGGACCTGCAGGACTTTCTGTGAACTGAGGTGATGACAATGTAAGCAAGACCTAACAAGATAAAGATTATTAATTGTTACAGTTGGTATAGTATCAGAAACCACAACTTGAGATTGCAGTAACAATTATGCTCTGGTAATAATTTATTTCCGTGAAAAGCATTGAATTAGTGGTATTTAGTGTACACATTTACTTTCAATAAGAAAATAAACCTCACTTTTTATGTTCCCCAAAACTAGCTCCTGGCAGCTAACTGTGTTTCTCAGGAGTTTAAAGACTGCTGAGGGAATGATCAGATTCCTGGCTCATTTTCCGGTCCATATAGATTTCTATGGAAGGTGTGTTTTTTAAGTTTACTTTCCTTGAGGAGAAGCTGATTTTATTGTTAGTTGTATATTTTGTGTAAAAATACAGTTTTCACCTAATGTTATTGACAAAAATTCATCATCATCTGCTTCTTATTCTGGAGGTATTGCCATCCTGATTTAGTGATGTTTCAACTTTTATGTTTACATTTAAAAGTATAGATATCTGTACCTTTCTTCATATCTGCACCTTTACTGAAAATTAGAGACGATCAAAGCAAATTAAGCAAAGAATATCAAGATGAGCAAGGTTTTCATTAAAAAGACAGTTCCTAATTTTTCTTTCTAGAAGAGAAGGTTATATTTGTATGAGTGTGTATATATGTATTAAAGGAACATAAGTAGATGATAGTCCTTTTTTATAGCATTTCCCCATTTTGTTCTGACAGGTTAGTGAAACACTGAGCTGGAGCCAGCAGGATTTGATCATGGATGAGAGAGATGCTAGCCTGGCTTGTGTTTGTGTTCAGCTGTTAACCTTGCATCCCTCTAAGACAACTGCATGTTTGGGCTCTTCAGACTTTACCAGGGAAGGCTCTGTTGCACGTATAGTAAGTCCAGAGTATGGCAAAGCCTGTCAGGAGATGGGCAGCTGGCAGAGAAGGGGTGAAGTGAGGTTTGAAGCTTCATCTCTCTGAAAGATGGGGTTTGGGGAGTGATGGATGAGAGGGCACTGAGAGTGCATGTCAAATGGGATTAAGTGAGTATTTTCAGGTATCATATCTACCTTATGGAAGGTGCAGATCATCAGTACTGGTGCAGATTATCCAAAATCTGTACATTTAAGTATTTGATATCTTCAGGGGTTTTTTTTAGGTTTATAAAACTGATTTTTTTGCCTTTTTTTTGTTTTGATTTATAATTCTTTTGTGCAATATTCACAAAAGTATTAAACTACTGTTCAGTATGCGTGTACAGAGGCAATTACGTGTTTTAACAAGTGAATAAACACAAAAGAAAAGAACAGAATTGCACTTTAAATGAGCTTTATTGCTGGAGTTGTGCCTAAAATGATCTAGATGCCTCCTGCTGTGTGTGGCTTTTGTTTGAAACAAATTTCCCCGGTAGTGTTGCTGTTTCCAAGGTATTTTCACATCACTTTCACAGGATCGATATGCACTCTAGCATGTTTAAAAGTATTCATATAGTGTACTGAGTTTTTGTTGTGCAATGACTTTAATTTAACCGTGGAATTCTAACACTGATGATACAGCCAGATCATTATTACCTTCCCCTTCCCTGAAGTGCTAGCTTCAATCAAAGCCAATGGCAAAATTTCCCTAGGACTAGCATAGCTCTTAAAGGATCATGGTCCCAGAATATGGTTTTGAGAGAAGAAGTGCAATATTATCTCTCCAACTTTCTCGAAATAATACGAAGGCCCTGAAAATCCAAAACGACACAATTTTGCTACAGTTCTGGAAAAAAAAGGGGTTCCTCAACTTTCCATCTTGTGGCAGTGAGAGTAGGCATAGCAAGTAGACTGCATCATAGGTCAGTACAGTTCATTTTGTCCTTGATCTAAATGCTGATTTGTTGTAGGGATGCCTGAAAACTGAATACCATTTGCGTGATTACCTTTGTTTGCATGTCACAGCCATGTGCACATTCTAAAGTGTCATACTGGGGTAGGTTGCATGTTGTGGGGGAGAATATTTCTGGTTTTGCACAGCACATAATCCTCTTAGTATGGAAATTTTCTTGCCATACAAATGGAAGTCAGTTTTTGAATCGGGTTTCTGTAGCTTTTCCTATCTCGTTACAGAGGCTTTTTCTGAGCAGAGTGGATTTAATGTGACCCTGGTGGTAGGGCTCAGTATAGTCATCTTACAACTATGCTATCAAGGAAATTCAGTCACTGTTATGGTAAAGCTGCTCACTGCCTACTTAATTGTAAAAGCACCATCATAAAACCAACGTAATTCCTGTGTAGAAAAATCTTCAATTCAATACTAGCTAAAACAAGAGGTACCCTTACTATCTGCTTTGTTGTTTTTGGTTTTTATAACCCAGGCCAGAGTAAATACTGTATATTGGAATTTGCTTGTAAAGTTGATTTAAAAAACTGTATGTAAAAATTCTTTCCTCAATGTTGCTCTAGTAAATAAAAATAAAAGTCATAATTCTAATAAGTATCTCTTTCTCTTGACTTGTGTGTTTTTTCGAGGCATTGTGCAAAATGTAGACAGAGCTGTAGACAGAAAATCTAGGGGCACAAGGAGATTAGGTTTAGGCTTACAGTGGATTTTTTTCCTTGGAATTGTCTTTCTCCAACAGAAAATAGCAGGCTTTTAGCATGAAACTGTTATTAAAGGAAAAAAGAAAAGGAGGGGGAAAAGGACATAGAGAACCTAAACATTTTAATGTATTGCTTGCAGATGAACATGGATTGACATGGCTAGTTCTTAAATGTATGTTATGGCACCTATAGTGCAGTTAGGAAGAGTAGTTATTAGTTGTCTTATGTATTTAATGAGTTAAAATCATCATAAGGTAGTTTGAGAGAGTTGTTTCCCCACAGACATCCTAATGAATACATGTACAAATACGCAAGTCGTAATTGTCTGTCAGTATTTTGCCCATGGTTTGCTATTCTTCAGATGAAAGGAAATCTGCTCCATTAATTAATCTGATCTATTTCAGTAGATAGAAGTTCAAGTTTGAAATCACTATCAAAAAGGGAGGAAAATCCTGTCGTTTGAAGTTAAGAGCATTTTAAATATACTGCAGTCAGGCACTTGTAATCTTTAACCTAATGTTAGCTTCAAGATGGCCTTCAAAAATTAGCATGGGTTTTCGGGGTGGAAAGAACTGCACAGGGCTTCCAAGTTCAAACCAGGAAGGCTTGAACTTCCTTCCCAAGAAGGAAGGAAGTGTGAATGGATCCTCCTGCACTGTAGTCCTCCTGGGTAAGTGTGCTGTTTGTTACCTGGTGGACCAGACTGTGTTACCGTGATGTCGGCTGATGCAATGACTATGGAAATAGTGTCCCTAAAAGCAGTGATTGACAGCTTCCCTGTCCTCCTCATCCAGAGGCAAAGGCTTCCTGGTGGTGGTGAGCAATCTGCTGCTGTCCAAACTGAGCAGTGGTCTCCTGACTGGAGCAGAGCTGTTTTATTGCTGTTGGGCAGAATGTTACACGTGGGGAGAAGGTGAGAGGGGGTGAGACGTTTCAGACATTTCTTTTGCAACTGAGAAGGAACACCCCTGGCACCTTCCCTTTGACAGAAATGTCAGTGGGTTTTCTGAGCATGACTGAATCCAGCTGAACCTCAAGACAAGTTAATATCCAACTATTTGTAACATCAACCAGATCTGTGCAGTTGCTGCTTGCCAGCTGCTGTTTTGAACAAGAATTGGCTTGTAGTAGAAGGCACTAAACATAAATGCTCCAGCTCCAAAAATTAGTTACTCAGGTATTTACTGCTAATCAGTCAATCTGAAAGGTAAAAGGGTGGGTTCCTGTTAAGGTTTTTAATAGTTTTCTCTGAAGCCACAGGCTGTAAGAGAGCCCTTGGGTCTCATACAATATGAGCACATCTGTCTTCAAACCAGGACACCCACAGGCTTGCTCCAAGTCCTCATTGAAAATACAGTATGAGTTCTTAGTAAGATGCTGAAGGCAGAAGTAATTGACCAGAAACTCTGTTTTAAGAAGGATTTTGAATTTGTTTATTCCAAAGCAGAGAGCAATCTGAAAATTTCTGAGCTGTTTAAAATGCTTCCCTCCATCACAGGCTCTGAGAATCACTTCAGTTATAAAAAGGGTTTCATGACACAGGTTGGCTTTTAAAGCCCATTTCACTGCAAGTCCCTGAAATAGTCCAAGATGAGAGGTGTTTAAAACCAGTTGTACACATGGGACATTCCAACAGTTACTTCACTTCAGTTTGGGTTTTTTTTCAATTTTTTTTTTTCAGAAATGCCATAGAAATGCAGCAATTTGGGAGAAGCATTTAGTTTCCAGTGGAGCTTCAAATTCTGACATGTGGTTCTCAGCACCTCTCCAATTAAAACAATTATTTAGATTTTATTTTGAAGAGACCTTAAAACATCATTATCTCGAGTGCTATGATTAGAGGTACCCTTAAAAAGCAGCCTGTGCATTCCCTCATTTCCTCAGGATCATCAGAGCATCCTTTGTGTACACAGTGGTCAGTCTAGGGGTGGCAAAGATATTAATTTAGCTATATCAGAAGCATATGCACATAAAACCTATGAGCCTTTAAAGACTTGGATCAGTTGGTGTGATAGATTTCAATGCTTAGTAATACAAAAGTCTGGCTATTCCCACAATTCCGTTTTAATTGCTACTCAATTTGACAAACTGTACTAATTATCCCATGCTTCCTTTAATTTCTCTGCCTTAGTTTCCTCATAAATAAAATCAGAATTGTACCAGTATTAGCAAAGTCACTTGCAAGATTCTATGCTGACAGCATGAAAAAAATTCCCTGAGGAAATGGATCCACCCTTATTTTCTTGAACACTTTATTAATCTTCCTGCATTTGTCTGCTCAGGAGTCTTAAAAAAAAATTAAGTAATTCCTTGCATGCAGGTTTTGTAGACCTTGTTGAGACTGTTTTATTAGATCCAGTGAATTTCCATATTTTAAGAGTTCCATGGCAGTTATTTGCAGGAATTCATGAAGTGTAAATGAAAGGGAATGGTTTTCCTGTGTCAGTTACACGCGGCACAGTGAACAAGTTCTCTGAAGCTCTGTAAGGAAGTCCTCATGGAAATCTGTGCCCAAACAGCACACTGCCAGTCTCATGGGGTGGTAGAACCTGTGGCCCCATCTTCCAGGAGGATCCCTAAGGTGTTCATCATGTTGTGAGTTTGTAGGATCCTTCCTTTTGAATCCCACTCACCTTTGGCCAAGTGATTCTGTGTCACTGGGACTGCTGGAGGCAGCTCTGAGCGCAGCCCTGGTTTATTGCTCATAACTCTGCTGTGTAGTTTCTGTGGTTGTTGCTGTGTTTCCCGTCCCCCAGTGGTGAGGCAGCAGCCCCCAGTCACAGGGGACAGCCCCTCGTGTGAGCTGCTGGATCAGGCAGGAGCAGGGAAGCAGTTGCTGCCACAAGACACAGCAGAAGGTTGTCAGGCTGAGCTGATCTGCCAGCATCTGAGCTTATGTTTCTAGAAAGTCTGATGTTCAAACCATATGCTTATAAGCTGTTGCAGATTTGGTATTCCCATGCAGGAAGCCTAATGATGCCCAAGCTCTCTGCCAATCATGCTCCTGTGCTTC
Organism: Luscinia megarhynchos; assembly: GCA_034336665.1. NCBI lineage: Eukaryota > Metazoa > Chordata > Aves > Passeriformes > Muscicapidae > Luscinia > Luscinia megarhynchos. The sequence continues at coordinate 28,385,953 of CM067569.1, read as the reverse complement.
TCATCCCAGCATTCAATTCCCAACCTCAAAGGAATTAGTTAGATCTGTGTGTATTATATTAATGGCTTTTAGAAGCTCTGTGTGTGGCATTTCTGGGACATGCAGCACACTGAAAAAATGCTGTATGTTTGGAGTTTGTATTTAGGCATAAAAAAAAACATATTTCCTTTAAAATGTGCTTCTAATGACACTGTTTTGAGCTGCTTTGAGGGTGCTCATTTTCGTGAGGGATTATCTTTGTGAGTTATTATTCTGCCAAGTAATATTGTCTGATTTCACAGAAATTTATTTATTCTGAAGGAAAGTAAAGGTCATGGAGGTTATGTCACAGACCTGTATTATATGTATGTTGCTGACACAGAAGAACACTGCATCCTTTTTTAAATGTGTTTTCCTGGGTCCCAATGTGCTAGTGCAGGAGCAAACTAGCAAATTTGAGGAGGGGTGTTAGAAATACACTTACAGCTACATGATAAATGTTATAGAAAGGCTTTTCAGCTGTTATGGCAAGTACGAGCATGGGTCTCTGTCTTCTTCTAAGTGCTCTAAGCCCAGTACCAGTTGCCCAGGCCTTAGCAAACATGTTTTAGGCAGTGTCTGAAGGGTAAACCCCAAAATCTGATAGTATACGTTTTCTAGGTGAAGCACTTGGAGCTGTACTAAAAGAAAAATACAAGAATTAGGATTAGTACTTTAGTTAGAATTCCATAGCAGGTAGGCGGATAATGGTGAGCAAGAAGAAATGCTTTGTGTGGGAAGAATCCCGTGTGGAAATAGTGCCGTGCATTCCCTGTCTCTCCAGCTCGGCTCTCCCCGGCTCGGAGCGCGTGTCCAGCGCTCGGCTCCTGCGGGCTCCTGTGACAGCAGAGGGCAGTGCAAGGCAAGCAGCCGCCCTGCCAGCCCTGTCCCCGGCTGGCGCACACCTTCCAGCCTTCGGTGGGGCTCTGCCGGTGAGACGGAGCAGGGCAGGGGTCGCACCCTCTGCTCGCTGTGATGGGCCAGCCCCAAACTCAGCACTGATCCATTGTTCCAGCGAGCGGGAGCGACGGTGCTCAGCGGGGAGAAGCAATCCGCTGCTAGGGGGTGGAGGAGGTAAAACACGCATCGGAAACTCCGCTGAAGAATCGGCGTCGTTTGAGCTGGGATAAATTAGTTGTTTTCCCTGCCTGGCCCCTGTGACAGGCTCGCCTTGTTCCAGCCGGCTGTATTTATCATTCAGCTCACTGACTGCTCAGGTGGGAAGTCCACAAGAGAGAGGGGAGATAAAGACTAAATGCTCAAACATGTTGGCAGCTCCAAGCCCGTATGGAAATCTTTGACTGCTCTTTCAGTGCACAAGCGACACAGAGCAAATCCTGCTGGGAAGAAATGATCATTTCACTACACCAACACCATTTGTTGTGCTGGTGGTCACTCTTAGAAAATTACTCAAGGAGAACCTCTGTGTATTTACTTTCCTGTTTAATTGTGTGTAAGATTTTCTGTACATAACGCATAAGCAGAAATCAGTCTCACTATTGGACCCCGTTTTCATTGTTTTTTAAATGAGCCTGATTCCTTGAGCATATTTCTGTTAACATCTTTAAAAAGAAATAATTGCTCATATGGTTCTTTGAATTTCATATCCAGTAGGTAACACTTCCTCCTCAGACCTTCAGCAATGGAAGTCATCACTTGCGCTTGGGGTCAAAACTTTATTCGGATTTTATTCATATGAAGCCTGTTGTGATCAGATTTAATTTAAAGAAGAGATTTCTTTAAGTAGAGCAAGTACTAACTAAGGTTAGAAGAACATACTGATTATGCATTACTGATCTGAATTGAGATAGATATAAGCAAGCAATTTTCCCGGGGAATTAAATTAGTTATGTATTAGATCTGGATCTTTTCATTGGGAGTCTCTTGTTTGTTTGACCTGTGAAACCCTGGACTTAGCCTTTTTTATTTTTTAGCAGTTCTGTTCCAGAACACAAGGAAAAGATTCTTAATGCCCCTGAAGTGCAACTGGATGAAAATATCCCTCTCACCTTTAAGGTAAACTGAGTCTGCATTAGCCTGTCCCCATGTTCACATACAATTTTTCCTTTATAGTGTTTATTCACAAAATTTTTCCTCATTGCTCTTCTCAGACAGAATCTTTATTTTAACCAGTAGCAAGCAAATCACATTTCAATGATGACTTATGTTAATTTTAGCAGTAAGCAACCAAAGCTTTATTTATGTTAGCTCTGTAGAAATACAACATGGTATTCAGCAAAAATGCTGTTGCGGGATCTGTGTCACCTTTCAGGACAGTTGTGCTTTGTACCATTCTGTAATATAATTCGTTTTTTCAGTCTGAATCCAGCAGAGGGAGTTTTTTGGGTTTTGGTTGGACTCCTTTAAGTAGTGATGGCTTCCCTCCTATGTTGCACAGATACTGTAGTATGAGTTATTGTTGGTATCACCAATCTGAAGGGCAGGAAGGTGGTGCTGCCTTATGTCAGGGCAGAAGGTCTGGCAGTGGATGTTGAGGGGCAGGAGGATGCTGCATTAGTGGAGGTGTGGGAGAAAGCTGTACCATCAAATCTTGTGAAATCTCTTGGAGGAAGGACAGGGCAGTAGGATCCAGTGCAGACTTACCTGGGACTGCAGTAACTTTCAGACCAGTAGCAGACCAGCTGAGTTAATAACTATCTCTGTCCCAGCTCAATGACAATGCACAATAGCTGAACCCAAACACACCTTTTTTCTTTATATTTCCCTAGGATGTTTTCATACATGTCCACACTCTCACCTGTCATGCCTCTGCACAGTGTTCTAGCTGTTTACATATGTGGATTCCTTTTATTTGTAATTATAAGTGTATCAGCCCAGTAACTTAAATAATTCTGAATCTTTTCCCTTCCTCTCTGTTTTAAAACCATTTGCAGCTAATTTACTCAGGCCAGCTTTTGATCTCCATGTCACCTTGCCTGCTTCTCCCTGTCAGTCGTAGATTACATTTGGTCTTTGTACTTTGTGATTTGATTTTTGTTAGCTACTCCTTTTGTTCCTGTCTTCCATAGTGAGCCATGGGCATTACTGAGTTTGTCTTTTCATTGCCTAACTACAGAGGACATAAACCTTTCAACAGCAGAGTGCAGACTGACAGGGAATTAACCTCTTGCTTGTGGAACCAAGGAAATGTCCTGAGTCTGCTCCTCAGAGATGTTTCCTTGCTGTCCAAAGCCCTATTGTCAGCCTCTGTGCTATCAAAGGTGTGGGAATAATTAATTCTCAGCTTTGGCGTTTGGGTGGTTTTGTGGAAAAACAAAGCACACACTGTCTGAATTGATTTTAAGTAAGCAATTTATAAGTCTCTGAAGCTGCAGCTTCGATAAGAATTCCACCTCTACTTTCTTCCTTTAATTTGCTCCATTAAAACATGCCTGACTTCTCAGCACGCCTTTGGCACTTGCCTGTGCTCTGACTGGCTGCAGCTGAGCCTGCTGCCATGGCAGGGCACCTGAGTGAGATCTGATGGAAATGCACAGCCCTTACTCCCAGAGCAGCTGGCCCAGCTGCTGACAGCTCTGTACCGACCCATGCCTTGTCTTTTTCTTTTGTTTTAGAAGTTAATGGCCATGGCTTAAACAAGACCATTTCCCAGGATGGACCATTTATTCTGACATGGTCTCTGTGGTTGATTTTTGGGGGGTTCTTTGGGTTCTTTTGTTGTTTTTTTGGGTTTTTAGCTGCACAACACTAGGGTGCCTTCCTGCCATGCTGGAAGGTAGATGGCAATCTCTGGCCACTTGCCCAGTGTTGGATGAACTGCAGACTTTGTTACTTGTCTGTTCAGCAGTGGTAAAGTTTGGGTCAGATGCATACTGGTGCCTTGGCTCTCTGGTGACCACAGTGACCACTTCTCATGACCACTTGTCATGACTGACCTGATGAATCTCAATGCCCAACGTGGCCAGCAGTACCAGTGCCAGGGATTAAGGAAACTCACTCCTTCAGCCCAGGATCTCTCTTAATTTTGTGCTTCTCTGGCATGTTTTGTGGTCTGGGGGCTGATGCTTTGCAGAGGCTGTGGCTTTCCTGAAAGTAGCCCTGAGATTTCTGTGAACCTGGGAGTGTTTAGACCAAGAGGGCTGCACATTGCAGCCAGATCAAGGCAGCATTGCTCTGGTGCAAAGATCCACATCTCTCGAGGTTTCTGGAAGGGGAATTGCTATTGGTAGTCATCATACTGGTGGGTGACAGGCCCCAACTCCCTCTTTGGCTATTTCATATATGTGACACAGGGCACTCCCAGGGGCAGGAGCCAGGATTCCCATTGTGTGTGGGAGAGTGGGGGAAATCCCTGCACTGCACTGAAGACAAGGCTGTGAATAACCAGCTGCTGGGGAAGTTTCTGGAAGAGGTGCTGTAGCCCTGTGGTCTTGAAGTGCATGGTGCTCTGCACAGGTTTTTAGCTAAAAGGTTGCAGCTGGAGCACCTGGTGCTGGACCAGATCCATGGAAAGGATTAGCAACGTGTGTTACTGTATGTGGGTGTGATTCATGAGGGGTTTGAAAGGTACAGAGGGTTTCTTGGCACTTTGAAATGGCTGTTACTTTTTCCCTCTAAATAGGGGGATTGAAGATAATAGTTGCTCAGTTTGAAAAACGGAAATAGTTTACCTTTTTTAGTCTTGGTGCCTCAGATGCTCCATGGAAGCCGGTTCAGTCTCTGTTCACTTTGCACAGCATCGGTCATTCAGGTGACATTTCCATTTGTTTCACTGCCAGCTGAACAGCACCTTATGGGCTCTCAAGGAGCTGACTGAGTGCCCTGACTACAAGATGCTCCTTTTCCCTCTTTCAGTGCCAGAACTCTGAGCCAAACAGGCTGCTGAATGTCAGACTCGGTGGTAGACTTGCAGTTTAGCTGTTGTATTCCTGAGGAGGAATCTGGGGACAAACTCCTGACCTGGCATCACCACTTGTGCTTTAGTGGGTTTAATTCTACAAGCAATTTGTGTTGGTTTCACGTGCTAGGGGGGAGGGTTGGATTCGCCTCAGGGAAAGCACCACGAGGGGAACAGGAGGGGCTGTCCTGTCTCTGAGGGCTTCCCCTGTGGGCTGCAGGCACCAATCAGAGAGCTGATTTGGTGATGGACAGCTCGGGAAATCAATTGAAGGTTGTTTCGCCTTCACAAATCACATTGGGTTAAGTTAAATGGGTTCTTTCGGCTTCTGGCTCCTGGGAGGTGCAGTGGGCTCTGGCAGGAGCACCGGACCCCCGGCCCTGGCTCTGGGCTCGGCCTGGGGTTTGGCCTGGCCCCGGCCCCGGCTCTGGCTCTGGGCTCGGCCTGGGGTTTGGCCTGGCCCCCCGGCCCCGGCTCTGGGCTCGGCCTGGGGTTCGGCCCGGCACCCCGGCCCTGGCTCTGGGCTCGGCCTGGGGTTTGGCCCGGCACCCCGGCCCTGGCTCTGCGGGGGGCCAGGCCCAGCCACATGGTCCCGGTCCCCCCGACCGCATGGCTCCAGGCAGCCCCACGCGGCCCGGGCTCGGCTCTCCATGTGGCATGGCTGAGCGGGGGGGATCGGGGAGCCACCAAAGGCTCTCCCTTCCCCCCTCCACTCCCCGTTCTGAGAGAAGAGGCCTCCAGCTGCCCATGTGGCTTTTTCACAATCTGGATACAATTCTTAACTTCTTTATACCTGGATAAGATCCTCGATCTCCTGAGCTTCCCTGAATGAGAAGAAATAAAGCATGGACGCTACACAGGTCAGTGGAATGAAGATAAAGTTCTTGGTGGGAAGAGATTTAAAAGATGCAACTGATAAGTAGCTGAAAACCTTTTTTTGTGGCTAAGGGGATTGTGACTACATTAAAATTCTTTTAAACTGTGAAATATACTTGGGGAGGTTTGGTTGCTTGAGAAGAAGACTTTTTGCCTCGGGGAAATGGAATATGGGACTGGAATATGAACAGAGACATTTGATAGAGAAGGAGATGAAGAGAACTTTGTTTTTCAGCAGCCTGCCTTTAAAAGTGGTGCCTCAAGTGTGTAACATAACCCATAGCACAGCTCTGGGAGGAGAGTCATAATCTGCAATATTTTCCCGGGCGGATGTGGACTGTGAAGGTGAAGACACCCCTTAAGCCATAACTGAAAAAAGGGACTTTTCTCTCTTAAGTGAACTGAAATGATTATTTGGGTGGATAACTGACTGAAGTGTTTTCTGTATGATGTTGTTAAGGAATGTGAAATGAAGGGAGGAGGGAATAATCTAGGAATCTTATTCTGAAGTCTTTTTTTTTGTGTTATTAATAAATTTCTTCTTGTATCTTTTTAAATTTTGAGCCTGCCTTGTCTCTACTCCCAAATCCTATCTCTAAAAGAGATTAAATATATTAAAATTGGCAAAACCCAAGTCACACTGTGACACAAGTGATCTGCTCTGTGCAAATAGCTGGTGCTGGGTGTCCTAAACCAAAGTGGAATGATTCCTGTCTAATGTGAGCATTCAGTGGACTTGCTGTCTGTATTTGTGTATAAATGATTTTGCATCATGTTAATGAATCGTGAATGGCCATAGTTTATTCCTCTTTTCCAGAAGGTTCTGCCACAGAAAAACAAACGCATTTTTTTTTTCCTCAGGTACAATGAGCTTGCTCACCACTCTCTGATAGCTTATTAATGAGTTGTGGCTGTGAAAATTAGGGATGCAGCCACTTTCAGGCAGGTTCATGAGCTGTGGTGCTTTGCTAAACCCCAAAAAGATGTTATTTTTGGCAATGCTAGAGACATTATGAAAGAACATCAAAGATCATTAATGCATCTTTTGTAAACACTGTTTCTTACTAATCTCTGTGGTCTGCTTCTGGCTGGATAAAAGCTGCCCACTGAGATTCCTGCTTCAGCTGGTGCCCCTTTGGGGTCCAATAAGTGTGAGGCTTCTGAGCTGGTGCTCATTACTATTAATTAAGGAGCAGCTCTGTTCTTGGCAGGCTGAGGCACAGTTTCATGAATCAAATGCAACTGTTCTGAACTGATCAATGAGAGCCTGTTGCTTTCTAAAACTGGAACCACTGGTTTATGATATAGTGATTTTGGGTTACTTTATTTATAAGTTAATTTGCTATATGATCAGCCATAAAAGGGGTCCAGGAAGATCCCTTTCTCTTAACAATCATTGCCCTATAATTGTCCTTCACTTTCCATTTTTCTGATTTGGAGGCAGATGTGTAATTTTTAATTGTTTGGTTTTTTTTTTTTCTCAGCTTTGGGAGGTGGTGACTGAACGGATCTCCAATTTATTTATTGATTTGAGTTCACAGCTCTAAATTATTCTTTTATCAGCCTTTATTGCTGGTTCTTCTCCTGGCTCATGCAGGAAGCTAACACTTTTTATTTTTTTCTTTTTTAAAGAAAGAATTAGTAGAAAAAAGTAAAGTAAAGCAGCAACTGAAAGTTTTGAGCTGATGCTCAGCTGAGTTCTTGTCTTTTCCAGAAGTTGTACTCAGGAATGAGCACAGCTTGTATGAAGGAGCCAAGGGCAAGTCACTTCTGGAGCCAAGAACTGAAGGATCAGATCATAAATTCAGGCTGACTAAGTGTTTGCTAAAGTTCTTTACCAGAAGGTCTTAATATCCTTCCTGATAGACTGTGGTGGCTTCTGTGCATGCTGTTTATCATGCTGACTTTGGGACCCATAAAGCTGCTACCTGAAGCTCACTTTGAACTCTTGCAGAGCAGAGTTTTCTCAACACAACTGCAGCTGGACTGTTCAGAGAGGCTGAGCAGTGCTGGGGCCCTGTTTCAATCCATACTATTCCCTGCCCTTTATTTGGGGGCTGTTACTGGTCTTGCAGAGTGCAGGGTGGTCCTGGAACATTTGAACTCCCTGCCCTACCTTTTGGGGAATTAGGAGAAGAGAGTCTGAGAAGTGGGGGAGAGAGAATCAACATGGACATGGCCCATCTGGAAAGTGGCAAGGATTTCCCCTGCCATCAGCAGCGTTCCAGCTGTGGGGGGACCAGCTGTGCCAACCCCTTGCTTGAACAGGAAGAGGAACAGGCAGAGAGATCTCTCTGCTGCCACCAGCAGCTGCATTCCTGGGTTGAGTGCCAGAAGATGATGCTGCTGAGCTGGAGACTGCCGTGTCATTGAACAGCATTTTGTGAGAGCTCCTGCTGCAGTGGCCAAGCTGGGTCACTCTTGGTGGGAGCTTGGTAATTAAATCTTGTTTTTTCCACCCCTCGCATGCATGTAGTAATTAAAATAGCTTGTAATTAATGGGGACTGGGGCAGGAAATCAACTGGAACCTGTCAATTTGAGCTCTGTTCTGATGGTGAAGATTTACTCAGCCAAATAGCTGGTTTTCTTTTACAGCTTTTATGGGTCACAGCTGTACCTGGCCCTGTGAATAGCCAGTGAGGCTTGGCATACTCCCCCTGTCTGGCCAGGGGGAAAAGCCTGAACTCATTAAGGATTTTAACTATCCCAGACATTTCATTTTACCTGCTAGTCTCTGAGACTGCCACTCTAGTGATACAAAAATATCTAGTTTGTGGGAGAGAATCCTTGATTTAAACACATGTATATTTCCTTTAGCAATGAGAAAAGCTACTAAAATAATAATTAAAATAAAATCCATTTGTGTTCTCAAAGGGGTGTATGTTTATGTGACCCTGAATGGAGCCAAGGGTCTTTAGAAATCATGGTAAAAAAACACTCCAAAGAATTTTTCTGCTGTAAAATAACCATGAAAATTATGCCTAATTTTTCATATTTTGGTGGTTTTCTTCCCTTTTTGCAACAGACGCAAAAAAAAAAAAAATTCTCCATATTTGTAGGAGCCATAGCTTGCAGGTTCAAATGGCTCCTGTGTTTGGAATCATTCCTGGCCTCCTCAGTAGTCCTTCAAAAACTGAATAACCAACCCTCTCAGGAGGAGTGGCCACAGTGAGGTCTCTGCTGTGATCTTTCCAGGAACCTGCTGCTTCAACAACAACCTGAATTTGTACTACACAAATTTTACAACGTTGTTCCCAGCATCCAGAAGTCTGCATCAATCAGGGGAATTGATTTATAAATAGGTTAAGAAAATAATTGAACTGTATTGGCCAGAGACAAATCAGGCTCCAAGACAGTGGGAGGAGGAATGTAGATACTGCATGGGAGTGGACAGACTTGTCAATAACTGAGACAATTGCCCCACTGAAGTGACATGTCACTCTCTGGGGTTTAAGAAGTGTTACATTGGAAGGCATCCTCCTGCTCTAAGTGGTCCTGAGACCCAGCTGACAGGATGGCCTTAGCCATGACATGCACTGCACATCTTCCAGCTGCTGACTGCCTGCCAGAGATGCTTGGAGGATCCACCCTGTCCTGGCAGCTGCTTAGGCAGTTTTAACAGGCTCAGTGTCAAATTGCAGGGTGCAGTGGCAAAGAGCCCAAGCCAACCTGCCCTGGAAGAGCAGAATAAACTGCTGCTTCAGAAGCCTCAGTAGCTTCTCCCACATCTGGGAAGCCCTGCAGAAGAGTAGTGTTCTGTGTAATGAGGCATGAAGGGGGAGCTGCCAGACTCTTCCTCAATGTCTTTTTAGAGCTGCTGGCTTTACAACAGCCAAACTCAGCTCATGTATTCCCTCCTGTCCCCTTTCCTACAGTAACTCATTGCTCAGCCTGCCCTCCCTCCTGCCGGCTGCTGAACCGCAGAGAGACACCTGAACATGGAGCAGGGAGCTTTCAAAGCCTTTTTAGGGGTTTGAACTGCTCACTTCCTGCTGTTCCTAATGGAGCCAAGCAGTTAAATGCTGAACTTGAAAGCCCGAGAGGTCGGAGGCAGTTAAATTCCAGGCGTGTGGTGCTCCGAGCTGGTCCCTGTGCGCAGCAGGAGCAGTGGTGAGTGCTCAGTACACAAGCTGCCTGTCTGCTGAGCCCCTCCTCAAGCCTCTGTGACACTGATATATTAGCAGGGCCATCGTGCTGCTCAAAGTACCAGCCTTGTCCTGACTGCTGCGGGAAGGGAATGCCCAGCACGAGTTTATCCAGGCAGGCGTGGTCCTAGCAAGTGCAACCTTCTGAAAACAACTGAATACGGACTTGCTTTCAGTGAGTTTTCTAATTGGAAAGTGTCCTAACCAAATATGAAGTGAACTGGAGGGATCTCAGCTGCTGGATGAATGGCAGAGAGGCTGTTTTGTGGTATAAGCTGGAAAACAACTTTTCTAGGGGAAGAATATTTACAGGTTAAATCTGTACCTTATTAGCATGGACTGACTCGATTGCAGAAGCACTTGAATAGGAATTTATGTGAAAGGGTCAAGTAAGACAGATGGCTTTAGTGAAGAATTTATGTCTTTAAATTTTTTAATTTGCTAAGTGCTTTTTTAAAAGAATTGCCTTTTAATTCTACTCTTCCTATGGAATTTCTCTCCAAGGTTTTTACAAGTAATAATTGTTATCTCAATTTCAGCCAGCTACTACTTTTAACTGGCTGAAATGTGTATTGCCTTGTGATGCATTCCTTGTTTTGCAGTCCTAATTAGACTATTGAAAGAGTTAATAGATGCTCATTTCAGATGCTGCTTTCAACATCTTAATTGCAGTATAACTAATTCAAGCCTGTGTGAGGTATACTTATCAATGTAAGGTAATAAAAGCAGTCTGGAAAGTGCTAGTAAATGTTTAAAGGATCCTCCCTGTGATTGATATTACTGATCTTTTCAGTTTGTGTAGGAGTCATCAGTGGTCAGTTCTGTATTGACAGGTTAAATCTGGTGATTGACACTGTGTGACCTTCCTATCCCCAAAAGCTACTCGATTTCCTTTTGGATTTTGAATACTTGGGTACTTCCAGTGAAGTCTTTGTTTGATTTTGTTATTATTCTCAGTTCTGGAATGAAAATAAGTGCTAGAATCTTACTCCATCTTATTTGGTGTTATTTTTATATGTGTACAGTTTGTTCTGTTCATGGACTTCACAGAATTCAGTGGAAGATGATATATCCACTCATATATGGGGATATTTAAAGGAAGAGGATGCTGAAGCACTTCAGTTACTACCACTATTTCAGACATTTTCAGACATTTTCAGATATTTTATCACTGGTTTTCATTGAATATTTCTTGCCATTTTGAAATCATAAAGAGAACTTTTATAAAGAATGATAAGACAGGAGATAGCAACTTTCTTTAGCCTTTCAATCATGCATATTTCTTAAAAGAAAAAATGTATTGCTGCTGGCTTTAGCTTTTACAAGCTTGATGGTGGGTACAAATAAGATAGAGATTTAAAACTGTGTCAAAGTAATATGACTGAACAAGGTTAAAGGGTCAAAAGGAGAAATGTTAATTTTCAGTGTTCAATTAATCACCCCTTAACAAGCTGATGATGTGCTCTTTCATTCACAAGAAGAAACTGCTATTCACCTTGAGGGACTCAGAGCTGAGCATCCAACCAAACAAGAGGATAGGGCTTTACAACTCTGCCACTCTCACTGTATCACCCTGAGCAGCAACTGAGTGTAGCTTACTCTGTGTGAGCCTCTACACGTGCTTCCCATTTGCCTCTGCTTTTAGTCCTGGATTTGGTTCAAGGGACTGACTCTGGCATAAATTGGTTGTTCTCCAGTCTGTGGAGTACCTGTTCCTGTGATTTTAGCTGCTGCCACTGTTGGCATGGCTGGACTCTGTCTTAGGGCTGACAGCATTGTCAGGCCCATGTCTGAAATGGCATGGATCTGCTTTCCCTCTTCCAGATGTGTTTCACCAGCCCTCAGCCAGTGCTCCCGATTTTCCCTGAGTTTTGTTTCTGCAAACTAAATTGACCAAATTATGCTCAGGGACCCAGGCTTGCTAATTAGTTTTAGATTGTGAAAATCTGCCAACTGAATAAAACCCTTAACAGCATTTTGGGCCATTCCCCTGAATTTAAATCTTAACTGTGGTTAGCACTGTGATACACCAAACTTGCCACCTTTAGATTCCCATCTGAAGTGTTTGTGGGCTGATCCTGTGTCACTAATGAATGTGTTTTGCTCCATGAGGCCGGGGTCCATGTGCTGATCTATCATCTGTGCCAATCCTTTCATGGACAGCTGTTTGCAGTTTAAACCTATTTTTCTGATCAGTGAAAGTGCTGCCTAATGCACAACATCTCCCAGTCTGTGGCATTTATGCTGCTGTGATGAACAGTCCTTAATTCCAAGTTAATGAATCGATGTTAATGAGCACTCATTGTCCACAGACGCCCACTCCTTCAGAGGGTGGAGAGAACAATCTCTTAACATCCCAGCAGCCACAGGAGGCACAAGGGAGTTCTGCTTGTCTACAGCTTTTTGCTGGAAGCTTCTCAAAGTATTCTTTTCCCTTACCTTGTGCTGACTCCAGCATTTCTTTGTTGTGCCTTCCTTGAAGCACTTTTAGCTGGCATGGGCACGTAGGTGTCTAACACACATCCAGCCATGGCCTCTGTGCTTTGTCAGGTGCTTTGTGAGGCTGTGGAGCTGCTCTGTGCCTGAGGTTGGCTTTCTGATTTCTGCTGTAGTCTGATGATCCTGGTGAGGAGCTCTGCAGGGCAGCTCTGGATTTGCTGGAGAGCTCTGTACAGGAAATTAAAACTGCTTTCATAGCTTTGGTAATGGGACTCTTTGGGAGGTGCTGCCAAAAGAGATGAGAAATCTGCACCCAGAGCTACGTCTGGAGGATTGGAGGGAGTGCCCCAGAAGACCTGGGCTTGTGGAGCTGAAGGTTCAGGTGCAATGTGTCACAGGGTGGAAGGGAGCGACACAGCCTGTTTGAAACTCCCTCCTGCAGCCTAATATGCTATACAGGAAAGCACTCTGGAGAAGTTAGAAATGCAGTATATAAAACAAGAGAGCACTCTGGTTCTGGGTGGGATGAAACAGCTTTCACAAGCCTTGTCTCATGCTTTGCATGAAGGTTTAGTGCACATCTTAACCTGTGCTAGGACTGAGAGTGCTGACTGTTTTAGACACTTGCATCTCCTTGTTTCAGCAGTGAGCACTTCCTGGAGTAAGGGGTCCTTTTATTCTCCACAGAAACAATATTTTCTCTAATAAAAGAGTTCTGGATGCATGTTTATAAAGGGCAAATCTCCCTTGGTTTTATTCTAAAATATTTATTTTTGGGGTTGTGCTTTTCTGTCCTAATATCCTGAGCTTGGTTTGAAGAATGAAAGTTCATGATCCAGTTGCATTGACTTGCAGAGAAATAACTCTTCCCTATACCAACTCACAAGGTGTAAAAAAAAACAAAAAAGAAAAAAGAGATCTGTGAAACTTTTTTTTCTCCTTACTGAGCTCTATTAGCAAGTATCTGAGTAGTTCTACAGGTTTTGCCCCATTTTCTGTGCCCCCAGATCTTTGCAAATCTGCTTAGAGGAGACTTCAGTAAGGAAGGTTAAGAACTGCCTGGTAAGTGATAGTGTGTAGTCAAAGGCTGCCTCAGTCTGTTTACTTTTTCTTCATTTTTTGGGGAAAGAGAAAGGAGCTGAGCTCCAGCAGTGATGGAAACGAACACTGTTAAATGAGGGACCATTATAAACATCAGTGCTTAAAAGGAAGATGGACAGTGAGACTTGACTATCTCTTATAGACCACAATTTTGTAGGCTATTCAGAATGTATTGATTGCCAAGAAGTCATCTCTGAGCCAAGTGGATTTCTTTTTCTTTCTTATTTTCAGTTCCATATTTATTGTTGCAGTAACAAAGATTGTGAGAACAGCTAACAATCTTGTTGCTGCACTGGAGTGAAGCCAGAAGGGGCCTTTATTACTCTGTTTTTCTACTTGTTCAAGTGGCAGGGAGGCTGTTTCCAGCAGGGCATATCCATATCTATTTTCTCACTTCATGCTTAGTGCAGTTTTTAATTGTGAAGTTGCAATGTTTTTGCAGTGTGAGGTAGGTCATGTATTGCTGTGGCTCTACTGCTTAGACCTGGGGTTGTCTGAGCAGATAGAAGGACCAGGCCTTGCCTGCATGTGCACTGGAAAACAGACAATTAGAGACAAGATGATGGTGGTGGGATGGCAGTGAAGATGGAAGTGGCACTGAGGGTTCTTTCAGTCTGCCTTGCTGTGGGCTCAACTATGAAAAGACCATATTTCAATGTGATGGCAGGGAGAGCATTCAAAGGACAGAGCCAAAACCTTCCTGAGGTGTTTAGGAAAAGGATGCATAGAGACAAATTACAGCAAGGGAAATTCTCATTAGTTAATTAGGAAAGAAAAATTGATCATGAGGGTGGTGAAATATTGAAATAGGTTATCCTGAGAGCAAGCTCAGCTGAGTAACCTGACCTCAGAGCACCTTGCATTGAGGGTGAGATTGCACTTAGCTCAAGACTCCTCCTGTACTTATTTTTTCTATATTTTTTGTTTATAAATTTGAGTTCTTGTGCCTTTTGGAGAAGTAATGTGAAAGCCCACTTGAAAAAAAATCACGTTATCTTTAATGAAGCCTGCTTGTGCCTCCTGAGCAATCCTGAGGGAACAGCCAGTGAGAAGAGTGAGCTGATGCTGTGTGGTGTGAGCAGGCTCCAGATGTTCATTCCATAAGAATTTCTGTGATATTACAAATTTGGCTGAGATAAATCACAGTGCTCCTTGAAATCCAGCAAATAACAAATCCCACTGTATTTTTAGCCCATACTAGCAAGAGGCAATCACCCCCCCCATAGTTAAACACATCCCTGAGGCAACTTCCCCAGCATTAAATACAGCCCTGTGCTGCCTGTGGCTACTCCCTGCACACTGCAAATCCAGGAGAGGGGAGGTTTCTCTTATTTGTAGATATGCAGTAAAATACATCAGGAGCATCAGTGGGCACCATGCAGAAGGAACACTGTGGCACAGAAACAATCACATACTTCCTGGATCTGGTGAAGTAGCCTGGGCTGGGTATGTCAGGCAGAGCAGGATGGTGTGGCTGAGCTGGCATGCTGTCCCACAGTGCTGCCTTGAGCACTCCTACTGGGAAATTAGTTTCTTATGACTGCTTTCTCTGTTCCCACAGTGAAGGTAGCGTGGAGGCTGTCCCTCTGAACAAAGCTCCTCAGTAGCAGGTGAGTCTCACTCTGGGGTGGAAGGAGGTGTGCTGCCTCTGTGCCAGAAAGCAGCAGGACTTGAGGTGATACCACCAAATCTAACTGAGAGATGTGGAAACAAAACAAGCAGTGGGGGTGGGGGGAAAATCACTAATTCCAAACCATAGCCTAAATCAAAGGAGGGGGGTGGTGGGAAAGAGTATATTTGTTGTGGACAAGTTCTGGTCTGGAATTTCTTTTTTTGGATGTGTTGGTATGGGTGGGGCAATGGATCATGAGGCAGAAACCATAACTGTAATATGGTTTCTATGTTGCTGATTCTGCATTCAAATCACAGAGCACTTAATCATTGCCAGCTATAGAGAACTGTTGACTTCCAGGCCATTAGCAAAATGACATAATGTCCCAGACAGGAAATAAAACATCCTTTGGAACTTTTCAGGTCGGGTAAAACAGCTGAGGCTGGGTCCTCTGAAGGCTTCCTGCAGCTGTGAGGTAGCTGGCACTGGATTCAGCATCCTCAGCTTCTAAATCAGCCCTGGAGCAAGGGGGCTGGAGCCCTGGCCCTGCCACTGTGTGCCTGGCAGGGGCTGCACGGCTCTCCCACCTCTGGTGGCACACAGGGCTGGCAGCAGGAGACAAGCAGCCAAACCAGTGTTGCCTGGGCTGTCAGGCTGGTCTGCAAACCAACACAGACTGCCTGTAACAGCCTTTTCCTGAATGTTTTCAACATGTTCATTTACTTGTTTTGGCCTACAAAGCATAAAAAGCAGCATCTTCTTCCAGAAAGAAATGCTTCTGTCCTGTTTTCAGCTGGAATAGAGTTAATTTCTTCTTGGTGGCTGATAAAGTGCTATGTTTTGGACAATTTGTGGTTTAGACTTTATCAACCTTTGATGTTTTTTACTTGCTGTGGGAGTTGGAATGAGAACCAAATATAAAACTTTTCTTGACACATTTTAACCACAGCTGCAGTTTTTTATTAGGCAATGGTAAATAAATAGTATGTTGCAGCAGGGGTGGTTTTGTAGTTGGTGATTTTCACTTATTTTTCAGTTTCTCAGCATTCAGACACACTCAGCATTTTGGAAAGCTGCACAGTATTGTTATTGGGTTTTTCCACATCATTTTAATAATAACACCTTATCTTCAAGCATCCTGTCTTTGTCCCATCATTGTGCGATAGTTTCAAACCATGGGAAGACCCTCTGCCAGTATTAATGGCAGGTTTCAGTTCTGTGGAACTGCTCTGCATGCTGGAAGAGATGAAGGTGGAAAAGGGCAAAACTGATTTCCCAGCTATGTTTTGCTGTGATGTGCTCAAATTTCTTCTGTGGCACTTGGAATCAGGACTCAGCAGCAAAGAAAAGGAGCAGAGAGGTGTGTGCACACACGTGGGTAATGAGGGTGGGCCAAAATCTGAGGATACCTGGAGTTAAACATTATATTTACAGTGTGTAGGACAGGTTTTGCTTTTAGATGTTCCTGTTTTGCTGCCTGTTTTTGCCTTTGTCTCAGAGAGCAATGGATGACAGAATCCTTGCTACTTGAGAGAATGAATTTCTTTGTCTAAATTTTGTCATTTAACATAATAATATGCAGCCAAAGACAGTGGATGTGATACAGCTTTCTGGGAATTAATAAATACTTAGCAGAAATATGTGGGCTGTGCTTCTACAAAGCTTATTTGTATTTCAGACCAGGATAGGAGCAAGTTCACAATTATTCTTGCACTACAGCTGTCTTGTCTCCTTGTGAACAAAATTCCCATGTCTTTTCTTGCCCCTTCCTCTACTGTGTCTCTATGACAGTTCCTCTGCTGGGGAAAAGAGAAACCTTGGACTTGTGTTTGCATTAAAGATTTTGTCTTACATTTGGACCAGCTTTCCTTTGCAGAATTCTTTACTCCCTCTGCTCTAAAATACCAGCATTTCCCTTCCCTTGGACTTGTTTCTTTTGAAGAGCATTTTGCAATGTTACATAGAAGAATGCCACCCAAAATTAAACAGTGTGGAATTGCCTCAGTGTATTGCTCATCTTGCAGCCCAGACCAGGTTATGTTCTGGCCAGGAACAAGGCAATGACATGAGAACCTAGAGCTGACTGTACAGTGTTATTTTTTATTATGGACACAATAATAGGCTCAACCTTCTGCCAAATGTCCTTTCTTTGCCACACCCTTCTTACCTTCTTCTGTTTGTATAAGATTAGTGAAGAATACAGAATGTTTAATTAAGCTTAATTGCACGACAGCTTAAAAGTGGGAAGGTAATTACTCATTTAATTATTGTGCTGCTTCGTGCTTAAAGTGTGTGTATAATTGCTCTTTTTATAAGGACAGTCAACTTTGCAAGCTTGCATGAAATTAAAACAGCCCCCTACCTTTTTAAAATGAAACTAAGCAAGGAGAGAGGTGCATTCTGTTACCCCAGGCATTCTCCCTTCTCCTGTCAGTTTTGAACAGTGTTGCCCTCTATGACATTTTACACTGGGAAGGACTGTAACATTAATCACATAATCCATTCTCTTTTGTCTATTTTTCATTTACAGTTGTAGAACATGCTGAGAATTTGGGATTGCAGACATGCCAGCGTAAATTATTATTTCCTGCACTGTCTTCCTTAATTATTTCTACACTGGCAACCCAGTATATCATGGAATTTGAATGTGTTATACAGTCAAAGGTTAAGTGACTCCTAGTTATGAGTGCTAATAGGGAGAGACTTTTCCAGTGTGAACAAGGATTGTCAAAGGTGTTTAAACAACTGCTCTTCTTTGCAACACTTCAATTCTCTTCTGCCCTGACTAGTACTGGCAGTGAGGCTGAGATACTGAGGTTGGGCAATCCAATAACGCCTGGAGCATCTGCCCATGATGTCCAGAGGATGATTTCCCTGTAGAAGTCACCAGAGTGGAATGAAGGAGAAAGCCAGCTATTCAAACACAATCACTTCTGTAATTGCAAGGGGAATCAGTCCCAGGTAGTTGCAGGCTCTAAAAGATCATTTTTTGTTTAAATAGCAAACAGTTAGATTATATGAAATCCCAGTGCAAAAGTCCCTCTGTAGCCATTAGGCAAGCCACAGAATTCCCCAAACTCTCTCAAGGTTACTGTCAGATTAATTTCTGTGTTGATGAGTTCTTTTCCCTTTCCCAAGTGAGAGGTGATGGGGCTTGTGTGTGGCAGGGGAAGTTTTTGGGGAGTTGGTGCTTTTCTGTGGTGGCTGATGTGACACAGCTGTTTTATTTCTCCTGCCAGAGAAGTAAAGAGCTGGAGCTGCAGACACCCAAAGGACTGGGAAGGTCACTGCTCTGTGCCTCCAGGCACTTTTCCTGCTTTTGAGGATGGGGTGATCTGGGTGACTCAGGCCTGTCCCCTTGGTGCAGCCCAGAGCCCCTATGGGACCTCTCCTGTGCAAGGGAGATTTTTCCTTGTCACTGCCAGCACTTTCAGCCTTTCCAGTCTCTGTCTGTATCCCTTACACATCTCCCATCCTCTGGTACCCCAGAGCTCCTCCACTGTTTGAGCATTCCTCCTGCAGCTCAGGTTTTGTTTCTGAGTCAGTACATGAAGGAGATGATTTGGCCTTTCAGTAGCTCTTTGGGAGCTGCTGGCATTCAGACCATACACTTCCCACCGTGAATCCTACAGCTGTTATGGAAACTTTTGTCAGCAAGATAAAGTTTAGTGATAAGGCAGTAAGTACATTTATGGCATAAGCACCAGAGTAAGAAAATTTTAGTGAAAATACATGACATCTTTTCTTGCCTCATCCTTTTACTGCTGTCAGAGGGGAAAATACATGATGTTTCCTTGCAAGAAAACAAGAAAGCACCAAACCTGATATTTGGATATTTCAGCTTTTGTCAGATGAGAGAGCTGTAGGTACTTATTGCCCAGTGATAAGGAATTTCTACTAGCCTGTCTGCTGGGGAGATGGAGAGGCAGGATTTAGAGGGTGGGGACCTGGGAAAGCAAGTTTCCCTGCATGGTCTGGAAAAGAGAGTGGGTAGTTGGCATTAAAAGTGGGATAGGGGAAGAGAAGGAATCCAGAGTCAGTAGGAGTCCTGATGTGTAGAGACAGGGAAATGACTGCTTTGCTCAGGGCTGTGCCAGCCTCTGGTGAGGCCCAGAGCTGCTGGGAGAAGCGTTCTGGATAAGACACTCCATTACAGCACTGACTCCTGGCCCCACAGCATATAGCCAGTTCTCTGCTGCCTGCAAGCCAGCATCTCCCAGCTCCTGATGGGCTCTTTTGGGAGATGTCCTCTTTAAGGCAGAGCAGAAATGTAATGCCTGGCAGGGCGTAATGTTTACAGCCTAATAATGCTGTTAAATCCGTATTAAAGTTTTTGTCTAGGAGAAACTGTGAGGAGGAATAGAGAGATTTTGCAGTGGAAACATGAATTTTTAAATTTTATTTTCGATTACCTGGAATAAAAGCATAGCCATGGGGTATGCAGAGGTGTGGGAGCAAGAGAAGTTGTGCTTAGTGAATGATGAGGTAATGAGGTAGCTTTGGGCAGAATTGACCAAAATGAGTGACATGTGAATGTCATTAATGCCATTTATGTTGAATTAACCTCATATAAAACCTGTTTGGGTAATCAGCTGCTTCATTGGATGAGCATCAAGTGATCTTGATTTTCTTCCACCTGCCACCTGAACGTCATCTGCTGATTTGGAACACCAGATAATCAGGTGCTAATTTCATCAGCTATGTGGCCTGGGCATTTATAGTCTGGAAAGTTCTGTTGACCATTCAAAGGCTGTGTTTCTCTAGGTTTGGATGTTTTATTTATAATTAAGTATCCTCTGCTGTGTTTAAAAGGACCACCTCTCTCTAGGTATCTGTGGGACACAGTGATTGCTTGGTGTGGGTGGGTACAGCATGGCAGCATAAAAAATTACAGGCAAAGTACAGGAGTTGGAAATGTGCTTGAAGGCTTTGCCTGAATCCTCAATTTGACTTGTTTGAACAAATGGGGTTTATTTTTTTTCAGGGGAGAAATAATTAAAATCTTTCTTAATGGGTGTTTTGCTGATGATAATAGTGTCACAGAGTCAATAAAGTTAATATGATTTTTAGCTAAACTGTGCTAATCCTACAGGCTTTTTCTCCCCCTCCCTCTTTTTTTCTTTTTTTTTTTTTTTTTTTTTTTTTGTAATTTGGTGCAAAGAAGAAATCTGTACCTCAATTGAAGTAGCAAAATGGCAAGTAAGACTTTTTTCTTCTTCCAGGAAAGGAAAATTTTCTCTTATGCTTTATGCTGAAAGTACAAAAAGAAGTTGATAAATTCAATGCCATAATACTAGTAATTTGCTTTCTTGGAAATGTCACCCAGACTTACTAAAAAATCTTGAGTTAAAAGACCTATAGAAAGAAGTCTTAATAGGTGTTTTTATCATTATTATACACGGTTTCCTCAAAAATGTAGGAATAACATGTTGGAAAAGGAAAGGTCAAGCAAAAGCAGTTCCATGTAACTTTGTTCTTGGAAAGCACAAAGCATAACTGGAATTTCCAGCACTCCTCTGGAGGTGGGTCCAGTTACCTAAGAGTCTGAAAGAGTGTGAGAGATGGGATGTGTGATGACAGCCTTACTTTCCGGGAGAAAATGGATTAATCTTGCTCAATGACTTCTGAGAAGTGAATTCACTTTATAATTTCTGTTCTTATTTTACTTTTTATCCTGAAAGATTTCAGGAACGCCTGAAACTTTCTGCTGAAAAGCTCTTGTATATGGGAGAATGCACAAACATAAAAAGCTGGAAACAAATCAATTTACACTACAACTCCTTGGGTACAGCAGCTTGGCAGAATTAGGTGTTAGGTTTCCCAGATGCTGCTGGCCTGGAGGGTAAACCACACTTGCTGCAGTGTGGTTATTGGTGCTGGCCAGGAGAAGCTGGCAGAAACTGCAGTGCAGCAGGAACACTGGAGGTGATTTGTTGAGGGAAGGAGAGGTTTTTCAAAGGGCAAGTACTTACAAAGATTAAATGTTACAGAGCTTGATCTGCAGCTGGTAAACAGGAAAATGCCAGGGTGATATTTCTGATGTGAATGTCTCTGCAGATTAACAGTAATTAAAGCTGGTCTTAGTCTGCTTGGGGCTCTCTTTTTCCTCAGTGTCCACATGCTTAGCCATTAATGTGAAGGATCAAGTCTATTAATACCATTTAAAAATAATGTCTGTATTTTTTTTCCCTGTGAAAACTCTATCAGGTTATGGATCAAGTCTTTACTGTGTAAACCCAATTGCTCCAGTGACACCTCCTCTATCATCATTCTTCTTTTTAACTGCATCTCTCATTTATAATCCCATATATTTATGACATATCTTGCTTAAACTTCCCCATGCACACCACCCAAAAATCAATAATATTAGCTAGACTGGTAACACAAGTTGCAATTTGGGTGTCTTGATCAAATCTCCTTTGCTGTAAACATGCATTGGAAGAGATTTTTTTTTTTTCTGTTTGGTTAGTTGCCTTTTTTGCCTTCTTTTGCCTTTTTTTTTTCTTTTCCAATAATATTTGCATTGAAAAAGAACACACTGTTCTCTGGAAGATGCTCCTTTTATGCAGGATGGCTTGTTCTTGGGAATACAGAATCCATAGAGCTAAATGTGCAGAATTGTGCCCTGAACTTTCTCACTGAGCAGAGTGGGGATGAGTCAATCTCCTCGACCTGGGCCCTGATGTGAGCTCAGCTCAGTGTTTCTCTGTGTTCACCCCCTGCAAAGCATGAGAAAATAAGATTCTGCCATCCTGGACACAGCTCTCTGTTTATACTCAAGCAGTCACAAGGCAGTTGCACCAAAGGCTAATTGCAGGGACCAGGATTGCAGCTTAAACCCCTGTATTAGCATAGTATTGTAGATGTATATATTCTAGCACCATCTAGCAGTTTTCCAAGGTAATGTCTGAAATAATAAAACATAAAATAATGAAACAATGCTTAATCAAAGTTCCTATGCAGTCTGGAAAGAAAACCCCACTGAGTTATCGTTCATGCCCAGCCTTATGTACAGATGAAATCTTACTGCTGGACTGGGACTGTTGGATCCTGTTTGCTTCCTGTTCAGGTGGCATTTGGAATCAAGCAGTGACGATCTGTCCAAGCAGTTCTGCTGGTAAGGGGGGGAGGAAAATCAGTGGATTATTCACTTTAGGCAGTTTTGAATAATGAAAAAATAATGAATATACAAATCATTGCATGTGATGTGAAATGGGACCCATGGCAGATTAAAAATTGTGATTTTTTTTTTTTTTTTTTTAATAACTGAGCATATAATGCCTCTGGAATCCACCCTGTTCTCACTGCATGTAATGAAGTCAAGAAAAGGGCAGAGAGATAACTCAACAGTTGCTGGTATAAAAGGTTAGGATATAAATGCTATAAATACTAGGTTGCAAGATAAGGCTGTGTAAACATAAAGGATGGCTGTTTTTTTTTTTTTTTTTTTTTTTTGGAGGCAAGAGATAAACCCAATCAAAGAAACAGACAAAAAAACCCACAGCCACAAGTATCAGATTTCTAAAAAATGCCCAAAGCATTATTTTAAAATAACTAATTAAACTAAATTCCTACTGGCTTGAAACAAACAACCCAAAGCCAAACAAACACAAATAGCAAATCACCAAAGCAATGAAACAAAGCCCAACCAGGCAAGTTTTGGGATCTTTGTAAATTACAGCTTCCTTGAGTTCTTTCTAAGAGGCAATTCAAAACCTCAGCAGTTGTCCTTCTGATGAGCCTTTAAATCACTGAGCCCTTGTCAGGGCAGAGCAGAACAGCTTCCAGCAGGCTTTCCTGCCATTTCATTTGAGTGCAGCAAAGCACAGCACAGTGTCACTCCCCTCAGAAATGAGTGTAGCTGTTTTGTATTTGTGTCTCTCTGTGGGACAGGCTTTACTTTTCTCGTGATCTTGCCTGTAATGTTGCCCTCATCTTCATGGCATTGCCCAGGAAAGCACATCACGGGTGCTGTGCTCTGCTCTGGGTCATCTATTGGCCATTGTGTCTGTGTTCAGGATTTTTGGTTTCAAAGGAAGCTGTTTGGGTGCTCTTCTGCATTCTCCCAGTCAGTGTCCTGGTGCAAGCTCAGATAAAATATGGCAATGTGTGTTTGGACAAAAGGTGTGGGTTATGTAGAGAACATTAAGTTTTACTTGTCTAGAAGTGGTAGCAGCAGACAGAGGAACTTTGTTCAGCTTTGTCCTTTGGCCCAGGATAGGAGCATCTGAATGATGTCTCAGGTTTAACTGTGGTTATGTGTTGAGGTATGGACCTTAGGGCTTTAGAACCTTGAGCCTATTCCAAAATAAGTGTTGTGATCCCATTCATCAGGCCAGAAGGGAGAAAAATTCTCACACTTGACCTTATTATGCTGCTCTGTGTCCCTGTAGTCCCAACAGATATCCAAGATCTGCCTTTCCTAAATCAGTATCTTCTCAGTAGCGAGAAGTGAAGGTCAAAACCTTCCACTAAAAAACATCTTTGCTTGTGCTTTCAGACTCATCTGACCAAAAATCTCCTGACCTACTACTGCATATTCCAAAATTGCACAAACCTACTAGATTTTATCTTGCTGTGACTTCTCTTAGTGCAAATGAAAATGTGGCAGACTTCCAATTCCAAAATTTAAATAGTGTGGGAGACAGATGTCTTTTTTTCTATTTTTTTCCCCCCGTGGCATCTTACATAGAAAACAGAGAAGTGTGTCTGTTAAATCTGAACAGTAATTTGAAACAGATTGTCACCTAAAGGTGTTCTGCCTTTGAGACCAGCTGGTTTTGCCACATCTGTGGTTAAATTCTGACATTAGGTTTACTTAGTTGTTGGGACTTCACAGGATTTCAAGAGGAGAAGAATTTATTTCTTTCCATGAATTGTGAAATGACATAGTGATGCCTTTCTAGATATTATTCACTGGAAAGGGAATAGACTCAAAGTTCCTCTGGTAACCAGGAGAACCTGAGGTATCAGTTTTACCTGGGGTCTACAAACAGCTCTGAGTATTTCTCTTGTGTCCTAGAGGAAAATAAATTAAATCCCTCTGACACATTCTGAGTGTGCACACACACCTGTTATGGTGTTCTATTTTACCTCCTGCCTCTTGAGCTTTTGTGTGCAGGAGAGTCCTTTGTCTATATTCTGTACAAATTGAGGAATTGCTCAGTTGTTTTGTCAGAAGGCATTTGGATTCATCTACAGAGGGAATTCTTTGGAATTTTAGAAAGACTCCTGAGGCTACCTGTGCTCAGTCTGAGCTCTTTCCTCATCTGCCTTTCAGGCTGTGCTCTGGCCTATGGTTGCTCCTCTCTGCCCTGAAAATTACCTCTGTTGTTGGAGCTGTCACAGCAGCTGTTCCTGAGTGCCATGAGCTGTTGGTGAACATCATGTAAATCAGGTAAATGCTCCCTGGAGGTTTTTCACATGCCACTGAGCTCTACAAACTTGCTATTTCTCATATTCCTCTAGCCCAGTTGGCTTGGTTTTACTTCCAGCTCCTCTGAACCATTCCTCTGGAGCCTCTACTGCCTTCCTAGGTAAAGAAAGTCTGAAATTAGGCATAACATCCTTTTGCTGTTGCTTCAACTGCAGATTTCAAGTATTCAGGTAGACACCCTGTTTATCTCTAGTTACACAGACAGTGTACTGCTTTCTCACCTTCTACTCTGCAATTGGAAGGAAAGCCAGAGGCAGAGCAAACTCTGAGGTTTTAAGTAGGAGCAGTGAGTAAAGTGAATGTGAAGGAATGAAATATTTTATGACAGCAAGTCTCACAGTGTAACCCATCACCTCTTTGTGTTGATATAAAATCACTCTGTCAGCCTTCCCAGCTGTTTCTGCTCTCTGTAGGTCCTGTTTTGGTGCTGCCTGGCTTACCTTTGCTCTCCTCC
This sequence comes from Luscinia megarhynchos, assembly GCA_034336665.1. Taxonomy (NCBI): domain Eukaryota; kingdom Metazoa; phylum Chordata; class Aves; order Passeriformes; family Muscicapidae; genus Luscinia; species Luscinia megarhynchos. The sequence goes on along the minus strand of CM067569.1, from coordinate 28,361,013 downwards.
AGCTTAACAGGGTAAGTTTCTAACAATGGGCTCGGTGAAGAGGAGGTGAGTCACTGACCTGTGTCACTGGAATAACTTTGAAAGGCTGCAATTGGCATTATTACACTTACATTAACCACTTAGACACATAATTACACACAATAGGAAGATAAGCATGAAAATGAGAATTAAATTGTTCAGGCAATATCAGGAGAGAAGAGAGATGCCTGTTAGTGAAGCAGTGACTTCCTGTGAGGGTTTTCTGTTTTGGATAGCACCTTAAAGTCAGCTTTGGAAGCGTGGAGGGACAGAGGGAAAGAGGGAATAAGAGATGGGACTAGTACAGGTATTTTCCTATGCAGACGGAAAATTCACTCTTAAAATTAGCAAAGTAGATTTTTCTAAGGTTTATGAATGACCCTGTGGTAGCTTAGTGCTGAGAAGTGACTGGAAGGAGGCACAAAGAAAATCCCATGGCAGATGAGTGAGCTGATCCATTGTAAATAGCAGTGCTTATTAATTTTCTTTCTAAAATGAAAACAAAACAGAAGTAATGCATTTAGTGTCAAATACATCTGGGCCACAGCTTGGGGTAAAATGCTCTCTTATCACCTACTGAGCAGAAGTGAAAAGGCTCATCAGTGCTGCCTTCTGAAGAGATTCAGATGAGCAGTTGCTGCACAGATGGCTGCACAGTATCTGAGTGCTACAGCTGCACTGCAGACTCCTGGGCTCCAGGGGAACAGAGGCTGGCACTGTAGGATGCACCAGCCTGGCCAGAGAGCAGGGATGGCTAAAAGCTTAGGAATTCAGGCTGATTGCACTCATGGGCACCAGAAGATCCATTAGAGTTCCACCACGTGCCACAGCTGTGGGTTTTGGTAGGGTTGGAACAGACTGATTTCTCATATGTTAAAAAATTGATCTTGGCATTTAGAATCTTTTTTTTTTTCCTGGGTTCATGCTCCTCATTGAGTAAATACATTTTAAAGGTATGGATATTTGACAAATCTTTCTCTCCAGCTCTGTGAAAACAAAAGGAGCTGAACATGTTTTGGTGCTTCTAATTTAACCTTGCACAAGATGAAGATTTTCTTCCTCTTGTTTCTAGCAGATTTTATTATTGGAAGAATTTAAGGAAAGGCTTTATTCTAGTACAACAGCTGCTGTAAGTTTAGCTGGTTATGGAAACTTGTGATTAAAACAATAACTGCTTTCCAGTGATTTCCTGGAGATGTGAGGGTGGAAGGGAAGGCTGCAAGGGTGTGATCAGACCTGCCTCACAGCACAGACCAAAGGATATCTCCTAATAATCTCTGCAGGAAACCAAGATTTCTGTTTTGACTAGGGCATTTCTCTTAAAAAGACAGGGGTTGGAGTGTGCTGGTAATAATGCAAGATATGAATTGTGTTCCCTAGAGTGGAACACTCAAATAGAGAGCTCTGGTTTCTCTGAATACTAATGTAGAAATTCCTGTGCAAAGGGGGAGAGAAAAGTATGCAAAATAAGCAGAAGGCTTAATTTAGTTCAGTTAGAGGTGAACACTTTAAGCACAGAGGTGAGGTTGTTGGAATTGATGGAATTATTGTGTTTCTAAATCACATATTCTTCCAAGTCCAGTTTAGTGTGGTTTGGATGGTTGATTTAGAAATAGCCTATTGATGTGGGGAGGACACAAGCAAAAGGGAATAACCTGAATTATATTTTGGAGTGGAATAGTTGCTTCACTCTAATCCTTCTGCTGATGCTCTCAGCTTTAATTAACTGAAATTTAATTCAGTGGATGTTGACTCACTTCAAAAGCCAGTTAAACTAAGCAAGAGACACACTTTTACTAATGGCTGTAGCTCAGACAAGTTTGTTTAGCAGAGGTGTGTGTTGTGCTGTTGCCAAAGGCATTCCTGTCCAGCACAGAAAAGACAGGTGCCCTGCAGCTCAAAGATGGGATGTCCACCATATGGGGTGATTTGCCCAGCCTGGTAAGATCTGCTGAAACCTCAACTAGGAGCCATCAAGATAAGACCATTGTCGGTGTCCCACTTGCCCTCCAGCATTTATTTCACAAAGGCTCTTCTGCAATAGTGTATGTGGATCTTTCAATTGGTGGTGTTAAAATGATGACTCATTCATTTTAAACATTGCATTCAGAATTGGAAATAAAAGGGAGGCAGCATTTAAAGGTAATTGGAGAAATTTACTGTACTTCAGATGTTCTCTGTCGTATTTCAGGAAAAGAACAATAATCAGTTTTTCAAAACCTTTCTTCTCTGACTGCTACTCCACCCCAGAAAAACCAAACCACAGTCTGGGACTGTCTAATTCTCTGAATTTTGATATCCTGATATGAATATTCTGAGCTAGGTATTGATTTTAAAATCTTAGCAATAATTAAATGGGGACACAGACAATCTGTTCTGTGCTTTTTCTGTTGCACCTTGAAGCGAATACTTCTCATTTTATTTAATCTTTAACTGGAGTTGTACTGCTTGGGAGAGGTAATGTACATTGTTCTTAAACTAATGGCAGAATAAATAAAGTTAACTAATTACACAATTCCAGTTCCATTGTACTACAGTAGTTAGGAGAAAAATAGCAACTTTCAACATGCTTTAAAAGGTATTTCATCAAAGACTAATAAACAAGTACCAGCAAACTGAGGCTGCTTAATCACGTCATAAAATTACAGAGAGAGTTTCTAGATGTGTACTATAAATATACATTTCCAGATAAATACATAATTTTAACATTAAATACCAATCTAGAAGGAGTATATTTTTTCAATCTCTGCTCCTGTGAAATTGTCCAGAATGATGTTCATTGTCAGATATTTTACAAATAGAACCCACAGTGTATTTGGGTGTGATGCTACTTGCATGTACTATTGTTGTTGTCTCAGTTTCTGTGGAAACAGAGGGACAAATGTCATCACCACTGCTACAGGGAAGGCAACGGGATCCTTTAAAATTCTGCTACTCTGCCTTTGTCTATTACTAAAGATCAAAGATTTGTCATGGCTAATAAATGTCTAGTACACAAAACTGGAGCTGGGTCAAAGCTATAGAGTAAAAGAAAACATTAATGATTTACTGTTTTTTCCCCTGCTATGGCACATGGAAGACTCTGTAATTCCTGTTTGGCTTTTTTCCTTTGAGTGCTGGCAGTGTTTTCTCTTCCCTGGTTTTGTGGCTCTTGAGCTGGGGTCTCAGGTGCAAACTGAACCTCTGTCAGTGCACATCAACCATTGACCCTGGGACCACAACCACTGACAAGGCTCTACAGCAGATCACTGTGCAGAAATGGGCTCAATGGGAGGCAGAAATAGCACACTTTCTGAAAAGGGCAGTTAAGCCTCACAGACTTGCCAATTTTATCTTTTTTAGTAGCTGGGAAACAAATGGATATGGGCATTCCCAGTAATGCAGGTTACCTTAATATCAAAGATTCATCTTCACTAAAGCAGCTTCAAGAATGAAGATGCCCACTGATTTGAATAAGTTGCATGTCCTTGCCATTGCATGGATAAAAAATTGGAAAGAACACAGAAATGGATGATCAGTTTTCAAGTGGAGAATGTTGTTATTAGAGAAAAGCTTGTATTTGAGTCAGTGCTGATTAACATATGATCTTCAAAATAATCATGGTCAAAATAATTCTGAGAGTGAAATTAATAGACAGAGGGTGGGTTTGTTGACAGTCCTAAGAATGTCAGTATATTAATGCCAAAGGGCAAAGTGAAAAATGCAGAAATTTATATGAGCTGAAGTCATTGAGTGAAAGAAATGGCAGATGTAACTTTGTGTAGATAAATGCAAAGTGATAAACATAAGTGAAAAATAATCCCATCTGTACATATAAAATGATGGATTCTGAGCTGTTTGTTTCAATTAGGAATCAGATTTTAGCACCCTGATGGATGGTGTGGTGAAAATATTAGCTCAATTCTTATTCCTCTCCTAAAATATATACAATGTGTTAGATATATTGTGAAAAGAATAGAGCAGATCAAACCCATCCAGAATCCTATGCATACTCCTGGTTTCCTCTGCTCAACAGGCTTCTGGGTGGAAAAGTTACATAGGAAGGTAAGGGGTAAGGGAGGTCCTGAAACCTCAGCACAATCAGTGATACAGAGGAAGAGCCTTTAGGGTAGAAAACAGGTTGCTGAAAGGGAATATAATGGAGAGGCAGAAAGAGGGAGGAGTTTGTTCATTTTTTCCCCTCCTCCAACAGAACAATTAAGGGATATCAGATTAAATCAGCAGGTGGTCAGTTCAGCACTGATAAAAAGCAATCCTAGATTACACAGTGTGCAAAATGTTCTGCATGCTAAAAGTTTACATGAGTTCAGAAAAGCAATGGGACAATTCCTCTGAGGACCTAGAAATATCAAGACATTGTTTCTGGCTCCAGAAATCTCCAAACTGCAGTTTTCTGGAGAGTGAAGGGGTGCTTGGGGGAAATAACACTACATTTTTCTTGAACATGTAGTGTGCCATATTCCACTATCAGACAGGCTGGGCTGGCTGCTGGATGTGAGGGGTATTTGATCTGTTCAATGGTTATATCTGGATGTATATGAAAAAAAACAAAAAAGGAAAAAAACCCAAAGATCGCTGTCTTCTGCTTTGTCCCTTCCCTTTGCAAAAAGTCCCTATATATCAAAGATGAAGGAAAAAAAGCAAAATCTTTGGCTTGTTTAAGGAGAACAGATTGTACAGCTTCTTATGCCAATTCCTTTTTGAAGTGTTGCCAAACAGAGGACTGTGGGAACAATGGAAAAGGCTGAGCCCAACGATTTTTCTCCTTTCAAATATACACTTCTGAAAGCTTGTAAGCATTCCTGCTTTGCTGGCCATACTGGCAAAATGCTATCTTTAATGGATCGTGGATTAGTGTTTCATAAATTTAAACTTAAAATTAAAACCTGAAAAGGTAATTTCTCCTTTCTAACCCTCAAGGGAATGGTGTTTTGTTCAGCCTGCTGGAGCAGTCTCTTTGTGAAAGCATAGCTAATCTGAAATACAATAAACTATTATTTCCCATTCCCCCTGCTAACCATTTTGTTAGGCTGTCCATCCTTTTACATTTCTTAGCAGGCTAAGAAAAAAGTGTTTAATTGTACAAAGGAGATCATTTGCACTCAATTGCTTCTCCCGAGAAAATAAATTATTTCTATTCTTCCTGATAATTTCTTCAAGCATTTCTCCCTGGTGCAACAAGCCTAGTGTGCATGGATTTGAACTCCAGAGGTACCAGTGACCTTGGGTACCAGCAAGGTGTGTTTGCCCCTTGCTGCCACCTCATCCTCAAGGGACCAGCAGCAATTTCTTGTGGTGTGCCAGTATTAAGCTGGGGGTTTTTGCTAACAGGGCAGGATGGTTCCTCTTCATCCTCAGCCAAGAAGGTCTTCTGGGTCAGCTGGGAAAATTCTCTTCAGAGAGAGGTATTGCTGAACAGAAGTTTTGCAGTGGTAGGGGAAGCCTGGTTTTCCATTGGATTTCAGTGGTACTTCCCAAATTCCCTGTGCTTGTTGGCATTTCTGGGACACAGCTGTTCTCTAGCTCCTCAGTTTATGTTTTGTGGTTTGGCTGGAGGAATCGCTGCAAATGAAATAATGAAGAGCTAAACATTTGTCTTTGGCATTTCTAAGTTTGCAGAGCAAAGGAATAAGCTCAAGAAATGCTGGGAATGACTATAATTTATTGCTATTGTTATTATCTTTGCTTTCCAGACTCTGCAAACGTTTGTTCTACCACAGGGACAGCCTGTTCCTGCCTTCTCTGGGCAATTTATGAATTTCATTAGAATTGATCCCACTTTCAGGGGGTTTCTTGTTTCTGTGATCAGGGAGGAATGCTTTCCAAGCTACCCAGCAACAAACAGTTTTATGTGTGAAGAGACTTTTTCCTGAAGATTTTACTCTTTCAGTTTTCCTCCATTTTCTCCATTTTTCTAGCTTCCTTTTGTGTTTTCCTTTACCTGTCTTTGACTCCAAGAACACACAAAAGAGAAGCAGCATTTAAATGTATGTACTTAAATGGCCTTACCTTTTACACAGAATTTGTAGCTGTATTTCAGCAATGAATTAATAGTACAAAAAAGGGAGAGAGAGAAAAGGTTGTCAAGTTTTGTTGCTGAAGTTGATTATACCTTAAGTTTGGGTAATTTGCTGCAGTCTAAGAAGGCTGAAATGGACACTTTTTTCCTAGTTGTTTTTTTTTTTCTTTTCTATATCATGTGCATATAGTTGATTTCAATGACTTCAAGGGTAATTATTTCTTTGTTTGCCAGGAACATTCAAATTGCCATGGTTTCCACAGAAAATGTGCTCAGACTCCCTGAAAATAAGTACACAATAGGCTGTTACAGCTACCTTTTCCACTGGAATTATTTTAAGCAAAAGTGATGCACAGCAATTAACCCTTTGTGCTTGATGCACATCATAGTCTCAATCAATGGGCACTTAACAGAATAAAGGGGCAGGATGAGAAATTTCAAGATTCACTTTTGAAAAGTGTCTAGTTGAACTGCTGGGAACTTCAATAATAGTAATCTTTCAATAGCATATTGGATTTCTCAGAGGGTTATCTCATGGATTACATCAATAAAATACTTTTTTTTAAACTCACTTTGAAAGATGTGAAGGTGAAGTTATAACTTGGAAGACTGAGATGCCACATGTGCTGCTGGAGACTTGCTCGTGTAAGTGCAGACTTCCCTGTCTTGCCTGAAACCTGGCCAAGTCACAGGCCTCCACCTAATTCTGCTAAAATCAACCCACCTCCTTCATTTGCCACACAGATAATTTCTGTTCCCTGAGAAAGGGGAAGCCACTTGAACAAATACCTTTCAATTTTTTGTTTTTTTTCCCTTGACAAAAACAAGATTGAGATGTTTCAATCCAAAGCTGAAAATGGTTTTAAAAATTTCCAAGTGAATATATTCTGTAACTTCAGCAGTCCTGAATTGGAGAGCATGAAAAACTGATGCTGAAATGCTTCTCTTCAGGGTTTTGAGGCAGGAAGGGAATCCTGTGTTCTACACAGAATTACATCTGACTTTGGTTAAGTTTTAAGGCCCCAAGTTTTTAACCTGAGATAATGGAGAGACTTCCATGATTTGGTTTATGGGGATGGATGCAATATTTCCCTGCTTCTGGTAATGGAAAATCAGCAAATACCTGAAAGGCAGCAGAGCTTCCTGGAACATTCCTCTATCTTCAGTGTAGAAGTATCTTGATTTAAGGAATCCTAATTGAAAAATAATAAGGTATTTTAAAATAAGATGCTTTCCATTACATTTTAATCAAACCCCTAAACCTGCAAAATTTTCTGGTTTGTTTGTTTTTTAACCATTTTATGATGCAACAACCTGAGAAGAAACTTCCCTGTGATTGCACCTGCTCTAGGATTGCAACAGATTTCTTCTTATTTGGTTAATCCACCAAATGCAAAGACAGAATCTCTCATTTTCCCTATTAATTGTAAATCACTCATGGTGTTGGCAGTTCACATTCTTATTTACACTTGAATTTTCTAGAGCACAATTTTTACAGAGAAAGACTGTGTAAAGAAACACAAAGCCTGGTGTCTTGGCTGGAGTTTCTACATTCTGTACACCCATGTTTAATATATTGACATTTTCACATCTGGTAACTGTAGACTGTAGGACTATGTTTGCTGTGACAGGATTTCTATTTTGATAAAAGAAGAGTAATAAGTTTAATGAATAGGAGAGGAAACTCTGGGCAGGAAATGCAGTTCCTTTTGATAAACATTTATCTTTTTAAGCTGAGCATATTTTCCTCAGTACATCTCAGTGCCTCAGAAAGCTCTACAGTGAAATTTGGCACTGCTTTGACAAGTGAGGGAGAGAATGGGAATGGTACATTCATGGGCTCTGTCAAAATTAAACTATTATATGACTTGATTGAATGTAGTGCCATGAAAACAAAAAAATCTTTGAAAACCCTCTGTGCTATTGAAGGGCAGGAAAACAGTCAGGGTTCTCTGCATTCAGTATTCCTTAACTAATTATTGGTAAAATGTTTACTTGGTATCTGAGATTGCTCTGTGTTGAGATTTAAATTGAGAGGCTGCTCCTGCTGATGCTGTTTTCTTAAAGATTTAAAATTCTGCTTGATTAACAAATCCCTTTTACAGATCAGATGCCTCTTGCACTTGACTGCATCAGTGATTCAGATAATGACTTTGATAGGGGATTTATGGTGTTTTAATGTAACTTACAGTTGGGGAATCTTTTCCCTTCACTAGGTAATTCATACAGTGTAGTTATGGTAACTAATGTGATTAGCTGTCAGACAGGATCTTTGGTGATGCTGGTCAGAGTGGGTTAGGAGAGCTTCTGTGAGACTGTCTTGGGTTTTGTGTTCCTTTGGGGGGATTTGTGGTGGTTGATTCAGTTTGCAGCAGTGTGTGCTTGTGCTGGGAGAGGAGATCAGGCAGAGCAATCAGAACTCCTGTGATTAGGGCTTTCACCTGGACAGTAGGAGATCCAAAAGGTAAGGACTGGAGAGACTTGCAACAGGATCCTAAATAATGCTACCTGTTCTTATCAGCTCTACTAGAGTGTGTCTACTAGAGCCTCCAATTATGAAACTCAGGAAATGGGCTTGGGCTTACAAGGAAAATTCAGTTTGTGCAGAAAAGCATTGATAATATTAAACTTTTCTCATCAGATCTAGCACTCAGCATTCAGAAAATTGGTTTGAATTGTAGGCAATAACAACTCCAGGCAAATCCTGGGAAGAGGTGGCTCAGGGGAACCTCATAAAGAAGTGCAGGCAGGATATCAAAAGATGGAGCCAGGCCATTTGTGGAAAGATGGAGGCAGGAGCTGGCAGGTGCTGAAGGGCAAGTGCAGGTCTGTCACTGTGTGCCATGGATGCCTTGGTGAAGAAGAGAAAACCCACCAGGATCTCAGCAAGGAAACTTACCACAGCAAGAATTTGGAGAAATGTTCCTGATAAAGCCTTAGTCTGTGTCAGGCATTTCCTGGGGCAGAATCACAATGTGATGTGTTGCTGCAGCACAGAGATAGGGTGGCTCATGTGCTTGATGAGCAAGAGGTAGATTGCTCTTGGCATGTGTTTGTCACCTGGCACGGGTTTGGCCAGACAGTCAGTGTTTTGCACGTGTATTTACCTTAATTTCCACATTTTAGCTCGCCTCCATTTTATTAACACAAACTGATAATAAAAACGGAGCTTTTCTGAATATTTTACTAACCCTGAGTTGCCCATCTCTGCCAATTTTCCTTTGCTACATTCCTCTTTTCCATCCTCTTTAGATTATTTTCTAATAGTTTAGGTATTATATTGCTAATTCATCTTCTAATTTCTATTTTTAGATCACATTAGATTCTATCTGATTTTCTATTATTACCTTCCCCCTTCTCAAATAACCTTTTCTCTTTTAGACCCTTTCCCTTCTTTTCAAAGCAGCCTTTAAAACCAATTCTATGAAATTGGGAGCATCTTAAAATGCACCACTATTCCCCCAGTGCTCTCAAAGTTATGGCAGCTCTTCTCAAAGAAAAAAGGCTGCTCTAAGCAGAACTGGTGCTAAGAGATTAGTGATCCAGCAGTATCACAACAGCTAAAATGCACTCATGAGACCTGAATATTCTGAAAGAGTTCTGCAAGCACCATGTTGTGAGTCATAGATGCTACAAAGCCCTAGGACAAGATGAGGGATTAAGCTACTGATTCATTCTGTCTGGAGCTGACACTTGCCAATGTGAGAATCTGAATAATCTCTGTCATTAGGCTTTGCAAAATGTAGTTGATGGTTGTTGTAGCCTTGGTAGTCTAAAGATATAGAGGAGAAGCAGCACAGAGTGAGTGTCCTTTATCAACCAGATGGGCAGAGTGGCAGTGGCTGTGCTGGCTGTGTCTAAGGCTCTTGTTTGGTTCACTTCAGTAGGAGCTTAGAGTATGTTCCAGGGTGTTGGGTAGGAATTTGGGCCTTGTGATGGCATTTTATATCAAAAGGTAGGGTAAAACAGGAATTCTGAGCTCTTCTGAGGCTCTGCTAAAACATTGTGCAGTGTCCATCATGAGCCACTTTGCTTTGTGCTGTGCTTGTCTCTTTGCACTAATTAATCTTTCCCTGTATTTGCAGGTTAATGAAGAAAGGCACCAAACCTCCCAGCCCAGTGCATTTAGTTACACAGGAACAGTTGCATCCTACAAACTTTCCTCATATTTGTGTGTCTGTCTTGCAGGGATTTACTGCAGGATAAAAAGCTCTGTGGAACAATAGCACTAGACAAATCTTGAATTTAATTATATATATATATATAAAGATGCAGTGCTTTGATCCCCTGAATCAGCACTATCATGCAAGAGCAGCCTATGAGGAGTGAATAAGAAAAACCAGCAAAAACAGATTGCATTTAATCTTTGATTCTGCAGATATGGCTCCAGTTAATGCCAATGGAAACTGTTTATAAATGCAAACCCCAGTGCTGCATACCTGATCAGAGACTGAGGCTGCAGTAAGTTACCGAAAGAAAGTGAGACCATTTATTAGAAAGACATCTAGAAAAGATAAGTTAAGGTTTATGATTTGTTTAGGGCTGTATAAACCAACTTAAACAAGATTTTAAACCAAGAAACAAAAATCCACAACCCCAAAAAACCCCATGAAAACCTAACTCAAACATCATAACAAAACCCCAGCAAAATAAGGAAGCAAATAACGTCCCCAGGCCTAAAATGGCTAGAATTGACCATGAGTTGTTGCTGGAGATTGTAAAGGTTCAGTTTTTGTTCATCCTTTATGGAGTGCCTGCCCAGGCTGGAATGGCAGTGATGGAACAGACTGACCCTCTGGAGACAAGTGAAGAGTTGTGCTTGAGAAGATGGAAACCAAGGGACTTTTCTGACAAATAAATTCAGCCAAGGTGTTGAAAAACCAGAGAGATGCCCCAATAGTGCCATGCTGAGACTGCTGCTCACCAGACTCCTGTTTTGTCTCTGTGCTTGTGCCTTCTGCTGGGAGGGTCATTGCCTTTCACACCTTTCTTTCCATGCATGGCTTTTTGCACAGCAGCCACTGAGCCGTGCCAGGGAGGTCAGAAAAGTCACTTTGAATGAGCTGCTCTGTGCCTCAGGTATGAAAACAACTCACAACTAGATGCATTCAGTTTGTAGCTAGCATTATGGGCTGGCAGGAAGGCTGCCTTCCATTTCTTCTCTCTGTGGATTAATCTCTGTGTGAAGACTCACCACTCTTGCACTGTTTTTTTTTAAGGATCTGGAACTTCCTATGCAAAATGCTTTAATTGTATTTTATGAAATAAGTTTTCATCTTGAAACCAACAAATGCAGAAAAATGCAGCCCAAGTGTACATTTTGAGTTGACAAGATAGCTGATTGTTTAATCTCCCAAGAGTCCATGCCTATTAAAGAACTTGTGTTTTGCTGTTCTTTCAATTACAGAAATAATTCTCTCTCCCATGCACAGTTTGAATCTTTTCCAGAGGTTTTTAATGACTTGAAGGCTGACAGAAATTATTTAACATTTTAAAGTCTCTTCCCAAAGCCAAGAGGGTCTTTTAAGAGCCTGTAATAACTTTTATGGTCATGCTATATTGCCTCTTGATTGAAAAATACTCTGGAAATGGAAGAGATAGGGAAAGAAGATGAAAGTATCAAAGGAGGCATAATTTTTTTGTAGTTTCCTTGATTATAGAAGGGCTTTTATGCTTTGGTACCTGGATGATTGAAAGATAGTGGAACTGTGGTGAGGAGGAAGATCAGGACAAAACCTGCTGCTGCAGCCTGTGAATGTCAGTGAATATAAACTGCTCTTTCCTTCTTTTCTGTGTTTATATTGACAGTAGGCTGGAACTTTGCCCTCACAAAATGTATGGTGATATATTTAGCTACCTATTCTTTTTTGAAAGGGCTTTGTGGCTTTTCTGGCACCTGTGTGCAGAGGTTTTAGAATGAGGGAGAGTTCATATGCTTAAGGCCTGATGACTGTGAAAGAGCAAGGAAATGGACATGAAGCACTGATGTAAGGTGGTGTGCCTGCCCTGTTCCAGAGGAAGTGCAGGTTGCCATACCTAAAGGAGGCCTTTTCTCTGGAGATTTGGTGGTGTTTTTGTGCTTGCTTGGGTATCTCAAGCTGATGGGCTTGTCTGCACTCAACATCAGTCTTAGCTTGTTGTGATATCACCATGCTCCCATGACTTTTCCTACTGCTTTTCTTCCAGAGCTCCCAGTTTGCTCTGGTTGTTCAGGATGGGAGTTGAGCTTGAACTGGTGTTGAGGAAGTGTCCTCTACCAACCTGGGTTACATTTCTGTACTTCCAAAGCTCTCTGCAGAATAGAGTGGATTTTTGCATGTCTTGAATGTTTCTGTGTCTTATATGAATATTTTATATTCTCACTGAAATGTGGTGAGAAATAATTTTGGGTGGTAATCTCTGCTGAATGGCATTTAAATATGTTGATATGGAGACTTATTCCATAAAACATTGTTCTGTGTGGATTTTTTGCTGATGATATGAGTGGAAGGATACTGAGTGCTTAATTTGCTTTTATAGCAATAAAAGAATAAAAAAATAAAAGAATTTAAGTTGTACTCTGAGATATCAAAGAGTTTTATCCCTGAAGTGTAAAATTCTGGATATAGCTCTTGCAATATGGAAATGTTTTTCAGGACTGGTTCTTTGTGTGCTCAAGAAAATGCTGGCAACAAAAAAAATCTTGCTTTGAGACAAAACCATCAGAGGCTGTTTGTATGCTTATAGTTTGTTTCTTTTTCTGTTTGCTTTGCCTCCTTACTTTAAGAGATGGGAAACTTTTTTTTTCTTCAGTTTTGATATTGGAGAATTATATCAACCCTTTAGACAGCTACCAAAGGGAAAAAAAACCAAAAAAAGCCTGAGCTGCAACACTTAAAAAGTGTTACCAGAGGAATGGCTTTATTTTGTTATCTCAGTGAGTACCATAGTGTTTTGCTTTTCCCTTATTGTCTCAGTGATGCTTAGAATAATAAATAATAATGATACTTTGCTCTTATGCAGTGCTTTTGCCCATACATCTCAGAGAAGGTTGTAAAAAAGAGGTTATTATTAAGGTGTTATTGCCCTGTTTCAAGATGGAGAAACACGGAGGAGAATTGAGTTTCTGAAGGTTATCCAATGTGAGAGAGCTGGCAGAGACATTTCTGTCAGTGTCATTTTTCATTAGGAAAAGCTGATTCACTGAAACTGAAACCTTCCATGGAAATTCATTAGTGTCCAGGAAACTCTGCATCTCCAGAAGCCAAGGGAAATGTCAGATGCTGCAGCAAGGAGCAGCAAGAAGCCTGGTGGCAAGGGCACCTGGTGTGGGCAGGGGAGACCTGTGAGGTTTCACCTCTAGAACTGCAGTGAAAAGAGACTTGAATCTGCCTCTCTCGAGGGAACATCCCTGTCTGTAGATGTGGAATGTTGCTTGGCCATCCCCCTGTCAGACACAGCTCAGCCAACAATGGGTCTGCTGAAGGGTTTCAGTCTCCCCAAATCTACTTCAGTGCTTGACCCTTGGTGGGGATTGGATTTTCTGTGCGTTGAGGAGTGAGTAGATTTTATAGCTTTCATATCTTTAGTATGTAGGGATGACAAAAAAAAAAAAAAAAAATCAGCCAAAAATTTACAGCCAAGAAACACTCTTCTATGTGGCTGCCTTTTTTGAATGTGTTTATATTTCTAATTTGGTAACGAAAAGCTTTGGAGGAAAGGAAGGTGTGAGAACAGAAGGATAGATGGGCACAAGCATTCTGTAAGGTCATGTATGGTATTTTCCTCAAGAACCCCAAGCAGTCATCAGAGGGTACTGATTTTACCATGACTCTTCTAGAAAACTTTGGAAACAACAACCCACCAAATGTTCCACTTTTCTGTCCACTAACTCCACTGATGATCTTGGACGAGGGATCATGCTGACAAGCAGAGAGGGTGGTGGCTTTCTGCCAAGGAAAAGCTGAATATAAAAATCCAGACTGAACCTCTCAGGTTGAGTGTTTCACATGGCAAATTCAGTCAGACTAGAAAATACAAAGTTCACATTGAATGTAAAGTCACTGTTGCATTGCATGCATGTAAGCCTGAAGACAAGAGGATCTGTTCTGCTCAAAATTCTGAAGCAGCTGGAGGCAGCTTGGTTTGGCAAAGAACAATAAGATGAAGAAAAAAGAGGTACTTATTTTCAATAATTTAGCTTAAAATACCAAAGAAGGTTTTTATTTTTGTGCAAGTCTTTTGTAAAAGTGTTGGCAGTCTCACATAAGAGAATTCTCCTCCAAGAATTTTTAGCAACAGGTTCCCATCACAGGAAAGTGCTGCTGACTTTTCTCTGCCTTTTAAGAGATCCTTGCTGTTACCTAAGTCAGTAATAAACTGCCCAAGATTCAGTACAACAGCCTCCTTGACTGTGATTGTGAACCTCATTATAACTTTTTTCCCTATATTGAAAGTCCACCTCTTCTTCATCTTTGTCTTATATTTGTAAATCAATTCCCGTCATGGGAGAGTATTACACAAATTTTCAAAAAAAGAGTAATTGTTCAGCTGCATTAATCAAAGGAGTAGTGTGCTGAAGGAAATGTCAGACCTATTAGCTTGTCAGTGATCAGTGGCAGAAAAGCTACTTTCAGCTAGTTTGCATTGTTTCTTTGACACTAATTAACAGATTTTATACATTTTAAAATATGATAAAAGAGGGGGGGGGAAGACCCCAAGATGTATGTTGCTGTAGTGGGAGTTGAACAACAGGTCTGGCACATGTGAGGATCTTTAAGATGGTGGTCCTGTGTCTTTTTTCTTGTTTGCAGTATGGGTGATTCTTAGCAAGCCAAAATCTTAAGCAAGTTATCAGACAGGTGTCCCTTTTTGTTCAAAGGGGAGTTTGGGGTTGCCTGGACAGGTGGGGACAGCAACCAGGGCTCAGAACATGCTATGATTGAGCTGTGTGGTAGATTCTGACCGTGCTGTCCAGGTGGACACTGTGCCACAGCCTGGCCTCAGTGTGCCCAAGCAGCAGACTGGAGAACACTCTTGGATTCGTGTTCTCACCCAGCCTCCACCCTGTGGGTGCCCTGTTCAGTGCACTCAAAATGCTGCCTGTAATCACCTCCTATAAGGAGACTAGACACCTTTCTGTGATCCCAGGTGTGCTCTACACTTCCTATGATCAGAAAACACCTGAGAGAAAGGTAAACTTTCCAGCCTTTATCCACCCTTGCAGTGGTTCATTCTCTAAGCAACTGAAAGACAGAACTCTGCATGGTTTTCTGAGCCCTGTGAGGAAAAAGAAATTCATGAGCTGTTTGGGTTTAGTAAGTTATTAGGGAAGCTAGTCCACTCATCACCTCATCCATCATGGGGCTCTTCCCTCAGCCACTATTTAAATAAGATATCCACACACCATCTCCCCAGCACTTCATCCAGTAACTCTCTCTCTCCCAGGAAAGCAAAAGAGATGCCTGGTGCTTTACTTGGCTGTGGGAAAAGGCAGTGGCAACTGCAAACCACAGCTGAACAGGATCTTGTGCTTACAAACAAAACAGATGTTTCCCAAAAGAGCTGATAGATGAGAAAAAGCCAAGGGTGTCAGTGAGTGGACTTTAAGGTGACTTAGAATCAGAATTTTTCAAATGCTTGAGAAAGAGAAGTGCAAAATATTTTCACCACCCATTTCGTGGCCATTCAGAGGTTCTTGTAATCCCTGCTTCACTTTCCAGAAACTCTGGTGTTTTCAACACGTGAGCAAATGGATTCCAGAATGAAGACAAGGCATCTTTTGTTCTCTTTCATGGAGGTGTGTACACACACACTAAAAATAATGGCTCAGAGTTGAGGCAAGTAATTTTAACAGTGAGAAAATCACAATGAAATTCTTCTTTTGCCTCAGTTAGGACATTGTTATATAAATATTTCTTCAGATCGAGGAGTAACAATTTTGTTCATTACAGCTTGCTTTTTAGATGTTGTGGGTTCCTGTGGGATTACTTAAAGCTAAGCATGTATTTAATGGCTTGTGCTGGATAAGGATATTCTCAGCTCTGAAACTGCACCTGAGCTATGACACGTACACAATGCCTGTTACATTTTCCCATTAGGTTGCTGCACTTATTCTTCACTCTGACAACTCATAAACCTACCATGAGTCACAAGAAGTTTTTGCCATTAAGTTCCCCATTTTTTCTGATACATTTCAGGGTGGAAATAGAAGTTGCATTATGCATTAGTATCTTGTAGTCTCTGTACAGCTAATTACCAGTTGAAAATCGATGGGAAATGAATCAAAATATTTTTTATGAGTTCCTAATAAAGGACAGCACAAGTTGATACATGTTTAAAGCTATTTAGCATTTTTAGTAAAGATTGTACCATATCAAAGGGTGCTGAAATGAATCCTTCCCCCCTTTGGGGAGTCTTTATGTGCCAGGCATTGTGAAGGGTACTGAAGGTGTACCCTTCTGCACATTGCTTCATGACAGCTCCATACTGCTCATTAAAAATGCTCCACCTTCAAACTGGGCTGGCAATTTGGCACTTCCAGCTAGTTATTTTCAAAGGGGCTTTTTATGCAAATAGACTGGTTGAATTCAAGTATAAAAAATCGGGAAAAGCTTCAAATCCTGAAATGTTCCGTAAGAAGATACAGAAATAGCTTGATTTAAGGGACATGATCTAAGAAGCCAGCCCTTCTCCCCTCCCTGGTTCCTCAGTGGGCATAAAGAGCTTTATCAGAAGTGACACTCTGAGTGCCTGGTTACAGGTCCTGCTCTGAACTACCCTCCAGGAGAGCTCCTTTCTTTCCTTTATCTGCAGGGATGTTAGCCTCTTCACAGAAGCTACCTTTTGGCATTGTAAATCCATGGCAGCAGCAGCACTTCCCAAGGGGTGGTGAATAAAGTTGGGCAGATAGGGCAGAAAATAAAGAGAAAAATGAATGTCCACATCTGCTTCTCACTTGCACCTGGGCTCAAAGGGATGCCATGTGAAAGTAATCAGTGATGTTATATTTAGTTCATATTGGTTGCCTTCTCTACAATTGTTCAGATTGTGAGTTACATTAATACAAAATACAAAAGAAGGTTTTTGTGAACCTTGCTCTAGATACCAAAATGAGAAAATAGAGCTGGCATACCTTATTTTGCTCCATATGGTGCATTCCATGTGACCATTCATTTTGGACATTCACAAAAAACTACAGTGATTTGTTGGAAGTTTTTCCACCTACATAACCCAGGGAAATGTTGAGTGTGTTCCCTCTTGAGAAGGCTGGGCTAAAGATGGCCAGTCCCCACATCCACCTTAGGCCCCTGATGCATGCACCAGTTTGGGATCAGGCAGGGGTTTATTTGAAGGTGGAAGAGTCTGTGTATGGGCAAGAAACATGCACCTTGTCAGGAACACCTAAACAAATCTTGTGTAGAAGGTGGCAAAATAAGCACTGCCATATTTATCTCCTGGAATGAACATCTTTTTTGCAGCTTAATGTCTACTGCAGTTTTAACTTCCACTCAGCAGCAGACTTTTCTAGTGTCTCTCTAAACTGCCAAGGGAAGTTTGTGTCCTGCTGCAAGGAGCAACCTGGGCCTAAAGGAGGTATGTGATGTCACTGGAAAAGACAGTCCTGTGGCTCTTCGATGCATAGATAGGAAATGGCTGTAATTTGGGTATGTTTTATTCTGGGCAGTGCTGCTGCCATTGTCCAGCAAGTGCTGCTGTGATTGCTGACAGGGTTGGGAGTGCAATCCAATCGTGCTGTGCTTCCAGCTCAGCAGTCTCAGCCAAGTCCTCTTAGGGTTAGTTTTGTGGTGGCCGTAGCATTGAGCCTCAGTGGCAGAAAAGCAGGTTTGACACCTTCCTCTGCTCCTGTCTCAGCAGGGGATTGACTGGTGACCCAGTGCCCTGCTCCTGTAGCTCTGCCTTCCCAGGTGGGTGAACACTGAGTCCTGGTAATCCCTGGGACTGCAGGTTAGTCCTTTGCTCTCGAGGGGCATTTCAGGTTTTCCTCAAGTGCAGGGAGTTAAATCCATTGGCAGAAGCCAACTGCTTGGGATAATGGATTAAAATAAACCCATCAGCCTCCCCATCTCAGGGAGTTCTTGAGTTGCTGCCCATGCTAACATGTATCTCCCATAATGGGTGTTATTTCAAGAGAGAAAACCTTTTGCCAGCTGCTGTGTGACATTGAGGGGCAGATAAGGCACTTTCTTGCAGAGCAGCTCTGAAGGGTCCCTCTCTTGTAAATTATGACTTAATGTTTTGGTGGAGAAAATAAACATTTGTTGCTTTTTTATTTGTCTGCCTTGCAGATTCAGCCCAGCTGTGGATGAGTCAGCTGGAGTCTGCTTGAAGGCAGCTGCCAGGATTGTTAGCTATTAATGCTCTTCATTGAGAACCATTAACTGTTTCTTTTTCTTTACTGTTACTAAGACTTCACAGACTCAGGGTCTCAGAAAACTCAAAGTTTTTCAAGGCTGGGAATTAGGAAAAACATCTTTACTTCTATAATTTGAGCAAGGTTGATTTGGAAGGCAGAGAAAGTAAACACATCCCTGCTTTTTCACAAGGTCACCCTAGAGAGTCTAATCATGTTTTAATTTGGAGCAGTGCCTTTGGAGATGGCAGACAGCACTTTATGTTACAGTAAAGGGCTATCCCCTGCCATCAATGGCTTTGACTTTAAAAAAAATTAATGAATGAATGCTTTTGTGAAGTCAAGAAATGAAGGAAAAGTGAATAGTAAAAGTAATAATCTGTATTCCTTCCACTTTCAGGGTAAGGAAGACTGCCTGTAGAAGTAGCATTTGCTCTCACTCACCAGTGCTGTGTTGCTGAATGGAATGACAGCAGCTTTCAGAAAGTCTGTGTTTAGTTCCAGAATGCTAAACTGTTTGGCAAAGGATGAATCAATGACAAATTCTCCTATACAACTTGCATAAATGTATCCAGCACTTAAGCAGTTTATCTGTAATTCTAACAGATTCCATTACTGGTGAATTAAAGCTTGGTCTCTGCCAAGATTTTAGTGGTGACTTTGGCTCTTTGAGTCCCAAGGAGATCAGAGGAAGCAGGAAATCAAATTCAGATATAGCCTGTTACTGAAAACACTGCAGAGCAGAAGAGGAACAGGGAGCAGATGCACACTAGAATCCCTATTATGAAAGGTATAGTTAGCTAGATATAGTCCTGCTAGTTAGACATATCAAAATATTAAGTCTCATGAAATGTCATGTCTCCTTTGGATAAAGCTCAGGATAAGCAGGAAATTTTTAAAATCTTAAAATGTTGAAAAGGAAGTGTAAGGAAGGTAAAAGATTTGCTGATACACTTCAGCTTTGTCCTGCAGACAGTGTGGTATTTTAATTTTTTGAGGGTAAAGCACAGCAATTTTTGTTTTCAGAGCTGTCTAATAATTTGGGTTTCCTTCAGCTCAGAATGCCAATTCTGAGTGCTCTGATGGAGCCTGTCCTCAAAGCATCCATCCTAAATATGACTCCCTGTTAAGGCATACACCTTTCCACCTTGCCTTATTTCTGCTAGTTAGGAAAATAAGCTCTGTCCTCACGGCCAGGTTTCCAGCAGATCCATGAGCCAGGTAGTGATTTGGTGTCACCTCTTTGCCTACAGTGGGAAACTGCTTTCATTAAGTTTCCTTGAAGTCTATCCAAGAGAGGCAGCAGAAGCTCAATTGCTCCGGTTCTTTTTAATGACAGGAGATGTTTTACCTGGGATAGTTGCTCAGATGACCTCCAGGTGCAGCTGGCCACCTGATGTGCTTATCTTAATGAGCCTGAACCATCCATCAGGGCAAGCAGCTCGATTCTGAGCCAGCACTGGCTGATGGAGCAGGGAAGGCTCTTCTGGGTTACCATGTGTGTGCACACACTGCAGCACTCAGAGCTCAGCTGCACAGCAATAACCTGCAAGTTGCCATTAATAAAGTCCCTCCTGAGCTGCTGTCACACATGGACATGACTCTCAAACAAGGCTTTTTTCATTCTCTATGTTGCCAGCCTCATGCTCTTATCAGTCAGTCTCTTCTGAGAGTGAAAAGATTTCAAAAGAGTTTTCATCTCCAACTTCTCACAGACTAGAGAGAGAACTGTATGTATGAAAATCCATATGAATAAGTGGGGCCACTGGAGGAAACCTATACTTGTGAGATTAGGAGCCTTTGAGAAAGGGAACAGTTTGCTTACAGCATATTATTGCAAAGAAATGTGTTGCAGTAAATATAAGGACTTCTATTATGTTGCAGAGCACTTCTGTGTGTCCTGAATGGTGTCAGTGGTGTCCTGTTCCCCTGTGCTTGTCATTTGAACACAGCACTGAGCCCATTCTGGTATTTTGCCTATTAGCAGTGTGTGCTTAGAGTTTTGTTTCAGTGGATGTGAGCTGCAGGTCTTTACAGCAAAGCATTTTGACCAGAGGAAGTAATGCCTCTCTAGAGAGAGAAAGAGATCTAAGACTTCCTTTTTTTAAAATTGTTGTGATTTTCATGGGGTTTGTCTAAATTTTATTGCCCCACACCTTTGATTTGGTAATAGAGACAATTAGCAAATAGCATTAAAAACTATTAAAGTATTAATGTGTTTGCCTTCTTTACCAAATTTGTTTCTCAGCAAACAGAAAGGCCACCTGTCTAAAGGAAAGAAATGACTAGGGTTAAACCTTGGCATCACAATTTTGGACAAGTTTGACTGATTTTCAAAGTCAATTAAGTCCTTTTATGTCCTTGCAGGCATTTTCTGTAGTGTACATCTTCAGTGAGTGTATTCTTTTTGAAGTTATTGAGCATTCTAGTTGTCAGATGTCTCCTGAAATGCCTAGTAAGTATTTTTGTACATCTGTGGGTTTTTTAACTGTGTCCTAGACCTTGGATGCCTTTCCTTATGTAAAGTAACCTGAAGCACTCATCCTGAAGGAACAATCTATATAGATTAATGGATTTCCTGAGTACCTACACGGTGTTCAATTATAGATTAGCATTAGCTGATGGACACATTGAAGTGCCATGTTGTGATTTGGGCAGTTTTGGGTGGTTCTGTGATTCTCCTTGTCAATAGGAATGCCAATAACAGTAAGCTGAGAAGAAGAAAGTGAATTTTTTTAGCGAGCACAGAAACATTTCTGTAGGTAATGAGTTTGCCCAACATAAAAATAAATATTAAATTAGCAACCTGTCACTTATGTGAGTGCAGACTTTGATGCCATAATTTATTCATTTCTTGGCTCACAGTTCAAGTCACTTAAAGTATCATTGATGGACTTTCTGCCTTTTGCCCTTCCTCCTGTTTGCTCTGAGCTCCTGTCTGGGATGATACCAGCAGAGATGTTCCCTTGGCACAGGTACAAAAGTTTTTCAAGAATGCTCTTGATAGCCAAGTTTTTCTCTTGTTTCTTTACTGCAGTACCTTTATTTTCACTATAGGATAAGAGTTCAGGCTGCCCAGCCCACTGGTAGGTGCAGCTGGTGCTGTGATGCTTTCTCTGCCACATTCAGAGCAGGGCCTGTGGAACTGTACAGTGCTCAGGTCCCTCAGACACACTGGAAAATCCCAGTGATGTGAATGCACTTCTCCTCTGATTTCTATTTGGAGTGATATCTGGAAGTCTTTGAATTTTCTTTGATTGATCTTCTCATTAGCCCTAATTTTCTTTCCATTACATTGGTCAAGAGGATTGATCTTCATTCAAGAAATGTCTCTGATATTGTTCCTCTGTATGAATGCACAGCAGTGTATGCTCATTGAGAGCTATACAGTTTCTGCATTCTATATATGGATCATAAATAATTGTGCTGCTTTTGTTCTGTGCACTCACAGAGGTTTAAATGGGTACTATTATGAGCTGCACATTTAAAAAATTTATATATAAAAATACCTAGTGAAAGAAACTTGGATGTGTAGCTGTATGAAAATCTACCTTTTGCACATAATTTTTGGAAAGACAGAAGTGATCATATTATAGTGCACATATAACACCCAATGACTTTGTCTGGAGCTCAGCACTTTGCAGTAATCAGCCCCATGTTTCATCATGATTATGCCCTTGCAGCTTTCTCATCTCAATTTTTCTGTAACTAATATAATCCAAACTATATTATCCTATTAGGAGGCTCATTTTTTTTCTCCAACAAGCAGCATGCACCTGTCTGCTTACCATGGGGGAAGCAGTGGAAGTGTTCTTCCTCTATTGTTCCAGTGTTAAAGGAGATAATTTAGGCTGTAAACAGGGAAGATTGAGCTTGTTGAGTTAAAATGAGCACATTAATTCTTGAAGAGAGCCCTGCTTTATGTTTTTCCCCTTCATTACTCATTTTACATATCTTGGCTATGTCTGTAGTGGATGGGGAGAGAGGAGCCTCAGAGTGTGATTTGGAGCATCTCTCCCGGGCCCCTGTTTGGAATAAACAGGCTGTTCCTTTGCTCCAGCTGGGAACACAGCCCCAGAGCTCAGTGGTGACATCTCCAGCTATGCACAGCAGCTCCTTGGCATGCTCAGGGTAGAGGGGAGAGAGAACAGTAAAGAGGAGCTGCTATGATTTAAAAAGTGCTCCTACATTACAGTAAGTAATGGATTGCCAGTCAGGCATAATGCCAGGCTTGAGCTGATGGGAGCTCTCATCACAAGTAGATATAAATGCAGCTGTGTTGTCAAAACTTGGAGGTGTCACACAGCCTTTTGAACAAGGAGTAGTGTGTTACAACAAAGCAGTTCTTTTTCTCTCCTTTCCCACCTCCAAGATTACATCTTTTCTGTTCTTTCAGAGCCAGGCAGCTGGAAACATGCTGCACTATTTCCATCTACATCCTGCCAAGTTAAACTTGCAAAGAAAAATGATGCTTGGGAAGTCAGAATTTAGACAATTGAAAAAGTTAAAAGACAGAAGCATTAATTTTAGCTAACATGACGTGCATCCTAGAGCAAATGCTGCTCAGGTTTTCACAGAAGGACTCTGGAAGCAGGTCTTTATTGGGTGTCTGAGTAGGCAGAGAAGCCACTGGAAGCCTGGTGTCAGGTTGGCAGATAACTTACCAATTAACAGCATCATTTAATGAACTCCTGTAGTGTCTGCATTTCTTCTTCATATTTTTATGTGAATGATTAAGCAACCCTGATCTTTGGGCTTCAAGAGGTTTCTTTTAACAGGGCACAGCCTGCTCAGACATGAGAGACTGAAACACCCATGTTGAAAATTGCCTGCTTGCAGTGGCCATCTGCTCTCCAGCTCTGTGTGTGAAAACTAACGTAGAGATAGAGCTGATGCCCGAGGCAAACTACTTTTGAAACAGGTTTGGGTGTTTTCACTTTGCAAATTGTTCACAAAAATCGTAAAATACCTTCTTGAACACCCTTTGGACCATGGATGTTGTTTGAATTTTTCATGTGTATAATTTAAACACACATTTCAGCTGCAGCTTATAGCCAAAATGACACGGTGTATTTGTTTGGTCAACAATGACCAGGTTTTTAAAAGACTCCTCTTTCATAAGCAGAACTAAAACTAAAAACGAGTGATACTGCTTTTCCTGATTGCTGAGGTGGGAAAGTTACAACCAGGCTGTTACCTTGTGAATTGGGCACCTGGGGCTGAGGATTAACACCTGAGAATCTGTTTCTCTTAATAAGTGATCTTGAATTTTTCCCTCCCTCTTTCCTTTCTCACAGGTCAGTGTCCCAGTGCTGCAGAGAAAGCTACCCTCGATTTTACCTGTTGCCCAAATTTATTGCCTTGGCTTGATTTTACAAGCCAGAGTTGTATGTCTGCAGCATCCTTCACATGACATTCCAGGTGAGTGATCCTTGGGGCTTGAGAATAGTTGTGAGTCACCTAAGGAGAGTTCAGATAAAAAACTCCTGAGTGAAATTGTTGGTTTTGAAGTTTGTTGTTTTCTAATAGACTTTGTGTTCCTCAAATTTACCTCTACACAGTGTCTAGCCAAAGTGTGTATGCCACTGGAAGTTTCAAGCTAAGGTGAATGAGAACCTCATAAAAACTTGTGCATCAGCTCCTGAACAGAAAATTTCACCTTCAGAGTCCAGGATCAAAAGCACCATAGAAATCATTGCTCTGATGTCTCTATTGAAAAGACAGCATCATTAGTGCATATTTCTAAGTGCTATTTCTCTCTAGTGTGCATTACCATTAAAACTTCCAGTACTAAAATCTATATTACTTTACTTTTGAAATGAGGTTTCCCTCAGCACCATCCCTGGCTGCTTGAAGTGTGAATGATTGGCTCTGCATGGAGCATTTTGGAACCCTCCTCACAATGAAAATAAGCATTACCATCAGCTCTGTTTTGCATGCTGTGGCTGGCTGTGATTCCTGAGCCTGGGATTCACTCTTCTGCTGACCCTGACTGCCCCAGCATGCTCTGGGCAGGTTTTGGGACAGTTCAAACAAATTTAGTGTCAAAGAATTGCAAAGGCTGCAGTTGTTATTTCTGTTATACAAGGCAGAAGAACGGGAAACTCCTATTTAATATATACACTGTCATTAAAGTATGTCCTTCTTTGAAGGACAATTTCTTAAGGGCCTTCCTTATGAAGTTATTAACTCATCATTTTCAGATTATTCTCTATGGATCCCTGTTGGTCTATTAGCTGCTGCTAAGAGATCTGAGAAAGGTAATTAAGAAAGGCAATATTATTATTTTGATGCTGATATTGGGAGATCAAAAGGGAAATGCTTAAGGATCTGCAAATCAAAAGAGCAGGGAAAAAACCCTGAAACCCACTGAATGAGAATTTTGAGGGAATACATAGGAACACCCTGTATTTTTCCAAGTCATTCTAATAGGAAATGTTTCATCTGCCTCAGCAGATTTCAAATTTTGTAATAGTCATAGCTTGGAGGCATCTTAAGGACGTTGTAGAAGGTCACATTAACTTGTATATTCCTGGCAGAAAACAACACTGGATGAGTGAAATACTGGCCTGGCAACTTACACAGGCTTTTGTGAATAATGAAAACTGCCTTTCTTGGTAATGCTCTTTGTAACTGTCCTGCAAAGCACGAGTTTCTCAAACAGGTGCTTGGTATGTCTGTGGTAAGGAAGCACAAAGGGGAGAAAGTGTCGTGTGCTCCTTTGACATAAGTCACTCAGCTTCAGTGGGGCCTTTTACTGAAGTGTGCAGATATACTCCAGCAGGATTTAAACAGGAGGGCTTAAACAGCAATGGGAAATTTTTGATTTCTGTCTGTGTCTTGAGATGTCTGGAAATAACGGGTCTTACAGGAAAACTTTGGTTATTTCGTGTAGGAAAGGGGGAAATAGCAAAGCATTGCTGACCTTGGTTGTGATCTGTGATGTTGTTCACAGATTTATAAAAGACTCCCTCCCCCCAAATTTAAAGTCCTTTTGTTCTAGGGGGCTGAGGAGTTTGTGTAGCCCCAGAGTGTGCTTTACTTGTGCAGCTGAACCCTCCTCTGCTTTGTCCTCTCTGTGTTTGCTGTTCTGCACAGGGCAAATTTACCAAGAAGC
The DNA here is from genome assembly GCA_034336665.1 of Luscinia megarhynchos. Classification (NCBI taxonomy): domain Eukaryota; kingdom Metazoa; phylum Chordata; class Aves; order Passeriformes; family Muscicapidae; genus Luscinia; species Luscinia megarhynchos. The sequence continues at coordinate 28,335,507 of CM067569.1, read as the reverse complement.
TCAGCTGGGGCTGGCAGGAGCTCCTCTGACTTGGAAAATGCCTCTGAATAAATTACCTGCTGTGGAAGAGCAATGCATATTCTGCCCAAGAACCAGAAAATGAAACAATAAAGGGTGTTCTTAGAATAGTTCTTAGGAACCTGGGTACCCTGAAGGAAAATGAGACTTCTGGAGGGTGATACAGAGAATCCATTTTAGGAACCTGCCTCTCCTTCCAGTTAATGTACATGGAGGTATCAAACTGAGAATGTCTAAAGTTAAATGATGTGAACACCTATCAGTGAGCAGCTGTCGGTGTGTCGAATTTTTTTGATAATTTTTGGATTATTATCAACTCTTCTTATTCTCTTCTGAGAGCAAGAGCATTCCCATGAGCTCAACACTTCTTCCACTGCATGGGCAACGTGAAAGGGCTGTAACATTTCATTTTTTTTTTCCCTCGTGTCCTTACAACATTTGTGTAGCTAGATTCAAACTTGCTTCTGTGCTGAATATGTATGTGTGTTTCTATTCAGAAAAACCAGAAATATTCTGAGGAATGCATGCACTTGTGGTGAAATTCATATAATTTTTACACAGCAAACAAGATTAGATGTTCATAGGAGCATCTTTAGACCCTACAGCCAACAGATATGTCAGATTTCAACATTTGTCCCTGCAAACAAATAGTTCATTTTTTGAGACAAGGCAATTCTCAGTGATACTGAATACTCTAAATTAAGATGCTGAAAACAAGATCTTTATTTCGGGCTGTTCAGAAGCCTGCCTCATAGAAAGCTGACTATTGCCAAATGTCATGGGAATGAGGGACTTAAACATGTCACTGAAGTGTGTACTGCGAGTTCCTTCATGATGAAGTCTCAGATAAATTGGAAACATCTCAAACTTGCATCTTGGGAAAGCCAAACGAATTTCAGATGGAAATGAATGGAAATTAATTCAGGGTGTAGACTTGAACCCAGCCTCTAGGGGCACAGTAATTGTTCCTTTTAGGAAATGGCCTCCTGCTCTTTGCATTTTAACTGTCTGTAATTACTTCTGTGGTTTGCTGGTTGTGGAGGAGCTCAACAAGCTGGGAATTGGCAGATTCAGTGTTGCCTTTATTTACAGCGATTTTGCCAAGTTAAGTCATCTCTAGGAGATTTTGTCCTAACAAAACTAATCCCTTGGTATGGCCAGACACTGCATTTTCCTTTTAATTTTGTACTACTATTGAAAACTGTTTTGGCTAAGATTTGGATTGGCATGAATTGTCAGAAAACCACCAAAATCAGTAGGGATAAGCCAGGTTTTCTCTGCTCCACCTGTGTCATATTTTGTCTTCTCTCACAATGAGCTGTGCAAAGCTGATTATGTCTAGGGCATTGTGCAGCCCTGGCTGACTGGAGTTGCTCCAGTGGGGGCATTGGGTGCTGCCAAAGGGACAGGGAGCAGGCAGTCAGTCCTGCAGGAGGTTTGGAGAAAGCCAGGTAGCCCCAGGAGCTTTCAGAGCCTGCTGGATTTGCTTGCCCCATTAATGCTGCAATATTGCACAGTGAGTGCTCTGTGTGATCTGCCCAGCTCTGCCAGTGCTGCTGTGGGGGAGAAGGAAGGGCAGGTGCAGGATGCAGGGGTGCTGCTGACCCCCAGAATGGGCAGGTGCAGGATGCAGGGGTGTTACTGACCCCCAGAATGGGCAGGTGCAGGATGCAGGGGTGCTACTGACCCCCCAGAATGGGCAGGTGCAGGATGCAGGGGTGCTGCTGACCCCCAGAATGGGCAGGTGCAGGATGCAGGGGTGCTGCTGACCCCCCAGAATGGGCAGGTGCAGGATGCAGGGGTGTTACTGACCCCCAGAATGGGCAGGTGCAGGATGCAGGGGTGCTGCTGACCCCCAGAATGGGCAGGTGCAGGATGCAGGGGTGCTGCTGACCCCCCAGAGTGGGCAGGTGCAGGATGCAGGGGTGTTACTGACCCCCAGAATGGGCAGGTGCAGGATGCAGGGGTGCTGCTGACCCCCAGAATGGGCAGGTGCAGGATGCAGGGGTGCTGCTGACCCCCAGAATGGGCAGGTGCAGGATGCAGGGGTGCTGCTGACCCCCAGAATGGGCAGGTGCAGGATGCAGGGGTGTTACTGACCCCCAGAATGGGCAGGTGCAGGATGCAGGGGTGCTGCTGACCCCCAGAATGGGCAGGTGCAGGATGCAGGGGTGCTGCTGACCCCCAGAATGGGCAGGTGCAGGATGCAGGGGTGCTGCTGACCCCCAGAATGGGCAGGTGCAGGATGCAGGGGTGCTGCTGACCCCCAGAATGGGCAGGTGCAGGATGCAGGGGTGCTGCTGACCCCCAGAATGGGCAGGTGCAGGATGCAGGGGTGCTACTGACCCCCAGAATGGGCAGGTGCAGGATGCAGGGGTGCTGCTGACCCCCAGAATGGGCAGGTGCAGGATGCAGGGGTGCTGCTGACCCCCAGAATGGGCAGGTGCAGGATGCAGGGGTGCTACTGACCCCCAGAATGGGCAGGTGCAGGATGCAGGGGTGCTGCTGACCCCCAGAATGGGCAGGTGCAGGATGCAGGGGTGCTGCTGACCCCCAGAATGGGCAGGTGCAGGATGCAGGGGTGCTGCTGACCCCCAGAATGGGCAGGTGCAGGATGCAGGGGTGCTGCTGACCCCCAGAATGGGCAGGTGCAGGATGCAGGGGTGCTACTGACCCCCAGAATGGGCAGGTGCAGGATGCAGGGGTGCTGCTGACCCCCAGAATGGGCAGGTGCAGGATGCAGGGGTGCTGCTGACCCCCCAGAGTGGGCAGGTGCAGGATGCAGGGGTGTTACTGACCCCCAGAATGGGCAGGTGCAGGATGCAGGGGTGCTGCTGACCCCCCAGAATGGGCAGGTGCAGGATGCAGGGGGTGCTGCTGACCCCCAGAGTGGGCAGGTGCAGGATGCAGGGGTGTTACTGACCCCCAGAATGGGCAGGTGCAGGATGCAGGGGTGCTGCTGACCCCCAGAATGGGCAGGTGCAGGATGCAGGGGTGCTGCTGACCCCCCAGAGTGGGCAGGTGCAGGATGCAGGGGTGTTACTGACCCCCAGAATGGGCAGGTGCAGGATGCAGGGTGCTGCTGACCCCCCAGAATGGGCAGGTGCAGGATGCAGGGGTGTTACTGACCCCCAGAATGGGCAGGTGCAGGATGCAGGGGTGCTGCTGACCCCCCAGAATGGGCAGGTGCAGGATGCAGGGGTGTTACTGACCCCCAGAATGGGCAGGTGCAGGATGCAGGGGTGTTACTGACCCCCAGAATGGGCAGGTGCAGGATGCAGGGGTGCTGCTGACCCCCAGAATGGGCAGGTGCAGGATGCAGGGTGCTGCTGACCCCCAGAATGGGCAGGTGCAGGATGCAGGGGTGCTGCTGACCCCCCAGAATGGGCAGGTGCAGGATGCAGGGGTGCTACTGACCCCCAGAATGGGCAGGTGCAGGATGCAGGGGTGTTACTGACCCCCAGAATGGGCAGGTGCAGGATGCAGGGGTGTTACTGACCCCCAGAATGGGCAGGTGCAGGATGCAGGGGTGCTGCTGACCCCCAGAATGGGCAGGTGCAGGATGCAGGGGTGTTACTGACCCCCAGAATGGGCAGGTGCAGGATGCAGGGGTGCTGCTGACCCCCAGAATGGGCAGGTGCAGGATGCAGGGGTGCTGCTGACCCCCAGAATGGGCAGGTGCAGGATGCAGGGGTGCTGCTGACCCCCAGAATGGGCAGGTGCAGGATGCAGGGGTGCTGCTGACCCCCAGAATGGGCAGGTGCAGGATGCAGGGGTGCTGCTGACCCCCAGAATGGGCAGGTGCAGGATCAGGGGTGCTGCTGTGGAGGAGGAAGGGCAGGTGCAGAGTGCAGGAGTGCTGCTGACATGACTCCAGGATTGCTGAATAACCACCGTGGGGCAGAGATGTGCTTTGGAAAGTGCCCAGGATACTTTGACACTAAGTGTGAAGCAAATGCTAATTGTTACTATCATTCTTTGTTAAGAAATGGGGGCATGTTTTTATCATTATTCTTTAGGTCCTGGTGTCCTTGTACAATTAGGCCCTGACCTCATCAGAATAACATTTAAATTGGAAACAAGGAAATAATAACATCCTTTCACTGGAATTTCCTTAATTCTATTAACCCTGGATATATTAAATACCAGCATTAAAGGTGATTCTCTGGAACCAGCAGAATCTAAAAGTGCTTTACACTTTCTGCCAAGTGACTTTTCAAACTCTGTGATGAAACCTGTACTAGCTGCTGCAACTGGACCTCTTGTCCTCTCTGCCAGAGATCATAGAATCAGTGAAGCTTCAGCTCGAGTCCAAGGTGAGTTAGGGAGAGGAGGAACTTGCTGAAGAACTTTCCTGTCTTCAGGAATAAGGAGTTTTAATGAGTTTCACACAGACCCAGTTCTGAAGCCTATCCAGGCCCCTCTGGATGGCATCTCTCCCCCTCTGGTGTGCCCACCACAGCACAGCACACAGCTTTGGTCATCAGCAAACCTTCAGCTGAGGGTGGACTGATCCCACTGTCAGTGTCACCAACAAAGATATCAGTGCTGCTCCCAGTGCCAATCCCTGAGGATGGATTTATCACTTTGAGTCATTGCACAGCTCTTTGGGTGTGACCATCCAGCCAATTCCTTATCCACACTTCAAATGTGTGTGAATTAGCACATTGAGGCAGCCAGGGCAAGCACCAAGCCCCAGCTGCAATACAAAGAACAGGTTTATTTCATTGCCTCAGCAGCAGCACCAGGAGGCAGAGGGACATGGGGACACAGGAACACGGGGACACAGGATCTCTCAGGCTTAGTTCATCCTAGCAAATACTAGTTTTTCCCACACTGATGTTCTTAGCATTCCCAGCCACAAGGTCACTTTGAGTGAAACTGTTCTCTGCTCACCAAATCTTCTGGGTTTAATCCTTTTTTCTCAGCAATGTATCTCTGGTTTAGTCACAAAGACATCACACCAGACAGTGTCAAACGCTTTGCACAAGCCCAAGTAGAGGCCATCAGTTGCTTTTCCCTTATCCACTAACACTATAACTCTGTCACAGTTTGCCATCACATTTGTCAGGTACCACTTGCCCTCAGTGAAGCCGTGGTGGCTGTCACCAGTTACATCCCTACGTGCCTTAGCAGGATCTTTTTGGGGGCACCAAGGTGAGACTGACCAACCTGTAGTGCTCCAGGTTTTTCTTTCTCCCCTTTTAGAAAATGGGGTTGTATTTCCCCTTTTCCAGTCAGTGGGAACTTCACTGAACTTCCATGACTTCTCAAATATGATGGATTGTAGCTTAGCCAGTTCCCTCGGGACCTGCAGATGCATCTAAGTTCCAGAAAAGAGTTCCATGATGCAGCTCCCATTAGCTTGGCTTGTATCTCAGTGGTAAACTAGTGTTTAAGAACAAATTCATTTTGACTGATATTTAAATAACCCACAATTTCATTCCTGACTCGAGGATCTTCCACTCTAGGGTAGATTACTTCTGTGAATATTTGATCCTCATTTTCTCGGTGAAATAAAGCTTTGTTCGTGCAGCTATGAAGCATTATTAGGTGGTAATGGCACACAGAGTGGTCTTCATTAGGGAGCACTGCTAATTACAAATGCCAGGCAATTTGCAGGCCATCTATTCTGACTGTAATTATGATGTCGCTTGCACACCTGTGTCTGAGAGTATTTTCCTCTAACTAGGGCTCATTCTTTTGACTCAGCAAGGAGCCTCTCTTGATTGTGGAAGTAGCTTTTTTGTTGTCTCCATGGGCAGAGAATAAGACAGAAGGGAGGGTAAACTTGGGAAACAGCCAGCAGTTGAAGCAGGCAGTGAGCCCTAAGTGACTGTGTGGGCCTACACAACAGAGGGAGCATGTCTTGAATGCAATATGATTTTAAAATAGGCTTAAAACAGGCCTGTTTGCTGGTGTGCTTTTTGCTCAGTGCAACATGTGTTAATTAGAGCTTTAGCACAGCTTCTCAGTAAACAGCATTTTCCCTCAAAGAGAGACAAACAAGGAGAGGGAGAATTTTGATGTTGGGAATAAGGTACTATGAATAAGAATCAGCAGCAATGGGTTTAGTTTAAGCTAGACTGGAATTTATTGCAGCTTTATGTTTTCATAAAGGAAACCTGTGTGTCAGCTTCTAGTGATGACAGGGATGCTGAGAATTGGCATGTGAGGATAATGTGATAATATAGAGACACCAGGGAGCATGTGTACACAAAAATGCATCTCAGCCAGCCAGAAGGCCATGCTGTGATTTCAGTAAAAAGCTGTGACAGAAAATCAATAGCTTTGAGAAAGGCCCATGGTAAGTCAACAGCATTATCTGTGTGTTCTGCATTCTGCTTCCTGCCTCCTTCCCTTCCCAGAGACAGAGCTGCATGAGCTCATGTGTGAGTTTTGTTAACTCTGTGCCTCAGCAGCTCAAGCAGAGAGGCAATTCAGGGAATACAAAGTACCTGCAAACCGGGCGTGGGGATGGAGAGCAGGGAGGGAACTCGTTTGTTCAGGCAGGGTATTGGTTTATCGACAGGCTCTTGCCTGGCAGGCAGGCTGTGTGACTGCAGACTCCTCTCAGTGCTTCCCTCTCAGCTGCCCTCTGATCTTCAGGAAAACTTGCACTGTGCCTCACAGCAGCTGCATCCTGCTCTGTTCTTTGATGTGTGGATCAACAGCAAGTCCCTTTTCCAGGTTTCCACTCAGGGCAGGAGCATTCTGGCAGGATGATCTGGCCAAGTAGTTCCAGATTATGGAGTTTATATTCACTTTGAGTGAAGTTTTCTAGGATGTTTTGGTTTTGTTATTTGGTGTTTGTTTGTTTTTTATTCTTCTCCAAATCCTTTTTTTTGTCTAAAATGGCAGAGTACAAACTGTTAATGAAGAGTAGAGCAAAGGATAGACTGCTCAGTATTAGCTGGCACATGGTTTGTAATCATGTTATTTTATTTCAGTTTGTGATGCTGCCTCTATTTTGTACATAGGCATGCAGTACACTCAGAGGGGATGCTAGCCTTTGGGGACAAAAGCCCACCAATAGCATTCAAAGGGAGTAGATTTTTATTTAAATACATATAAGACTGAACAGGATATAAAGGAAGTCTGCAGGAGAAAATGAGTGAAAAGGATGAATCCATCACCTGATTGGTGAATAGGGCATAGCTGGGATTGAGTCTTCTTTTTATTGAAGAGAATACAATACCTCACTTGTAGATGATGTTCTAAAGCCAGGAAATCTCTAAGGTTTCATTATTCTTAAATATTTCCATGTGCTTGGGTATGTAAGCATTTTGGAATTAGGAGGTGTTTCCTATGTTGACATAGGGAGGTAACGTTAGCAATCCCATGGCATTAACTGATAATCTACTTGGTTTCTTTTGCTAACTGATAATACTGATAAATGTTTGATTTTCTAGCACAGAATTAGAAGTGGTAGCTAGGAGAAAGTGTGGTTTTTTTGCTGACACTTCTGCTTGCTTCTCACTTCACCCAAGAACTCAGTTCTTTCTCTATGGAAAACTCTGAGAAACAGCCATAGACATGGCTTATTAAAAAGAGGTGGTTCTAAATTTAATTTTTTTTCCATGAAACCTCCTTTCTGTCAAAGCCTAATATTTCAGTACTCCCAGTGCATAAAAGATTATTCAAAGAGTTACACAGTGAAAAACTCAGAGGAAGGAGAGGGAATTCTGTGGCACCTAGGAAAATCTTCCATAAATAAATACAATGTAGTGACTGCTTTGTTCTAGGCTATGTACATGAAGTTCAGGCAGGTGTTTGTTAGCTGGAAACATAAGCCAAAGCTCGGTAGGGTTTTACCCTTTGTGCAGCTGAGCTGCACAAAACACATGAAGTAATAAAAAGTAAGAGCATACTGTGTTTTTAATGATTAAGCTTTTGGGATGCTGGGGTTAGCTGGTGTCTTAATTGCCCTCCAGTCATAGTTGTACCATATGCACAGGGGAGCAGCACACCAGCCTCTGGCTCCACTGGCATGGGAGCCTCAGGGCATGGCACCCAGCAGGGTTAGAGGGGGCACACTGCTCCCTAAGGATGCACACAGTCCCCTCGGGGCTGTTTCCCTGGTCTGTGCTTGTTCTTTCATGCCAATGGCTGAAAGCAGGGGCAACTTCTACTGCATGAAATCGATCACATCTTCTGTGAGCTTTCCTAAAACTTAATATTTTATTTCTTCTCTTATTTTTCCTCTTTCTGGATTCCTAAAAATGCTGCAGTTCTTATAAATGTCCCTTGTATCTTGCTGCTTCAGAGTTTTAAAATACCTTGAGGTTAATATATACTGTATTAAAATACTTGTGTGGTGTTACATTGTTATTCACTTAAATAAGACACTTTTGTGCATTTAAAGGCAATTGATTTCTAAACAAGGAATGTCAAGCTGAAATCTGAGGCTGGTTCTTTAATAACAGCCCAACACATTAAGAATCAGTGGCAGTTCTGAAACACTTTTCAAAATAGAAAATGTATCAAAGTGGATTGTGCCCTTGGGGGAAAATTATTTTTGGCAATTTGGTTTCTGCCAGCTCACCAGAAAGCTCTCAGTCAGTGAGCACTTTCTAGAACAGCACTAAATAGCATTGGTAGGAGTTGCAAAATCTTGCACTAATTGGCTTGCCAAGGCCCCAGCTCACTCTAGTAGAGAAAACTTGCTTTTATTAGGTGAGCAGAGCACTTCATTAATACTTAAAAAAGGTAAGTTAGTGTGTTCAGAGGCTGCAGGCTGGAAGGGAAAGGCTGTCACTTGTGTAGCTGCAGAGCTCCTGAAGCCATCTGTGGGGTCTGAGGTAATGTACCAGCTGGATGTACCAGCACTGAGCTGCCAGCATCCTTCCTTTGCACTGGTTACACAGACAGAAGGAGATTCCCCATCATTGGAGGTTTTTCAGCTGTATTGTGAAGGTGGAGGCAAACCACAGCATCACCATCCTTGCTGATTGCTGACATTCAAGAATAGAGGTCAGGAGGCACTGGCAATAACTTCTTTTGATGTGCCACCCTATTTGGCTGCACATCTAGAGCAGGTCCAACACCTGATCCAGGTGGATCTGCCCCACCACAGCCCTGCACCAGTGATGTACACAATCACTCTGCTTTTATTGCAGATGTGAGGTTTCTCAGGAGGTGGAATTTTCAGGTCACTTAAGCCAAGTTCATCACTTGCATAAGTTAACTGCTGAGCTGCAGTTTTCTGGAACTGTGCTGTCTTGGATAATTTGATACTCTGCCTCTTAGAGGAAACATAGATTTCCTGTCAAAATGGGCATTATATATTCAGCAGAACTCACCTCTCTTGATGAGTCACAAATTCTTCTGTGCAAAACAATATCTTCAAGGAGGTTGTCATCTTATGCTGTACATGGCATATTTGGGGTGAAATACGTTTTAGGACAACAAAAAAGCAGTCTGCCCCATGCTTGATCAGTTCCAGGAAGATCCCAACCAGGAATGTACAGCCAATGGAAAGTGGGGCTGTGCTGTTGGCCAGCTTGCCTGCAGAGTTTTGGTTGCACATTGCTGGATCTCAGACATCCTGATGTGCTGTTCAAGTGGAGGACCTGCAGCCACAGCCAAATGATCAAATGAGAGTCCCATCCTGAAATGCTTGGCTTGACACTGGATTTGCATCACGACAGTGAAAAATGCTGCTCAGAAACCTTCACTGCAATGGAAAATCTTTTACTTGCATTCTATTTGCTAAGGGTCATGCAGGGTCTGATTGCAGGAAATATCAGCCACTGCCTCACAATGGAATGGACTTATTGAAGCATATTCATTCACTGGTCTAAGGCAAATCTCTCTCTCAGATTTCAGTGGTGTAGGTCATTATCCATGCTTTCCAAAAGGTAGTAGATCTAATTGCAATATAATCTGCTTAAAATAAGCTTTACTTGAAGTCAAGCAGTCAAAAAATAATAAACAAAGTAGTTTTTTTATTGGAAAAATCCTGTTGTGATTTTAAAAAAAACAACTATCAGGAGCTGGCTGCTTTCAAAGAATTTTTCAAACCAATTATTTGGAATGTTAACTGACCTAACTACAGCTTTTTCATTTCTATGATTTTTTTTCTTTTTTGCTCTGAAATATTTCATTTTGATTCAATATGTTACCATAAAATGAAATTTGGAATGACAGACTTTCATATACAGTGTGTTTTAAACGATGAAAGGCGGGAATAAGCAGAGGTGAGTACCTCAAGAAGTTTATGATTATATTTTTGACTAATGGAGTTTTTATTCTCAGGCATTTTTGAGACCCAGAAGTTGAAGACAATGGCATTCTCTCTGTATCTCTGTATTCTTGTCCCAGCTGTTCCAGCTTTTTTGTACCATAATTTCACTTGTTCTGTCTTTAGTTGTGTTCTTATCCACACACTGTTCTGATCCCTGTTTCCTTCTGCTTCTCTCTAGATAGCAAAGATCGTCTTATTTGCTAAAATATTTAAAAATTCATAACAGAGCCTGAGGCCTTTAGATGAAAATACTGTGTTTCTAATAGGAGCTTCCTAAGTACGTTTTAGTTCCTGTCCATGCTGCCATGAACCAATGCACAAGTGCCTAGAGTTGCTCTCTGGGAATATTAAGAGCTTGGATGTGGTTTGTACCTCTTGTACATATGATGGGTAGTGACTTTTTGACTTCCCTGCACTGTAATTGCACTGAGTTACATCCCTTTGAAAAGAAGGTGACCAGACAGCAGAGAAAATATTTGCCTGTTTTCCTTCAGCTTCTGCAGTTTTGCAGAAAGTTGCAGTTTTTGGCTCACTGGGGTCTCAGGAAGGAGGAGATTGCTCTTCCACAATGAACAGCTTTTGGTGGCTGGGGGAGAGGCCTGGGGAGTAGAGGGCAGGTCAGGAACACTCAACCAGCAGCCTGACAGAGACTGAGGACATGGTGAGAGGAGAGAGCAGCAAAGCCAATCTGGGAAGAAGTGGAAAAAGGATGACTTCTGCATGGGAACCCACAACTAAGAGTTAATCATCACCCAACTAAAGCTTGAGCTGGATCAAGCCTGACTGCAAGGATATGAATGGCAGGGGAGAGATTGATGCTGCATCCCTTTTTTTCTTAATGTGAGTCATCTGGGTTTGTCTCTTAAAATGCCTCCTGGTATTCCTAACTCTGGTGGAATTTTATAAACTCTTTTGGAATCTCAGGGAGTGTGTGTTGTTAAGAAGAGCTGTGTGGATAGTTTCAATTAATTCTTGCCTGTTTATGGCACAGCTGTGTTTTAGTGGCTGCCTGCACAGTGTCTGATGGGAAAGAAGGGCCCAAGCATTGGTAAAGCCATCCAAGCATGGTGTGTGCTGAGGGTCCTGCATGGTGGGACATAGCCACCCTCTCCCAGCCCCACAGACAGGTCAGACCTGTTCCATTTGGCTACCCCAGACAGTTCTTCTGATTGAAACAAGAAGGGCTTTCCCAAACAGCTCTGCCAAGAAAAGTGAGGTCCCCCAATTCAGCAACAGCTGTTAGAGAGATGATGGCAAGGAGCTGAGGGCTGAGAGTAGTGGATGAACCTCCTTTTTTTGTTGTGGCTGATGTTACATCTGCAACCAAACGATGGTGCAAACCAAAAGCACGTCTGGATCACAGAGCTGTCACATATTCTGACTGTTCCTGTGTAGGAGATGCCCAGGACCAGTGTGTGTTCAAACCAGTTGTAGGAGAAACAGTTCCAGAACAAGAGACAGCCTGCCATGACTCTGCAAGTTTGGTTTGAAGCAAAAGGCTTTTGCCCTATGAATGACTCCTTTGTTATTGTCAGGCCCTGCACTTCCACACGCAATCAGCTCCCTAAAACTTAAATCAAATATTAAAATGAGTGGTTCATAAGTTATTCAAGTGTTAACTTAGCAGAATCTTTTAGCTTGCCCATTTTAACAAACTGTCATCCTGATGCTCCTGGCTTTGACACCTCGATGACAAGTAATTCCATAAGATAGATGTGTGAGTCCAGGGACCTTGGAGCACTCAAGTTGCCACTGTTATGTTATAAATATAGAAATTCCCTGTACTAACTAGCTCTAATGTGATTCACCCCAACACACACAGCTCTGGTCCATTGACATCAGAGGATCTGCACGAGGCTTCAGGGCAGGTTTTGGGTACAGCAGAGCCTGGAGGTGCCCAGGGCACTGGGCTGCCTTCCCTCAGCTGGGGCAGGAGAAACAGCTGGAAGAGCAGGACAGGGATGAGCCACCCATCCCTGCCCACCTCTGCTCAGGAAAGGCTCCACACGTGGGCTGGGGCATTCCTGCACTCAGGTGGAAATGGCAGAGTCAACATTTCCCCTTTGTGCAGTGGGAGAGGGAGTCTATGTAACCTGAGGGCAGGGAGGGAGGAAAAAGGAATCCATAGGAGAAGCTGGGCTGTTGGAAAACAAAATATTCTTTTGTCCTGCTTTCCACAGATCTTTTAAAATCTTTATCCTTTTGGGAAGAGTTTACAGAAGTTCAGTCTGTTCTGAGTAGCAAGAGACAAAGGTAACAAGGTACCTTTCATCAAGTACATATGCAGTGTGGAGGGAAAACTGAAGAAAATTAGAGAGCTTTTGTATTCATTACAGAAAGATCTCTCTACACCACAGAATGAAGGTGTGAAGGCAGCATGTGTTGGGACTCCTGGACTAGAGCACCCCAGCCAGGGCAGATAAGGGTTGTGATTGAAGCTGTGACACATGTGGTAGCTGCAGCATAAAAACATTCCAGGCACCAGCCACTAGCAGAAGTTGGAGTAGAAGCAATGTTTGTGCCCTTCTTTTAATGGTGTAGAAGCACTGGGCAGTGTACCAGAAAGGTGCCTCCAATCTCTCCCCATTTTTGTAGAGAAAAATTACTGCCAGACCTTACAAACTTTGCCTGGATGTAATGCAAGATAAAACAAAGTCTGCTCTCTACATGTTGAATGCCAAAGAAGACTGAACATAAGGGACACTTTTTAATTAACTGCTACAGTAATTTATTGAGGAAAGTGATTTGTTGATCACTACTCACAGTCTTTAAATAAGAATTTGCTTTCTAAGAGGAGTGCTTTTAGTTCAGCCACATTTTACTCCTTTTGGTATAGGAATTGCTGGGGGAGCATTCCACATATACTCTCAAGCAGATCTGATGAGGTGGTTGCCACAGCTCTTCCTGCCCTTAAAATTAAAGTGTATTAGCATCTCCTGCTCATATATTTCAGGGTAAAATTAAAAGATAAAGTGTGCTATGTGTAATGAGGTATTGTATTTTGTTCTAAATCTGTTCATTTTTTGTTGGAGAGGCAGGTAAGGCATGTAAGTAATGAGTTGAGCTTCTCAGTTAAAACCAGAACTTTTTGATCTTTCTGCAAGAGAAATAAAACTTAGTGGGACCAATTTTTATATCTCTGACCTCTCTGGGTCCCCAACACTGACCTTGTATATCTAAAATCTCTAATGCAATTATGGTGGTGGAAATATGGATGTCTAGAAGAAGGAAGCTCATAACTGGCTGATGATGTCGTTTGGACTTACCCAGAAGAGCCCCTGCTGTTCATGCCATTAAAAGAGTTGGGATGATTTTGGCAGTATTTTTGTCTTGTTCTCCCTCCTGCAGAATGATGCCCGTTGTAGGTAGTGCTTGTATGATTATGTATTAATGGGTTATTGAACAGGGATTGATGCTGATCAGACCATTTATTTCATATGCACTGCTTCAATTATATTATCACCTTAAGCTTTTCCATTAATTAGCTTAGAAGGAGTAATTTCCCAACAGATTATAGGAGCCAGCATATAATGAATGTTTCTGACATTAAAAAAACCTTATTGATGGAAATTATCTACATTGGATATAATCTGGACTCAAATATAGACATTTCAGATATACATATATATATACAGATATACATATAGACATTAAAGATATACCTTTTGATCAGCTTGTAATACATAATGAAAAAATATTTATCACATCCTGTCACTTTTATTTGAGAAGTTTGCTTAAAATTCATAAAAGTTTATTTCCATATGCTTGAACAAACTTGACTTGCTTGACGTGAGCTATTTTTTGTGGAGCCAAGACAAAAAAAAGTTTATTCAATTTATTCCTAGGAGAAATTATTTTTATATTATTCTGTGAAAAAGATCTGGATAGATTTGAGAAAAGAGAAGCCTGCTGCTTATTAGTTACTTTGTGCAAGCTGGTAGTTCTATTACATATGGGTTTTGCTAATAGGTGGGTGTGATTTTTCTGGGTCACGTGGATTGCTTTTTCCTGAATTCTGGGGGTTTTGCACTGAGTGAGCCTGCAGAGGTTTTCAAATTTGTGACTGGAAGATTTTCCCAAACAGTTTTCTTCTCAGCTGGAGAAAATTGTGTGTTATTTCAAAGTCTTACTGGCAAGGCACTTTGGTCAGTACAGCACGACTCTCCTCTCCTTTGAAAGAGAATTTTTCACCAGATGGGAGCATACTTGTCATTTGAATCTTTCGAGCTCCCTTTGAAATTCTGAGGCAGCTAATTTGCAAATGCAGGGATGCACAGCTCCCATGCATTCTGTGAACTACTAGAGATTCTCATTTTTGGCTGTCTCCCTCCTGTCTGTGTAACCAGGTTACCTCTGGACATGACTTAGGGGCTACTGCTATCTTAATCTGAAGAAAACTGCTGAGGAAACTGCTTTTAGCTGCTTTATGTACCAAAAATATCTCAATGTTTTTTCTTATAATTGTTCCCTTTTAGAAGAGACATGAATTAGAAATGATGATCTGTGAAATTCTGCCTTTCCTCAGAATGATTTTGAATAATCCAATGCAGTAGAAATCACATTGCAGTTACAGTCTCACAAACAAAAATCATATTTATAATCTAGTAGCTCATGGTACAGACTTGCTTGAGTTAGCATTATCTGTGTAAAAGGCTAGAGTGTGCAAAAACAAAGATGAACTTATGGAATTTTACCTTGGCTTTCTAACAAGCCACACATAAATACAATGATGATCTTCCTAGATACTGACCTGTAAACTTAAGGCACCTGAGAAGGCATTACTGATCTTGGTCAACCCAAAGGTGTGTTTTTCACCTGTTGCACACTGAGCCTTAGGTGTGTGTATAATTAAGTAGCCTCTAGATTACAAGAGGGAGGAGCTAGAATAATGGAAAATGATGTTCTCACATCCTAAAAGCCAGTGAGCCTGGATCCTCCCTTCATTTCCTTCTCACAGTGAAGAGGATGTCTTCACTCCTACTGTCTTTGTCTTGAGATTCTCCTTCCCTGTGGTGGCCTGGACGATGAAGGAGCTTTACCTAAATCTCCAGACATTCACATAGCTAATCTTCTAGTAAACCAAACTGTTGAAAAGTGGGAAAGGTGTGAAAGTAAAACATCCCTCTGCAACAACACATGCAGATGGATTCTGGGCAAGAGCTGAGGTGTTTGATGGACTCTGAGATTCTGTAGCCCCTGATATAAATCTCTCAGTCCACCTATATCAAAAGAGAGGATCAGAGCACAATCCTGACAATTCCCTCTTTAAAGGTTTCTCTCCTTTTCTTTTCAGCAAATTTGAGATTTTGTCTTCATCTTTTTTCAATCAGATCTGGAGAAATGGTTTTTGTGGTTTTGGTGAAGCAGGGCTGCTCTGTGTTAATGGAAACTGGGAAAGTGCTATTTTTCCTTAATTTCATCTGAGTGATTTATCTGTCCAGACACATCACTGGCTCCTTCCAACAATGGCTGGTGACATATGCAATAAAAACTGGGTCTTATGTCCTTTTACAAAGATCCAGGGATTTGTAAACTCCCCGTTGTGCTAGGCATGTGGTGAAGAGGGGACTTGTTGCTGTGCTTTGTAAACACTGGCTCTCATTACACTCTTCATAACCTTCACACCTAGTTCACAGGAGCCACGTTCTCCCCACATTAGAAAGGTGGTAGAGTTTTCAAGAGCTTTAGATTAATTACAGAGCAACCCTCAATACAATAAATCTAACGTGAGCCAAGAAATAAATGATGTCTTTGGGCTGCCTGCTCAGTGTTCATGTGCTACTTCAAGCACACTTGTAGCAGTTATTAATAATGATCATCATAGCACAGCTGTCAGTGGGTGCAGAGATGTCTGCAACCTGGAACTTCTCATACTTGTGACAAGATGTCGAACTTAATTGGAAAAGCTTTTGTTTTGTTTGTATCTATTGTGAGAAAAGGTAAAGGAATGAAAAGCAGTG
Source organism: Luscinia megarhynchos (assembly GCA_034336665.1). Classification (NCBI taxonomy): domain Eukaryota; kingdom Metazoa; phylum Chordata; class Aves; order Passeriformes; family Muscicapidae; genus Luscinia; species Luscinia megarhynchos. Next base: position 28,319,283 of record CM067569.1, on the reverse strand, counting down.
TGAATCCATATGGGATGGTGAGCAGAAACTCTTCTCCTCTGAACACTGCAGTGGTTTTATTTTGAATGTGTGAAACAGGTAAGGACTGACAACCTTGTGCCCTGTGCTGGTCCAAATCCAATTTGTGCTTCAAGCTGTTGTTGTTGTAAGCAGCAGCAAGACCAAAGTTCCCCAAAATCACCTTTTAGCAGTCCCAGACTTTGTATTTGGTGTTTGTACAGGAGGGGGAGGAGGGCTGGTGTTTGTTCACACACAGGTTTCTGCTGGTTTTCCACCCTGAGCACACCTGAGGCTTGAGCAGAGCAGTCTGTATGCAGACAGCACTGACAGAACTCTTCAGGCCAGTCTGCTGATCTCCATCCACCAGCACCACCCTTCCTGCTGATGTTCAAAGAGCCTATTCACACATGGCGCCTTCAGCTGGGAGAAAAACAATAAAGTAGGTTAAAAAAATGTTTGCTCAGTTTCAGTCGGGAAGAAGGTGGAAAAGATAAGAGGGGTTGGAATATTATGGGTTGTCAGAAACTCAGCAGGCACCTCGGAAGGAAGAGAGGAGGATGTGGATTGAAGAAACTGGAGCCCTGAGGGCAATCCTCTAAAAATACATTAGAACAGCACTGCCAGTAATAGTATTCTCAAGACATGCAAGTCCTGCACTCTTAATTGAAAAGTGCCAGGGGTAAGGTGCTCACCTTGAAACTCATTATCTATTAAAATAATTTCTTTCATTTTCTATTGCTAAGGACTTGTTTTGAACTGAAGTAGGAGTTGGAGCCTGAAATGCCATTTTCTTGTTATTCTGAGGGGCAGTTCTTGCAAAGGGAATGGTAGAGTGTAGCTAATAGAGCATGGTTTATTTAGGGTATATATTTATGATTTACCAGTTATTTATTGCCTCTGAGTTTAATAATATTCCTCATCTCTTCCCAGAATATGAGAGATTTAATCATAACTCTAGTTTGAAGTACCTGTGTGTATGGCTGTGTGTGTATATATGTATATATCATTACATCTATCTTTGGGCACTGCTGTGGTTTGGGGGCTGCTTTAGAGACCTTGTGCTGAAGTGGCTGAGATCTAACTAAAAAAAAGCAGAAAAAGAGAAAACTATAACTTCTCAGAACAGTTTGAGAACAGAAGCATAAGAAAGCTCAGTGACATATAAAATCAAATACAGAATCTTATACACACATAAGGTTTATTGAATATGATTATTGATTAGTACATTTCCCCCTGATTATTATGAAATGAGAGAAGATTTTATATTAGGATTGGGAGATCTGATAGGTCTGATATTCTCTTCTTAAAGTTCAGAGCAAATAGTTGAAAAACTAGAAAAAGGAGAACCCAGGAAAATTTACCCCCAGGACAGAGATAAGGTCTTCTGTGCCAGTTGAAGGCTGAAGCCCAGGGGATGTGGTGATTATTGAGTAATTCATATCAATCTGCTGCAGAGCAGAAGAGAAAGAGAAATTGAAGGCTGAGAGGAGAGGCAGGGTGTTAAAGCTTTAAGGCCTACTTTACTTATCTCTAGGCTCACATTTAATCCAGAGTTCACTTCAGCAGTTTGCAAAATCAATCTCTCTGTTCCCAGCTCACCTTCAGATCCTTCAGCATCTCTTCATTAACCCTGTGCTCTGGGAATAAGGCAGCCATGTGTGTCTGAAGACAGCAGCCCACAGCAGAGGGCTGCTCTGGTTTCTTCTGGGCTCTCTTTGCAGTTATCTCAGTCCCACAAGGCAGGAGCTGGTTGAGCAGGGAGCTCAATGACCCTCCTGCAGCTCCCTGCACTGCTGGGAGTGGCAGCACCCATCTGACAGGCTGCTATTGAGACTGGCAAAGTAGCTGGCTTGCTCCAGCTGATAAATACTTCCAGCTTCCTGAGCTGTACAGCAGCAACAGGAATTAGTCTGGCCCTTTTTTGGTTTCCCTTCAGAAGGTGGGAAAGGAGCTGCCCCCCCAAAAGCCATGGATGCTGAGGCAGGATGCTCTCTCCTTGGCAGGGGACCAAAACCTGTCGGCATCCAGCCATGAGCTCAGCAAGGATGAGGCTGGGGCAAACCACTGAGCATCTTGGATGGTTTGTAACACCCCCTATGCAGGGAGACAAGCAGCAATACTCAACGCTGGAAGCTTGCTATTCCCTCTATCATTTCCCATGTTTCCCTTCAGTATTTAAGTTGCAAATCCAAAGTTTGTTTTGTTGCTGCTTATTTCTCATATTCTACTTTTTCTTGGTGGTATTGAGCAGTGTTGCAGTGTCTGACTCTGTGAAACAAATGAATAAAAAGAATCCTGACTCATTCTGGGAAGAAGGAAGTTGGCAGCTGCTTGATTTCACCAGTGGGATCTCCTCTCCAGACTTCATTAATCCTTAATCCTGTTAGCCTGGGACAGAAGGAATCACACAGCTGTTTTAGGAGCATGAAAGTCCTGTAATCTATCATCTGATTATCAGGTGTTGGGCTGAGGAAAAGGGTTCATTGCTGGTCCAGAACATACGAAATTGCACAACAGGTTCTTTCACCTAAGCGGTCCCTGTGTCATATCCTTGATGTGTCAGCACTCAGGAACAAAGCCTGACACAGAACTACAGGTCTAGAACCAACACATTTCTGGAGTTCTAAGGTTCATTTGTCCCCATCTCACTACACTTCTTCATTGTCTTTTTGACCTGTTCATGACAGGAGGAAGTTATCCTTTAAGGCCACTTTCATGAGCAACTTCAAGCCGTGCTCACTAGGAGCTGCCATTGAAGTGTGTGCTCTGTGACTGCTTTATACTTCAAAATCAGTCCTCAGAGTGTCATTTGAAATTTGTTTTTATGCAAAAATTTCCAATATACTTGAAAGCCTTGGAATGACCTGATTTTGTGGGATGTAACTTTGCTTAAGATAAGCACTAAAGAAAGTTTCAGGCACTTTCTTTGTGTCTATTTAGCTTCTATTCACACCAAAATACTCTGTGTAGTTTATGTAGTTTTTCTGAAAAACAAGACAATCTAATTTACTTAAATATTTAAATAAGCTTCTGCATGTTTAATTCCAAGGGCTTGAAGGTGAATAACTCTTAGCACTTTCTAGAGCAATGCCTGCTTGGCAAAGAGTGGCTGCATACATAAGGGATGGGCTAGTGGTCAGGTGTATAACAGGATTAAACACTGGATAATGGATATATCTGTGTGACTGGGGGCAGACATGCACATTTTTTACCCATGCTCAAAGCTGACTGAGTCCTGCTGTGGAGTCTTGGTGCTGCTCTTCAGCAGAAGGAAATGCAATTCCATCCTGTTGACAAAAACACCTCAAGAACATTTGGCTTGATATGGTTAGTCACTGCATTGTGGAGGTAAATAAAAAATCACCCAAATTAAATATACCCTTGTTTATCAGGTTTTTTTTTCCCTTTTATTTGTTGTTTGGTTGGTTGGGTTTTGTGATTATTTCTTCACTCTACATTGAAAATCTCCATCCTGGCATTGTCCGTTTACATTTCAAATTAGAACCACGATTTTCTTCTCTTGTTAAAGAGAAATGTTTAAAGGTTTGACCAGAGGTATTTATAGAAAAACCTCACGTGTTTTTAGTAGAATAATAGAAATGTGACTCTCCCATAATTTTTGAATTATGTAGTTCACCTTGGGGTGAGCAGTGTGGGAAAGCACGCAGCAAGGAACTGGCATAGTGAAAACTTTTCAATACTTATGTTCTGTGATGAAGAGCAAACATTCCTTTAGCCCTACACATTTCTAATTGCTCATCTCAGGTTCTGGGAGCTGGTGGTCTGGGGGGCATCTCATTTGCAGCCTCGTGATAAGCAGCTGTTTCCTTGGTGAATTCATTTCTGAAAGTGAGATAATCCGATTTGAATGGAGCTGCAGACACACTCATTCAGCCAAGCGAGGAGAAAAGGGGGGAAAAGAAAGATTTTACTCTGTGTCTTCCTTTGTGCTCTGCCGTGATTCAAGGACAGATAAAAATCTTGGTCTTGTTTCTCTCCTTGTTTGTGGCCCTTGACAGCTTTGTAAATCTGTTATTTTGCTGGAAATTACAGACTCACTTCATTCTCCTTGGTATAATTGTTGCATCTGTAAAGCTGAGACTGTGCCAAAACACAGGATTTTCATCCTGATTCAGCAGGGAATATAGGCAAGTGCTTAATTTAAAGCATATTTTAAGCCCACCTGTATTCAGCAGAGCTCTCAAGCTACTTGTATTGAGGACTTGCAGTGTCCAAGAGTGGGCAAAGCCCCTCATAGTATTGGGAATGTGTGTGTATGTGGGTGCTGTACACATCCAGGAGCCCATCTCTGATTCATCAGATACCACAGTTGTTCAGCAATTTCACAATAAATTTTTTTATGCTTTTCAAGTTCATTTTAGAAGGGGAAAAAAGCTTTTGTATTTCACTATATCTTCCCTCCTACCCCTTCTCTATTTTTGCATTTTCTCAAGTTGCCGCAACATGTGAGAACTCGGGTGACCCTTTCTCTGGGTGCAGATTTCTCGTACAAGCTGCCTGAGCAGTTTGGTGTGCAGGGCAGGCTGCTCTTTTATCAGCTCTCCCCAGGCTGTGATCCATCAGCAGCCCCTGGGTGGTCGTGGCTTCTCCTCTCTGCACTCCCCACAGAGCTGTGCATGGACATAAACCAGGGTCTGAGTGAGCCTGAGCCTTGCTCAGCACGAACTTGGAAATATCCAGTGAGGAGCAGACATGGACATGGCACTAAACAATGGGACAGAGGCAGTGAGGCTCTATAGAAGGTAGAAGAAATTACTTTTGTTTTTTTTTTTTTTTAATGACAAATGGCTCAGAATATTGTTGGCATACAAGAGAGAGCGGGAGGATGGGATGGCAGCTGGCCAGGCTCAGCTGCTTTACACCAGGAACAGAAGGAGCACTCACAAAATATTGAGGCCCCCTCTTGGGAATGCACGTCCTGGTAAAGAAAAGTGTTCAAAAACATTTATGGCTAAGACCTGGTTTACTGTAATTTAGGTTGCATGTCAGGAAAATGTTCTTCCCCCAGAAGGGGGTTTCAGGCACTGGAACAAGCTCCCCAGGGAGTAGGTCCCAGCACCAAGGCTGACAGAGCTCAAGGAGAGTTTGGACAGTGCTTTCAGGCACAGGGTGTGAGCCTTGGGTGTCCTGTGCAGGGCTGGGAGCTGGGCTCAGATGAACCTTGTGGGCCCCTTCCAGCTCAGGACATTCCCTGATTCTTGCTGAAAGGGGCAGAACCAAACATGACCCATGTGAGACAGCTTCTGCCATGTGACCTTCACAGATTTGCTCCTCCAGAGACCCATTTTTGGGGGGCAGTAGTCTTGGTCATTGTGAGGGCACTGTGCTTATATTTGCCTGACTGTGCTGGGAGCCTTTTCAGAGCCTTTGTGCCTGTCATTCCTGTAAGTCTTATCTCTCTGATTTTAATGTTATAAGCTCTCTTCCCTCATAGACATGTTTTTTTAGATTATGGAAAGTAACATTTCACCCTCCCTCTAGCATATTTACCATTAGATAACACCATCCCTAAGGTAGGATTCACCCAAGCCTATGTCTGTAAAATTATATCCCAGCCTTCCTAGAACATGTCTCTGCTGTGAAAAAGAAGCTACTTCAGTAATATGAACCCATGCCAGGAGCAGTGAGCAACTCTACAGTAGAAAAATACATTTGTATTTTTTTTCCCTGCTCAGATGAGGAACCAAATTTAGAAATGTGCTAAGTTTTTGTACTGGTAAAGTATTTATTAGCTGTAATTGGCAAATCCTCTGGCTGGGGACTGAGTGGGTCAGACTTCATGGGAGTAGGATAGGTCTCTTCGTACCTGTAGATTCAACCACTTAAAGGTTTCACATGGATGCTTTTATAGCTGTGCAGCAGTGGCAGCCCAAAGGTTAAATGGCTGTCTTTCAGCTTCTGCACAGCAGTTATAGGGGATTAGGATTTCTCAGTGGGTTTCTAGGTACTCATGTATCACAGAGCTCCCTTGCTATGATTTCTTCCTTTTTCTGTAATCTTTCCAAAGAAGCAAGTGACCTCTTCTCAGAGAGATTGTGCAAAGGATGATATTTTCCCTGTAGCAAGCCACAAAACTTTTCTGTTCTGTTCTTAGAAAGTTATTGTTGGGGGGTTAAAAATATCCAGATACCATCTCATGAGGGAGAAAGGTGATAACTCACTGATTTGTGATAGTCTCTGCTGTTCTCCACATTCTCCTGGCCCACGTGTCCCTTTGATGCATTTGGCTGAACCCTTCTTCCCACACTATTTATTTGTTTACTGCCTGAATTCCCTTCTGGAAATACCAGAGTTTCTTTCTGCAAATTAAAAAGGATTGAGCAGTCTATAAGTGCATGAGAAGGAGCATGGTAAAGGGCAGTGAGTAAAATACATGCCTTTAGCCAGCACACACTGGTGTGGCTCTGCTGGGTGGTCCAGCTGCACTCCATTTGTTATGCTTCTGTGTAAGTGTCAGCAGATTTAACACTTATGAGTTCATAGTTATGCTTCTTGCAGGACACTTCTCAGCAGCTGTCAGGGGTGGTATTGAAGTGGAATACCCTAGATCAAGCCCAGCCAGTTTACAAGAGATTTTTATTATGTTCAGCCCATCCTTTCCTCTCAGAACATTATTAGTCTGGTAATGGTGCTGTGTATGATACCAAAGGAGATTCTGCAAGAGACTACTGATTCCTTGCCAGATATGTGTGGATCCAGAACAGAGGGCAGAACAGGACTGGAATTAAACTTATGGACTTAGGTTTCAGCCTGAGAAAATTCTTTGAGGCTCTAGGCTGAATGGTTCCTATGGGGATGGAAGAACCAAGGTTTAAAATTCAGAGGCTGGGGGGAAGAGGATTGCAGCCTGGGAGCTTACCTTGGAGGTGGCTGGGAATGCAAGTGGTTCTGTGGCTGGGATATGCAGATTGACACCTTGTATTTGACAGTTAAGGCTTGCCTTAATTTGTCTGGCATGGTCTGGGAGTTGCCCCAGATTCTGAAAGCTGGAAATTCTTTGAGAAAGTGTATATTTATTGGAAAAAGGCATATTTGTCAAGATTAGCATATATCAGAAATTTGCTGGTTTTGAGAAGCTTCTGAAAAAACACATGCAGGGACTGCTGGAAATGGACCAGATTTGCTGCTGTTAAAACGAGCACAGCTCTGGAGCAGGGAATTCTGGAGTCTTTTGAGCACTAGCAGGTCTGCAGGTGGCTCCTGCTATAACCTGGTAAGCAGGCTGTTTGTCACAGGGCTGTGGTTTGGCATCCAGGAACTGAGAGGTGACATTTGGGTGCTGTTCCTGTTGATTTGGGTGCTGGAGGAAGAGTGTAAACCACAGGGAACCTGTGATACCAAGCTTCAGGAGGGGTGATGGGAGAGCAGATTACTGCCCAAAAACCAGATGTGTGTGACCCACCCAGAAGTCCCCAAGGCTGGATGGTGACTTAGGGGCACAAATGGGTGTTTGATGCTTACTGGAGGAATTGCAAGGCACATTGGCATAGAACCCAACTATGAGGTTGAGGTCTGGGAGTATTTTCTCCTTTAAAAGCAGAGGAAATAGTGGGCATGATGGTAAATCATGCCATGTCTTTCCTGATTTGAGGCAGCACTAAGTCACTTAACTGGAATTATTGTCAAATATCAAAAATAGTATATGACAAATAATGGATTGAAGAATTAATAGTATATGCTGAAAAATTCATAGAGGAAAGCACAAAATAACATATTTCTGGGAAATAAAGACTATTTTTTAAGGGACAATAGTTTGCATGAAGGGGTCTTTTTTTCTTTTTTGTAACAGCAATTTTAAAAAGAGGTCATAGACCTCAGTGTTTAGAATTTAGTAGCTCTCCAGCTGAAAGCTTCCATAATCAAGAGAATAAGAGAAAGCAGATCAGCTTTCTCAAGCTTTAATACAGAAAACGGCTGCCAGGCAAGTAAATTGATCTCAGAAAGGAAGGAACAACAGAATTTGAAAGTGCAATAAAAAACGTGATCATAAAAAACAACATAAAAACATATGTTTAATGCATTTTCATTCTTTATTTTCCATTTAGTGCCATTATTATGCCGTGTCTAACATCAGCCATTACACAAATCAGTGGCAGAGAGGCTGAAATACTCTTCCAATTACCCTGCTCACAGCAGCTCACCCCAGCCCAGTTATAAATAATGAGCAGATCCTCCATGGCTTTCTGGATTAAGATTAAGGAGAGGCAGATAATTTAAACCCTCAACATGGATTCCTCCACTGCAGAATGTATTTTGGAGGCAGTTGCTTGTGTCCCCCAAAAGAGAGTACACTGCTGAGAGGCTCCCATGGAATGAAGCATTAGGCTAATAGTGTTTTATGACAAGGTAATGATAGACTAAAGCAAAGCAATTCATCTCTCTCCCTCTGTGTTGCATTGTGTTAGACGGGTAGGAAATGTGTTTTCCCTTCTTCTAACCTTCCCAGGCTCCTGGGGAAATGAGGCAGTCTGTGCCTGTGTCATGCTGTCTCCACAGAAGGGAGCTATATTCCACCAGCCAGGCTGGAGGGAAGCTTGCTCCTCAAAATTCTGGTGTGTTTAATCTGTTTCAGATAAGATGGTAACTAATACAAGCACAAACATCCCTCTCTATTTCTGGGGAATCGGTGCGGTACCTCTAGGACATCCAAATGACAAGAGAAGCTAAATTGTGCATGGAACAGCATCCCCAAAAAGTTTGAGTACCTCTGGGCTTAAAATAGACTGGATTGTGAGCTGAGGAAGGGGAAGGAAGAAAAGACAAGACGCTCTGGGAGCAGAGTCAGATGGAAGCCAGGCTGAGCCGTGTGCTGTGCTCGGAGCAAGGCTGCCCCAGCAGCAGAGGGAATGGAACTGTCTTGGAACTGTTTGCAGAGAGCTGGGTAATCAGTGCAGGATATTGCAGTGTCTGCTTTGAGCTGACCAAGTCCTCCCCAGGTTCTTGTCCTTGGTGCTAAAGTTCACTTGGGATTTATATTGATGAACAATTTGCTGTGAACAGGTCCTTGAAACAGCTCTTTCTTACTAGACAGGTGCAAAGAAGAGCAAAGCTATTTTCTCCCTGCTCTTCAGATTTTGCTGAATGCATCAGAGTTAAGAGCTCATATCCAGGGCATGAGAGACGTGATTTTGCTGCCCTTACCTTGACACAACCACTGCCTGTATGTTGTATGGGCTGGTGGAGTGCCTCAGCCATCAGTCTGCTGAGATTTTTTGATTTTTCAGTGAGCAGCAAAATATTGATTGAAGCCAAGTAGGTAAGAGTGAGAAGTAATGTGATAGTTAACTCCTTAGTTTAGCTACAAATTCTTGGATTTCAGGCTTATTTATCTCATAGTAAATGTCTTCAGATTTAGCTTCTTTCTTTCCCAGATGGAACTTGCAGTCAACATGAAATGCAGTAATTAATTTTCTTTTTTTTTTTCCTTTTTGTTTTCTGTGATTTAGGAAGTATTTTACAACTTTAACAGGGAGGTTAGATAAAACATTTTGGTCTAAATTTAAGGAATTTAACTGGGATCTTGTTTATAGTCCCTGCAAAAGGAGAAGGTTGGATCTAAATCTGCCGTGTTTTAGATAAATTTGCCAGTCACTGAGCTAAGAGGTAAGAGAAGAAGATTGGAAGGCAGCCATGCTGGGGTGTAAAAAGCAGTGCATTAGTGAATTTGTGAGCTTTGATGTACACATAACCTTCTCAGGGTGTTGTGGATCCTCAGGGAGGCAGCATCTATCACACCTGAGGAACTCAGATAACTGGGAAAATCCAGTTCCTAGGTTATGTTGGTTAACTCTGACCCTTGGTGAGTGTCCATTTTGTTCATTCCCATCCTGCTCTGTACTACTTGGGCATAATTTGTTGCTGACCATTCTAAATCCTAAAGGAGTTTGAAATATCACCTTTTATTAATGCACTGAATAATTGATCCTATGTAATAATAAAAATAATTTGCTCAAACATCTCAGCACACATATGCTGTACATGTGAATACCTTTATTCCCAGGGAGCAGGTTTAGATTGGATACCAGGAAGGAATTCTTTACTGTGAGTGAGGATGTGAGGCTCTGGAACACATTGCCCAGAGAAGCTGTGGATGCCCCACCCCTGGGAGTGTTCAAGGCCAGCCTGGATGGAGATTTGAGTAACCTGGGATAGTGGAAGGTGTCCCTGCCCATGGCAGGGTGTTGGAGCTGGATAATATTTAAGGTCCCTTCCAAGCCAACCCATTCTTTCTCCTTTTGCAGTGAAGTTGTGGTTATTTATATGCTGTGAGGGTGTGACCAGAGGAGTGTGTGTGCACAGCAGGGAAGCACAGTGAGTAAAGGAAGAACAGAAAAACATCATCATGGGAATGGTTTTGACTCAGATCATTTTCAGTGAGTAAAGGAACCCCCTCAGATACAGCCCTGCCTCGTGGGGGTCCGAAATGGTCAATTAGGCATAATCTGCTAGAGGATGTCTGTGACATTTTACTCCTTTCTTGTCAGCATGCTTGTCAGAGTGATGGATGCGATATTTGCAGGAAGGAGAAGTCTGTTCTCTCGTGTTGTTTCTGCGTGTTTTTGCACAACAAAACCCTTCCCAATTTTGAGTTGCAACGTTGAGACATCACATTAGAGATCCCAGCACTTAGTGGGAAAACAAAACACAGCATGTGGTAAATAGTTCAGGAGTGAGGGGGGGTATTGTTAACCATGACAAGGAATACATCTATGAAGAAAAGAACCAGACTTGAGAGATTTAGGGACCTCATGCTGCTGGAGCTCCAGAAAAAGGCAGTTATGGACATGTCCACAATTGCCCAGGTGTGTTGGTGTGTGTTTAGACACACAGATTTACTTGATTATCAGCTGTGGAAGTGTCATACACACAGATCATTAAACCAAGGCTCCAGTATATCGCCTTGTGATGAAATAATTTTCTGTAAAGAGTAGCTGTAGCTCCTGTACTTAAGACATAAGAGTAGCAGTCCTCAAAATGAGGTCAGAAAGTTCTTTTCTGGGCTGCAGCTGGTTTTGTAGTATAAATAATGCTGTGAAACAGCTATTAACTTTTGTTCCAAATGTGCCTTTAAAATGAAAGGGAATTTGTTTCAAAAATAATGACAAGAGGGTTTTTTTTCCATAAATGCAGCCCTGAACCTTTTGTTGTGGTAGGATGCAGCAGAGTCCAATCTAAAAATATGCTGATCACCTGAAAGTCAACTGAAAGATTACTGAAAATTCTGAGACAACAAGGAAACCCAGTACTCTTGTACTCTTGGCAAGCTGAGAATTAGCTCTATTTCTGTGGAGAGAAAAGATCAGAGCTGCTTCCTTCAAGGAGTGAAACTTTTCCCCAGCTGCAGTAAACACTTGCAGCTCCCAGGCAAAGCAGCAAGAGCTGCTCTGCTCTCCTTGTGCAGCAGGAGTGGCTGGGAAGGGGTCACAGTAGCCACAGTATAAGGCAGGGGGAGAAGGAGCAGCCAGGTCTTGCTGAGAGCTCTCCCAACAGCTTGGAATTTTGGCTGCTTCTCAGAAAGGCTTGGCATCACATCTGGGTAAATATAGTTGGGGAATAATTCCGGTCGTGGGGAAGCTTAGGTGCCAGAGGGAGTGGTTGAATGACCTCGAAAACAAAGGTAGGCAAGCTGAATTCCCTCTTTTCCAGCACCCACCTTGCATTAATCTCCCCTGACAGTGCAGTTAAGTGAGGGAATTCTCTCTAGTCCCTGAAAACAGTAGCAAAGACACTTACCATGGTGGAAAGTGCAGAGTCAAGCCAAATAGAGACTGAGAGAGCTTTGCAAAGCACGTTTTTCTTTTTTTTTTTAGGGTTGAGAAGGTGTTGAAAGTTATGGAGTCTTTTCTGCCATGGTTTTAAAATCATATAAAGACCCAATAGATGAAATTTTCCATTACAAAATTGAGTATGTGCCATGTTCAAAGAATCTAGCCTCCTTTTAGAAGAGCAGCAAGCTAAAGGGGCTGGATACAAAGTGCTTTTTGCTTATCTGTATCATGGACTTCTTAGCAGCTCCATCCTAAGCACTGTCACCCACTGCTATTGGCCACAAATGCTGTTGCAGATGGCTCTGGACCAGATGTAGAAACCATTTGAAAACAAGACACTTTTCTGATAGCTGTCTCTTCTCATCATTTCCTTGAATCAGCTCAGACTGTTGCATCTTTTAATTTCAGGGAACAGAGTAAGGTGGGGTCTGTACCCATGTGAGGGAATGTTTTGAAAGTCAGGAAGCAGACAGAGAAGCCACAGTCTGTGCCTGTCTCTGCTTGGGTGAGCAGAGCCTGCTGTCACCAGCATTTCTGACCTGAATGCAAATTCAAGATTCAGTTCCTGTGAATAGTCTCTACTTGAGCTTATTATTCACTGTTCATTTGCCCGATTCCTGCCAGCAGTCACATTCTCTGGTGTGTTCAGCTGGAGAGAACAGGCATTGGGTGTAAATACTGCTGATGTGAATTCACTAAGGGATTCAAGTGCCTGTTTCTGTTAGTTTTGTGGCATTCCCTCAGTTCTGTTTGTTGCCATGCAGTCAGTTCTCAGCCATTGTTCCCTGGAGATACACACCAAGGTTGAAAACATTTTAATTTAATGTAAAGGAAGAATAGGAATAAGTTCCTATCATGAGTCAAACCTCTCATTGCTCAGCTAGTGACTGATAAGTTTTTAAGTCTTGGCTTTCCCAGCTCCTTGTTTAATCTCAACTGGAAGACCCTTGTTTATTCTGCACACATGCCATGAAAGCTTTTGCTCCTTTCATCCCATTTTTACCCGTTGTCTGTTCAGAAGTCTGATGCTGTCCTTCAGTTTTTCCTCCCTCAAAGTAAGCCAGTAAGGGAAGTGGGATTCTTCAATGCCTGCCCCACTGCCTAGTGCCAATATCAGACAAACTGTTTGCTTCCAGCTGTGCCTGGCAGGATGTAAGCAGTGACCATGAACTTGTAAAATGGGAACCTGAGTGCCTTTTTAAGTAGCTAGTACCATTACCTTATTACTTTCATTTCTTATACACTTAGTTTTGGACTTGGAAGCCTGTTCTCTTCTCTTGTTTTCCATTCAAGAAACCAATTGTTCTCATCCCTCTGCCCTGACACTGTGAGTAGAGAAGCCTGTATTTTTGTTTTATGGTTGAGTTGCTTGGCAGGCTCCTAGTGCTGTAATGAATTAGAGTCATTGCAAGGTTGTTTCTCTTTGGTATTTCTGGACCTTGAGAGAATGAAGCCGCCTGGTTTAGATGTTTTTTAGCCTGTTTCTCAATTGGCACTTTTCTCTCCAATCCAGGGAACAGAACAGATAGTTCTGCCATTGCCTGAACTATCTGTCTTTCACTTCTGACAGCAGCATTCTGGGTCAGTTCTCCTGGGATACCATATTTCCACAGCACTGATTTCCTTCTGGTCACTGGGAGCTCTTCAACCAAAACAGGACTGGGGACAATTTTTTTATTTTTTTATTTTTTTTAATCTGTTCACATCCTTTGAAGTTGCCCCAGATCAAAAGATTGTCTAACAACAGGGGAATTTGATGCTGAACATCTCAGGCAGTTGGTGTGGGGATGGGATTGGATCAGGCAATAGCACAGGGAATTCCCATGAGAATGTGGTACCACTGGAAAATGCCAGCCCAGTCAGTAAAATGTGGAATGGCAAATGTTTTACTTTATGAATACACTTCCCCACTCCCAACAAGTGCTTTTCATTCTGGAGTTACTCCTCTGCACTGTGATTAATGTGCTGTCATTATCTGCAACTTTTTAAAATGAATTGTAGGAAATTCAGGCTGACACCAAGCTGTCAAAAGCCAGCTGCTAGTAGGGCTGGGGCCTGTGCTGGTTGTATTGCTGCTTTTCCTGTGCACAAGTCATCATTGAGAGATTCCCTAAACTGGCCTTTTCCAGCCTACATGCTGAGATGGGATCAAGTGGTTCTTCCCTTCCAGAAGCACAGACATGCCGTGGATAAGTCCAGAAAATTAGATCAGAGTCTGACTGCATTCTTGATATTTGTTCTGAAATAAACCCATTCATGCTTTTGCCATTTAATCTGCAACTAGAAGATGCATTTGAAGGATTAGTGCCTGTAATCATGCTTTTAGTTGTGGATAATGCATTCTGTGCTACGGCACAGAGTTAGGAAGAGTAGCTGTTCTCTGGGAAATCCTCTGTCAAACAGGCTCATGATGAGCAATACTGAATTCTCCTCCAAGGGCTGCAGCAGCTGTGGCCATCTGCAGAGGAATCACTGCACTGCACTGCTGGACTGCTCCTGAGGCAGCTTCAGTGAGCTGCAGGAGCTTCGTTTCCACAGAATCCCTTCCCAGGAGGTTTCTCTGGATCTCAGGTGGCTGTGGTGCTGCTCCAAAGCAATGAGCATTGAGAAGAGGCTGAGCAGGAGCTGTAGCTGGCTGGAGAGAGGGGTGTGGGCAGAGGATCTGCAGTGGTCCCCACGTCAGAGCACACCCAGCACCCGGGAGCCTGTGCAGTGCTGACTGCAGCTCATGGGGGCAGGCAGGGGAGCCCAAGGGCTCCTTGTCTGCCCTCACAGGCTCCTGAAACCTCTTACAGCTCTGGGGTTTGATTCCACTCTTGGTGTAACCAGAGTCTGAGTTGGGTGCCCATCTGCATTTAGATCTCTGCACACCTGGCCCTCGTGCCCCTCTGAATTCCTTTGTGAAAGCTGCTTCATCACAGCACACTCTCCCCAGCTTTGGGTACCTTTCAGATTTTTCACTGCATTAAGATCCATTCCTTTGTGGAAGAGAGCTGTGGATGTATTCTGTTCCATCAGGAAGCTCAGACTTCAGGGTTTCCTCATTTGCAAGCAGCATCAAAATGTCACCATTGCATACAGGAGGTATTTCAAATCTTTCCAGTATATTTTTTTTTAAGATGGCAGTGCAAGGGCAAAGCAGAAATTTGGAGGAGACTCCACAGTTGGCTGAGGCCAGAGATGCAGCAAACACACCTCTGGGTCAGGGGTGCTGTCTCTGCCACACCAGACACTGTGTACCAACACCTTCCTGCCAAAATCAGCTCCAGAGTGCTGTGTAATAACATCTGGGAGAGTGGCAATGAAAAGGTGCCTTCTGCCTTGTGCTCACTATACTGAACAAAGCCTGAGCAACTGTGCTTTTGGGAGGGAAAAGTGAATCAATAACTCGATGAGGACTGTCAAGTAATGCTGTTGTCTGCAGTGTCTTTAATGGCTTTGGTCAATAAACTGCAATTATTTTACAAATATGTGTTGTGTTCTCTTCTAAATCTGTCTCTCAGCTTCTTATAATGAATTTTTAAAAATGAGAAATATCCTAAGTGCTCGCATTGTATAAAATCTGTACTTAAAATCAATCAATGCACAACAAAAGGCCTGGGCTTATTTATCCAAAATGCACACATATAAAGTGCCATGTCTTCCATAGTACATTTTCTCTTTTTTTAAAAGGAAAGTTCATAATATATCACAATTTATAAATTTTCAGAGACACTTCAGAAATATATATTCTTTCTGTCTCCGTTTTCTTTAGAGGTTGGAATTTGTCTATGCACCATAATATATTTTGATTCACAAAACTTAAAAGAAGAAAGTAATCTCCAAACACCTCTACTATATGAATTTCTCTAAATAATTTTTTTTTGCTGTGCTGCAAACTCTAATCTATACCTTCTTTCATTTTAGAGTCATAACAACATAAAGATACTTTTTATTATACCTGGCATTTAGTTGTTTAAGGGGAATTTGCTTCTCCCTTTAAATATTAAAAAGAAACAATGGGGAGGTAGAAGAAAAGGACACAGTTTATTAAAAATAGAAACTAAGCTCAGCATAGGAGGTGGGTTTTGCTCTCCAGTCTTCAAAGCATATCAAGATGATAGCTTTCAAATATTTAAAGGTGTGCTACTTACTCAAATGTGCAGGTGTCTGTAGAAAAAAACCCAACAGCAAGAATGATCTTATCCTTAGATAGCAGTGTTCACCCTCAGTCCTACCAGAGGGATCAGCAAGAGCAAGGAAAAGCAAAATGTTACTGAGAACAGTAATTGACGATTATTTTTTGATAATCAGAACATTTTCAAAGATGCAGGAAGGTGCTAGGGGTTGTTTCAAACTTCCTGGGCACCCAGCTCCTTTGTAGATTGGAATATTCCTGTTTTATTTATCATTAGTTAAGTAAATAGCAAACATAAGCCCCTGGCCTAACTGATAGAAAATATTCTGATAACAGTCATTGAAATATTTTTGCTTTAGTTCTGCACAATTTTTTATTTCCTAATAAAAACAAAATAAATAGATATTTCCTAAAAGCATATTTCAGTGGCAGCAAGATCTTCTCGAATATTCTTGACATTTGATCTCTGAAGAACCACTAAAATCTGGTCTCATTTGCCCAAATTGGATAATCAGGTTAAAGTGGGAGGGGGAAGAAAATAGAGAACCTTTGCAATAGGCAGCAGCATTGAAATTCGATTGGAAAAGGAGGAGTGTTGGCCCCTGGGGCACCCAGCCTCTCCCAGCTAGCTCCTTTAAGTAGGAATTGGCAGCTCTGTGTCCAGCCAGCCCTCCCTGGGGCTCTGGCATTTGGGGTGAATCTCATTGAGGAGAAGGTGCTGACATCAATGCAGGGACTCAGGAGCTCACCTGAGAGAAGGAGGACGTGGTCACTTCAGAATAAAATGTCTCCCCAGCAGCCTCTGCTTCAGCAAACATCTCCCATCAGCTCATCTCCTGGTGTGTCTGAGCTGCAGCACTTACCTTCCTGCTTTAATAGCCTGCTAATGCCACTCCAATTAACAGTGCTCATTCCAAGTAACCTCTGTGTTTTACACACTGCTCAGGCTGTCGCAGGAACAAGAAATGCTAAGATCTGCTGAGGCAAATAAGAATAAATTTGGGATTAGCTACTGTGTATTTTGTATCTATTGTATGTTTTTACATAATATGGAAAAGTAACTTGATACCGCTTGATACATCAGGTTTTATTCTGTTTGCAAAAGCAGTTTTGAAAATGCTGTGTGGAATATTTTTAGCATGGACCTTTTGCTGCTTTGCTGGGAAAAAAAAAGAAAGTATCTATGTACTTTGCAACTCAAAGGGTATGAAATTTGAGAAATGATGATAGAGTTCAGAGTGCATGCCTGCCTCTCGTGTGCTCACTCACAGGCTTTTCCCTGTTCAGTCTCTCTCCCAACATCTGCCAATAGTGCTGTTAGTTCTGTAGTTCTTTGATTTTACTGTAGATACCCTTTCCTAAAGCTCAGAGTTCAGTGGCAGGAGAGGTGGGAGCACCTTGAGACACCTTTTCACTTGGCAGTGGAATGGTAATTTATTTCTGGGACTGCATTTCTGGAATTAGGAAACATAGGGCGTACAGAAAGGCATTTGCAGGGCTTCTCTTAGAGTATATTAGTGTGTGCAACCTGAAAATACAGCATCAAATTGCATCTTGAGATAGGTAAAGGTGGGAGATTGACTGTCCAGAGGCACAAGGGCAAAACGGACCCCAGATCAAATCATCCCCATTTCCAGAGTGCATTATGTGGTTATGAATCAGTAGGATACAGGCACTGCTATTTTAAAACAACAGCTTAGAGGGTTTTTCCTTATACCCTGTTAATCATGTGGTCAAGCTTTGTATTAGCCACCTGAGAGACAGAATTAAAGAAGCTCTTTGAAATGGAAAGGAATTTTCATCATGTTTAGTGCTTGTTTAATAGCCTCTTCATGGGCTTCCTCTGAGATAATTTAAAGCATGGTTCCATAGGTCCTAGAGGTGTAGTAGGACTGTGCACCAAGAAAAGGAAGGGCTGGATATTGCTGCTCTCTTTGTGGTCAGTGGGAATTTTGTTAAAGCTGAGGCTTTCCTGGAGCAAATCAAGACTATTGAATTTTTGCTGCAGCTCTTAAAACAGTTGGTAAGATTTCAAAGTTGCTTCAGGATGTTCAAAGGGTTCGATGGCTGCAGTATTGGACTTGCAAGTTTGGAAGGTAGCAAATTGATTTACAGAAGAGGATGGGAGAGCTGCACTGACTGCACTTCCTAGAGCCCAGGCTGCACTTTATTATTTAGAAATTTCATGATTCATTCTTTCTTTTACACCTAGTCTTTCTGAAATACAGTAGGATAATATTCTTCCTCTTCCAAAAGCTGGATAGAGAGGCAATGATTCCTTTCACATGTGCCAGCACTGACAGTGAATGGAGAAGGCTTGAAAATGGTAAGAGGAGGCATATCAGAATAGACTGAACCCTTTTCAGAAGCCTTTTGAAAACAACAATCCTATTTGACTACTTTCAAAACTGGAAGAAACTTTCTCAAGGTTTTCTGGCAATTTTGCAGATGCCCTCAGTATTCACTGGGTACAAATATAAGACTGAAAGGGGACTTATGGCTCCCTGATTCAAGCCTGACTTTGTTCTGGCCTTGGCAGAGACCAGAACAGCTGGAGTGCAATCCATTAGATGCGGGACACCAGAGGCCAGCTGGGACCTGCTGTGGCCATGCCCAAATGTGCTCAATGGCTCAATGTACAATCTCTTTCATAAAGCAAGAAATGTTTTCATGTGGAAGGGAATAACGCTGTCTCTTCTTTGCCAGTAAGTGTTTTCTGTGTGTATATACCCACAGGAGTGTTTACCTTCCTTGTATTTGAGATGCCCTTTCTGTGTGATGCACAGTGACACCAGTCACTCCCTCTGGACCCTCTTTATTCCCCTCAGTAACTCCCCTGGCATCATGGTGCCTGTTCCTCCACAGGTGATCCTGGGGCACAGAAAAGGAGCCAATGCAAATGCCATGGCTTTTTCATCATAACAGAAACGTGGAGAGGAAAAACAAAAATCAATGTTGTCAAGTGAGCAGAATCGATAGGGAGAGCAGAGTTAGCATCAGACTGCTTGGAGAGCCTTACCAGCAATATGAAACTGGTCTATCCCGCAGAACAGCCACAGTGAGGTGACTTAAAAACTTGCTAATGAGTCTGGCAGCCCGTAAGGCAGAGACAGTGGGTTGAATTCACATTTGTGTCAGTTTCATCATGCTTTACAAGCCCTGGGAGGCTTTTTAAAGAGAAGATAATGTTTTGGCTCTGTGCACTATTTGCAGCAGAGGAATAATCAGAGCAGAGAAGTATGACTCGCCTTAGTGTCTGTGCCTTGCAAAGGTGCAGGCAGACACTGCAAACACTAATCTTCTTAGTAACTGTGTTTATATGCTTTTTTCATATTGTGCAAAGGACACAGCTTTAAAGAGCTGTTCTTTTGGACAGAATAGGAAGGCAGTAACCCCTCCAGCTTGTGAGCAGAGACCTGCAAGGAGGGGAGAGGGGTGTGCCACCCGGAGTAGCACTCCAGCCCAAGCATTGTCATGCTGCTTTCACAAATTTCTGCTGGGAATTCTTTGGTGTAATTGCAAGGGTTTTGTCATAGAAAAATAGGCCATATGCTGCCTCGTTGTCTGCCTGCATGAATAAAAAAATGACAGCCTTAACAGCAAGAAAAAGGAGAAGATGTAATATTCTAGAAAACATGGTTGGTTTCATTCAGAGAAGAGAAGGTGAGTGAAATTAAGCAAAAGCTTTCTGCCTCACCAGTTTCCTTCTTTTAAGTAAAAATTTATAGACTGCTGACAATTGTTATGCAAAACCTGAATCAATAGCTCATACTAGGGCTGAAATTTCTAAAGACTGCCAGCTTGATTCATTTTTAAGTAATGTATCTGAACTGCTTGTGCTGATTCAAGGTCAAATTTTGTGTACTATATACAGCATATGATGAGAACCTTTGAATTGTTCCTAAAGTTTAGTGTCTTGTCCAAGCACACAATTCACTACTAGTGGTACTCTTTTTTTTTTTTTTTTTTTTTTAATTTACATCTGCTCCTTTAGGTGACAAGTGTCGCATCAAAGTGGCTGCTGAGGAAAACTTTGTAGCATAATGATATTTAAGTCTACAAATCTGTGTTCTAGATAACTGTGGGCTTAAATAATTTTTTTTTCCCTAAGATTCCTTGTGACTGGTAAATGGTAGTTGAAAGGAAAGAAATGTTCTCCCAGAAAGATGACCCTGGGAAGGTCTTTGCTTTGGACTTGTGCTTTCATAGCTTAAAACCCAAACATGGACATTATGCTTTTGTACCACTTTCTGGATGGCATCTCTTTTCCAGCTGAATAGATCCCGTAGATGTTATTGCAATAGGCAGCCTGAAGTGTGAGAGAGAAACATTCAGAATAGTTGTGAATCATATTTATCCTGCCATGCTATCAGGTTTGAGCCTCACAATGTGGACATCTGGTTCCAGAGTGTGAATACATGTGCTGGCCATTTAGCACCAATAAACAATGTTATTAAAAAATATTAATTTGGTGTTGCACATCATAATGGCAAGGCCACTTCTGACTGCAGACACCTTTGATATATCTTCAAATTTAATGAAATAAGACAAAAAACAGGAATTGCTTTTCTTGTCAGACTGAGAATTAATTTGAATGGTGTTAGGTCAAGCCAGATCCAAAAATGTCAATAGCTCCAGTTCCCCAAAAACATGGACAGAGTGCTACATCTGGAGATCAAAGCATTTGGGTTATTTTGGATTAACATGAGAAGCAAATTTCAAATTCACACTTTGGATATGGAAATTTTTCTCTAGGCTCTTGATGTCTGCCCACATTGCAAGGGCATGGGTTTGTCTGCCCACAGGAGCAGAAACTTTGGGTCGTGGCACAGAAATTAAAGTAATCTGAAGGATTTAACCAAAGAAATCTGTACAGGCTGCTGACTGCAGAAGAGAGAGGCTGCTTGTCATCTTGTGCCTCACAGTACGTTGGACTTCCATTCTCTTGCCAGCTTTATTTTGATTGTGTTCAGCATAATGGCAGTGCTTAGGAGGAAAAGTCCCATTACAGAACTGTGTTTGAATTTCTACCACAGTGACACACCAAAATTCCTCATGAAATGAGCAAGAAGGGGAATGTTAGCCATGTGAGTCTGCCTTACTAGAGGGCACTGTCCATCATTCCTGCATAGTCCTGAACCTGCTTGTTCCAGTCCTGGTGGGTTTCTGTGAGTTTCTGTCCTTGCCCACTTGCCTCTTCTGAGTCCACATGTGTTTTGCTACTTTCCAGCAGCTATTATTCTGTGTGAGACTTCAGTCAGGGGTTCCTGTCCTCTCTGTGTGTTATTAGGTGTGGGGAACAGATATTCCAGGGAAGCTCTCCGTTTTAATTTGCCAGTGACTGAACAGGTCCTCCTGCCAGAGACTTTGATGGTTCTAATTCAAGCACGTGTTCCCAAGTTTTCCTGGAATTTAATGGCCTTTGAGAAGGGGAAATGCAAACTTTGCTTTAGTCACAATGCATGCTTGAAAGTTTTGAAAATAACTTTTCTCTGCTTTTGTGTCTTCACTGTTATATTCCTCTCTGTGGAAAGCTCTGCCTTTCTTTACCAACCCTTAGCTGTAAATTGATACACTTCTCTTTTAGAAAATTTGCTCTGTAGGGATCAGAATATATTAGCTCTGAAAGTTGTTGGAAATGTTTCCCATTGTTATGGGATCTTGTCAAATTCACAGTCCATGTGGAATGCAGATGCGGCAGAAAGTCGACTCTTGTGTTGATGGCAACGCATTCCAATTATCCTGGTGCTGGTGCTTTTGGTCCTTGGGAAGCACAGTGGCATGATGCCACATGTTATGAGATCAAGTCTCTCCCCTGGTTTCAGATATAAGTGTGGGGGTAAGTGATACATGAAATCTCAGCCTGAAGGAGTCCAGGAGGGAGTGGTGAAAGGAGACTGATGGAATTACAATAGCATATGGAGGCAGAATTACAAGAATGAATTTCAATTTCAGCTACGCCTTTTTAGCCACTCAGGAGTCAAACAGCTATTTTTCATAAGCTAGGGCTCTGCATGGGTTGATTTGTTATTGTTGCAAAGCCTTTTGTGCTGGGCTCAAAACCTTTTAACCCCTGCTGTGGGGTTTGGAACAGACCATCTCCCATCCCAAAAGCTGGAGATGCTCCTACAGCAGAGCTTTGCTAGGGATGGTAACTCTCCACTGGTCCTCATCACTCAAAGGCAGGACCATGACACTGTCCCTGGCAATTCCATCCCCACAGAGGAGAGCCTGTGTTCCTAAGAAAAATTCAGCTCCTCAAAAGCACTTTTGGAACACTGTGGGATAATGTTCAGTGTCTGGAATTCACCAGGGTTCATAAAGCATTCACTGGATGTTTTTCTCCCAGTCATTCCAACTTCCTTTTTTTTTTTTTTTCCCACAAATGCAATGCAATTTGCAATCTGTAAGGGAGATTTTCAGGACTGCATTGCACCCGCCTGCCAATCACAGATCATATCTCCCTAAAATACTTACATTTGGGTGCCAAAAGCCAGAGATTTCCGAAATCATTACTTCATTCTGACAACTGAGTACCCCAGATTTGCAGCGAGTGAGGAGGCAATCCAATATTTTTATTGTAGTATTTGAAATTTTTTATTAATTTAAAATGATAGTGGCAAATGAGTTTCATGAGTGAAATGTCTGTTCTGACAGGCCTGCAAAGGAAAGATGTCAGGAATATGTGTAACTAGAGGATAACTTTCCTAAACTCAAATTTGTCAACAGCAAACCAGAAGGCAGAAACAATGTGAAAATGTCATTTCCCAGTGGAACCAGGTCCTAATTGACACTTGTGGTCTGCAATGCCTGTTTCTCATTTAACAGCTTTCACAGCAGTGGTACTTAAACTTTACCCCACGTTTTCTTATTTAGTCTCAATTTCTTACTTTGACACACAGCAGAATCCTAAGGGGAAATGAAACAACAACTCTGCTGCTTGTAAACTGATGAAACCTTTCTGAGAGAATCAATCCAGAAGAAAACTTGGTATGATAGACTGCAGCTGGCTCCATGCAAGGTTTACAATGCAGTCTTAAAACATATTGAATTTTTTTTTCCCCTGGAAAAATATCCAAGTAGAGCATGCAGTTCATTTTCAGACTGTAATTTTTAAATCTGGTGCAGCAGATCCTTGCATGTTTTCAAAAGACATTACTGCTCTCTTTCCCTTCCCATTAAAAAACCTGCAGATGTTGGGTGAGCTGATGGCAATAATTAACACTATATTTTTTGTATTTTAAACTTTCAGGTAATAAAAAGGAAGATGGTGGTGCTTTTTGAAAGTAAGGAAGGAGAAGATTTTACATGACTTAGAAGAAGGTGGTTAAGGGAAGTGGTTTTGTGGAGGGGAAAGGCTCCTCACAGCAGGTATATTCTTTTAGCTTTAATTTCTGGGAAAGGTGAGATTTTAGGTTTGTCCTCAGGAAATCCCTGCTGGCTCAGAGAAATGGCTCTCTGCTGGGCTGTCTTGGCTTCCACTTTGTTATCTGGCTTCTGTGGTTCAATTCTGGGATTATGGCTGTCAGGGGAAGAGGCAACTGCATGGGGACAATTACATAGAACACCTGTCCTGACAGGAAAAAATCTCACCTCAGACCTGGGATGACATTGCACAGGTCAGAGCAGATTCCCTATTCAAGGGGGACTCTTCAAGTAGTCATGACTTTTCCTAGGCTCCTTAGGGCTTTCCTGGGATATTGTACCTTTAGTTCTACTTGTAGGGAGCACACACATCCCAGGCAGCTGGCTGGGGCTACCCTGGACTACTTGCTTGGCAAAAGGTTGTGCTCAATACTGCAACACCTGAAGGTATTTACAAGTCTGGACCTTTGATTTCTAGGCCTTAATTCAGAAAAAAATTGCATGAATGACAACATGAATCAGCTCTTGATGATGACGTGCTCTTGGTGATGGATGTAATTATTTTCCTTTCTTTCTGCTCTTCACTTGGCCACTCTGGTGTTTCAAATTATTAATATTTTATGAGCATTTTTTCTCCTCTTTCCACTCCTGTCCTTTATCATACTGCTTTCTTCCTTTGGTTGAAGGTGCTATAGAGGGTTTTATCTGGTTTTTATACTGCCATGCAGCACTCTGCTGGCTCATATGTTTGTTTGTTTGTCATTAAACTATTCATGTGTTTCATGTGGGCTATTTCTCTGTGCCTTTCAACTCCTGTTTTTTAAATAAACAAGACAGCAAAGTCAGTGCTAGCTTTTTTCCTGCTTACAGATTCAAAGAGTGAGGATGCAATTGGCCACCTAAAATGCAAAGTTACTTGCAGGTCTTTTCATGTAAATATGCAGGTCTTAAATTCGCATGCCATAGAAGAACCTAAAGAGGGTTTTTTCCTAACAATGTAGAATATAGGTAGTGCCATTAGTTTGTTTAGATGAATGCCAGATCAAACCAGGAAAATATCTCCAAACTCTTCTTCCGCTCTGAAGTAATTTTGTATGTGACAGCTTTGTTTTTTCTGTTTACAAAAATATCTTTCATCTTTTTATTCCTTTCACTAAAAGACATTTCACTTGTTTGAAGGTCCTTGATCACCACATTCAAACTGGATGGCAGTGACAGCATCTGTGCACAGGATCCTTGTCATGTCCTCATATGCCTGCTTTGAGGTTCACCTAATTTAAGGTGAGAAAGAGTTCTGGGCTGCCTCCTGTACCACATTTGTGTCTAAACTTCCAGAGTTTGTGTTGTGTGCATTCCTGGAAGCTGGAAGGCAGCAGTGGATAGCATACATATAGGGTGAGGGGGTTTTGGCACAAACTAAATCCACTCATCTACCAAGGGAGAAGTCTCACCTTTTTCTGTTGGCTTTTAGCCTGTGTTTCAAATTCTCCCAGCTGTCAGTGTCTGCCCTCACACATCAGGCTGAAAGATAATCTGTTTCTTTAAAGTTTAGCAGTTTAATCCAGGTTTTAGATTACATCATCTGACGTAAATTTTCATGTTGATTGGGATGCTCCCTTTCAAGGACTGATCTCAAATGCTGAAGTGGCATGTGCAGCAGGGGCTGGCCTGTAAGGCCCTAGCCCTAGAAAAGCTGAGGTGTGTGTTCAACCACCCCTGACTTTGGCAGGACTCCCAAGACTCAGGCAGAAGGGCAGAGTGTATAGAATCAGTGCCTAAAATTTCAGTCAGGGTTTGTCAGAGTGTTTAGCTCAATTGCTTCATATTATATTAATTTTAAAAAAAACCCAGTGCTTCTTTCTGCTTTGGTAAGAGGAAAAGAAGTTCTGCAGTGCCTCCTTCATGGGAGAACATCACAGTCCTTTAACAATCATAGCTACCTTTAAGAAGGCTCCCCGTGTTGCAGGGAGTCCCAGCAACAGGCAGGCCTTTTAGCAAATGCATTTTCTGTTAGTTTGAAAGGAGCATACCAGTAATTCACTTCCCTTTTATCAGCTCTTTTGGTTTGTTTTATTTCCCTTGTAAAGTTTGGCACCTTTTCATCCCACCTTACACTTAGTTACTTCTCTTAAGAGCTTCCTTGTTTCACCTTTCAAATAGGGACTCTTGGTCCCGATTTTTTGCATGAAATCTGGTCTGTAGGTTGCCACAATTGAGGCTGTTAAGAATTTATCTTAAAAACAAGAAGATCCCTCCTGCTGTGAAGACAATTTGATAAAATTATGTACACAATTGAACATGAACCCTGCCATAAGAAGGCAGTCATAGTTTTAAACAGAAGGGAAACTGGCCTCTCTTATTCTGAAACAAGGAGATATTCCAAGGTTATCTCTTCTATAGTGTGAAATACCTTAACTTTCACTGAAACACAGTCAATTTCAGGTGGAATTCCTTTATACTTTATTTTGACAACCATTGATGGAAAAGGCTCGAGGCTAAATCTGAGATCTGTAGCTTGAGCATTTTAGAACTAAAAGCTCAGTGAATACTCTTCAGGGAACTCATCCATGTGTGAGTAACACATGAGCAATTAAAAAATGAAATTATTGGCTTACTATGGCCTGAGACTAAAAAAGGATTAGCCTTATCAAGCAAAGGTGATGTCTTAAATTGCCACACAGCTTTTACCCAAATATTTCTCTTCCAGTGGATGGATCCCTATCCTTGCAAAAAATATACAGGATGGCTGTTGCAGAAGTAATTGGAAATGTAAAGAAGTAATATTGAAATTTGAAATACTCCTTCTCTCAGTCTTTAATACAGATATTACTAAAAATAAGACTTTGATTTGTTGATGTAAATAGAGTTTCTCATTGAATCGTTGAAAACCTGACTAACCAAGCAACTCCCTGCCCCAGCTATGCTGTGAAGGGAGGTTTTACACCCTGTGCTCTTTCAGTTTTCCAGAGTTAAATAACTGCTGGAAAAATGAAGCCAAGTGCGTTCATATTGTGTATATAAATCAGTGATTTGCATCTGATTTGCCAGGTTCTAATTTACTAATTAGCAAGCGCTATTTAAATGTGTCTAAACTTCAATTTCAAATTAGTATGCGTGGTAAAAGAAACAAGCTAATTGAAAGCAGGCAAATTACGGTTCACATGAAACCGTATCTATTACGAAAGGATCTGTTCTCTCAGTCATAGAATCCCTTCCCGTTTGCCTGAGTACAGAGAAGGGGGTGACAGTGGTGCTGGAAGTCACAGCTCCTGCCTGCACTGGGGAATTCTGGTCTATGGTATTGGTACAAAATACATCAGCATAGTTGTGTAATACACTCTTAGAATTAGCCTTTGGCCCTGAAGTATGCTTGGAAACACTTTTAGTCATTTTTATATGTTGAGAGAATATAATACCATGCTTAATGTCTTACTTACTCGTATTGTGAAATGAAGTGCTCGAGTTAATTAGCATGAATTAGCAAAATATCATGAATTTTCTGCTTTCTATCACTGGGGAATAGCATTGAGTGTCAAAGAATGGATCAGCCTTTATTATCACGCCCGAATGTGATTATGGAGCTACAGAGATGCACCTTAGAATTCTAATTTCTTTTTCATTCTAAGTTTTCAACAATAACTGCAGACATGCCATTCTGCCTTGTACATTACATTTACAAATTATCTGTTACAAGAGTTCTACAAATATAAGACCATAATTTAAAGAGTAATTTTGATCAGATGTCAAAGACCCAGACCAAAACTGTCGTTCAAAAATAATGAACAGATTAGTATAGTTCAGTTTGGTATGAAATCTCAATTAATATTCAATCAAATCTTGTTAGGCAAGATACAGCAGAAATGTGTATCTATTCAGACTGTAATCACCAAGTTCAGGAAAAATTACAGCCCCGTAGTATATTTAATAGTAAGTTATTTTCCTCATGGACTGATAATGCCAACAAAAAAAAAAAAAAAAGGAGATGTTGGGTCCTTGAAAAGAGAGGAGGAAGGACATTGGGTCTTAGACAAAGCCAAGAAAAGATGTATTTGCCTAATTAAGGAAAAAAAAAAGAAACTTAGTAAAGAAACCACCTTCCTTACTTGCTCTGTGAGTTCATAGCTTTTGTTCACCCTTGTGAAGGAACCAAGAAGGAAAACATCCAGCAGCACCAAGAAGAAACAGATACTTAAGGTTTTCTTTCCTTGGAGCTTTGACCAAGAAGATGATGGCAAGAATGTCAGCAGCCAAAGACTGCTGCTCAATTTTTGTCTCTGCAGTGAAGAGAAGGGAATTGCTATTGCAGTCTGAACACTTCCCAGGTTAAACATGAAATGCTATATTTATGGGAAGGGAGCATCAAGCCATTGGTAAACAGTGGTATAAGTATGATTGATAGACCTAGCACTCAAAATGTTCGTGTTCATCTTGGACACCATACGTAGCACTTTTGGGGGATGTGGAGAAGTTTTCTTGGAGTCTGGAGGGTCTTGATCTCACTTATATTTCCCCCTCAGACATCTTGCACAGTTCTACTGCAAAAAGAGTGCTTTGCCATTTTGTCGTTTTTCTTGCAAGGAACAGGTTAAGGATTTCTGGGTAAAAATTCTTCCTCTTCAAAATTTTTGGGCCATCTGTATTTACCACAGGTTTGTTGGAATTTTTTGCTCCCTCTAGAAGATCTGAAAGCAAAAATCTCAAGCAATCTCTGTTGAGCACTGGACCCATTTCCTCTTCCAAGCCCTAAGTTCTATAACTGCAAAACTGAGTAGTTTTGCAAACTTGATGCATGAAGAAACTGTGGAGGATTTTTTGTTTGGTTTTTTTTTGGGGGGGGGAGGGGTAGTTGTTTGTTTTGGGTTTGTTTTTTTATTTTTGGTTTGTTTTTGTTGTTGTTAGTTTGGATTTTTTTTTAAATCAAATGCTTTTATCTTAAGGTGTCGTGGTTTCGATTCAACTGGGTAGAAATACCAATTTTGTGTAGTGGTTTTGGTTTGCCAATTTAAAATTTCCCGGCCAATGCACCGATTTATGTCACGGATTTAGCATTAGCTAAATTGCCAGTGCATCCACTAGAATTATTTACTCGTTTCCTGCTGTGAGATAGGATTGGGAGAAAGGCAAAACTAGCTCAAACTTTAAAGGATACGAAGAAAACTTTTATTACTAGAAACTATAAGCAAGAATAATAAAAATCAGAATAAAACTTTTAGAACGCTTCTCCTCCTCCCACAACTTCTTTTCTTTCACACTGGCAGTGTACAGAAACAAATCAGTCAATTTATCATCTTTTTTAAAAAAAAGTCTTTCACCACTTCACTTGGGAGAGGAGACATCTCTCTTCCGTCCATGGAGATTTCCACACAAGTAACAATTTTCGTGTGGCCTCGATGTTACATTGCATCAGCCACCCAGGAGAATGGAAATGTAACAATTCCTTCCTCCTCTAACAGTTTTCCCACAATCATTATTGAGAACCATATCAATTTATGGGGCACACTTTAAGGATTATAACAGTTCAAACAAAAATTCTCTTCATCTCTGAAAACAGAGGTCTTTCTTCTTCTTCCCTGGTTGGCAGCAAGGATTTTCATCTTCTCTCTATTAAAACTTATGGGATCACAGCCATTCCAATATCTGCTTCCTCTAACACCAATGCTTCTGCTCGTATCTACGGTTAAAACATTAATCTGCCCCATAATCTCTATTATGGGGAAACAAGAGTCTCTTCTCCATAGCTTAAAACAAAAAGGAGAAATTTCAGTCCATGACTCTCCTCCTTCCCTCATCTGGAATTTGACTCTTCCCTTTGTCTGACCTCAGTGTTTTCATGCTGTTTCTGTGTGTCATCACTTTCTTTCACTTAGGACAGAGAACAAAGTCTCTGTAAAGTCTTATTCTGGTTAGTGAAAGAGGTAATACCTTGCCTGGGCAGCGGATGGTCCTGCCATCTCTTGCAGGTAGAGGACTAGAGATATTTACAATTAAGAGGCTTTCAAGGCCACGCCGGGGCTGGGCTAGGGTGGTAAGGGCCCAGCCAGAAGCGGCGGTGCTTGTTCCGGCTGCATGGCTGTTTTCTGGCGTTTGCTGCATTAAATTCCAGCTGCGGGCTGATGTCTCCTCTCCACCCTGCACAGCAGGCAAAGGGTAGGGGAGGCCTTGCCAGAACGGGCCCAGCTGCCTCTCCTAGGCCACACGGGCAGTGGGGCGGGCCTGGCCGCCCAGAGCTGCTGTCCCCGGAGCCCCACGGCCCAGGCTGGTGGCAGGGCAGGGTTTTAATGTCAGCTATAAGATCTCAGCAGCTGCGCAGGCCTCCCTCCCCCATTCCATCAGGGGGCCCCGGCCGAAAACGGGGAGCCCGGCCCAGGCCCAGGCCCAGGCAAGGCCCACGGGCCACGCGGAGAGGCCCGGGCCAGAGTTACCTGTTGTGATGAATAAATCCCTCAGTAAAAGTTTTCCTAAAAAGGTGTCCACTTGGTCAATTAGTTAGTGTTGTATGTTTTTATGAATGTTCTCGGTTGTCAGTTCTTTCCTTCGAACCCTACTTTGTGCTGGTTCTTAATTAATGTTAATTGTTAATGTAAATTATTTGCCTCACTCTGTTTTGGTCCCCAATAGTCTTACCCACATGCCCTTCCCCTTTCCTCAGGTGATGCCTCTGCTGCTTCCCTGAAATGGTGCCTGTGACTAGGAGAGGAGTGATGTCACAAAATGTATGCAAATGACGAAGGATGCAAAGGATGCTGGGACACCAGTCAGAGTTAAAAACCCCTAAAACAACGAGCCCAAATAACATCTCGAACTGAAAATAGTGTTCCCAGTCGAGGAAAATAGTGAAGAAAATGAATTTTTCATCCTGAGCTGCTTTGTCCGGTTGCCATAACCAATTAGCATTCGGTTGAAGTGACACCCCCTGACAACAAGGCACTTGGCTTTTCCTTGGGATCCCCGTGAGGACGGGAGCCCCGGCTCTGTTCATGGACAAAGCTGCACTCCCCTCCTCCAGCTCGTTGACTGGGAGCAGCAGTGGTGGGCGTGCGACCCCTCGAGCTTCCCACCCAGAGCTGATCTTTCAATAAAGGCTTTACTAAGGAGCTGGTCTCCTGGCCCTATTCATTTCACCTGTGCTGTGGCCAGAAGGGAGAGGGAGCTTCCCCAGGGTTTGTTAGTTTTAAAGTGTGAACCTCACAGAGGTGTATCTCTCCCTTTCAGTGCTTTAACCAGCTGTCAGTTCTCAAATCCAATCACTGACGGGTTTTTGTCAGACATAGAGGAAGCCTAGCTGCTCCTCTCAGAAAGAAAACCACTTCCTTGGGTTGTCTTTAATGCCAAACCAGCACATAAGGAAAGTAGGAAAACTTTGTTGTTTTCGTAGCAAAACTAGTGTTTTTTCCTTACCCATGGAAGCAGCATTTTAGTCATGGAGAAAGTGTGAAACAAGACTTAAAATATTTGGTTAATGCTGGAAGTTAATTGTGAATGTTGGATCCCTGTGTTTGATTATAGTTGATTGGAATATGTGGCTCACCACTAGCCTTGTTTACAAATTTTGTTTCTCTCACAGGATTGGTACTTCTGTGTCAAATTGCAAATTTTTTTCTTGATGTGGGCTTCACATGACTTCATCCAATTCTTTCCAACTCCACAGTGAACTGAAAATCCAAGGACTGATATAGGCCAAGAAATATGAGGTTTTCACATCAGATACCCATATTTTATTGATTTTTGCTTTGCCTCAAGCAAAAAAGTAATTGTATTAAGAACTTTTACAAAGCCTGGATGTTATTTCCATCCACTACAGTGTGTCCTGGGGACAAGTCAGAGTAGCTCAATTCCCCTTCTGCAAAAGGGGAACTACCATGAAGTGAAACACATATAGTGAATTTCAATGAAAGAATGACAGAGTCTTTGCCCCTGGGACTGTACCAGAGCAATCAATGAAAAACATGCTCACAGGGCCTACAAATACTGCTAAGTTAAAATTAAAAGCACTGAAGTCCTGGTATTGTGGGACACAAAGATAAGAAAATTATAGTGCTTCATACAGTGTGACAACAGAATAGATCTCCAGAGCAAATTTGTTCCCTTTTTTCCCCCCACTTGTCTTTGTAGCTTTGGTTTGATTTTTGTAGCTCATCCTCCAGCTTTGTAATGATATTTTTTCCCCTAGTTTTGCCTCTTTAGTTACTGGCTAGTTACTGACTATGGCCCTGGTTAAAAGAGCAGGTGTTCTTATGCCTCTTGCAGGACCTCTCCAAGATCCTGTGTTCCAGCCTCTTTGGCTTCTTGTGGTCCTCAAGGGAAGCCTGCTTAGAACTGACATTGAAAGAAATGTAGTGTCGAGACACCAGCCATCAATCCTTGATTCACAGAACTATTTCTGGTTCAGGCATCTGCTGAACAAAGTATTCAACTTGATTTCCTCTTTACAGTCCTTAGAAGTATCAACAGCTAAGGAAGTCAAACTTCCAGATGTTTTCCAGTCACATCTTTTGCCTGTGAACAAGATTCACCTCCCTGCAAAGGGATTTAGATGTCCTTAGAAGGTGGGAAGGCATTTGGCACAACCTTGAACTGTCTGGCAGTGCAAGGTTGACTTATGTGGAGAGTGGTCTAATCTGTTCAGTGTTCAGTCTCAAAACCTGTCAGACCTGTGAGTGTTCTGAAGTGTAACTAAACCCAGCAGTGACTTGCAGATCTCTTAGCAACAAAGCAGTTTAGGTTTGAAGGGAAGACAGACTCGAGGACTGCAGTAGGGGACTGCTGTGACTCAGCTGAATGACTGTCACACATCCATTTTCCTGCTTTGAGTGGTGAATTTTGTACACCTGTCCCACAGGTATTCTCCAGCAGCTTGGGTGTGCTTCATCTCCCATCTCCCTTGTAGCCATGCCCATCTTCACTTTCATTAGTCCTGTTCTTTTTACTGAAACTTCAGTCTCTGTGCTCTTGAGATGCCTCCAAGAAGTACTCTAGAGCTCCAAGAAGCCATAATGTTGCTCATTAAAGGACACCATTAATTTTCTCTGTGATTGCTGCTAAAGTGACAATGGATAGATCACCTGCACAGTGGCAACTTGCTGAGTATTTTCAGCCCTATAGGAATGGCATTGAGTGTCTGGGAGGAGTTTCTTACCAGATATCATTCAGAAAATGTGTTATATATGGCCTTTTCACTGTGAAGAGTATTTCTTGTGTATGTGTGCTTCCTGTACCAAATCAATCACCAGCTGGCATGAACTGTCATAATGAAAAATAATTGAGCACTAAGATATTATAAAACACAGATGTTATAAAGGAAACCAACAGCCTTTATTAATACATATATATATATATTACATTGCAGAGCCAATATAATTCTTTACATCTTGTATTCCCTCTTATTTACCTCCCTCACAAGAACAAGTACATAAGGGATTTTATTAATTCCAAAGAAATAAAAAAGAAATGTTCTCAAAGACTTCTGTCCATAAAGAGAGAGACATAAATTACTCCTCGTTGATACAGGTTTGATTTTTCCTTCTCATGGGAACGAGCCCAGGTATCAGTGCCACCCTGCCCACTAAGCTTGTCAAATGTGGGAAAGTAACACACAAACATAAGGAGTACAAAATAATTTGATTGACCCAGAAACATATTTCCTTATCTTTGTATATTGAGTACAAACTATTGTCATATTCATGTTTCAGAGTTGTATAACTTTTTAAAACTTTAACTTTTGTGCAAGATGAAAAACGTATTTTCCACACAGATTGACTTTTTTGTGTGCAATTTTACCTACTACCCGAGGAGGGAGGGATCTTTCCTTACACTGTTCAGAGGCACTGAGAGAATCTGAGCATTCCCTTATGGAGAAATGTGACTCAGGGACTTGTCTAAACACCAGTATGGTCAGTCATCTGTGCATGGAGGGAGCAGAATATGACACAATGCAGAGATGCTGCTTATGAGAACTGAATTTCAGAAGGTGAAAGTGAAATTGTGAACTTTGTATTGAAATAAAGAGGGTCCCAGAATCTTTTCCCAAAACTAGAATTTGTTTTTTTTGTTGTGCCAAGTTCAGCTTTTAATAATTGGCTTATTTTAATTGCAAACTGTGGCACAATGTTCAATAAACCCCTGAGCTTAGCTCAGCTGGTCAGAGCATGGTGCTGATAATACCAAAGTCATAAGTTTGTTCCCTGTACAGGTCATTCACTTAAGAGTTGGACTTGATGATCCTTGTGGGTCCCTTCCAACTCAGAATATTCTGTGAAACCTTGCAGCAGAGAAATAAGGAAAAATGATTGAGCCACATGGAATAAATTAGATGTCAGAGGAGCTGCTCTGCTATCAGCAGGTTTCTGTAACATTTTCACATCCTTATTCATCAGGTATGCTTCTCGCAGGTATAAGCACTACAGATAGAATGATAAAGAACCTTCAGCTGTGCTTCAGGCTTGGAAAACAGTGGTGCTGTTGCAATGATGCTTTTATTCTGCATGTTTACTGGACAAAATGTACTGTATTTCATATTATTTTTTGCAGGATAGTACAGTTGTTTTTTTCAAATAGCAGGGAAGTTATCAAAAGGATGTAGTGCTCGCTCAGATGTAAGCTGCATAATGAAACCTAGGGGTTCTTTTAATGACATACCTATTTTCAAGATGTTTCTTGCTGTTCTTGTGATCTTATTTGAATAACCTCACAAGGTATTGAAGGAAAAGGTTTTTTCATTCTTCCATCTCCACTGCCTTTTGTGACACGCACAAACTATGAACTGCGGTATTGAAATGTAGGGAACTTTTTAGGTTATATAGAGGACAGAGAAAAGTCCACATTTTCTCTGTAAATAGAGGTCCTGGAAAGCAAGGACAAAAGCAAGTTTAATGATCCAAATGAGCTCCTTGTCTGTCTTTTTAGCAAGGAGCAGCTGCCTGATCCAGCAGCCTCTCTGCTCTCCAGGACAGTTCTGTTATCACTTGCATGGTTAAACCTGCATTACCAGGGAGGCAACAAAACACTTCTCTTCCAGAAGCAATGGCCATTATGTGCAGCTGGAGGTGAAATGCAGCTCACTGCTCTGGCCATTCTGGGTGAGTGCAAAAGGTGCTCTGGCTGATGGCCACAAGAACCTGTGCAGTTTCTTCTCCTCTTTTCAAGAGTTGTTTCCATTTTAACTGCTTTTATATTTGACCTATAAACTCCAAGTCACATGTTTCCTTTTTTTTCTAGCCTAGGACTCGTGGAAGGTGTTTTACCCTGCCTGTGTTAGTGTCCCTGACATTACCAAGAATATTCTGAAAGTGGTACAGACAGAATAGTCCTGAGCACCAGAAAGCAGATCCATGGGAAGGTTGTGTTCTTCACCAGAGGTAATTTCTTTTTCATTTTCACATTTCTTTACCTGCTATTTTCGATTGTGTTGCAGCATGTTTGGAAAGATTTTTTTACAAAATATGGCCCCAGCCCTGAAGTCAGAAATATTTGTGTGACCTTTATGTCCATGTGAGGATCCTTTTTATTCCAGTGACCCTCTGCCTCTGGTATTGGGATCCTTTCTCACATGTCAGACTGCCTTAGGTGAAATATGGAACTTGTGAAGATGGCATGTTTAGTCTTCTGCTGCCTAGATTCTTTTGGGAAGGCTTCCAAACAAAATTCATAACAAGGAGTTGAGAAAAGTAAGTTGCTCTGTCCTGAAAATATCTAGTGATTGCCAGCTTATTGAGGCTACAAAACAGGCACAAATGAAATTCACTGTTTTTGTGCCTCTTTTTCCTTTGTGAAGCAGGTCATGTGAAGCAGGGAAAATATGTTCTCCAACTCTGTTGGGGAATTCTTTAGATGAGGGAAAGGAAAGTCTACTGCAAAAAGAAAATTCCTCTGAAGAATAGTTTTGTTACTTTGACAGCAGAATATTGGTGGTGGAAAAACAGCCTAGGGCAAATCTAGGCTGCAACTTGATTTCATTTGCCTGAAAAACTACCAGTGGAAAGAGCAGTTCCCTACCTGAAACTTAAAGAAACTGTGGAGAATGACTTCTGGAGGGAAATATAAGATATTTAAAATGAAAAATAAACCCATGTGAAAGAAAGAATTCTCTCTCTTCTCCTCTTCCCTACTGTTCCTACAAGGGACAC
The DNA here is from genome assembly GCA_034336665.1 of Luscinia megarhynchos. Lineage (NCBI taxonomy): Eukaryota > Metazoa > Chordata > Aves > Passeriformes > Muscicapidae > Luscinia > Luscinia megarhynchos. The sequence continues at coordinate 28,283,890 of CM067569.1, read as the reverse complement.
ATCTGTACTCTGTTCAGCTTTTCTTCTTTCCTCCATCACATTGTCTCTTCCCTCTTCACAGCTGTGTTCTCCAAAGGGTTTGTTGCTGCAGGATTACAAGGAATTCTATAAATCTCACACCTGCCATTCATCTGGGCTCTGCTGGTCACACAGATTGCTGTGATTTAGATACCTTGTCAGAAGGTGTCCTGTGTGGCTGGTCCAACATTCTGCCAGACTCTCCTCCCTTCCCCTGTTGCCACTGTGCTGAGCCCTGTAATTTCTGTGCTGTGCTGGGACACTGCTCAGCACTGCTCTGCACAGGAGGGGAACTCCAGGGAGAATTCCCTTTTTCTACATGAGGGACATGAAATAGCACATCACCCCACCCATCCAAATTCACTCTGTTTTCTGAAATGAAATTCAAAAGTGTTAAGCAGATTGCACTAGAGAATCAGCAAGTCTACCTCAGCCTAAACTTGATCAGACTGCAAAGGCTTCTGACTAATAATAAAATAGGGTTGTTCCCGGGAATCTAGCCTTGTTTTGTCTTCCAATCAGATCAGAAAGCCAAACTCTTTCTGTCACATCAAAAACCTACCTGTGAAACCTCAGTTTATTGGAGAGTTTCCCCCAGTAGTTTATCTCACAATATAGAATATTTCTTACTATCTACACACCTCTACTGTATGCTTGAAAGTTACAGAACTTCTGTTTGGGCCTGAGAAAGGAGTAGGCTTGGAAATAATGCCAATAAACGTTTTCTTGTAGCAACACGAGGTAAGTTCATGCCAGGGAACAGACAGCACAAAGATAACAGGCAGGCTGTTCTTTATCTCATTCCAAATATATGAGAGCAGTTAAACTTTCTAGGGATTTTCTCATAAACCCCATAAAATGCCACTAACCTCATAATGACTCGCATAAAGATAATGTAGAAAGAAGTCTGCTGCAAGAAAAAAAAAAAAAGCTAACTCAGAGCAACACACTCAAACTTGTATTTGGATTGAAATTGGAGTAATTCAATACTGAAGGCCAAACTTTCTGCTGGGAAAATTCAATCTAAAATGCAGTGCAAAGTCGATCAGGCTCATTTGGAAGCTGCAAGTTAATTCAAATTTTCATACTGGGGATGTGGAGAGAAAAACTTTTCAGAACATGAACAATGTTGCTGCAGCTATGTAAAACTCACTTGGTGTGTATAACACTCTTTTGGATAAGGACTTACAGCACTGAAAACAAAGCCACAGGCAGCAGGATCAAATTCATTACAAGAGGAGACAGTGTGCAAATTCCTTCTGAAAGGTAGTACTGTCATCATTAGGGTCACACATGAGAAGATTATTTAGAGCTTTTAGCTCCTGCTGAGACTTGGTCTTTGTAGCTGACCAATGAGCAGAAACTCTGAATTAGAGAGAGGGAAATGCTGATCTGCTCTGTGCTATTTAATGGGCTTGGAAAGGTTTTACCTTCTGAGTAACTCAAACAAATGCCTTGAGACTTTTCAGATTCAAGCAAACATCAGTCAGTCAATCAGACACTTAAATTTGCCAACCAACAGTGCAAAATTCACCTCTAAAATACCATCAATACTTGAGTGAATATGTAGTCAGCTACTTTTGCTATTTGTATATTATCTTCTATTTCTTTTATTTCACTGGTCCTTGAAATTCCCTTTATCTTATTATGAAAGCTGACAGTGCTAAGTAGCTTTATCAATCCTTTACCCCTGGCTTTGCTGGTAGTTTAATCAGATACTTACTAGAAAACAAGCACAGATTGAAAGTTTCTTAGTCCATGTGACACAGCTATCCCTATCAGAGACATAAAACCTGGGAAGATCTATGACTCTATGGAATCAACCCTGTTGAAATTCCAGGTCCTACATTTGAGAGCTTTTATACAAAATCCTAGGTTTTTTGCCTGTTCAGTGAAGGATTTCAAGTGCTCATTTGAGGCCAGATGAGTGGCAACCCTCCCTTCTTTGCCCTGGCTCATGCCAACCTCTTGGGTGGCCATTAAGTGCTCAGGCTTCCATAATACAAGGGATGAAAACTGGCAGGAGAAAAATTGTTTCTCATAAATCACCTGATTTCTGCAACTGGAACCTAAGGGTAAAATTTGGAAGGCTAAAGAGGGCAGAACAGGAAGAGACACTTACAAAGAGATGTGAAAAGAGCCATAACAACACTAAACATGCACATTTACAGAAAAATTCTCTCGCATGAAGATACAGGTAGAGTGATATTTCCAGGAATTCACATATGGTGGACTACAGCAATGGCATGTGATGCTAACTTTGGATAAATATGTTGTTCCAATCTCTTCTTTCATGAAGGTAAAATCCTTTTGAACATCTCAGATTATCTGCATTCTTGGGTCTGGAGCTTAGTAGTGACATTTATAAGATTTTGACTTGTGCTTGCTATATAAATGACAGACTTCAGTGGTGCAAGGTACAAAAGATGCAGAAATGCTTTTAGTAGTGAATAGACAGGTAATGTCTGGGATAAATACTGTTTTTCTTGTAGCTCTGACAATCTTCAAATTGCATTGATATGATTGCCAGGGAAGACTGCAGGCTCTCCAGGGCATGGCAGTCACCATTTTACTGGCTGATTGGTTCAGCTCTCTGCAAAAGTTGTGTGACAGAGCCAAACATAAGAGCAGAGGAAGAAAAAGGTGGTAGACACTGATAGTGAGAGCAGCAATTAAAAAAGAAATAACTTGTAAGAGTTTTCATGCTCATCTCCACATAGATTATACAAAATTGATGACAAAAATGGAAAGAAAATGCAGCAAACCACAAAAAATAAACAAACTTCCAAAATAATATTTGCTTGATGGTGCATGTTTGATCATATTTTTCATATCCTCATTTGTCATGACTAGGAAGTAATGACAACAGAACAAGGGGATGTGTACTCAAATATGTGTTGTGTATATGGGATGAGTCAGGTTTTTTGTGCTGTTGTTATGGCCAGCAGACCATGTAAACCTTAGAGTGTCTTAGCACAGAGATGAGTGCAGTAGCAAAAGATGGAAAAAATCTTCAGTTATTTCAAAGTTTTTCCTGCAGTTGCCATTAGGAACTGAAGGGCTGTTAGATTTGATTTTTCATTTAGCAATCATGGTCTGAGCAGGAGCTTTCCTATTTCTACATCAAAATATTATCATTTCTAATGGTGCAGAGTTATGTGGGCACAAACACTTGACCAACACATCAGGTTCCTTGCCAAACTCTGAGCCTGCACACAATTCTTCAAAGACAGCTCTGTTGCACAGTGGAGGCAAAGCATTTCTATGAGACTGAGAGCCTTGGACTTGTGGCCATGAGATCTGCACCAAAAGTAGTTTACAGTTTGAGTTAAGTCAAAGAAAGGGAAAACAGAGTGTAATTTTATTGTATGTTTTCTATATGGCAGGTTAGATTTAAACTCTGTATAAAAAATGTCCTTGTGACTTCTCTTGCTTTGTTTGTTTGTTTGCTCCAGAAGATGCACTGGACCAGTTGGAATGTTAATGGTCTGATATTGATCTGGAAGTCCTCGTTCAGAAAAAAATGTTCAGACAATCCATTCAGACACAACCTTTATGGTCTGCTAACCATGCAGCCCCTCCGAGGGCAGGAATGAGAGGCACAGGAGCTGAGCATGAAAATGTCATCTGCCATTTCTCCGGTGTCAGGACACTGGCTTCAGGCTCCACCTAGGAATCAAGCATCCAGTGCCCAGATATTCAGCCTCAGTTGGCTGCTAGGGATATTACCTTCAGCAATTACTTGCAAAGTTTGGAGAACAGAGGTTTAATGTGTTCCCAGAAGCTTGCACACTGTCCTGCACGGTATTTGTGCAATATTGCTATGCCAAGGGAACAGGTTAACAAATACCTCTGTCTTTTTGTTTCTTTTGTTTCTTTTTTTTTTGCTTGTTTTTTTTTTTTTTTTTTTTTTTTAGATAATTTCTTCCTGTTGGATTTCTTGATACCTGTCTGTTCTTTCCCTTTTGGAAGAGAAGTGAATTTTCTGCATGTTTGCAGGTCTCTGCCAGCAAGAGAACCTTCTGAAAGTGGGTGAACAGGAGCTGCACAAACATTAAAATACACAGTGTCATTTTTCTGCTCTACATCAAAGTTAAGAACTTGTATATAAACTTAGCCAGGTTTGTTCATCACTGCTGCTGGCCACTGAGCAGATTTGCTTTTGCAGGTGCTTTCAGGTATCCCAAAAGTTTAAAAATTACCATAACTGTCCTTTGTTTCAGGCTTATGTCCTGTTGTTATGTCTGTGGGCAGTTATGTTTTTCCACAGCTCAGTAGAGTAATTGATAAAAATATCTGCTTCTAATTACAGCAGCAGGAAAAAACCCTCAGACTATGCTAAATCCATGTTTACTTGTCTGACCTCAGCAGTGCAGTCCCTGGTTGCTTTCCTTGAACTATTTTTTAGCATTCATTCCCTCCCCATCCCAGTCCCATTAATGGTTCAGTCCTCCTTTCTGTGTTTATTCTGTTTTTGCTTCTCCTCTCTCTTTCATACTTTTGCCCAGATGATTGAATGCTAAATTCTCTTATGCACTAAACTAATATTTAATGTTTTTACAGGCTTCTCACTTTTTTAGTGCAATCATTACAATTTTCTCTGCTTCCTTTGTTCTTACCTTTCCACTTAACTCTCTCTAATACCACCTCCCTTTTTCTCAAATATCTCTGGAAATAAAAAGACTTTGGCTTCTTACTTAGCGAACCAACACCTCTCCCTCTTCTGATCTGAGACCTACACCCCAAAAGATTCCCAACTTGTCCTGCTCAGTCTGGAAAGTCTGTTCAGAGATGAACAGGTGAAGAGAGATAATGGTGCCATTTGTTTGCTTGTCTGTAATGGATTTACAGAGGAACCTGGGACAGTTTTGGTTTCACACACCTTACCAGAGAGGGACCAGCTCCAGGCATACAGGGATGACCACCTTAATCCCTCAGTCTGGACTAAGGCAATTGCAATCACACCTCATCCAGAGCTGTCACACCTTTCTTAGCTTTCCTCTTCCTTCCAGTAGTGTGCAGTAATTGATAACCTTTCACTGCATATGGTGTTCCTCAGAAGTCTAAATGCTAATGGTGCCATTTGGCAAGGTGAGCTACATCAGCTTTATACAATGTAAGTGTAAATTGGAAATTGTTTAAGCTTTTAAATTTGTTTTATGCCATTAGATTTTCTCATGATTCATTTGTCATTCTAATTGGATTCTAACATGTACTTTACATTTCAAAACTTGAAATTATGAAGGCTGCATAACAAAGAAGGCTTAAGAACAGGCAGCTCCCCAAGCTGTGTTTAATTTATACCAGATGAGTAAACGAGGAAGGTGAAGAGTCACAAAAATACTGAGTAACAACGTGATGCTGCCTTAGAAATCCAGCAATTAATTGCAATGATAATAAGAGTGACTAAGTTGATTCATTTAAATCCTCCTGCAGCACTGAAATACCTCAGTTGAGCAGGATGCTAAGGATGATTTTTACCCTTGTTCTTCCAACTTTTTGTAGATCTCTCACCTACTCTTGACTGACCTGACTTTGCACAGGATTACCTGAAGAGTAAATGGAAAACTTTTTCTCCTAGAAATGGAGCAGAACAGTAACTAATTGGTTCTCCTTCTGAAAAGCAGCAGAAGAGACATTAGTCCATGTGAGAAGGGTCTTCTCATTCCTTCTTGAGAGCACACAGGTGTGTTTCTGGCTGTGGGAGTCTGGCTGATCACGTTAACTTACAGCAAAGTTCTGTTGAGGATCCTGAGGTCTCCATGGGCCTGAGCCTGTTCCCAACCATGGGCAGTAGCTTCATGTACCCTGGCAGACTTCAGACTTCATAGACCTAATGTCTACTTTTAAATGCAATTGTTACCATTGAATAACCATGAAAACTCAAAGTGTATTTTATTCTAGTCCTCTGAGACCTTAAAACACAGGTATTATGCATCACAGTGGTATTTCATGCTGTATTTTGAAAAGACATAATTGGATCAGAAGCTATTTTTTTCAGCCAGCTAAGAAATGGGCAAGTTTACACTGGTGCCTGCAAATAGCAGACTTTAGGGTATGGATGAAGTTTGTTCCTATAACCCAGGAAGTTTTGTCAGTGACCTCAACACCATGTCTGTTCATTCTTTCCCATTCTTTTATTCTGAGTTGTAGAAGTCAAATCTTAGAGAACAATGTTCTGCTGCACTTGTCTGACAGCTAAAAGTACAGCACTGAAAAAACCCAAGGGACATAGCTCTTGTTTAAGATAGAAAAAAAATACATATGTAGCATAATCACTACCTGGGATTTGTTGGTATGTCCAAGATGTAGATTACTTCTGCAGTATTTGATTTCTTTTTTTGCTCTGTGACTTAGCTACCTTTTAGAAAGACTGAGAATATTATTTTTCTACATCAGGAAAGAGCTGGAGGAGCTCAGCTTAGACAGCTCTAAAGAAAGTTATTGCTGAGATATGAAAAATGGGCTAATAAGTCTTTTGTCCATTTTTTTATCTTTTTGTTTTCTCTCCTCTGCCCAGCAAGCCCATCTTTGTGTGAAAATCCTTTCATTGAAGAATCCAGCAAATGTGGATACACTAAATTCAGGGGTACATCAACATGCAATTAAAAAAAATCCCTTTATTATCCATGACTGATTTTTACAGCAAGGAATATTTAACACTTCAAGCAAGAATACATAAAAATTTACACAGGTGCTACATGTTTTTAGACCAGATGGGCCTTTTAGACAAGAGACAAGAACATATTGGATACAGCAAAACAAATTTGCATTTTTTAAGGTTCTTTTATTTTTTCTTTTTTCCCAGTGTGTTATATCTCATTAATACATCAACAGAGAGTTGTGCCTCTCTTTCTAAACCAAGTGTAATCCAGACAGCAGATGTGCTGATATCCCCACGTTGCTCTGCCAAACCAGTGCTCACCGAGCCATATGGATGGATGGATGGATGGATGGATGATGGATGGATGGATGGATGGATGGATGGATGGATGGATGGATGGATGGATGGATGGATGGACGATGGATGGATGGATGGATGGATGATGGATGGATGATGGATGGATGGATGGATGGATGGATGGATGGATGGATGGATGGATGGATGATGGATGGATGGATGGATGGATGGATGGATGGATGGATGGACGGACGATGGATGGATGATGGATGGACGGATGGATGGATGGATGGATGGATGGATGATGGATGGATGGATGGATGGATGGATGGATGATGGATGGATGGACGATGGATGGACTTTGACGGATCTGACGGACGGACGGATTTGACGGACGGACTTTGACGGATTTGACGATGGACGGATGGACGGACGGATCGGACGGACGATGGATTGACGACGGACGGATCGACGGACTGGACTGGACGGACGACGGACTGACGATTTGACGGACTGGACGGATGGACGGACGGACGGACGGATCTGACGGATCGACGATGGACGATGGATCGGACGGACTGACGGATTTGACGGATCGATGGACTGGACGGACGGACGGACTGGACGGACGGATCTGACTGACTGGACTGGACGGACGATTTGGACTGGACGGACGACTGGACTGGACGGACGGACGGACGGATCGACGGATTTGACGGACGGACTGACGGATGGATCGATGACGGACGGATTTGGACGGACTGATCTGACGGACGGATTGACGACGGATCGGATCTGACGAGACGGATCGGACGGATCGACGATCGGGACGGATCGACGATGGACGACGGATCGATGGACGGATCGGACGGACGGATCTGATCGGATCGGATCGATGGACGGATCGACGATTGACGATGGACGGATCTGACGGGATCTGACGACTGGATTTGACTGGACGGATTTGACGGACGGACTGACGGATTGACGGACTTGACGGACGGACGGACTTTGACGGACGATCGACGGATCGACGGACGGACGGACGGACGGACGGATCGACGGACGGATCTGACGATGGACTGACGGATCGACGGACTGGACGATGGATTTGACGGATCGGACGACGATTTGACGGACGGGACGGACGGATTGACTTTGACGGACGGATCGGATGGACGGATTTGATGGATGACGACGGACGATGGATCGGACGGATGGACGGATTGACTGGACGGACGGATGGGACGATGACGATGGATCGGATTTGACGGACGGATTTGACGGGATGATTGACGGATTTGACGGATGGACGGATCTGACGGATCGACGGATTTGACGGATTGATTTGACGATGGATGGACGGACGATGGACGGATGGACGGACGGATTTGACGGACGGACGGACGGACGGATTGACGGATGTGACGGATGGATTGACGGACGGATGGATCGACGGATTTGGACGGATTTGACGGATGGATGACGGATTTGGATGGATGATGGATGGATGGATGGATGGATGGATGATGGATTTGACGGATGGACGATGATGGATGGATGGATGGATGGATGGATGGATGGATGATGGATGGATGGATGGATGGATGATGGATGGATGGAAGGATGGATGGATGGATGGATGGATGGATGGATGGATATTTCCAAGGTACCAAGTCCAGAGGTATCCAGGCCTTTCCCTATCAGCTATAACACCACAGAGCAGCAACCATTTATGGTGGTGATCTGGACACCACTATTAATTCCCAGGAGCTGGAATGTGACTCTTGAGCAGCTCTTACTGAGCAGCAGCTCCTTGCCTGGCTCATGTGAAATCACTGACTCCACAGTGAAGTGCTCCCTGCAGCAGGTGATGGGAAGGAGCTGAGTCATTTAGAAACAACAGCTCTGGTAATATGAGTCACAGTTTGTATTACAGTGATTTCCAGATGAAGGCTCATCATTGTGCAATGAAGCATATAGACAGTCTGAGAAATCACAGTCATCTTCCACTTTGGAAGATTGGTTTCTGAGAGGATCACTCATTCCCAGGAACTTGGGATTTCTTAGGAATCCTGGAATGTTTCCCTACATTTATAATGTTATCCCCCTGCCTCTTATTCCCAGCTGCAAAAATCTTTATTATGGGAAGGAGCAATTTAGTTTTGGGTTTTTTTCCCAGAAGGACATAATTTCTGCTTTTCTTGGTATTGTGGTTCCCTGATCAGACAGACAGTTTGCGACAGGGTGGTGTGAAGAGGGATTTTTTCCAAGAAGAATGTAAACACAAACCAGGCCAGAACACTTTTTTTCTTAATTTGCCTTACAAATAGTCAGCTCCTCATCAGAGAATGTGAAGAGCTTCATCTAAAAGGAATTTAATTGAACAGATTTTTAGGAACATGTAATATATACCATGAGAAAGATAAATTTCATGAAATGTTTTGTTTTGTCAGAAACTCGTTTTTCCCTGACAAATGGATTTCAAGGGAAATTTTCCAGAAGGCCCTGCTCATTGGCCTGTGTGACTGGAGAAAAAAATGAGAAGCCTGAACCACGAGACAGAGAATTTTGTCAGAGCAGTTAATGTCTGATGGCAGCAGGCAAGGAATATAGTTGGAATTCCTAGATCTCTTATTTTCCAAGGGAAGTTTACAGAGGCACCTACTGTTCTCCAACAGTATCATCTGGTTTTAGGCATTGCTGGAGTCCAGCACATTTCTACAGCCTGTTTTAACAACTCACTCATAATTTTAACTGAAGAAGCAACACCTATGATCTTAACTTCAGTTTCTAAGAAGCATAAGCCACAGTCAGGAGTTAAGCTGGGTAATTCTTCACTTGTTGAGGCAATTTATTTTAACTCTTTTAAAAACTCAATAAACCCAAACAAAACCAACTTTCTGCAAATCCTTTTGACCAATCTTTGGATCCTAAGTGAAGAAAGGCATACCTTGATATTTTAAAGTGTTTTTAAAAGCCTCTGTGTTTTGAGCCCTTTCATCCTGCATATCTGCTTCCCACTTGGTTTATTTTGCAAGAGGACACCTGCTATTTGTTTTCATCATGGGAGACTCCTGCAGCACTGCTGTGCTGTTGGGAGCTAGACTCCAGTCTGTTTGATGAAAGGAACTTAAAAAGATGTAGCAGGCATGTGATCATAGGTTTGGAGAATGCTCTTGATATCTGTTTGATCACGTATGGGTTCTTTACACACTCTTAAAAAGTAAAAGCAGCAGCAGAGCTAACTCAGAGAAGAACTCCATAATGGCTCAGACTTAATGAGATCTTATTTTCCTTATATAGTGAAATCATCCCACCTCCTTTTATTTCCCCAGGAGAACTTGGGGAGGTTGTAACAGAGGTGGTTGTTGCCTGTTGCCACGAAACACAGCTGTTTGCAAGGCAGAAACTCTCTGATGAAGGGATTTAGTTTTCTTGTGTATGGATGGGATGAAGCACACTCCTGCAGGTCTCAGAAAGGGCTCTGTGTGTGTAGGAGGCTGTCTCAGTCATGTTAAATTCATATTAGGTAACACTTCCAGAGATGACTGGAAAGTAGAGCTGTTGTTGATGCAAAAGGTCACAGACATTAGTAGCCTGCAGAACAATTCCAGGGTGCAGAATTATTCACAGCTGCCAAAACACAAAGGAAGAGAACAAAAAAGAATGAGGGAAAGAAAAGGTTTGAAACAATGGCATCTCTCTGTTATTACTGCTGTTATACTTCGAGTTTTTTAAAAACACTCATCTTGGAGGGGAACTGGGGTTTTAATTCTGAGCTGTTTTCTGCTTTCATCTTTTAAACAGCAACAGGAAATATGTCTTTTTTTGTGCTGCTTTTATTTCATTTAGAAGGTTTTGTGAAAATATGAACAGCAGTGAGTCTTGATGAAATGCTTGTTCTTCTGACTGAGAATGGCCTTTAAAGGGAGTCCAGTCTTATTTTTTTCAAAGGCTCCAGACCAAGACAGAAGAGGTGAAGGGTCAGAAAAGGGAAAGGATGGAAGAGGAGGAAAGCAGTGAAAAGGAAGGGAGGTTGTTGAAGATTCAGACAAGAATATAGGCTATTTTTTAGGATTGAAAATATTTTGTTGCTCAAAGAAAATCAGATTCCTCTATATTTAAGGCTGGTTGTATTCTTGTGGCAGAGGCACAGAAGGGAAAGGCATAGCTCTTGAAAGCCTTTACAAAAAAAAAAGGAATGAAAAGTGCCAAGAATATCAAATGGTAAACTTGTGTCTGTGCTGTTCTCTCTCCCTCCCTCTCACCAGGACTCATAGCTCCTCTTATTTTCCTCACAACCCCTTGTAGACAGTCAGGAGTTCCAAGCAGGAGAGAGAAAATAGCAAAACATCTGTATTTATAGTCAGATATATAGCTGATATGATTTGATAGCCCAAGCTGGTAGCCAATTCTAGGCATGATCCTCTTCTATGTACACTGACATTTATTATGCCAACAAAGTTACAGTCACATTTTCTCCCCTGCTGCTGACAGGTCAGTTGTAGGCTTACAGCAAGTGAGGAATTGGGCAGATTAGGAGCTAGCTCTATTGTTCTGATTACAAATCACAAAGTCTTTGACTTGCTGAGTAAAATAGGAACAGACATTTTCTCTTTTTCCTTTCTGACTGAAAAGTGGAATTACTGTTGTATTTTTAGACACTCTTTCCCTTCCCATCAACATTGCCCTCCCCTTTAATACAGATCAATAATTCTGTCCTTTCCAGCAGATATTTTCAGAACTCCACCAGTCTGCACTCACCCTGTGAAAGGAGAAAGCCCTGGTCCTTATCTGCATCCTCTTAATCTGACATGTGCACTCCCTGACTGGTTTTACCTGCGTTTCCTCCATTGTTCCTCCTACAAAGAAATCTTTGTAGGGATGGCTCAGGAGACAGCCAATGGTCTGTAACACCTTTCCCTCCTACATTTGCTTCCAGCAGTGATTATTGTCTTGTGCTGTTTGGGGGAAGTGAGTTCTCTCATGCTCCTGGCAGACAAGTGTCTAAAGGATAGGATTCATGGCATTCATGGATGGTAGTTAATGGGCACAGCTGTAGTGTAATGTGTAGAAATGGAGCTGGCATTAGCTGTCTAAGGCTCTGAGAAATGCATGGACCAAGTGCTCCTTCCTGGAGGTATTTGGGGTGACATGAGAACCCAGTAGGTAATGGAAAATGAATGTATGAATATTATTTTTTTTTCTATTCTTACGCCATACCTGCCATGTTTGAGTTGTTTGTGAACTGGCACTGTGCAGTGTGTTGATAATTATCCCAGCAATAAGGAAGCATGAGCTGGCCTCTAATGAGTGTAACAAGGTCTTTCCATGTTTGTGCAGAGACTGAATCATCTGATGTATGGACATTTAATCAAGAACTTTTCCTAGGGACTTGCAATCAGATCCTGACACAAAAAAAAAAAAACCCCAAACAAATGCCCACGTAACTCCTCCAAGCTAAAACAGCTAAAATAGATGTTATTATTGATAAGAAAATGCAATTGTTTGTAATAGTTTAGCCAATGTTCCTGCTCTAAATATCACCCATGGGGTGTACATTAGTTTGTCCAAATTATTGACATAACACACAGGATCGAATAACAGTCACTCTGAATGAAAAGGGAAAGGAGACGAAAATCCAGCCCAGCAAATCCTTTTTCTTTTAAGGTAGAGAAAGTAAGAGTTTGTATTCCTGTTATGTGCCTGCTACTCTCCCATACTGCCCTTTTCTTTCCTCTGGTCACTGATAATCAAAAGAGCCAGGGAATCCAAGACAGGCTTGATGGGGAATTAGATTCCATATAAATGTTGTCAGAGTGCTTGCCTGACTCTGAACATCAGTTCATACCTTGCAAGATGATGAAGAAGGCTGGAGAATTTATATTTAGCTCCTGCTCAGGTGGCTGCTGTTTGCTGGAGCCTTGATTGTAGTTGTAGTTGTGGGCTGGTGTAAGGGATGTGCAGGGAGTGTGTGTGTGTGGCAATCTCAGATGAAGATGGTTGTCATCTAAGGAGCTAAGGAATGTTCAGGGATGGCAGCCAACCCTGACATTTAGCTTATGTAAATCAGGACAAAGAAAGTTCAAAAAAATCTGCTATCTGCATCAGGACCCTGCTAAACTTGATGTGGAGTACCTGGATAAAGATACCAAGGATCAAGCAATAGTCACCTCTAGAGCAGTGGAGATTTCACCACTGCTGGCAGTTAATCCTATTTATGCAAAAGGGTAGAGAAATATTTTAATAGTTATATAATCTACATTATAATATAGATTATTAGAATATAATAATCTGTTTTAATACTGATTCAGTTGCCTCTGTAAGAGTTCCAAAAAACACCTTGTAAAATGAAGGGTTTTGTTTTGTTTTGTTCTGGGGATTGTTTTGTGGGTTTTTTGTTTGTTTGGGGTTTTGTTTGTGGTTTTTTTGTTTGGTGTTTTTGTTGTTGTTTGGTTTTTTTGGTTTTTGTTGGTTTTTTGGTAGCAACTGAGGGCTGATTCCACGGGGCAGATCCTGTAGCAAACAGGCTGAGGTATCCCTGCTCAAATGTCAGTGATTCAAGTGTCATGTGAAGTGAATATGAGCCCAGGCTCAGAGTGCACCAGAGGTTCCTTGTAATGGCAGGAATCTCATGTATTTGAAATGGTTCTACTTTAGCTATTGCCCAAGCCGTTTTTAACTTCTTACTTCATATTTATCTGTCAATATGTCAGAAATCATCTCATAGCCATCCTGATGTCACCACTCCAAGCTCCAGACTCAGCAGTACCAAAATTGTGATGCACTGTTTGCCTGATCTCAGAGGGTAAAGAAGCCCTGAGGATGTGTAGGCACCACTCACCAGGAGCTGTGGGGATTGCAGAGGCTTTTTCTGCAGCAGGATTTCCTCCTCAGCATTTAAACAGGGGCAAAGGAAGCTGGGGAGGTTCAAATGTACAGTTCAGCTAGGCTGCAAGCTTTCCTGGCAATGCTTGTACTTGATTTGCACGGTCCATGAAGAAAAATCAGATTTTTTAAACAATAAATCTTTAAGAAAAGTCTGGTCCCCAGTTTTTTCATGCTAGTGTCCCATGAAGTTCACAGAAAGGACTTGCATGTTATTGCATCCTGTCTTTCCTTGTTTCACAGAAACCATGAGTGCTAACAAAATTTGGAGAAGGTAGAGTATGACTGATTACATCCAGTGTTTTCTTTCCTGCTTTAGGTTGTCATGCAAGTATTTTGTCACAGTGCTTGGGAAAGACATAAGGAGGGACAAGTCTTAGGTAATGTTTTATTATGCTTATGTTTCATTGAAGTTTCAGCTTACTTGAGTTTGAAATTCACACTAAAGATAATCTGAGAAGAGACAAAGGCATCTGTTGCTTACTGTCAGTGTTTCATTCTCATTCAAATCATTGCAGGACAGGTTTGAAACTCAGCTGACACCTTCCTGAGGTGTTGTCACTGCTTGATATTTCCTCATCACTGTGAGATTAAGGGAGGGGAAATACTATGTTTTTTCTTCCCTCTGGCACTTTGATCCAGTGTTTCTGTTTGTGGAAATACCTAGTGCATCAGACTGAGCCACTGCAAGATGTGGTGCAAGTATTTTGGGAGCACCAGCTCGCCATGGGACTGGCTTTGAGGAGCAACATGGTTTGGAAATTGATCTCTAACACACTGATGTATAACATACTATCTGAGGTTTGCACAGCACGACAGGGATTTTGGTTCCCATGACAAACAGACTGTTTTTGCAGCTACCATGCCCTGGCTCATTTTCAGGAGGCAAAGGGCTGGGGAAGAAAAGCCTGCAAGGCTGGCCCAGCCAGGGCTCTCCTGTTCCTGCTCCTTCCCTCACACACGAGCCTGCCTGGCCTCACTCCTGCCTTATCCTGGCTGAGACAGGAGCCAATGCCCAGGAGCTCCAAACACCCCTCCCTGCCATGCAGAGCAGGAGGCTGGCAGATGAGAAATATCTTTTTGAGGATGTCTTTGTGTGCAGGCGCTCTCCGAGATGGGTGACCTCAGGGAGACTCTGGAGACAGTGAAAGGCAGAAAATCTTTCAGCTGGTGCCATTTAATAATGAAAACACATTTCAGCTCCTCATTTCCAGCCACATGGATGAGTTGCCTTTTTCACTTGAAAAGGAAATCTTCCAGAGAGGAAGAATAACCACTGTTTTTGAAAGAGTTTTGCTACATGAGCTGTAACAAACTGACAGCACTATAAAGCTATTTATGGATCTGTAGTTTCAGACCAGGATGCTCAATAAAGGCTGATGGAGTAGATTTATTATGTGAATTTAAGTTAACTTATGTAAAGGCATTGTTTCTCTGGGAAATCTGGTTCTTTTTTCCCTTTTCTTAAGCAGTTTTTCCAAGCAATACTTTGACACCTGAATTACTTGTCCTGTGCAACAGGAATGAGGGAGTGTCCTTGATGCTCCCATTGGCACTAAATGGGAAGTCACACACTGATAAAGTAAGGGTGAAGAAAATGACTTTGGAGATTCTGATCTTCAGTGGTGTTTATACATCCTCTTTGGCCCTACTGCTTTCATATAGTGACTACTGACACACTCTAGTTACCTTCCCTGAGGTCAATAAACATTCCTCTGGTTCATTTTGGGAATAGAAACAGTGAGAATTTTCAGTTTTCCTCCTCTTTTTTTTTCTTTGTTAGCTCATCTTCCTACTTCCAGTGCTTTAGTTTGATCACTCAACTGTGCCCATCTCATTCAGCTGCCAGAATAAGCCTTGTTGAAAACCTGCATCCCTCCTGTTCTAGAAATGAGACACACTGGGCTTGCTTTGCTGCTTTCCTGGGAACAACATGGGAGAGCTGTGCTGCTGGCAGCAGTACACATCTGCTGGCATGGACTGTGACTGTGTAGGCATCCCTGCTCCTCACCAGGATGCTGCATGCCAGTGAGGGGATGATCTATCCTGCTGGAGCTGCCTGGCAGTGTGCAGTGAGTGCCTTCTGCCTTTGACACAGAGTGTGTGCAAAGGCTGCAGGATGTGCAGGTTGGGCATTTTGCACTGCAGGTTTTGCCCACAGGTACAGATACAATGTCAGTTCTCTCAGGGAGAGGCTTCTGTGGCTGGGAAGATGGTAAAAAATATTGTCTTAAATGTCTAAACACTGGGCAATTTATTAATAATGAGATACATTTGATATGTTGGCCCACAGCTTTTTCACCCAAAGTGTGAGTATTACAGTTCTTCCAACGTAGCAGTGAAGAATAGGACATTATTTCTTCTAAATGAGTAGATACAAAATATAAAGGTCTTTTGGCAAGGGAATGCCATTCTATTCAGCAAAGAGCTACAGCAAACCACTTACTCCACCACTGAAACATAGCAAATGTGTTTCTCAGCAGAGGAATGTGTCTTGGTAAACTAAATCTTTTGCCTGGAACAGATGCAACACTGATTAAGAAACTAGAAAGCATTATAGCTGTGTCTGTTTACACAGGTCAGAGAGTCTTTGTTCAGTGTGGCTAATTATGTTGATTCTCAGAAATTTAGAGGCAACATGAAAAGTATGCTGGGAGGAGCTGCAATGACAATGGATATTAAGGGGAAAATTCCCCTTTGAATGCATTGTCAAGTATTGGAACAGACTGCTCAGGGAAGTGTTTAAAGATGTGTAGATGTGGCATTTAGGGACATGATTTAGGGGTGGACTCGGCAGTGCCAGGTTAGTGGTTGGACTTGATGGCTTTAAGGTCTTTTCTAAGCTAAACAGTTACAAGATTCTGTGACAATAACAACATCACATCTCTATTTGGATTGCCAAGTAATTGGTTTTGCATAAAATGTTCACAGTGCTTGCCTGAAGTCTGTGTACAAACACAGGAAAAGTCCTTTGAAGGCTCGCTGGAAGGTCAGTTGGGATATTTTGTAGTTACTAAAACCCTCCTGACAGAGACTATGCTGGTATGTACAGTTCATTCAAAAAGATACTTTCTAACAGGAAAAACCTTTGCACAGGGGGAAAAAACAGCGTAAAACATGCTAAAACCTGAATTGCAGGGGAAAAAAAAAATCACAGAAAGATTTGTTTTGTCCATTCAAATCAAAGATTTGTGTCTGGCTTTGCATAGTTTCAGGCATCCCAAATTTTTCTTTTTGTTTAAAAATACTACCAATTGGTACAAAGGAGGTTTAGCTCCTTGCAACAGGGTAAGTGTATGAGTAAAGAGTTATGTGAGGCTCCCCGAGTCCATCCTGCCTCCCGGGTGAGTGTGTGCAGTGCTCTTTGACAAATGGCCTCAATGTGTGGGTAGCCAGCAGTAAAAACTGGCAGATTTACATTCTTTCGAGCACTCAAGCAGTCACCAGGGAATATGTCCAGCTCAAAGCTTTTCAAAATTCATGAGCCAGAATTCCAAAATCATTGAGGAGTTTGTCTAAATAATGATTAGGAAAAAAGTTGTGATCCTTTGCATTCTGCTGCATTAAGCTATATATAACAGCAGTTTGTTAATTTGTTTATTTATTTGTTTCTTCTCCCCTGACCACCTGCAGTTTGTCATGAGGCTCACATCTCTCACATGAGCACCCCATTTCACCAGAATAAGATTGGAAAACGTGAGTGCTCATGACAAAATATCACTGTTCCTCTCCAATACTTTAGGGAAGAGATTATATGCCGTTTTGGATACCTGAACTCTTGAGCCAACCCCCAGTTTTTGCAGAGTGGCTTATTCTAATCAGTAAGACATTCATGTTTTCCACCTTTGCCTCGAGTTTGCTCTACAGTCTTCAGCTCCCTTGTGACTGCCAGCCAGGGCTTGGAGATGTCACCGTTGCATTTGAGCAAGGCAGGTGCAGGTATTTCTGCGCTGATCTTGCCACTGGCTTTTTAGCCAAAATCTCCCAGAAGTCCGTACCCACCCAGACTGGGAAAAGTGAGATGGGTCTCGTTTGTGCCCGGGTTTGTGCGTGAGCTCAGCACGGCCCGCATTACCGCCAGCTCTCACTTGGGGGCCACAGATCTTCAGTTTAGCAGCTGCTGCCTTCCTGGGATTTATTCGCTTGGAAAGGGAGCGGGATTGCTCTCTGTCTCACGGCAGCATTAATTTCCAAACAGGAGGCAGGGTGATCAATAACCTATTCTTCTGGCAGTTTTACTTAGTTTATTCCTGTGTCAGATATTAATTTCCTCAGCAATTTTACCACCTGCAGGGCTGATGCCATCCATTCAGTCTGGCATGACCACTGGCCTGTCCCTAACTCTAGCGTGTCACACCAGTCTCCACGCTGGCCCCTGAGCCACAGCAGAGCTTGGCATGGGAGGTAGGATTAAATAATTCAGAGCTGCATGTAATTGGCCAGCCCTGAACTAAGCAATCATTTGGGATTTATCCCAAAGCATTCAGCAAATGCAGCTGTTTCCATCCACCTGTACAGCTCTGTTAAGTTAGGGAGCTGCAGAACCTGAACCCAGCAGTTCTGCTTGTTACAAGCTGTGTTTTGGCATGTTACTCTTTTGCTGAAAGAACTGAAAGGTCAGATTTTGAGATCCTTATTTGGAAAGGTTATAAAAAAGGCCTCCCTAGTAAGAACACAGATTTTGCTTTTATCACAAAAAGGGATATTGTCAAAATAAAAGCACCTAAAAATAATGAAATGAAGGGCTTAAGGTCATGATTCTATGTTCCTTCTATGTTCCTCATTTAGAACAAAATTAGCAAAAGTTGCCAAACAGACCAAAAAGGATTCCTTTGCAACCACCTAAAGCTTGGGCTGTGCCTGGCAGAGGAGCTGCACATGCATCTGCCTTTCCAGCTCTGAACAAGGAAGCTGTCTGTCCCTCATGCAAGGTCTGTCATTTAATGCTGTTTAAAACCATAGAACATAATGTAATTTTGTTAAGCAGCAGAAGACAGACAATGAAGGAAAAAATGGACAGTCTCTAAGCTGTTAGGACAATCACATTTTTGTGGCAGATATTCTCTCTATTTTTCTTTCTTTCTTGTTTTTCAGAGTATTTATGTACATGGAAGAGGACCTCTGTTTCCTGAGAAATCATCTGTCCCTGCTGCTTATACCCTATTTGATGTCATGATCTTGGTTGCTGTGGAAATGATTAAGCTGTCATCAACAAATTCAGATGGGGAATAAGCTCTGGGAGAAGATGACACAACATTCCTTCTTTTATGCAAATGTGTGCAGTTAAGAATGGCAAACAAACAAACAAGCAAAATACAGAGGCAAACAGCCTTTTGCCCCCCAATTCACTATTCAGACTGAGCAGAACTGTTTTAAATAAGCACATTTTTCCCAGGGGGTGTCAGATGGTGCCTAGAAAATGTCACCCACTGCTGTGGAAGTGGCAGAAGGGAGCTAAAGGCCATTGAGTATCTTCTTATATTTTTGGCTTGAAAATTGTGATCCTTTGTGATCCCTGTGATCCATCTATCCAAAACAGATGCCAGAACCCCTTTTGTCCTGAGCTTTAAGCAGGTCATGACAGGTGCAATAAATTGCACAGGTAAGTAAGAGTAGCACATTTTTTTGTGAGTGCAAACAAATGTGCAGCAGGCAGAGCACCAGAACTGTGTCCTCTGCCCTTAAATAGCTGCCCAGGGTTATGTTAAGCACAGCAAGTCACAGTGGGAAAAGTGATGCTCCCAGACATTAGATGAGGTTATGTTGACTCAGGAAAATGAAATGCCTCCCAGAAGTATCTTTGGATTTAATTAATATGTGCTCAGAGTAAGATGGCTATTCTCCAAAGACGACTGGTGTTAACCACCACCTGATTGCATCTGGAATTGCACAGGGGATTTTTCAGTGTTTGGTGAATGTAAATGGGGAGTGGGTCACCTAGGTTGTGTATTTGTAGTTGTAATTAGAAAGACAAACTGTGTGTGAAGAAAGAATCAACAATGATCCTGGCAATTAGTTTAAGACTGCTGTGCACGTCTGCTGTGCTCTCTCAAGTCTGCAATGCCCCTGTCTCAGCAGTGGGTGTAAATACTTCATAGTAAGTCAAACCCAGCTACTATGACTTTCCAGTCTTGGCAGCACTAATGTCTCAAACATAGTCTATATTCAGGAAAGTGTCACAAAATTCTCAAGTGGAAACAAACTAGGGCTGTTTCCTCACTGGAGAACTCTTCTAAAACTTTGGGGCTATTTTTCCTGGGTTTCATGGATATAATGCTCAAAGCCTTTAGCTGCTCTTTACCTGCAGATGAAATTATACACAGCATAAAGAAAAGTTGATATGTGACTAAGATGCTCTTATTCAGACATCAATAGGACATGATAAGGCATCAGGGTTATACAGATTAAGGCTGATACCAGGAAAATCTTTCTTGAACTTTAAAAATAATTCCTGATGCTTCCAGAAATGTGTTGAGGGAGTTTCCACTCAAGAAATATGTGCTGCTTCTTT
This sequence comes from Luscinia megarhynchos, assembly GCA_034336665.1. Classification (NCBI taxonomy): domain Eukaryota; kingdom Metazoa; phylum Chordata; class Aves; order Passeriformes; family Muscicapidae; genus Luscinia; species Luscinia megarhynchos. The sequence goes on along the minus strand of CM067569.1, from coordinate 28,263,569 downwards.
GTTCTTTCTGATGACAGCTTCTCAGAGAGGGCACGGCCTGAGACATGTTTTGAATCAGGGACTTCATTCTCTTTGGATGATGCTGTGAAATGGCACAGAGAATTTATTTTGGATGTAGTTTTTGTTTCGTGTTTCCTGGTACTATTTGGGGGCATTATGGGAATGTTTGGGTCCCAGGTTTTAAATACCCATCTACATCTTTGAAAACTTTCTTGAAACACCTCCACAGTAATTTTTTTAAGTGGCATAATGGTGTATTGCCACTTATATGGCAATATAGAAGTGTCAAAAAACCCTTTAGAGGTTTTCTCCCAAATCTGCCCTAAACCAAGACAGCAGGATGAATATAAGCACATGCACAAAGGGGAGGGGGTGGAACTAAATGTCATACTAGGTTATTCCTTGAATTTCTAATCCAGAGCACACAGTGTTGTAATATCTAAACTTCTCATCAAATAGCAAGGCAAAGAAAACTTTTCTTTTCTTTGTTTTTAATGGGCACTGAAAATAGATTTAATCTTGGATCTAGTCAAAAGTGCAAGGCTGTATTTGCCTTTTTTTTTATGCTATACAGTCTTTCCTCTTGCAAGTTTTACAGAGCTGTGTAAGTCCACTGACTTCAGGGGAATTCTTATTTACAGCAAGTGCAAGAGCAGCAGCAAAGTCATCTGCAGTGATATGTGAGAAAGCCAAAGAGTACAAGGTGGGCTTCTCCTCAGGAGCTGTTATCCCATTAGAAATATCACAGGGATTTGTTACATGGCCTCCTTGCTCCCACTGCCTTTTAAATGCCACACTGCAGTTCTTGGTTTAGCAATGGGACACACAGCACTTCCTGAGACATCCTGGAGAGCAAGGAGTTATCCCAGTGAAGGGGAACAAGGAGAGGCTTGGTCCCTTGGCAAGGCTACAAAGTGCCTTATGTTCTAATGACAGGTGCTGTCAAACCCTGCATTGATATGCCTCAGAACTAATATATCAGCAGTTAGCACAAGATTTAGTTATCCATGACTAGATGTCATTACAGAAATAATGCAAATATTGACAGCAATTAGTCATGCCACTCTCAGTGTAGTTTTCCCTTACTCTTATGTCCTTTTTCTCCCTTTTTTTTTTTCCTTCTGGAGATCTTTTTTTTCACAATGTCATTTCTTTAAAAATTAAGTGGCTTTCATGATAAGTATTTGCACTTGGAAATTTTATCTTCAGTATCCTGTAGTACAGTGGTTTAGTTCTTGAGGGTATCAAGACTGCCCTATGTGCAGTAATGCTTCATGTATTTTAGAAACCTTTTTTTAGTTGAGTCTAGAAGCAGAAGTTCACAAATTGGCAGGGAGAATGGTCACAGCAATGGTCCAACCCAAGGGGCTGAGGGCATGTGAGTCAGTTTTGATGGAGTGATTTAAGCAAAGTGGGCTTTTGGGGGGTTGCAGACCTCTCATATTCCTCTCCTTACTAATGTAGGAGCAAGGTTGCTACAAAAAAGTAAAAGAAAAGTGAGATGACACCAGATTCTGTGGAGAGCCCATGGCCACTGGTCACTTAATCACCTGTCAGCATCTTGCCAAATGGCAGGGGAAGTATTGTTTTACACCTGTGGGAGAGCTCAGCAAATGCTCATTTTCTCTCAGAGGCTGCGTGCTCCCAAGGAGAAAATGTTCACAGTGTCAAACCCTCTGCACCAATTACTGAGTCCCCAGGCCTGTGTATGTGATTTTGGTTGGCTGGCAGTTTTTCAGTGCCTCACACTCCTGTTCAGAGCAGTGAACATGGTTCAGATGGCAGGACTGTCCACAGCCCATAAGTCTAGTGCATCTTCTTCCTGCTTTTTGCAGCATAGGAGAGATTTGATGGATTGCCTTTGGCTCACTCAGTAAACATATCCCATTAAAATCAGTCTTCTGAATCTAATGTTTGTCTAATAGATTGCTTTCCTCGCATCTCAACATATTTAATCCTAGTAAAGAGTTCAGGCCTCTTGGGAGAGCTCCCTGTCATTTGGCATCTTCTTAGCATGATTAGAAACACAGATCTTGCAGGAACAACTCCCTCTGTGCTGGAGCTCTTTGGCCAGATGCTATTCATGCCCTGAAATGGGAGGCCTAATCAGGTTTCCTCATTCTGAGAATCAGACTGAAGGGATAAAAAGCTCATCCCTTTGCCCTTGCTGCAGCCTTGCATTCCTGTGCATGTGTTCCATGTGGCTCCCGTTAGTTACCCAGCACCAGAGGCAAAGCCTGGCAGCAAATGCACACGGCAGGAGCCGTGTCCCTGCTCTGCTGGAGCCCTGCAGGCAAGCAGCTGGCACGGAGCCACTGCTCCTTCTCCTCCCCTCCTCCCTTGCTGGAAAAACACCCATTGAAATCCACGTCTAGCAGAGAGCTGGTGCTGCCCCTGGACTGCCAAACGCAGGGCAAGGGAGGTGGATTGCTAAAGTACAGCCTGGAGGCAGATAGGGGCTTTGACAAGATGCAAAATTGTTTGACATCTTGGCTGGGGCTGAGGGACCTTTAGCAGCACAGCACTGGGGACTGGAAGAGTTCAGCAGATGGTGTTGTGTGTCAGCCTGGTTCTACCATTCTTTCCAGGTAAGGAAAGAAATGTCTCAGGTGAGGGACTGGGAACTCAGTGGTGAATCCAAGAGACAGAGACATCTAAGAGCACTTCTCTCTCTGCTGTACTCAGAGCTCAGTGATCATCCCAGGCAGGTCCTACTCCAGTAGTGTTTGTTTGTTTGTTTGATTTGAAGATGTAATCTAAGAGATGCAATCACCATACTGTCTCTATCTCTGTTTTTAAGCAGCAGCAGAGATGAGTTGATTACACCAATCCCCCTCAAACTATGGAGCTTACAAGACAGATAAACAATTATCCAAGGATTTTTTTATCAGAGTAAAGTAAATTCCCTCCCTTACAATTTCTTCATTAAAGCAACATTTTTCTTTCTTGGTTTACTGAGGTTTACTCTGTGCTGATGTACTGTTTATCTAGATTTCATCTCCATAGGGTTGCCTTGCTGTTCTGCAAATACAAGTATGTCTAACAAAGAGGAAATTCATACTGAGATTCAATGTTTTGAAGACTGAATCATCAAACCACAGCTTCTGTGTGCTCAGTGTAACATCCTAGCCCCATCAGTGTTGTGGATGCTTCATTCCAGGCAGCAGCTCAAACAGAAAATAAATTATTCAGACTGAAAGTCAGAGGACAGTAAGTTTCCAGAGTTGCCAGAATTTGATTACTCATTGATGCCTTTGTAGAGGCAGCATTCTGAGGGACAGTTTTCATGTAAACACTGTCTCCTTCAGAGTCCTGGGAGCTTTAATACTCATCTTCTTCCATATGAAAAGCAATGCACTTGGTTTCTGTTTTTCTGCTTTCTATATGTAATAAGGAAAATAGAAAGAGTGATATTAAAGAGAAATAATATAAAAACCACAGATGATCTCAGCACAAAAAAATTTAACGTGACGCTCCAGGTGTGTGTTTGTTGATTAAGCAGCAAATATCTCAAGAGCCAGGAATTCATTGTTGATGTGCAGATACAAAAATGCTGAGATGAAAACCAAGAGATTACTTAGCAAACACCTTGCACCAGGTTCAGCTCTAGTCAGTGGATTAGGTATTCTTATGATCTGTTTTGTTGTCAACATTTGAATCTGATGCTGGATTTTTTGGCTGTTATTGCAGAGAAATCTGCTGTGTGAGCAGTGTGAAGGGGGCCATATGGGTGTGCAGGCTGGTGAGTGAACACAGCAGTTTTATTATTAAGGAGAGATTTGTGTGGCTGCAGTGACACAATTTTAACCAGCTCCCAGCTGATTCCACACTCCTGTTCCCCGGGTGCCTGAAGGATGCAGTAGGACTCGCAGAACAATTGTGGTGGTTTCTCTCCTTTCCCCTCACTGATGCTGCTAATGATGATGCTTTGACAGTTTCATCAAGCACCAGAGAGATCTCTGATGAGCAGGTAAAAGCAGAGGAACTCCAGAGGTTCTTACAGAAATAATTCGGATCTCATGCCTGAGTTCATTCTGGATCCAGTTTCCCTATCTGAATGATGTGTGGATAAGTAAAAAGTATCTCTCTAAAACCCAGCTGATGCAAGAAAAGTCTGAAATAATGCTCTTCTCCAGAAGGCAACTTGAGAAAAAGAAAACAACCAACCAAACCACAGACTTATAATAAGCTGATTTTTTTTAATACCTTGATTTGCAATTTATTTTTTCCCAGTTTTTTTGTTTAACACTTGATCAAAACACATATATTAATTTAAAGTTATCCATCTGTTTGCTAATTTCTTTGCAAAAATCTTTGCAAGAATAAGGATCATATCATTATAGATGCTGATTAGTGGAATAATATCTCAAACTCCACAGTTCTGTCCTTTTGACTGAATGTATCTTCTGACTCAAGGCTACGTGTAGCTGCAGTTGAAAAACAAAAAAGGAAACTAGATTCCACTGATTGTTTTAATGTAACAGCTAGAAATCAAGAGAAAAGCTTTAATTTTCTCCAGAGATACAGAAATCACATACAAAGAACAAAAAGGCACTTTTCAGCTTTAAATGTGCTTTTTCTCTTCTGATGTGCCACTTGACATATGTCAAAATAATGTAACTGCAGGAATTTAAAATCAGGGAGCCACTGAGTGGTTTGGTACAGCAGTAATTGTTTCCTTTTCAGGTTCTTATGGATAATTATCTTGAGTGACAGCAGTAACTTTTAGCTGAGCTACCAATTGCCAGAACGGCTGTATCATGACCCTCATTAGTGATGGTGTTGGACTGATGAGGTTCCATTCAAAATAATACAGTGTAATTGCTGTTTACCCCAGTGACTGTGCAGGACAGCAAATCTGGAATAAAGTACTGAAGAGAAAAAGGATTTTTGTGAGCTCACATTCTGTTTAACAGGAAGATTGCTTAGAACAAGAATCCACAGGCTCCTGGATCAAGCCCAGTGCTGAGCAGAATAAAATCTCAATTGAAAACTAGAATTGCAGTTCTCAATGCTGATCATTGTGTTTTAAAACTAATTCCACCAAGGAAAAAAAAAAATCCTTAGATTGAGCTGTTTCTGCAAGATATTGAGCACTGGTTCCACCTGAAGGCTTCAGAGCTCTGAGGTCAGTACAGTACCTACCCACTTCTCACTACTGAGCTCTGGGAAGGGCATCACCAAACCAATTTCTCAGGAGGCTTAAAAGTCAGGCACCTGTGAAAAACAGGAAAAGGAAATTTAGAGAGGCAACAGTGCTTAAGGCCATTAACAGCCCATAACAGAGACACAGATAAAATAACAAGAATTAACAGTGCTGAAAGCAGGATTAACCTTAAATACAGGGTTAAAAGTGGTAATAAAGATGTCTTTCCCAGTCTGACTGAATAATTAGATTAAGTGATCAACTGAAGAGGGGGGGAAACTTGCTCCAAATTTTTCCTAATCAGTGGAGATTCATTACACTGGCTCCAAATGACACTGAATTGAGACAGGTTACTCTGTTGCTGAGGAAATCTGCAATTAGGGCCTAAGGCAAAACACTGGGACTATTTGTGTGTTTTTAAGAAATATGCCTTCTGCCTGGCTCATGCACAAATGGTAAACTTGCACTGAGAGAGCTGCAGTAATGCAACAGGTGCAGTCAATTCTCCTGACCGTGTGAGTTATTAGGAACCTGCTGGCTCTCTTGGGTGGAAGGTCAGCCTGGAGGGGAAAAGCTGCAGCTCGTTGAGTAGGTGATGGTTGGGGAGGAGATAAAAACCCAGCAGAATGGCTCCCTAAGGATAGAGATTGGCAGGTGACTGGGAAAGTGTGTGTTTTTGGTGTTTTTTTTTGTTTTGTTTTTTTGGTTTTTTGTTTGTTTTGGGGTTTTTGGTTGCTTTTCTTTTTGTTTGGTTTTTGGTTTTTTTTTGTTTTGTTTTTTGTTTGTTTTTTTTTGTTTTTGTGGTTTTTTTGTTTTTTTTATGCTTGTTTTTGGGAAGGAGGCTTCTTGGAGCTTTTCTGTCTGGGCTGTTTGTTTGTTTGTTTTTATAATGATGTCTAAGCCTTCTGGGAAGAATGCTGTCTCCTCCCATAACTGGAGGATCTTAATGCTAAATGCTGCCGGGTTGGCTTGCTGGAGTCCATAGGAAGGGAATCTCCTTGCTTTCAGGAAGGTCTGAGAGCCTTTATTTTGCTTTTTTACTGTGGAAAAAATGCAGTTTAGTTTTCTGCCTGTGGCTTCCTTGTGCTAAGAAGTTGTGGTCCCTCTCTGCTCTTCCATGGCAGCCATTCTTTTCTCCCTGGAGTTATCCCTGTCAGCAGTGACTGTGTCTCCCAGCCCCAAACCCCTGCCATTTCCAGGGCTACTGGGATGAGAGAAAAGGGATACAATGCTAGCTGTGATCCCGTGAGCCATTCTTTGTTCGGTTTCTTAGAACACTTCAGGCTTCTGCTTGCATTTGAAAGCATATTTTGGCAGACTCTTGTGAGGAGCAGGGGCTGTCTCAGTAAATGGAAAATGCTGCCCATTTGGAGCTCTGCATCACAGCGTTCCCAAGCATCCTGGACTGCTAACACACTAACAGGATTCCAAATGAGTGCAGCTTTTCTGCATGGAGATTTAGGAAGCATGGCATGGGAGATAATTAGAAGAGGTTAAGAAGCAAGATACAAGGAAATTGGCATTTCTATCTAATGGAAATACAATTGTTCAGATTAAACTGAAGAACTATGGGTTGTCACTAATTTATTACTCTGAGAGGAAAATAAGCTCCCAAATTGCACATGGTGCAGTACTTGGCTTGCTGAACACTTTCCATAATGACTCATTTGTAATATTCTCCAAGTGAAGGAGGGGAGGGAGGATGATGTTCCTAACTAGACATGGTCTATCATTTCCTGTATTGGCAATTGTATTGTAACTCATAAGTTGCAGATGAAGGACTTGAAGTACTCTGCAGCTTTGTGATAAAAGGGGGAAATGTATGCTTTTATGAAAATAACCTTGAAGGTAAAAGAAAACCTACATCTATCCAGGTGCAGGTCCATTAAATGTTCCCTTGGTACACATCACAATAGAAACATTTAAGCTGGCAGTGTAGCAAAAATTGAAAGAAATATTAAGTGTCTGAAGTCACTGTATCCCCTCACTTTTTGCATGACTATTTTTGTGTCAAGTAGGTTGCTTTTCATGGTTTTAGTTGCTCTCTTGGTAGTGAAGCAGTAGTCTTGTCTTATCCTGTGGTCAGGTGGAGAAAATACAACTTCAGAGATATGGGGCTTTTTCTTAGATTATTTAGTTTCTTTTTAACTTTATAACTATGTGTGCCGTTACTTGGCTGTGGGCATTTAAAATGTTTCCCTCTACTGCTTCAATTGCATCACCTATTGCCATTTTGGAAAGGCAGATCTGCCCTTCTGGGCTTTTTCTTTGGAGGTGATTTATTTGCAGCTGGCAATTAACTGAACAAGAGGAGGTTTTAAGAAAATATAAGAGGCAGGGGCTTAAGGCAACTGGAGAAGAAAGAACAAGAAACCAATAATGTGGGACTCAGTTGTAGGTGCAGTTTTGGATGTGGAGCCTTTCTATGACTCTTAGAGTGGTGAGAGTGTACATACATCTCTGTATGTTTGTGTATAATGCCTTAACATCCCTTAGGTAGCTATGGTGTGAAATAGCCTAACTCAGGCAGGAAATAACTGAGTTAATGGTGCTAGAGTGGCAAACTTGGAGCCTGAAGGTAGGGGTGGGAAGTCAATTCAAGTTTCTGCCTCAGTCCTGAGTAGGTGTCCTGTCTCTGATGTAGAGGACAGGGGACTTGCACAGTAATTCTCCTGCCATGAGACCTGTGGAGAGCACCTGGAGGGGTGCCTGGTCTGGAAACAAGTGCCCTGTGTTTAAGGACAGAGCCCTGTGAACTGGACAGTCTGTCCATGGCTCAGGGCCTGGGGGCACTCTGCTAGCAGCCCTGAGGGCTCCCAGAAATGTGTGGGCACTCCCAGAGCCTTCAGGGACTGAGGTAGGGAGAAGGTACTGGTCCTTTCCTGTTCTCTGAACACTGGGGGGAATCACTGCCAGATCAACATTGATTATGGCTTTGGGGAGAGAAATGGGATGATGACCTACCAGCTTGATGCACCAGCCTGGTCCTGTATTATCTCCTTCTCTTAGGTGATGTAGATGTGAATTAAAGGAGGAAAGGGCACAGGAAAGGGTCAGTCCAAAAGGAGGTGCAGTGTTTTACCTTTCATCCTAGAGAGTAGGATGTAGTAGTCTCTCTAGAAATGGCATTTTTGTGTTTGTGTGTTATCTCTACTAAGCTAAGCCTTCAAAAGCCTATGGACAGATGCTTAGGCCAAGCATTTCATAGAATCATAGAGTGCTTTGGGTTGGAAGGAGCCTTAAAACTCATCTGGTTACAACCCTGCTGCCATGGGGGAAAGGTGAGAGGGCATTCAAAAAACACAGCCTGAGACAGCTCTTGGCAGTGGAATCCCTTTCCTGACTGCTGTGAAGTCCTCATTAAAAAAACCCCACAACTCTCCAAAATCTTGATTAAAAATTGCTATTACCCAACAGAAGCTGAAAGCAGATCTGCCTTTCCAAAATGACACTAGGCAATGCAACTGAAGCAGCACAGGGAAACATTTTAAATGCTGGTATTTAAGTAATGGCACACATAGCTGTAAAGTTGAAAAGAAGTAAAAATTATGACTGTCACACAAAGATATCACTTTAAGGTTGAATAATAATGAAGTGAATGACTTTTGTGTGAGTGGTGGTAGCAATACAATATTACTCATGATTCCATGGCAGAGTCAAGAGGCATTTCCATATATTTTTATTAGGAATATCAAGGCATCTTCTGTGGAGCTAAAACGAATAGAGAAAATTACAAAACAAAACTGATAACATATACATTAAAAGATCTGAGGTGCTATCAAGGCCCATAAACTAGTACTGCACAGATAGAATACATATGAAAATGATAGTGGTTTTTTTTCCTTTTTTCTGCTAAGTTCTTGGGGAATAAAAAGTGAAAACAGTTTTCATTTAGATACATTTGGAGGTTTTTGAAGCAGCTATGAGGGCTCAAGATGGCTTGTTCAGAGTTTAAGTGCTGCTGTGTGCCTGTACATTTCTGTAAATGGACATGGCCTCAACACTGGAAGATGTGGTCCCAGTAACAGAGATGAATGTTAGCAGTGAAAGTTAATTTTGTCAGCATTCAATTCTTATGTCTCATTGATAATATTTTACTGATAGTAAATTCCCTAATAGGAACAATGATGAGATTTAGTACCTACCAGCAGTCAATGCTCTGTGCCCATCATTGAAATGGCTATGTTAGTAAAAATACCAGGAAATATTAAGAAGAAAGGAATGCAGTGGAGGGTGAGATTTGTGTTTAGAGTTACTCTGGGAATCATGCAAATGCTTTTGGACTGTTCTCAGTTCCTTGGTATCAGGATATTTGGACTAAAGTAATTTCTAGTGGCTTCTGATAACTTCTGGGTCATCATGCTGTCAGGATCTCTGTTACTGTCTTGACAGATTCTCACAGAGCTGGGCACACTTCTAATTTCAGTGACCTTGGATGTGTGTATGGGGAAATGTATTCAGCCCAAGTGAAACATTAAACTACATTCCTAGGTAAAAGCCTGAGATGCTGAAGCCCTGTTGCAGTACTTGGGGTGTAGTTTTCATGAAGATCATATTTTAAAATAAACCAGACACTCATTTTTCTTAGAGAGACATAGCCCTTACTGCCTTTTCTCTGTTTCCTTTCCTCAACTGCTTGTTAATTTCTGTAGAATTTAAATGGAAGCACTTACATTACTTTCTTTCCAGTACTATTCTCAAAAATAAAATTAAATTCTGTGACTTAAATTCAGGCTTAAATGGTGGTTCTTAACAAGAATAAGATACGAGCTTGGGTGCAGCCAAGACCAAGTATTTGCTTTCCAGGAAATCTACTGTATAAAAGTATAAGGATATATAACAGTAGGAAATACCCAAACTCTGCATTTAAATAGATTCATGATGGGGAAGATTACATCTGTGTAAAGTTTGAGGCTAGTTTGGGTTGGTTTTTTTTTTGTAGTTTAAATCTGAACTTTTGTGATGGAGGGTTACTGAGTACCTGCAGGAATTGGGCATGATTTACTTGGTTATATATTGAATGCTGCATTGCTGAGGGAGAGTGGCAGGACCAAGAAAGGGAGGGTACTGTCCTAAGGCCATGAAGTGAAATCAAATGCAATTATCAAGTTCTTTTTGTCAAGAAAGATCCTGAGCAAAGGGGATTGAGAGTTTTAATCAGACTACATACATATAGAGCTCTGAATTAGATGGTGTTTTAAGGTATTTTTTTTAGTGCTGCTCGTGTATATTTGATTTATGTAATTAGGATTGAAGTGGGCATGCTTTCTGACTCTGCACTCTCCAAACAGCAGCACTGTTTTGGGGCCCTGGTAAAAATGGACCAAGAGTAAGGAATTTTTCTAAATTGTGTTTATAGTCAGGAGAGAGAAGGGAGGCAGAAGAAAAGTCAGTGTCTTGTGGGCCCTAGAAGCAGACAAAGTCAAAACACATTTTTTGCATTTATTTTGTTAGTCTTTCTTGAGAGCAGAACCTGCTGCTCTGGTCAGCTGATGCCTGTGGCCACCTCCTGGCCCTGTCCATCCCCGTGTGGCTGTGGGGACAGAAGTGCCACCACCTCGTGCCTCTGCAGAAGCAGCTCCTGCCAGCATCACCTCCCAGGGGGCTCAGAGGGGTGCTGGGAGCCTGCACACGATGGGGAGAGGGGAGTGTGTTCTGGTTTGTTTTTGCAGTGCAGGGGTGCCAGGGTTGTCTCTGCAGGGCTCTGGGAGAAGCTGGGCTTGTGGCACTGGTGGAACCATGTGCCAGGGCTCTCTGGGGGCACCTGGAGAACAGGCAGCAGGGGATGGGCAGAGGTAGAGCTGTCCCCACCTGTGGGATCCAGCAGTGCCAGGCTGGGAGTCCTGGGGCTGGCTCTGGGACATTATTCCACAATTCTCTTCACTGAAAGGGTGGTCAAGCACTGGGGCAGGCTGCACAGAGAAGTGGTGGAGTCATCATCCCTGGAAGTGTTCACAGAATGTAGATGTGGTGCTTAGGGAAATGGTTCAATGGTGGACCTGGCAGTCTTAGGTTAATGGTTAAACTTGATCTTAGAGGGGTTTTCCAAAGTTAATGATTCTGTGAAGTGAGAGGATGTTGTAGGACAGCAGGGCCAGGTTTTTGAGTCCTGCCACAAAGTGCAGCTGCTTTCTGAATCTAAACTGGTTCAAGCAGTTCCTCTTATTATTTCCCTCAGTTAACATTTACTTACAGACTTCCTCAGATGCTGCAGAGGGAGGCAGTCGTGATGAACTGCTACAAGGCACAGGAACAGTACAAAATATCAGGAAATAACAGTTTCTGTGACAGGATTGGAACATGAAGCTCTGAAAATATAAAAGGGTGGCATCAAGTGTCAGAAATAATACTGCTTTGAACTTTACAGCCCTAGAAATTCCTCTTCTGTAATTCAAGCTGTTTGGGATCATAAACACTTATTCTTGGTACTGCCAAAACCACTGAGACATTGGTATTATCATTTTGATGTTTGATGTCTGTCATGCATCAGAAGGCAAACACAATTACGTATCAGGAATATCTCAGAGCTGTTTAAGAAATCAAGGTTAGTCACAGGATGCTTTTGATGCTCCTACTCTCTCCTGACTGTAGAGTTTTAAGTGTAGTGAGGACGTTCTAGTTAAGGTTTGAGAGATAGTTGTTGGAGAAACAGGACAGATACTTCAACTTACATTTCTAACAAATGACAGTGTCAGTGACCTCTTGTCAAACTGTGGGGAGATGATCAGTAGCACTGTGGGCTCTGGGAATCTAAGGTGAAAAGGTAACATTTCATTCTGGAAGAAGGGGAGTTTTTTAAATGAGCCTTCTGTTGTTTGGGTCATGTTTCTCAGTTACCATTCATCAAAACACCCTGTGTCAGTGATGCAGCCCATTGCAAGAGCTGCTGCTTTGCCTCAGTAATTTTGTTTTGTGGTTTGAAAGAAAATGGCTCCTCCAGTGTTAAAGCTTCTTCCATGCAAGCTGACCTACTTGTGCTGAAGTAAGGCAGAACCAAAACTGCCCTTTCATCTTGGCTAAGAGTGTGTCTGCAACAGGTGCACCATGATGTACTCAGTCTATTGTTTTAAAATTTGGTGGCAGAAGAGACAAGGACAACATTAAGTCTGTTTTGATTATCAAGCCAAAGTTGTTTCTAAGAGCCTTTTGAAACCTGAATGTGTTGAAAATACTTGAGAAGTCTACAGCAGTTCTTGGCAGATTTCCATTTGTGCCTCTTCCTCAGCAGACCCTTTAAAACAAGCCCTGCATCTTGGTGTTGAGATCATCAGCAATGATCAGATGGTGCTATTATTGCTGCTGTGTTACTCTCTGGGATAGTTTCATCAGTGTGTAAAGTCAGGCCACTATCTTCCAAATGTTTTCTGCTCCTTTTTGTGCACAAGAGTCCCTTCAAAGACAATAGAATGGCTTGGCAAGTGCAGTGCAGCACAGGTATAAGAACTTACAGGTTGAGCACTTCAGTCTCATTAAAATCCAAGATGGAAAAAGCAGACTGTGAATGTGAAAGCTCGGTGTAGAAAGAGCACTACAAGATGAAATACATTTCTATGAAGAAATATTTTGTACACAGGAAGCAATATTGCACAGAAACAGGTGATGCACCAGTAGTGGGGCGTCAGAGTTAAAATTGGCAGGTATTTGGAGAAACCACTAATCCTTAGCAGTTCCACAGCCCCAAGAAAATTTAATTAGCAGTGCTGTGTTTTTAAATTGTGTGATGGATCATTTAATGTTTGGCAAACTCCTTTTATTTGTGAACAAGCTGGAATTGTAAGGATTGATCTGGATCTTTGTTGTTCTATTGGGCTTAGAGCTGTGTGCAGAATAGAGAAAGAATAATGAACTGGGTGCTAAAACAGTCTAACACCTAGGGTGACTTTTGGGAGGAGTTTGAAGTAGGAAGTCAAAAGGTTTATTCAGCTAAAATTAAAGTATCAAATAATATGAGAAAGCTGTGTGGTCAGTCTGCTAGAGGAATTTCCAGAGGAGGAAAAGGAGGAGGAATTGTGGTTGGAATACTAGGTTTTGACCATTGGATATAATAAAATCTTCCTGATTTAGCTTTTGATAGGTTAGTTGTCACACCTGTAGTTGTCTCCTTCCTTCCTTGTTACCACTTTTACTTGCTTTTTGATGTGGAAGCCTTTTATTCTTTAAACAGCAATGGTCCAAGGATTGGACCATGTCTTTATCAGGGAAGTGTCAGGGGAATACTTTCCTCTAAAAAGGTTGTAACATCTCCAGTGTTTTGAAAATAGATTTAATAGTGAAGAGTCAGTGTATCATGATGCATTCTTGAAAAGGAAGTAATAATAATGGTTTCTGTTGGAAATGCTATTATATGTCACTGTGCTGACATGGTATGTACACTCACTGTGTGGCTGTTATATTGCCCATGTATGTAACAATAAATGAAGCTTTTCCCCTGCTGTAAATTCCATGTTCACAAGCACAATACAATAATGCAGGTGACTGATAGTTTTGGCACAGCTTTTGTTGGTTGTTGCCAAAAAAAAAACCAACAAAGAAACCAAAAAACCTCAAAAGCCTAAACAAGGGAAAGAAAAAACCCAGTCAGATTTCCATACTGAATATGTATTGTGGTTCTAATTTTCTACTAGCAACTAAAACACTTTGTTTGGAGTTTCAGTAATGGTTCTGTTTTGCAAGGACTCCAAAATCTGCCTATCTTGAATTGAGCTCACATTACAGCCTTTCAGGAAGTAATTATTAGGAATTGCCTTCTTTGCTGGCTGTAGTTCCATTAAATGTTTAAGTATTTAACCTTGTCAGACCTTACTGTCAGATTTAACTGAAATTAGTAATTGGATTCAGGGGATATCCTGTCCCTTGGTCTTGCTATGGAGTGGCTGAAAACACCTGATAGATTCTTTTTTTGGTTTCTATGACTAGGCAAATGGCTCTAATATTCACAGCAATATCCTGCAACAGGTAACTTAAGGTGCCAAAAATAACAAGCTCCATTCTAACCAAATTTTTCATTCATCTCTACTAAGCCCTGCATATAGAGGGAAAAATATAGTAAGATTTAGGTTATTGTTCCCAGCACAATCCCTACATGTTGTATTATTCTGGTACAATTTAACAGTTTTCAGTTTTGTCTGCTGGGAGAGCTTATTGAGGTACTTTTGGTTTTTGTGAATATCTCAGGGTATGGCAGCTGTACAATGTCACTTGTCATACTTGGGCATAATGAGTGGCTGGAGTGCTGCAGTGGCAAGGATAGAGCAGCCTGCTGCATTGTCTGCTTCTGTCTGGAAAGGCTATTCCAGCCTATGTCCTACTTCTCCTCCCATAAAAGTGGGAGCTACTATTGTAAAAGCAGCCAGGCTCTTTCAAAGTGCAGCCTGCTTCTCCTGGGGTGGGGTGCACATCTTCTGCCCACAGAGATAGCAGCTGCTGACTTGTCCCAGGGATGGGGGAAAAGAAAAAGATGGATTTGCTTTGTTCTTTTTTGTTTCTGAAATACTTGGAATGAAATAAACCCAAACAAAACCTCAAATCAAACTGCAGACACCAAACCCTCCCACCCAACAAGAAGCCCAAAACCTTGAGCTGTTTCCAGGACCATTTTGTCTGGGCAGTTCCACACAGCATTGTGAGAAGTGAGCAGATACATTGGATGAAATTAATGAGCTGGAGGAAATCCAGGCATCCTGCTCAGCTGAATGGGGGCACAAACCTGTTTTACACTGCAGAGGGCTGTGGTGTTGAGCCACAGCAATTTGTCCAGTCCTGAGTCTGAAAAGCTGCAGACACTCCTGCCTTTTGTGTGCTGTGTCCCATGGGATTGTCTGCTTTATGCCACCAGATGGTGAATTTCTGTTGTGAATCAGTGTGGTGAAAGGAAAATTCAGTTCTACACAAGCTCCCTCACAACTATCTAACTGACAAATGCATGCCAGGGAAGAGTGAGGGGCTGAAAGGTGAAGTCTTTACAAAGGGAGGGGAAATGAGACACAGGTCTCACTTTGGTAAACAAATGCTTCCTTACTGTTGATTTCCTCTTGGGACTTCTCTGCTGCTTAAAGATATGCTGAAGTGGTTTGATGGACCACAGAACTGATTAAGAAGTGATGTACTCAAAGTTTAGCTTAATGTTTATGTTCCTCCTTCCACGTATGATGGGCCTCAACAGTTGTCTGTGTGGCTTCACAAAAAAGGGAAGAAAAGCCTTAAATATTTTTAATAGTAGAATAAGGTTCTTTTGTATTTATGAAACATTTATTTGTGGATCTAGCATTTCATAACCATCTTTAAGCCACCCCCAGGCCTCATGAAGCAGTTCAATGGTATGTTTAGGAAACAAAGGGAATGACAAGAACTCAGTTGTTCTGATTATAGACATGGTAGGTCTAGGTGAATCTATGGTGGCTGCTAGCTTTTAAAAAGCTGTGTTTTCATAACCTAGATATTTCCTATTAACCTTGTGAGGTTTACAGGAACAAAACCCACTCGTTATAAAACTTTTATTTCAATCTAGTATACAAAAAAATTTAATTGCTTTTATTATTTCCCACAGATTTAAGTAGAAGTGTCAGAAATTAATTAGCATAATTAACAGGAGATATGCATAGACTGTTTTAAAGAACTTAGATCTTTCAGTCTTTGTTTGAGGAATGTTCTCCCTTTTGGTCTGAATGACTCTGAGTGACAGGAAAAAGCTTTTCACCATAAGTCACTGGTTCAAGTATGGTTCAGGTCAGTAATAAGTGAAAGTCATATTTCCTAATGCATGTTGAGTAATTTGAAACGTGGCTCTGAGGACCAGGGGCAGCTGGGGTGTCCAGAAACAGGGCTTGCTGGGTTAGACTTTCAGCACTTGGTTCTCAGAGGAGAGATGAGATCCTGTGCTCTCTGTGGTTCCTAGGAAAAGTGGAGTGCCTTCACACATGGCTCTGTGGCCCATGTGGGGAGGAGAGTGTGCTCAAACTTGCTGAGAAGTGAAAATCTACCACCACCAGGTAGAACGTGTTGGTGAGGAGGATATTACTGAAATTTTTCCCCATTCCAGGGGTCTTCTGCCTGACCTGACTGTCATCTATTTGTTGATAATAACAAAAATGGGGCACTTCCTTCCATAGCTGAGTGCTATGAGTAGTTTTTTGTATATCCTGGGTCTCCTGTCACTCAGGTTACCAAATTCTTTCTTCTGGCTTCAAAAGGAGGTGAATCTGATCTGTTGCTCCAACTTAACTCTTCTGCCAAACATTTGTTCTGGGATTAACACAAGTCTGCTGTGAGACATGGGTCTGCAGTCCCCCAGGTAGGGTAGAGGGCTGAACCAGGGTCTGCTTTTTCCAAATGGAGCTCTCCAGCAGCAATGAAGACTTTTATAAATAGAGGGCATATAGTTCATGCTTGCTCTCTTGCCCTCTGCCCAGGTAGCTAATATAGAATATTAATGCTGCATTTAGATTTTTTAGAGTTAGTCAGGAATTGCTATAGCAGTGCTGAGCTATTAAGGAACCATCACAGCATAATGGCTTGAATTTCCAGCTTCTGAGAAGCAGCTGAGACATGAGAACATTCCTTGGATCTTAGTTTCACGTTTGCTTTCCACCAAATTTTGTACAAAAGGGACTTCAGCATGCACATCTGTTGCATGTGAGTGAGCACATGTTCACTAATCACATTGGTAGCAAACATATGTCAAAATGCATTCAGTCAGAAGCATGACTTCCCAGGCAAAATCTCTTCACATCTATCAGAGATGTTTCAGCCTCCTTTTAAGGGCTGGTAATGAGCTCTGTGTCATGTCTGGAAGCCAAAGAAGTTGGCTTTGTTGTACTTAGTCCATCTCTGTGGTCCTGGGGACTATTTGTTTTGTCATTCCTAAAAACACCTTTTGGGTCTTCAGGTGCTTTGGGTTGGTTGTGACTGGTGAGGGAGCTGGTCTCTGTTCAGCTGTTTCAGGTTGCTTGTGGAGTCATTTATCAAAGAGCCTGTGGTGCTCACTGCTTTCCTTCGAGTCTCCCAATAGCTCTGAGAATCCCCTTCTCAATTAAAATTCCAGCCTGTAGGAGAATAGTGGCTGCTGCCTTCATGGCTGTAGTAATTTCATGATTGCTTGAGGAAATAGATGGACAGGTAGGATGAGGATAAATCAACCATTTGTCCTCCTGTCTTTCAAGTAAATGGTCCATTGATCACCTCCTAATAGTCTTGTTGGACTAAGTCAAGGATCTGAAATGTAGCACTCTACTAAAATGGCAATTTATCCTGCAGCTATTCAGGTGCTATTAATGACACCAAATGGGAAAGGATATGAACAAACAGAATTTTGAATTTTTTTTATAAAGGCAGAGCAGGAATGCATCCTTGAGAAGGCAGTTTGGCCACAAGTTCTTTTCTTCATAGAAAAACCTCCTACACAGAATTACTCAGCCCTGAAAGGTGTAAAAATGCATTCTAGAAAAATACATGTCCCACTGTTTCCTAGTCAAAATAGTGAGTTTTTTAATTCAAAGGTGTTGTGATTTTGCTTCCCCTTCCCTTTCAGTCTAAGCACTTTTTTGATTGTATACTTTTCAAACCATTTCAATTGTGAAGCAGGAGAAGTTACTCTGGGTTGCTATTTGGCCACTCAAGTCTTGAAGGTGCAGAAAGACTCCTTCAAAGTTGAGAGCTGTTAAACCTTTCTCCTCCTGGAAAACTCCATCTATTCATCTGAACAAGCCCTTTCAAAAGATACAGGATGCATTTCAAAGCAGACTCTCTTATTGGAGGAGAGGAGTTTACACAAAGGTTGCATTTCAGACTTAAGTGTCGGACAAGGAACAACAATTGCCCCTAAGGCCTTCTCAGTGCAGATATTGAGACCTGTTCCTTCACTTTGTGTTTGGAATTTCCATTAAATTAGATCAATACTTGGCTTCTTTCCTGATGTCCTCTCACACTCTGCTGAAGATATTTTCTATGATCCATAATGAGCCTTGCTGCTATTCCAATACTAATCACTGCTGAATATTAGCCAGTAACAGAAAAAGTGAGATGCTAGATTGAGAGAAATCTGGGCCTGAAGAGTTTGTCCCACGTTCTTATGATTTCATATCTTATTTTCAAGACTGTAGATCTGAGTGGTAGGGAAGGAGTCACTGGGGTTTGTTTTAAAAACCCCAAACCATAATATTCAGTAGCTTCATTCCACTTTCATTTCATTTTGACGTAGATGCAAAATGGTACATGCTGAGAAGTTAGTGGGGAAGAGGGAGACATTGTGGAAGAATAGCAAATAGCTCTGGGTGAGATATTTCATCTAGGGTAGGGAAGAGACAGATCTCCCTTTAGGGGGGCTTGTGCACCTTATTCCTCTTGACACCGTGACATTGTTTGGAACTTTTTTCTTTTTCATTCCTTCATGACAAAATTTCTTTCCATTGTTTCTTCATATTTACACTGAAAGCAGGTGCTGTAGGCTTGCACAACTTTTGTCTTTTTATTGACACCCTTCTCTTATTTGGGAAGGAAATTGTCAGCCAAAGCCAAGCATTTTATATATTTCATATAAGTTCCATTTCCTAAAGTGTAACCTAGAAGATTTTAAAGCAAACTCATCTTGTGTGTTATAAATAACAATTATTTCACAAGTGGCTTGCTTAAATGCATTAAAGAATTCATTAGCAATTAAATATTGATGTCTAACAGCTACTGAGCTTCTACAAGGATAAAGGAGACAGATATGGTCAGCAGGGTGTTATCTCAAATGCTGCTGAAATGTTGAGCACAAAATTACCATCTTATTAGGGTAATAATGTTGAAAGAATTGTTCAGACATTTAATTGGTATCGAACAACATGTGATTCTGTTGATTAGGTATCAATTGCAACAAGGCACAAGCTGAGATTTGATAAGCAATGGCAACTGATAGCTTGCTTTTGTTATGCCAATTAAACGTCTAAATAGAACTATAAATCATTAGAAATTCCTAATATGTTTGGCAGCTTGTCAAGTGATCTATGAACATGGGGGGTTCTGCCTGTGTGTGGGAATGTGGACATTTTCTTGGACAGATTTGGACTGTTTAGCATAGATGCTTTGGATAACCAAATATCCAATTCCACGAAGTTATGCTATTCCTCACTAGCAAATTAATTTGTTGAAATGGAGATATAAATATTTATTGAATTGGGTTAAACAGAGTTAAACCAGATAATTTACAAGATCTTCTTACTCAATTTTGCCAGCAGACATCCTGACTGAAAATTGTTCCTTGTCATGGTTTAATCTATGTGTATCTATATACATATCTGCCTACACCATGATTTACATTTCTCCATGTAAATTAAGATTTCTTCCTTTGTTAAATTGACTAAAGCTTTAAGACAGAGTATAACAAAGTCTTGGAACAGAGAATGTAATTTTCTTTTGCCATGCAAGCAGGATGTTATTTTCTCATATGCTCTGTAGAACAAGGATTTTGTTCCAATCTTGAAACAGTACTTTTCTGTACTCAATGCATGTTATAACTCTGACAAGAGTTTAATATAAAAATAAATTAATGAGCATATAGGAAAGGGAACTTCTGAGGGAAGGAGAGAAATCTATGGGCATAAGCCTTGATAAGGCTCATCATTAACTTATATAAATTAAAATATTTCAGGAGTTGTGCTTCAGCCCAGGGCTTATTTGGTTCAGTTGTATTCTCATGCTGCAGCACAGAAAGGTAAGGGATGTGTGTTCCTGCAAATCCCATGGGAAGCTACAAGGTGTTGCTCTCTCTACAGTTATGTTTATGACCACACCCAGCAGACCTTTCCTATTCTGGAAGAATCTTCAAAGGGAAAAGGGCAGAGAAGGAATATTTCCAGTCCAGTTTCAGCATAGCTTTCTTCTGGGTGCCCTATACTGTTACACTGAATGCAAAGGCAAAAGCTCTGAGTGCTGTGACTGACACGGGGCAGCCTTCCTTCAGGGTTGAGCCAGGTGATGGTGACAGTGATCCAGAGGGACCAGTTTCCCTTTTCCCCTCCTCTGTCCAGAGCTCATTCTTACTGCTTGGGGTCTCCTGAGACAGCTTGGCCTTTCCTCCTTTGTATTTGCCACCCTGCAGTGCTCTGGCTTTTTGGTCTTTGCATCTGCACTAAAGAACGTATACAAAGCTTACAATTTTTTTCTGAGTTAACTCAGAAGGAACAAAGGAAGCATTTCTGTCAAATGGCAGATGATGGTGGTGTTTGCATTCAGTTTCCCTGCATGTGCAGCTGTGTAGAGCTATATTTCAAAATGCCACCTTATTAACTTCTCTGACTCCTGAAGGTTGTGTCCTATGGCATATTTGCTCAGACAACCAATGCATCTTGCATAGTGCACTGAGAATAGCTGTGTGGGCAGTGTTTTGGTGCTTTCTTTTCCTGTATGAAATGAAATTATATTTATTGCCTATGAAAAAAATTAATTCATCACAATGCAAGAAGGCTTGTCACTGAAATGTTGGAAATGTCAACAAGTGTTTTTATCATGATGTAATGTCAAAATTAACTTAAAATAGCTCTATTACATGCAAATGAAGTGTTTCTTTGGGAAATGATCCATTCTGTGTCAACTTCATTACCTAAAATGTCTTTGATTACTTTGATGTATAACATCTTGCTGTAATTCAAATACCTTAAATGAATGCTCTGTAATCATCACAAAGCTTTCAGCAGAGAGAAGATGGATAATTATGTGCTGCAACCTGTACAGCAGAGAGGTAGCTCTTGGCTATTGTTTGCTCAGCTGGGTTATTGCCATTTGTTTAAAACAGTCTCGCTGTCCCATGGCTGGGAGGATGGGTAGAAGTGTAGTTTTGAATAAGCTGGGAGGTGTTTTTTTTAAAAAAAAGTTGTCACTAAAAGAGTTGCTGATAACTTTGCAATATTCCAAGTGCTACTCAAGCCAATAGCAATCCCACTTTTTGTTATAGTATTGAACAGGAAGGTTATTCCTTTCCTCTTTCAGATGCTAAATATGCAATTTTCCAGCTTTTTTCTGCACAAAATGTTGCTTGTGGGGAGAGAAATGTACCAGATGGAGCATTAAAAAGTTGTGTTTGATGGTTTGTTTTGTGTAGCTTGAGTTTTCTTGGTCTGGTGTTTTTCTTTTGTTGCTTTATATTGTTTTTGTGGTTTTGTTTTTTGGTTCGATTTTGTGGGCTTTTGTTGTTGTTTTTCTGTGCTTTAAGAAAAGAAAGAAATCCAGACAGACAGGAATTCTGTAACTTGTTTTTTTTTGTTAGAGAGACTTACATGGAATCTGGGCTCAGTCTGTACAGACCTGTCTACAGTGAAACGCATTATGTGAAAATGTGGTGATTCACTGGTATATCATTTGAGGAGAGAAGGAAATAAAACCAATCTGATGTTGAAACATTCTATTTCAATGTTTCCCAAATGGTGCTTTATTTTCTTTTGGCTGTGATTTGAATGTTTTGTCTTTAGATATATTGATACAGACTGGAGAAGTAAAAATCAAAATAAGGCTTTTCAATTCCCCTGCAAAAGTGTTTTGATCAGTCAAAAATGAATAGAAATAATCCCTCCTTGCCTTCCCACCTACAATTTGTCTTCAAAATATTTAAACTTTAAGGGTTTTTTCTATATTAGATGAAGCAAGAGAGTTGAAACAGAACTTCTGTTGCCCTACTGCTGCTTTCTGCATTGCCTCAGCCATGCTTCTCTGTGTGCCTTTTCATATTGTGTATTTCGTGCTTCACAAACATACATAAAATAAATACATGATTGCTGTTAAATTTACAGCTGAATACAGCATGTGCTGTAAGAGTCACAGAAGTGTGTTGCTCTGTCAGCTCACTGTACTGCAGTAGGTAAGAAGTTCTTTGTTTCTCCCCCTGCTCCTCTTGCAGACCAGAATTTACACACTCCTTCCCCCCACCCCGTCTCTCATGGTACCTGAAAGATGCTACTGTGAGTCCTTTGGACCAAGGAGTCACCCAAAATGAGGTAAAGTTGTCACAGCATCTCACTGTCTCTTCACTATCCTAAAGAAAAAATCTTCCCCTCAGAAAACTTTGGAGGAGCATTCCTGCTTGCAAACACTTGATTTCTCCAATTAATTAGCTCAATTGTAGCTTTGAGCAATCAATCTCATACTTGCATTGTTGGGGTAACTTCGGTGCCTATCAGAGAATCTCAATTTCCACTCGTGGCTTGGCAGGACTGGTTGGGGAAGTGAGAAATCCTGTTGTGAGCTGCTGGAGGTAATTAAAATGCTGACAAGGGTGGTAATTCTCCAGCTGGAGAGGGGAGATGGTGTTAAGGGGTGAATTTCTGGGCCCATTCAGACCCCGTTTGGAGCCAGTGTGAGGCTGGGGGTGAGGTGACAGAGGCAAGTGCCATTCCCCATGCCTGCTGCTGAGGAGAGGAGACAGCCCCACAGCAGGCACTGTGCTCACACATTCCCCTCGGCTGTGAAAGGGCATGATGAGAGCAAACTGAGGGCTTTAGAGAGCCTTCCACTCCATCATTCTTCCTGACCTGTCACATCCTGATCCACACTAGGAAAGGAGCCCTTTTTCCATTACATTAGCTGAGATGGACAGAGCTGGATTCTGTTGGCATCTTGGATTTTCTGTTGTTTCAAATTTGTTTCCTAAAGTGCTCACTTTCCATGAGGAACTTGTACAGAAATGCAATTTGCCAGTGAGTGAGTTTGTGTTCTCAGTTAGTTCTTTTCTTTATAGTACATGACATATGACAATGAAATGGGAGTGCAGTTCTCAAAATCACTAAAACGGAGCTGTTCTGGGGTGGGGAAAGAGCAGAGCTCAACTGTTAATCATTTTGGCTTTTTTCAGATATCACTTTTTGAGGATTTAGGGAATGTTACCACCTGGATGTCTGCTCTGCTCTAGCTGCACTCAAAATTTGCTGTGTAGGACATAGTGCTTTAAAACAAGTACATTTTTTGCTGTAAAGCATGGAGTGGAGGTGGAGTGATGGCATAAGGAGCCCCCAGTTTCTCAGCTCGTGCTTTGAGGGACGTGTGAAGCTTGTGTTCCTGCTCTCAGTAGGACAGATGTGACCCTCTTCCCATTACAGAAGAGTTTTCCTCAACCCAAATGCCCTCTCTTCCTGGCAGAGGTTTCAAACACTCGTTTTCCCCGGGCAGCTCACAAGAAGGAGGCTGCTGGTGCATTGCACAGGGGAAACAAAGAGCTGCCAACAGTGAGAAAAGCAAACCTGCACCTTTCAAAGTGTGTGTGGGACTGTGGACTCTGATTAACTTCTGTGGCCCCTAGATCACAGGTGAAACTCTACATTCATGTTCTTTCAGCTCAGTGCTAGCAGCAATACCTCAAAAAATAACATAGGAAGCAAGAAAAGATGTGATGTTATGTCATGGCAGACTACTAGAGTGCTCTGTCTCAAAAAAGAATGCTCATTAGAAAACTCAAATTAAGTGTGTGCTGAGGTGTTGAAAACCACCTACCAGGAAAGATCTTTCTTTTTACACAAGCTTCTTAAACTCAGAGGCTGAGAAACTGAGAGAGTAGGGGAACAAGAAGGGAGATAGGCCCATTAATCTTCTTTGGATCATAAAAATAAAAGTGGAAATACTATTTACTTACCTAGGATTTGTTTGAATGATATGGACTAACACTATAAAACACATTACACAGATCTGCCAGGAGGGAAAATAAAAACACTTTGCTAAAAAATGGGCAGGATTCTTTTACCTGAAAGCAGAATTTTAATTCCCCCCACCCACCCCCTTTCAAAAACTGCTACCCAAAAAGCAGATTTCCTCAAAACTGTTCAATTGTTTGGGACACCTGTGTCATCTTACAGAGCAAACCAAAGCTTCAATTCCAGAATTGCCATGCTTCTTGTTACTGTAATTGTACTAAACTGAGTAGAATTAGTTAGTTAGCATCTGTTTAACACAGCATTATATTCTGATAAGTATGTAAGAGGCATCTCTAACACCATCGATTTTGTTCTCTTTTCCTGGAGCAAAACAGCTCAGGTGCTTGTCTTGAATCCTCTGCATCACGTTTTCCAGCCCAGGAATAAATGGCTGTACAGAGCCAGAGGAAAGGATCAGAAACCTTGCCATCTGAAAAGTATATCTGAATAATGAATGATCCTTTTTTAAAAAATCAGTTGTCTAAAACCCAGCCAGCAGCAGCCTGTTTAAAGAAGCTTGCCCTTCAGCTGAGAGTAAGGATGATGAATTGCATAAAGGAGAGCTTTTCAGTTTGAAGCACTTGAAGATAAACTTTTGAAAAAATTAATAAGTTTAAATTCCAGAAAACAAATCAGCAAATACACCCATCTTCTGTGCCAATGATCAAAGCTCTAGGACATCAGATGAGCTCCCTGTTCTCCATGCTCTCTTTTAGCTCACTGGTTGTAGGTAAGTGGATTAACCTTGCCATCTTGAAGAACTCTTACCCACAAGCTCTCAGATCTACTGTTTGCATTCTGCCACCTTCTCCTGGGGAAGTGAAGTGCATGCAGCTACCTTATAAATATAGGCGAGGATTGCTTGAAGAAGCTGAAACCTCAGCTTTCAAAAAACCTGCAAATCACAATCTAGAAGCAGCCACAAAAAGTAGATCCCCAGTACCTTTCAGTGAGTAGTACTACTAGACCAGATTTATGAATTCTTTTTGGATGGAGTAATCTGATTTTGTTTCATTTAATTGATTTCCAACTGCAGCATGGAGACCCAGCTGAATTCCTTGTGACTTCCATGTGACCCCACTGCTGGATCTTCCTTTGGGATCCATGGTATTGGTCTGGCTGAGGAAGGAGAAAGGTGGTGCAAAATTGCAAATTCATATCTTTTCTTTACATGACATATGATGTTACTTAAGGAATAAGCTGTATTAAAAAATTTAGTTACAATCCTTGAGGTAACACTGCTTTAAAAGTTCACCCTGAGCATGAGTGTGCAGTGTCTGGGGTTTATCTTTGCTGACTGCATATTAATGTTTTCAGTTCTGTTCTGAAAACATCTATATCTTTTAGTATAGTCCTAATAGACATCATCATTCCACAGATAAAATCTTTACCTTGTTGAAGCTAATAGCAAAACACCTACTATTTTATTGGGTCACGATCGATTGCCAGCTTATTCTGCATTTTACTGACACTAGATGGCATTTAAAACTCTCACACTAGCTGGAAATGGTCCATTGTCTGGGAATTATTTCCTGTAGTAGTCCCAGTTTCCTGTGTAGTCCCTTCTCCTGTGCCTCTTTTGCTTATAGAAATTGTGGAAATTCCACATGTCAGATTGTTTGTTTGTTATTTACTGGATTTAATGCTACTTACTGAAATCCAGATGCATTTTCTCTGCTTTCATTCCTCCTCACCATCCTATATATTGTGAAAATATTTTAACTTGCTATGTCCTTTGCATACAGACAGTTCTTCATTCTTTCAGTGGTTGTAAGACAGTTTTTATCCCTTGTTACCACTGCAAGTGGGATCTCTTTGAGTCCAACACTGTGCCCATCATGGAAGTGGAGTGCTGTACAGACAATTTTCACCTCTGTTAATGAATAGAGTGAGGCTGCAGGGATTGGTGGGAAATGAAGCTAATGTGTTAATTTATTAGGCCTATATTTACTATTTCTAGGCCTTGGTTTTTCATTTGAGATATTATTTCTTCCTCTGGTGTGCTTTAGAAAGTATTTTCCATTCGGCTGATTTGTTTCTTTCCTTGACTAACTGCCTCCAGCCTGATGAGAGAAGTGCACTTAGACTGCAAAACTTGTGTTGAAACTTGGTCTTATTTACCAGAGAAAGTCCCTAAGGCAGGTGTTCCTATTTCTTCAAGACTAGTCACAGTGAAGAGGAAGACCAGAGAAAGATGGAGGCTCTCTGCAGATTTGCACCTTCTAATAGTCCTCAGTATAACATGAGGAGTTTGCAAGTGCACATCTCCCACACAAATGATTCCAAGTCACAGCACCTCCTCAGACCCAACAAAAGCCTATGTTCTGACAGCCTCTGTCCCAGCTCCAGCTTCCACAGCTATTTGCACTAGCTGGTTTTTTAATAATACCAGACAAATAATGTAACAATGTCAAACGAGACAGCAGGGGAAACACTGGTTTTTCTGTTCTAGTCAGTCCTTTGGTTCACTGAGGTTGATATTTGCAGGGTGAAGCTCCCTGGGCAGAATACTCAAAGTTTCTGCAATGCTGAGACCTCTTTATGGAGGCCACCACTTTGCTTTGCAAAGCCTGAGGTAGTTTCTCTCTCTTGAACTCCAGTCTCACCATTGCCCTGAAAGTGAGGATCTCTTACTCCACTTTGGATTCTGAGGTCATGAATGAGGATGTGTTATTGTCTGTGTCATGTAACCACCTCCTCTTGACATTTGAACCACCTCTGCAGCCTTCAGTTTAGTTCATAATAATGCTTCTGAGATGTGCTGGCTCCACTTAACAGATGAAGAAAAAAGGGTCCAAGGCCAAAAGTTCAGCCTACTCTGAGGCCACACTCAGGTCTGTAGTTCAGCTGAGGGCCTGTGCTCCCTGCTGCCCCATGTCCTGACTCTAATTCCACTCAGAGTATTTTCCACCTATGGTGCTTATGGGGTGCTAGGCAGCCTCCTGTTCCCCTTGATCTGCTGCTTGCTTTTGTACGTTCAGATCATTTAAATATCTTCACAATGGGCTCTGAAGGAATTCAAGTGCTCAGACACCTCAGAAGTTGAGAACTGCACAGACACTCAAGTGTGTCAGGCAGTGGTGTGCCGGACTAAATGAATTCCAAAATTACATAAGAAGGGAGTGTGCTTCTGTGTTGCTGATAAATGCAAGAAACCAAAGGTTTAATTGCAGCCTAGAACTTCAATTTTTCCATCAATGCACTTAAATATATACAAATTACTTACATAACTGTTTGCCAATACAATGAAGGCTGCAGCAACCCTTTCTCAAGTTTGATTTGATGTTTACAGATAGAAATTTTCTTCTGACACAGCCAGGAGATTACATTGTTTGTGTGACATGGGAAGAAAAAATTACAATAATCTTTTCTTGTTTAAAGCTTTATGTAGGAGGAGAAAGATTATAGCACGCTTCCATAGGAACATGGAAATGGTGAGGGAATTATCTGCAACACTTTGAATAGCGACCTGGCATACATTATAATATTGCCACACTGCTGCTTTTGCCACGTAACCAAGTCCCTTGTGAGCCACTAGGCACAGCTCTTGAAAGGGAAGAGAATTATCACTTATTTGTTTGTGACTGTAGACAGTAGCAGTTTGAGTAAAATCAGGCATTTCAGTGGCATGAAGGAAAAGGCCTGGCTGTTTAATAGAAATGCAGATTTTGAATGAACTGACAAAGGCATCCTCTTACTTGGATGTGTACATTCCTTGTTTTTTCCCCCTTAAAGACCTCAGTCAGGAAACAGGGACACATTAGCATTATAAATGGTATTGGCAAGGAAGGGTAAGGGCTAGAATGATTTATTTTTAACTTTATATTCAGTGAAAAGCTGTAAATACCTTTTTTCCTATTATTTTCTTGATATTTGATGTTGTTTTACCAGGGATTTCAAGTTAAAAGTGTGAGGCCTTTGATCAAAGGATCAGAAAAGGGTGTTTGGTTTCAGAGACGGAAGTCATCTTGCTTTTTTTCTCTTTTCTTTTTCCCTTCATGGGAAGCTCCTTTGTGAGCTCTGGTAGCAGTGCTTGTCAGGGGATCTCCCAGACTTTGCTTCAATTACATTAACAAAACCAGGACTAAGCTGAGAGTTTCCTCCAATCCTGCAGGATTGTTTCCTTAGGAGTGTCTGAGGTTTTTTTTTCTCTGAGCAAAAACTCCCCTTCTTCCTTTGCTCCCACCCAAAGGCAGGGAAGGAATACCCTGGGTCACAGAAGGAATAGCCCTGGGTCACAGAAGGAATACCCTGGGTCATAGGGTGACAGCCCTGCTGTCTTGCATACCTAAGTCACTTGGAACACCATTGGTTACTAGAGCCAAAACATGCATTTTCTAGTGGTTTTGGGTGTGTTTCTTCTTTCCTATCTGTAGAGATCTTTTGAAACCAATGTAAAATTGAACCAAGTGGCAGGAGGCTGAGTTGGTGTGTCCCCGTGGAGGTGCATAGGTGATAGCTTGGGCTGGAGCTAATTCTCCTTGACTGTGCTGTTTCAGCAGATCTTTGGGCAGGGAAGGGTTTGTTGGGCTGCAGTTACCTGTGAGGAGATGTTCTTCAGGAGATTGGAAGACAACAATGTTATCACAGCTCTGGGATTTGGTTTCTTCAGCCATCAAGCAATGTGGGCTTTGCTACCTCTGCCTTCAAATCTGGATGGAGAATCCCTTATGAAAAATCACTCTCAGCTACACCTCTGGGATTCTTGTATTAACACCATAAATCATCAGAGACTTTTGCTGAGTGGATGATATAATTTTTCTCGCATTTTTTTTCTGCTTGATATTTATTTAAAAATGTATTTGCTACAGGAGAGAAGATGGAAATAGGAGTGTTAGTGAGAAAGCCAAGAGACTGACAGCAGGAATGAAAAGCAGACTGCTACAACTGGTGGAACAAAACTGTGAATATTAAAGAATCTTGTTACCTTGGTAATTTAGCAACAGTGGGCTGCAGTGCAGAGATGGGAATAAAAGGAGCTTGTAAATATGAACAGGTCAAGTCAAATCTGAAGCTAGAGAAACTTGTCCATAAATGTGGTGTACCCCAGGAGAGTGTTAAAATCTCTGTTAGGAAAACAGTCAATAAAACTCGTGGGCAGCACAGCTCCAGGACTGACATGATACACAAGTTTCCTGCCTGTAGCTGCAATGCCCTGTCTGCTGCAGGAGGGCTTGTTAAACATGTGAAGTGCCTGGTGCTGCCGAGTTTGCAGCCTAATGTTTGCCCACAGTGGGCTTCCCTTCCATGCCAAGGACCTTTGAATCTTCAGGTGTCACAGGTTTCAGGTTGGCTGTTGGGCTCCTTTCACAGATAGTTATTAGGTCTTTGCTATTTCAGGGTACAGATAGAATTCTTCCTATTTTACTTCATTTTCCACATTATTTCTTTGCTCTGATCTCTTCTCAGTATCTTGCAGCAGAGGTAAATTTGTACTGTGCTTTCTAGTGAAGGTCCAGGGGTGTGAGAATCTTCTCTTGGAGCTGAAGTCTTCCATGGAAAAATCATTTATTGCAGGCCAATTGCATTCAATAAATGGGACTGTTTTATGCTGATTCTTACCTGGCAAAGATACCATTAGCAGTGAATCCAACCAGAAGTGTTTTTCCTTCTCTACTGTTTTTTGCTGTCATGTTGTGCTCTGCTTCTATCAGCAATAAACTAATCTGTGACTGAGCCATTCTAGCAGTAGAAGCAGCAGATTCTCACTAGAATTAGGAATATTTTGTGGTAGTTTCAGTAAGGGACGTGAAAGTGATTTTTTTTTTTCCTTGATGGATGTTTTTTCTGCAGGTTTTTAATAGTTTCTGAGAATTCCTCTTTCTTCCAGTCGTTACTACCTGTTTTAAAACAAAACTCAGCTGCCTCTGAACTGCAGAAGATTCTGGGCTGACAGAATATTCCTGTTACTGCAATGTCACAGCTACCATCAGGACAGGCAGCAGCAAGAGAGCTGCTGCTTTTCTTGTGCCTTATCCAACCTACACATCTCAGAAACTTTCCTTGGGGTCTAGTAGAAAGAAGAGTTTTGGGTTTTTTGGTTGGCTTTTTTTTTTAAATTTATTTGTAAGAGGAGGCTATTTTTACAAAAGATCCTAAAAATATGCTCTGAAATATTTCTTCAACTTCACAGAACTTTCTGTGATTGAACCATGTTTTAATCAAGTCCCTGTGGGTAGATTGTTTCCTCTACTGAAGAGGATAGGAAGATCAATGTCCCACTTCCATTCTTACAGCCAAAAGACACAGAGTTGATTAAAGCTGCCTTGTACACCCTGCTGAAGCTGAAGAAAAGCAGTGTCTCCTTGTAATTCAGAGATACCAGAGGCTCAATCGTATGGGATGGACAAAGAACGGTCTGGGAAGCTCTGATTGCAAAATACATGATTTACATAATTGCATTCTTGTTTACTTTTGCCCTTCAAAATCTCAAGAACAACAAGAGAAAGGTGCCCCAAAGACACCAGTTAAGAGTTGCAAAACGATCTATAATTTAATTCATTAATGGGCATTTCCATTATGCTGCAATTTTTATTGATTTTTACGTAGTATAATCATTTTATTCACAGAACTCACTAAATGGATGCAGTAGTCAGCAAATTTTAAAATCCTCCTATCTGACCCATTTTTATCAGCTTAAGCCAGTTGTATAACAATGAGATTCTAAATTGTCATAAATAAAAATAAAAGTAAGAGGAGGAGTGGGCAGAAATAAATGATAGAACATATTGATGTTTTTCCCTCAGACTCTGAAAAAGCATGTGTGAGCCAAGCCCTACCAAAAAGCTTTCATGGTATTTCTGTTTCTTTACAATTGCTTCATTTTTCCAATAGCTCCTATAATCTGGCATTCTATCCCACAGAATGGTCATTACCAGATGCATCAGAGGATAATTCAAAATCAGTGATGGAGATAATCAGCTAACGCTGAGAAGCAGAATTTTTTTTTTAGTCCTGCAGGCTGAATGTGAAATGCAGCCTGGAAAAGGAAAGAGCTGCTTTTACCTACTAGTTTGTGGGGTCACCACTGGCTGAATGCCTTGTATTCACCAGTAGGGTCTGACCCCAAGATTTACATCCATTTGTGCTTCATATAATTTAAAAAAATAAAATAAAAATCATCAAAAAACTTTGAGAAATATTTGAATATTTGAAGAACTGGCATTTTCTGCCTATTTTTAAATAATTTATTTTTAATTTGAAGGTGCTACTGCAACAATTTTTTTTCTCCACTGGGCAGGGTAGTTTGCAGTATTTCATGTATGTCTGCATGCACACAAATGTGCACAATAATTTTATGGATTGTTGGCTCAAAGTAAGCTTCTGTTCACTTTTGGAAATCTTAGATTAATAAGTAAATGTGGGTTTGGTATCTAAAATGATACTGGGAGAAGCTGTGAAATAGGATTTAATGCTTATGAAAAATACAAACCTATTAATAAAATTGACAAATTCCCATCATGACAACTTGTGGTGGGGCAATTATCCTTTGTGAAGTTTCAACACCCCTTGCTTTATTGCTCCCAGAAGCCTCTTGACAGGCCATGGGTTTTTTAGAAATAAAGCTTGCTCTGCCTTGCCTTTGTCCTTCAATGCTCTTTAATCAAATGGATGAATGGACTGGAGGAGCTTGCAGCCCTTGGATTTGTTTTGCTTTCTCTTTGCTGTGATGGGGCTGTGGCTGAGGATGCCCTGCTGTCCTCTGAGGAGCCTGCACAGGGAGTGCAGTCCAAGATTGCTGCCTGTGTGACTTCTCATGTAGCTGTCATACATGCCGACTTTTGATGCATATCTCTTGTAAAATTTGCAGGCAGGTCCTCTGGGGATCTCAAAACCTCAAAATAGAAGCAAAGAAGTAAAGTGCTGTCAGGGCAGAGGTCAAAGCCTCCTTCCTTCTTCCATGTATATGGGGCACGTTCTTTTACGTTCTGTGAAAACTCAAATTCTCTCCTAGGCAGAGAGTGCAGCACTATCCTTGTGGGGTTTTACCTCCAGAAGCTGTCACTGAAGACAAATCTGCAGGCTATGAAGGAGAGGGCTCAGGATCAGCCATACAGTGTCCTTGGGGAATGACAAATGTTTTTTGCTGAGGAGGAGGTGGAGGACAGAGATTGCCAGAAAGCACTTTTTTATGGTAACTGAAGAAATGAACTCAAATGAAAGGAATAAAATGAGGTTTAGAGTGGAAGTGCCATTTCTGTTTTAACTACAGTGTTGCTGCTGCAAAGCCATAAATTAGAGCAGGGTAGTTAGGTAGGATGAAATAAAGGAAGAAAGGCAGGGACCTTGGGAACAGGAAACTCAGAGGAGCCCAACCTCTGATAATTGCTGTGCATACCCCACTGGCATGGTCTGCTCTCAGCTGGCAATTAGCAGGGTTGGCAGAAAGATGCAAAGAACAACTTGCACAGGAGGGCATGTGCTTTCCTAGCTGGGCAGGAAACTTGTTTTTGCTGATGATTAAGTTCCTGGTTTTCCAGTAGATTTGTAGCTGATTACTACAGCATGTTTTTCTGGCAGTGATACTTAGAGAAATCCATAGGCCACCATGGAGTGTCTTCTCCAATAAATATTTCTCATGTTTTTTACCTTCAGCCTCTGTACCCACCTTTGTGATCCAAAATTTTTGAGGCCCTGAAATTTTACCATTTTTCTCTGCCCAGGCAGGAAGAAGTCCATGGAACTCATTGGCCTAATCAATCTCAAGATCATCTATTTTTTCCCCTTCTGCTTATTTTCTTGGGAGTAGAGACTCCTTTCTAAGAGTTCATGGAAAGCTGGGGGAGATGCTGGATTACAAGAGTGGGAAAAATACAGAAACTCTTCTTAAAGACCAAAAAAGACTCAGAAAATACTAATGTGGGTCAATTGGTAGTTAATAATGCCTTACAAGGAATAAACAACTGGCAAATCCCACAGAACATGAAGAGAATCTATTTATTTTTTTATTTTGTGTTGCAGCAGATGGAACTGCAAGAGGTTTAAATGCAACCTCCCTGACCTTTTGCTGCTCTACAGTTTACCACTGCTCCATTGCTAGTGCTCACAAGTGCCCACTGTGGCTGAGAGGGTACCTACAAACATTAAAAGAGAAGGTGAGTTAAGGAGCTGCTAAATCCCACGGAATAAAGGGCTTCATTAGTTGAGAGCTTGCTATGCTCTAGTATATAAGAAAATGTTTGATTTTCTCTAGAAACCACCTCTCGTGTCCAAGAACCCTCCTGTATCTCAATTGCTTTGGAGGCTCTAGGCCAGGTTTCCAGCTCACCTGCATCCATAGGAGCTCTCAAATGAGACTGCTGTGCTAATTATGCTAACTTGTGAGGATGTATATATGGTACATATACATATAAAGTGTATATACATACTGTATATAAAGTATCAGCTGTGTTTGTTGTCTTGCAACCTTACAGCTTTGTGTCTGATACACGATGAAGGGAAGAATGGAAGTGGTGATACCTGCACAATTATATAACTATAAATATAAATTATAAATCCTATCTGAATATCTGCATATCTGAATAATTTTTGCCTGTGGGTAAAATTCAGAGAGCTGAACTTGGTCAGCTTCCAAAAGTTTTGTCAGGTAGCTGAAAGCCTCACACACATATATGGATGAACATCTGTCAGACCTGCTTCCTTCTTGTGGCAAACCAGAAATGCTTCTACAGTTCTAATGTCACAAACAAAATGTGTGCTGCTCAAGGTTAAGTTGTTCTTGTCACAGAAAGCTGCTGGGTGCCTTGTAAGGGGATGTTCCTGGAGAATTGATTTCAGGTAACTTCCTACAATGCATTTCATTCTGAATAATGCTGAGTCACTTAGCAGACAGAGATCTAAACTTTTTGAAGGAGTGATGAGGTGACTTCAGTGAGTTTCTGGCTAAATGTGTCATCTGCTGCTTCGTGACTCAAGCAGGATGTCTCTGAATGACTTGTTGTCTCATAATACAATACTTTCCTTGCAGGGGAAGGGTTACAGCACTGCTCTTAGTTATGTAGCTAAGCATTAGTTCTCAACACAGCTTGATCTCTACCTGTTTTTCAAGTTACAAAATGCAGTGTGCCCAAAAAAGCATTTGTAGTTTAACTTGCAGTTCTTTTCCCTATTCCTCGTCCCAGCCTAATAATTCTGTGTAATTATGGCCTGAGATTTATTCACCTGAGTCATAGTAGCTATTCAGCTTTATCCTGCAGCACAGTAAGCAGGAAACTTTACTTGTGTTGATATGGATATTTTTCTTAGGTAGAACTTCTTTTCTGGAATTTAAGTAGGACAGAGGTATTTTTTTGCCAAAATGCATAGAGACTACAGGTATCAACAACTTTCATCTCTCTCTGTAAATCTACTCCATGACAACATCTTGCACTCTTTTGCTCAGTTCAGGGCTCAAGACACCTCCATCTGCTGTGTCATCCCCGTGCACTTGCCTGCAGTGGAGAGGGATCCTTTAAAGCCCCACATGAGCTGGCAGCAGAGCCTCTCTCCTGCCTTTCTGAGAGCTAATGGGATCACAGCTCGGGATCAAAAGGTTGCAGTAAATCAATAGTCACAAATCTGCAGTCATAAATCTCTGTGCACAGAAGAGCTGCCTAGGAGGCCTCTGTGCAGGGCCTTACAGATAGATCTCATTCATGAAACACTTTGCCTTGTTACTGTGGTACAGATACCTGTTTGGCAGAGTATCAGTGCTGTGGTGAGCAGCCTTCATCCAGCTGTTTGTGCTGGGCTTGCTGGAGAGGATGTGCACCTCCCTGTTATTGCTGCTACTTATCCTCTCACCAGCTCTCTTCAATTTTGTCTTTATGGTAGTTCTCATACAGTAAAACTAAGGGGAGTGGGAGGGAACACCCCATCAACCATTGCAGTGGAAGGAATTTCTGGGAAAATTGAGATAATAGGTATTTTTTACTGGTCTCCTTGAAGAATTTGGATAGTCATGTGTGACTTATTTCAAGGGACAAAGATCTAATCTGTCAATGTTTTCTGTGGAACCTCTTTTATGGAAGGGGAGCAATTTTACAAGGACAAGTCCCACATGGATTAGTTTCACTCTCAGAAGTAAGCAAATATCTTGTATTCAGATGATAGGCATGTCTTCATATTTCATCTGGCCCTCTTAACTCTTGTAGAGAGATTTCCATATAACTCAGAGAAAACTTTCTGATTTTTGGGTAAGCTTCAAGCCTGATATATCTCTGCTGCTGGAAAGCAAGCAGACAATGCTCCTCCCAGGCTTGGTGTAACTCGGGCCAAAAGCTTTCCTCATTGTACTGCAATGTCAGCTTTATTTCACTGGGGGTTTGGCTGGTCCAGTCCTCTGCCCTGCAGATGGCAGAATAGCAGGTGCACTCCTGTATCCCAGGAATACTCCTTGTGGAGATTGCTGGGGGCAGGGATAACAAACCTGGTGTGACCAAGAACAGGTCAGTGCAGCCCAGGGCACTGCTGTAACAGCTTGCAGGAGCACACTGCAATAGATCATCCTTTCCTGTCTGCTCCATTTTTCTTGAGGAAATAAATCACTTGGTTGTAGGTGAGAAGCCATGTGGCTTTGACACATACTCACTTTTTCTTCTTAAAGGAAAAAGGACTGTGCTTATGAAGAGACAGGACAATGCTGTGCCCTTGATTTGCTATTGAATGTGGAAGTGATTTAAAATAGGACAAAAGATACACTGGGAGGTGTGCAAACTGCAAAGCACAACTTGATGTACTTTAAAACTGCAACATGGACAGGGCAGGGACTTCAGTACAGGTTGCTGTTGGATTTTGAGCCCTGGGCTTGGGTCCCTTTGCAATGCATTTACCAGAGAACATGCACGAAAAGCAAACATTTTTTTACCTGTAACTTTTTGTTCAGGAGACAAAAATCCAGTAAGCCACAGAAAATGGAACTTTAATGTCATTTCTAATTTGGTTTTTAATATTGTATGAGTGCAAACTTTGGACTTGCAGAAGTTTATCTCTCACTGTGATTTTAGTGTTTAGTTCCTGGCCTGGATTTCTCCAAGGATTTGAGCTGAGGCCATTTAGGAACCTCAGGCCTGGTAGTTGGTGAGCACTTGATGACAAGAGGCCAGAGCCTCTAAAATGTTGTGGCACTGTAGTCAAAGCTGTACTGATAAACTAACAACAGAAAAAGAAGAGGAAAGGAGAAAATATATGATTATCACTGGTGTAACTGATGTTCCTGATAAATGCAGAATTTTTTATAATCTGAAATGCCATCTCTATAGTCCCAGATTGGCATTTGTGTTTTATTTTCTCCTCTATAGAAAGGACTTTTACAACATGGTGAGACTGCTTACTGCTAATTATCTGAGTCTGAGCAGCCTCTCTTGGCCAGCCTTTTACTACTTCAGATTTTCTTGTGTCTCCAGCATATTCAACTCAGAGCTGGGTTTACTTTCTGAATCAAGCATTGCACTCACAGGTTCTGTTATATACTACATCCACCAGGTTTCTCTGATTAAATTTTTTGATTTTGTTTTTTTCCCCCATATTCTTACAGGAGTTGTGCTTTCATGCCACAGTAACTCAAGTGACCCTCATCTGAACAGGGATTCATTGCCTGAAAACTGCTTACAGATAGTTTTGTTTCTTGAGTTAGTGTTGCTGCTCTTTAATATTTTTGTTTTGTCAGCTTTAAATCATGTCATTTACAAGTACAGAAATCCCTTCTTGTGCTTTTCTTCAGCATAAAATACTGTTTGAAACAGAACTCTGTATTTTACCTCTTGAGATATTAACTTTTTCCCACGAACTACGAAGAGTTTGCCTGCAGTGGCTCCAGAGCAGCAGGAGGTGTTGTCCTATGGAACCTATTACTCTTCCTTGATTAAGCATGAGCTCATGGCAAATAACTAAAACAGTGAGGGGGAATTAAGGGTGAGAATTCAAGATGCTTGGCACTGCAGGGACTGATACTGAGTGATTTGACTCCCCAGCTAAAGCAGTAGCCTTGGTCTCAGTTGGTGTTCCCTGGAGGTGAATTGGAGCAAGTCCCTGCAGTCAGGGGCAGAGCCACATTTCAGAAGGAAAAGCAATTGCCTAGGTATAAATAGTGCTTTGTTTTGATATCTAAAGATGAATCCATGTGATTTGGCTTCTTCTTCTTTTAGATGGACTATTCTCTGAAAAGCTGTGTGACCTCTGTGTTGCTTTAACTGCAAAACCTGAACAGACCTGGATAACAGTTCTCACTTCAAATTTGCTTTCCTATTTGAACATATTTTAGTTGTGAGATTTTAGTATTTCTTAGGCTATGGAGTTAAAATACTTTACCTCTGTTTTTATCACCATGACAGTGTGTCAATGGATTGGAGTATGAAGTAATTTGCAGGATTCCTGTTTCTGACTCCATTCACCTTTTCAGTTGTGTTCATAATAGGTGAATAAAAATTGCAGGTGTGAAATTGTTAAAATTGAGCTTCAAAAACTACAGCAGGGATGGGAAGAGAAAAAGCTGCTTGTACTCAGATCCTTGAGACAGTGCAAGTTTTATGTAGGTGTCTCTGCATATATGCAATGCTTGAAACTGCTCTGTGTTTATCTTACATCCTTCTCAGGT
This sequence comes from Luscinia megarhynchos, assembly GCA_034336665.1. Lineage (NCBI taxonomy): Eukaryota > Metazoa > Chordata > Aves > Passeriformes > Muscicapidae > Luscinia > Luscinia megarhynchos. The sequence goes on along the minus strand of CM067569.1, from coordinate 28,226,200 downwards.
TATTTATAACTCCTGTATGTCTATTTCTGTCTTGGCATTTAGGAATAAATTAGGTTTTACTGCTCCTTGTTACTTTAGAGTGCTTATGTGCATTTTAAAAGACCAAAGAGCCAAGATGTTTCACTAGGCAGACAAATTTTTTTTTATTAAAGAGATAGGAGTCAATAAGTAAATTAATGTCTTTGCAAGAATTCATTTATTAATGGATAGAGCTATGAAATCAATCAACTAAAGTGCTAGTGACAGATATCCTGTCTTAAACATTCACTCTGTGTTGGCTGACTCATGCTTGGAAATGTTGCAGCTTCACTTGGGACAGTATTTTTTAGTCGAGAATATTAAACAGTGAAATAGATTTCTTTATTTTTTTTTAAATTTCACTGTGGTTTAATTTGTCTTGGGAAATAGTTGTTTTATGATGTTCTGGTACTGGGAGTCCATTAATACAGCCAAAAGCTGGTTCTCCCTTTGAGTTGTCCTGTAGCTGTCATAAATGTGACCAGCATCTTTTAATCCAGCAAACTGCTGTGGAGGTTTTTATAATTTTCACTGTTTTCCTCTGAACTCATAATCATAGCTATCTTTCTAGTCATACTCCTGAACATTAACTCACTAATAATCTTGTAGCTTCACTGCTTAATCCTGGAAATTTTACTGAGTTCAGACACAAACTGACACACGTGGCATAAACTCAGAGATGAGGTTTGGCCTCTAATACAAAACTGAATGCACAATATTATCTTCCTTTGATATTAAAGGCAAGCCAAATATTAAATAAAGTTTTGTTGATGAGCAAAATAAGTTTTGAAAAGTTTCAGAATGCTCTCTTGAAAAAGGTCATGTTTTTCTATGAGGAAACAGTAGTTTTCTGATAGTCCTGTGATGCTCCTTGTGGTCAGAGCATTTCTGCCTGCATCTAGTCTGTATATACATATAAGCATTATGCCTCTCTATATAGACATACATATATATAAACACATGATGTATTATCAAGTTCCAGCTTTCCTTACTACAGAAGATGTGTAAACCAGTTTTTGGATTATTTTGTTCCAGATGTCTTAGTTTATGACTTTGCAAATTGCATTTTGCTGGTAATTTCTGCTCATGTTTCTAATCCCTCTAATTTAGAGTTTTCATTACCACACTGTTTACTATCTTACTGATCATTATTATAAGTATTAAATAGGACTAGCAATGATGCCTACAAACCTCAGTCATCTGTCATTTAATATTATCTTTTGTTTGCACAATTTAAGCTATCTTGTATTTTGTAGGGTAGATCTCACCTCCAACATGGTAAGAATTAATTGAGAGGAAATTGATGTTTTGAATCTCTAAAAGCCACATCTCTTAAATCTGCTAATGGCCTCCATCTACTAATCTTGTTTTGTCAATAAAAATAGTAATGCAATCAGCTCAGCTCAAAGAATCTGCCTGTTGCAAGCTCATTCTAGTTTCTTCTAGAATCTCAGAGTTGAGGCTGCTCCTGGTTCAAAGAGTCTGTATCTGTTTGCCTAAATTAAAAAAGTCAAGCTGTGTCTCTATTCTGTAAGAAGAGAATTCTGGTGTCAGAAAAATGTATTACATGTTCTACGGCTATGCTGCAGTTATTAGCTATGCCAGAGTATAAAATAGTGTGTTGGCAGGTCTCTGGACTTATCAGGAAAGTTACATGAAGAAATCTCCACAAGGAATATAGGAATTTCAAAGTCTTCACTTCTGGTGAAACAAGAGAAGCTTGGTTTCAGAGCATTCTTTCCAAAGCAGCAAAATAATTTCAGCAATAGTTGCAGGTGGGCAAGAATAATGCAAGATGCTTGAAAACTTTTGCAAAAAGGTCATAGTGAAAATTTTACTCCTGCCTGTGAGGATTGATACCCCCTTCTCTCAGCTGTGTTTACCAAAAACTGTTTTATATTACTGGCTGTTACTGGTTTGTGAAGGTCTGACTTACAGAAGGCTGGTTTTTATTTTTGAGTCTTCTTGCTGATGGTCCAAGCAATTATTTATTCTCTGTTCATGTACTGAATGTCTTGTGTCCTTTGGCTCCTCCAGTAGGAGTTGAATTTCAGACCTGGTCTGTGTGAACATACTGATTGGCAATTCAGTTTTTCCTGCCTGCTTGCTGAAGATATTGCTGTGATAGAGCTGTCTGCTCCTCAGAAAAATGCTGCAGAGAAGTATGACTTTTTTTTTCCACTATAGTGAGCAGGTATATGAATTCTGGATAAAGTGAAAAACCAATTCTGCTTGGCTTTCACTGAAAAGCATTAGCATTGCTGTAAGGCCATATTTCTCAGGGCAAGGACTTGAGCAGCAGCACCCACCATAAGGCAGAAGATAATGGTCTCCTCTGGTGTTTGTTTTATAACCAGATTACACTGAGTTCGTGGGAGGTTTTGTCTCCTTTTCCAAAGCTGAATGTCTCCAGTTGTGTTGGATCAGGCACGAGACCTAGAAGCAGCCAGTCAGGACAAGCACAATTGCTATTTTCTTTGTTAGGGTCACTCTCTTTTGGTTACTCCCTTCTCAGGCCCATTCGTCCTCTCCCAATCACAGCATCTATCACTCAGCTGGAGGGGAATCTGAACGTTCTGCAGTAGCAATGTTCCCCATTGAACAGCCTTGGCAGGAGTAAGACATCTGTAATTAGTCCATAAAATCAAGAACAACATAATGCAGATGTAACCTTCTGAAGGATCTGACCAAAATGGATACGAACTTGTCTTCCAGAGCTTTGCAATTTGCAGTTTTAGGCCTTTTGCTTCTAGATTATCTGGTACTTAAGAAAGGCCAAAGAAGAAATAGGGAAAGGAAGGAAAGAACTGATCTAGTCTATTGCTTCTTTCCTGCAAACTACAGCTAAAATCTCATCAGGAGAACAACTGTCTTCAACATTTTCTGTTCTTCCTTTGTTTTTCACTGCATTTAGACATTTCATCTTATTTAGAGAGTCTGGCTTCAGTTATTTCCTTTGTAAGTTTGGAGAAGAGGTGAGCTGTTGGAATAATCAATGTGTTTCCCCATTGCAAAGTTAAGATGAGGTGCATTTTGTTAATCTCTCTGTAGATTGGTCCAATTAGTCCTTATTGGTGCTACTTAGAGAAAATCTGGTTTCATTAAAGTTAGTAGTGACAATAATATGCAGTTAGTTACTGACCTTTTGGGACAGCAGCTATTTCAGATGAGAATAGATTAGTTTTTAAAGAGCTTCTGATACCCTACAATACAAAAATTTGTTTCAGGCTATACAGATTTGCCTGGTTTTGCTCCTGGTTTTGTTAACACCATTAAAATGCTGTACTCAAATAATGAGTTCTGCTTCTCTAGTTGGTATTGTAGCATATCCCTAAATCCTTCTGGACAGGAAAGGAATGGCAATGTGTGCTCACAATATTTTATAAGCACTGTGTGCAAGGCTTAAATTTTCCCTTTCCTGACACTGTTCACCAGGAAACATTGTCCAGGTTTCTTTCACTTTATTTGTGACTTTTAAAGTATAGATATTGGTGTTCTCAACAATGCAAAAACTATGGTGGATAAAGAAAATTAGTGTGGTTCCTAACATTAGCTAAGCATATTTCTGACAGTCCTTGAGGGAAATGCTTTTAAAGAATTGTTGGCTTTTTTTGGTTGTGGGAAGCAAGCAGTGTATGGACGAGTCAACCAGACATTGACTTCAGCTCAAACAACATACTGCTTTGTGACTTATATGAGTTAGAGTCATAGAAAAAGTCAGCTTTCGAAGATAAAACACTTTATTACATTTTTTGACATGCTCCTGGATTTTGAGTCTTTGGAAATGTTTGTATTTTTTCCGTGCCTTTTCATTGTTCCAAGTGAATTCAGTAAGACTTCTGTTTATTGCTAAATCTTTGTATTAGGAAGATGCCTGACTGAAAGGTCAGTGCTCCACTAATGAACACAAGAAGGCAGATTGCAAATATTTGGAAAAGCACAGGATGCAAACTGTTCCTGCAGATATCAAGGTTCTACCATGTGTAGGATAATAGATAAAATACTATTTTGTCATGGAGATGTAGTAACATCAAAATGCCTCAGAATCTCCTCAATGCAAAGCAACTTGAGTCACAAACAGATTGTCTCACACGGAGAATTATATCACTGTTACATGCAATTTAACTTTATTCATCCTTGGAAGTGTGCCTATATACACGCTTGCATAGGGCCAGGATAATTTGTTACCATGTGGGGTTTGAGTCCTGCTTTAGCTTGCTAAATTGAGAGTACCAGTAGAAGGATGCAGAATGCCATGGGGGTGGCAGTGTAAACCAGAATGCTGATGGCTTGCTAAAGCCACAAAATAGCCTTCAAAATAGGTGTTCAGATTCCCTTTTCCTGGCTTTGTCTGCATTCATCCTCAGGACTTGCCCTGTCTCAGCAGGTTTCAAGCATTGTTTATGTTTTGAGGTCCTAAATAGTGACTTAATTCAGCCTTTTCAAACTTTAAATGTATCTTCAATTCTTATGAGCCTGAAAATTACTAAATATGTCTGCACCTTTTGCCATTTTGAGTTTTTTCCCCTGATTTTGGACTGTACAGGCTTGAAGTGGATCTTAGTATACACTGACCTTGTTTGCACGTAGACAAAAAAAAGGCTGAAATTCAATGTGACTGGGTGTGGAGGGAGGCTTAATTTAATTCATTCTGTGGTGTTCAGAACAAGTACAGTACTGGGAGTTGAAAAAGAAAATACAAAAATCATGGCTGATATTCCTTTTATAATCTATTCCAAAATTGAGATGCAGATCTGTAGGCACAGACCAGAGTAACAATCAGTGGATGTATTTCCTTATCCATTATTCATCTCTTTCACAAGATTCTTTTGTTTTGAATGCCAAAGATTCCCTAAGTCTTCACCACAAAAAAAGGTCTCAAAAAATTATGGAAAACTATGTCTCAGTTATTTTGACCTCTTTTTTTTTTTTTTTTTTTGTTTTTCAGGTTAATAAAAAAATGGAGTTTACAAAACACTGTTATGTCCCTGTTTTATTTTTACCCTTGTTTTCTTTTGACTTGATATATGCTCCTTTCTTATAGGTACTACTTATATTCTGTGATGTTAATTAGAATGAGCACAAACTGCAGGCAGGGTAATTTAGCTTGCATGTACAGTTAGAAATCAGATTTTTGGGCAAATGACTGCATTTTTGGCATGGAAAGCATGGGGACATATGGCCATGTGATTGAATGTAAAAGAACTAATTTAGTTTGTAAATCTTCTGACCATGCCTCAGAATGAAGGTGAGAAATAAGTCAGAGATTTGTATAAATTAAGGCTGCAAATGACTACTGTGATTATTTTGTGAGCATTGACCTCGTCTGCATGCTGGTTTTCAATCCAACACCTTTGCTTGAGTTAGACCAGGTGCTGTATTTAAACCTTTTCAATTGTGATTTCAAGGTGTGCAGAGAAGGAGAATTCTGGGTAAACTATTAATGAACCTTACCATAACAAATATATCTATTATTTCTTATCTGAATATGCCTATCTTCAGGTTCAGTTATTGCAGCCCTGTTCTCTCTTTAATTATGACACTGAAAAGCTTTCCCTGCCATCAGATTCTGCTCTCCCTGCAGATCCCTGTTACACCCCAACACAACCCTCCCCTAGCCACACCTCTAGGATAAATGACTTCTGTTAGCTCAAAATCTTAAGTAATTGTTCTGTCGTTGTTGCTTTATAAATATTTTCCATTTGTTCCCTATTCTTATTAAAAGCTGGCCATTAGGACTGTATGTGGCATTCCTGCAGGTCTTTTTCTGTAGACAAGTACAAGATTGAAATACTTCTTTACATCTCAGTGTTTCTTTACTTTAGAGTGTGTAGCTCTTTCAAGCTGTAGCAGTCTGTGCTCAGTTTTCCATTTTGAATGTCTGATAGATGTAAATTGTCTATGAAAATTCTGCCCTTAGCTGCACCTTCACTGCTAAACAGAGGCACAAATCATTGCTGTTATCAGAAAACTTCAAGACATTGGAAACCTGTATCACCACCTGAGGTGTTTAAAGATTTGCTGTATCTGTGGTTTTGGTCACAGGTCTACAAAAGAATTTCAAAAGATGCAATCTTGGGTAGAGCCTTTTGAAAGCAGGCAAAGAGGGAAGGAGCTCAAAGAGGGAGGATGTGAAAAAAGTTGGTGGCATGGATGTGAGTTTCGTGCAGTGATTAGGGTTGGACAAAACACGATGGGATTGTGGTGCCATCTGCTCTCTCTGTCTCCATTTGAGTGCATCCTCTTGGCATCAGTGACAGCTTGATATTCCAGTGGACTTGGAGACAGCACTACAGTAGATCAGTAGTTTTGCTGGTAAATTTTGCTTCTTTCACTCCTTCTCTTTTCCTCTTCAGTGTCAGATTAAGGATTGCAAAGCCAGGGATAAGGCATGAAAAAGCCCACTTTGTCATGCTTCATGTTAAACTTCATCCCTGCCCTCCTTGTGTTTCTGTGTTGAGTTGTGCCCCTGTCCCCTGCCACTTGTGGGTTAGAGGGTGACTGACTGCAGACTCTTTATGATAATTCATTATTTGCCACTCTACTTTTTAGTCACCTGTAGTCTTCATGGTAACAATTTTATGGATAGTATTTTATCAAGCTATTGACAACTTTTTAAAATAGATATTTATTAAGCAATGACTCTGGCATTCACACTTGAAACAGTCTCTTAACAATACTAATTTAACAGTTAAAATTTTATTTTGAGAGCTCTATAATTGGATGGGTTTAAATTGATTTATGGCTAGTCACATACTCTTTGACATAATCCTGGTTTCTAGCTATATTCAACTACTCTTGCACACTAGAGCAAGTTTTGTATTAAGTACAGCAAAAGGAAAGTAGGCTTATGTCAAGGGCTTCTGAAAACCCTCCCTCATAAAGAGATTGTAAGTGGCTAGAACTGTTGTTCCATTTAAATGGAAAACACAAGAAACTAATAAATACAGATTATCTAGATAAATCACAGTCAGGATGCTTCTGTTGAAGTGCAAATCTCCTGTCATAAAAATTTCTATAAAGTTATCTAATTTCCATAAGCAGGCTTTCTATTGGATAATGATTTATTCATCTAATGTTTTGCCAGAGAGCTGGTTGCAAGAGAAGATATATTGAATAAAATAAATCTTATTGATTTTTAATTTCTATATAAAAGGTTGACACTGCTTTCCAAAGATTTCAGAATAAATGTTTTGTTTTTATTATACTTTTGTTTCAGAATAACAAGGTAACCCAGTCTATTCAGCTCTGTGCTTCATGGATTGTAACCAGCCATACATATTTTTTGCAATTGTTTCATCTCTCCAAGGTGTGAGAGGAGGACCTTTTTGGATGTCTTGTAAAACATACTGTTAAAATTGTATTTGAGACTTCCAGACTGAATGAGAGCTGCTCTTTTATTTCAACCCTGCAAACTGTATAAAGCAAGAGGCCCACAAATGTTTGGGATTGCTACTTGAGACTGGTTTTAGTTCTTCAAGTGCACACCATTCTTCCTGAGTGACAGTGGGAACGACAGAGAGGGGTATGCTGAAATAAAATCACTGAAATAGTTGGAGGGAAAACTGTGGTTTCAGGCCTGACCTTTCTCTGCTATTGTCTGCAATAAAAGAATTTCTTATCTTTGTTTACTTTTTTTTTTACTCTATTATTCTACTGGTGTTGGCAGTGTACCCTGTAATCCTCGTAGAAGACTTCTGAGTAAATGCTTAAGTAAAGCTTAAGTAAGTGGAGATGAGAATGGGTTCATCAGGATATTTCATCTCTTATAAAGCAGTAGGAGTGATTGGAAAGGAATAGGAGGAACATTGGTAACATTAAGATTTTGTGCTTGTGGAAAGAGGGAAGGAATCCTGAAGACAGGTGAAAGCACTAAATGCTCTGCACTATTTTATCCAATAAGCAGCAAGCAACAGCTTAAAGGCAGAGGGTGACTGGAATTTTAGTCAGATCTGTTTCCAGGTGAGACAGCTTTCTAGTGTTTCCAGGTGGCTAGAAACAAAAGCAGAAACATATCCACAGGCCCACCTTTTCAGGATGGGATAATGCACTTGCTTGTTTTTAAAGCCACAAGCTGCCCTCCCAGAGAGCTGTTCTTGGGAGAGGCACCTGTCTGAGACAAATAAAGGAGTCATGGATCTGCCTTTGCTCTTACAGCATGGGCAGAGGTACATGGAGGGTGATGAGAGCATCTGTGCTCACTGAGCTGTGCAGTGTAACCTGCACTGTCAGTGAGCACTAAAACTGCTTAGGAAAAAATCCCCCACTGCTGCAGATAATTTTATGGCCCTGCCTTGAATATGACAGGGCATCAATAGCCCTTGCTGAAACAGGACTTCAGATGAGGTGAGCCTCGGGCTGTATGTACTCACTGTCGTGGTCCTCTTTCAAATCTGGCATTTCAAGAAATTATTGCAAATATTTTCTGCAGTGAGCCCCTTGGCTGGCTGGCATTTGCCAGTGCAGCACTCCTGCAGTGCAGTCCTGCTGCTCAGCTACCTCAGGGATGCTCTAGACTGCTGCACCCTCAGAAAGTGAGTAACCTCTCTTCTGGAGCATCACGTCCAGAAAGTGCTTCAGGATGAAACAGTTCATTTCCATAGAATGTCTGGAATATCTTTCAATGCAGTGGTCTTGCAGTGAAGTGAGTAATGAAGCTCACTTGAAGTGATTCATTTTCAGAGGCAGCTTTTTATCCCAGGTGAGGGCAGAGAAACCTTCTCAGAAGTTGTGCCAGGCATTTGAACATTTGCTTGTGAAACCCTCTGAAATCCAGGCATGGTGAGAAACTTTTGTATGCTCTGTCTTCATAGGGATAAAAGTTCAGGGTTTTAGTTCTTTTTAAATGTTGTGGCTTCAAAATTATAATTACAGATATTTAGACAATTTTGAAAACAATTATGGGCTATTTAATGTAATTATTTATTCTTTCAAAGGTAATATCCATGTCTGTGTGGAAATGCTTATTAACTACTTGCTTTCTAGTTATGTAATAGCAATGGATTTTAAGTGATAGTCATGCATGAGAACTGACATATATTAAAAAAAATTGTCAGATTATTTTCTTCTTAACTTTAGGTTCAGAGACACCTGGATCTTCACTCATAATAGGTAGACATTAAGTTGGAGAGTGTGCTGCAATGGAGCATAAATGTGCTATTTTCTGATTCTTTCTTTAAGAAAAAAAAATGGGCTTTGTAGATATCACTTAAAAGAAATGGAATGTGATCAGTCTTCATGGCTTGAATACTGTGAAAAAAGATTCCAAGTGATATTTACAGAATCACACTCAACTTGGGATGTGAGGCTTTGTGTGTATTTGCTGCTCAATAGGGACAATAGGAAGTGTTTGACATTATGTAGACAATATTGAAGTGGAGGAAAAAGTTGTTTCTGCACTACATCTTTCTGTGAATTGAACAGCAGCACTGTGGTGATGTGGCATTGTATTAATGGCAAATATTTAAATGATGTGTTTGCTGTTGTAAGAACAAGACATGCTACCTACATGATGTACTTCTAATAATTTTTAGAGATAGAGTTGCTGCAGTTTCTCAGTATCTTTCATGGTGTCACTAAATAATTTATATGAAATGTTTATTTTTCTGGGGTTTTGTGTTTCTTAGATCCTGTATACTTATTTATTGTATCTGGCTCAGTAATAGTGTTTGTCTTTTATAATCTATATCACATTCTTGGCTCATACATTCATTGGCTGATGATTTCAGTGCAGGGCTGATGATTTCACTGTGCCTGATGGAAGGCAAATGCTTTTTATGTCCATTTTTAGCCAAATGATGTTGGCTGAGTGGTGAGCTAAGCAATTCACGTGAGAGGAGATGTGTGGATTTACACTGAGGGTGAGGCCTAATAGCAATCTCCAGGAATGAGCTTGGAAAGGATGCAAGTATTGTGGGCATTTGAAAACTTCTTGAAATTGTGTTGACCCCAAACTGGGTCAGTTTTCTGTGGCAGAGTAGTGTTCTCTTGGGAGTAGTCACCATGTTTGTGCTAAAGCTTCAGTCTCTTTCTATGGAGAGATTCTTCAATGATCCAAACTTGCCAGCAAGTTTTCCCTGGGCACAGAAAGAAAGCCCTTACTGTGGTAGTTATCTTTTTTCTGCCATATGCCAAAGTTCTTTTCACTTGTTTTAAGAAGGAAAGAAGCTGGAGTAGGTGCTGATTTCTAACAGGCTGAAAATACCAGAAAATGGTTGGATTACCTGTGTTAAGTTAGTGCCAGAAGGAGGAGGTTTGGTTCTAGTTCTTGCTGCCTTACAAAAAGTAAATAAGACTACTTAGCTTGCTCTTTTTTTTTATTATTATTAAAGCCATTAAACTGTAGATATAATCGAACTTAGCAAAATTACCCTCTGTAGAGCCAGATAGCCAAGAGATAATGAAATATAAATCTATTATCTTTACACCAAATGGGACAATCAAATGCAGAACTAGTCCTCTGTGTGCAATAGTAAATAGAATGAGCAGTATATATTAGCTACCGAGGAGGAAAAAAAATGTGGAAAAGGAAATTTTGGCATTAGATTTTAATCCTGTGGTGTATTTCACATTCCTCAAAAGTATTGGGATATATAGCATTTTAAAGAGAGGAGCCACCAAGCTAATAGATTTTAACTATTTACTGTCAACTTTCAGGCCTAAAAGCTGTTTCTCTTTATTCTTGAAAAAACCTTCTATATTGTTAAAAAAAATGTGTAGAACTTCATTTGTATTTATTTTTATAAATAAATTTATTTTTAATTTATTTTTATTATTTTTATATAATTATTTATATAAAATTTATAATTCTATATATTTTTATTTTATTAATTTATTTATTTTTATTTCTAATTGACCGTAGTGCTTAATCAGTTTACAGCTTTTTCTAAATTAATTTTATTGTTCTAATTAAACCTGCTTTTGACATCTACTGTATTAACACAGGCCACATAAGAACGTGACCCTCAAATTTTGCACCTCTTTACCATCTTGTACCTCTTGTTTTTGGTAAGTGAAGGCTCAGCACAAGGTGTGACTGGGTGGCTGAGAGCCAGGTAATGTGACAGTGGATCAGTCACCTCTCTGCTTTGCCTTGCCTGACTCCAGGGCAGTGGGAGCAAACCCACCACAGGGATCTCCCTGCTGGCTTGAGGAGGATTGGTGTCTTCCTGTTACTGTGGTCACACATGAGCTGCCATAACTCACAGACCAAACACTACTGCAGTAGTGCAATACACCTTGCTGCATTCTAATTGTCAGCAAAAGGTTTGCAGCAATAAGTTACTCAAAATTTGCAGTAATGAGTTACTCAAAGTTTGCAGCAATAAGTTGCTCAACTATGAATGGTATGTGAGCAGTATAGAAAGAAAAACAACAGGGGGGGAGAGGTGTTTGCTTCTGCTTCTCTGAAGGTATTGATGAGGACTGTGTTTATGTTGGGGCAAGGGCAGCATTGGTCAGAAGAGAAAAAATTAGAGATATACCTAGCAAAACCTGTTGGGAACTGATGAGATAGCAGGTAGCTAAATGCATTATTAAACATCATTTTCAGGAAACAGGTTTTGGGGCTAGTTTTACTACTACAAAATTGGCTTGTATATTGTAAACAGTCCTTCACTATAACCTAGAATTAATCATCTGTTCTTTGGATCTATTGCTCCAAGTACAAAAATAAATACACCAGAGCAGATAAATGAATGTTGGCATTCATAAGTAATGCATTGTGCAGTTCTTATATGGCACCCGTGGCAAAAGTTCCAGCATCAAAAGCTTTGGTGCCTCTGAGCTGCCTGTTATCTCTGAGGGAAGCAATTATGGTTATTTAGTGCAGGAGAGCTAGATTTAGAGACTGCAATAGCCACGGGGACTGTGTGAAGTATGGGGGAGTAGGAAGCATGTATCTACTAACTGTATAGATTATTACTCACGGCATGCACACAAGGAGGTCTTTAGATTATCAGGCTCATGTTTTCTATTAAATGTTTTGATTGTTCATTGGGTGTGTGTCAGTAGAAAAGTGATTCACACCCTCTAATTCATGCTTCCCATCCCAAGTGCAGATTGATGGTGTTCTGCAGGAGCCTGCATCTTTATCTCCCAGCAGAAATACCATCACACTCCAAGTGTCCCTTAAATCCTCAGGTTCGTGCTGTTTAGAGTTGTGGTTCTCTTTGCCTGTGGTTTCAAGGCTGTAAAGTGCATTGGCTGTCTGTACTGCCAAATTGCCCCACACATTTTTGGAAAGGTGCACTCCTCTTTCCTTGCTGGCTCACTCCCTTTCAAAAAAAGGAAAAAGGTGACTCCAGCACTGACAGCTTTTTCAGCCCCTTATGGATGAACTAGACAGCTAAGCAGGAGCTGGGGGATCTGGAGAGGTAGGCTGGCCTCCTCTCTGTGTGTGGGTGTGTGTGTGTGCAGAGCAAAACTACTGGCCATGAGTCCTAGGGTGCCACAAGAGCTTCACGTGAAAATGACTGCATTTCTCTTTTGCTTTAGAATAGGTCTCTCTCTGATAGCCATGAGACAAGTTTGCTTGATAAGACTTCTGCCCTGAGTTGGAGGAGTCTTGTCTGTGCTGGAGGACCCAGCTGGATTGATGATATGTTGGGTTTTTTGGTTTTGTTTCATTTTTGTGACGTGGGCTGTTTTTCCCTCTGACTGGGCTGACTCAGCTTTATGGAAAAGCTGAAAAAAATTCTGCCAAAAGCAAAGAGTAGAGAGAACAAGAGCTGAAGTTTTTACTTTTCTTGCCTTCTTGTCTCTGGTAATGGAATAAAACTAGCCAACCCTGATGGCTCCTTAGACCCTCTTTCATCTTCTGTCTCAGGCTGTTTTGACTTTCTGAGAGCCTTGGAGGGCCCCTGCTCTTCAGAGATTTGGGGAATAAGGCCATGCAAGTACTGGGGACACAGATCACTGAGCACCCTTTGTCCTGTTTCCATGCTCACATTGTCTGGAGCACTCTGGAGGGCTCAGCTTCCCTGTCCAAGTTTTCCAATGGAAACCAGACGGTCTGGGCATCAGGTAACCACCTTTTGACAGGAAATTAGGGCCCCAAAGCTGGGAAGTGTTCCTGGGTTTCTTTGCTGTTTGCAACAGTAGCCTCTACCTTTTTCCTCAAAAAAACACTCTCTCTTGCAATGTATTTTATTAATTTTGGGAACCAGAAGAAATAAAAAACTACTTAGTAAGCATGGAATTAGAGATCAAAACAAATTACTTGGGAAATTTTCCAGAATGGGGAGTTAAATGGATTAGAGATAAAGCTTTATTAATTAGTATCAAATCTGCTTTGGAGCCATATGGCACCAAACGTTTTCCCTTTGCCTCTTCTTCTTGTCATTATCTCTCCATTTCCTTTTGTCTTTCTGATGTGTTCAAGTGATTGTGTTACTCTGAAAAAAAATTAAAAATGGTTTAATCATATAGCAGGAAAATGCTATGAATCCTCTTGACTTTAATAGCAGTGAAATCTAAATGCAGAAAAGTGCTCTAATTGGCAGGTAAAAATTGTTTGGGTCAAATAATCTTTATCTGATGGAGGAAAGATTAGTAAATTGGTCCCAATTAATTCTGTGGTTCATTTCATCCGATCAGCAAAGTAGTGCTCTAGTTGTAGTGTAATTAGCATTTTATGATGTTTTACAGAAACATGCAAAAGTGTGCTTGAATACCTAATTTTTAATTAATTCTTTTTTAACAATGTCCTACAGAAAAAAACATGTAAGTGTAGCACAGGGGTTCATAAGAAGGCAAAATTGAATTTGTTAAAACAATAGAACTTGTGTTTTTGGCTTTGTAGAAACTTTCTTAGTTCATCTGTGTCTCTATTTTTAACCCATTTAATTATGTGCCATGGTGGGAATTCAGCACAATGCTTGAAAATTGTCTATTTAAAAACAAAACAAAAAAAAACCACCCCAAGAAAACTTCTTTTCCCCCCTAGATTAAAGAAGCAAAATTTTGATTAAATTGCCAAAACTTTGATTTTGAAGAATATGCACAGGGAGAGGCATCCATTACTCACCAGTATGAGTTTTCCTTTTGGAACTTGACAGCTTCTGTAAGTTTTACTGTTTGATGGATAATCCTCTCACAGCTGCTCTTCCATGGAAGGCTAGAGATTAAGTTCTCCTCTTTACCTTTTCCACCATCAGTTTTAACCTCCATAGCAGACAGGAGATTTTTAAGTCTAGGAAAAAAATATGGAGCCATATAAATTGACCAACAGTCAAGTTATCACAGAGCTGGTAGACTTACAGCTGCTCTTGTTGCAAAATACTTTTTATCATTTCTGTTAAACAAATACACAGATGTAATTCTGTAGAATAGAAGGGAAGATGGAAGGGAAGATGGAAAAAATCACATGCAGTTACAGGACTTTTATATGTACACAGCTATGTTCACTTTATATTAAAATATTAGACAAGTGTACACCACCAATAGCTTTGTGCATGATCTATGCACTTATGATGAAAAGTGGCAGATGTGATATTTATGAACACTTCCCTCAAGAAATGAAAGATCAGAAATTATGTGAAAAAAAGTACATGTTGAAATACAAAAAAAAAAATCCTCTTTATTCCAAGTGAAAAGCTACGTAGACTTCCCAAATCTTGTAGTGCTCAGGGAAGTAGTTTCTGTGAGCTGAGATGTAGGATAAGTAGCAGGGTTGTTAAAGAATTAGAGAGGACAGGGAACGTTTTTGAAGGAGTGGGAGCACTGCATGGAAATAGATATCCATGATACAAAGTTATGACATTTGGCAATACTGTGCAGTACAAATTGGGATTTGTAATGATTCCAGAGAGCCTTCCCAAACCTTTATAGGACTTGAATTAATCATGTGCCAGAGAAGCACACCAGGGCTACAGGAAACCACAGGATGTGATGGCTCTGTTCATCTTATATATTGTTTTAAGTTCTGCTGTGGTATTTGAGGGCTGGAATTGAGAAACTGGACTTATGCAGGAGTCTTATATATTTGTAAGCTTTCTATGTTAATATAGCATAAATTTTTAATTAAGACCAATAGGTTGCTTATGGCAAGTGCAGCTTGGAGTGCTCAGGTGTGCTTTTGGAATTTGTCATAGTTTAAAAAAAAAAATAAATATATATATAAAGCATTCAGGTATCAGATGCAAAACCACCTTCTCTTGTGTTATTTTTGAGTCTTGTT
Organism: Luscinia megarhynchos; assembly: GCA_034336665.1. Classification (NCBI taxonomy): domain Eukaryota; kingdom Metazoa; phylum Chordata; class Aves; order Passeriformes; family Muscicapidae; genus Luscinia; species Luscinia megarhynchos. Next base: position 28,211,004 of record CM067569.1, on the reverse strand, counting down.
TAGATAAATCTACCTCCATATGTAAAATAGCATCTTATTTGACACTGAAGCATTATCTTTTTATATTACTTTAGTAGTCTTTAAAACTGGATTTGTGGTCATAAATAGACCAGCACATCAATAGTATTATCACTTGTTGATCTGGAAAGATCAGACAGTCTGGAGACTGGACATTATCTATGCTCCAACTATCTTGTTCTACCCATCGCTTCATTCACTGGAAATTCAGAAAATTATCAGCTTGAATAAATGTCCAAATCCCTGTTCCACCTTGGAAATTTTTTCTTTCCTTCCTGCCACAAATTTTCAGAGAGCATGTTAGAACAACATGAAGGTTTCTCACACTTTGTCTGGTTTAGCTTAATCAAAAAGCTTTTGGCACTGCTATGTGTACTGGCACTTGGTTGCTCTTCCACATCAGATCCTGATCACATGAAAGCCTACATCATTCTCCATGCTCCCAGGGCTTGCCCTAAAAATACACAAGAAATATGCATTATGTAATGCCTGTCTTCTGTCTCGAGCTAAATGTTAATTAAAGGCAGGGAAGAACACCTTAAGTTAAAAGAAAGAAAAACCATTTAAGGCTTCTGTGTTTTGGTTTAATTAAAATAAAATAAAACAACAACAACAAAAAGAAAAACAACAACAAAAAACCAAAACCAGAACCTTCCCCCAAAACAAACAGGAAATACTGGAACTTTATGTCCAATGTAAAGGTAAGGAAAATAATTGTATCATGTTTCTGCTTCAATACCCTCCAGTCCACCAGAAATGCCTTTAGTGCAAGTGAATGTGTTTAATTACTGCTCTGATTGCTCATTACATGACAGACTCCTACAAGGAGATCATTTGCCTATCAAGATTTAGTCACAGTCATTAGCACTCACCTTTACCTTGACAGAGAATAAAATGTTTTACTATAAGCTGCCAGTGATACATTCTGTGCACTGCTGCATTTCCTAAACAGGGAGCCAATTTAAACTGCTGTTACCCTGCACCCTTTCCTGGTGTATGTGGGCACTTATTTTGTTTCACTGGGCAGTATTTTTTTTTCACTCTTTCTGTCACACTTAGATATGCACAAGCACAACATAATGAGAAGTACTTTGTCAGAGTAAGGATTGAGACATGAGATAAAGCACAGGTGTTCACTTCTGATGCATTTTGGTTATGTAATTTTATACTGACTGTTGAGTGTCAGAACTATGGCACTAAGAATTCTCTTACGTAATGAAACTATGTGGAAGAAGGGTCAAATATATTTTAATCATCTTTGGTGATATGTGAGTGTGTCTGGGTCTTACCAGGTGTTTTGTTCCTGGCTCTAGTTCCTCTGCAGTGTGAAGGTTCCACAGAGGCAGGCACATGAGTAACACCATTCAGTCCTGTGATTTCCTTTGGATGGAAATAACTGCACTGCACTGAGTGCTCCTCCACAGCTCATTGAAACCAGCTGGTCATACTGACAGTGCTCAAACACCCTTGGACCTGTAATTTCATAAAGGACTTTTGTTGGTACAAACTAATACAGCTCTGCTGGCTCAAAATTTTGATTGAGTCTGAAGCCTTCAATTATTAAATAACTGTATTTTTACACATCGGGAAATTCAATTCTCAAGTACCCTTAAAAATTTAAAAGGAGTGAAGTCCACTGTGTTAATTTTAGATCAGCCCAAAGAACAGGGAATGTGTGATCTCTTCCAGTCCTAATTTCAGGGAACTAAAATTATTGCATCAAGAACATGTTCCTTCCTCCTCATACATGTTCTTTTATTCCCTCTTCTGTTGCCATTAGTACCAAAATTGCAAGCAATAGTGCTTTATTTAGTCGAGATTGTTTGGGGATTTTTTTAAAGTATAGCCTTGACCTATAGAGATAATCAGTCATGAAAGAACCAGATTAGTGGGAGAAAGAGGTTAGTCTGAGAGAAGGAGGTATGTATTTGTACTGGTTTGTGCTTACAAAAAACAGGATGAAAACGTGTAAATATATTTGGAAATCACAATTTAGTACTGTGCTACACTGAATTAAAACCTGTTGAATTCTTGTCCCCAGAAAGTGCTATTCACTTTATCCACTGAGCTGGCCTCTCAGGGCTGTTCAACAGAGTGTGCTGCATTACATTAGGGCTGATTTTTCTTTGTTTCTTTTCTGATCACTGGAATGAAGAGAAGAATGAGATTTTCTAACAGTATTTGACACAAATAAAATCCTCCCCTTATTACTGAGGCTGTAGCAGTGGACAGGGACCTGCCTGGGAGGGGTTATGGAGAGCACCTGATGGTGAGACAGGAGTAAACCCTCTCCAGGGTCTGTGCAGGGTCTCTGCACAGCTCTGGGTAGCTGTGTGGACTGGTGATGGAAGGAAAAAGGCAGTGGAAGGGCAGGGAGTGTCATGTTCCTGTGTTCAGGGTTTTGAAGTGATGCAGGTCCTTTTTTTACAGATGTGTGAGTCTTCTTGCAGTTTTGGAAGTATTTTAACACTTCCATGGAGTGTACTTTATGTATAATGTGAATTTGGCCTAGATACCTACCTGTTTGGTACTCCTCATATTTGCATCAGAAGTAGAGTTAAGGCTTCTCTTTCCATTTTTTTAGTGTTGGGAATGAGCTGAGAGAAGGCAGCCTACAGAGCATATAGCCCTGGGTGCCTTCCTCAGTGAAATATTGTCAGGCATTCATTGGCATAATACCAGCAAATTCAATTCAGTTTTGTTGATGTTTTCTTCTGCTGAGTAGCCAGGAACAGAAATACATAATTTCCCAGTGTGGAAAGAATGCTCACAGCCAAGGGGAAGTCTTTAAAACTGTGAGAGTGAGTGCTTGTGAGAGTGCCTGGGGAAGGGAGGAGATGTCTGCAGTATGTTGGTTGTGCTCTGTTTCTGCTTGGACAGCTACAGCCACCAGTTAGGAAGCAGAAGCAGTGACAGCTCAGGTGATCAGTCTGAAAAATGGCTTACAAACAGCATGGGTAGATGTTGTTTGACATATTAGTTGCAGTGAATTGTTTCTGCAAATCTTTGTATTGGTTGTTAGTGGAATAACTCTCAGTATCAAATTTATTAGCAATGTTTTGTGCTCGTGATGAATTTGTGGACAGAAAAATGAGCTCTGTTAGTTATGTAAATGGTGAATACTTCTGGCAGAGGCATTTTGTCAAACTGCCTCACCCTTTTCCAGGCATTAGTCAAAGCAGGATCTGTCCAGTGCCTGCAGGACTCCCTGTGGCAGTAGAGAACTGAAGCCTTCTCATTCTGTAGGCTGACAAGACACCTTGTTCCAGAGAAAGCTTGTGTCCTTAGTCAACCTAACATTTTTATAGTTGCTTTGTTAATCTTTATCATAATCTTCCAGGTTTATGTTCAGTTTCATTTTGAAATAATACTCTGTTTAGGTTGAGGTTAAAGAGGGGTCATTAAGCACTTAAAGTTTGTCGTGAATGTGTTTCTGATCAGTCATATTGAAACCATTCCAGGAAGTCACAGCATGCCTACTGCAGGAAGGGTGAGCATCCTTTAGTGCTAAAACTGGAACATCTTGTTTGTCTTTTTTATCCAGTTGCAGCCTGGTAGGCCCAGGATGGGGCAGTGTCTAGAAACATTGCCCTGGTGAAAACTCCAAGGAGCTGCCCTCTTTGTGCACTGTACCTTCATTTATGTGCTTTGTGTGTTCCCTTGCTGCTGTCACTAGCACTGCAGAATTCCCACTTCTGATTTGCCCCAGGAATTGTCAGGCTTTTGCTGCCTCCTGCCCTCGTGTGTGGCTGCTAAGAGCAGACTGGAGAGGGGTGGGTGGGGAGAGTTTGTGACTGGGCTCTGCATGGTGCCTTCCTGAGCCTGCCAGGCTGCCAGGGACAAAGCTCCAGGTGAAACAGAACACAATTCTCAAAATTTCAGCCCGTGCATACTGAGCTTTTAGTGGTGAGCTTTTCCTTGTTTAAATGAAGCAGAACCTTAACCAGAGCACGAGCTACATCTGTGCACAAGTGGAAATTAGGACTTTCTAAACAACACAGCATTACTCTACCAAAATACCCTGATGCTGGGCAAGAAGTTGCTATTTTCACCATAACTGGTGAACTTTAAGAATGTGGATGATTTTTTATGGATTTTCCTTTCTATTTCTCAACGACATCTAAAGCTGTCAGTGCATAACACAGCAATTCTTTCCAGCTATTCACACTGGATAAGTGGACAAATCTTGTTATGCACACTTAACTTGTCATGGTCTGTGATTAAGCCAGAAAGCACTTTTTACCTCTCTAAAACACTTGCTATCAAATGAGATTTAAAATGCAATCCATGTAAAGCAATTCATGTAGCCTAGGAGATTATCTTGGGAAATTCCATCTGATGCTGGAACCCTTTGGGCTTCACAACAGCAGCAGTACCAACAAGTTCATAGTAATAGCCCTGTCTACACAAAGCAACACAGAAATTGTGGTCTGAACAGAAGAAAAAAAAACCACTAGACCCAAGTAGCTATAAAGCTTTATTAATCCAGGAATGCTGCATATTTCTTGTAAAATGGCATTCTTAATTTCTTCTAGGCAATGTTTTCTCAAAGCCACATTTCAGGCAAGTAACACTTGCAAACAGATACAGCTGGTAGCATAATTTGCTTGTGCATTATAGTTCCCATTTCTTCTCAGAAGTTCTGTTTCTGTGCCCCAAAACACTAATGCTAACGGTTTAAAAATAGATTTTTGGACTGGAATACAAGTACTGTTAGGAAAAAGGATTTGTTTTGCCCCCTGAATTCTACAGCAGATATTAGTGGTGTGCTGTAACAAGTTCTTCACATAGTGAGTCTCCTAAAGAAATGGGCCTTGATTTTGAGTTGTGTGGTAGTATCTGCATACTCTGATACCAATCAAAAAGAACTGGCCCACTGTAAGTGTATCCTCTGGGTTTTAGTTTTATTTCCAGATCTGAGGTAGAATAAACAAGGGTCACAGTTCCTCAGCAGTCTGAATTTTTGAGTCTGTGAAAAGTTAACACAGCATGAAGAAAGAAGCTCTAAGAGCTAAAAATTATGTCCTAGTGAACTGTGCCTTCTTCCTCATTTCACCTACAGAATTACAGTCCTGGAATTCCATCATTCTCAAGAAATATTTAAAGAACTTTAGGATCTCCTTCTTTATAGTAGAGCTGTGAAGTCTAAATTGCTCTGGATCCAATGGGATTTATTACAGCGATTCTTGGAGAGCATTCTGTGATGTAGATAAAAGCTGGGACACTGCTCAGCTGAGAAAGCACCAACACTGTGTCAACATTTGAGCACAGAGATGTGACAAACCAATAGGTGAGGCAGCAATCTGTAACTAAGATTGCTAGAGTGCAGAGTCTCAATCCAGAGGGGAGGGAGCATTTGGAAAAAGAAAGGATCACCATCAGTTTCAACTGAGCAAGCGAAAAGAGACTTCATAAATATTGTATGAAAGAAGAAAATGAAGGGATGTGTGTAGTCTTCTTTAACAGAGGGATGGAATAAATTGATCTCAGGGAATTCAGGAGAGTTATAGTGCTAACAAATCTTGGTCCTTCTTTCAAAGAATAGTGGGAATATTATTTGGACAGCACGGTTTTGGGCACCAGGACTCCCCACAGGACCAAACCCCATATAGTGCCAGTTGCTCTTTTCCCATAGGCACATCAGCTGAGCACTCATTTTTCAACACACTGGTTCCCAGTCCTGACAAAGCAGGAGCTGTGTCAGTGCAGGAGTGCTAATCTGTCTGACAGCTCTCATGCAGGACAGTTGGCATCTCTGAATTTTGCATCAGCGTGACCTGGAATGGAATACCAAAAATGGGCAAATGTCTGACAGAATGGAATTAATTGAGACTGAGTTTGCAATCTGTTTTCTTTGGAAAAAAAGTAGTTTTTACCAGTGCAAATACTAAATAATTATTTTTTCAAAGAAATACATAAATAATGAACTTGCATATGGTAACACTGTAAAATTTTTTTCCAGTACAGGGATCAGTGTTAATACCAAAGCAGGTCACTCATCAGCCTCACAGAAATTGAGGAGATGCTTTCTTGCATCATGCAATTTCAGAAACAGGTTTACCATTTTGTTCTCTTTAAAATGAAAGTTCTCAGGTCCTCACAATAAGATTTGCAGACAACACTTTGTAAGGATGAAATGAAGTGAAAAAGTAATGAAGCATCTGTACCAAAAATAGTGGAGAAAAGGGTTCAGGCTTTTTTCCTTGCCTCAGTTACGTTTCTACACTCCTATTTTAAATGCAAAGCAATACATTTTCCATATTTCAGGCTGACATTATAATTTTTCTAATGTTTAAAATATACTGTTTTTACCGTAGGAAAAAAGAAATTAGGAAAAGGAATAATAATTATATGAGTGAACAATCACCCAAAGAAGAGTCAAAACTAGAGCAGGAGCCAGGACATGCATGTGGTCCTGGAGATGTGCCCTAAACATGGAAGTTGGATTGGAATCATGCACCAATGAAAAGAAGAATGCACAGCTAAAAGGACTCAGAAGCAAAATCTCATGGGGACAAACAGAAAGACCAAGACTAAACAGAATTAAAAGCCAATCAAACAAATGTAAACAACCCTAATGAGATCTTTGTGATATACTCAAAGAAGGAAAAAATACAAACCTAAGTATGTACTAAAAAAGGATGACACACTCTTTCTGTTTTCATTTAAGTCATTCCTACTTATATTGGGTATGTGTTTAATGAAAGTGGGATTAATGAGAAGATATAAGTCAAAGCAGGTCAGATATATGTAATAGTAAAGAATCCACAGGGGCAGGACCATGAAAGTCACCCCAAGGCATTTAAAAATGAGCCAATAGCTAATGAATTCCTAAAGGAATTATGGTATTCACTTATTTAAAGGGACCTTAGTAAATTTGCAGCTGGTCAGCTTTACTGTAATCCCCAGGAGTGTTAGGTACTAAATTATTGCCTAGGCAGTTGTTGTGTAGCTTCAGGATAGTGGAGCAGTAAAGTTAAATCCAGCCAAGGTAAATCTACAATTAGTTACATTAATTGATTGCATTACATTAATTTAATTAATTTACATTAATTTATCCTCCATTCCCCTTTTTTTTTCCCCCTTTGGTTATGCATCTTTATGTTCAAAAAAAAAAAAAAAGACAGGGGAAAAAAAAAGGCAGTGATAAATGGTCATTTTGGCCAAGGAGTAAAGTTACCAGAAGGACCCCATGAAAATATGTTGTGGGAATTAAGTCATTCCATGCATTTGTAGCTGAGCAAAAAATGAGGTTGAGGATTAAACCAAAGAAATTTACAATTGAAGAAAAAGGTCAGGGTAGTTCAACATAAGTCTGCATAGGGAGAGTTGCAAAATGATTATTCAATGCTGAATGTCTAGGTGATAAAATAGCAGGTGAAATCCACTGCTGATAAATGTAAAATAATGATACCAGGAAAAACAACTTCTAAGGCATATGACATGATAAGTTTTACCTTGGCTACTCCCATGCAGAAGGACCCTCTTTAAGGTCACTGAGTGTAGTTCACTGCAAATATCACCTGTGTGCTCAGTCACACTGAAAAGGCAAATAGACTCGTAAAAAATATTAGGGGGAAAATAGAAAACATCTTTATGCCATCTATAAATCCAGGCTTTCCCTGCACAGTGAACTCAACAGGCAGCTCTGGTCACTCGGTGGAAAATGGCAGAGGGAAAGCAAATACTGAGAAGGGCAGCAGAGATGCTGAGAGGTAGGAAATGTTTGTTTGGGCAGATCTGGTCAGGCCCACTATGAGGACTTGTAGAAAGAATACAGCTGGGACAGAGACACAGAAGGTGCATAGGACATCTCACTAATTCTCATGGTAGTCAGTGGTGCTGGGCACTGTTGCATACAGTCATAGCTCCTCTTTCCTTCAGCTGGAATTGAGTATGGATATAGACTCCGTGAAAGTACATTCCCTGGTCCATGAAATTTCACTCATTTAAGCATAAGTATATTTTGGTAGAGTTTTAAAGAAATATCTGTTATGGTACTATTGAAGGTATTTGCAAAAAGTGCTGTCTGCCTCATGGGAAATTAGATATTTTTAATAGTGCTCTGAGTGCTCCTCAGGCATGGCTCACATGAATCTCAATGTTTTGGTCAGTGTTATGATTCTGCAGTGTGAGCACATCAGTCCTTGAAAGAAGACTGACTCCAGGAAGAGGAAAGATTGACTAATTAGTGAGGTCTAGTCTGTAAAATATCTTTTATCTTTACCATTGAGTTCTGTGTTGTTTTGGGGTTTTTTTTCCTGATGTGATTTTTGTTTTCTTTTTTTTCTTTTTCTTACAATAAAGCTGTGATGTCATAGTTTTTGGTTTTAGGGACCGTTGTGATTAGAATTAGAATACGACTTATGTAGTATAAGTATAGATAAAATTGTTTCTCATGGGGGAAATAATAAGCTGAATTAGTATAGTGGTTCTTATGATCTAAATATATTTTACAAGGGTTAAGGGTAACTGTTCTGCACTTCTTGTGGTTCACAGATAAGTCTGCTGCAATGATGCTGCTAATAAAGTATTTTATGTGAGGGGCACAGCCCTGACATGCCAAACCTTCTGCCCTCCCCACTGATTCCCCTGCTTTCCTCACTGAATGTAGCCTGAGAGCTGCAAATCTCACAGAGCTGTGCATGAGCCTGTGCCAGTGCCTATTATACCATGCTGGAAAAGGGTCAGCCTTCACCATTATTGCAGAAAAGGCACTGCATGCTTCAATCTTCTCTGTCTCATGTTCCCCTGAAACAAAGTTTGTGCTAAAATTTTGTGAACTTAATTTAGACAGAACAACTCCATGCCCCACGCTTCAGCCCTTGAATAAGGATAAGAAATTGTGTTTATTTGTCAGGTTAAAAAGCAAGACATGAGAGTAATTTTTACATGTCACTGCTTGGACTAAAGGTTTTGGTAGAATCATTTGTCAGAGACTTACTTTTTTTTTATCAGTAAGGTCTGCATGCATACGCTGAAATCTCAATAATTGTAAGATCCACTGATAATTTGAGTTTGCAGCACCCAGTGGCAGAGTTAGGCAGTGAGTGCCCTGGGATTGAGCCATGTCTAAGGCAGGCAGCTGCAACAGAGAGGTGCTGGAATTAATCCTGAGAGGTTGTCCTTGTGCCTCACGTGTCGCAGGGGCCTCGGGTCACTGGAGACCTGGATGACAGATCTTAGAACAGGCATAACCCAATTCACAAAAGGCTATGTCCAGTGATGAAAAATTTGTCAGAAAAAAATTAGGCTTTGTCCCAGGCACAGCTTTTAGTCAGCTAAATCAGCAGTATGTGATTCTGTGGCACTTCATTTGTTTTAAACCCAAATTAACCTCTGTTACAGAGCCTCTGCTTAGTTTTCATAAATTAACAACAGGATATGACTTTTTGGAGCTGAGGTTATGTTAAAAAAAGTACACATGTGCAGAAAATAATAGCCAGCTAAATGGGAAGCTTGTTAATGCTTCTCTTGCAGTTATGTTCCTAATTGCTTATTTTAAAGACAAAGTGAAGCTACATGCTTTCTGTTACCTTTGGTTGAAGCAGCTGTATATTGCTGCCTATTTTAATATATTTTTCTCTCTCCTTTCCCTACTGCTTCTTCACCTCCAAAATGACCCACCCTACCCAGGCAAGCACTGCAAACACGGACAGCATTGTCCCCTCTCTGCAGTGACTGGGTGAAGTCAAAGCCAGGATCTTGCAGAGCTGGGAATATTTCTTTAGTACAGTTCCTTCCCAGGGCTGTGTGCTGTTTGCTCTAAGCCATCTGGGCAAAGGAAGTTCTGCAGCTCACAAGGAGTTCCAAAACTTATAGCTGTGACCTGCACAGGAGTGGGCTGAGGGCATGGCTCAGCTGAGACACTGTAGAGAATAGTGTTGTGCTCTTCTGTCACCTGTCTCTGTGAGATAGTGTGGTGGCTCCTTGCTGTAAGTTAGTCCAAGTGCTGACTTCAATTTTGAGATTATTTTTCCTGTTATGACCAATTCTTGTCATCCTTCTGCACACAGAGCTATTCCTGCCCCTCCCAGCAGTAAGCTCAGTACACAGGCTGCTCCTAGAATGGTCCATCTGTTATTTGTCCCATGGATGTCAAAAGAAAGAGTCTGGGTGTATAACTGGACAAGTACAAGTCTTGTACAGCACCTGTTTGGAGTAAACTGAGGGAGATTCTGGCAATACATGTTAAAGAGTTTTCCTGTGACCTTGTGAAGCAAGTAGGGGAAAATGCATTTGGAAGTTAGAAACAGACTAGGACAGAACAGAATATAAATAGATTTATGGCAGTGTCAGTGGGTGAAGATGGAAGACAAAGTGCTGTTACAATTGCTGTTCTCAAAATGAAAGCTGTAAGGCAGAGTGAGTCCTGTGCTGGCCATCTCAGCACAGTAAAGCTGCCAGGACACAGTTCCTGGCAGCACCAGCTAGTAATCTGAAACCCAGAAGCATTGGAAAAGATAATTTACCCATCCTTGTGTGTACTTCAGAGCTGGTTAAGCATGCAGGTGCCTAAATTAATCCATATGATGATATTAAGACTTAATGAATCCAACTGTTCCTATTTAATCTGTTATAATGGAAGTTTCTTAATATGCTCATATTGCAACTGGTTTCCAGCTCTGTCTCATGAATCTTTGGCTCCACAGCAAAACACAAACTAGTTTACAGCACAGCAGTCACTCCTGAGCTATGCCTTGCAGTCACGTCGTGAGCGTGCAGAACTCCATCAGCTCAGCAGTTCCAGGGAAGGATTGTAGTGATATCAGACAGGATCATTGCCACTGAGTAACAGTCTTAATGCAAAAAGCCCCAAACCTTTGGTTTCATTTCATTATGACATCTTTGAAGACTGAGCTCTATGTCTGTCTGTCTGTCTTCTATGGTCATTTCCGTAAGGGGAGGAAATCCTGGGTCTGCTGTGGACCACTGGAATTTACCAGCATATGCATTTTAGGTAAATATTTGAGAAGCAGCTCTTCAGCTTGTGTGAAATGTCAGAGTATTAAAGGCAGCTTCCCTTATCTGCATGTCCCTCAAGACTCTCTTCAATCTCTAGCTGTGAGAGAAAGAAAAAAAAGTTGGGAGGAAGGGAAATGTGCTCAGGCTGTGATTGCTTCCCACCTTTGTGAGGGACTTGTATGTGCCACTAGTGATGGGGTAGCAAATGCATTTGGATTTTACTGTGTATTATGCTCCCTTTGCACTGAAGTAGATAACAGGAGTGGTAGAGAGCCAGGATGTTGCTACTGTTCATGCAATATTTTTGAACTCTGCTCTTAGCTGGAGCCACAGGACACTCTTATTTCCCACTTGATGAGCCTGGTCAGTGGGATTATGCAGAAGCTCATAGGCCCAGCTCTGGAAACTCAGGAGAGAGATGCTCAGGGACAGCAAAGGGTGCAGGGTACAGTGGAGATCTTTTCACAGGAGGCAGATTTTAGCCAGAACACTCTAGGGAAAGGTAGCAATGAGTGTATGTTTGTCCATTTGGTTGAATGAGAAATGAGAGGAAGGATGGAGACAAGGCACGTGTCTCCATGCCCTTTTGACTAAGATTTCTTTAATGACTCAAGTCTCATCTTTGCTGTACTGACAGAATGGGATTAAAAGGAAGGTGTGTGGAAAGAGGAGGGAGGCATACTGGAGTGGATTTTAAGCAAGCTGACTTCGAAGTTTGGAACAGCAAGCACCTATAAGTACACACACATTAAAGCCTTTAATTTATTATATTGATAGGTTGCATTTTTTCTGCTGAGTTTTGCTACTGAAGTAAGAAGTTGCACTTGAGTCATTTCATAGCATGTCAGTAATAGCAAATAATGTAATATGAATCTTAATGTCATGTGTGTTATTGAAGGCTTCAGAGCAGCAGTGAAAAATTAAACACAAAACCACATCCAAAGGTCATTCAGTCATACCAAAGCTCCCCTGTAGAAAGCAAATGGCACAGCTGGTGAAGAGATGGTGCAAGGCTGTGCCAGTTTAGTACCTTTCTCTGAACACTGGGGCTGTGCAGGATAAGCAACAGCTTGTGAACCTGCATTCAGTGTGCCCTGCTCAGAGCCCTGGAGGGAAATAGAATGGTAACAATTCACTCCCAGCAGAAACTGAGGGAATAAGGCTGCTGGCTCCCTGCCAGCAGCTGCTGGGTGTGATTGGGATCATTTCATGAGATTTTCATGGTGTTGGTACAACTGAACCAGCGGGGGCTGAGATTTATAGGATTTGTTGCCCATTACTCACTGAAGGAGAATTGGAATCAGAACAAGTCAGGTGCTCCTGAAGAAATGTGGGACTCCACTCACAGAGCTGAAGTGAGATAAAAACCACAGGAGCCCAGCACTCTTCAGTGGGATGCCCAATCTGAAAGTGTAAGATTAGATCATTAGATTCAGACGTGGTTTATGGTCTAATAAAAACACTAATGTGCTTTGGTGCAGCAGGAGCGAAAGGCGTGGGACAGACCCTACGTCTCGTGTGGAGCAGCACGTGAAAGATGGGCTGAATTGCACAGTGTAGCAGATGAGCTGGTCACAGAGGCAGCCAGGAGCTGTGGACTTTGCAAAGTGCAGCTGAAAGGGCCACGAAGATTTCCCTGCATGGAAGAGAGGAGATGCAGTGTGCTCGGCTAGTTAGTGACTGAATATTCAGTGTGTTTTTGTTCCTAATCATTCATTTGCTTCATGTCAATATCAGCTCTTTCAGCTGCTGTAAAAATATTTTTAACTGGAGAGCTGATCACCAGTGAGGTGGTATCTGTGTTTCTGATATTATAAACTGCTAGTATTAATAATCTTTGGCTGTTTTAACTTCCTTTATATCATAACATAGGCTGGGGAGGGGCATTATTCTATAACAAAATAATTCCAGTAAACTGTTTTAAGTACTCTAAAAGAATTCATTTAATTACTTTTTTTTGATGGAGATTGAGATATCATTAAATGAACATAATTAAATAGTTATTTCCAGGACCAAATTCAGGTCTGTTTGGCAGTGAATGAAAATGAATATGGTTGTCTTGATCCAGTTTTCTTTTGTAGCTGTCCAAGCACTGTCTCTTCCTGGCTATATATTCCAAGGGAAGTATTCAGAGGATATTCAGAGTAGAAGATGCATTCCAAGGGCACTTGAACAATGCTTCCCTCTCTCCTCATACTGACTGCAATCATGTGAAGTGCTGAGAGACTGCTGAAGTTGAACTGGAGTCAAAGGAAGTAAGTATGCTTGGATGGTTAACATGTTTACTGTGTTCATTAATGACAGATAAGCCAATCAAGAATGAAAAATCCTTCTCTGTATTATTTCCCTCTAGGAAAGAAAAGGGAAATAAAGTGCTAAGTTTATATGGAGAAGTTATAAGTAGAAAGTGCAGAAAATTAATTACAAAGGATTTTATTTTACTCTAAGCTTTTTCCTTATTAGTGTCTAAAAATTCTGTGAATACAAAGGGGTTTTATTGTTTTCAAAACATTTGTACAAAATGTTTTGACAACGTTTTTCGTTCTTACTTGCTATACAGTTTATAAACACTTTAAAGCTTTCTTTTTTATCATCAGTGTGAAGGCTGATTTTCTTTTCCTGGAAGGTAAGAGGAGAACATCTTCCATCAAAGGCACAGTCTATCTGCTATAAGGCAGAGAAATAAAATATCTGCAAGCTATCTCAGTTGCCAATAATCATTCAGAAAGACAGGACTCATAATTTAAGGCCAAGGGTTAATATTTGGAGAAAGTTCAGTGGAGTAAAATAATAAACACCTGATTGGAATTACTGCATGAACATTCAGTAGCAGAATTTTCCATCGCAGAGTCAATGCATTAGTTTTTTGTAATGTGCCTAGAACATTTATGTTGCATCTTTGTAAATGAGCTGGGTCTTAAGTCTCCTGTGAAAGTTATGGTACTTACCTCCTTACAGGGAGATTCCTAAAATCTTATTAACTAGGCTATGCAAACCTTTTCTTTTAGTGCAAATCAATCCCATACAAGGGAAGATGACCAAGAATTCTGTCCAGTGTGCTCTGTGATTGAATAGATGAGATGTGGTTCAGGGAATCATGAGCTTTAATTTGATTTTACTTCTGTGATATGACAAGCAACTTGGCAAGTCTGTTGATTTTGGGTTTTTTACCTCACTATAAAAGTAGGATTGATGCTCCTGTTGTTGTCTGCATCCTAGGGAAACATCTCAGTTTGTATCTGTGGAAGGTTTGGACCACAGGCACATATTTTTTAGGACTCATCCCTGAGGTCAGCTCAATGTATTTGGGCCAGTTGTATGCAGGCAGAATTTCCTTTGAGGACAATTTTATGTATAACTTTTCCCTTTGCATAATGCTAGTTTAATTTATGGTGTTTGCCTCTATCCTTGCCCACTTTGCTAGTATTTTCCCAGCAGACAAGCACTAGAACAGGACTCTGAAACCGTGGCCTAGCTTTAAGAGCTGGTGTTTGGCTCTACTTACTGTTCAAAACAGCATGTCAAGTCAAAGTCAAAGGGAGAGTCTTCTGGTCTAAAACACGGGGAGAGCTCTGAGTCTGCCAGGGAGGGTGTCTGGTGGGGACAGTGTGATCCTGGTGTCCTTCTGACAGCGTGATGTTATCCTGCCTGACACTATCCCATTAGGTACATGATGTGAAATGGCATCGTGTTGCATGTGATAAAACCATGTTGCAGTAGAAGCTAGAGCAGTAATGACAAAGCCAAACAGGCTAACAATAACTTCCTTGAAAGCCAACAAATAAAATAACAGTTTTCTAATCTAACTATGGATCTTTCCATTCAGCTGAAGTTAATATAATTTCATGCAGGCTTAGCTTTTTACCATTACATGTACCTTCACACCCACACACAGTTTATTTCTGGTTCTGCTTATGAATTCTTAATGTTTAAGGTTTAATAGGAAATGCACTGGCTGAGTCAATTAGTGCTGAAGCTACTACTACTTGTTTTAGCCCAACTGTAGCTGTTATAAAAGAAAATGTCATAACCTTCACAGCTGTCTCCTGTATCTGTCATGAATAAAACAGGATTGCAAGTTCATCTGGTTTTCCTTTGTCTTAGCAAAAGACACTTGAGTTTGATATTGCTTCTCAGAAAAAATCAGAATTATTTTGCTATCCAGCCCCTCTCCAGGCTCTTGCAGCCATCAGCATGTCCAGACCCTGCCTTGGTCCACCACGAGCAGAGAGGTTCTGAGTTGGACTCGTACGAAATTATCACTGACATTTGGGGAAGAGGAAGGTTGGCCTGTGCTTTTGGACAGCATGTGAATGTCCCAAGGATTTTCCTGTATGTAATCTGCAACATTCTACCTATTTGAAGCTTTCAGAATGAACTCCTTAGGAACTGATCCATTATCCATTAATTGCCCAAGCAGAGTGCTCTTTTTTTTTACAGTGTGTATGTCTTACTGAATTGTCTCTCGGTTTATCATTTGCAGGTGTCATGTAATTAAAGTTTAGTCTAGCCTAAGGATTTTTTAATGGTACTTTTCCCATTCAAACCATCTCAGGGTACTTCATTGGATTGGAGAATGATTATATAGGCAATTAACTCGGTCATTATGCTCTCAGCAATAGTTCACACACAGCTTTTTACATTACGACCTGAATTTTATAGATGAAACTAATGTTAGTCTAGACATCAGGGTCATTCACTCCTCTCTTCAAAGAAGCCCTGTGGGACATTTAAACTTCTGCTTAGAGGCCAACAGAGGGTCTGGCTTTATGATTGCTATTAACAGAGAGCAGCAGCTGGACTTGCCTAGACACTAAATGCTGCAGTGTCAACAGCTGTTTGTAAGAACATGTCCTGATCCCCTCCAAAGCCCATGATCTGCTCCCCCAAAAGGAAGAAAGTCAATCAGTAAGCAGGACTGCGATGATTGTGTCTCAGTTTGTAATTGCTTGGGATTGTGCTGTTGGCTCTCTTGGACAGTGTTATAGCTCCAGATGTCCTGAAAGTCCTTTGCTGTTCTTTGATGATGAGTATTCATCTGTGATACTGTGATTTTTAGGCCCAGAATTTTGGCCAATAAATTATGCCCATCAGTTACACATGGTAGATAATGAAGCATTCCCATAAAAACCCTTCTATGAGAGGCTCTTGAGTTATATGTGAGGAGCTTGTTTGTGTGATTGACTTTCTGTTTCAAGAATGGCATAACCATGAAAGGTCCTTTTCAGTCTTAGAGTCCAGAGTAAGGACTCCAATGTGCCAGATCCTGCTTGCTCTGAGAGTAGGATGCTGATGTCCTGATTGACAGATCATGCAACTTACTGTAAGAACAGAACTGCTCTGTGGCCACGTGGGCTTAAGGTATTTTATTTGGGGTAAGGTACAGGCTAATGAGGTCTATACACTTGGGTGACCCTCACTGAGGGTAGGGAACACCATCAGTAGGACATCAGACCCAGCCACAATTAATTAAACTCTTCCACCTGTTAGAGATGTCCTTTGCTCCTCTTCACCATGACAGTGAACCAAGAACCAGGAGAGGGACAAAACAAATATTTTCTGTAGAGAAGGACACTCCTGGAAGGAATGTAGGTTTCTGCTTATTGATGAGGATGAGAAAAGAAATTAATTGTGAAATGTGTTTCAAGAGCAAACAGCTCTGGAGCAGGAAAAAAGTCAAAACCAAAAAGAGAGGGTGTCTGTCCAAGAAGGGGTAGGCTCCAGTTTCCTGGAAGCAAGTAGAGATGAAGAGAGAACAAACTGAACATCTTCTCAGCAGTGGAGAATTTCCTTTGTTGTTTTAGGGAAGAGATGTAAAAGTCATTGTAGCTGTGCAAGTTAGAAGGGAATTTACAGCTGTTGTAAACACCCACTGGGCCTAGCTAAGATGATTTTCTACTGCATGTCTATAAACAGCGTGAAGATTTGATAGTATTTCTGGCTGTGGCTTTGCAGCAGCAGGAGCCACAGGACAAAATATATCTGCTGTGATTTGTGACTTGTCAAAAAAGCATTGATTTCCCTGCAGTTCATATACAATTTCATGGCATTTATTCACACTTTGTGCTTTGTGGCGCTTCCTCTGTTTTGTGCCTTTTGTGCCCTCAGATGTTCATAGGGAATATTTTTTTTGTGTTCCCATGTAAATGAACCAGTTCTTCAAAACATAGCTCATTGACACAGTCCCTTCCAAGCAGAGTCCAAACTGGGTTTGTCAGTTGGAAGGTGATTGCTTGGATGGTCTCTGTGATCTGGCTATAAATTGGAAATGCCTGATGAAAATCAGTATAGTTTAGAAGAGCTGGCACATAAGAAGTGTTTTCATAAGAGAAGATTTTTTGACAGCAGCATTAGGCTGTGAGATTTCTCTGAATGTGTGGATCTGGTGCTTGTCTGAGAATTACCAGTGTGACAGCTCTTGGTAAAAGTTTTGTGTGTCACCAGGTGCACTAACACACGAATAGATCATTATTTAAACCTCAACAAGCCCTCAAAAGGGGAAAAAACAACCCACAACCCTCTGGTTTGCAGTTGATATTCTCACAGATCAAAGTGGATTTGTTTTCAAATACTGTCTGAAGACTGGATGCAGCTATCCATGTCCAGCTAGCACCAGCTCATTTTAGTGTGGATTTTTTAAAATATTTTTTTCAGGCATTTTCTTATGTTAAAATATTCTGTTCAGGACTTCTATTGCCTCATGATTTTTGAAGTGATGTTATCCCCATGCTTGTTTTTAATAGCCATTTGGCACCTGACAGCACATGTTTTCTTATATATTATCTCCCATTCTGTATGCACTATGGTTTGTTTATTTTGTTGCTATTTATAGGAGGGTCTCCCACAAGGCTGTGGGCACTAGTAATGATTTTTAGAGAACAGAAATATCCTTGGAGAAATTTCATAAAAGGAAAATATCACAGATGATAAACAAATGCAAAGAGAGAGTATATATTATAAACTGGCTTTTCATGCCCACATCACTCAGAGGAATCTGTCAGTCCAAGCTAAACTACTATGGGTCTGTCTCAAGTAATATATGCTTTATCCTCCAAATATGATTATTTCCCCTGCCAAAAGAAAATGCCAGTAGACCTACATTTCTTAGGAAATCTAAGTAGTTTTAATACAGAAAACATGGAAATTTCTGTAATTTACATGCAACCATCATTGTTTTAAGTGCTTTCCATAAAGGACCTCATAATCTATAATGCTTTAAAAGATAATAGAGGAGGAATTTATATGTTTGCTGGGAAGAGATGAAGCCAGTCATAAAAACTCCTTTCTAAAATGTTGTAGATAATGTATATGAGGAATAGTTATAATCATTGATCAAAAATATTACATTAAAATGCTGTTGTGATTCCGGCATAATATTAACAGTTCTGTGCATAGCCTGTCCTAAAGCAGTATTTGAATTCAAGGCCATTCCCCCACCTGGCCCCAGATGACAGAAGTCAGCCCTCTTCAGTTACACTGGCAGTAAGTGCTGGAAGGTTCAGCAAAGCAAATGCCCCTTTCATAGAGGCTCAGCTTTCAAAACTTTTGTCATGTACCTGTCCATAAAGAGAACAAGCAGGCAAAGTGCTTCTTCAAGGAGCTCTTGCTCCTTCCTGACTTTCTCCTGTGGCTGATTCATAGCGACCCCACAGCCAGAAGTGCTGGGGAATGCTTTTATACTCAGAACTAGATTTTTATTTTTTGTGCTGCCTTCTCAGAACACAGGCATCCCCTATGCAGCTCTTTAATTCTTAATCTGCAGAGCTTGTATTTGTGTGAACAGACAATGTGTGTGTGGTGCAAATGAAAGAGGGCTGAACAGACATCTGCTTGACTTTTAATAATTGCTTACATTTCCAAATATGTTAGCTCTAAAATATCCAATCTGTACCCAAATCTCAAACTAGGCATTCAGAAACCTAATTATGGAGTAAAGCAAAACATTTAGATTAGGAACAGATGCCTCATGCTAGGCACCTAATTTTGAGTGTGCTTCTTTTCTTCCTTTAAGAGGGCAACTGAGCTGTGTGAGTCATTGTAGTCTTCAGGTGTTGGGGCATTATCTCTGCACACAGCCTTCTTTCTTTCCAAGCCAAATGCTAATGGCAACTAGCTAGTAACACTGGGCCAATCTGTGTTTAAGGTAGGTCTCTTCCATCATAAAGCTCTAGGCCTACAGTTCCACAGGATGAAATATTTCATCTGGAATAAATGGAACTTTGTCCAAATGAATTCATGAGTGTGATATATAACAGCTTCCTCAGCTCTTCAGCACTTTTCTGTCCTGTCCTGTCAGTATTCAGATAGAGACACAAAATTATTTTAGCTGCAGGTTGCATCTCCATTCAGCTGTACACATTAGACAGTTGTTTTTTCAAGTTATCACTGTGAATTTGCCCAGGCTTTTATGTAAGCATGAAAATGTGGACTGGTGCTTGTAAACAGTTTCAGTACTTTAGGTACCTTGTGTTTATGCTGAGGTAAAGCATGAGTAATAATCTGTCTCTTGCCTAGATAAGGAAGTGGGGTTTTTTAATTCCAAACATGGGAGCCAGCATGAAGCAAACCACAACTTTTGTAATTAGATCAAATTTTTCTGTTTCATTGGTGCTGACTGAGATCAAATGCCATGATATTGGTGGAAACTCTTTTGGTATAAGATACACATAGTTTTCATTTCCAGTATCTGTTAGAAAACTGATCAAAGCTTAGTAGAAATTGTGATTGGGCATGAATCTGTGGATATAGATATATGTATTGGGCCGACTACCAAATGCAGTTAATGATCACCTCCAGCAAGTTCCTCATACAGAGGAACACCTAATGGGGGGCAAGTGATCAGCATATTTATGTTGTTTCTGACTTTTATCATGTGCATTCCAATAATAAATATTTTTCTTTTTTTTCCACCTGAAAAACAATTTTAACTACAAAAGAAACAGGATTTTCCTGACCATGGACTAGCGGTCAGTCCTGAAGGCACTTTACAGTATTGCATGCACTCACATTTTTACTAAACAGAGTCATAACAGCCTAAAACCTGCAGCTTTTCTAGAACTGGGAATGAGATTAAATCCTGTTAATTAAAACAAAAATCTGAGATAACAGACAATTTAGAAGTTATTTTTGTATGTTTTGTTATGCCGTTTGCATGCTCAGTGTATGCTCCCAATAGTAGCAGTCAATAGGGAGGAGCAAATGTTCTGCTGATAGAAACTGATGAAGCTCTGTTGAAGTCAGTCCAAGTCTGTCCATTTGCAGGAGTGTTTCCCTTCTTTGGACTCACTAAAGGAGATTTTTCCATTTTGTGTGTATTATCAGAATGTTGGAAAACCACTAAAGAAGATGAACAGATTTGATTCAAAGCAGTAAAGAATGAGGGGTGTTAAAAAACAAATATTTGCTCTTGTCTGTAAAGCAAGGAGGACTCAAAATATTCCTGGATTTTCTTTCTCTCCCAATCTTGTTAGAAAATTCTGGTGCATTTTTATGGCAACAGAACTCTGATGTTGCCAATGCTGCAGAGCCTAGTGATGAATAGTCCCTGTCATTTTACCTAGCAGTTTTTTCAGCAATATTTAGCTAAGTCTTGTAGAAATAACTTTAAAGGATTATTTGGGGTTCAAGGTGACATTCTGCTTTGATGGTGTCTTTTCCCTGCTTGGAGTTAGTTTAACTGGTTGGGAGTGTTAGGGGCAAGGTGCAAAAGCTAATTCACCCTGCTCTCTGCCTCTCCTCATCAGAGGGAGCACTGACTTCCTGGAGCTTTCTCTTTCCCTTTTTTCCTGGATTCACCACTTTGAGTGAACTTCAAACATTTGATTTCGCATGTCTCCATCACAGCAGGGCTTAGGAGCTTTGCCTTGCTGTGTACTTGAACATCATGTGGGAAGGGGCAGCACCTATGCATGTTTATGGTGTTTGTGCTGCACACAGGTCACACGTTCTGGAGAGCCATGGCTGGATGTGGCTGTTTCTAAGGAGCTTTTCCACATTACTCCTCAGTTTCTTTATCTTCTCTCTCCTTTCTCTACAAGCTCCTTTTCAAGCAATTTGCAGAGAGCCTGAACAGCAGCACTGGCTTATTAGACTCTGCTTATTCTGCATCAGAGGCTTCAAATTTGGCTGTGGGCTCTAGCCAAACTGGCACAGAGTTCATATTCTCTTTCAAAATCTGCTAGGTGTCTTGGTGGAAACACAGTGCTATCAGTAGTAAAACATATTCTCCCAGCATGCAGGGCTTATTCTCTGTATTGATTTTTCTTCCCCCCAGTTTGGAAGTCTTCAAATCAAAAGAAGAACAAGATTCTACTTTTGTACTTCATTGCTTCTACTATCCTCCTCTTGCCACATATAATATCCTCCCTTATAATAAAATTAACTTTAATAGTACAGTTCAATTTATAAAGATACTTTCCAGCAAGCTGGGTGTCTATTATCACACAGAAAAATAAAATGAAAATAAAGGAAACTCTCTCCAGTTCAGCTGGGATTTATGTATCATCCACATTGTTTGTTTAGTGATGGATCTTTGACTAATTGAAATCTCTGTCACAATGAAGAGCTTTCTTTAGCCTGGGCTATATTAGAGAGCCCAGGAAGCCTGAGGCAGGGTCAAATGTAAACACAATAGATGGAGGGCTAACAGAAACCCTTGCTTCTTTATCCAAAATGCTTAGACAATTTTTATTCTCTTCTTGATAAGCATTGTGATTATTTTTGTGAAATTGAAGTTGTTTCTGTGTAGGGAGAGAAAAAGGTTGGTGGAGCAAATAATCTTCCCTTGCAAATCCTCTATGGTGGCTGTATGCAAACCTCTTTTCCTAATGCTTTCTGAGAAATTCCTGGTGTTTTCAAAGTAATTTTTAAAGCTCTTACTTTGAGTTCCTCCACACTGAGTGAGAGGACCTGGTACCCAGAGAAAAGCATGTTCTCCTTCCTACTGCTCTTACTTGGAATCTGATGTAGGTTCCTCTTGTCAATGGTGGACCTAAACCTAATCTCTGCATCTCTTGGAGCCTTAAAAGCCTTTCATACTTCCTCAATTTTCTTATATTCAGTGATTGATGGCTGAAAACTGATTAATTCTTGTGAAACTCTTGTTTACATGGAAGGTTTCACAAGCACAATTTTTATGAAGGACTTACTAAATGATTAAAAGGCTCTTTAAAAAATGATTAGTCAAATGTCATAGGTTTGTCCAATGCATCAATACCCTGATTCTCATCAGGAGTCTTGCTTTCAATGTTCTATGTGCACCTGGAGGAATCAGACTCTCCTCTTGGGTGGAGCACCATGCTCAGAGGAGCTCAGGTGCATAAGGCAGATGTCTAGAGCTTTGTAGATGACTCAGGCCTCTCCACTTCTGGCCTGTTTTCAAGCAAAACCTTTCTGTCATCCTAACTGAAAAAACAAGGATTTGACTCTTATGTTGCATGGTAAGCTGAATTCCTGGCTCAATATTTTCATGGTATTGAAGCTGGACAGCTTAACACATCCAAACAGAATAATTTGGAAATTGTATGTAGCAGTTTGCTTGTGTATTTTCATTCTATTTTGAAACTCAAACAGATTTCAAAATGTTAGAATTTTCTGGGGAGTTGAAGGTCTGAATTTTGATTAGTTGTGATGCAGAGAGCATCTGTGGCTCGGTGTGCTCTGCGGGTGCTGCTGGATTATCCCTGTAACTCTGTACCCCAGTTGTAGCATTGATAGCTCTGCTCAGTGCTCAGGCAGCTTCTGTCTTGCAAGTGCAGCCAGGCTGCTTTCAGCTGAAGTCATCACATACAGAAGCTCATCATCATTTTTAATAAAGAGAATGGAAGTTTGACAAGTTAAAAAATGATTCATTTGCAGTTTCCCTCAAAAGCCTCCCAGTATCAGCAAAGGAGATAGGAAAGAAAAGAGTTTACTCATTTTAATGGGAGTACAGATTCTCCTGATCATCTAGGGTTAAATTTGCAAAAGGAAACTTAAATTATGAATTTTTCTTTTATTTCTTCCAGAGAAAAAGCATAATGCAGTAGTCTGTGTCGCTGTCTGATTAGGAATGGCAAATAATGCAGCAACACACACAAGTTCTTCAAAGCAGCAAGAAGCAATTTATTGAAAAGCCATCACACTTATACAAGATAGATCGTGCAAAACAAAATAGAAAAGGCTCATTGGCCCAAGAAGGCAACACCTCTTTGAAAACATGCCTTCTGCAAAACATCATGAGACACTCACATGGCTCTGTGATCAACAACAGGTGTTCATTTATGTTATTCATTCTTCCCTCTCTTGTTTGTCTTTGAGAAATGTCCCCAGCCTTTCTGGGAAAGATCCGAGCTGGAGCTGAGAAAGCCAACAGCCTGGGAAAAATCCTAGTTGGATTTTTCCACGAGCCTGCAACAGTGTCCACAAGTCTGTGCTCTATTCTGTGCATGAAAAATCAGCAAATGGGCAGTAAACAATTAAAAAATGTTGATCTATGGACTGATGCCTTGTCCCTCATGCTCTAGTGTGCTTTTTGTTCCTTGAGGTGAGCAGGCTCATGACACAGGTACTGTGGGCCAGGACATGGAGAGGTGTGGTAATGGTCTGTTCAAATGGAAAACAAACACCTTTGGAAGTGGGTGTGTCTTTTATCCCCTGTCCTGACGTGCTGGGTTGCACACTGTAGCATCTCTCATGTATGCTCCAGGGTTGCACTGTGGGGTGTAATCTGCTGCTTTTCTCAGAATCACTTCTGTTTAGCTGGAAAACTGCAATGGTCACCACGGGGCTGCTGGGCTGCTGCCATCCATCCTTTCCTCCTTGCTGTGTCAGACATTGGCCAGAGAGATGATCATTTAGTGCAAAAGGTGGGCATCCCCTACCTTGGCCTCTCGAGGGCTCTGCTCGTGTTTCTGGTGCTAAATGTTGATCCAAAGACAGCAGGACTCACCTGGCTGCTTGTTCCTTTGTGCTGGACAGAGGGAAGGGCACTGGAGTCAGACGGGAGACCTTCTGTCTCATTCCTGAGGATCCCAGAAATAAGTCACACACTCCTTTTGGGACGAGAGGAGATTCACAAGATTGAAGTCATAAAAAAAAGAGAAGCTATGTTTTGGTAACTAGGGTTTCCAAATTTGAGTTTGGCTTGTTTTAGCTTAGTTTGGTAACTATGTGTCACCGTTCTGGGGCTGAGATGAACTCAGTAAGCAGCCCCTGCTAGCAGGGACCTGCAAGACTGAATAAACCAGCTCATTTAAAAGCTCTGCACTGTTCTGTAAATCAAAAACACGCTCAGCTGCCTGTTTGTTCTGGATCCTGACTGGCTTGCTTATAATACCAGAATCATAAGCCTGTTTTGTTTTAATTCTGCAGAGGGTGGAAAAAGAGAGACAACAGGAGGAGGCAGGAACTGTTTGTTATTTATGACCATATGTCATTGTACTAGCTATGCAGAAACCAGAACAGTGACTTTAGAAGGAAACTCACTGAAAAGATTTGAAAAGGATTTAATTAATTCCTCCCTCCCTCTGTTTTATCTCTGTCTGGAAAGAGCTAGCCTGTGTGGCTTTTATATGACTCTGTGCAGGATCAGGTGCCAAGCTGTGGTAATTAAAATTGGGAGTGAGGAGGCTGTGGTAAGACAAAAAGCCATTTTTCTTGGCACGCATTTCTGTTACAGTATTATAAAAATAATTTGCTCATAATTTTTTCCAATTTTTCAAAGCTTCAAAATCCTCTTCAAACCACATCCTCACAACGGGAGGGAAAAAAAAAGAAGGTAAAGTTTCACACATTAATTATCTTCTTCTAACTTGCACATAATTTCAGAGTCTCTTCTCATTATAGCCAGTTTTAAGATGATGTGGCTTCAATGAGGTGTAAATCTGGAGATTCAGGAGGGGAAGTGCTGCTACTATGAGGTGTTCCTATCTGCAGCTGCCACACCCCTGCTGTGCAAGGTGCTCGAAGAAAACTGTCCCTGAAAAGGTGATAAACCCAATTAATGGTGTTCCATAATCAATAGGAAGTAAGTAGGGAGAATTTATGTCACTGTATGTAAAGAATTTGAAAGAAACAAAGATTTGTTCCTGAAGAGAAATTCAGGCTGAAATGATACAGAGTAAATCAAACAATTGCAGAAGCACTTATCAGCACTCCACAATGTCTCTTGAAACAGCTGTAATATGCTTCATTTTTGATACTATTTGTGGACAGTCTAAACAATAGTCACCATCATTGATCTTGAAGGGAGAAGGGAAAAGATCCTATATTAAAAAAGCATTAATAGTATATGAATATATCCTTTATACTATATCCCAGCATAGCCAGCTTTGCTATGTTTTATCTGTGGGAACCACTCCAAAGTCTGAGTGTCAGTCTGACTAAAAGCTCTTTGCTATACAATGTAGCTAAAGAAAGCCAGATCAAGCTATTCTGTGAAGAATTTCTTATTCCAGTAAGTAAAAGTCTGCTGAGTATGTGAAAGGGTAGAAACAGCAGTTTGGTCTCCCAGGCTACTAATTTCCAGTCCACCATATGGGGATTTTAATGTAATAGCATTATAGGTAAGCAGGGGATTTGTCCTCCACATGTAGGGTGGCTGCTGTTTACACAGTTTATGCAAAACTCCACATTTATTTAAAGGAAGAATATCCTGGTTACCTAGAGATGGTAAGTCCAGACATTTCTGAGGTGAAAGCATCAGCAGAAGTAGCTTAATTACTCCTGAGTATTTTTGTCAAATTCTGCACCCTTTCCTTAAAAAATAGTTTACAAGAAGGGTTCTTCAGATGCTAAATAGATTGTAATATTTCAATTCAGATTCATATGAAAGCTTTGACACCACAATGAGTTATTCAGAAAGCACAATCAAGTCATGTTTACAGTGCTTTTATTGGCATTCTGGTGTGAGTTACAAGGTGCTTGACAGCTTTTCTCTCCTCCAAGTTGTCCTTTTTCCTGTTTAATAAACACTGATTTGTGTCTTCAGCCAGCAGAGCTTAGTGTGCTGTCACAGCTACTGTGACAGCACCATTTTGCTTTATCTAGATGAGAAAGTGTCCTTTGCAAGGAGTCCTGGGAATGCTCAGGAAGACAGATGGGACACAATGGGTGCAGAGGTGGAGGGCAGAACTCCTGTGGGCTCAGCCCCTTGCTGGTGGATTCCCTCCCTTGTGAAGGGCAAGAGCTGCAATTCAATGTATTAATTATATGAGTGGCTTTTCAGGATTAAAGTAGTTATTTAGCCATGTAGCAGGACAACCAAAATATCATCCTGCCTTCCACCTGGAGGTGAATGTGTATCTGGAGAAGCTGCTGCTGGAAGAACATTGAGTTCCTTGTTGAGATTATATGGGTGAAGTTTTTCTAGTTGGACTCAAGAGAAACAGAAAACATGTCTGGAGGCTACTGTAAATGGACCTTCTTGGTCTCTGACAAGAAATGAAAGCTCCAAGGAGGATTTATATGGCAATAAAGTTGTGAGAGACATATTAAAATGTCCTCAGAAGCAAACCCCACTCATGTATTTAATGATTTTTGTAAACTGAACTTGCTGTGTGTTCCCACCACCTCATCTTAACAGGCATCTCAGGACTTTGACCCATTCTGGTCACAAAGTCAAAGGCAAGAGGAAAAGTAGCAAATGGCCTGAAAAAAAGTGTTTTTCAGAAGATAGTTACAATGAAGTTGTGCCTATTTTTCCTTATTTATAACACTTGCTGATTTCTTTAAATTGAAGGTTTAGCTGAGGAACCAAGGATGTACCTTGTCATCTGATGTCTCACCCTGTCTGATTGTCTCCAAGGTGTAGACTACCTTGGACTGGTGCCTAAAATGAATTAAATATCACAGGAAGAGTGGACCAACACAGGTGTGCTGGTCACAAGTAGGTATTGTTCCTGGGAACACACACACACATCCTCTTTATAATGTGAATTATTGCTGGTGTGAGCACAGGGTTGCCCCCAGTTTGTCTATTTTTTCTCTGTCCAAGCAAACAATGGGAGTGCTGGAGTACCAAAGAGCTTGGTAAGTGAAAGAGCCTAGATTTGCATCGATGTAAGAAGAGTTTCTCAAATCAAGATCTAAAAAGAGTGAAAACAAAAACACACTCCAAACCTTACAGGCCATGAAGCATAGCAGGAGAGCAGTTCATTGAGGAGCAGTTCATCCAGCAAACACATGCACTGTGTGCATTTGGCAGTAAGTGATGGAGAAATTGCTTCCCTTCATGCTACACCCTTCTCCCCTCTGCCTGACTTTTTGAAGCACAGGAGCTGTGAAAAGTGCCAGTGGTTTAGCAAGAAATAGTTCTGATCCACAGCAAATTTAAAAAACTCAGCATATTCTCCATCATGTGTGGTAGAGATGGATGGAGTACATGGGGTGATGCATCCTTGCTTCTCTGCCTCCTAAATCTACCAATCTGAGCATTCATTTTGAGATAAGCCAGTGATTTGTACAGAAACCTAAACACACGGGAACATGCTGTCCTGTGGAGTGACAGGCAGGCGATGAAATCCCCAGAACATGCCTTTGCAGAGAATGGTTCCTCGGTGCAATCTGACAACTTCATCAAACAGCAATCTGAAATATCACCAGAGGAGATGTTGTCCTTTGCCTCCTCTACATGGGCAAAAAAAATTAGAAAAGGTTTATTTGCTTTCTACGGTGACACCTTTCTAGTTATAAATATGAAATTTCCAGAGTCTGTAATTCACAGCTTTGAAAGCATTTTTCCTGCTTTGTGTTGTCAGCTCTAGATAGGGAGGTGTGACATGCCAGGAACTGTCAAATGCTGGTCAAAAGACTTGTGAGTGAGAAATAGCTTTAAATTGACCCAGACAAGGCCAAGGGTCAGTCAGTTTTAGTCTTGAGCTGTCATTACTTGATGAACTCTACACAATTACTGTGTCTATCATCTGCAGTGACAGTCTCCTATTTACTGAGAATTATTTACATAGAAGTTTCTGAGTGTGCAGCATTAGTTTCAGATTCTCTTTTTTTGAAAGAAACCAGCTGCTATCCAGACCTTTCTGGCTTCTCTTCTAAGTTTAGCTGAAAAGGAAGACTGCTTTCTTGAAGAAATGTTGAAGATACCAGCATGTATTGGACTGTCAAGCAACTGAAACAGCTTCTGCTCTGAGCTGTGTCTCTGCTGGATGTTAGTGGTGCTGCAGAAAGCACTGCTGAATGGGACATGTACCTGCTCTGTCACACTGCAGGTCACTGTCCAGCACATCAACAACTCCACTTTTAGGGTGGAAATGGACCTAATATGTTCTATTATGTTCTATTCAGCTGAGGGGAACAACTCCTGCTGCCACTTAGTCAAATATTCTGGAAGGCATTAAACAAAGAGGTTTCCATCTTGCCCAGTACATAAATTCTCCATTGTCCAGCCAGCAGACAGTCAAAAATGCTGCAAGACTTTCTTTAGTGCCACGCTGTGTAGTGTAGTGATCAGTATGTAAGGAATGTTATTTATTAGTTGAATCTACAGCTCACTGTTCAGGTTGTCTTGTGCTTGCTAGACACCTCCTGCTGTTCAGGAGGTAAGAGACACAGGGGCCTCACAGTTTGTGAAATCCTGCCATAATTCAAAGCTGCAGCCTGGTTGATTCCCATTTATTCAGGTCCACAGGTTTCTTTTCTTTTTGTCTCATTGTTCACAGGGGTGCAGAACTGTTGTCCTTGGTTACCATGTAAAGATGTTCCCAAAACTATGTATTCTATCACCATCTGCTGAAACCAGGTGGGGCAGTGATTCTTATCTCTGTGGGAGATATCCTCTGCTAATGGGCCGACTGTTAAAAACCAGGTAAAGCAATGTTCTTCGTCCTTCCCATGACTCATCCTTAGTGGGCCATTGAGTCCCAGGGCATGACTGATAAAATTCCATCATCCCACTGGGAGATGCTCCAGCCAGGGGGAGGAGGCAAGCCTTTCCTACCTAGATAAAAACTGAGATTTGGAACACCAAAACAGCCTTTTTCCACTGGATTCCAGAGGAACACCGGACCTTTCCACATCATCCTTGGACATTCAGAGGAAAACTGCACCTTTCTACAGGAGCACTGCTCCAGCTGAACCACATCTGCCACTGCAGGGGGTCTGTAGCCACCATTAAATGGGACTGCTACCAACACCCTGACTGACAGGTGTCAGGTTGTATTCTGACTCTGTAAGTGGTTTTTCTTTTGTACTATTGCATCCATTTTATTTTCCTCTTTTTTTTTTTCCTGTTAAATTGTATTTCTCACTTAGAGTCTGGCACTGGTTTTGCTTTCAAAACCATTACAACTGTACCTTTGAGAAACAATTTGAACTTGACTGTTGGCAAGACTTCCAGACTTAATTATGTCGTCCTGTACTACTACCTTTCTGGATTCTTGTACCACTATTTTTTTTTAGAGTAGTATTTTTTAGGGCAGAAATGACTCACCTAGCTGCCTCTTCAAGGTAAATATGAAGTAAAAACATAAGTTTTTCAGGTGTGCATATATGTTTAGAATAGTTGGCCAGAAAGGAGCAGTCTAAACATAGTAAGTCACAGATGCACTTTGTGTGTCCTTCCAAACCACTCTAGGAGGCTGCTAATGGCTTATGGAGTTATAAACAGCAATTTGCTTGATTAATAATCAAGATTTGTGGAGATCACTAACCTTTTCCCTGTTTGGTGGGAGAGGAAAAGTTTTTCAGACAGACAGCAGTATTTTTGAAAAGCAGAATGTACACATGGGTAAAGCTATGTCTTCTTTTCAGAAATAACTGAAGCACTTTGGCTAATATTGCAAACAGCAACAATATTAAATTAAAACAACACGTAAGGCCAAGGGAGATGTCAGGAATATCATTCCAGATAGCAAATTTCTAGTTAAGCCCAAATGCAGAGATCCTCAAGATGCTCTGGTACTAGAAAGCATCAGAAAAGGCCTACTTGTGATATGATTTTGCCAGCCTCCTTTTCTCTCTCCTCCACCTCTGCTTCTGCTCTTGTCAGACACATCCAGGTTGTAGATTCACAAACCAGTGAGTTTCAAGGGTCAAGAGATTTTTTAGGCTCTTTGGGATTACATAGTATTAATAATCCACTTTGTTGTTTCAGTCGAATGAACCTTGTAAAGGAAGGGAATGCTTAAAAAAAAACATTAAGCACTCCCCCCCCCCATAAACACAACCAAAACAAAACCCCCAAGGCATTGGCCTCTTTAGTACATTTCTAATATTTTATAACACCTAAACCATTAAGAATATAGTTTGGGAGTTTAAACAAGCATAGGAAGGTGGAACACTTGCTAGTAAAGTGCATGGCTTTTGACCCTTAAAATTCAGATTGTTAAGGATAAAGATAAATTTAAAACAGGATCTCAGTTGAAAAGAACCTGTCAAGATACTTTCCCATCATCTGTAAAACATCTCCCCTCAGGCTATTCGTTATATAACAATACCCTAAGGATCTTGAAGTTCAAATCTGTTGTGACTTTGTTTTTGTTATTTTTTAAATGGTTACTTCTCTCTGTTAAATGTAGTCCATTTGTTTATTGTAGAGTAGAGAAAACATCACCTTTGTTTTAGTGTGATATATGATAAAGGAATTCTGAAGAATAAATTTGAAAGGAAAACCTGGAGAAATAAAAAATGTGAAATCCTGTTTAAGAATGATGGAAATTTGGAAAAATTACATATTTTACATATATTTATATAATATCTATTATATAAATTCTGATTTTTTTTGAGTATGCAAACACATAAGTGAATTCATCAAAATCTGTCTTTCTGGTAATGCTGAAATTAATGCAACACATGGTGCCAGTATGCATTGTGTATGCTTGTACAGTTTGTGTGCCTGTGCTCACATAAAGTAATCCACCTAATAGAACCTGAGAAAGCTGGAACAGAATGTCCTCTCTTGTCTCTGGAATTTCTCTGTTAGCTTCACTGAAATTGGCAGGCTCCCTCCCAAACTCCTTCGCTGCAGTCAGAACATGTTACCTGTCAGGGGAAAAAAGAATCAAGCTGACTTATTCTGGGTGCAATTTCAAGGATGCCATATGAAAAAACTTATTGAACTTAGACATTACCAGCAATACACAGAAGGGTGCAATGTCATTCTCAAAATAACAATTTCTCTTTGTTTTTGTGCCTTAGTTACCTTGAGTTCAGAAAACACATGTATTATTTTGAAATCTTGCCCAGTGCATGTAGATATTTATATCTGAAATGGTAGAAGATCTTTAATTCAATTGGTGGCAAAGAAAGAAGGAAGCTCAGGCTGGATCAGGTTTGAATGTCTATCAGACAAAGGGTGCAGGAGATTTAAGAGCAAGTGCATTGACTTTTTTGACTGGAAGATAGAAAACAGAAGGAACATTAGTTTTAAAATGTTGTTAGGAGTGCTTGTAAGGTGGTATTTCCATCTTACAGTGACTCCTGAAATGAACAGGGACAGCTAAATTTCAGTGCATAAACATTCTGCCTTTCACGTGTACAGCGATTTATTCAGTTTCTTAACTCACTTTATCACTTCACCTTTTAAAATACTGAATCTAAATCAGATGTGGTGGACTCTTCCCAGTGCCACCAGTGTTTAGCTTAAACATCAGCCAAAGCAGCCAGCACTGGTCCCTGATAGACTTTGCAATGGTGCTCCTAAGAGAGCAGAGGCAGGAAGAGCCATAACCTGTGTGAGCAGCTCAGGGGTGGTGGCAGCTCTGGCTTTGTCCCAAAGGAACCCTGGGCAGGAATTCAGTCTTGTATCTGCACAGGTCCAGCAGCTTGTTG
Source organism: Luscinia megarhynchos (assembly GCA_034336665.1). Lineage (NCBI taxonomy): Eukaryota > Metazoa > Chordata > Aves > Passeriformes > Muscicapidae > Luscinia > Luscinia megarhynchos. The sequence goes on along the minus strand of CM067569.1, from coordinate 28,179,258 downwards.
CACAATGTCACTCTCAAACACTGACTTAATGTTTTTAATAAGTCTCCTCCAAAAAGTCACTGAGCTGTAGCAGTGTTTGGATGGGCATTTTTCACGTACAAAGTAGAAATTACAGTAACTGAACTTTTTTGCACCCTTGAAAAGGAATCATGTCCTTCATTAAGCGTACATTAGAAGTGTCTTGATAGCTCAGATATTTTATTTTAGCAACAAAGTGGGGGGTTGAGTTATTTTTGCCTTTTTATTGGTGCCCATAATCATTTTTCCCTGGTTCTCTCATTTTTTCACCACTGGCCACAGCATGCTCGTTGTTGCCTGCAGGTCAGTTTGCAAATGAGACAGCTGTTCCGATTTGGACACAGAGTGGACAGCATCTCCCTGGCAACTGGAGCTGCACAAAGGCTGCCTGCATGGCTCTGCCCAATACTTTTGTTTCTTCCCTCATTTTAGTAGCCATCACTCTCATGGGAATGGACAGCACAGGATTCGGTGGGACATAATGCACAGACACATAAGGAGTGGGGCCTAAGCAATGGCATATGTTTTCATTTCCTGCACAGTGGAACCCTGATATCCTTTCAAAACTTTCTTTGGTTAAAAATGCATTCTTTTGTGCTCAAACACGTATGCATGTGGATGGGTTTCATTGTGTGTGTGAAATATTCTCCAGGCAAGTGCTATCAGAGTAGGCTTGGCTTTAGTTACCTACAGGACTGAAGCCAGCACAGAGGACACGAGCTGCCTTGTTGAATAAGAGGCCTTTATGCACATATTATAATTTTGCTTTTGTAGTTCTCTGTTAGAGAAAATTAGCAGTTGTTTTTGTTGGCATAAACCACTTTTGAATTGCAGGAATCATCTCTCCTGACATCAGCATCCCCCCTGATGCCAGCTCTTTCACTCACCAATTAATCAGTGGCAAGTTAACACTTTTAAACATTCTCTCCTCATTGTGTGGACACTGCCAGACTGTAGAAAAGAGAAAATCCGAGGTCACATGTGAACTTGGTGTATAGTCCAGATGTAGAAACTAATTGTACCTTGAAAAATGTCTTAAAGGACTGACTCTCCGTTTGCTGTCAGTGAAGCGATCACTGAATCTTCTCCACTCTGCCCCTATTCTTCCTTCTGAGAACTCCCAGATTCAAAACTGGAGAGCAAATGTGTAGAAATGTTACTATGGCTGCTACCAAAGCCTGTGGTGGCTGTTCCCACAATTAACACCTTTCATCCTGTCAGTTCAATCCTCTCTTCTCGTGGAGATTTGCCTTTGAGACACCCTTGAAAGCATTTTAGTTACTTTTTTTCTTTAGTCTGTCTACACTAGATGGGTTGCCTGGTTTGGCTGTAATTGCTGGCAGATGCCTCGTTAGCTTAGGAGTGAAATGTATACTACAGGAAAAAAACCCTGCCAAGAATCCTTACCTAATGACCCAGCCTCTGCTAATTGCTTGCTGCTGCAAACAAGAGTTGCACTTGCCAGATACAGTGCTGAGTGGCGCAAAACCTGAAACAAAACCATACTCATGCACAAAGATATATTTTGGGGGACGTGGAAAGCAGCAAATGACATGTCCAGAGCACTGCCAAGACCCTTTCACCCTTCTTGCCTCAGGGTGTGATTACTCTTTTCTAGTGCAAGTGGGTGCTAATTACAGCTCCACGGCCTCTGGCTGGCTGAGGAAAGCAGGGTCTTGTAGCTCTGCTGCCTGGGAGGGATCTTTGCTCAGGACACAGGGCTTTCCTGCCAGGAAGAAGTAAGAAAATAGATTTCCCTGCAGTCATGAGGTCTCTGGCATGCCAGAAGGCATTGTATCGCTTTATTAGGGAAAGGGAACAGAAAAGCAGCATGAGATGGATATGACTAATAACAGCGGGAGCCCTCGGGCCTGGGTTTTTGGTTCCTTCTTATTTTTTTGGTAGCTTGACTCTCCCTGTGAAGGTTAACTAGGGAAAAGGCCTCTTCTCCACCAGCAAGCTTTCCAGACTGAAATATTGCAGCCAAGTCTCCTTGATCTCCAAAGGCTGCAGAGCCGAGTGTTTGGTTGAAGAACTGCGTGGAAAACAGGGATAACTCTCCTTCTCTTCTTAGAATTTAGGACTTAAATAGCTTTAGAGCTGCTTCCATGTAGGAAATTAGCCCACGTGGTGCTGCGTACAGTAGAAAGGTGCTGTGTTGGAAACCTTGAATGAAAAGACAGAGAAGCAGAGAGCAATCTAGTACAGGACTTTGAAAACCAACAGTTAATACAAAATGAAAATGCTTGGAAGAAAAATTTTGGTGGGAGACTGAAAATCGAGCTGGAAACACCCAGCTGCCATTCATTTATGTCAGCAGAAGACTAGTGAAGTGGTGCCTGTGGCAGCTGGGCTACCTCTACTCTATCTAAGTATCTATCTACTGTATCTAAGCATGGAGCAGGCTAGTTGGTGTAATTAGGACCTTCTGGGGGAGGTGGGTCAAGGTCTCTTGGTGCTGAAGGCTTCCCAGGTGCCAGGAAAATTTATCCACAAACACCAGAGGTTTATGTCCAAAAAGGAGACAGAGGAGTCCTTTTGTGCTTTATTCGAATAAAGGGAGATTCCCCTGGGATCTCTCAAAGTTTTTGGAGGATGCAGTCTCCTTTTTATCCTATTTTCCCGGCCCCATTTCCCTCTCCCCATTGACTGAGGTACTTGAGAGGCACAGACTTCCCAGAACCCCTGACACTTGAGATTCCCCTCTAATGTATAACCCTGCCTTTTAATTTTTAATTCTTATAGAATTCATAGGTTTCTCCCATTGCTTTTTTCATCTTCCAATATCCATTTTCATTTATCAGCAAACCTACAGTTTGTTTGTAAAGGCAAATATCTTCTTCCATTCATCAATCAGTGGAATCCATCCCACTGTTTCTTTTCTCTCTCAGTGCTAGATTTATCTACCAGCAGATCCACAGCTCGTTTGTAAAGACAAATCCAAGATTCCTCTCACAGGTGTCCAAGAGAATGGGTCAGGTGTTGCCAGCTAGTACTCACCTATAAAAAGGCTCCTCATTTCTAAGAGTTTGGGAGCTCCCTCAAACTGGCTGGCTCATGGGCTCCTCTCTGCTTACTGTGTGCTGAAAATGAAAGACTAATTCTCCCTGCATGCCCACTTAGTGTTTCATCTCTCTTGCAGAAGTTTTAGGGACCTTTCTGTGAGCTGGGGTCAATATTTTTGTGGCAGCAGCTGTTGGGAGCTCGAGCTCCTGGGAGCAGGGCTTGTTGAAGTGCAGCCCTGGCTTTTGCAGATAGGCTGCTTGATAGTGCTGCTCCTTGGTGATTTCTCATTCCTCTGAGGTAGCAAAGCAAACAGTGGAAATAATTTATGTTTGACTCTGATCAACATCTTCTGTCAGTCCTTGGCATACATCCATTAGGAAACAAGCTGTCCTGGCTGAATTCCCTAGTGAAAAGGAGGTGAGTACTTCATCATATTTCCTATCAGTGTATGTCACAAAATCAGTCTGGCATTAATTGCACAGCAGTGGTTGCAACAAAGCATCTCCTACTGCAGGATGGGAGGACAGAGGGGGGTCCCAAAGCAAGCCTGCAGTGCCTGGAGTTTCCTCCTAAACCTCATTAGATTTAGAGGACCTTTGTTTGGAACAGGCTTTGGATCTGATCCAAGAAGAGCAGCCTGAGGCAAGGATGATCAGTAAAGATAGACTCAAGGAGCTGGAGGAAAACAGTCCAGATCTTGCCTGTGCTACTCATTGTTAGAAGTCCCAGCTTGCACAAACATTAAAGACTACCTCAAATGCTACACTGAGTTTAATTTGTAATCTCTGGTGAAATCTTTTTTCCACTGCTACTTTTAGGAGGAGAAACAATCGAGAAAATTTTTTTCATGGGAATGCATGAATGCTATAATATCCCATGGGAAAAGTCTCTGTTTCTACCTGCCTCCTTAATTTTTAAGAAACCTTTTCCACCTCTCCCTTATGGATAGGAGAAGCAGGGAGAAGGACTTGAAAAAAGGATCAGAGTTCTCAAACTTTAATAGACCTCAAAGCAGAAGTCTCAAAAGGCCTCAAGAAGACTATTTTAATAGGAAAAGTTTGGTTTTGTATCTCCAAAATTGTTTATTAAGATCCTAGACATTCTCTTGCTCCATGCCAGAGGAAATCTCTGTCAGTGTTCAAAAATCTGATTAAAAGGCAGGACTCTCATTTTTACAATTTTCCATTGATTTACTTTCTAGTACCTGCCAGATCACATAATCCTGGTTATATGCTTCATCTTTCTGCTTCCCCGGGCTTTTGGTATTTCTCCTGAGTTTTTCTTCTTCCTTTTCAACCTTCTGTACATGTTCTGGTCAGTAAACCAAAATTCATCTACTTTTCTTCTGGCTTCCCTGTTTCAGACATCAGTATCCTTGTCTTCTTTGTTTTTCTTCCCCTCAGAATTCCAGAGGGACACAAGTTTTGCTTTACAATGTGCATGCTTTCCCCTGCTTATTTGCTTTATTTCTGAAATCTCTGTGATTTCTTTTTCTAAGGAGTTAAAATACCCACAAAGAAAGCAGCAATCCTAAAACTTTTATCTTTTGAAAATTAGAAAAATAGAAGAATTTAAAGCATCAGCTGTGTGCTTTTGGTTTCATGCTGAGTCATGGGAGGAAAGCTAATCAAGTCAAATGACATAACATGACATCCAGTCTCAATTCTGAAGAGCAACAGCTTTGCAGTCCCTGGACATGAAACTCCAAATTCTGGGGTTTCTTTTAATTATCAGGGTAAATAGCTACTTTAGTTTCTAGAGAATTTACCATGTAAGTATGGAATCATACTCACATGAGATCTGTGAATGGAGGACACCTGACTGTCTCCAGAGCAGCAATATGTGAGGGCATAACAAAGACAAAAGTGCTAAACCCTAAATCATTAGGATTAATCAGGTATCTGCAACAAGTGTAAATTACCTCAGAACATTGCTATATCTGTATGGTTGTGGAAAAACACACTTGTTCAAAGAGAAGCAAACAAAAATGTTGGGGGATTTTGGAAGAAAAAGCAACAAACATTAGTCGTAGGGAAATATAATAATCCTGTCTATTTGCTTTCAAGCAATTTTCTGATTTTTCTTACATAAAACTGGTCTTTCTCCATTGAATTTTAGAAGGGCATTTCCCCCCCTAAATCTAGCTGCACTGTGGTTTTCTCCTGTTTCCTCTCAGAGTTGTTCTGCACATCTCACACCATTATCTTTAGGCAAATGAATAGCCAGGGAAGTTTCTCTACGAGGTGTTCACAGGAGCAAACCTATTTTCCCCTCAATTGACTCAGTAATGAAAGGATGGAATCCTGGAAACATTTATTAGCTGCTAGGTGAACTGGAGAGAGACAAGCGCTTTGGTGTGGTCTCAAATCCTTATCAATTAGTAAACGCAGGTGTCAGAGAGACAGGGAACAACACAAATCCTGTAGCAGCAGTGCAGTTCACATAACCTGGCTTTCTGCAACCTAGACAAATTCCCTGCCTCAGTTTGGAAAGAGGTGATATTTTAAAAAGCCATTACTGCTAAATCGATGCTATTGACAGAAGATCGGTCTTCTCAAAAGCGTTAATAACTCATCAAAGCACATTACCAACTGGCTGGTTTAAAAGCCATCTGAATGTGAAATTAAAGTTTGATTCCACTGGTGTAATATGATGTTGGTATTTGTCAGAGATGAATTGCAAACAGGGTTTCATTTGCTCGCAGTGTTGCTTACGGCATTTTTCGCGTTGGCACGCTCAGACAGGCAGGGAGAATGAGAAGATAAACTTGCAAAGTTCACAGCTTGATCAAGTGTTGTGGCTCTGCCTTTTGTCCCTTTTCCCTTTTGTGAAGGGTCAATCAGCATAGCAGTTGCCACAGTCTCACTCTTAGGGTGCTCAGCCCAGAAGTTGAGCGCTGGCACCGGCATAAATAATTGCGGTGCTGAGAGCATCTGCCTGGGAAAAAAATACATGAATAATGGTGAAAGACAGCACGTCTCAAAATCCAAGCTGAAATAATGAGGTGAACCTTGCCATTATTTTGTTAAATATTTACCTTCCACTTGAATCTGAGGTACCCACTGACTTTCTGTGACCTTACAAGATACATAGATCTTGGAAGATTTCTGCCAAAATTTTCACAGCTGAACTTTGTTCCTTCAGCTGGGGAGTCTGGCTTTTCGAAGAAAGAACTACTCTTTCCTCAACTCTCTGCTGGCCCGAGCAGGATTCTGGCCACCACACACCCTTTGGGCATGCCATTCATTTCCCTCTGCTCATCCATCCCTCTGCCAGGGTAATCCCGAGATTAGGGTACACGAGAACATATGTTTAGTGCCACTGTACAGAAATTGGAGGTACTGATGGGAGGCTGCTACCCCACAGAAATACCAATCCTTTCATTCAGGATCCAAACCCTGGATCCAGGCGTTCTGTTCTTCTGCCTGGGAGAGAGAAATGCAGAGCACTGATGCCAGAGATTAGTGCACACGATGTCCCGTGTTTCTATTTTCTTCCTTGCCGTTTCCCAGCTCTGGTGTTCGCTGCAGAGCAAGTGGAGGTAAAGGCGCTATCATTCTCAGCTTGTTGAACAGCACATCTGTAGTTCATTAGCATCCAAATGCCTTTAAGCCGATTGTCTCCTTGGTCACACTGCTCCAGAGCTTACAGGATGAAAGCACCAAAAGTTCAGAAATAATGGGTTGCCGCGTTGCTGAAGGGAATATCTGATTAGTGGAGGCTTGCCTATATACTGTATGTAGGAAATACAAAAATGCAGAAGAATTTTCTCTTTATTATTCATGTGTAATCACATTTTAAAAACACTCATAATTAGGCAAACGTTTCTGGAAACCACAAGGCAGTTTATTCATAGTCTTCCTGTGTTTTACAGAGCTTTGATTTTTATGTAGTTAATTAAGAAAGAGGTTATGAACTCTAATAGTTACTAGGCTGGTCTCTTTTTAAGGAAGTATTTGAATAGGGGTGAGGTAAGGAAAAGGATTGTTGCTAACTTTTCTCTCTCAGACTCTCACCTGTGGCAGGCTGGAGTTGAAATGAGGATGGACTCACTAAGAGGAAAATGGACTAGCATAGCTGTGTTTTGTATTTATCTGTATGAATCTGTGGTGGTTGAAACACAACTGAAGTGTAACATTTTTTTATTGGGAGAGGTGTTCTCGTTCAGTAAAGGACTAAAAGGAGACACTGCAGTGTGAGTGAAGTGCTTGAGTGCCCAAGCTTGGGGTAGCTGGGGTGCTGTGCCTCAGCAAGGAAGTGTTTTACAGATCCATATGAAAGAATTTCTTGTGCCTGTTCTCCCCGGGTAGTAGCATCAGAGGTTCACTCAGCAATATAAAAATATGATAACCAAATGGTGCAAAGAGATAAAAGCTGCTGTCTGCTGAAAATGAAAAAAGTCATGAGGGTCATGAAAAAGGCCTTTGCTGGAGCCACTTGCATTGTCAGCTCTTTCTGTGGAAATCTCTGACTGCAAAACTTGGAAATGGCCCAGCCCAGCAGCTCTGGGATTTACCTTTATAAGGAAGAATAAGAAAAATCAATCTATTAACGTGTCTGCATGGAAAATAAGATATTCTGTCTCCTGGAGCAGGAGAGCAGGGGAAATATCTGAGGTGGTGGGTGAAAAGCAGACCCGGGGGCCACAAGCTGCCAGGTTCTGTGTGGCAGCCCCCTGCTCCCAGGTGTGGCTGGGGCTGGCTCACCTTGTTCTGCTGGCTCAGGCACTGGCAGCCCATGCAGCCAGGTTAATCTGCAGCAGGAGCACACCCAGGACCTGCCAGCTCAGCCTGTGCCGGGAGCACAGCGTGGCCTCTCCTCCTGCTCGCTGAACGCTCTGTGCTCCGCCTGCTTGCACTGCTGGGGCACTCTGTCATTTTACAGCTTGCTGAACACAGATATAAGTAAGTAATGTATACATTTCAGGCCTGCCACTGCCTAGGGTTATTTATGAATTAATATTTTCTTTATCATTAGGTAGAAGTAGTGTAAACCAAGACATACTGAATGCAAGTCTCCCAGCTCCACTCAAGTAAGGGGCAGCAGCTGGAAAAGGACATGCCAATTTAGGCAAATTTCAGAGAAATAATTTTTTTCTATTTTTGTGGCCCGGGGTGAACCTGATTTGAAGGCTCATTTCTGATGCAGTGGTACAGAGGTAAAGCCTCTGCTTTAAGCAAAATAAATCTTTGGATAGCAAAGCCTGCTGAGGGTATCAGAGAATCATTAGTGCAGGAGAGTTGATTTGCTGTCTCAGGGTGCTCTGCACCAGCACAAACCAACTGATGCACTGATTTCTGCTTCTCGATAAAGGAACCTAAGGTCCAGCTGGTCATTTAAAATAAAAATTCATTTTGATGAGACATTTCTTTTTCTTTCTAAAGCACTACATGTTTAGCAGACAAGAAAGAGAAAGGCAAATATAATGCTTTAATTTGTTATCTCCATTTTAAATACAGTGAACAGAAGACCTGGGCTGTATTCACTCCATCTTTTGCAAAGCAGAAAGACCTACTGCAAGCTGCAAATTCAGAGTTACTATCTGTCTAGACAACTGGAAATGAGTCTCCTGTGCTGACTAAAAGCTTCTCTCCAGTGAATGCAATATATGAACCCACAAGTGCCTGGCAGCCTGGCTCTGTATGGCAGCAGCACACAATCAATACACTATTTGCAGTACTTTGGATGTGACCAGCTTCCTGCAATTTGAGTTTCCACCATGTGCTGACTGCTTCCATCATATTTTTAGGAAGAGAAGGTGGCTGGATCTGATGTCACACTGCCCACAAGCTGCTCTGAGGCATAAACCTTGTCACACGGATTACGTGGTTTGCTCCTCTGTCCTCAGAATGCAAACACATTGCCTTAACAAAAAGCTTTTATTTCTTGTCCCTACCCTCAGCAGCGTCCCTCCCCAGCTGCCTTTCTCTCAGGTGCAGTTTAACTCCTCAGCAGAGCAGGCATTCAGACGCTGTTGAGGCGGGCAGGTAAATTGAGTGTCTCCTCCATGGCACAGCTCCTCCCCAGCGTGTGGCAGTGAGCTGTGCTGCTACTCTGAGCTCTAATGCTCTACAGACTTTGAGACCATCTGTTTGAAAAATGCCTCTTTTACCTTGCTGGGCATGTCTGATGGAAGCCGTCACAGCAGAACAAGGTACTCTAAAGCCATTTATCTCATCTAATGCTGCCTCTGTTCTCCCTTTCTCTTTTTATCTTTCATTCTCTCTCTTTCCTTTGTGAAATATCGAGAAACAATATCAACACATTGCACTAATCAAGGAAGCATCTGTAGCACCTGCTTTAGCTTTTGCATCTCGTGTGAATAAATGCAATATGTGACAGGTTTGACAGATGTGACTGTCATGGAAAGCAAAGCAGGACTCGCACTCTGGGGCAAGCACAGGAAGAAAAATGTGAAGAAAAGAGGGAAAAGGACATCCTTTGTGTTACACTGGCAATTTATATCCAGTGCTTTCTGCATTAGCATGCAGCAAAGAGGAGGGTTTTGCTCTGGCAATGACTTGGGGAAAGCTAGGGAGTGATCAGAGGGGTGCACTGCATCTGTTCCCCCCAGTGCTGGGGATGCAGACCCGTGGCAGCTCTCTGAACCAGCTCCTGCTCTGCAGCACTGGCCAGCAGCTCTCACGGACAGTGTTTTATGTAACTGTGGAGGTCCAGCCCAGAGCCCTGCGCTGATCTGACTTGACAAGGCACCCCTGTGGGCAGAGCTGCTGCTCTGCACTCCATCTCAGCCTGCGGAGGTTTGCAGAGCTACACGTGTGGCACTCTGCAGCCTGTCCCTGCTCCCTCCCCACGCTGCTGCTGTGGCAGGGACAGTGCCACAAGGACAGGCCTGGGCTGGGGAGGAGGCAGCAGCCCAGCTCTCCCTCCTCATCCTGGCTGTGCTGCTGCCTTCTCCTGCAGGGAAGCCAGAAACACAAAAGTGCAAAATCTGTTTCGTGCCACAGAAGTGTCAGCAATGTTGTAAACAGAGCAGCTCCACTGATCTTGCAAACAAACACATAAAAAGGGAGAAAGCTCTGTATGTGTTTTGTTTGTTCATTTGTTTTTTTCTTTCTTTTTTAATTTCTCTAAATTCCAACCTTGAATTGATCAGGTATATTGGGTATTTAGCAGGGGTGGCCAGTGAAAAGACAGAAATTCGTAAGGAGATGCATTACCCTGGTAGGCAGTGTCACTCCATATGACAGCAATCAAAGGAGATATTCTGACATGTTCATAGCCCAGAATAGGCTATGCTGACCCAAATTATCTATAACCCTGTGAAAAAAATCCCTTCCTTTTGTAAAGATTTAAGTACTGTTATGAGTTATGAGGATTATATTTGGGCACAGTTAGAAATTTAACTACCCCCAAGCATCTGAAGAGAAACCTATATGCACAGACTGGGTTATGCTTCTGTTTAAAGGCAAGGACAAACAAAATACTGCTATAACCAAATAGTATTAAACCACATGTTAACAGGACTTACTATTCTCAAAAGTACTTTATTTTATCAAAGTCAAGCTCTTGTCTCTAAAGTTTACATGTCTCCATCTTTCTTTCCTCAACTTTAATTCATTTTATTGAAATGGAAAAAATCAAAGTACAAGGATGTTTTGGACCCAGTTCAGTCAGAAACTTTAAAAATAATTTTACCTTTATGCACTAAGGAAATCAATAGATGTGTTGAATCTCAGTCTACAAAGCACGTTGGAACCACAAGGACAAAGTGACTGGGAAAAATGAATTAGAGAAATGACAATTCTGGCTGCCATCAATTTTCTGCAGAAGTGACATGTTTATCATGGAAGTCACTCCAGCAAGCAGCTGCATTCCCAGTGAGTGTCATATATCTGAGGTGATGCAATCTCTCTTTCCCTCATGTCAGATATATATGCCAGCTGTAAAATGGCCTTTGGAGACAAGCAGGCTTGGGCTTTTTCTTGAGCTGACAACACATTATTCATGTGTTAGACACTGTCGAGATGGCTGTGATTGCTGTCAGACTCAGAAATCTTTTCCCAATTTTTTTTTGTAGGCAAACATGAGCAATAGCATGAGGGTCAAGCCTTTTCTTCCCCTCTCCTTTCTGTTGTTTCCCCTATTCTCCAGGCCATGTAACTTCCTGAACGTGACATTTTGGTGAGTAAAATACAGAAAGGGATACCTGAGGAATCCCAAAAGGCAGGCAGAGCATGATACTTGACTTTCATGTCTTGTTCACCTTCAGCAATAATTTGGTGTCTTAAATGGTTTCCATTCTGTAAGTTTGATGATGTATGATATGGGAAGGGGAGACAGTGTGAGGGGGGAGGGAAAAAGGAAGGATGAGTAATGCAGCAGCTCAAAAATGAGGTAACTACTAGAAACTGCTCTTGAGATAGGGATTGTGATTTTTGAAATTGTTTCCAAGAAGCAAAAAGAATTTTCAGACTGGGAAAAAGAAAGAAAGAGTCCTGCTTTTAGGTTTTATACTTGTCAGAACTTTGCCACAGTTGGTGCAGCATTTATGTTAGGTAGGAGTTTAGTGCTGCAAGATCCAGGCCACAAAGTGGAAAGAAAATGGAGTGTGCCATAAGATTTGAAAGCTCACAGTTCTGGCCCTGGTGGTGATGCAGCATGAGGAGCATCACAGCAGGACAGGCTGTTTATGGCACCAGTGCAATCTTCACCACTTTGTTAGTTTTTCTTCTGTAAACTAGGGATATACTTTAGTGATTAAAGACAAAATCTGTTATGGACCACTAGTTGTGATCCCTGCTTGTCATACAATCTTTTTAGATAACAGTGCTATCTTTGATTTGAACTAAGTGTATAAAAAAGCATGTTTGTTGCAGGGCATGGGTGCCTGATGAACAAAGTCATGAAAGAAAGCAGCAACTATGTCAAAAAGAAATGTTTTATAAATAAGTAACACACTTAAAATCTGTTAATGTTTATAACCCATTTGTATAGAGACTTATATTTCTGAACATCTGAATTGCTTCTAAAATATTTGCCTTGAAAATAGTTTGGCATTTATGTAGTTAGGTTTTTGTTGTTTGGTTTTATTCCCTCGGGATTGTGGAGTTGTTGGGAGACTATGAAAAAAAAAAGAGTAAAGGTGCTGGTGGATAAAATGCCTATTATAGAGGGACAGCCCCTGTGGACCTGCAGGCAGTGATGTAACCTTTCTGACTGCATCAGTCACTTCATTTCACTCCTTTCCAGGACCCAGGGGTGCTACTAGTCACCCATTTTGCTGAGCAGGGTGTGCAAGGCTCAGGTCTTAGAAAACACATCCTGCCAAAGCCAAGAAGAAACAAACAGGCACTGCAAGAAGCATGTCCTGCTGTAAAAGAACTGTTAAGGCAGATTTTCATCATTTGATTTCAAAAGATTTTACATCAATGTACACATGTTTACCCAAAGAATCTTAATCAAACAGAAGGTTTCTGTAGGAAACAAGCAGGAAATCTCAGAGCTAGTTAAGAATTTGTCCTGGAAACTCCTTGGAAGGGTTAATTAAATTGTTTTTCCTTGTCTCCCTCTTTTAATACTGCTCTGTGTAAGGAAGAAAATTTACTTCAGGGAAAGGTTTAAAGTAGTTTAAAATTTATCCAGGCCATGTAAATGCTTTTAGTTCATTTTTATGTCACCAGTGATTTCCCTGAGCCGCCTTCAGTTTGAAATGCACTTAGGCAGTGTTTGTAGAAATAAACAAATGGAAGTCCCTCTTTTTGCACATCATCAATTGTTCCCTTTTCCCAGTTAGGGGTGCAGAAGAAGCATTATATATGAGAGAGACATGAGCAGATGGACCTGAAAGGGACCAGAGTTTGTTGTGAATGTTTGCTGGGCATAGGAGACATCACTGAAAAAGTATCTTTATTTTTCATCTTCATTAATATTTGCCTTTACAAAATTGCTGATAAATTGATATATAGCCCCTCTTATAAAACAGAAGTCCATCCTCATTTCTAGACTTTTAGGGACTTTAAGTTCTGCATAGGAAGCAGTATAAATTGTGTGGCAAACTTTCAGGGCAGCTCAGTCACAGCAGGACTTGAGAGACTGTCAGTTCAAACAGCTGAGGGTGTGGTGGGGAGCAAACAGACATTGTTGTTGAGGATCTTCAAAGGGAAAAAGAAATCCATCCATGGTACTTTTTTTTTTTTTTTTTTTTTTTTTTAATAGAACTGGCACAAAGCAGAAAATGATGCCTCAAAAATAAAAAGGCTCAGAAAGCATAAAATGACTAAACTGTAGTCACCAGTGACAGAATATTCAGTGAGTTCTCATCATCTGGAGTTACAGCAGGATCAAAAACTGACAGAGGATTCCCAAAAACCTAGAGGAGATGTTCCAGCATGGATGAGATGTTTTCCATTTTCATGCTTTCATTTTCAACTAAGAAAATGAAGTAGCCTGATGAAAATATAAATGTTCAATTGCATGCATGCAAGTTATCTTTAAGTGACTTTGGAGATAAAATGTAGATATAGAGGCAGGAAAAGTACAAACTCTGATGTGTCTTTTGCTCAGCATGTCATCATGGGAAAAATCCTTTATTCTTTTGCTTTCCTGACCTCATTTGAAATATCTCTGAACTGCCACATGTAAGAACAGGGAACCAAGTGGCAGTAGGTAAGAGTGCCTGAGTGACTGAGACTTGCCTACATTTATTTGTAGAATTCTTCTAATTTTAGAAATGAGATTCTCTTTTGGACCTGAAAAACATTATCTTCTGCTTCCAATCTTTTGAAAAGAAACAGAGAATTTGGAATTCATTTAAAAACATTATTTCTATTTAAAAATGCATTTTGGCTAAATGTTTCACAATTTTGGCATTTTTAAATAAAAAACTTTTAAAATGTTATTAATACTGGGTAAAATGTAAATTCTTTTGGCAGCTGCCTTATATATCAGTTTTTTGTACTTAAAAAAGAACAACAACCAAGAAAATCCCCTTCTTCACTGAGATTTCTGCTTGTCCAACTCTAAGCCTTGTCAGATGCTGTCAGCTAAGGATAATTGCAGAGGAGCAGGTCAGACAGGAGAGCTCAACATCCACATTGCAGGCTTGTCTCTTTTCCAGATTTGCTCCATGATACCTGGAGTGTCACCACAATGAGTAAATCTACTTTGGAATTACAATACAGCCTTTTTTTGTTTAAGACCAGAGAACTGCTGTGATAGGGACTTATAAAAATAACAGAATAAAAGAAAATCAGTTGCTGATTTAAACCCAATTTTAAACCCAATTGTTGATTTAACCCCCACCCCCAGGAAACAACCCCTCCACACACTACAAAATAAAAAGCTTGTTTATTGAGAAAAATAGGAATTTGTGTTGGGATATTTTCAATTGTGGTGACTGGTTTAAGTTTCCATAAGGCAAATAAATGCTTGAGTTAAAAATTCTTGTAAAGGCAGAATTCACTCCTTCTCACACCTGTGCCACCTGCTTTATCTGTATTTATACACATGTGCCATGTTTATATATTTTTCTAGACAGTTCTCATTATTACCACCAACCAGGGCTGGAGAAGGAAAGTGCAGATGATGAAATAAATTGGAGTGTAGGATGAAAATTCTGCTTTTTCATAGGAAAGCTGTCAGATGGATTAATGGCTGGGCTGAGCTAAATAGCTCCATTATCAGATCAGATAAAGACCTCTCCCCTCCCTGGCTCAAATAATTGAGAAAGGGGGGTCTGATATGGATTTTGTGAGAGATGAACTCCTTGAGAGTAAATTAAAGACAGGATAATAGAGTTCCTCACTACGCATGTGTAACCACTGCTCAGATAAATTGGGATGAATGTAATCTTATATAGGCCAGCAACATCCAGGTCTGTCAAAAACCCAGATATATCTGTATCTATCAATACAGATGTGTTTTATTTTCTTGCAGGAGTAGGAAGGAAGATACAGAGTGTATGAATGAAATGGAAAATCACTGCAGTGGGTATGCCATACCCACACAGACAGAAAACTCCATTATCTTCCACTCAACCATAAATAATACCTTTGTTCAGGAAAAAGTAAGTGTGGAGATGTGCAATAACCTCTCCCAACCCAGCACAAGGAACAGAGGAAAGATAGTGAAGGGAATGATCTCAGTGTCCCCTCCTGGGCCAGTGTCCCCAGCCCAGGGGAGCAGGGGACCCTGCTTGCCCTGAGCCCACCCTGGGACAAGTGCTGTGGGAGGAATTCCAGCCTCCCATGCCCACAGTGGCCACTCAGGCTCTGAGGTGGCACGAAGGGCTGCCTGGATGGGAGCACAGGCGCTGTGTGAAGGGCTGCTGAGGGCTGGATGCACCATTTAATTCCCTTGGAGGGAGCTGCCTCTCACAGGCACAGCCCTGCCCTTCACTGGCACCAGGAGAACCAAAGGGAACCAACCCCTCCTTGGCTCCACAGTGACTGCACGTGGGGAGGGATGCTGCTCATCTGTACTGTACTCACTCACTGAAAAACGAATAAAACAAAGTGAAAGGAGAGGTCAGAGAAACTAACTGACAGGATGAGCAAGAGAAATGATAAAGGAGAAGAACTGGCTGGCTGTGTGCAGAAGGGCTGCAGATGAGATAGGAATGCTCCAAGCAGTGATTGCAAGGTGACTTGGCAGTGTTCTGCAAATATTTGAGGGAATAAACATCATTGGGGAGGAGAAATTAGTGCAACAAGTTTTATCATAGCGAGCAGAAAAAACTTTTTGAAAGGCATTGATATATGTGAAATGAGCCTTTCAGGGGCAAGAGAGGGTGTAACACTGGGTGAGATTTTTTAAAATGAAATTGGAAATCAGCCACAGAAAGCTGTCCTGCTTTGGGTGGAAGAATGAAGGTGTGGTGTGCTAATGCAGGCAACTTTGGGGGTTTGATTCTCTTGTACAGCACTGCTTTGCACGGGTGTGTCCCTCAGGGATGTGGTGTTCTAGGGAAATGGTAATAACTAAGGAAAGCAAGTTGAAAAAAATGCATCAACCCCTTGACAGCATGAGAATTGAGTGTATAATCATGCTCAGCCTTGTTCAGAAGCCCAGAATAACAACTGGCACTTGTCTGTGTTGGGGCTTTGTCCCTTATTTGCAGCAGCCCCGTGTTGAGCATTTTTTTTAAACCGTAGATGTATAAAATCATTGAAATTTCTTGATGTATGCTGACTCTTTAAAACCAAGGTGCAACACATCTTTGTGACACTGCTTGCCTTTAGAAAAGTTGTTAATTCTCCAGCACTACATTTATTTGTATCTCCTGAGTTAGTTATTTGTTACAGCTTCTAGTAATTTACACCGTGCCATGCTACAACTTTAGTTGTCTCTGGCTCCTTATGCCAGTGGACCCGTGGAGGATTGCTCCCAGCAGAGTTGGGTTTAAATCAGAACCTCTGTCAGATTAATAGGTTATGAGCAAGCACAGAGGCAGGAGTTTGCTCTCTGGAGCCCTGTGATTTCTGTCTTCCCTGGTAAGAAATACTTAGCAGAAATTTTTCTTCAATTACAAAATGTTTTCTCATCATCTACCCTGCCTTTATGCTGTTCCCCTTTGAAGATAAGAAGGGATAGATGGATGTGAGCCATAGCACACTACCGTCACCAGAATGCTCTAGCAAGCATTTCCTACACCAGGGGTATTCCCACTTCTCAGCCTATCCGACCCCTGCTAATTGCAGCGGTGCTTCCCTCTTGCTTGCTTGCAGACAAATGCTTGAAACAAGGTGTAGTGCTATGAGCTGTTCTGAAAAGCCTCTCCAAGAGGACAGGAGCTGTGGATGCTGATTCGCTTTCCCATGTTGAGAAACCAAGCTGAACAGATTGACACACTTAGTGGTAACACACTTCTGAGTCTCAGTGGGTTTGACTTGTTCTTCTTCCTTCAAAGCAATTAGCTGTATATAAATTTGATTCTGTATGGTATATGCCTTTTGAATGTTTTAAGATCCTTTTCCTGGTGATGGTGAGGTTTTCAACAAAATTTGAATTAATTTATGTGGCTGGATTACCCAAAGTCCTTTTTCATACAGCCCAGTGTGAGTAATAAAAATGTGAGACCTGAAATATGTCAGTGATCTCCAAAGCCATAATATCCATGGCTACTTAAAACCTATTTAAATTACAGAAAAAAAAAAAAAAAAAAAAGGAAAAGTAAGCTGGTTTTTCTCCATCCTTCTATCTGAGAAAATGACCTGAATAACAATCAGATGCATTTTACTACTTAATTCTTTATTACAGGATTTTAGAGGACCAAATTATTTTCTATCTCCCATGCAGAGGTTTTGCTCTGAATATTCAATCCTGTCACTCTTTTGCTATCTTGCTCTCCAAGTTCTCACTTTCCGAATATTAAAAAAAAAAAAAAAAAAAAAAATTAAAAAAATTGAATTGGTTCCTCTGCATTATATAGAAGGAAATGGAAGGAAGGCAAAGTGACAGGAAAAGCAAAGCAGTGATCTTAAACCCCTTGCTTCACCTCCTAGGTCTCTGCTGTGACTGCACAACCATTTTGTTCCCCAAACACCTTTCAGCTGGCTTCCCTCTAGGCTGTCTCAGATGCACACATCCCTCCTGTGTGCTTCCTGCAGGAGCAGCACCACCACCCCTTCCCCAGGGATTGTGTGCCAGTGTCACAAAGCATGTCCCCTCTGTTTGTTAGCAAGATGACCAGCACTAGCAGGCTGCTCAGAAATGCCAGCTTTAATTACAAATTCTGCTTTCAGGGGGAGCATGCAGATTATGCCTGGGTGTCTTAAAAGTGCCTCTTGCCTTTTGAACTCTGACTGTCGAGCTTTGAAAAATAATAAGGCTTCTGTTGTCAGGATTACTGGTCCTTGCTGTCACCCTGTCCTGGGAGGAACCCAAACAGAAGCAAATGACAACAGACAATCTTGTGCATCCTGAGCTGGCTGATGGCAGGAACTAATGCAACTTCCCACTAAAAAGAAATAAAAAAGCACTGGGTTTCATTCAATGAGCTGATTGCATTGTTTTCTCCAAAGAAAACTGACCCTTTGGGTTTTGGTGTTAGCCCTTGTAGAGGGTGTCTCAGTGTGGAGCAGAGAGCACCAGGTTCCTCAGCCTGCCTTGCTTTCAGCTTGCATGGCCCACAGCTGCAGACTCATCACTGTTCACACTGATATGGAAACAACTGGCTACTAATTTCTTCCTGATTGATGAACTATCCTGTGTGTAATCTTGCTTAATAAATGAGTCCATAACAGTTATGTCGCTCACTATTTTGGCACAGTAAAGTGTATGAAAGCATAATGATGTTTACTCTGTAGGCCCATAACACTTTCATAGAAATATAAAGAAAATCTGAGAACAGGGTCACAGAAAAACATATTGCCTGAGGTATGCATCTATTGAACTATCTTAAAAAAAATATATAAAATCATATATACTTAGTGCAACACAGGCCTAGACATTAGATGATGAAGTACTTCAGATTCAACAAATTTGACATCAAAATTGACTTCAAACTCTTATTATTTTTGGGCCAGTTTTACTGCAGTACATAACTCAGATTGTAGAATCTTTCTATGCAATGCTTGAGAAAGATGGCTGGAAATTGATCTGCTTACTCAGAGTTTATTCTTCAGGGACTTACACAAAGAGGTGTTGTACGTGGTGAGCTGGCCAAAGAGTTCAAGGTCAGAGCAGAAGCTTGAGGGCCGTGTTCTTTCACCCATGATATTCAATTATCTTGCTGACTGGATGTGGAGGTGAGTCCTTGGTGATTACAAAGGAGAAAGCAAAGTTTGGGGATTTCATTAGTATGTTGACAGCTTTTTTAGACTTTGCTCCTGACCTTGGGTGTAATCAAACACACAGAATTTTTTACAGAAATCACTGTTTTGAAGAGGAAATAGAAATTATCCTGAAATATGGGGCTAAGGGTTTTATGGTCAATGACCAGGAGAACTTTTTTCACTTCTTTAAAATTGTAGGGGTAAGAAAGGCTGGAGGAAAAAGTCATTTAAGTGGCTTTCTTTCAAAGTAATGATCCTTAATCCTTTGTAATTTTCTTGGATTCTTATCTGCTCTCTGCTGGTATAATTCCACTAATTTTCTGTACCATCTCAAAGGAATGAATTGTCCCTCACTCAGGAGATATTAAATAAAACCGAAGAAGGTGATTTGCATCATTCTGAGCTGCCTACTGACTCTATTTTTAGCCATGGAAGGTGCTGGCTGCACTCCAGCTCTGAGAAAAACAGAGATGAGTGCATCGATTCATTGAAACATTTATGCACATTCTTAATATTTTTTCCTGGTTCACAATCTGGTCACTCAAAAGCAACCTATTGGTGGTCTTGTTTGTTTGATTGGTCTTTTGATTTCTTTTTTGGTTTTGTTTTCCTAAGACAGCATAACATGGTGTGCCCCAGGCTGCATAGGTTCTAGAAAACAAAGAGCAGGTCTTGTGCTCAAGGGGTGGAAAGACACAGCCCTAAATTTTCTGCTTGTTGGTTTATGGGCTCAAAGGTGCAAAAATAAGGGGCAGAAGTCTAGAGATCAAGTTCACTGCATGTTCAATTGGTAGGGATATGGTCAGCTGAAGTACAATTCTGATTTGAACCATTTGTTTTTTGTGCCATAACTGTAATTAAATTAATAACTTGAGAAGGAAAAGATTAAATTAATTGTTATGGGTTGATTTTCTTCATGGATCTTTTAGGAACAGGTCTGAGTTTAAAATCTATATTGTTTTTAAAATTACTTTATGCAACTTTTACAAGAAGGTTTCTTTGTCCCTTCTGCTTTTTAAAATAATTCCATTTTCTGGTGAAGACTTTCTGGGTCAAAGCAGCTACTTCTAGAAGAGTCAAGCTGCCCTCATACATATTCCATTGCAGAATATTGACATCATGTGAAAACAGTGGTGATTAATCCTAAAATACTCTAGAGTAAGTCACTGAATAGCTAGTGCCAGGGAAATTAATTTTAGCTTAGAAAATCTATACTTACTTTGAGTTGAAAACCAGGGAAAAGTACTACATGAGATTCAGGCAATAGAAAAGTTTCCTTCTGAAGACAGATGTTATTTTCTGATCCACTGCAGTCATGTGGAACTAGGAGCAGTCTTTTAAGAGCCCCCCTGGCACTCCCCAAGCTCTCTTCCTTCACCACAGTCCATGGCTTTGATCAGTGCCACAGGGGCTGGATTTGGGTGACCCAACACAGACTGGTCAAAGTCTCACTTAAGGACCACCAGAAAGAAATGAGCTCTTCCAGGGCCTGTGTCCTCCCTCCTAAAGTATTTTCCTGAAAGTCAATTCTGCTCTAAAGCATCTCTTTCCTCCTGCCGGCTCCCAGGGAGTTTCTGGCCATTAGCACAGATTTGGGTGTTTGTGCAGCAGCCACCTGAACCTCCTGAGCTCCTTGTCACTGCTCTGAGACAACGTCTGGAGTGATCATTAGGAGGTTTCTTGAGCTGACTGTGTCGAAAAAGAAAAAAAGTGGGAAACTTTTAAAGAATAAAATAAAAAAAATGTGTGCATTGATTAAAAAAATTAAGTTTTCTATTTTGATTAGAATTTCCTCCATAAATAAAGTGCTTGGTGGTTTTGTCTGGTTGTAATGATAAGGATATTTATGCTAAATCTGGTCTTTGAAATATGAGAGTCTGTGGACCAGGGCAGTGGATCATTTTTCAACAAACCAAAATCAAGTGTCCTTAGTATATGTTAAAGAATATCCTCACCAAAAAAACCCCAAACATGAGCAAGCCATGTAGGGTGCTCAGGGTATCTTCCAGCTTATTTTCTGATTAAAAAATGACTGTGGCAGAAAGCAATATTGCTTGATCTAATAAATCCTTTGCTACCTCTGTGATGATATATATCCTCTACCTAGTTTTATCCAGTTATTTTTAATTAAACATTAAATACTAACTCAACCAGGAACCAGATGAGGGATGGACTGAGTGAAAAGTTGTGTTGTCTTATTTTGGCAGGCCCTGGTTCATTCAGGAGTGCCAGAAGCTCCAGCTACAGGGGTAGTAGTTGAATGCCCATGGCAGAGACAGCAGGCACAGTGGTAGAGCCTGACTCACTTGTGCACCCTGCCCAGAGGCAGATCCAGCTGTAGCAGAAAGAGAAGTATTTTCTCTTCCAGCTCAGTTAGTCTTTGGATCTTTTTGGCAGCTGGGGAACAATTAGAATCAATACAATATCCAATCAAAATAGTAGGAATATTAATAGGAGAACCAAATTAATCTGTATTAAAAGAAGATAAAAGTATGTTTTATGGCTTTGTGACAAGGAGTGCATCCTGCATGTGCCCATTTTGACTTCAGAGTAGCAGCCAGAAGGCATGGAGACAGCCTTGTTCCAGCAAGTATTATAAATAAATGAAGGAAAAAGAAAAGGTGTGCTCATCCTGCCCAGGTGCTGAGGTTCCTCTGTGCTGCTCAGCAGGATGCTGGTGTGCAGAGGTGTGTTTGACACTAGTGGGGTGGGCAGCTCCAAGCAGCCCTTGTGGCTGGAGCAGAGCATTTCAGAAGAAGCAGCCCAAGGCTGTCTCCATGTAAAATAAAATGCCTACAAGTTTTTCTCTGAAGGAACATAGCTGTATTTTCCTCAGCTCCTTTCAACCTGCTCAACTCCATTCAACCTGTTTCCCAGAGCACAGTGCATGCTGTAGCACTGGCTGGGAGATGCCCAGGACACAGGGCTGGCAGGCAGCATTCATCTTCATTACATCATTTATAACTGCAGGGAAGGCCACTGTACCAGCCTCAATATCACTTGAACTTTTTGAAAGTTGGAAATGCACGAGTCACCAGTATCAGCTTTCCAATATCCTGATCGAATAAGTAAAAAGACTGATATTCCCTTTCACTCTGAGACTTTATTTTATCTCAGAGTTGAGATTTCTTATATTTAAAACAACTGTTTTGCTATAACAGTATAAATAAGGTAAGACTAGAAAATTGTTCATGTTCTGTAAGGATACATTTTGACATCACTAATGATATGCAGTAAGAATAATATGGATGCATTATCAAAAAATGCTCAAGGAAGTTTGCTTCCATTAAGCTAAAGAAGTAATGTAAATATAAGAAAATCTCTGAAGGAGAAAAGTTGATAAGGAAAATTTCAAAAGAAAATGTTTTTAAAGTAGATCACTGAAAAAAAAACGTATTTTAGGCATCAGCTGTATTATTAAGACATAGCATTAACGTTCACATGCCTAATCCAGGAACTGTGCCACAAAACATCACACTGAGTAGGGTAAAAGAGTCACAGCTACATCTCTTTTACCCTAGGAAATACTCAGGCTTTGTTTTGAGGGGTGAAGCTGTGCAGATGGCTTCTCCAAAGCATCCTACTTCAGTCACAAGAGCTATTTGCAGTAATTTGTTTCCCCCTGCGTTGAACTGGTTTTGAACAAGCACAGTGCTCATCAAAATATTTTTAATTCCCTCCAAAAGAATAGAGAGATTCATTTAAAGTATGTGACAAATGAGTTCATTTGGTGATGTTTCTGTTCATTATTCAATACAGGCCACTGAGGATAGGTTTGCAAGAAGTAGCACTTCAGATAGTGCTGACATCTCTGTGACTTGAAATATTCTCATGCTGTGGCTCTTCTTCTAGTCTGCCTTTTTTTGACAGTCACAAAGCTGAAAAGTACTGAAGTTCCAGAATGTGACTTCACTTTCTCTACTTCTGGCTGTGGCCCATGCTGGGAGTGTGTCCCTCCCAGTGAAGTGCTTGCCTTCATCAGTGCTGCTCTAATGGCTACAGCCCCTCCGTGCTTTTCCTTGGGATTCACTGTTCTGCCCGATTTTGTGTGTCTTTCTTTTGACATCCTCCTTTCACATGGAGGGGTGGTGTTTTCTCTTTGCGAGTACCTGGGCCCAGGGACAAGGATCCACATTCCAGGCGCACTCCCACCCCCGTGGATGTGTCAGAGGGAGCCAGGGGCTGGCTGTGTGGGGAGCAGAGCTCTCTGCTTTCTGCATTGCTCTCCTACCCTCAGTCAGGCCACGGGGGGAGGGCAGGAGGGACTGGAGTGGGCTTTGCCTCTGAATGTGCTGTGTTGACTTGATGGGTGTCTGGTAACAGCATTTCAAATGTGTCAGCCCAGCAGCTTTTTAAAGAGCTGAATTGCTCTTAAATCCCTATTGCAGATAACGTTAGACTTGAAGATCAAGCCAAATTATTTTCTTTCTGTAACTCCTGCCGCCAGTCCTTTTGTCACCTGCTACAACCTGTTTAATTAGTGTAGTACTGAGGCCATTTTTTATGCACACTGCCAGTTTTACTGGTCTGGTTTTTTTTCTGGAGTGCAGAAGAGAAGTGGATGTCTCCAACAGAGTGAGATTTTCTTCTCAAATTCTCTGTTTTCTTTATAACTCCTATGTAACAAGACGAGAGCTCTTGTTCTAATTCATGTTGGCTGATGGCAGATTTCAAGGGGTTCCAGCCTGGGATCAGGAGTGGGTTTACATCCTCCCAGTGCACTCCCTGTGGCTGAGTGTCACTGGAGAGGCAGCTCCAGAGTGTGCAGAGTGTGACAGTGAATTTTTTGGTGTATCTGAAGTCTTGTTCTAGTTGCCAACTTTATCCCATGCTCAGTTGCTCAGTAAATTCGTTCGTATTTTAGCTCCCACAAATGTCTGCTGACCTCACGGAGCAAGTGAAGGAAAAGAAGTCATCTTTCCAGTTCTGGAAGTGTTGAAGGGGTTCCAATTCCACCTCTGAACATTCTCCAATCTACTGACATTTTATTTTCTTTCCCTTATTTCTGGCTGTCATAGACATGATAAGTAAAAAAGCTATACTAGATCGAATTCTCATTTCATATGTCTGCCAATGAAAGTTTTCTCCCAGAAAATACCTTTTTAGCTACAATTAATCTTCAACTTAGTTGTTTTAAAAACAAAATCAAATGAAGTTGCTGCCATTTTAGCTACAAAACTAAAACACAACGATGAATAACTTTGTGTGGGAAGCCCTTGACACTTTTTCTTTTAATATGATGTGTGGCAACTTATCACTACCCATATTTCTGATTGCTTAAATGGCTTTCAATCCAGGAGATAGCATTAGTACAGCATGTTTTTCTGTTTAATGCAGAAATCTGGGATATGGATATTTGACTCAAACCCAAACACACCCAGCATGCTCCCACTGCTTTTCTCATTTCAATATCCAGTCACTTAGGATGCCATGCCTGAGTTGCTCATCAGGGGGAAGCCATGCCTCAGCTGTGCAGTGTCCCAGGAACAGGAAGCCTTTCCTGGCTGCTGGGGTGGGACAGGTGTGCCCTGCTCCCTGTGGCAAAGGGGGATCTGATGTGACAGGCTGCTGTACCTGCAAGAGGAAAAGGTCTGCCCAGGACAAGTAGCAAGCATGCTGGAAAAGAAATTATTTAGAAGGCACTTCTGAATGCAGGGTTATCTTGGGGTCTGGAATGATAGGTTCAGGATGAAACTGAGAGTGAAAACAAGCAGCTTAAAGAAAAGGAGGCACCCTGGGTTTGCCCTGCTCTATACAGCCCTTAAGGAGGATGAGTGATGCCTTGGCCTGAGTGGGAGACAAGTGTTACCTGTGCAGAGAATGAGGATCCCACCACTGGAGAGATCAGCTGGGATCCTGCTGTGACTCTTATCACCCACAGTGCAGACCAGAGGACTCTGAAGCACCACAGGCACAGTCTGCTGCTTTGACAGCCCTCATGAGAGGAGATTAGAAGGGCTTTGTCTGCTCACTTGAGCCTAATGAAGGGTGAGAGACAATATGGGAACAGCCTGTAAATGCATCAGGAGAAATGAGAGCTGTGTGGGTGAAAGGAGTGTGCTGGCACAAAAGCCAAGAGCAGGTATGGTGCCTAGGAATAAACACAGGCTGCACCAGAGAAGCATGTTCTGATCCATAAAGGATGGAAGTCTGACATGGTCGACACAGAACATGGCTTTTGGGGATGAATGTGGCTGTTTTAGGGGGCAGTTTATCTCAAAGGTGGTCTACAATAGGAAGTGGACCAGGTTTTAGAATCTAATCTAATCTAATCTAGTCTAATATAATCTAATCTGACCTGATCTGATCTAACCCAATCTAATATTTTGTCAGTGTCCCCTTGCAATTCCCCTTTTTGCCAGAGATTACACCAGACCCCATGACGAATGTACAAAACATTTTGTTTTCTTTTAGTATTTTTCTAAGAAAATAAATTGAATCCCTTAGGCTAGGTTTCTCAGTGAGGTCTTCCTTTACCTTCTGTATAGGGAAGCCCTTTTAGCAGTTATGACTCATGTGTCTTCTGCATTGGTCTAATTGTGTAATGTTATACACTGATTTACTAGAGGAAAAAAAAGAACTTTACCTGGCATAGTAATAGGAATATGAAATTAAATTGATTGACTTGAATTTAGCTATTTGACTACACATGTAAAGATCCTCTCCCTTACCCTAAATTCAGTATCCCATTTATTTCAGCTGTGATATTGTATGCCATTTGTTTTTTAGCTGCAGTTCTTTGCTTATAAATAAAGCATAGGACTTTAGTTCTGGATGCTTCTCTGAAACACTTCAGCTTGCAGCTTTTAATCTAGCTAGTTAGATAACACAGTAATTACTGGTGGGAAAGATCAATGCCTCCAAAGCTCAGTGCATCCAAGGAGAGCCTTCAGTCATGCTACAGAAGAATATATTTCTGCATTGACCTACCCAGCAGCATCAGAGATCCTGGTTTAGCTGAGGTGGATGAGTGCCTAGAGGAGTGAATATGGATTGAAGTATGGTCTCTCATGTTTTCCAATACTAAAATTCCTTTTACTTGCTGTATCATCCATACAGCATTTCAGCCCCAGGCCTTTTCATATTTTGTTTGTAGCTATATGAAAACCTATTTCGGGTTAAGGAGTTATGCCCAACTCCATAGTGTCTGGTTTCAGTTCTCCACTCCATAAAAGGCAAAGAAAGGGAAAGTCTCCATTTGGGTATATTACGACAGTATGACAGCCCTGTCTCTTAACAGGCACATGATTTAATTTCTTGTAGCTTTAATATGTGGGTACTACTGGCATTTTTTCCAAGTAGGTTTCTTTTATTCTTACTGTTGATCATTAAATATGGTGGATAAATAGTGCCATATCACCCATATGGTTTTGTTCTTGGAAATTTTCTTGAATAACAGCTGAAGCAATGTGTATTTAGTTACACATAATTTAAAACCTCTACTTTATAAAACCTAGGACAGGTCCTACTAACAGAATATGAAAGCAATGGGTATCTGTATGTAGGCTCTGTTTTCTACTCAGACTGAGAAGTTGCACAAAGAGCTCACCTGCTGCAATTCTGGTTTAGGTTTACAATCTGTTTGTTGCTACTTTTGACTTGATTATTGTTTAATTGGAGATATTTAACATAAAAGTTTATTTCCAAAAGGGACACACGAAGATTGGAACACGAATTCAAACGGGAAGGAGCTGAGAGGTAAATCAATGCTGCTTTCCCAAGCTTGATGTTACTGCATCCTTGCTGAAACATCTGGAAATCCGCTGGCCTCGTTTACAGCCTCACCAGGGTTAAGGGCCACAAGATGTCAGTGTAGCACCAAGCATGAGGGAATGGCGAGAGGGCTTGTGCAGCCCCTTGAATTGTCCTGCTGGCAGAAACCTGTTGACCCTACAGAGAGCGGCGCGGTGGTCGGGAAATGGCCCGTGTGATGAGGAGCCACCGGAGAGCCTAGAGCACGGGAAGCAGCCAGGGCAGGGGGGGCAGCAGGCACTCGGCAGGGTGTGTGCATGCCCTGAGTGTGCCTGCAGGAGCTGGGCAGAGCAGCTCCCACTCTCCTGCACAGCACAGCCAGCCAGGAGCAGCGTGCTCTCTGCCACAGCTCCTGCTCTCCTACCAGGGGCAAAGAAGCAATTCTTGGTAGAGTGGGGGGGACATCACTGAATGGGCAAAAAGCAAGTGGAAGAAGAACAGGTCCTTGCATTGTCCTCTGGTGACTGCTAAAGAAAATCTTGTTCTGAAGTTCTGAGGCAGATAATAGCTAAAGAGACATCTCCAAAATCTTGGTTTTGTGGCTGCTTTCCCTGATTTCTCTTTCTAGGAGGTATAGTATGAGTCCAATACTGAACAAGAATGCTGTTTGTTAAAGGCATCTCAGCACGCTGAAACTGTGCTTTTCCAGGAGTGACTGTTTCTGGGTGCAAAAGGAACACTTGCTGTTTGCCTGTATGTGTCTGCACCCCCAAGTGTGACAACAAAGGAATCCACAAAAAATGGTACTGGAACAGTGCAGAGATATCTGGGTCTGATTCCTTACGTTAAAGCAGCTGTACAAACTAGTCCATTCCCTCATTTGTCTGTTCTCTTCCCTTTGTTCTTGCCTCAGAGGTGGTATTTCTTTTGGATTTGCTTAGTTTTCCTCACATGGTTTCCTCTTCCAGTGCAGATTTGTTCAGTCACAGTTTGGGTGATTATAGAAATGAGAGAGAAATTGCAAATCATGGACTCACTGTCGGCTATCGGATTTTAAAAAATAACTAAAGGAAACCAGATATTTTGTGATGTGCCAGATGAATAATTCCAGAGCATATTTTATTAAAGAGGATGAAGTGCAGTGCTAATCTTTGGGAAAGTTTTCCTTCATTAGCACAGAGCTGTTAGCACAGTTGTGGCCTGGAGCTAAAGTTGTGACTGAGCACCACTCTGAGACTCAGACATCTGTGTTTGGGATCTGTTTGGCACAGGTGCTTCCAAAATACTCCCTGTCTCTCTTATGGACTGAAGCTGAAGCCAGTGCCACAGATGTGAAGAGCTGAGAACTTAAAATCCAATGCCTGGCCACCATTTTCACTTTGTGCCTCTTTAAATGTATGATTTTTGAATTTTCCAGGCTGTTTGTCCATGAAGACAGGTTATGGATATCAGTGAGCACAGGGAAATGGGAGAAGACCTCAGTGGGAGCTGCTAACCCATCTCTGTCCCTCCAGGGCAGAGACAGAGCTCATCTGTAATGACCAAACATAATGACACGAATTTCTGTAACTCATGTTTTCTCACAAAATTTGTGTTCTGTTTAAACAGGTCTCTCAGTGTTGTGGTTTTTGAAACTGCTTGGGAAATCTGAACTGAGGGTAACAGAAACCTCAGTGTTTCTCTTAAGCAAAGTCTGAAGCAGCACTTCATGCAGAGTCTCATCCAAAGTGAAGTAAACCCAAGCAATCTAAATGACAGGAATGATTTCTGGACATCACTGGAATGTGATTTCAGTGCATTTCACATAAGTGCAGTTTAATTTCATTGACGAAAATTGTAAAAAAGGTCAAAACAGATAATAGTGACACTAAGACCAGACTTGCTCAAGCTGTTTTTACCTCTGTGACCATGCAAGCCAGCAGCTAGTGAATGTTTCAGGGTAAGTGCCGAGCTCTTGGTTTTGATGTTTTTGTAAAAAACACTGAGTCAGTGACAAAATGATGACCTGATAAAACTTGTTTTATTGCCATTTTACTCATTTATTTTTTTATTGTATCTGTGCTATGGTAGGATATAACCATCAAAACACCCAGGCAATTTTGTTTTGCACACTAAAACCTAATCAGGCATTACCTAAACACTTCCTTACCATTGTAAGTGACAGCAAGGTTTGATTCTATCTCTGCCAAAATCAATACATGAAAACTCACAAAGATAATACTTTAAATGAGCTATGGCGTTCATCAATTCTCCTCTTTCTCTGATTTTATGAACATAAAATGTTCCTCTTTACATGGTGGACTTTTAGAACACACATACATTTGGACTTTTTTGTGGCAAGAATATAAAGTGCTGAGTCTTCATTAATGTAGGGCCCCTATAGCAGATGCATATGGATAGACACTCTGATTTTTATTACAGCCTGTTAAATTATCACCAGTCTGCTCAGCCTAAGTACTATGCCTTAGGTAGAGGAATTAGGTATAATTGGCCTGCTTTGTTATCTTCACTGTGGTAGTAGAGATGGGTAGGTAGATTTTGAGCTGCAAATACTCTTGACAATATTTTAAGGTTGTTTCTCTTTATGTACTGCTTAAGGACAATCTGGTGTTGGTGAAGCATCTTGTAGCAAAGTGAGCTAGGAGAAAGGAAAATTAAACAGCTTGGCTTGAGGTAGCATTCTTTTCACTTTTGTCAGATGTGTACACTACACTGACTTCAAAAGCTGCGCTTTGGTTTCACTGAAGAGCAGCAATTACACATTGCTATCACCCCAAAGAAAAATCTTCTAATCATATGGTGGGTAAGAAAAAAAATGAGTTGCTTTTAAGGCCTCATTTGAGAATACTAAACTGAAGTATGTGTCTTGTGCTTAGTGATTAGTATCTATCAATAAATCCAGGCATGAAAAACTGGGAGTGCTGATGCACCTACAAGAGCACATCCAAATGATACAGAGATAGCTTTATGCAATGCATTTATCTGGCAGAGACATGAAAGGATCTTGGTTTCTCCTCCTTTTGTATTAGCATGAATGGATCTCTGTTTCTCCTTTTGTATTAGCAATGTTTACCACACTACCCAGTCACCTTTTGGTGAGAAGTTAATTATTTCATTGATGTCCTAATCAGCATCAGGCTGTATTGTTGTTCAGTGACAGATGATCAGAGTATATTTGACCATAGACTTAAAAACCCCTTTGTCCTTCATGTTGCTCTCATATACATCACAGCTTGCACAAAATCTGCTGCCATCCTTTGTGCTTTTGGGAAGGTGTCCTTTGCAGGAAGGTTGGGGTCCAGGGAAAATCCTTGTCATGCAGGCTTGCATTGCTGCTTTTTCCCTTCAGTTTGCTGTTCCACTTTCCCAGCCTCTCCAGAAACATGCAGATGAAGAGAATGTCCACTTCTTTGGCAGCAGAATTTTTCAGTATTAGTGTATTTATGAATATGCTGCTTGAAATGGGATCCTGAAAACTAATTATTGTAAAAAAATATAAAGGTTAATAATGCCCAAAGAGAGATTATGGAAAAATGGAGGTTCTGTGTTGAAGAGCTCTCCAGTGTAATTGCCCAGATAACCAAGGGCCAGATGATATCAAAAATATCAACACTGCTCATGCCACTGAGCACTTACCCCACTGCATTTTCCCACTGCAACCAACACCACTGCTGGCAGTGCTCAGCCTAAGGCTGTCAGAGATCCTAGGAGACTTTTAAATGTTATTAAAACTCTGTTAATCTCACAGTCACCTCACCAGCAGTGCCTATGGGACAGCTGACTAAATACAGCCATTGTAAACTTGACTTCAGTTTCTTTTTAATAAGTCAAATTGGATGGATAAAAGTATTTCTGCCATGTGAATTACTGAAGACCATGTGTTTGAAATTTTTATTTCTTATTCTACTAGTGCTGGGCCAAAATCATACTGCCTTGTCAGGGTCTGTTGCAGATTTCAAAACATGCAAATTTGCCTAAGGATAAAGACAATCTTGTGTAAATCAGTTTAGGTCAATATTCAGGTCAATAGTGTGAAGAAATGACTAACAATGCCTGAGCTAAATTTCAGTGAGGATTCAGGTTTGGGTGGATCTGAAACTTGTTAAAACCTGGAGAAAGAACTGGAATTCTTGTGTAGAATTGCACTGACCTGTATGAATACCTGTAGACCTGAATGCTGCTTGTAGCTGGTGTTCTAAGCAGAAGTGTGTTCAATTATAGCTGCAGTTTAATTTAGGAGAAAGGCTGAGTAGTAAACTTAAAGCAAGCTGATGGGAGGTTGTTCCTCCTAGAAGTTTGCAGGAAATCAACAGCATGTTTTTAAATAAGCCTCATAGTCACTGATTTGCACTTAGCCTCAAACAGAAGTGGTTTATTTCCTTTATCATTACACGAAATGCTTTCCTCCTCCTTTTAAAGGAAAGCTTCAAAGTTGTCAACCCGAAGTGACAATAATGCTGTTTGAAAAAAATTCTCTGTGGCATGAAGTTTCACACCAAATGCTATGAAGTGAGTAAACTCATCCTGAAAAATAGCACTTGAGCATGAAAGGCCATCTCAGCATGTTTGAGTGATACATGAAAGATACAGTCAAGATTTATTTGATCTGAGTTTTCCATGAGAATTAAGATTCCTAATAGCTAAAATTACAATTACTTCCAGCTTTGGGAAACCATCTACTTGTTGGGAAACTTCCTGGAGATAATTTAGGTTTTATTCCACCACTAGTAACATGGCTACATCATTCCTCATCTTTCTTGGGAATCTGGAGGAAGGCAGTCTGATTGACCCCAGAAGACAAGCTGTGCACTAAGCAGAACAATGTTGTGATGTGCACATAGGTGCTCATTAATCACTCATTATTATTTGTCAATAATTAAAGATGTATCTTTAATTTCAAACTCAGCAGCCACAGCTGTCCCTTTCAGTGAGTTCCAGTGAATTCAGAGTGTTTCAGAAATAATCCAATAAACTTCAGACTGCAGTTTTACCATGGAGAGCTTTCTGTCTTTCTGGCCCTTTCTTGGAGATTCACTTTCTCTTCAATAGATCAGCAATACAAAAAAAAAAAAAATCTGTTCCCTGCTTTTTTTGCTTTCTTTTCTTCATGACTTCTTGAATAAAGCCAATTAGGTCCCTGAATTAGGAGCTTTTTGGGTTTGGGGCTTTGTTTAAATAACAGCCTGGAGGAATAGGTTCGAACACCTGCAGTCTCTTGATGGAGTGTCACAATTTGATTTTCTCAAGTCATGATATTCTTTTCCTTTTCTCTCTCCTCTTTTGGTTTCAGGCTAATATTTGTACCTTTTGATAAGCAGATCTCCACAGGGACTTTCTGGGTCTTAACCCCAGCATTCTCAGGCTGTGTTCCTTTTGATAAAATCAGACAGTTTTGTGATCACTAAAAGCTGTGAAGAAAAATCCAGAAAAAGTATCTTTTTTTCTTTCTTTCTCTTTTTTCCTTTTTTTGGAGGATTTCAGGCCCCTTAATCACTCCTCCAGAAAAAGGAATAATATTTTTTTTTAGAGAGGAATAAAAAAGGGAACTAAGTGCTGTTCCCTTGGAGCCCTGAAAAGGGAGAGCAGGGAGCACAGAATATTTATGTGCCTGATAAATGGCTGTGTTGCAGAAAACTAAAACTCTGAAATGGCAAGACAAGGCATGGAATTCTCATCTTGTGTAAGGGACGATGATGATGTACAGATGTTTTAGGAAATCAGATTGTTAGGCTGATTTAGAGCTTTGACTTACCTGGGACTTGATTAATACAATAGATTACAGATAAAATAGTTCACACAGTGAAAACCACTGACAGTTCTTTGTGGAAAAACTAAAGAATGTGATAATCCCCTAACCAGTCCAGAAGATTATTCCCTTCCAATATGAATCCAGTGATGTGGGAAACCCTCTTAGCACCCTGTAAAGGGGCCAGAACCTCACTGGAGATGCAGCTGCCCTGAGGATTTTAATTCTGGGAAATTTTTTTTGCCAGCTCCTCTTCAAATTATATTTGGATAATACTTTATAGACAGAAACACTGGTTGATGGGAATCTGGTGATAGATGTTACAAGTCCTGCACTTGGATTTGTCCCATGTGGAAACCCTGCCTTGTTTGTCTACAGAATAATGCATGCTGTTCTCCCCTTTGTAAGTTTAAAAGTATTGTTATCATGTGGGGGAATGAAGAGTAGAGGTGCAGTAGAACATGCACGAGATTGGAAGTGTGAGCTGTGAAAGGTGGGGGCAAGGCCACAGATTGAATAAAATAATGGAAATGTGAGTTACACCAGAACAGAGCAAAACAGGGTCAGAAACTGGGAGATGGGCAAATCCTGGTCATCATCAGGGACCCAGAAAACTTCTGGAAACGATCCTTCAGAGCAGAAGGAACATAAAAGTGAGAAACCCAGCAAGAAAATAAGAACTTGGAAAAGAAAAGGTTAGGTTTTCATCGTGTCTCCTGCACAGGATGAGGATTACAGGTAAAGGGGCTGAAAAAGCACAGAATGAGCAGCTCATCTTGAAGTGGATCAAAGCCACTGATTTTGGACAGAGTAGGATTTGCTAGGATTGTGACAAGGTTAGAATGTGGGCCCTGAACTACTTTAAGGCATGCTCAAAGCTCTGCAAAGAGGAACTAACTTAGTATTACAGCTCACCCAAGGAAAACTGCTGTGTGACAGCTTGAGGAATTTAGGCCAAATTGAACAGGAAAAAGCAAAAACATTTTAAAAATTTACTTTGCTATTTCCAAAGTTGCATTGTATTCCAGATATGCAGGAACTTCTCATTTCCACATCTTTGCACAGAACTTATTGTTTTTCAATTACAATAAGGCATTACAATTTCACTTAAAAGATGGTCTAATAAGAAAAACCCTCAAAACCTTTCAGAAAATTGAAAACCACCAAAATCATAGTACAGTGAGAGGCTTCTGTCTTTCTTAATTAAAACTCCCAACAGTTAAAATAAGTAAAGTGATTTGCATTTGATCTAACCTTTTTTAAAATTTATGTTCATCCACCAAAGTAAAAAAAATTTTAAAAAATCCATTATTCCCCCAGATATAATTAGTTCTGGATACAGGTACAGATTTTCTGCCCTTTCTTCTTTTGGTTTCAGCATTCACCCAGCACAGTATCTCTTGATCTGTCAATTTTTCTGAGCCTTAACTTAAGGAAGATAGAGTTACTGTTGAAAAGTCTATTGTAAAGAAAAAGATTGATTTAATGCTAACAGAGGTATTAAACCCCAAGGAATTGAAAGACACCTGTGGATTTGAAAGAGAGGAAACACTTTCTGTGCAGATAAACTGTAGAAAGAAGAGCTCTATTTATTGGGTCTGGCCAGCAGTTGCCCAATATCAAGGCGTGTACTTCAATGCTGCATCCAGGCAGGAGCCAATGCTTCCGAGAAAAGCTTGGAGTTTTAGCCCTTAGCCAAGCAATCATTAAGTCATTTAAGCAGCATTTCTGATCCTTGAGACAGCTGTACAGGTTACATAACTTTCCTTCTAGAAAAGCCAGTGAAACTACCCAGGGCAGCACCTAAGCATCCCTGCCTGATGTCCTGGGATCAGACTGGCTTTCTGCCTTACAGAACATCCCAGCTCTCCTCCTGCTGTGCTCTCCCAGCTGAGCCCCCACAGGCTGCAGAGATGCTCTCATTTGCCTCCTGCCTCATGAAAGCCTCAGCAGAACCTGCTCCAGCAGGGAGAGAAGGGACTGTGTACTGGCTCAGGGTGGGATTTGCCAGTTTTAGTGCACAGTGAGGGTTTATCCACTGGGCCTCCAAATGTACTTCCTTTGTCCTGTCAGTGCAAGGGCAGTGTTTGCAGTGAAGGAGCTCAGAGACTCCAGTCATACCCTAGGATTCTCTCTCTTCCCAGCTAATAACAATCAGTGGTCAGTGCACTTCAGAAAGATAAATGATTGCCAAGCTCAGCAAATCCGCGAAAAGGCAAACGGAGATTTCGTTCTGCAAAATTTCCCACTCCTCCTCCAGATGACACCTGAGTCTTTTCTCCTGGTGTTGCAATCTGTCATGCACATGTGGTTCAGGCTAGGACCAGGGGCCTGGTGCTGAATCTGGCAGGAGCAGCTGTCTGCTCCCAAGCCCCATGCTCTCCTGCCCTGTGGGGAGAAGCTGCCATGTCTGCAGCAGGGTCAGCAGAGGAGCACATGCAGCACCTCAGCAATGGCTGCAGCAGCCCCTGCACAGCTGCAAGCACCTTGTCATTGCCTTTCCAGGCTAATTAGACCAGAGAGGTGAGATCACACTGGTAAAAGAGCCTGTGAGTGGGAATGGCTGAGATGTTTGCACACATTCCCTTCTCCGCTTTTCCCCAGGTGTGCAGCAGGTCAGCCAAGGAGCAGCGAGGTCAGCAGGGTGTGGGAGCAGCTTTAAACACTGCAGCTAGTTTCACCAGGGCTCAAGAGTCAAGCCCTAGGCTTTATCCTCGTGGGCTTGATCAAATTGCCTATGGTTTCAAGGTCTTTCTTGAAGACATTTTTTCCTGAAATGCTACTTTTTAAAGAAAAGTTGGAACATTAAAATTCAGAATTAAAAAATACAGTCACACAACAGGAAATTTGCAGGTCAGTTTAAATCCTTCTCTGCCTCAACCTCACACAGAGCAAAAACCTATTATTTTTGTCTTCCCCAGAATATAATACTTTTCCGTGACTTTTTTCTTTTTTTCTTTTCTTCCTTTAATAGAATAAGTCCTCTTCATTAATTTTCTTAATTTAAGAAAATAACATTACTCAAAACCACCAGTGCCAAATTTTCAACTCCTTGCAACACTCCTCTATACCAAAAATCGTCCTGGGGCATGTTCCATCTCCCCTTGCCCGCTCCATTTGATGACCTGATAATGTTTGGACAACAGGAATATGTGACCAAGGATTTATGTCTTGGATTACAGCAAGGGATGGGCATCTGTGTCCAAACTTTCAGACTTGGTTCTCTCATTCCAAGTGGAAAAAGAATGCTGTTGCTTTCTCTCTCGTTTTCTCTCTGAGAGTGCCTGGTCAGAGTTCATGTATTTGTCACTGCCACCAGGCAGAATTATGAAGAAATAAAAAGAGATTATTTATTCCTTTTTCATATTTACCTGGCTGTGGAGAGGGGACATCATGCTAGAGCATCCCCTGGTAGCCTTAATGTTGCTTGACCCAGAGCAGATGTGATTTTTCTGAGAGGCTGAGCTGTGTGACAGGGAACAAGCTGCTGGGACGGTGTGGACATCTGGCATGGGCTGTGCTTCAGAAGATGTGCAGAAAAGTGGCTGCAGTTTCTGTGCTGCCTGGAGCTGCCCAAGCAGCACAGTGGGGAACTCTTACCCCCAGGATGAACTGTGCATGGCAAGAACAGCTCCTCTCCTGTCTTGGCCAAGAGCAGCAAAACCAGGATATGAGCTGGCAGAGGCACAGGCTCAAATGTCTGTGCAATTAAGATATTTCACAGAGATTTCCATGCCTGTGTAATAAAACCACGACTTTCAGAAATGTACACATAACTCTTCCCCACTACAATGATCATGGAGTGATGAGACAACTTTTGATTTTTCCTTCCTGATGCCATTTCTCTGATCCAATAAAAAAGGAAAGGAGTCAGTAGGGATAATCCCTTGGGAGCAAGTATTTAACACTCATTTATCAGGTGATATTTACCCTGTTTAAAGAGGATTAGGCAGAGTCATAATCCAGAACACCAGTCACGGTATCTCCAAAATCAGCGATTGCTTTTCCCAATCTTTGCCCTTTTAACCACCTCTTTTGTAACACTGGGGGCCACTCCTGGTTCATCCTCTGTGCGGGGCCCAAGGTTTTTCAAAAAATGAGTGAAAGAGAGAAGCTCTGCAAACAAGACACATCAGTGCAGTTGTATTGAAGTTACTATCAAGGCATTTATTGGTATGCCAATTGCACTTCAGCTTTCCAACTGTACAACTTCCTTGTTTTTCAAACTCACTCTTGCTTGTAGCATTTGAAAACACACCATGGACAAACCATTTAAAAGCAATAGTGCAAAGTGCCAGCAGAAAAATAAATGGGGAAGTACTAGAAATGAAGGGGTTTGTCAGTTCTGGGTTGTTTCTTATTTATTTATCTATTACTAATTCAGATTTGGAGTGGAAAGTATGTGTAATCATGTGGAAAGTAAATTAAGACAGCTTACTTGTGGGTGTTAAAGAAACACCTAATTTTTCTGAAAGAGGTGTCTGTTGAGAGATGATAAGGTAAAGCACATTTCCAAAGCTGAACTCCACTCCAGAACCCTCTGTAGGGGAGTGAGGGTCCCTCCAGCCCCAGTGGTAATGCTGGGACCAGAAGATGTTCCTGGCACTGTGTGGGCAAGGTGTGCTGTGAGGCATAGAGGGGAAGGGAGACTCTTCTCCCCTTTATTTGCTTTCTTTGCTTCTTTCCAAATCTTCTCCACTTTCACCTCTTTTCCTCTTCAGCTGAGCTGCCTCTGTGCTTACCTGGCTGTCCAAGCAATGCTCAGCTGGCAGCTGTGCCAGGCAAAGTCTGTGGAGAAGGAGTGTCTGAGACTATGCCTGTGGCAATGGCCCATGTGGCTTTTTTATAGAAATGGAAGCTGGTATTCTCCCATCAGTTACCTGAACTCATGAATGGGTAATGAGAGTAACACTCCAGCTCTTGGTTAATGCTCACTGCAGAAGTCAGACCTGCTCCCATAGCTGTTTAACCCTTGGGTAGAGATCCTCTTAAAGCCTTGCAGAAGGGAAAAGGAAAACCTTTTATCACTATGTCTTTTTTCTCAAAAGCATGAAAAATGGAGCAGGTTGAAAAAGACAACTCGAAGGCTGCCACATCTGTAGCAGACAGACAGATGGGGAAAACAGAGGAGGGATCAAACTGGGAAAGAGAAGAAACAATTTCCACTGAATGCATTTCTTGGTCTGGGCCAACCCCTTTTAGCAAATGTGTCAGGTGTTTGAGGCAGTGCACACCTCTTACATCACACATGGAAACTGGGATGTGAGGCCAGCTTTGGCTTGAAAGGCTTGTACAGTATTCTGTGCCCAGGACTGTGCTAGTGTGAAATGACAGCTACAATAAATGGCAAATGCTGCCTTTAATGCACATGCTTGCTACTCCAGCTGCTTGAATAAACATTCCAGCAAACCTCAGCCCGGGGACTGAACCTGAGCTCGGATTATATTTTGTTTTGCTTACCTTATCCCTTAGCTTTCAGCACCTTTCAGGCCCTCTGGCTGTTTATCATGGCACACAGTAATTGCACATCTGACTTGGCAACCTGGAGCCCGGGCAGGGTATCCAGGTGTGATGTATGGAGCATGAGGAGTCAGCTGGCTCAGTGGGAAAAAAGGCAAAGGATACACTGAGAGGGGAATTTCAGTCAGAATTCATCAGGTCAGCCAGAGCAATAAAGATCCTAGAAAGGTTTTACTACCCATCAGGGAAGTTTTGTGCATTTCAACAAGTCTAAAAAGATACAGTGGGAGAGACTAGGGGCTTAATGGCTCATTTTCTGGCTTTCATTAGGTCATTTCATCCATACTTGAGAATATTTTCCATCTATTCTTAAACCCATTTTCATTTGCATTCCATGTGTTGAGTTCTGCAAGCACATCTGCATTAATTATTTTCTTGAATTGTCCATATATGAAACAATGGACTGAAAATGTTTCATCAGCTAAGACATGCATTTTCTATTTAATATTTGCAGTTTTTCTTAGTATAATAAATAAACCTCTGTTGAAAAATCACTCTAAAGAAAATGCTTAATTAAAAAGATATTACATTAATTACTTTATCTGGCTTTTATAATAAAATACTAAGAAAGCAAACATTTTTAAATGCTGTAGTTGTAACAGATTGTTTTTCTTTCTTTTTCTTAAGGCAACTGCTTTGATAAATATTTCTAGTTAGTCATAACATCATTATGAATTTGTACTAATAGGATTTCCCCTTAATTATTTAACATTACATTACATATTTCTGGGAAAAGCTATAGAAACAATGACTGTGATTATGTAAGCAAAGGGAAAATCTGAAAAGTCCTCAGAGGGTATTTTGATTTCTTGTTGCACCATGGGTCCTTTTTTGGTTGGAAATGCTGGCAGGGAATGTGAGTGTGTGTGATATGAATGCAGGGCTGTGTCCACAGCCAAGGCTACAGTTGAGTGGGTGGGATTTGAAGTGTGCTAAGAATGCTGTAGGTTTCCAAAGGGAGTTTTTAGCTCTGATAGTAGCCAGGATCTTAGGATGAATTAACTACAGGGGTGTTGGGAGGCAGTGGGGGTGTTGAGGAGGCTGTTTAGGAGAATGAAAACCTTTATCTCACTTGCCAAAAGCGAAATAAATTGATGCAGCAATTTTGGTGCTCTGAGTCAGTGATAATGCCACATGTGACCATTTCTCAAAATGCACTTTTCTGCCTGAACTTGGAGTGCTGCTGAGTTCAGTGGGAGAAGTAATGTAAATAAACATACATTTCATGTCCCCCCAGTGACTGCAGAGCAGGGCTCCTGTGCAGAGCCACACAGGAGTGTGCTCAGGCTGCTGCATGTCACATCGACCCATGTGGGCATGGGCACTGGGGCAGAATACCAGTGTGGTGCTCTTGCCTCTGACAATGGCCTGTCTCACTATTTCTGTGAATTTTATGTCCTTGGGTTCTAAAATGAGGATAATAGTGACGATTTACCCTGAAATGGGAGCCATGCAGCTTAATGAGGCCATATTTGTGAGGTTTTCAACTATGGAATGTGCTATAAAACTCACAATAGTCACTGAAAGAGGGTTTGAAGGGCCAAGTTAATGACACAAAGGACAGAATGCATAACCTTTGTAACACTGGGTGATCATGTAGAGATGCTGCAGAAGAAAAAGAAGAAAAAATCTTACATCATCATTAACTATAGATTGGGTCCTCTGTCTTCTAAACCAGGGGTGCAGACCCACCCTGCCCTCAGAGGGAATGGCATGTTCCCCCGTGGTTACCTGGGCCTGGGCAGGCTCTCTCCTGGCAGAATTTAAGCAGAATTTTTAATGTAAAAGCTTTGTAGGGCTAAAGAATTTAGCCAGCTGTTCAATTGTGCCAGGCAGTTGGCTCACATTCAGGATATGTTTCTTGCTGTTCTGAAGTCAAATAGAAAAGCCAATATTCCTTGTCATGTTTAATGTTTCTGCCTTGGGAAAACCAAAAAATTCCTGTACCAACATTGCCTCTACAGCAGGGCCATTTAGGTCTGCTCTTTTGTGAGTTTTAATATGCCAGTGCTATGCTCACTGCTCTCATCCTTTACCTACTTTCTACCTGCTGTTTTAGGAAGAAGGCTTTTTGGTTTGTTTTTTTTTTTTTTTTCCTTCTATACAGTGCTGAGCTGATAGATGTTTTGAACAAGGCAGCTTTGGTTCAAATTGAGTGTGCTGCTAGGGCAGAGCAAACTGATGAATTGTAAATGTTGGTTTTTGAAAGATGTGTCCAAGGCACTGCAGGTCGTTTGAACTCTAGGACGCCACTGCAGCTTCCCTTAAAAAGAGAAGGAGGAGGGAAGGGAGGAGGCATCTGTAGAGCTGTAGAGGATGCTGTGCTCCTGGGC
This sequence comes from Luscinia megarhynchos, assembly GCA_034336665.1. Lineage (NCBI taxonomy): Eukaryota > Metazoa > Chordata > Aves > Passeriformes > Muscicapidae > Luscinia > Luscinia megarhynchos. Next base: position 28,139,206 of record CM067569.1, on the reverse strand, counting down.
AGCAAAGCTCCTGCTCTTGGGGAGCACTGACACTGGCTGTGTGACAGACTCATGTCCTGACACAGGGAGAAGCTGCATAATCCACCTTGGTGAAGGAGGAGAAGCCAGCAGATTTCAATAGTCCTGTATCACCTTTGTGTATGCACCCTGAGCATAGTTCTCCTCCATTTCACAGTGCACAGCACCCTATTTCCCAGTTTAATGACCTTGATTCTTAAAGACTAAAAATTATTCCATGGGTTAAAAAACCCCAAAAAACATGTGTGTGTTTCCTAATCCAAAATCAAGAAATATCTAATTTCTTTCTAGTTAGGAACCTTGTTCAATTTTTTCCTTCATGGATTAAAATACTACCACCATAATCAGCCTTTCTGTTTTTATTGTGCATTTAGAATGCCCATGCATTCACAGGATAAATTTATCTAACTGGATCTAAAGGCGACATCTCTTTCGTTATGCAAATTGCTGTGGAGGTTTTTCCTGCAAGTAAGTACACAAATACTATCTAAAGTTTCTGTTGTCATTCCTGACTGAGAAATACAGCTACAGCAAAAGCTAACAAAATGGCCAGCTTCAAAGTAGCTGAGTCTTTCTGCTTTAGTGTTTTTGTTTCTTTCTTTCTCAAAGCATGGTAAGGAATTCATGGCCTTCCTGTGTGTGTGCCACCAGCTTTCTTAGCTCTCCCTTGCAACCATTATAATCCAACAGAACTTTTTCAAGTTTTTGTATGCTGGATATCAAAGAGGTGTCATTAAGCACCAAGCAGGGAGAATTTTAAACCTGAGAGTGCCAAATCCTGGCATAACATCTGGCAGGAGATGGACACAATTATTTCCTTCCTCTTCTTGTTCAGTGCCCTTTTTCATTCCCTCAGTTCCCTTCTCAGCTTCCACTTGATCACCAGTTCTGGTTAGGAACTGGAATGTCTCTCACAAATGGAAACCTCGGTTTGTAAAGACAAACCTAACTATAAGACTTTTTTTTTTTTCTTTTTCCTTTGTTGCTGATGAATAGAACACGAGCTTGAAAATGGGATTGTCTTCCTGCTGATAGACTGCAGGGCTTATCTGTAAACAAAAATGTATTTATGGAAGTAGGTGTTAGTTGTGGCTTTTCACAGCTGCCTTGAGGTATCGAGGAACTGTGGGGAATATCTCTTTTAGGGTTTTTTTTGCCACTCATTCCTCCAGTATCTGTACATCTGCTGTATAAAACAGACTAGGAGAACAAAGACCATTGTGGATCTCATGGGTGTTTGACTTATCAGCTCTCTTTCTGCTTACAGAAAGTTTGGCCTGGTTGAAAAATATTCTTTATAAGTGCCAGAAAAGCTTTCAGTATCTCTGGTCTAGTTTGAGATTTTAAAACTTTTGGAAAGTAAGGAATTTAAAAGCATCTTTGCAAAATGCCCCTTCAGACATCCAGCTATTAGATTATTTAAAAAGGTGTTAGGGAAGAAACTTCCATGAGGTAGCAACCAGATTTCAAACAAAGGTCCAAACCACAAGAAATATCAACAGGGAGAAATACATTGTTTCTTTCCCAGAACTTCTTTTGGTGAAGTCCTTGTATTATTTGTGATTTATTGTCTAGTTCTGTGCTCAGAAAATGGTTTGTCTCTCACTTTTTTTTCTTATCAGATGTCCACAATGCATGCCTATTGGATTTTATTTATTTCCTAATTTCCAGTCTAAAATCTTTAAGACAAGTTTAGGGGCTTAGGGTTTTTTTTCCCTTTCCTTGGTTACCACTAGCAATAAAGATTATTCAGGCCAAACTAGAAAGAGAAGTATCAAATTTAACAAAGAAGGAGAACAAAACAAAAAAAAATTGGACATTAGAGAGTCTCTCATATTTTATGCTTTAAATGTGGCTACTAATTTCACTTCCAGTACAAGCCAGTGCACTCTGGCATTTATGAGGGGAGACAAGGAATGAAGAGAATGTTTTAATCAAGTCAGGTTTACCTGCAAACAGGCAGGCTCAGCTGGGCTTGAGTCTTTCTGCTGAAGGACAAAGGAGAGGATCAGGGAGAGTGGGTTTTGGATCATAGGAGCTCTCTGAGCTGTGAGCTGCCCAATACTGCATCCCAAAGGAGGGCTAGCTCTGCCAGCTGCCTCGCTGTGGTTGGGTAAGCCAGGTTTGCTGAAACAGTGGGGTTTTGCAAACATGGCTCATTTTAAATGAGATGGCTGAGGGGATGATTATGCTGGCAGCTTAGCAGCCAGATGCAAGGGACAGTAACTTCTAAAAGGCATTTTTTCAAGCTCTTTTGGGCACAAAGCTATTTAACTGGGTGATTTTTTTTTCATAAGTAACACCCTAAATGGGATGTAGCCATTTTGTATGGCTTTTCTGCTCTTTCTGTGTACTAAAGAGAGCAGTCATTTTCATTGGAGGCCTGGCTGGAACAGAGAAAATGCCCATGTGGTCTAACATCCCATTGGGGAAGGCAGCAGTGATGCTCTCAGGGCTCTGAGAAAAGAAGCTGCAAACGTGAGACTGAAGAAGGAAAGGAGAACAATGCAAATGGAGATAACTTGTCCAACCTTGTATTGAAAAAAAAATGTTTGAGTATCAAAGTCTGTGCTGTGATTAGTCAGCAAGTGAAGAGAGGACAATGGACCTGCACAAGATGATATTGAGAGCAAAGATTTTGAGGGAGAAAATGGGAAAGGAGGTTTAGCTGAGAGTAATGGCCAGATAGTGATGTACAAACTTTTTTTTTAATTCCACTGTTCTTTAATATTGAAAATTTTGCTCATCTTGCCAGTTAATCAAAGTAGCTGCCCATCAGGGCTACAACTAAGGAAATTGTGCAAAGCTGTTTTTTTCCAGTGGAAGGTGTTCTGTTGAAGCTAGCACGTCCTTGTTTATTATTACTAAAAATAATAAGTGCATAAACAAATACATATGAGATGTTCCAGACCATAAGGCTGGCTGTGTGCAGCACATGGCTCACCTGCTGGCAGGGTCTGTGCTTCTGGGCAGTGTTACTTTCCCTCTGGTAACAGTCTACACTGATGTCTTTTTCCAAAGCAGGAGCCAAATCCTCCAGAGATGTGCAGTGCATTGGAGTTGCTGTTTTCTGGCCAGCCATCCTTGCTGTGCCTCCATGTTAGGAAGTACTCACAAACACACTAGCAGGAGAATTATTCTTTTAGGCATCCCATGAATCAGTAGCATCTGTATTCCAGCTTCATCTCTCTGTACTGTTTGCTGCCTATGCAATTATATTTTATCTTCTGCTGAGGTCACTGTCATTGCAATTGTTTTAATTGCAGCTGATGAGTCGTGAGCTTTTGAAATCATTAGTGGTTCCTGTGAGCTCTAGAAACAGAATAGCATCATTTCTTCCTTGCTGTTCTCAGTCTTCCATGAAAGTGAAATCTATACAGAACTTAATTACATTTTATATATTATGTGTTGTTTTAACTGAACTAATATTTACAAATGGATTTGATGAATATCATTGCATTTAAAGGAAGGACCCCCTCTGTGTTGTCTTTTCAAGTTGCTGAAAAGAAATCAGAAAGAATGAGTTCTTTAGAAAACTTTAATTACTAGCTGATTTCATTGACCTGCTAGGCTGGTGGCATCTGCCTTCCAGTCTTTTTCAAATAATTTCTCTTTCATTTGGATGTTTAGTGATACATTAGCATGTGGCCATAATAATTACAAATTATAATGACTAAAAATTAGGGGGTTTCTGCTATCAAGAGTTTTTCTTATTCCAGCCAAAGGCAAAATACAAGCACATATTTCTGTTATTTTCTTTGTATTGAGGGGATGAGATTTGCAGATGAGTGTAGGATGAAGGAAGCAGCTGATGGCAAGTTTAAGGAAGAAAGGAAGCATTTTGTGGGGACTTTTTGAAATCCCTGACTAACATCCCTCTGTTAAAGGGCACTCTGGTTTCTTGTTTCTGGCCACAACCTGAAGCAACTCTTGAGCAGTAAAGTTTGAAGTCTTAGTTTCAATTGTACTTCATGATTTCAGTTCTCTGACTTAGCTTTGTCCATCAGTTTTATGTTTTGCCTTTGTGTTTCCAAACTTTTAAACATGGTAAACGAAGTGACTGCAGGCATCTAATTAACAAATACTAACAAGTTCATCTGCTGCATTCAGCCTCTTTTAAAGTAGCTGTTCACAGCCAGAAAAGACAACTGTGTGTCAGTAAAAGCAAATTGTACATTTTCATAACCAAACACATCTGCCAATTAAAGCAATCCTTGAGGCACTCCCTGACCAATATTTTGGCCCCCTCATCTGCTGTTAGACTCTAGTTAGAGAAATTTTCCAATCTAAATCTTCAGAATATGCAAAGGTATGACCCGTTTCACAGGCACTTTGCATTGGAGATGGGGACCTGCTACAGCTAGACCAGTTACCTGAAGACAACTATCCCATTAATTTCCTAAATGGGAGAGGAGGAATTCAGTTATACTAGCAGTTGGGAGATGGAAAAATCACCCCTATGCTTCCTCCAGTCCTGGATTTTTCATGTACAAGCCCAAGAGAGCAGCTGGGGTAGAAGCTTTGAATTCTCAACCTTTGGCTGTCAAAGGTGGAGGGGTTGGATTAACCCAGATGGCCACCACTGCCAGGGCTTCGTGCTTTGTGATAAAACTTCGACCTGTAGCAGCCCCTCTGTAATGAATTCTTCAGTGAGCAGAGAAGTCCATGGCACCTCAAGCATCCCCTGCTTGCCCTGCTGTTCCTGACTCCAGAGCCCTGTGTTCACGTGCTGCAGAAATGGAGGCTTGGCGTGTGCACTGCTCAGAAGTCTCTGCAAATATTGGACTCTGATTTGCCCTTTTGACTCTACCACTTGCTTGTCATTCTCAATTTAATAGCAGCAGCTAACTAAAACTTATTTTCTGAATTTTTAAGGAAATCCAATGATCAAATTAATTTTTAGCCTGGCTCCTTTCTCTGTCTCAGTTTTAGCTTCATACCTTTGTTTCTTTTTTCTTTCCTTTGTCACCTTTGGTGGCAGCTGAAATGTTCATTTTCCTTTAATAATCTGATCCTTACATTAGGCTAAATTAGGAAGGGAAAAATTCCTAAACCAACCTGAAGACAATTCTTGCTTGATAAGAGAATTAATATCTTTCCAAGGAGAAGAGAGAGGAAACCAAACCACCATTGATTTAATAAATTTTCCTTCTTAATGTTTCATGGGAGGTTGATGCTTCTTACATAACAGGGGATTTTGTCTACCTTTGTTCCAACACAGCTGCTCTTAGCCAGATGTGACCAAGAGTTGCCCTAAATGCATTTTTTTGTTTAATTGGGCAATACATCTCTTTGGGGCATGTAAAGTGTGACTGACAAACATCTGCCATGAACATGACTGCTTCTGCACTAGAAACATGCAAATAGATTTGCCCTGCTCCAACAGTCACTGGCAGATGCCAGTTCCCAGTGAAAAGTCTGGAAACTTTTCAAACATATTAGTGAATATTTAGAAATGCTTCTGACTTGAGTGTTCTATTTCCTCTTATCTTATTCTCTCAGCATCCTTTATTAGCACAGTCATTTACAGAAAAGTTGGGATGCTGCAGGGGTTTTTCTGTTGGTTTTGCCTTTGCTGACGTTATTATTGTTGTCTTTTTTTTTTTTAGTATCACTCATCTTTATTACTTAACTAAAATTTACAGTACCCTGGCTGTGGCATCTTCTTCATCACCACTGCAATGTATGAATTTTTCCAAGAGTTTATTTTTCTTCCCTTTAAACAGGGCTGTAGTGATGAGAGCTAGAGATAAAGCAAGCTAAGAGTTTCCATTATAAAGGTGATTTTTTAATTACTTTTTTGGGTAGAGTGGGGTTTCTAGTGACATTGCTGTTTTTCCCTGGGAATAGGACACAGATGTAGCTCTTTGAGGAGGAAGGAGTAGGGCTGGAGGGAAGTAGATTTCTATGTAGTATTAAGCAAATATTTCCACCTGAGCAGATTTTTTTATTTTTGCCACAGTTTATTTACAGTATTTATTTGTTTCTTACTTTTAAGAGAAATGAGAAAAGGAAGCTCTTGCAAAACATCATCAGTCACAAACCAAACCCACAGCACTCAGAAAGCCAATATTTTCCCAGTTTTTCCACTATTTTTTGTATCTCTTGGTTAAAGGGGGAGCACTGCAGAATTATCCTCAGAAAGGAAGCACATTCCTCCATTGGAGGCTGCTAGATCAGTTGTGGAGTCCCATGGAAATCCCAAAAATGGATTATTGGGACTAACTAAAGGCCAGATTATCATGGATCTCCCCAGAGGGCAGAGTTTAATTTTGTGCAAACTTAACTCTGATGTTTCTCAGTTCTGGGAGCTCCATTTGTGGCTTACTGGACATTCATTTATCAAAGTTCTAAACTTCACAGATATTTGGTCCTCAAGTTGCTCTCTCAAACTGGAAAGCAGAGATGAGAATTTCCATGGGGCTTGACAAATCTCCCCACAACTCACACTTTTTCCTGCAGCTTCTGAAGCCCCAGGGCAGGCCCAATGTCAGTACCCATTCTGCTGCTTTTTGAAGGTTGTGACACTAAACTGATGAGTGAATTTGTAAAGCAGAGCTGACTGAATAAAAAATTCCCATTGCCCACACCAAATGTATTTTTTGATCTTTTTTATGGAGTGATTCAGAATGGTTACTATCAATGAGGCCAACATGATGCAAAGCAACTTGACAAATGGTGTACCTTTTATAAACAGAGCATCTAAGTGAAGCTGCTGTAGTATTGTGCTTTCATTTTTTTATTTGATAATTTGATTTTAAATCAAACAATCCTGCATTCACAGTATAGTGTGTTCTAGAGCGTATACACTATGGAGCATAGTATAGTTCTGTGTGTTGGGTTCACTGTGTTACCTATGTCCACTTAAATCCAAAACTTGTAGCATTACAGTTAACAGCAGGATGCAGTTTTCTGAATTAAATGTTATGGATTGCAGGCAGAGTGAGGCAAATTCAGCAGTCACTACTGCATCAACACAATGGCCATGAAAATAAGTTTTATTGATCCACACCTAAATAGGTACATAAAAGTATTTTTGTTTTATAACTAATCCCGTAGAAAAGGCTAAGATATATTTCTAAATAAAAATGTTTCCTGAAAGAGATGAGTATAATTCAATTCTAAAATATTTTGCTTTTGCAGTACTTATAAAACAGCACTAATAAAAATCCCAGAGTAATTGGTCACAAAGCAACAAGCTGGTTTATTAAATACACACTCTCATAAATAGATAAGCCATAGATCCTGAATGAAATTCTTTCCTAAAAAAGGATCTATGTTCACTGGCATTTCCTTCCAGATATCTCCTCTTGCTGGCAGAAAGCAGCCTGTGGCTGGCTCTCTCCACTCTGTGCCAATGGAAGCTGCTTCTCTCCTATTCTGTTGTCACTGGCAGGACATTTCGTGGGATAAATCAAACATTCCTGCTCTGCATGTAAAACATGCCTGGGACGACACCAAGCCTGTCTTTCCTGGGGAAGTGGCAGATGCAGACTGTGCTCAGGATTTCACAGGTAACAAAGCAGCTGTGGCAGGCTGGGGTTTCTGTGTGCTGTGGCAGGGAATCCATCCCTGTCGGGCATTTATAAGTTCTGCCGTGGCCATGGTAAGGAGTTTATCTCCCCAATTTGTGCTCACAGATATGAGGTCTTCAGGGAGGAAAACGCTGCATTGTGGCTGAAGCAGCCCTGGCACAGAAGCCTTCCTGCAGTGTGAACTCACACTGTCAGAGCTGAGCTACGATTCTGTTTCTGGAGAAGCTGCATAATGCATTAAAATAAGAGCTGGGAAAGGCTGAGCGAAATTTCGACTGTTTCTGGCACAAGGGCAAAAAGACAATTACATGAATACTTGTTTGAATCTCTGCAAAAGGTTGATATGGCAAAATCTTGTTATATGCAGACAATCACTAATGCTTCTGCTGCTATTTTTTAATGGGGTATAGACTCCTGGCAATACTCACATCACCTTTTAAAAAAAAAAGAATAAAATCAGTTGATATACCAAATTCCTTTTTATATTAAAATGTCTTTTGGGATACCATCCTAGGACAAAAACAGTTTCTCTCCTATGCAAATTAATTTTGTTCAGCTCGCTTGGATATATACAAAATGAAGATGAAATATCTTTAACCTTTCAGAGGTTTTTCCAGTTGTTAGAAAAGAAAAAGAAAATTTCTTTTTCTCTTCATCCCTCCAGAGAGTATTTCTTGAATAAACCAGGAAGCCCTTTCATATTTTTACCTAGTAATTAAACCACTGATGAATTTTGAACTGGTATCAAACATTTCTGCTCACTGAGTTCAGTCAAAACTCAGTTTATCTTTGAAAAATAATTTTGATGAATAATTTCTAATCCGGCCTAGGTGTTTTCCAAGTAACGTATCTGACACATTTGGAACATCTCTTTTAAGTCCTAGTCCAAAAACCATGTAACTTGCTTTTCCCATGATCTCTGAATTTCTGCAAATAACTTGGATGAACAACAAAACCTTTGAGAAAGTAATGATTTGTTTGGCTTTGGAAGGTAAAACACTCTGTGCAAAATGGGTCCCTACTCCATCTTCCTGATTTGGTGACTTTATCAGCTGGCAATTTCCAGTAACATGAGGAACAAGGGATGCCAGCAGGTCACCTGCACCAGCTAAAAGGAAACACACCTGGAAAAGTGGGAGAATTTAAAAAACACAACTGGTTTGAGAAAGCTGACTGCTTTATCTTTGTCTTTTGTTAGTTCTGACTGTGGCCCTCAAAGGAAGGAAATGACATCCCTTTCCAGAAATCTCAAAATCAGAGAAAGGTAAGGTTTATGGGTGCATTTTTGTGCTCACTGCTTATCTCTACATACAGTAGTAATAGGCACAGACAAACCTTTGTCAGCTGGAGGAGTCTCTGAAGACTTTCCAGAACAAATATTTAATGTTCCAGTTTTTTTTCAATGTCCATGTGAGCATAGAAATCTCACCAAGAGGTTCAAAAATCATGAGGAATTTCCTCTGCAGTTTTGCTCTATATAATTTCTGAATTTGTGCTTTACAGCTCTGCTCAATCTACAAATACCAGTTTTTTTAATTTTTTTTATGACAACTGATTTGATCGGGATTTGAACAGCAAACCATCAGGCTCTCCACTCCTCTTACCCAGCCTACATGTTCTCTTGCATCTTGGCCTCTGGGTCTATCTCATGTTGCTTCTGCTCTACTGCAGATGTGTAACAGCTGCTGGTTTTGAGACAAGGTGGAAAAGAGATACACTTGCATGTATTTTGTGGGGGAAGAAATAGCAAGAGGGAAAGGAAATTTAATCATCTCTTTCAAGAAGCATGAGAGAAGGAAGTTCCACATACCTCATTGTCTCTTTTAGGTGACCTTATTAAATTTTTTTGAGGCTAGAAGGCAAGTTAAAAAGAAAATCTAGCCTACTTAAACACTTGCACTGCTTCAAGGAGAGTTCAAGATATAGTGCAAGGCACAATTAGCATTGGCCCTGGCAGTGGCTGAAAACTGTATGCTTAAAATGAGTCACAGAAAAAAATATAGCAAGTAGTTGTACTATTACTGTCAAAAATACACTTTATTATTTAAAAAAATAGACTTAATTTATTCTAATTAGGTCACCTGTTTTAGAGAGGAGCATGTAAAATAGCAGCAAAGCACTGATGAATTTTTGAACCATATAATACCTTTTATTACCACCAGAAGCCCATATTTAACCTCCTGAGTACAGCAATCAGGATAGATGATGTAAGAGGGGACTTCTATATTAGTTGTGCCTGAAAGATTAATGCCTTCCAGCTTGTTTTTTTCAATACACAAGCAACTAAAAAAAAAGAAAAAAAGTAGAAATAAAGGATACTATGGTAGACAACATGTAATGAGGTGACAAACTAGTGAGAACTGCAGTAAGATACGGGATGCAGCTGATGAAAGTGTGGTCCCAAAGACTGAAGAGAGAATAGGTGTGATTAATGAGCCAGCACTGCAATGGCAATTGTGTTAGTGACAGGAACATGGAGAAAAGTGGAGAAATGGGAGCTTCTGGGGAAGAACCTGAGGGTGGATATCTCAGCTGGCAAAAACCATGGTGGAATAATGGATTTAATTGCAATTTCAAAACTGAAGGACCTGTGCAAGTCAGGAGAAAGAGAAAATACTTGTCATGGGATGGAAGCAAGATGGCAAAGCTTGGCTGAAACAGACACTTTTGGACTCAAATTGCTTAGGGTGAGAATGATCAAGTAGTTTTCACTAAAACTGCTATCAACTACAAGTTAAGGAGAACTAAAAGAGAAGGATAAAAATAGGTCTGTAAATAAGTATGACTGAGTTGGAAACCCTGCACTAGGGAGCTGAGAAAAGGACCTTGAAATGGGGCTGCCCTGGTTGACAGCAGCAGAGCTGGGAGGGCCAGTGTGGAAATGCCAGAGAAACTTTCAAGGAGCTGAGGGGGGAATTTCACGTTGCAGAAATACCTCAGCTTGTGCAGGGAATGGATGTGCCTGGACACAGTCAAGTGCCTCCCTTAGTCATGGCTTAAGAACAGCAAATTAAGAGGATTAAGAAGGATGTTTGAGGACTCTTTGGGATTGCTCTGTTGTTGTAGGGCTGAGTAGCTGAGGCTCTGTGGCATTACTGTTGGGGAAAGGAGGAATGATTAACAAACATAGGGCAGTGCCCACTGTAATAAGGGCTCTTGAGCTCAAAATAGCTTTGAAAATATGTCAGCTACTCCAAAGCATTTGAATACTAGCAGTGTCCTCAAGTTGCAGGTAGAAAAGTCATCTGGAGTTTATTTTAGGAACAGCAGAAAAAGCCTTCAAGGCAAAGGGCTGTGTGTTCAAAAAGGTTATGAAATCACTGAAATGAAATCGGGAGTTGTGAGTTAAAGTAACGCAGAAGAATCTAACCAGAAAGTTAAGCTACAGCTTAAAAAGTCAGGACAAGGTGATAATTACTTCACATTGATGTGGACACCAGTGTGGCTAAAGAAGAGCAAAAATCTTGTTGATGACATATATGGAAAAGAAGAGGGGGCTGTAGGTGTTACTCATGGCCCCAAAACAAAACAAAATAAAATAAATAAAATAAAATGCTTTCAGCGAGGGAGAGATTATTGACCCTGAGAACAAAACTGGGTAGCTGATGAGATGGAAATGCATTCAAGGTAGAAAAACACCTGGCACAAATCACAACAAAGAAGGCAGGGAATTTCTGCAATGATTTGTTCATGTGCTAGAAACCAGCTCTGAAGGAGGGCATTGAGCTCAGATTGCAAGTGAGTGCCAGGATGTCAGGAGCACCCTGGGAGGCTGGGTGTGGACCTGCTGCCTGGTAGTTTGAAAAAAAGGCATTGTCTCAAAGCACAGAGAGCACTCAGCCCTCAGAGCAGAAGGGTGATGTGCTGGAGCAGTGGGCACCAGACCAAAAACAATAACCTTGCTGCTGGGTAGTTCAGCCATCCTAAAAGGCAGGTATGATACCTTAGCCTGATCCAATTGTCTAATCCAACAGGGAACTCAGCTCAGAGAGCTCTCTGCTGACTATTTTTCTTTTGTAGCCAATAATGATATTCATTGCAGTATAAGATGCTACTGCTCTGACTTCATTATTCAGTGGCTTAAATGCTTTGACCTAAGTTTCTTGATCCTTGATCCTGTCCTGTCTAAAATGAAATCTCTACCCAAAAAACACCTTGAAGCAGCACTTCAGAGCTCTGTGACAACCAATGAGCCTTATCAGGTCAATGAATTAAAGCTGTAGCAGAACTTATTATCCAGAGCCTTGCAATCAGGGATACAATGCAGAGTCAATTTTAGAAAACTTTCTGTGCTTCCAAAAGACACCTGCAGGATATAAAGTTACTCTAGTTTCTCCTAATTTTTGTACACAAGGTAGTGGAAGACAACTGGAAGTGTTTTTCATATGTCTCTCTATTTTTAATGCACTTGCAGCCATTTGCAAAGTCCTAAATCACACAGGCTGTTGGAAATGTTTATTGAGTATGAGAAAACAAAACCATATGATTTGCCTTTGGAGCCTAGCCACTGGAGCAGTGGGATAAACTAAATGCAGGTCTTTATGCTAGCCTGTTTCTCTGAATCTGTCACATTTCTCTTGCCACTTGTGATCGGGAGGAGGTCCTCAAAGAAAAGGATATTTGGACAAAACTCTGCTTATGAATAGGTCAATCAAAACCAGCACCTTACTTACAGCAACTACTGTGTGAGATTTGGAGTGTTTTGGGTTTTTTTAAATAGTATCTGCATCTTTTCCTTCCCTTTGGAAGGTGTCTGTTCCTGGTAAGCTTTGTCCTTTATGTATTCATGCACTTGTTTTTGAAATCGACTGTTTTTATGTACTCATGCACTAAAGTTGCTGTGCCTCAGCTGTGCACCACACTGTGCTGGCATTCAGTACCTTTGACTAAATTCATGCACTCAGGAGTGAGACCACAGCAGGACTGTGTGGTCTGAAGGGTTCTGCCTTTTCCAAGGAGCCAGAGGTGCTGACTGCACAGCTCACTTAGCCCTTGCTTCTAAGCAGAAATTTGTCCAGCATGCATTGATTCCACACTAAGAATTGTCTGCCTTGTCCTTGCAGGCAGATTTGGGTCTCCCAACTGGTTCTCCAGAGCTGGTTCAGGAGAACTGAGTCTCCAAGGAACAGTAAATGCTCTGATACTTTTTGTTCTGAAAACTTCTGTGAGACAACGGCTTCATCAGAAATAAAAACTAGTCACAAAGTGCTGTAAATGAGCTGATAAATGACCAGCTGAGTATTCCTATCTAGTCATTTGATTATGTAACAGAGTTGATGTCTCAGAAAAGCTACACCTTTGGATGAGAACAAATGCTCAAGGTGAAATCAGCAGAAGTAATTTGTGAGCATCTGAGAAGCACCAAGAAGCAGAACTGCTCCATTGTGCTATCAGAGGTTAAGTGCCCTGGCAGTGAGTGGCACAGGAATGCAAATCTGCCCACATCTTAAACCAGAGGGAACACGAAGTATTAAACACAGACTTTTTAATTATCCATCTGTGAAATCTCACAAGCTGCTGTTGATTATTAGCTCTCACACTTACTTGTGGGTGTCCATGGGGCTGCTAAATATATGCTGCATTGCTTTAGTTGTTTCAGAAAAAGGGAAGCAAAATGGATGGACTAGAAAAATAGAATAAAGATCCTTTAGGCAATTCTTTTTCTACATCCCAGGAGACAGCTGAGAGCTCATGGGTTCTGATCCAGATCAGCAGGGTGTTGCAACACAGAAATAATACATTGTGTTTTGAATGAGAAAATGAGTTGCATAACTCAAATTAGAATTCCACACTGGATCACAACATTTTAAACCCTTTTAATTTACATTTGTAAGGTGATCCAGCTCAAGAGACATTTGACAACAACAACAAAAAAATAACCTTTTTTAAACTCATACTTCCTGCTACCTTCTTAATAAACCTCTTTTCTTTTCAAAGCTGAAATAAATAAAAGATGGGAAAAAATCAATATGTAAACAGGTGGAGAAATTTATTGGCTGAGAGTGTGGGAAGAACTAATTTAGATAAGGCCATGCTTTTGCAGTAATCCAAGGTTTCAAAATAACCTCCTTTGCAAATGTTTGACCTTGTGAGTAAATCCACAGTTGATGAAGGTGTACCAGAAAAGTTTGCTTCACTTCTGGTACTTATTGATTAACTAAAAACATAGGTATTATTAGTTTTAATCAAATTTTCTTGGTTTGTTTTTGGTTTTGAGTTTTTGTTGGTTTGTTTCTGAGGGGTTATTTTGTTTTTTGGTTTTTTTTATAGTTTCACACTGAAATATTGTAATTGCTTGGAAGATTGAAGAATGTACGCTTCTACTCCTGGCTTCAGGGAGAGCTTTGAGAAGAGTGGAATCTGTTTTTCCATGTGTTCACAAGAGAAACACCATGGAACCATTCATTCTGCTCTGCTCTGGACTCCTGAAAAGCCTGAGACACCAGAATAAACTAATTCCTCTCTGCCAGCTATTAGCATGAATGTTCTTCCTGGAACAAGATACCAGTTCTTTGACCAGTTAGAGTTCTTTGACTTCATTTAGAGGTTTTATTTGGAATTATGTAGAAGAAAGCATTTTTATCCCCATGGTTTCAATTTTATGAAAGTTCAGTAGTGAGGATTTTTTTTTGAGACAAACAGTTCATTAAAAGAGTGTGATCCCTTATAAACAATTTTTCCATTTGAAGATAGAGCTTTAGGCAGGGGTCTATTTCAGCCAAGGCAGGATTGATAAAGCCTTCATGGTTGGACTTGGGTTTGCCCATTTTAATATATTCAATTTTTTTAGAGATAGGATTTAGGAGCAAAAACAAGGCAGGGTACTTAAAAGGGTATAAGAAGAAATTTATTAATAACACAGAAAAAAAAAATATACAGAATAAGATTTCCAAATAATTCCCTCCTCCCCCTTCTCATCTTCCACATTTCTTAACAGCAACATACAGACAACACTTCAGTCAGTTATTTACTTAAATAATAATTTCAGTTCACTCTAGAGAGAAAAGTTCCTTTTTTTTCTGGTTTAGGCTTAGGGGGATGTCTTCACTTTCACAATTCACATCCGCCCGGGAAAAAAATTGCAAATTGTGGAAATTCCTCCCATCTTCACAGTCTTTCCAGAGCTGTGTTATGGGCTGTGCCACATACATGGGGGTGTTACTTTTAAAGACAAGCCGCTTAAAGACAAAATTCTCTTCATCTCTTTTTCTATTAAATGTCTCTGTCCATATTTTCAGTCCCAAAACAGAGAGCCCCATTCCCTCGGGGCAAAAGATCTTTTTTTTCCAGCACTTTAACCTCCCCCAAGTATATTTCACAGTTTAAAGGAATTTCAGTGTAGTCACAGTCCCCTCATTGCCCACAAAAAAAAAAGAAAAAGGTTTTCAGCTACTTATCAGTGGCATTTCTTCAATCTCTTCCCATCCAGAAGACAGGTAGCAGGGTGTTTTTATTAAATGGACAGGTAGCAGGGTGTTTTTATTATACAGACAGGTAGCAGGGTGTTTTTATTATATGGACAGGTAGCAGGGTGTTTTCACTCTATGGTGCCCCAAGTTGGAGACAGCAGGAAGGGGGCTGAATGAATAACACAGAATTAGCTAGGTTGGGAAAGGCCTTTGAGATCATCAAGTCCAGCCTACTCATGTCTTGGCAAGGGAGATGTGCAGAATTCCTCATTCCAAGCAGTGTGCAGGCTCTGTGAGCTGCCATTGTAAACATTCACAAGGTACTCTAGCCGTGCTCCTAAGCCTTCCAACTCACATGGAATGAAGGGATTGTTCTTGTGGAGCTGATGAAGGAATTTGTATGAATGCCAGGGCCATTTATTTTCCTTCTGCTTCCAGGAGAGGTCAGGGAGTTAACCCATATCAAACATATCCTAATTGCTGCTCATTCTCATGAAGCAATTATATCTGACAATCCACCTGTCAAAATTTTCTCAGATTGGGGTGAAAAAGCAACAACAACAATAACAAAAGTCAATGATTCCACAGAAATTGTAACACCTTTAAGACTCCTTGCAGACTCAGGGTATCAGACTTGCAGCATCCCACCCACAAAGACGCTTGGCTTCTGCAAGAAGTACAAGGACAAATAAGGCAAGAATGTTACTTTAGTAGGGCTTCCTCCGTAGACCAGCATCTCTAGGATTTTATTATTTATTTGTCTGCATGGCTGTGCAAACTTTATGAAACTTTAGCATTTAAAACTCAAGCAAAAATGAGTAATATTTAATTGGTGTCTTTTTCTATACCATACTGGGCCTGTCACCACGGATTTTAAATAAATGACTAGTCTAGCAAAAATCTTAAATTTTCTCACATCCTCTGCTGCCTCATTATAAAGACATTTCAGACAAGAATACTGTAATTCTTTTTTCAAGTCCCTTTATTTCCTCAGATAGTAACAAGCACTGGAGGGGAAGAGGCTTCTTGGCTGAACCTGTCATATATATGGGAGAACATGGATCTTGACTTATCAACAGAGCCATCAGATCTCTCAAAACTTAATTTCTGGCTTGGGTAATATACACATATTATTTCAGACCACTGACTAGCAGTATATTATCAGAAGAGGAGAGGAGCTTGAGATCTGTTTCCTTCACACATTGGCAATAAAAAAATCACTGCTTTTTTATGTTCTTTCACACTTCTCGAAACAAAATTTCTCTCACAGATGTTTTGTTCAGAGCTCAGCTTGATGGGAAAAGACATATGTGGGGAACACATGAATTAGCATTTTCACATTCAGACTTGTTTACTGCCACAGGCTGTGGAAAGTCTTGGCCAGAAGGTAAGGGGCTTTACCACAGACAGTGACAAAAGTGTGATTGAGTATTTTCCATCCAGTACTAGAGTTTCTGCACTTTTCTTTTCTTGAATTCCTGTTCATCTGTGTGACGAGAGGCACTCCAGCAGGAGTGAGAGCAGCTCTGGATGGCAAGGGTTCAATGAATTCAGCCCTCAGGTATCCCTGGTGGGGACTGGGCACTGAGAGGGAGGCTGGCTGCAGACAGGGAGTGTGAGGAGCACACCAATCCACTGCTTCCTTTAGAAATGGGGACTTGCAGCTCTTTGCCATGGCTGTAATCCCAAAATGAATAATCTAGAGCTATGCTGTCAGTGTCAGTAATGGGAATGGAAGAATTTCCTGCAGGAATGGTGAGAGCTCTGTTCACCATGGCAAACCCCATCTCAGAGGTCCCTCAGCAGTAGAGCATTGCCTGTGTAGAAAGGGAAGGATTGCTGCTGGTTTGAGGGCCTTTCTGTGATGGCCCCATGAAGATGGTGAAGTGTTTCTGAAGAGAGGGCAGTCAGCCACACCATGGGATTCACCATGGCTCTTTGACACTGGAATTTTTCGGCATCCTGCGCCAAAGTGGGAAAAGCATCACTGCATATCACCCTACCAATGTCAAATATTGTTTGTGCTGCGTTAAAAAGTCACTGTAATGGTGTAGAGCAGGGCTGTACAGCTTGTGCACTACTTTTCTCCTGCCTTTTGGACAACAATGGGCTGCCTCTGCCCAGGAGTCCAGAGCATCTAAACATCAGCAATTCCGTAAAGTTCTGCTCTGGGCTTTGGTTTCCTTCATTAAATCCCAGTATTAACATTTGCTATCCATCATGGGGAGTTGGAAAAAGGAATTCTAACATTAAAGAACTTGAATATCTGCATTTGCATAGACAGAGCTATTAATCTCCTTCTCTGTCCTTTCCTGACTACAATCCTGAGTCAAGGTCTTTCTGAACTGATTGCATTCCATATGTTATTTCAAAAGTGTTTCTGTGTCTTTTCCATCTCATCTTGGAGATGCAAAATCATGGTTTCCCCTTTAAGAAAATCCTCAATTTCTCATTTCTTATTGTATCCAAGTTCCACTGAAGTGTTTTCAGGCTAAAAACCCAGAACTTTTACAGTGACAGTAGAACTGGAAAGATTTATTTGAATTTATATTATCTAAACATTTTACTTTTGGTTTCCAAGACTGAGGAAATTGTTCTTTCTTTCTTTTCCTTCAAATCATAATTACTACTTTGATAATCCCTCATTTTCAAATTCACCAATTTCCTGTGGGTAGTTTCATTTTCACCATCAGTGTCTGGCCAGTTCAATCAATTGTTCCTGTAGGATATTTTTCTGTGTTTATGTGTATTTGTTAGTGAAGAAAATAAAAAAACCCAAAACCACACACTAAATAATGTATCAGAAATCTCAGGAGGCTGAAAAAGCCCCATATTTCTCTTACTCTTTTGTTAGTTTATAAAAGAAAATACCAGAATAGAACTTCTTCTTCCCTCAAACTCAATACAATTTATTTAATAGGGTATCCTATTGCAAATAATTTAAATACATTGAAAATAAATATTAGATTTATATAAACAAGCAGGTTGACTAACCTGAAGGAATAGCAAGCTGAAACAATCTTATCACAGGCACAATTTAGACTCTGTTTTGATTTACTTTAGAAGATATATATTTCTAAGTTATGCTATATTAGGGATTTCTTTGCACATCGTTTAACATTAAAATATAAAATAAACAAGCAAGGTAATGTCTTATTTAAATATTCATAAGTGGATGACTCTGTCTGTGTGTACTTTCAGACCCATGCTGTCTCTCTAAGGAGAAGAAAGATAATTTATTATTAGTGCATATTCTTGCAATCTAAATATCACCCCAGCACAGGAAGTTTTGGCAACACAAATTCTGTCTTGCACACTCTGCCAGGGAAAGAATTGTCGGGCAGTATTTGCTTGTTCTCTGTTGTGTGTTCTTACCCTGATGAAAGGCAAGGTGATCATTTTCTCACACCGAGAGTTTCGTGATTTCAAGAAGTCACCAGGAATCTCAAATTTGTCTTCTGGTGGTCACCATGTTTCTAAAGGGAGTATATAAACTAAATCAGGAGAATCTGGTCTGTCTCTTTACCCCATTCCAGAAATTAAAATGGGAGCTTATATGTTGCTCAAGATCAGCAGAAAGTAATGACTATAGTGTATCATATTTTGTATTTCTGAAAAGAGAAAATAATGGTACTTGGTTTGTTTTTGGGGGAAATATATTTTTTTAACCCAGTAGCAAAACAACTCTTCTCTCAAGGAGAATTTCATATTTTTGAAGATGAAAAACTAAGGGCTGAGAAATATCTTATTTCTGAGAGATATCTTATTTCTTCACTTCAGAGTCAGAAAACCTACCAGAAGAACTTGGAAAATTACAACATATTCAATGTTTGATCCATTCTGTTCTCAGCCTTAAAAAGAAATGATTAAAAATTCATTTTGAAGCTAGCTTTGCATGTATCCTGTAGATACAAGCCTGGTTGACAGAGTGGGTTCAGATTTGTAGACATCTTTGTACATGTAAGAATAAATAAAAAAGGGGGCTAAGAATAGATGCAAAAGTGTAAGCCTGTTTGTTGGGTTTTGCTGACAAACTCTCAGGAGTGACATGTAATACATTGAACTTGATGCAAATTTATCATGGGGAGGTGATTTTAAATATTTAATGTGCTGGTAGGGAGCAGTTTTACTCATTAGGGATTAACAGCGATAATGTAGTTTACTTTGCCAGTGTAGCATCTTTAGGTAAGTTACTTCTGAATTTTACTGCTTCAAATACTCATAAGATGAAGCCTAGAATAAGCCATAACCTCTGGTAGCTGGCTAATGATCCATTCTTGTACCTTGACACGCTACTTGCAGTGCTCTTGTGGAAATTGAAATGCTCAGGTTGATCCTTTTTAGCAGAAAATGGGTGGCAGAGGCTTGGTCACTCCTGAAAACATTTTGTCAGCTAAGAAATTCAGAGTCAGAATTTTCTGCCCTTTGCCAGTGTGTTCCCTGCAAAGTGAGAACAGTCTGATAGTGCTGCATTTCAGAGGGGCTACTGCAGTTCAGAGAACTGACTCAATGTTGGTTTTGAGGACTTTACATCCCCAGTTAATGGAAAAATGACATAATTAGCAGCTTAGCAGGAGAAAAGCAATATTAACTTGAGAATGCTTTCAAGTAGCCCACTTATTTAATGTTCTTAAAAGGCACCATTAAACTCCTTCATAAAAGTAAGAGAACGTGCCCCATCAGAAGCTTAATATTATTCTGTTACAAAACAAATTTTGGCCATAGTATTTTCACCTTTTTTTTTTTTTTTTTTTCTCATGTGAGCTTTTTTCTGTGTAATGATGGGGACTAGCTGGGAGGGACAGAGGCTCCTCATTCAGATCAATGTGATATAAAGTCAATGTCACTCCAAACCCAATGAGAAATGACTCAGGGTTGATGGAGAATTGCCAGTCCCATCTGGTGGTGACACTTTTTCCCTAAGTGAAGTCTTAGTTGACTGTATGTGATTTTATTTGGGATGTACCTTCTGTAATTGAGACAGAAATGACAGCATAGATGTGAGAGCATCTTCATATCTTCCTTGCTGCTCTCTTCATCTCAGCCACTTTTCTTCAGCACATTTTTCTTTTCTCCTAATTCCTAAATTCAGATTTGAGTGTAGCTAAGAACTGCAGGATTCCTCTTGTGTTAGGATGAGAACAGATCACTGAAACAGTCCAGAATGCAGGGGTGAAACTGAATTATGGGAATTCACCTGGCAATTCACCTGATACTTCACCCTTTAACTTGTAGGACCCTTCTGACACAGTAGCCTCATATGCTTTAATTTCCTTTCTTTCACAGGGTGATGGGCTTGACTGTGTCACATACCAGAAATCAGGATGCAAGAATGGCCTGTGGCCTCACAGAGGGAGTGCTGCTGTGCTTCTTGTGGTGGGAGATGGAGGATGTTCTTGCTGAAATATCAGCTAAGCATTGCTTCAGAAGGCAAAGACAGTAAGTGAGGAGGGAGGAAAAAAAATGTCTTATAGACCCCTAGGATTTAATACTTGTTTGAAAATCAGAAAAGATGACTCAGGTCTAAAGGCCCTATCCCTGGACAACAGTACTAGAAGGCAAAGCAAGCAAAACAAAATAGCAATAAATATTAATTGGCAAGTATTTGATATATGAGATTCTGGTGTTGTTGTCAAAATAGCTTGATAGCTACAACAGCCACTGTTGCTCCATGTTTTAGTTTCTGCTCATTGGAGGAAAGATTTTAGGGAGAAAACACCAAGGTGGTAGAAGTTTCAACATGTGAAGGGTAAACAAATGAGGGGTGGAGGGGCCAGGAATGGGGACACAGGGTTATTTAACATGTGCTGGCATGTGAAGTCCACATTTCAGAACCTGTCCTGAAGCCTCTGGTTGCCATCAAGAATGCACCTAAGACCTAATTTTTCTCTAGACAAGCAGGGAAGACCAGGAGCTGTGATTTCTCTAGCAGTTCATGCTGCCATAGTACTCCACTGCATTATTCATGTTTTCCTGACGCATGAAACATTTGGTGTCAAGTCCAGAACATTTTTCAACTTAAAAATAAAAATATTTAGAATGAGAGGGAGAGACACAGAAATACAAGAAAAGGACAGCAGGTCTCATGCAGAACCTTCATTAGCTGTGTTGGTATAACTGGCAGTGTGACTAGTGATCTTGAGTTCTTTACAGAAATTAAACCACAGCAGTCACTTTTTGCTTCTTTGTTCTTCTTCTGTTCTTTGGCTTTTTAAGGTGTTGCTGAAGAGCTAAGGATGTCCTTGAACTTGACTATTAGGTTAAAATTCCTCCAGATTTCCTCCAGCATGTTCAGAGTGACACTGGGTCTCTGGCTCCCAGCATCACCCTGACAGTGCTGTTTGTGACACATTTCTGGCATCTCCAACTTGCTGCCTTTACACCACACTTTGGCACATTCTTTATTTTCCTTTCTTCCTGACAAACCTTCCAACTGCCCTTTCTCTGTAGGCTTCAAAATTTAAGGCTGCACATTGTAACCCATATGATACCTCTCCATACCCTGCCCTAGCAACTGGGCTCTTGAATGGTATTTATCATTAATTTGGCCATTTGGTTCTTCCCTGCTGATCAGCTGTCAAATAAAAATTCTCATTTTACTGTGCATGTCTTTGAGCAGATATTTGAGCATTTTCAGGAAATGCTTCAGTGTATTGACTTTATTGTCCATGACTTTTTTTTTTTTTGGTAGTGAAAAATGCCATTCTGGGAGTAAGAGAGACCAAAACCTCCCAGCTCTCCCCAGAACACCACATAAAACATTGAGCAGTGCTAGTGGAAGTGTCCTCATATGAGTTCAGCCTTTCTGCTCATTCTAAATCTGAAGAGATCACTTTGACACAGGGCATTAAGCAGTTTCCTGTGGTGGTTTCTCAGTCCTTGGTCTCTGGTGAGATTGCAAATAGAGGTGAGAAATTCTGTCAGCTGTGATTGTGTTTTGGAAGCCACAGATTCTTCTTTTTTTAGGAAATTCTGTAATTTCTCTACAGTTTTCTTTTAGTAGTTCACTTTCTCCACTCCATCCTAGTGAATTGCATGAAAATTAGTTAATTATATAGTCTAATTTTTTTTCTGGCAAAACATGAGAATTTTTCAGTAATAGGAAGATTTAAAAAAAAAATCAAAAATAAATATTGGCTTTCTGAACTGTTCTACTAAGGTCTGAATTGCCACTAGAGAAAGTAAAATGGAAGGTGTCCATTTTTAGTAATGAATTTTTTATCATTTTTTTGGTATCAAAACTGGACTGTGAGGTTTGGGGTTTTTGGTAGCTTAACCCATCCTTACTTTCTTCAGAATCTTTTGTCAATTTATCATCAAAGTAAATGGTACTCCATCAGAATATGATGTCCACTTGTTGCTAAGTAAAAAAAAAGAAGTAAAATTTTGGGCCACTCTTTTTTCCTCTTCTCTTCCTTTCCTCTGTCTTGTCCTTTTCTACTGCATCTGCTTTGAATTTTATTTTTTTATCTTCACTTTATTCCTGGGCTTAATTTTTCCAGAAAATTAGGGTAAGGCTCAAACTATGACCAATATTCTGAATAGATATCTGTTTTGTAGTGAGAGTGAGGACTGTATTCTTTGCTCATGTTAACCAGTTTGTGGTAGTGCAGTGCTTTGAAACTTGCAGGAAAGACAGCAGTTTGCAATTTAGAGAAGTGATGTTAGGGATTAGCCCTTGCTGGATTCAAGTTGCTAAATCAGGTGAAGCCCACAGATCACCTGTTTTGTCTCCTACTTCATTTGACTAATCTAACTCAGGCTGTCAACCTGTTCTGTGCATGTATGGACAAGGAAAGAGAAGAAATTAAACAAGATTCAAAGGATTTTTGTGTGTCTTCTGTTGGGATTATGGTTGAAAGCTTTGTCCTAATATTCTTGCAAGAACATTTTGTTTCCAAAGCTGAGGTTGCCTGACACAATGCACAAGCACTATACTTTAAAGAAGAAAGACTCCATAATTTAAAAATCAAAATGGACAATATCTTAACTGAACTAGTTCATTTAACATGAAATTTTGAAGAAATATAGAATGTGATAGTGAAGGTACTTCTCTGCAATTTATCATGTAATGTGGGTCTGAGAAATTGAGGCTTGCCTGTTATCTTCTATTGCAGCTTCTCTACCTTCTCTTTTGGATTTTTTTTAACAGATCTGCATAGACAGCTTGTGAATTGAAGAGTTTAACAGCCTAAAAACAGATCCTCCAACATCTGCAGTTGCAGTTGAAGGACAAATCAGCTCTTATTGGAAACTGGAGGGAGCAGGGACCACCATGCTGAGCACAGACTTGAAATGTAGGAGTATCTTCAAAAAAGCAATTGAATGGCTTCCTGAATTCCCACTTCTGCTCTTTAAGCTTGCTGTGTCACATTAAGAGCCTTTCTCCTTCATCAGTTCATTGCCATGAGAATAAATGAGCTGTCACACACCGAGCACTCTGAGCTAAATCCTGCCTTCAGATGTCTGGAATTTCATTTGTGTCAATAGAAGTTTCATCCACGTGCACATCCATGCATTTCTGTGCCTGTGGGGTGGCATTTGCTCAACGTTATGGATTCAGTAGATGGAGAATGGGAGGAGCTTTAACCTTTAAGGGGAAGTCACAAGTCAATCACCTGCAAATTGGATATAATTTCTACTTCTTACTTTTTAAATCAACACATGAATTAATGAAAAAAATAAATCCACAATCAAATTTATGAATCTGTATATATAAATGGATGGGTTTTACTCCAGTAAATTAGGTCAGATTTATTTTTTGTTGCACATGGTTTTTAGGAATCCATGATGTTGCAGCCCTTTGTAGACACAACAGGCACCTGTAACAGTAAAATGTATTAAGTGCAGTATTGAGCATCAGAGGTGGGCAGGTGATTAGAGTTGGACCTTATTGAATCCAATCAAATGTTTTTGTTGACTTCATTAGAGATTTCTTTAAATAATAGACATAGAAATACACTGTTGTTATTTCATTATCATATTTTATGCTTCACTGCTAACACTGAAAATAAAAGGATCTATACCTACTTCCTAGAGTAAACCTTTGATAGAATGTGGATTTCTTCACAAGTATTAAATCTGTAAACATATATTGTCCTTTGCAACAAAGTAAAATCTCACTATCTAGACCACATAAAATAAAATCTACTATTACAACACTGTAAAAAAAACAAAAACAAAAACAAAAACAAACTTTTCTAAAGGCTATTGGAGTTCCTGATATGAGAGTATTGTATTTGAGGAATAATAGATATCATGAAAAAGTAAATCAGTTTTAACAGAAGTAGAACTCAGTGAAAGATCACGGGGGCTAGGGGAGATGTTGGTGACAAATTTCTTGTGACAATGCTGTAATAAGATGTTTTCATTAGTACTGTGTTCTCTCCTTCCCCTGGCTGCCAGAGCATAGTGGCTTTGTGTCTGGAAATGAAAACAAACCTCACCATGATGGATCAAAACTTGGAGAGAATATTTCTATTTACTTTTGGGTTTTTTTAGTTTGTTTGGCTGAAAATGTCACCTACTCCAGTCTGAGAAAGCAAACTCCCCTGCACCAGACCCTGGCAGCAGACTTGTGGCAAGGATGCTGAATGTGATAAACCAACACCAAGATGATCTATAATACAAAGGTCAAAATAAACTTTGCAGGGTAAATAGGAAGGATGACAAGTGCAGCTATTTCAGAAACTTTTAAAGTGACTCAAAGCCTGCTGACTAAAATCAATGGGAGCCAAGACTGGGGCATCAAAGAAAAGTGAAGGAAAAGTTTGTTTCAGGAGGTTCTCTTGCTCATCATATTACTTTTATTTTTCTAGCTCCTTTGTAAGTAGGGTATGACTTTGCTTGCTTGTTTGTTTGTTTTTAAAAGTTCTTTTGTTACTATTCCTTAGTTCTCCTCTCAAAAAGCAACAGTTTGAGAACTGAATTGCTTCCAACCCATTGGACTGAAAGAAAATATTATCTGGTTACCCTATACTTTGAGATAAAATAGGTATAGTATCGTTTTCATTTTAAACACAAAAGCTTATTAAAGCTGAAGAAAATTGCAAACAGAAAATATTAGCAAACCCTCCTGAATAACAAGTATATCCCCCAACATTAATTTTTTTTTCAAGAAAAAAAGCCAAACTAATCTAATAAATTAATTGATAGCTTTAGTTACATCAATATATATTAGGGATAAACTGCCAAGAAAAAAATTAATCGAGAAAACAAACATTGCAATATTTATGCAACTATCCTCAGTATTAAAAACAAAAGGACAAACACCAGAAAATGTGTGATGAATAATACAGTTATTTCTAAATGGAATTAGTTGTTATTTTAAGTTCTCTGTGTCACATCAGAGTAGTTTTTAGGATGTGAAGCGACAGGGAAGACCTGGAGGCCAGTCTCTCCCAGTGAGTGCCTGTCTGCTCCTCATGCTCTTTGTAAAGGTAGCAGGAGTTTCATCTGGGAAGTCCTTGCATAAACAGCCCTGGAGTTTTTTCAGAGCTGGATTGGTTTGAATCTATGATTTTGGAATTTTGGAGGAAACAGAGGCCAGAGAGGGTAAGACATCTCAAGCCAGAATCTCAAAATGAAAGCAGCATGTCTGAAATCAGGGAAAGGAGCATTTTCTGTGCACCTTGGCCAGCATTCCTGGTATGTACTTGAAGGGACTTGGCAGTACTTTAGGTATCCATTAACACACCTCCCTTTTGGAATTACTACCACTAAAAGGGCTCAGACTCAGGGGATATATTCAGTGTACAGCTGCAGAAGCTGACAGCAGGGACCACCTGAGCTCTTCTCTCTGTGGCAGCACAGAGGCCAAGCTGGCCTTGGTGGCCCTGTCAACACTCACCTCCAGTCTTTACAAAGGACATTGTAGCTGAGCTGTGGCAAAGAGCACAGGATGGCTAAAGGCACCTGTGTCTCCCTGCAGTGACACAGCTCTTTCCCTGTCCTCCTTGTCACTATCTGCTCTCTTTCACTGAACAAGGGAGCCAGAGGAGAGACAGGAGCTCTGAATTACACACTGGAGACTGTCAGCTTTGCACACTGAACCCAATGGTATGCTGGCCATGGAATATCCTCTATCAGTCATGTGTTCAGCTTCAGGGCACAATCATTATTTATGCTGTAGAGGAGGCTGTGTCACAGTAGCCAGGTGTGAATTATTTCTAGAAATCAATGGTGACAATTTTGTTTGCAACGTAGCCCTAGAATAGATGGATCTGTGGGGTGCTCTTTCTTTGCAAAGAGTGAGACATGCAGATATATGGAAAATTTTTTCTGAACCAACACCCAATTTTCAAAATGTTTTCTGCTCCTCTGACCATACTTTCTAGTAACCAGGTCCTTGCTAAATGCCTTATGATTAATTTGAGTGGTATCAAAAGATATGCTCATTTCCAAAGTGCTTGGAAAAGTGTCAGGTGATTTCCATTATATACCCTGTTTTGCATGAGGAGAACAGGTATTCAGGAACAGTTTATGGAAGTTAAGAGCTCTCAGACTGCCAAAATTACTTTCATAGTTCAGAGACCGTGTCTGCCTCCTTTCTTGGAATTTTCTGACATCCACAGGTATTCCATTGGAGTCTGCAATATTTCATCAGCTGGAACATCTTTCTCATCCGTTTTCTGTCTCAGAAGTGAGGGTGGATGTGTCTCATTGATTCCATGCCCTGAGAGGAGGGCATGTTATCCAGAACTGCCCACATGCACAGGATGAACGCCCCGTGCAGTGTGTAGCCAAGGTTTTAGCTGAAGCTGTAGATTTTCATCCCAGGGTGAAAGGCTAAGTTAAGTTTCCTGAAGAACTTGCAACATATTTGAATGATGTCACTACTATTTTTCTTCCATGTGTTCAGGGACTCTGAATTGCCATAACTTGTTCTAACATTAGCAACCCTTCAAATTCGTTTCCTCTGTGCCATAGATTCCAACACATTAATCACCCTTCTCTTAGATATCCTAGGGAAAAGAACATATTTTCATTTTATTTGCTCTTTCTGATATATGTCAAAAGTGTGTTTGTATTTTTTTTTTTCTGCAAGGAAAGAAACCTTTTGGCTTTCATTCTTTTCTCTTACAGAACTCAGCAATGTCAAGTAAGGTCTTTCCCTTTTATGCTGATGTAGGTCCCTCATGATAAAAGTAAGCTATGACTCATACATATGTTACTGCAGAAACATCTCTACACAAATAGGCTGAGGTAAAAGCACTCACTGGAAGCTTCTTTTGTATGATGTGGGATGCAGTGTGTGTCCTGACTGAGAAACTGGCCAAAGTGTGAGTGGGTCTCGTTATGGGGCTTTAGCTGAGTTTGATTTCTAGTGGAGCTCTGGCACTGCAGGGCCACTCCAGGATCCACACCACAGACATGTGACAAGAGATCCCACCCTGAACAGCTGCACACAGGGTCTTACAGTGAACAGGTAGCAAAGATGTGGCATAAATTACCCAACTAGAGGAGCTGGAGAGGGCTGGAAAGGGAGGGGTTCAATGTTTGAGAGCACTGCAGGAGTTAGGAAACTCTGTGCAGCCCCTTCAGACTGCTGACAAGGGAATGACAAGCTCAGAAAAAGTTGACTAACACCAATTTGACAGAATTTGTTTTTGACAGACCATTTTGTAATTTTAGTTCCTCCTGAGGCTCTTAAAATAGCCTAAAATAGTTCAGTTATGATTTTACTTATCCCTTATTACTTTGCTTATCAAGGGATCAGGATATCAATGCTGACTTCCAGAGCAGTAACTGAACACCAGGGTCATCCCTGAGAAATTCTGTCCATAGGTAGATGGTTAGGTGCAACTCTAGACTTGTTCTGTATCATTTTATCACCGTACAGGGATTAGAAATGTATCATAAAATATAACCCTCCAGGCTACTCATGCTAAAAGTGACTAAATAGTAATCATATCATTTTTCTCTCGGTGCATACCTAATGGGAACAGAGTACAAGTAATTATTGTACAAGGGGAAAAACATCTGTTGTGAATACGATATAGGAAAGATAAGTAGCTGAACTGTGTATCTGAGAGTGTTTCCAAGAACAATAAACGTACTATATGTATTCAAGCTTGAAATGTGTTGCTATGGTAGATACATTAGTTACTAAAATAGCAGCTCGTGAGTGAAAAAAAGGCTTAAAAGTCCTTCTGATATTGTGGGGAGAAGCAGTGTGGAGCAGAGAGGATCTCTCTTTTTAAAGTAAATTCATACCTGAACTCTTTTGCTGGCACAAAGGCATTTTGAGATTATCTGGACTATTTACAGCTCCCTCCTCTGTATCTGCCTGATGCATGAAGGGACTGGGAGGCAGGAGAGAAGGGATGACATCTTCATACCTGTCCACACCTCAGCCAGTCTGTTCCCTTTGTTTCCCCACCTCCTGGTCAAAGGGCTGTCTCCCAACCAGCACTGAGCAGAGCATTGTTCTCAGTCAGTGCCCCCTCTCCCACTTGACAGTAAGCAAAGCTATTCTCTGTCACTGAGCTCTGCTGTATCTGCACATTGAAGAAATTGTTGAGGTTTTTTTTTTGAGCCTCACAGTGATCATGCACTTTGAAAAAGAAATCTGTCACCTGAGTGTGTAAGCAGACAAGTTTCCTGATTCCTGAGGCATTACAAAATATTGCTAGAGGAAAAAGAGTAATCTGTCAGTATCTAGCTCCCTGGAAACCTCATGGTCAGCTCAGGTGTTTAGAGAAAACAGCTGTAATGGAAAACTGTTGGACACTTAAATGGCCATTAGAAATAACTCAGGTGCCCCTGCAGAGCTCATAAGCCTTTGCACAGATGTTCTGAGCTGAGAACTTGGTGCCAGAGGTACAATTTTCTTCCAAATTAAAATTGGTGTCAGACCTCATCTTGAATGGCAATATTAGAAGAAATTGTCAGTAAGATCTAGCTCAGCCATTCCTTCAGAGGACAGTTGGAGCAGCAGTGTAGGAGCCTCTGTGGGGCAGCAGCAGAGTGTTTTCTCAGTTGTTCACCTTTCCATCACATGCAGCTTAACTTTCTTCTTTTGAATGATGCTAAGACATAAAAAGTTCCAAATACCACACAAAATGTTGGTTTTATGTAATTCTGAGGTCAGTGGAAGACAAAAAAAAATGCCAAGAGAAAATCCAGGAGGAAAATCTATTTTGTAGTCACAGAATTAAAACACACATCTAGAACAATATTCCAGATTAGAAATACTTTTATATCTTACATAAAAACATGCATGCACACACAGAGTGTGTCTGATGTCAAGTATGGTAGTGATGCCCAGCTTTTGTGGATGCAGAGGTGGTGTCCAAAATGTAAAATGACATTAAATGAAATAAGTTTTGGAAAGACAAAAAGAATGGCCTCACTTCATCTCTGGCTCTGAAACATAACGATGAGTGTGTAATTGTCAATGAATAATTTGAATTTTTTCAGTTTTTCATTGCTGGATGCATGTGCAGGAACAAGACAGCCTACAGCATGGGTTGCTTTTACTGTTCCATTCCCTTTATCCCCACTCCATAAGAAGACTGTTATCCATAGCAGGAGAACATCAAGATGCTTCTTGGAATCCTGGACACTCATCTCTTTCTCAACAACCACAAAATAACAAATCTACCTATGATCTGTCTATTATTCTTCTAATAATCAGTGTTGACTGCTGTAGCATTTGCAAAATGGAAATTTATGCATAAAATAAATTGGGAGGATCTAAGTTTTTATGGAAACAGCTTCCACAAATAATCAAAGATTAAAACAGAGGAGACAGGATTAAAAAGAAGAGAAAAGGAGAAAGAGAAAAGAATATATTTCTTGCAATTTTTCTTAAAGCTTTGCCATTTCAGAATATGACAGTCCATTCCTTCCTAGCCGTATGTCTCAGGTATTTCCACATGAAGTTGAGTTCTTATAAAGATGTTCAGTATTTGTTCAATGATTATTCCCCTTTAAATACTGTTGTGGTTTCTGTGAACCTTCCATCCAGGTGGTTTATGAATATAATACAATACTTTCATTAAAGGAAAGAGCTGCAAGCAGAACTCTGAAGAGACCTTATTCATGCACAGTGCAGGAGAAGGAACAGAAAGTCAATTAGCTAGCTGTAAAAATCTCAAGGAAAGCAATTTTAGGGGATAAATCCAGAACTGAACAACTGGACTGGGACTGGGTGATTAGAATTTATCAGGGAGGCCAGAGACCAGCAGCTGTGTTCCAGGAACATACACCAGCACCTCCCTAATCCACTCAACTCTAATAACCACAGCTGTGAAAGGACTGTTAATGGGGACTGGTCAAACTGGATTGAAGCAACTTGGCCAGACCCCAAAGAGACTTGGTGCAGCACCCTTTCCATCAAAGTTTCTGACAGGAAAGCAGTAGCATAGCTGAATACTGGAGCAGTGGTGCTGGTGACTGTTTCTAATGAATGCTTCATTAGAAGTGCAGCTTCCGTGGTAGGAAACCAGCAGTGGGGGTTGTTTAGCCAGTGAAAGAGAGTTGATATTTCAAACTCTAGAGAAACAATGAGTAGCTGGTCTTATTTAATTTTTTTCCTCGTGGAAGATAATGCTGGGTCATTCCTACCACCAAAGGAGGTGAGGATATTTGCTGTAATAGATTTCACTTCTTTTTCCTTCTTCCAGGTTCTCTGGGGAAACGAATGTGAAGCTTGCATTTTCACTTACTCTGCTGTTGACCTCAGCTTTATTTAGCCAATGCTTGGTTATTTTGTTTCTTTCAAGATACATTTCTCTTTCCCTGTCTCTAGCGTCTTGATGTACTTTTCCAAATAAGTGGCTTTGGGAATGAGCTAATAGTGAGAGTCACAGATGGACAGGCTGCACTTTAGAGTTGGCAGATGGGGACCTGAGACAGGAAGATAAATCTCTTTCAGGCTGCTGGGGTACTGGGGAGAGTTGATTAGGGGGTCTCTGAAGTAAACACACACTGCTGGGTACCTGAGGAGCAGAGAATCAAGTGATGGGTTTGGTTGGATGGAGAGGTGCACTCTGCTGCCCGAGTCATGCTGTGGGCCAGTGGGCAGGGTGGGATGGCACAGGGCAAGCTGCCCACGGGAGAAGAGCTGCTGTGGTCACACCCTGCAGGAGCAAGCCATGGAATCAGAGCACCAGGGAACACAGTCAGGGACTTAAGGACTTAGGAGACAGAGCATCCTGCCCTCAAACACACCCTGCCAATTCCTGCCTATTCACATTTATGTTTTCTTCCTTCTTGTGTGCAAGGAAAATATCCTATAAACAGGCAGAATGTCATTTAAATGTCACCACTTGCTGTCCTTTTGACTTGAAAGGAAAATGAGAAGGAGGATTAGTTATACCAGGGCTAGAGGTGGGAGTCCTTTGCCTTTGCCTTCCTCTTCAGTGTCAGCAGCAGAGCCCAGAGACAGCTGTGGCTCGGGCTGAGGTGTGTCTGTTCCACAAACACACTGCAGACATGGTCCTTGGTGACACTGGCATCCCAGAAAAATCTCCTGCAGATAAGCAGGAGACCAATTTACTGGTCTGGTTCATTTAATTCTGCTTCCCACCAATGCCTAGTGGCAGGGCTCAGGAAATGTTATTTTTACCGAAGCTGAGGATTTTGTGCATATTATTGAACAGGCAAGAGTCAACATCCAAAAAAGAAATTAAATAATTTACCCTCAAGCTTTGCAGAAGGCAGCCAACATGCAAAACCTCGTATTTTCAGAGCATATGAGGATATGACTCTATTCTTTAATAGTGTTTTATATGTCCCTTACAAACTGCCATTTTCAGAAACATCATATATATTCCTTGGTAGTTGTAATCAAGCATTTTTCTAACCTTTTAGGAAGATAGAAGACTGGGAATCACTTGTACTGATATTCAGTTTTTCTTTTCCTATGAATAAGTCATGGCAATACAAGGGGATATGATGGAAATGCTTTTAACAGAGCTGTGTCTCTTCTACAGCATTGTTATAAAATGAGGGGAGACAGAAAATACCTACTTAGTATATGCATCATTGTGCTAATCCTTGCTTGTCTCCCACATGATGGTCTCTTGTGATCTTCTAATTTGAAAAAAAAATGCAGAGCAGGGAGATTTTTCTTCTGAAGTTTTAAAATATAATTTGTATTGTCACAAGCCTTCCACTGTGAACATATTTTGTGGATGGAACTGCATTTCCCTTCCTCCTGTTCAGCTCCAGTTTCTTTGCTTTAAAGTTCTCTGTTTCCCCCAACAGCAGCGTGATCCATGACCATACACAAGGGTTGGAATTTTCTATCTTTTCCTTGCCTGCATTAGTATTGTCAGGCATATGACTATTTAAAAAAAGGTACCTTGTATTTTTAAGCTGTGTCAAATCCTGCAGCAGTTCTTAGTGACTTTCTTAGGGCACAGAAAAGCAAAGGCAAAAGTTTAACTTGGTGAAGTGACCACTCCTGTTTCTGAGTCTCACTGTGAGTGTTGGTGCTTTGCCTTCCACAAAAAGAAGCAGAGGGTTGGATTTATTTGATATTTTTTCCCTGCCACACAATGAAACCCTTAAATTGATAAAAAGGAGAAATAAGTAGAAATTAAACTGCAAGAAAGAGATAGATATGTAAGGCTAAAATAAATTCTTCATTTTGTTTCTGCTTTGGAGTTTAGTCAGACTCTGGCCTGAGCAGAAGAAATGCCCAAGAAGTTTGGACATGGAAAGACACCATGGAAGTTTGGACCTAGGACAGACACCATGTGGTCTCCTGGCAATCTCGTAAGGGATGTGCCCCTCTGTGCAGGCTGAGATCCATATAAATGTATTTAATAGGTATCATTTGTTGTTTCTAAAACACAGGACACAGTGAGTTCTGCCAGGGATCCGTAGTCCCTGATCAGAGAGAATTTTCTTTATTATTATTATTAGTTAAGCATTACTTCAGCATCAGCTGAATATGCACAGCTTGTTAAAACAATTTTCATGTTCTAAAAGTAGATTAGTTTTAAAGGGTTATCCCTTCAAAATCCCTTTGCTACCCTTTAGAGACAGAGTTATCCTTCTAAGGATAAAAGGTATAGCCAAGACTCGTGCCTGTCAAACATCCAAAAGAGAAATTAGTACACATGGATTTATTGACTCCATTTCACTGATAAAACCTGCTTTTGTGAGTACCAGTTGTCTCAGCCCCTTGCTAGTGATTGGTATGCCATGTCCTGCTGACAATTCCAACCCTGGGACTCCTGAACACCTCATCAGATCTTTGCTTTTGGCACAAGAACTTAATCTATTATTCCTATACAACTTCCAGGGAAATTATGATAATTCAAACTCTCTTTCGTCCTTATGTGTAAACTTAAAATTTATCATGTTAATACAGGTCAATTTTGAAGTTGCTGGAATCTTCAAATATAACATTTTTAGTTTCTGGTTTTTAAAGATTCACAAGAGTAAGCTTTCTTATTTATTCTTGGAAGGTTGCATTGGCAAAAATAGAGGGTGGGTGAGCTGAGATTTGAAGAAAAATCCAGAAGATGAGTGCAATATTGAGAGACAAAATGTGGAATAATCTATGAGTATACTTTTGTGTCTCTTCACACATCTTACAGAAGTTAATAGAAAGGTACTGCCATTGTAACCCACATAACACAAGTGTTTTCCAAAGATAAGGGAAGACTCTGGTAGTCTCAGAAAGTTTTTTTTTAAGATAATGCCAATTTCCTGCAAGAGTGCATTGGTTCATGAGCCTGGCTATAGGGTAAGGACAGTCATGTAGAACTGTCAGGTTACTGTAAACAAGAAGTTAATTTTCAATGTGCATCTATGCCATACTCTTTAAAAAAAAATTGTATTTTAATACTAGGCTTTTCACTCTCAATAATTCAAACATTTAATGTCCTATCAAATTTTAGTTTCCTTTTTAATAGCATAAACTACATAACATGCATAGTATAAGGGAAAATATATTTTACTCTCCTATATTCAGAGACACACTTTAAAATGTTTTCAAGTGCACTTTTCAGGGAATTATGAATTGCACAGAATATAAATTTCCCTGATTACAACTCAGAACTCATCTAAACCCTTAGAGAGAGGGGAAGGTACACAGAGAAAATGTTACACTCTGTACTGAACCTTAAATCAGGCTAAGTGTTTGCAAGTGTTTGTTTTTGTATTGGCTTTTATGAATCTGAGGCCACATTTATCACTCCAGCTTTTTTAGGATGGTCCTCATGCTAGATTGCACCATATTTAAAAGAAGGAAACAAATTTCAAATAAGCAGCCTCTGAATAAGGACTGAGAGCAAAACAGTTGCCTGCCTGCTTAAACGAGGGCTGGGTCCCAGTTTGATCTGGAAGGAAGGTGTGGTGTTTCCTGAGGATGGGAAATGGCTTCAGCAGAGAGACTTTCCTCATCACTCCTACCCAAACTTCATGCACTGAGGGGCTGGCACTGGTTTTCATAAGCTTCTGAACCAGGGCATGTGCTGTGTTCAGCATCAGGAAACTGCTCTAAGTCACACAAGTGGTTTGCTTTTGTTGTTATTTTGGAGTTTATTGATAGGATTTGTTGCTTGCTATGCAAACAAGCTGTGTTGTTTGAGCTACCTGTGGAGGAAATGCAGACCACTCACAGGTGCACGCTTAGTTCAAAAGGTTTTTTGCTACAGTGACCTTAGAAGTTGCATATGCCCTTCTTCAGTGTTGACAACATAAAATTCAAGAGTTGCAAATGGAAACCTAACTGAAGGTCTTTTCCTTTTGATATCTGTTCAGATTTCCACTGGTACCAAATAAAACAGGGAGCACAGACTAACCAATAATTATACTTTTTATAAAGGAAGGCAAATTTCTGAAAAATCTGCGGGTTTTCCCCCATTATTTCTTTCTATATCTTTTGGCAAAGTGCACTTGATTCTTCATGAAACAAATTTTCCTTTCTTCATTAGTGCTCATGCTTGACTAGAAAAGCCATCACTGCCAGGTGTGTGATGATTAGCAGGAGGGTAATGAATCAGCTTGGGCTTTACATCATGGATAAATCATGGGCTGCAGCTGAATGTAAATAGGGTGGTGGTGTTCTGTTTTAAAGCATTCCACCAAAACCCTGTGCTTAGGAAAGAAAGAGATTTTACTAATCTCCAAAAAGTAGGGATGGGTAAACTAAATGTTGCTTTGCTTTCAACAAAGTCTGCAAACTATTTTCACCAGGTAAGTTTTGTAAAACCCTGTATTGGTTCATGATCTTTTTCACTTCTAAATATGAATGCTGTGTAAAGCTTTTTTTATATGGTGAGAAAGTATTTACTTATTCTTCTAGACTTCATAAGGGAATAGTGTAAAAACAAACCCAAATCAAACCTTTATATTTTCATAAAAGCTAGATTAAATTAAAGCTTCAAAAGTTTCAAGTTCTGCTCAGAAATTCTGATTTTTTATTTACATTGCCTCTTTGTCACCTTGGAAACACTACTCTATGCAGAATAGCACAGTGGAAATGTGGGTGCCAATTGCAGTTCTTAAATTTCTCCTTTGCATAGCATCTCCCAGAACCTGCAGATGTAGAGGGAAACTTTACCTATGAGTATTTCAGGTTTTTTCTTCAACTTTGGTGTTTTCATTTGTTAACGTTTCTTGTTAACAAAAGGGAAAAAAATGACCTTGAAATGTACATGTACATCTTGCTCCACAGCCACCTTCCTGCAATACAATAAAAACCTTTCCCCATAAGGCAACAAACTGCACTACATGAGCAATACAGGCTCTTGTTGCTGATGCTGGAGCATTAGGTCTTTCCCGAGACACTGATGTAAGAGAATAGAGAGAGAGACACATATTTCAGCAAAGCAATAACTCAGCCCAGAATTTTAATATAAAGAACACCAAGGCAGTATCCTGTTATCTGAATTTTAATGACTGTATCTTTTTTATCCTGTCAGTTGTAGCAAGGATGTGAGAGGTTTCATGAAACATTAATGGCTCTAACTGCAGTCCTCTCCATTTCCTTTTTTCTCTCTTTTTTTGTTCTCCTGATGTGATGTAAAATATGAATTTGTGCAGTGGAACTGCTTTCTGCACAGGGCTGTATTGCTTGCTTGATCTTGCAGCAGTGACTGTGGTTCCTATTTGGGCTGGGAGCTTCCACACAGACTGCCTAGGGAGAGGGAGGGGGCTGGAGGTTCGAGGAGAGGAAGATCTTGCTGATGACAGATCATAAACAATTTTAAATACAGTCCATATTTTAGAGACTTTCAGATAAAGGGCCAGCTGGATGTTCTGCAGTAGCCTCAGTCTCATCTGTAGACTGCTGGTTGCTGGCTGGATGAACTGTTCAGAAGGCAATAATCCACAGGGAATGTCAGATCCTCTCCCCTCCTCAACCCCCAGGAAACAGGACTGAGAATGGGGTAGAGAGGGACTAAACCTGACCAGATTTCAGGGCTCATCTGGTGCAAGGGCACAGCAAAGCCTGTGGACATTGTACATGCCAGGCACTGCACTGGTGCTGCTGGAGGACAGTGGATTCCTGCAACAGCCAGTCTCTCACACCTAAAACCCATGCAAAGAGTTGTTGCCATTTGGCTGAGTGCTCTCACACTACAGCTTCCAGGGGAGTGTGGTAGGAACTCCCAAGGCAAGTGAAGAAGCCTAGAGGCAAACAAGCAGAGCTTAACACAGGCACAGAGGCCAAGTGTGCTTGGAATCCAGTACGTGAGGTGCTGCAAAAAGCAAATTCAGCACTCTGATCCACAAGATGCATAATAGGAAATGCTCCTGTTTATTCAGAGGAAGCCTGTTACAAACATAAATATGCATTGTGTGGTGCCATAATATAGTGACTATAACGTGGCAACAGCAGATGTAAGCCCTGATGTGTTTAGTTTCACCCTAAGACAGTATGACACTGATGTCAGTGAGAGGGTGTCACCACACCACCGTGACACGAGTGTGTCATGCTGTCTGCCATTCCCTGGGACTGGGATATTTGCTAGCAAATGTTCTGCCCTCCATGAGCATCATCCTGAGAAACAAACCCACAGGCTTTGGGGAGCAGAAAGACCAACAGAGGCTGTCAGTCTCTGTGCCTCCGTTCTCTCCTTACCTCTCTGTTCCTTAGGCAGCTCCATGAGTTGGGAATAGCCTGACCTCCAACATTTTCCCTCTTGTTGTCTCTGGGAAATAGATGGCAAAAATATGGCTTACTCTTCCAGAAGCTGGAGAGCAGTTTTGCTCACTCTGTTGGAGTTTGTGTCTGTCTGGAGGCACTGGATGAATTTGGGGATATCAGGGATAGGTTGAATGAAGCTGAGGCCTTCTACTGTAAGTATAGAAAGGTGAACAGAGAAAGTATGAGCTGCTTTGTTTTGTGTTTCAATAAGCATTATTTCAGTTTTCTGTGATTTTCTGTTCTGGGAGCTGTGAGGAAGGTTGGAAAGGTGCACTGGCTGCATCATGGTCTGTCTGCATCAGCGTGTATGATGGCCTGTGAGAAGGAGTTGGGATTCTGTACAGTAAATAAAGCAACATTTAGTAACTGCACCGAGTTTGGTTAGCACGGGCATGCTGAGCAGCTGGAGAAACAAATGGTGTGGCAATGTAGTGTGTGCTGTTTAGCCATGGACCAGTGGAGTCTGCTGCCGTTCACAGAGCCAAACTGATAAACGCAGGTGTTAACAGGTCTGGTGCAAATTTAGACTTCATCCATTAAAATGATCTATTCTCAAATAAGCTTGCAAATGAATAATCAAGTTACACTCTCTGTGGAACAGACTTGACTGCTAGTATACTGCAGAGTTTTGATAAAAGGAACTGCAGAAGAAGTAAGGCCCAAAGAAAGTCGATGTGAAACAAAATTCAGTTCACTGTGACTATGCTAATTAAGGGAGCTTACACATTTCACCATGATTAACTGAGACACAGTGGTAGAGCTCAATATACGTGGGAGTTCATTTAGTTGTCTGTAGCTCTACCTTTTCATTTAATAAATGCTTCTTGATTTAAATGGAAATCTCTAATTGCAAAATGATCCCCGATGCAGCATGTCACAACAAATATATACATTCTGTTCCAACAAGCAAACTTTGCCTGTTTATATTATTTTTACTATTATCCCAGGCTTTCTTAATCTTTCACTTTCCTTCATTCAGCATAAAGTTCATAGTATGTCTGTCTGAAAAAAACAACAACAAAATGGGATGTCTATTATCAACGAATCAGTGGCATTTACAAGTGGGATTTAAACAAATCTGCTGTAATAATGGTGGATGGTTTGTTTGAAATCTGAGTTTTCTTCCTAATAGAACCAGGAAAGGTTTTGATGGAAAACAAAAAAGGTGACATTTAGTGCTAGTTGACATCAATGTGTTTCCCTGGACTCTAGAGTGATTCTCCTTATTGCAGAACCAGGGCCAACATTAGGAGATTAAAGGTTTATATGACTGGCAATTAATAGAAAGATGTTTGTGGGAGGAATGTTTTTCTGGTTTTTCTAGGGTAAAAAATTGAGGGAGAATATGAAGGAAAGGAAGGGTAAAGCAGAAAAAGCCAGATAAAAGGAAGGGAAAAATCCCCAGAAATGGAGTAGGCCAATCTGAGGATTCCCATGCACTGCTGTTTTGAGGAGGAGACTGGATTTGCATGCAGTGTAATGAACAGTAGAGGCATCCTGTGTCTAGCTTGGTCTGTCCCCATCAGTGCAGCAGCAGAAATCCCTGCCTTCAACATTAATCTGGATTCACTGAAAGCAGTGCACACGGGGGAAGCACTTCTGTTGCTGTAATATTCTTTGGGAAAACAGGAAGCACTTGTAATGGAAAACGTGCAATATGAGAGATAAACAGGGTCACCGAGGTTCAGTCCTGCAAAAAAATGACCTTCATTTGTTTTCTAAGTATGGAGCAGGAGGGGGATAATATTTCCCCTGTGTCAAAGCTGATTGTTCTAGAAGTAACATGGAAACCCTAAAGTTGGGGAAACACATTAAAAGGAAGCACATGGCAGCCAAAGAATAGAACACAGACTAAGACAATACTTCCTGTCCCATTTATTAAATGCTATTTATATAAGAATATACATCATATATAGAAAATCACTGTACACTAAAAAAAAAAAATGTTTTCTGCTTCTATATAGGACTTCATTACTAACTGTCAGCTTTATCACAATATGCATTAATTACATACAGAGCTATATTTGCATAACACCACAGCTGCCATTTAAAGCAAAAACACACTCAGATGTTTGGTAGATCTAAGCATTTTGTCTGGATTTCAGAAAATGTGCCTGTTAGAAGATTTAAGTAAACCATGAAATAAGACAATTTCCCTGCTGTTTTTGCCCATGTAATTCATTCAGCACAGGTGA
The DNA here is from genome assembly GCA_034336665.1 of Luscinia megarhynchos. Lineage (NCBI taxonomy): Eukaryota > Metazoa > Chordata > Aves > Passeriformes > Muscicapidae > Luscinia > Luscinia megarhynchos. The sequence goes on along the minus strand of CM067569.1, from coordinate 28,099,932 downwards.
TGAGGAGATACCAGGCACCAAAGGAGTTATGTTCTTATTGCCCTGTGGTTGCTGGGCAGTCTTTTCTCCACTTGGCATTAAATTCACTGCAAAGGTACCACTCAATGTGGTATGTTCACAATGTTCAACCAATGCAGGGAGTTTTGGGGATTTCTGTTTCGATGGGGTTTTTAATTTTTTTCCTTCTGTCAAATATGGAGTCTTCAAACAGGAAAATAATGACATATATATGCATAGTTTCATAGTGATGAAAGTTTCTTTGTCATTATTGCATAAACCTGTGAATTAATGTCCTGCCAGGTGTGTAATATTTTAAATAACAGCTGGCTGTGGAGGCAGGAAGTGTCATTTGCCTCAGGACAGACACAGAGCAGAGCTCCAGGTCTGCCCACTATGAACCAGTCCCAAGCTCCTTTTAGATGCTGTGGGGTGCCACATCCTGCATCAGTCTCACTGCTTGGCAGCTCTGCCAATGAAGCCTGCCCATGAGGCAGGGCTTGCTTCCCAGATCATTGCTATCACTTTATGTCTGTGTGGGGGAGCTCCTACTTATTCCTGAGTTAGTGTGCTGAAATGTCGACTTTTCAGAAATGTCATGTGAATAAGTGCAAGAATAGCAAGAAAAAAAGCAAGTGTTGAATACATTCATTGTTTCCAACTCATCTGCTGAGTGTGCAATGCTGTTGTTTCTGACATACTGCTGTCTTGCATAATACTTTTGTTTTTTTATTTTCTTTGCACTAAGTTATTGTGCTTATGGAGTAACTGGAGCCTCATTCACCATTGCACAGAGCACTGTTCCCAGGGACTCTGAGCTGAGCATTAGGTTTCAGACAGGTTTTGAGTATGTTTGGGGATCTATCATCTTCATGCAGCTACTGTTCTCTGTAAGATTTTTGTGTTAAGTACTTGCCCTTAAGTGTTTCCACTGCTGCAGATACAGTTTCCAGAAAGTCATCTGCCCATTAAATACTAGTTGCACAGTTTTTTGGTCTCATATCCCTTGTTCAATTTCCACTGCGAAATTAACTTTGGCCGAGTTGCTCCAGGTATAAATCAGTGTAATAGAAGACAGGATTTGTCCCTTTCCTTTTCAGCCAAATTGTATGCTTTCAGTGTCTGGAAAATGATAATCTTCCCTCTTTCTGACTTGTTTGATGCCTACCAGAATCCCCTGAAATCTACCACAGAGATTAAATAATCCACTTTACTTGCTGCCTAGGTGATGTAATACCACATCTTTAAATACTTGCACTGCTGTCCAGCTTGCTATTTCAACAATTTGCTGTTTAAATACTCCTTCTGCAGGTGAAATATCTGTAAAACTGACACTTAAAAAACACATGTAGGGATAGGTGCTTTCCTCAAAGACTGAACACCTTTGCTCCTGTTTGTCTCTTGCCTTTCATTTTTGCTTTCTAAGCAAGGTGCTTTTCTGTCCAACCCTTGCACATTATTCATCCTTCTCACCTCATTTTCAAGACCTTCTCCTGGGCTTGGAATTCTCCCTTGGACCAGAACAGTCTGCCACCACTTTTTCCTCTAAGACCATCAGTATTTAGTGACTAGTTCCACTGCTGATCAGGAATTCAAACCTTTTTGTGCAATTCGCCAATCTCATATTAACCCAAAAATCTAACTAATAAATGTCAGCTTCCTTTTGAGTCAGCTGGAAGAAACTGGGAAAGTATGGTGCCTGGTGGCCTGGGCACGTGCATTGTATTCCTTTGTGCTAATCCAAATGGAATGGGATGAATATAGAGCTCCTGAAAGTGAGATATGATTTGGGTCCCAAGCAAAATGTGCTCCAGGTGTGTTCCACATCAGAATGTGGAATATTCCACGCTCCACTCCCTGGGGCTGGCTGGCACTGTAAACAGGCAGCAGTTGTATGTCTGAATTTGTGCCAGAAGTAGGTTAACTGCAAGTAGAGATGAGATCAGTCCCAGCTAATCCCTGGTCCTGAAGCAGCAGCTCTTACTTTCTCAAAGTGAAAATTTGCTGTGCATAAGACATAATCTCTGTGCTAAAGATGGTATTTATGTTGAATACAAGTGATGAGAAGCCTTGTGAATATATGGCAGAGTGCCAGGGTGGCACCAGCCTGTTCTTGCTCTCGGAATCAGGAGGGTTGGCAGAACGCAGCGCAGGGCAGATATTTGCTCTTGTCGTGTGCACAAGAGCCACCAAATGTTGTCCCACATATTCTCATCTACTAATGCCTTTCCTACAGTGAATGGAAATGACTCTGCCTTTCTCACCAAGTAACTAGGTATGCAAACAGGTCCCCAGACAAACCAGGCAAACAAAAATTAAAATCCTGATGGAATCGTGTAATGATGCAACATGGTCAATTAATGAAACCACATGGATTCTGGGGTTTGCCTAATACTCCCCCAACTTTCACAGATGTTTACAGCAGGAAAGTTACCTTGATTTGGGTTCAGATTAGGGTTTAGGTTCATCCACCTTTGAATTTTCTCATTTCAGAGAAAACTATTGGAGAAGATCAGATATTTTTTAATTCCTTTTTTACTAACGGTTTTGGGGTGCAGAAAAATAACCTGTAACCACTTCTGCCTACTTCTTTATTATTTCAGTCATTTAAGCAGCTATTCTTAGGTTCAAGCAAACAAAGTTTTCCTGTTTTCCATAGTTGCATAATTAATCTGTAAGAACTTTGACATTTTAAAGAATGCGCTGCTCCTAGCCTTTGCTGCTATCTGCATATTTCTCTCTAGATTTCTGGCCTGATATTTACACTTAATGAATGAACATGAACTCAGACTCTTGAGGTCTGATCAAGTTTTTTTGTGACTGACTAAGCCACAGAGGACAAACTTTTAGGTATTGTTTCCTTTATTAATATCTAGTCTGCTCCAAATCGCAGTAGTGAAGAATTTGCTGGGTCCCTTAGAAGCTGTGAACAGTAGTTCAGGATTTGGGCCTCTTGGCTGCAATAGCAGCAGGAAAATTTCCACTCTGGTATGGTCTGCCATGCTTCAAACTGGTGTAAATTGTGTTACAGCACAAAACTTTGTAGCCTTGTGAGGACCATGGGTGAAAGAACAACGAGACAAAGCTGGGCATTTCTAGTCACATACGATGAGTGAAACCACAATTAGGCCATTGTAGTACATCTCACAACGTGTGGTTTTATTGGCAGATGCCTGAGAAATTGAGAAGTTTACTTTTGATGACCTCTCTTGTTTTTTTCATAGTAGCATGAAGACCGGTACTGCTAACCCAAGGCATGTGGTAACAAAAATAATTACATTCCCCCAGTCTGTTGAAAGTGCAAAGAAAAAAAATTAGTGTTGTATTTTCTTCCTTTCTTCTTTTCCTTTCTTCCTTCCTTTTTTTTTTTTTTTTTTTTTTTTTAATATTCTGACATGCTAAAGGGAATTGTGTATGTGTCTCTCTGAAGAGCATTTGTTCAAGAACACTGCCCACTCGAAAATTGCAAAGAGTTGCACTGTGCCACATGAAATTCAGTCCTCAGGTACCCACTGGGGAGGAAGATACTGTGTAAAGATCCAATGAGACATCACCTGGACTGCAAAACCTTGGGTAGTAATTTTATAAAATCCTGGGTATTAATTATATATTATAAGATATTGCACTTCCTGGTTAAACTTGGGTTCAGCATGTGTAGCTAAAGAAGGTAAGTTATCTCAGCATTTATTGATCTATTTATTTAGGCAGCACTGCTTCCCTCATGGATCACCTCCTGGATCTCTGATATGGCTGTGTTCCACCTAGAATAAAAACAGCAGCCTCCTTGAGGCTGTTCCTGTAACTGTGGGTCTGCAAGCAACAGAGGTGATTGACATTAACTTCAGTGATATTTGGACCTAGCACAGGAAGAGCTACAGGAAATCCCTGGAATGCCAGGCTTTAAAATGCTGAGTATTACTGGCTGATGATCAGCTAATGATGAGGTGCAGACTGTACTTGTTAGAGGAAACATTTTCTTCATGGCAGAAAAATTCCCCTTGGACACCTTAGCAAATCATCCCCTTGGAGACTCCACTGCAGCTATGAGTACCATCTCCTCCCATCTGGCCACCTGTGGGCTCTGCTCTGTCCTGCTGCATTCCTGAAGTTTTCTGTGGCACCACACCAGCTCAGCTGCTGGCATGAGCAGAAGGGAGCTGCTCAGCAGCAGCTGGCAAGGGCATCCCAGCAGCCCAGATCTAACCTGCTACCAGACACAGAGCCCACTGATCCAGAAAGTGCTGGCATTTCAAGGTTAAGTGCACAATCTGGAGATGCTATGTGGGAGCACTATTCCTGTGTTCACAGACTGTGTGCCTGATATGCTGCATGGATGGAGTGCTGAAAATGCTATTTATTGATAAGAAACAATGGATAAGTGTTTGACAATAAGCCTCTGTGTGTGTGTGTGTGTGTAGATGCTGGTGTTGAATTATCAGTGAAAACAATCCTTTAATAAATATGTGAGTGTATTTCATTGAGATCACTGTGATTTCATACCATGGTAGCTCCTCAAAAGGCAACGGGGTGGTGTCTGCTACTAGAATAAAACCAAAACATTCAACTTAATCTACTCATAAAATCAGGGAAAAAATGCTAACTCACTCTCTTTGGTCTCTGTATGTGAAAACCTTCTGTCTGTCCTGTAAAGACATACACACAGACTCTGCCAGGGCAGAGAAACTGGAATTAAAAATGGGAAGAAACTATTGTCGAACACAAAACTGCCCATGTTGCATTTCTGAATATATCTTAATCTTTGACTATCAGGGCAACTCAAGAGTGGTTCAGTTTTGGGTTTGTCAGTCTTCTGGGAAGAAATTGTCACCATCTGCAAAGGCAGCAAAAAGTCTTATGGAATATTTATAAGAGTATGTTTTTGTTTCACTGTATAACTCTGATAAAATCATGTTCTTATTAGCATACAGCAGTTTTTGTGGGTAGGAGGTGACATCATAAAACCTTTTCACGAGAATTAGGTGAAGGTATTTGGTTAGACTCAGTAATTCATTCTTAAATGCAAAAGAGAATTATTCGCTTTTGATCATCCAACCAACAATTTGGTTTTCAGGGGTTTTTTGAGTAAAATAGATGAAATCTCACATCTGGATGTTTACAAAACATCATTAGATCTGCTTTTACTTTTTCCTTCTATCATCTTAGAACATGCTTTAGGCCTAACAGCACAGGCTAATTGTGAACAAGATGTACACAAGAGATAAATTCAGTCAAAAAGGGTTATCAGCTGGTCACTGCTAAATTTGGATTGCACTAAAATGGAAATTCTTCAATTATATCATAATTTTGGAACAACTTCATAAAGCAGTGACGTGGCAGAGTGTCCAGTGCAAAACCTTGCCTTACCCCTGTGCAACTGAGCTAAGAATTCTGAATAAAAACTCCTGTGCAGTTACACTAGCAACTTTTTTCACATGCTGAGACAGAGCTCTAATACAATTATCATTAAACATGTCATAATATTTGCAACACAGACTTTCATTTTTGTAGTCTTTTAGAGAGGTTATAAGAAGTAAACTTAGAAAACTCCTTATTCTTTACTTTCTTTCTTAATCTATTGCAGGTAATAATTTTTCTCCCAACAACAGACTGTAATTTTGTTTTGGCTGCAGAAATTTCTGTATGAATGTGCTCACAGGAATAATTCTCTAATAGCATGATAGATCCATAATAGATTTAGTTAATCTTCTGTTACATTGTCACTGAGCTGTGCTCATTAATTACAGTGAAACAGCACAGGATTATAGTCTTGCACTAAACTGCTGTTGCTGGGATCTGGCCTCATGTAGGGGCTGCCCCAGTGTCAGCTGAAGTCAAATCACAGCTCCCATTGATGTCACTGCACAAAATCTGTGCTGAACAGCTGTTGGGGGCTTCAGAAGGTTGGGAAGGTTTGTTCTGGCTTAGTGGCATAGAGGGGAATGATCCCTCAGGTCCCTGCCCCAAAGAACACGCAACATACAGAGCATGAGAAAATGGGCAGAAGCAGGATGGGAGGATCAGCGTTGTGAGGGCAGTTAGATTTCCTGACGAAAAAATAAAAAATACCAGTATTTCAGATTGTCCTTCAAATTTTAAAGGATTTCATTTGACTTAAAAGAAATTACTGAAAATTGCTAAGAAATGTGAAAAATTTTAATTTCTTAGCATTTTAAATGCAAAGAAACAATAAAAAAATATCAGTATCATGAATTAGGTTAGGCTGGGAATATGGTTTATGGAAATATTTCCAGTTCACTTTGTTCAAAATCCCCTTGAGCATCAGCTCACTCTCAAGTATCAGCATTGCCATCTTTTAATACCCAATCTGCCTTTCTTGCTAAGATTTTTCAGACAACTTGCACGTATAAATTTCAATCAGCATTCTCTACAGGACTTTTAAAAAATACTACTGAGATCAATTTAAAATAACATTTCCAATGAAATTTTAAGCTTCTGACAATTATTTTCAAAAAGTACTTCTCATATACAATTATGTTATTAAATTGTTGTCCATATCACAAAAGGGAAGACAACAAAATTGCTGTTAAATGAAAATACAGAACAACTTTGTACTTATTTAAGAACAGGATGGCAGAAATGGGATCATGATATGACACATCACTTTTAATTTCTACAAAAATGTACCTACTGTAAATTTTGGTTGTGTGCTTCCTAAGCTTTGAAATTCTTCAGGCTGGCTTTGTCTCCAGAAATGCAGGAGTTAGGATCACTGAAATGGAAATGGGGAGAAGTGTGTGGGAAGCAGGTGGATGTAAAGAAGGGACACACCCTAACAACCCCCAGCATAAATAGCTCATTGGAAAGATCTATTACAAATTACTTTGCTCCCCCTTTTTAGCTCCATTTCCTTATTTTGCTGCCATCCTACATCGACACCCCCCCAGCTGCCAGCCAGTTACACCCTACTCTTAAAGAAAAGCTTTTACATCTCTCCTCTGGCCTTCCCCAGCAGAGTCACACCCACCTTGTACACGAGGCCCTGATGCAAAGCTTGTGACCCGTGCCAGAATTCTGTGCCAGCATTTAACCCAACACGGGCTGAGCAATGCTGAGCTGATACTGCCTCGGAGGAGATGAGGCTGGGGGCTTCTGAGCAGCTGACAGAAGCTTCCCAGAGGCAGAAAAGGATGCTGATGGGATTCCAGGGTTAATTAACCCCAGATAATGAGGTTAATTAACAGGGCAGCAGTTAGAAATAGACTATGACAGGATACTGATGGCTTACCATGATCTTGTATTGTGTCAGAGACAGCTCTGCATGTCAGGAGATGGGATTGCAAGCCAGTAACTCATTTAGGGTTCCCTCTCATCAGCAGGAAACAACTATTTGATTAGTTTGAGTGCTGAGGAATCATTTGGGTGACAGTGATCACAAGATGATTAGGAAAGGAAGGAGTGAGAACAGCAGGACTAGAAGGAGTATTCTAGTAGTATATTACAATTGGCAAATTTAAACTAAACCAAGACAAGTCCTCACCAAAAAAAAAAAAAAAAAATTAGGAAATGGTTAATAATTGATGAAAGGGAGAGAAAAACTGAACAACAGTAAGAAGTACTATGGATCCATAAGGAGTTTAGAAAAAACTGGACAATCATGCAAAAGAATAAACAAGGTAAAAATGAACCAAGTATAAATAAGACATAAGGTTAAGGATGATTGGCATGGACATATTGAAAGAAAGCTGGAAAAGCTGAGCCCCAAAATTAATTTACCAGAACATAAAAACTGAGTAGAGGGCTGGCATCCTCACAGAGGAGATCTCAGTGCAGGAACAGCAGCCAGCCCAGAGCAGGGAAAGACTGAGATGAAGAACCTGTAGGATTAAAATAAGGATTTTCATCAGGCTGAGGAAGGATTCCTTCTTGCCCCTTGATGCAGTCCAACATGCCCACTGAAAAGAGCAAGCCCGTGCCCTTGCTGGCCTGGAGATCCAGTCTGGCTCACTGGGTGCTACCGAGCAGGTCTGTGTGCAGTAGCCAAGTTCTCCCTGCCTTGGGCCCTCTCCTCCAGCCAAACACCATTTTTCACAACAATGTGAAATGTTTGAGAGTTCTTTTCTTTCAAACATAATCTAAATTGTTTTCCAGGTTTGGAGGCTGTCTGCCAGCTGTTTTGCATAAGCATTATCTCTTTAGGATAAAAAAAGAATTGGGAAAATATAAATCTTAGCTGTAAAAAAATACAAGAAAAGATAATTTAGTAAATTTAGTAAATCCTCCACACCAGAAGAATGACTTGCTGAGAAGTCTGCACTAGTCTTCTATCTTATCAAAACAGTACCTATATCAGCTATGATGTGTTTTCTAGATATCTTCAATTGAACTGTGGGAAAATCTTCAATAAACCCCAATTTGTGGTCTATTTTGGTTTTGACAGCCGAGAGACTCGTCCAGCAGAAAGTGGTTTAAGTAAAAATGCAAATATGCCAAACAACCCTCAGGCTGAATAGGTTGCAGCACTTCCAGTGAAATCATGATTTCTAAAACCTGAAATTGCAATTCCTTGTTTCTGCCAAAGACATGGCTTTATACAGTGTTCTCTGAGATCTCAGGAAGTCTCAAGTAGTGCTGTCCTGCGTGGCTGAGAGCGTGAGGCCAGCACAAGTCTTCCTGGAGAGGTTTCAGCTTGAGGCTCATGTTTTGTAGGGAGACAATTGCCACTTCTCAGGTGCTGCTAATAGATGTGTGTGATCTGAAAGAGACCTAGAGATGCTAGTGCCCAGTAATATCACGCTTTTTTTCTCTGCTAGTAAAAACAGTTATTCACACAATAAGATGCAGTGCTTGCCAAAGGAATAAAAAATGACAGTTTTTACCTTAATGGGAGCAATTTGAGAAACTGGAGTCATTTTAGGAACACACTCCAACGGCTGGAAATGCATTAAAGGTGTTGGTGTCTGACTTTGTCGAAAATGAGGGCTGGCAACAGCCAGAGCCAAGTTGAAAGCGAGTGCTGCACTAAAGGAGCTCGAGCACACCAGCCCAACTTGAGCAGGGTCTGAACAGTTGCTACAGTGTGAGCAAGGAGACTTTAGGGCAGGGTTGCATTTGTCCTTTCTAAGCATTGATTTTTAATAAATATGACTTCACAGATTCATTCATGTCGACTCATATGTGTATCTTTGCCATTTCCGTCCAGCTCTGTCATTCCGTGTTTAAGTAAATGTTGTTTGCAATGGTGCTTGTGTGACAGTCCTGGTGAGCCAATGGCAGCAGAGGGCTGGGAGTGGGCTGATGTTTATCTGTGAATTATTGGATCGTATCTGGCAGAAAATAACATTGCAGAGAAAATGTGCTGGTGTCTTGGAGATATCGCTGAGACTGCTGGGGGTGCATTTTTGGAGTATTAGTACACTTTCCCTACAGAGAGTGTCTGGTACTGCACTAATCTCAGCAACAGCACAGGGAGCGAATGGCACGGCTGGAAATGGTGGTTTCTTTGTCTCCAGCACAGGCACTTCCTGAGCAGTAGCTGCGAGTCCCTTTTCGCTGTCCTTGTCAGGAAATGGAAACTGCCTTTTTGTGCCTTCTGCTCATTTGTTACCATGCCAGGTGGCACTCCCAATGTCCCTCCCTGTCCCACCCTTCCCGTGCCAGGATCAGCAGCACAGCTATAGGGGGTGATCCTTACTGAACAGATATGCTGAGCTGTATTCTGCTATTACAGTGTTATTATGAATTGTTAAAACAACACATCATCTCTAAAGAACAGAACTGGTACATTTTCAAATCCATTAGCCCTTTAAAAATAATGGGATATCTTCTCATTTCTGTTAATTTGCAGCCCTTGGTAATTCACACTAGGTGATCTAGTCATTAGTGCAAATTATATTTAAGAAGTAAAACTTAAACATATTCCATTCTAGAAAATCTTCCAAGTATGGTAGGAAAACAATTGTGCTGCCAGTTACTTGATTTGTGTGGTATTATATTAAAGAAACCCCGGTAGAATTTACTTAGATGCTCTGGGTTTGTAGTGTATCACAGTCTATGTTATCACCAAAGAAGTAAAATTTAATTATAACTGAAAGACTAAAACAAGCATTTTTTTAATATTGTCAAAAAAACCCTATATATTTACTTATTTTCTTTTTCTTTTCCAATATCTTGTTGGAAAGAAGAAACCATTTCTCACTGATTTTTTCCAAGTGGAATAATAAACACAGACAGACTTGCTATTTAACAACAGTATTGTTAAAGACTGTAGAATTATTGTCTCAAAGAGCTCCACAATTGCTACAGTAAAAAAAAAAAATCTTGCAGCTCTGGTGCCAGTATAATTCCTTTTTTGCCATACGAATAAACGGGTTTTTAGCTACAGAGTACATGTAGTAAAGGGGTTGTCAGATCAGAAAAGAGGGGTTCTCATTAACTGATTCTGAAAATATAAGTTGATATTTTTCAAAGTGATGCAATCACAAGAATGCTTTTGCAGCTTTAAAAGTAAAGAGTGCTAATGGAGTGAAAGGAAACAAGTTACAAAATAAGTTGAAGGAAAATAAGGTATCGGAGAGTGTTCTTGTAGATATAGGGCTGGCATAAAGACAAAAATGCATTTACAGATCTTTACTTTTGTGCATGAACCATTTAATACAGGATCTCAAAAAAGCCTGGTGCTAATAAAGTGTAAATTCATAACGTATTTGTTCAAAGTAGCAGACTGAAAATGAGAGATAAAATGCCAGCACTGTTTTTCTAAATTTTTTGTCTGTTAATGTGTTGGAGTCTGTAATCAAGGCAGAATGCAGGGATTGAATTAAAACCTTTGGATGGATTGAACTATGTTAAGCCACTCACAGGTAAATTAGAGGTGTAAGTTCAAAATTTGGAAAAAGTAAGCAAGTAAGCAAATAAGTTTTAGAATAAGCTTTAAGTGCTTTAAGTGAGTAAAAGATCTCAGATGCCAGAGTAGAAGTACGAGTTCTGGTAAAGGTTGAAAAACACAATCCTAGACACTAGTGCTTCTCTGGAGATTCCAGGAACATAGTTTCAGACATAATAAAATTATAGGAAGAATATTGCTTACATTTTTAAAATCAATTAAGATAGGCCATATGTGTAGTTTATACGTAACTGGCATGCTAAGAAACTAGAATTCCAATAAGTTAAGGAGTAGTTGTTCAAGTTTGTGTCTTAGCTTGTTGGGAAGATTCTATATAAGCACATGCATTGAGGAAGCTAGTTTACAGAGAGGGGGAGATCCCTCCCTGATCACTGTCACGACACAACAGGCAGAACCTGGGGATAGTAATTACACCTATTGCCAACAAAATCAGAGCAGGATAACGAGAAGCAAAAGAAATTTCAACAAGACTTGTAGCCCCATGCTAAAACCTGGTCACACAACCCAAATAAAAATGGGAATGTATTCACAGTTACAGAGAGCAGGGTTGGATCGTGTGTTCGGGAGAAATTCTCCCCTGTGACGCGGGGGGACCGTGGCACAGGATGCCCAGAGCAGCAGTGGCTGCCCCTGGATCCCTGGAATTGCCCAAGGCCAGGCTGGACAGCCCTTGGAGCAAGCTGGCATAGTGGAAGGTGTCTCTGCCCATGGCAGGGGTGGGACTGGCTCATCCTTACGGCCCTTTCCAAGCCAGCCCATTCCAGGATTCCGCAGACTCACGGCTCTGAGGCGGAGTCACTTGGTGACGGCATCGCCCGAGCTCCGGTTTGCTGCCAGCTCTGACGCCGGCCAGCGCCACGGTGACACGGGCGTTGCTGCAGTGCGGTGAGAAGGACACTGTGACATGGGCAGCACCGCTGTGACATGGGCAGCACCGCTGTGACACAGGAACTGCCGCAGCTGCACCTCAGGGCTGCGTCCCAGCGACTGCAGCCACTCCTGCCTCGCCATGGACCTGGCGGCACGCCTGGAGCGCGCTCTGCTCCTGCTGGCCCTGCTGCTGGCAGTGCTCCCCTGCCCCGGGCCGGCCAAGGAGCTCTGCCCAGAGCCCTGCCACTGCCCCCCAGCACGGGCACCTGGACTGCCGGGACATGGGCCTGGCCACCGTGCCCCCCGGGCAGCCGCCACTGGCCCCCTCACCGCCCTGTGAGTCCCACGGAGCCCTGCAGCTGCCGCCCTTGGCTCCCCTGCTGCTGCTGCAAACCCGCTGTGGGACACCCGGGCACTGCCTGGCCACACACAGGGGCTTGGGGCCGGAGCTCAGCAGGAGGGCGAAGGCAGGCTGGGCACGCCGGGCCTTCTGCAGGCAAAGCTTCGCTTCCAGCCTCGGCAGCCGCGTGCCAGGGAAATGGCTTTTCCTGAGAGGAGCCGGGGTCTTTGGTTTCTTTGCAGAGATTTCACTGGCAACTCCATTGCCGCAGTTGGAAAACAAACCTGGAAGGACTACCCGTGGACGGAGACCTTGTAAGTGCCCGTTTCAAATGTCAGCACTTTGGGTGTTTTCCCTCCTTTGCTCCGGGGTTGCAGCAGCAGCAGCGGCCTGGACACCAAAGTTTCCAGTGGGACTCACAGCTCTGCTGCTCTGCAAGGAAGGGTGTGAATCACCAGGGCTTCCCAGCCTGGCAGGAAATGCCGTGAGCCGCGTCTCTTGCAGCCCAGGGCACTGTCCCTGTGTCTGTTTGCCCGGGGATCAAGCTGTGTCAGCTTCAGCCGGCCAGGAGCAAGTGCCTGCTCTGGCCAGGAGTGGGGACGATGCCTGCAGTGACCCAAAGAGATGCCTCAGCAGGCTGCTGCAGGAGATTTTCCCATGGCAGGGCCCTTTGCTGCTGCCAGTGGCCGCTGTCACAATGTCCCTGTGTCCCCTTGCAGAGTGCTCAGGGACAACGAGCTGCAGGCACTGAAGAGCCATTCCCTGGACGAGCTGTTCCTGCTGAAGCACCTGTAAGCACCGTGCCCTGCCCCCGGCCAGGGGCTCCTGCCTGCCCCTCCCTGGGGCCCTGCTGCTCTGCTGCTCAGCCCAGCTGCAGCCCTGGGCTCGTGGCTTTGTCCCTGCTGGGATCAAGGCTGCAGAGGCAAGTCAAAGCCACAGGGCAAATGGAAGTGACATTTGGTGTTCCAACTGCAACAGGGATCTGTCCTGCAATGAGATCCTGTCCATTGAGGAAGAGGCTTTTGATCCACTGCCTTTCCTGAAGTTTCTGTGAGTGATCAAGTTCCTTTCTGGTGTTTTTAGCGCACTCCTTGCATTGGGCACAATTCCTGTGTTGGAAAATGCTGCTGTTCTTTTCTCACAGTCCCGAAATCTGCCCTGCTCAGAACTCAGCTTAGCTACAGAGGTCAGTGCTGATGGCTGGACAGCCATGCCAGGGGGACAGATCCCAGTGGGGCTATCCACACAGACAGAAGCCATCAGAGCAGCCACTTCTTGCAGCCTTGGCTCCATCCTGGGGCAGAAATAGCGTCAGCACTTGTGCCCTTCGCTTCCCCTCCTGGACAGGCTACAAACACTGAGAAAGCAGCAGTTTCCTCCCTCTTCCACCTTGGATTTTCACTTTTCCTACCAAGAGATGGATGCTGCTTTTGTCCCTCTTCCCAAAGGACAGGCCTGATTCCTTAGTGTGACCTCCTCTTTCCCCAGAAACCTCTCTGGGAATGGCCTCACACAGATCCGCAGCGGCACTTTCCAGGCCTGGCATGGGATGGAGTTTCTCCAGGAGCTGTAAGTGGCACCAGGGCTAAAGGCACGGCAGGGCGAGTCTCTGCAGGGTTTCTGCAGGGTCAGCAGGCAAGAGCAGCTTTGCCCTCTGCAAAGTCCTGAGTGCTCCTGTGGATGTCAGCCAGGGAGCACCAGGAGCGTGCAGCTGGAGAGACCCTTTCCCCTGGCCTGCTCATCTCCTGCGAGGCTCCTTGAAACCAGCCAGGCCATCCCCACGTGCCCAGCACACCCAGCTCACGGCCTTGCCATCAGCCCTGAGCTGATGAGAGCTCTCTTGTTCCCCAGGATCCTCAGCCATAACCCGCTGGCTGTCATTGCTGACGCTGCCTTCTTCAAGCTGCCCTCGGTGAGCTCTCTGTAAGTATTGGCTCCTTGGAGCAGATCAGCACGGATCTGTGTCTCTCTCGAGTGCCCTGTTCTCAGGAAAGCAGCAGAGGTGCAGCAGCAAACCCTCCTCTTGCCCAGCCTTGCTCTGCTGGAGACACAGCTACCCCTGGCTCTGGCAGAGCAAGGCAAGGGCCAAGCAGTGCTGGTGTGTCCCCAGCTGCAAAGAACCCCAGGAACTGGGGCACAAACTTTCAGGGACGACAGCCCATCCAGGGCTGGGGCCCTGCAGTGGCCACAGGGCTCTGGGAATACACTGCACTCCTGCTGGAGCACTCGTGCCAGCAGCTCGAGGCTCCTGCCTCCTTCAGGGACTGGAGCTGCCCTCAGTGGTAGGCAGCAGGAGGGTCAGGAGAGGGGCAAACCTTTCTGGTGGCATCTGTCGGCCTCGAGAGCTGCAGGATTGCCCTCCTGGTTCCCACGCCTGGTTCAGAGCAGGGCACGGCAGAGAGAAGCTGGGCTCTGCAGTGGCTTCCCTCTGATCAGACAGAAGTGGATGCCTCTGCCAACAGCCCCACGATCATCAGGGCCCTGGGCTGCAGAGGTCTGGCAAGGTCCCTGGAGAATTTGACGAGGTCTTTCCAATGCTTGCAGAGACCTGAGTGCCACCCAGGTGACTCCGCAGACGCTGCTGCTGATCCTGCAGACCACGCTGAGCTTGGAAACCCTGTGAGTGTGTGGGACGGAGCCCCAGCTGCCAGCAGGCCCCGAGTGCTGGGACAAGGGGCTCTGCTTGGGAAACGAATCCGTGTGCCACAAAGCCAGAACGAGCCCAGTGAGATCAAGAGTGGCTGCTTCCCTCTGGGAATCTGCAACAACTCAGCAGCTCAGAGGCGTAGTTTCACCTTTGGGGTGACTTGCTGCACGTTTCTCAAAGGGGAGCTGGAACTGCAGGCGGGTGCATTTCTGCATTTGGGAGCAGTTCCACTCTGCAGGGTACCATCCCCTTGTGCATGTTTTGCGTTGGGAGTGAGGGGACTGTCCCAGAGCTGTGGCACACAGCGAAGCACAGCCCCATGCGTGCTGTGTCCGTGTGTTCCCCGGGTTGGGCTCGGAGCCATGGGTGGGGTGGCCGGTGTTCGTGCAGTAATGCCCTCTTGTCTCTAGCCAAGTGCCCAAGAAGGTGGCCTGCTGCCTGTGCCAGGAGCGTCCCCTGCCCGAGACCCCGTGCAGGAGCATCCAGTTCCTCTGCGAGAAGCTGTGCAGCGCCAGCGCCCCGCAGTGCGGTTGGTGTCCGGAGGGGCTGGGGCAGCTCAAACCTGCCACTTCCCTTGAGCCTGGGGAGATGCTGCAGCACTGCCCCGTCCTGGGGAGTCCTGATCTCCTCCTGGAGTGCAGGACTTGCACAAACACCTCGGCTTGAAAAGCTCCTGCTGATAGTACTGATCTTCTGTGTCGCACACTGTCTGGAGAGGGGGGAGCTCACTGGGATCTCCGCTGCCCACTGCAGGGAAAAGGGCAGGGCCTCGATGTGCTCTGCAGGGTGAACACCAAGCACCGTTAACCCCTCACTGGCCTGTGCAGGGAGAGCAAAGCACCGTCCTGCTCCAGCTGGGCACAGGGCAGAGAACATCAATCCACAGCAGGGCGAGGCTGCACTTCTGCAAACAGATACAGCCAGCTTTCCAAGGTCCCCAGGGAGCTGGGCTCTCTCCCTGGCTCAGCCCCAGGTGTCCTGTAGCGCAGCCCCAGAACTCTGGTGCCCTTGTGGAAGTTTTTCATGGTGTAAAAGCTTGAGCAGCTGCTGCTGCTGGGAATAGCTGTGGAGCAAAGGAGTGCCTGGGCTTTTCTCCCCTGGCACTCTGTGCCCCCAATGCAGTGCTGATCTTTCCTCTGGCATCTCTGGCTCCTCACTGGCTCCTGCAAGCAACCCAAGCCTGGCTCATCTGGAGCTGTGGGAAACTCTGCGACAGAAATCCCATTCCCCAGGAATGCTCCCCCCCCACCACCCAGAGCCCCAGGAGACAGCAGGATAGAACCAGCTCTCTGCTCTGGCCTGCCCCAAGGGCTAATGGGATGGATTGAAGGCGTCTTCTCCTCTCCACAACGCATCCCCCACTCTGCTCTCGTGCTGCCTGGCCTTGAGACGAGCTCCTGCTGCTCGGGGTAACCTCTGAGCCTGTGTTTGTGCCGAGCCGCTGATCTGCTCTCTTGGTGTTCTCCAGGTCTGGAAGAGACATGGGGAGAAAGAATGGATGTGGAAGAACCCCCAAAACTGCACACCAGCCCAAGGTTGAGCCTCAAGCCCAAGAAGCCTTCAGGGACAGATCACGGAACTGTCATACTTGCGCTTATCCTGACCCAGAGCACTGAGGATGATGTCAGCAGCCTGCACGATTTCAGAAGCAGTTCATATCCCCCTCAGCACCTCTTGGGGCACAAAGGCAAAACAAGTGCTGATGACTTGATAAACAAGCTCAAGAAGATCCTGCTCAGGAAGAAGGGTCACAAACCTAAAAGAACGAGGATTGCAAAAAGCATTATCCCATACCAGCCCCAGCTTGCCAGGCTGAGGGATGTGGTGGAAAAGACACCCTCAAGCTGGGATCTAGAGGAGATGGAGTCACGTTCAAACTGGCACGGATTAAACCCCTCGGATGTAGCCGGTGGATTAAGCCGTGCTTACCACGCCTCTATCACTAGACAGCACAGAGATGAGGAGGAAGATGCAGCTCCCAGGGAGAACTACATTAGCACACACCAGTGGCACGAGAAGGAGGACAGCCGCTATCGGGTTGGACATTCCTCTCTAGGCGGGCACCCCCCGATCTTCCGTGACGCCAGAGAGGAGGAAGACTCCATGATCCTCAACAAGCCTTGGAGCCCCCGGAGTCCAGACCTTGCGCTGGTGTCAGGAGAACGCTTGGAAACCACGCTTGACGATCACCAGCAGCTTCTGGAGTCAAACAAAGGCATGCGAACGTTCACAGACCACGTGGAGCGGGCCCTGAGGAGGGACTGCAGCCTGCCCCAGCTGAAGGAGGTCTGTGCCAAGATGGTCTCAAAGACCAGGCTGCTTCTCAATGTGCTCAGCGAGAGGCAAGAGAACCAGGGAGCCTCTGATCGCAGGGACCACTGTCGTGTGCAGGAGAACATGATCATTCACATGACCTTGGGGAAGGGCAAGAAACTCACAAGGAAGGTAGGAGAGCTGCTGGCCACTGCTGCCTGTGTCCTTCTGGGCAAAGGAGAATGGAAGGATCAATCCTCCTACCACCGTGATCTTCCTTCCTTTCCTCACAACAGAAACTAGAGGTGGTGCTGTATGTGGTCACGGCTGTGTTTTTGCTGGCTTTCTTCATCATCGCTTTTCTGATACTGAAGTGTATCTCCCAGGTAAGGCAGGAGGTGTTTGACACACAGCTGTCTGTCTCGTAGCTGGAGTGCCCAGGTGCTGAGCCCCAGGTGCCTCTGCAGATGCCCGTGCGTGTGCCCAGTACCACAGGAGATGTTTTTCCAAGCCTGGAGCTTGTGGCAGCTTCCACAGTACCCGGCTCAGGGGGTTCAGCCTGCCTGGGGGAAGCTGGTCTGCCTTCTGTCCCCACTCTCCCCAGCTTTGCTTTGCTCTCCTGCCTTCAGCCACGCAGCAATGAGAGCTTTTGCCTCTCTCTTTGGCAGAGTATTACAGGAAAGCCGATGTTACAGATCTCCCCTTTTCCATCCCCAGAGGCGCTCCCGACCGTGTGACCCTGACTGCCAGCCCTGCCACACCAGGACCTGCTGCCTGGCAAGGTAACTGCTGCCTGCCCCTGCCGCTGCTGTGCCACCAAGAGTCTTTGCTGTGCAGGGAAACTCCCCCTGGAGCCCCGCAGGCGCACAGGTGCCGCTGCCCAGGACTGCCCTGGCTGTGTTTCAAACACATCGTGTTTGGGGGAGCCCTGGGAAAGGGGGTGCTGAGCTCCTGAGCCACGAGCTCCCAGCCCAGCCAGCCCTTGCCACGCCGGCGCTGGGATGGATGTCCTGGGCTCTGCTGCGGTCCCAAATGTGTGTGCACACAAGCAATGTCTCTGTGTTCCTGAACAGCCTCGTCTCCTGATGCCTCTGCCCTATGTTTCCCCACTCCGTCCCCACAATGGTTAGTGAAGAACTCACTCCTATCCTCTCCACTTACCTTTTGCATCCAGGGCTCATTCCCAGCTACTCCAGCCACTGCCATCCCAGCTGGGGATCCCCATCTTCCTTAGGCTCTGCTGACACACCCCCCCAAGTAGGGAGAGGTGCTGGCACCTGCTGCAGCCCTCCCTGGCCAAACCTCCCTGCTTACGGACCGGGAGCAGGTTCCTCTGTGCATGCCATGCCCAGAAGCTTTTTTCTCCCCGCTGACCTTGCACACTCCATTGGTTTGCAGCCCTGGAAATGCCACTTGCCGACTCCTGCAGCAGCTGCTCCCCAGACAGGGAAGAGCAGAGCACAGGCAGCCCTGGTGCCCACAGCCTCCATCACCAGCTGCTTTCTCTTTCTATCCCTATTTTCCCTTTCTGTTTTGTTTAGGTTCTGTGTAGGAGGGAGGAAGGATAAGAAGCAGCCACAGGATGTGGAGCAAAAACAGGCAGGAAGCTCCTCCCGGTGTTGCCCCTCTTCTGACACTGTTAATGGTCCTTGCCAGTGCTGTTCCCTGTTCAGAAAGTCTGATGTGCCGTGGATTGAACAAATGAGGAATGCCTATGAATCCCAGATATAAGCATCCCAGGAAGAGACATAAAGTGAAGAACTCAGATGGAAGACTTTCAAGAAGGAGTTAATGGGATGCCAAGAATTCTTCATCTCATAGGAATTGCTTAGGCTCACGCTGGATGCTGTTTCATTATCTGCTGTTATTTCCTTGGATGCTTTTTGCTTGGCTGTAGTTTCCTTTCGGTCTCTGCTGAGGGAAGGCCAAAGGGTGCTGCAGGCAATCATGAGCTCGGGACATCCAGAGAAGTCATCAGTACCTCAGGGTCTTCCTCATCACTTGTGGCAATGTTTCACTCTGCATTCAATAAAAATGAAGATTGTCCTTGTTCCTCCTGGTGCTGCTGATGTGTTTGTAGAAGCAGTTTCTCTTCTCCCTTATGGCATTGGCCAGATTCAGTTCCAGCTGGGCCTTTGCCTTTCTGCCTTTCTCCCTGCATGCCCCAAGCACGCCCTTGCTGTCCTCCTGCAGTGCTGCCCTTCTTCCAAAGCAGCAAATTCTGTGTTTTCCCTGAGTCCCAGCAAAAGCCTCCTGCTTAGGCGCTCTCCTTCCTCACCAGCTCCTCTTTGGGCACACGAGCATGGCCTGTTCCTGCCTGCACCTCCAGGGATTTCTCCTTGCAGAATGTCCAGCCTCCCTGGACTCCCCTGCCCCTCAGTTCAGTGTCCCCAGGGAGCCTCTCAACCAGCGTGGCTGGACGGTCTCAGCCTGGGCAGCCCCTCCATCCTGGATGGACCTTTGGTCATTGTCCCGGCCCCAGAGGCGCAGGAGCCTCCAGCGTGTTGTGTGGAGGGAGCTGGGAAGGTGAGATGGGCCAGGAGAGGATTCCCCTGGTGCCTCGAGCAGGGATCTGTTTCCATTTCGCCGTTACCTCTGCCAGCCCCGGTGCCACTGCCTGGCTCTGGCACTGCCAGCAGCTCAAGAACTGCACGAGCTGCCTCTGGTAATCACATGCCATATTCTGGCTACAGCTCACTGAACAGTGGAAACCACGCCTGGATTCATATCGGGGAAGTCAATAAGGACAAAGCCAAACTCTTGTAGGAGGAACCTGTTTGCCTTCCTGCTTGATCCAGCTTGGACATCTCTTCCTGCTCCCTCTCGTGTATCAATTCTTTGGGGTCTTCCTCAGATCCAGAGGTGCATTCCCACAGCTGTTGCTCCCCTTGGCATTGTCTGTGCCCTTCTGTCTGCCTGTGCCCAGCAGCTGGCCTGGGCTGGTGCTGCAGGTACAACGAGCATCACCTGGCATCATCAGTCTCCTCCCTGCTGCTCAGCGCTTGGGCTTCCCTTCCAGGCCCCTGCTTCAGCTGCAACGTGGTTTCCCATTCCAACGAGGCCTTCCTGGATATCTCTTTGCATATCAAAGTAAGAAGATTTGCAGTAGTGCTTCCAAAACCTGCCAAGGCCTTTGTAGCTTTCCAGGGTAAAGACTTTGGTGTTCCAAATGTCTGCTGCAGGCACAAGAGCCCTGGAGGGTTGGTGGGAAGGGGAATGACCGGTGTCCTCCTGCAGGGGCCATGGCACTGGTGTCCCCATGGTGCTGGCTTGGAGCTGCACAAGCAGCACTCTCCCCTCTGCACCCCTGAGGTTTCCACCTGCTCCTCCTTCCCTTTGCCCTCTCTCACACTTGCCTGGCTCCACTGCGTGGAGCCCAATGCCTGCATTGCTCTACCTCCTGCTGACGGGCTGCTGTCATTGAGCAGAATCGTCTTCTGGAGGAGGTTTGGTGCACACGCATGGAACGCACCTGTCCTGGTTTTACAGACAGCTGTCTGCCATTAAAGGCAGAAGCTTCTCTTTCAAATGGAGAAATGTAAACCCCCTCCCTCCAAATTATTATAAATTTGAAATTAAAGAGCTCTCAGGCAACGATATGGGAATTATTAACAACAGTTCTTTACTGGGAAAATAGAAATACAGTATTACAAAAATAAAAAAAACCCAACAAAACAAAACAAAAAGAAAAAAAACCAATACCAACCTTGACAGTGTCAGAATACAACCTGACACCCCGTCAGTCAGGGTGTTGGCAGCAGTCTGATCATATGGTGGCTACAGTCCCCCTTCAGTGGCAGGCCTGGTTCAGCTGAAGCAGTGCTCCTGTAGAAGGGTGCAGCCTTCCTCCAAAAGTCCAGGGATGATGTGGAAAGGTCCGGTGGTCCTCTGGAATTCAGTGGAAAAATGGATAACTTGCTGTCCAACAGCTCCGGTTTTATCTAGGTAGGAAAGGATTGGTTCCTCCCCCTGGCTGGAGCATCTCCCAATGGGATGATGGAATTTTATCAGTCATGCAGTGGGACTGAATGGCCCAGCAACAGATGATGTCATCCTGGGGGGAGGATGGGTTGTCGAAAGATAAAAATGATTGCCCTATCTTGTCTTAAAGATGGCCCATGAGCAGACAATAGTGCCACGAAGATAAGGAATCACTGCCCCAACCCGGCTTTCAACAGATGGTGATAGAATACACATTTCTGGGCACATCAACCCAACACAGCACCTTTGTCCAATATGGCTCAGAATAGCCTTAAAATAGTGTCAGGGTGTGGAAGACGGGAAACATCAGGGAGGAATTTCTTCACAGAAGGGGTGGTCAGGCCTTGGAAGGGGCTGCCCAAGGAGGTGGTGGACTCCCCATGCCTGGAGGTGTCCAAGGAACGGCTGCAGGTGGCACTGAGCGCTCTGGCCTGGCTGCCAAGGCGGGGATCGAGCACTGATGGACTCGGTGAACCCGGAGGTCTTTTCCATCGTCAGTGACTCTGAGGCTCCGGGGCTGTGCGCACGGCTGGAGGCCGCCCTGCCCGAGCTGCTGCCGCGCGTCTCTCCGCAGCCGCGGGGCCGCTGCCGGCGGCACCGGCCGGCCTGGCCAGAGCTGCCCGCGGCCTCCTGCGCACGGGGGCCGCTGCCGGCGCCGCCGCGCTGAGGCGGAGCTGCCCCTCGCTCTCTGCCGCCGCTGATGTGGCGCCGCGGCCGCGCCGGCAGCTCTGCCGTCGGTGTGCGGGCGCTGCCGCTCCGGAGCGGGGCTGCCGCAGCGCCTGGGCTGCAGCGGCGCTTCCCGCGGGCTCGTCCGGCCGCCGCCGCACTGCTCCCGGCGCGCTGAGGCGGCGCTGAGGCCCCTCAGGCTCCCGGCGCTCCCGCCATTGGCGCTGCGGCGCCCTCAGCCTCTCCCGGCGGACATTCCCAGCTCGGCCCGGCTCTCGGGAAGCGCCTCTCTTTAACAGAGTAAGGCTTTGCTAATCAAACGTTGCCAAATTAGGGAACACGGCCACAGAACCTAGCAGAAAGATGATGTGTGAAATAACCACAAACATGCTATATGTGCCCAGTTTTTGTATGCTTGCAAAAGACACGAAAAAGCAAAGAGAGGAAGACCACGGCCTTCCTCCCCACGAGCACCAGGAGAAGACCTTCTAGCAGCTGGCTGCGCAGACGCAGAAAGAACGTGAGAAGATGCTGAAAAGCCACGAACACGGAAAAAGATGACAATAAACGACGGACTGAAAAGGAGTGGGGTGCGTGCCGTTGATGGAGCGGACACTCCTCGGACACCCAGCGCTGATTTGCTTGCTGCCGCTTGCTCAATAAATTTCCTATTTCCATCTATTGGAGTTGATCAATTTATTACAGATAAATTTATAACACTCACGCTCTCCCAGCGCCATGCGCAGCGGGTTCGACCCTTGCTGGATGCCGGGTGCCCACCAAATTCTCCCCTGTGACGCGGGGGGACCGTGGCACAGGATGCCCAGAGCAGCAGTGGCTGCCCCTGGATCCCTGGAATTGCCCAAGGCCAGGCTGGACAGCCCTTGGAGCAAGCTGGCATAGTGGAAGGTGTCTCTGCCCATGGCAGGGCTGGGGCTGGCTCATCCTTACGGCCCTTTCCAAGCCAGCCCATTCCAGGATTCCGCAGATTCACGGCTCTGAGGCGGAGTCACTTGGTGACGGCATCGCCCGAGCTCCGGTTTGCTGCCAGCTCTGACGCCGGCCAGCGCCACGGTGACACGGGCGTTGCTGCAGTGCGGTGAGAAGGACACTGTGACATGGGCAGCACCGCTGTGACATGGGCAGCACCGCTGTGACACAGGAACTGCCGCAGCTGCACCTCAGGGCTGCGTCCCAGCGACTGCAGCCACTCCTGCCTCGCCATGGACCTGGCGGCACGCCTGGAGCGCGCTCTGCTCCTGCTGGCCCTGCTGCTGGCAGTGCTCCCCTGCCCCGGAGCGGCCAAGGAGCTCTGCCCAGAGCCCTGCCACTGCCCCCAGCACGGGCACCTGGACTGCCGGGACATGGGCCTGGCCACCGTGCCCCCGGGCAGCCGCCACTGGCCCCTCACCGTCCTGTGAGTCCCACGGAGCCCTGCAGCTGCCGCTCCTTGGCTCCCTGCTGCTGCTGCAAACCCGCTGTGGGACACCCGGGGCACTGCCTGGCCACACAAGGGGCTTGGGGCCGGAGCTCAGCAGGAGGGCGAAGGCAGGCTGGGCACGCCGGGCCTTCTGCAGGCAAAGCTCGCTTCCAGCTCGGCAGCTGCGTGCCAGGGAAATGGCTTTTCCTGAGAGGAGCCGGGGTCTTTGGTTTCTTTGCAGAGATTTCACTGGCAACTCCATTGCCGCAGTTGGAAAACAAACCTGGAAGGACTACCCGTGGACGGAGACCTTGTAAGTGCCCGTTTCAAATGTCAGCACTTTGGGTGTTTTCCCTCCTTTGCTCCGGGGTTGCAGCAGCAGCAGCGGCCTGGACACCAAAGTTTCCAGTGGGACTCACAGCTCTGCTGCTCTGCAAGGAAGGGTGTGAATCACCAGGGCTTCCCAGCCTGGCAGCAAATGCCGTGAGCCGTCTCTTGCAGCCCAGGGCACTGTCCCTGTGTCTGTTTGCCCGGGGATCAAGCTGTGTCAGCTTCAGCCGGCCAGGAGCAAGTGCCTGCTCTGGCCAGGAGTGGGGGCGATGCCTGCAGTGACCCAAAGAGATGCCTCAGCAGGCTGCTGCAGGAGATTTTCCCATGGCAGGGCCCTTTGCTGCTGCCAGTGGCCGCTGTCACAATGTCCCTGTGTCCCCTTGCAGAGTGCTCAGGGACAACGAGCTGCAGGCACTGAAGAGCCATTCCCTGGACGAGCTGTTCCTGCTGAAGCACCTGTAAGCACCGTGCCCTGCCCCCGGCCAGGGGCTCCTGCCTGCCCCTCCCTGGGGCCCTGCTGCTCAGCCCAGCTGCAGCCCTGGGCTCGTGGCTTTGTCCCTGCTGGGATCAAGGCTGCAGAGGCAAGTCAAAGCCACAGGGCAAATGGAAGTGACATTTGGTGTTCCAACTGCAACAGGGATCTGTCCTGCAATGAGATCCTGTCCATTGAGGAACAGGCTTTTGATCCACTGCCTTTCCTGAAGTTTCTGTGAGTGATCAAGTTCCTTTCTGGTGTTTTTAGCGCACTCCTTGCATTGGGCACAATTCCTGTGTTGGAAAATGCTGCTGTTCTTTTCTCACAGTCCCGAAATCTGCCCTGCTCAGAACTCAGCTTAGCTACAGAGGTCAGTGCTGATGGCTGGACAGCCATGCCAGGGGGACAGATCCCAGTGGGGCTATCCACACAGACAGAAGCCATCAGAGCAGCCACTTCTTGCAGCCTTGGCTCCATCCTGGGGCAGAAATAGCGTCAGCACTTGTGCCCTTCGCTTCCCCTCCTGGACAGGCTACAAACACTGAGAAAGCAGCAGTTTCCTCCCTCTTCCACCTTGGATTTTCACTTTTCCTACCAAGAGATGGATGCTGCTTTTGTCCCTCTTCCCATAGGACAGGCCTGATTCCTTAGTGTGACCTCCTCTTTCCCCAGAAACCTCTCTGGGAATGGCCTCACGCAGATCCGCAGCGGCACTTTCCAGGCCTGGCATGGGATGGAGTTTCTCCAGGAGCTGTAAGTGGCACCAGGGCTAAAGGCACGGCAGGGCGAGTCTCTGCAGGGTTTCTGCAGGGTCAGCAGGCAAGAGCAGCTTTGTCCTCTGCAAAGTCCTGAGTGCTCCTGTGGATGTCAGCCAGGGAGCACCAGGAGCGTGCAGCTGGAGAGACCCTTTCCCCTGGCCTGCTCATCTCCTGCGAGGCTCCTTGAAACCAGCCAGGCCTTCCCCACGTGCCCAGCACACCCAGCTCACGGCCTTGCCATCAGCCCTGAGCTGATGAGAGCTCTCTTGCTTCCCAGGATCCTCAGCCATAACCCGCTGGCTGTCATTGCTGACGCTGCCTTCTTCAAGCTGCCCTCGGTGAGCTCTCTGTAAGTATTGGCTCCTTGGAGCAGATCAACACAGATCTGTGTCTCTCTCGAGTGCCCTGTTCTCAGGAAAGCAGCAGAGGTGCAGCAGCAAACCTTCCTCTTGCCCAGCGTGAGTCTGCTGGAGACACAGCTACCCCTGGCTCTGGCAGAGCAAGGCAAGGACCAAGCAGTGCTGGTGTGTCCCCAGCTGCAAAGAACCCCAGGAACTGGGGCACAAACTTTCAGGGACGACAGCCCATCCAGGGCTGGGGCCCTGCAGTGGCCACAGGGCTCTGGGAATACACTGCACTCCTGCTGGAGCACCCGTGCCAGCAGCTCGAGGCTCCTGCCTCCTTCAGGGACTGGAGCTGCCCTCAGTGGTAGGCAGCAGGAGGGTCAGGAGAGGGGCAAACCTTTCTGGTGGCATCTGTCGGCCTCGAGAGCTGCAGGATTGCCCTCCTGGTTCCCACGCCTGGTTCAGAGCAGGGCACGGCAGAGAGAAGCTGGGCTCTGCAGTGGCTTCCCTCTGATCAGACAGAAGTGGATGCCTCTGCCAACAGCCCCACGATCATCAGGGCCCTGGGCTAGAGAGGCCTGGCAAGGTCCCTGGAGAATTTGACGAGGTCTTTCCAATGCTTGCAGAGACCTGAGTGCCACCCAGGTGACTCCGCAGACGCTGCTGCTGATCCTGCAGACCACGCTGAGCTTGGAAACCCTGTGAGTGTGTGGGACAGAGCCCCAGCTGCCAGCAGGCCCCGAGTGCTGGGACAAGGGGCTCTGCTTGGGAAACGAATCCGTGTGCCACAAAGCCAGAACGAGCCCAGTAAGATCAAGAGTGGCTGCTTCCCTCTGGGAATCTGCAACAACTCAGCAGCTCAGAGGCGTAGTTTCACCTTGGGGGTGACTTGCTGCACGTTTCTCAATGTGGAGCTGGAACTGCAGGCGGGTGCATTTCTGCATTTGGGAGCAGTTCCACTCTGCAGGGTACCATCCCCTTGTGCATGTTTTGCGTTGGGAGTGAGGGGACTGTCCCAGAGCTGTGGCACACAGCGAAGCACAGCCCCATGCACGCTGTGTCCGTGTGTTCCCCGGGTTGGGCTCGGAGCCATGGGTGGGGTGGCCGGTGTTCGTGCAGTAATGCCCTCTTGTCTCTAGCCAAGTGCCCAAGAAGGTGGCCTGCTGCCTGTGCCAGGAGCGTCCCCTCCCCGAGACCCCGTGCAGGAGCATCCAGTTCCTCTGCGAGAAGCTGTGCAGCGCCAGCGCCCCGCAGTGCGGTTGGTGTCCGGAGGGGCTGGGGCAGCTCAAACCTGCCACTTCCCTTGAGCCTGGGGAGATGCTGCAGCACTGCCCCGTCCTGGGGAGTCCTGATCTCCTCCTGGGGTGCAGGACTTGCACAAACACCTCGGCTTGAAAAGCTCCTGCTGATAGTACTGATCTTCTGTGTCGCACACTGTCTGGAGAGGGGGGAGCTCACTGGGATCTCCGCTGCCCACTGCAGGGAAAAGGGCAGGTCCTCGATGTGCTCTGCAGGGTGAACACCAAGCACCGTTAACCCCTCACTGGCCTGTGCAGGGAGAGCAAAGCACCGTCCTGCTCCAGCTGGGCACAGGGCAGACAACATCAATCCACAGCAGGGCGAGGCTGCACTTCTGCAAACAGATACAGCCAGCTTTCCAAGGTTCCCAGGGAGCTGGGCTCTCTCCCTTGCTCAGCCCCAGGTGTCCTGTAGCGCAGCCCCAGAACTCTGGTGCCCTTGAGGAAGTTTTTCATGGTGTAAAAGCTTGAGCAGCTGCTGCTGCTGGGAATAGCTGTGGAGCAAAGGAGTGCCTGGGCTTTTCTCCCCTGGCACTCTGTGCCCCCATTGCAGTGCTGATCTTTCCTCTGGCATCTCTGGCTCCTCACTGGCTCCTGCAAGCAACCCAAGCCTGGCTCATCTGGACAGAAATCCCATTCCCCAGGGATGCTCCCCCCCCACCACCCAGAGCCCCAGGAGACAGCAGGATAGAACCAGCTCTCTGCTCTGGCCTGCCCCAAGGGCTAATGGGATGGATTGAAGGCGTCTTCTCCTCTCCACAACACATCCCCCACTCTGCTCTCGTGCTGCCTGGCCTTGAGACAAGCTCCTGCTGCTCGGGGTAACCTCTGAGCCTGTGTTTGTGCCGAGCCGCTGATCTGCTCTCTTGGTGTTCTCCAGGTCTGGAAGAGACATGGGGAGAAAGAATGGATGTGGAAGAACCCCCAAAACTGCACGCCAGCCCAAGGTTGAGCCTCAAGCCCAAGAAGCCTTCAGGGGCAGATCACGGAACTGTCATACTTGCGCTTATCCTGACCCAGAGCACTGAGGATGATGTCAGCAGCCTGCACGATTCCAGAAGCAGTTCATATCCCCCTCAGCACCTCTTGGGGCACAAAGGCAAAACAAGTGCTGATGACTTGATAAACAAGCTCAAGAAGATCCTGCTCAGGAAGAAGGTGCACAAACCTAAAAGAACGAGGATTGCAAAAAGCGTTATCCCATACCAGCCCCAGCTTGCCAGGCTGAGGGATGTGGTGGAAAAGACACCCTCAAGCTGGGATCTAGAGGAGATGGAGTCACGTTCAAACTGGCACGGATTAAACCCCTCGGATGTAGCCGGTGGATTAAGCCGTGCTTACCACGCCTCTATCACTAGACAGCACAGAGATGAGGAGGAAGATGCAGCTCCCAGGGAGAACTACATTAGCACACACCAGTGGCACGAGAAGGAGGACAGCCGCTATCGGGTTGGACATTCCTCTCTAGGCGGGCACCCCCCGATCTTCCGTGACGCCAGAGAGGAGGAAGACTCCATGATCCTCAACAAGCCTTGGAGCCCCCGGAGTCCAGACCTTGCGCTGGTGTCGGGAGAACGCTTGGAAACCACGCTTGACGATCACCAGCAGCTTCTGGAGTCAAACAAAGGCATGCGAACGTTCACAGACCACGTGGAGCGGGCCCTGAGGAGGGACTGCAGCCTGCCCCAGCTGAAGGAGGTCTGTGCCAAGATGGTCTCAAAGACCAGGCTGCTTCTAAATGTGCTCAGCGAGAGGCAAGAGAACCAGGGAGCCTCTGATCGCAGGGACCACTGTCGTGTGCAGGAGAACATGATCATTCACATGACCTTGGGGAAGGGCAAGAAACTCACAAGGAAGGTAGGAGAGCTGCTGGCCACTGCTGCCTGTGTCCTTCTGGGCAAAGGAGAATGGAAGGATCAATGCTCTTACCACCGTGATCTTCCTTCCTTTCCTCACAACAGAAACTAGAGGTGGTGCTGTATGTGGTCACGGCTGTGTTTTTGCTGGCTTTCTTCATCATCGCTTTTCTGATACTGAAGTGTATCTCCCAGGTAAGGCAGGAGGTGTTTGACACACAGCTGTCTGTCTCGTAGCTGGAGTGCCCAGGTGCTGAGCCCCAGGTGCCTCTGCAGATGCCCGTGCGTGTGCCCAGTACCACAGGAGATGTTTTTCCAAGCCTGGAGCTTGTGGCAGCTTCCACAGTACCCGGCTCAGGGGGTTCAGCCTGCCTGGGGGAAGCTGGTCTGCCTTCTGTCCCCACTCTCCCCAGCTTTGCTTTGCTCTCCTGCCTTCAGCCACGCAGCAATGAGAGCTTTTGCCTCTCCTCTTTGGCAGAGTATTACAGGAAAGCCGATGTTACAGATCTCCCCTTTTCCATCCCCAGAGGCGCTCCCGACCGTGTGACCCTGACTGCCAGCCCTGCCACACCAGGACCTGCTGCCTGGCAAGGTAACTGCTGCCTGCCCCTGCCGCTGCTGTGCCACCAAGAGTCTTTGCTGTGCAGGGAAACTCCCCCTGGAGCCCCGCAGGCGCGCAGGTGCCGCTGCCCAGGACTGCCCTGGCTGTGTTTCAAACACATCGTGTTTGGGGCAGCCCTGGGAAAGGGGGTGCTGAGCTCCTGAGCCACGAGCTCCCAGCCCAGCCAGCCCTTGCCACGCCGGCGCTGGGATGGATGTCCTGGGCTCTGCTGCGGTCCCAAATGTGTGTGCACACAGGCAATGTCTCTGCGTTCCTGAACAGCCTTGTCTCCTGATGCCTCTGCCCTATGTTTCCCCTCTCCATCCCCACAATGGTTAGTGAAGAACTCACTCCTATCCTCTCCACTTACCTTTTGCATCCAGGGCTCATTCCCAGCTACTCCAGCCACTGCCATCCCAGCTGGGGATCCCCATCTTCCTTAGGCTCTGCTGACACACCCCCCCAAGTAGGGAGAGGTGCTGGCACCTGCTGCAGCCCTCCCTGGCCAAACCTCCCTGCTTACGGACCGGGAGCAGGTTCCTCTGTGCATGCCATGCCCAGAAGCTTTTTTCTCCCCGCTGACCTTGCACACTCCATTGGTTTGCAGCCCTGGAAATGCCACTTGCCAACTCCTGCAGCAGCTGCTCCCCAGACAGGGAAGAGCAGAGCACAGGCAGCCCTGGTGCCCACAGCCTCCATCACCAGCTGCTTTCTCTTTCTATCCCTATTTTCCCTTTCTGTTTTGTTTAGGTTCTGTGTAGGAGGGAGGAAGGATAAGAAGCAGCCACAGGATGTGGAGCAAAAACAGGCAGGAAGCTCCTCCCGGTGTTGCCCCTCTTCTGACACTGTTAATGGTCCTTGCCAGTGCTGTTCCCTGTTCAGAAAGTCTGAACTGGAAGGCATTCAACGCATCAGGACTGTCTATGAAGCTCAGATATAAGCATGCCAGGAAGAGATATCAAGTGAAGAACTCAGATGGACGACTTTCAAGAAGGAGTTAATGGGATGCCAAGAATTCTTCATTTCCCATTTTACTATAAAAATTGCTTAAGCTCATGCTGGATGCTGTTTCATTGGCTGCTGTTATTTCCTTGGATGTTTTTTGCTTGGCTGTAGTTTCCTTTCGGTCTCTGCTGAGGGAAGGCCAAAGGGTGCTGCAGGCAACCACGAGCTCAGAACATCCAGAGAAGTCATCAGTACCTCAGGGTCTTCCTCATCACTTGTGGCAGTGTTTCACTCTGCATTCAATGAAAATGAAGATTGTCCTTGTTCCTCCTGGTGCTGCTGATGTGTTTGTAGAAGCAGTTTCTCTTCTCCCTTATGGCATTGGCCAGATTCAGTTCCAGCTGGGCCTTTGCCTTTCTGCCTTTCTCCCTGCATGCCCCAAGCACGCCCTTGCTGTCCTCCTGCAGTGCTGCCCTTCTTCCAAAGCAGCAAATTCTGTGTTTTCCCTGAGTCCCAGCAAAAGCCTCCTGCTTAGGCGCTCTCCTTGCTCACCAGCTCCTCTTTGGGCACACGAGCATGGCCTGTTCCTGCCTGCGCCTCCAGGGATTTCTCCTTGCAGAATGTCCAGCCTCCCTGGACTCCCCTGCATCAATGAACATCACAAACTAACCAATGAATAGATGTATTATGACCTCTTTTACCAGTTCTGAATTTCTGCCTCTCTGAGGGACCAATCTTTTGTCTGCTTACTTCAGTTTCTGCCATGTAGAGTCTGAGGCTGCCCCTCACCAATGTTTCAAGAACTTACACAGCAAGTGCCTTCTTTTCCTCTTAACTCAGCCTACTGCTTAAGCAGGTATTGGGCCTTCTGAATCTGTAAGGTGAAATGTCTTCCAGGATACTTCAGGGAATTTCACATAGTCGCAGAATATCCTGAATTGGAAGGGGCCCACAAGAATCCATACAATAAGAGGAATGTAACCCTGTTTTTTTTAATAGCAATAGTCAATTGGTAGATTAAATCTATAATAGCTATGGGAAGCTGGCTCTTATAAGGAGCATTTATAGCCCCTTTACTCTGTTCCAGAGAGAGCTCTGTGCTGACACAAGCGTGGTTGTTCTACAGGAATTACAAGCAAGTGCCTCTATAAAGTGGGCAGGGAGGTCAGTAAATGAGTGGGAACTATTGCAGGGACCATATGAATTTTGTGCTGGCCTCCCCTAAAGAGTTACCATCAGAAAAGATTAAGTTTTGTCATATAGCCCAGTTAAAAAAAAAAAAAAAAGGATGAATTTGCCAAGTCAGAGACTGTCAGAGACAGGGGAACTATGATATACTGGACAAAATAATACAGATTTATTCACACAGACATGGGGGAGCAAATCCCATGGGTTTATTTATCATCAGGTGGTATTTGACTATGTCTCTTAGCATAGTTGTATCAGAAGATTGTAGAGTTCAGCAGCTGATAGTTTGTACTAAATCTGTTTTTGCTAGCCATGGTAAGTCTGACATAATTGTGTCAGACAACAAGCTCCCATTTTATGAGCATATGCTTTAGCCATTGCAATGAATTATGGCACAGCACATCCCCATTATCCTCAGTCTAGCTCGTTGATTGAAAACAAAATAATAAAGTGTCTACTAAAATGGCAGTGGGGGTCAGACCCTGACCCATATTTAATGTTGTTAAATTACCAAATGACATCAGTGGAGCGTGGGTTGTCATCTGCTGACATCTTGTTCAATAGAAAACTGAAAACAGGGTTGTCTGGGCTACTAGAAGTGTATGTCAGAGTCAGCAGATACTTGTAGACATGCAGAGTGATAGATAAAACAACAATACCCAGTGTGATTTAAGGACCCAGAAGCTGCAGCCACCTCACAAAAATGAAACCGTGCATGTCTGTGCTGGGAAGCTGTGGCTGCAAACAGCACAGTTGTCAAAACATGTAGCCTGATCTAGCCACTTCTAAATGTGTGTGCCATCACTCAGGTATGTGCTGGGGAGAACTAGGTAAGCCTCTTCCAACCCCAGCAGGCAGGAGATACAATGAACTGGTGCCACAGTGTCAAAAACTCCAAGGGACTGCAATGAACAGGGTCTAGAACAGAACAAAAACAGAACAGCCAAAATCAAAAAACAAAAAGGAAGTCGTGCTTTTTTCTCAGGGAGTCAGTGCAACCCCAGTCTGAAAGGGATGACTGTGTGGTCACTGCACTCCTCTGGAAACAGCTCCATGTCATCCCAGGAGAGCCATGCCCAGCTCCTATCAGGTGCACCCTCCCTCTGCCATGTCTTTTCATTGCTGGGTGATGCTTGCTCCTTGCCTTCAGAGGAGTTCTTTATTGTAATGGCTGTTTCAGCTCGTAGGAAATGGCATTTTCTTCTCTTTATGTGGAGTCTGCTTTGTGCAATGGAGAATCAAACACTGAATTTAATCATAATATATATTCTCTTGGAAACAGTGGCTAATCTATATATTTAAGTATGGCATTGTTTCCTTTTCTGCTTCATTCTCCCACAAAAAGGAAGGGAGATTCTCAGGCCTGTCATTCTCTTTGCACCCGAGACCACTCAGATGGACATAGGAGGGTGGTTTGGGGCGCAGGGAATTCTTGAAGCTGCCAAGACGAAACTGCAGGAGACAGTCGTCCGGGCTCAAGGCTTGTTTATTATCTGTTATCTATAAAGTGTTCTTGCTCGTGAGCAGCAGGACGAGAGTCTGCCCACGGAAGGCTGGACTTATCTTTTATACTCTAAACTACGATATCCTATGTTTACAATAACTTTCCAATACTACAAAGTCTTATTACTATGTCCAGTTTTGTCCCCAACGAATCTGTGATTCCCAGTATCCCCCACCAACATGGAGAACAAGAAGAAGAAGAAGGAAGAAGGACACCACACCCCAAATCCTGCATCTTTGCTTTGTGGCTGATAATATAAACAATCCCAAAAACTACTTTTTCTACATGCTAACTATCTAATTCACACTCTAGTTTCTCTTAAAGCTTGCATTTCTTCTCTGAGAGAAGGCAGATGTTCCCATGGAGCTGAATCCAGCTCTCAGACCCCCCTGGCTTTACTCGGGGGTCTCACAGGGGTCTGACAGGGGGGTTCTCGCACCCACAGAAGGTCCAGAGGGACTCCCTGGACCCCCACATCATGGAGGTTGAATTATCAGCTTGTGACCTCTCTAAGGTTAAATTATTCTTTGGGTTAAATTCTTCTTCGTAACCTCATACTTTGGAATGCTATATAAAATTGAACCTTTAGGATGCAGTGATCATTCATTTGATATTAGATATTTCATTTCTTTCTCAAAAGCAAAGCCTCCAGCATATTCCTTGGGGCTTTTTGTTGTTTGTTTTGGGGTTCATTTTTTTGTTTGTTTGTTTGTTTGTTTTGATTTTGTGGTTTTTGTTTTGTTTTGTTTTGTTTTTCCTGAGCAAGTGTTTATTTTCAGTACCTGGAGATACAAAAAAAGAGAAGGAAGGAAAGAAAGGAAATGGATGAGACAGATCTTAAGGCATACAGGCATGCAGCCCATGAGGTTAATGGATGCACCAGCATCCTGCCTAGCTGTGCTAGATCACTAACACTGTCTCGATGGTGCCATCTGAGAGTTCTGGGACATCAGCTTCCTTTAAGAAATACCCCTACTCACCACTGACCTTCTTTTTTGAACATAATGTTAGAGGATAACCTAGAGGATAGAAGGTAATGGATGGGAACCAGTTTAATCTGAGCAGTTGTGAGTGTTGGATGAAGCTGCTCTGACTGCATGTTGACTTTCCAGGTAGTGTCAAGGTACAAAGTTTTGTTCAGATTTCAAGGCTGCCATCAGTTCAAATTGCAGTGACAACACATCGAGTCAAGTAAGGATGTTCCAAGCCTTTCCCTTAGCCATCCTGACACAGCTGCTATTTAGCATCCCCAAATGCTGGTGCTCATTTCTTGGTCAAATCAATCTGAGTTTCAGATGTGACAGAAATGCCATACAGGATACTAATATTTTTTGTTGGAGTTGGTTTTTCCTATTTCCCCTTCAAATCATGACTTAGAAAATCTCTTTTAAATGCATCTGTGTTCTACTTCATGCCATGCTGGTGTAGCTTCATTAATTTAATGTTGCTCATCCTTATTTCTGGGTTAGTATCAAAAGAATATAGCTAATTATTTTTGGAACACAGAAACAATTCTTAACAGGCCACACTTGCCTCTAGCATATACTCCCAACTCAAACTAAATATGTTTTGATATCTAAAAGAGTAATTAAGAAAAAGTTCCTTTGTTATATATCTCCATTTTATTGGTGTTTGAAAATGCTAATGGTGAAATATATCATAAAAGAATAACTTAATTGTGCTTGGAGTCCAACAGAATATAAATAATACAGGGTTTTCTCTACAAAATTAAAGTAGTTTATTAAAATATCAATGTATTAACCAGAGATAACTGAGTTGTTTAGTAGCTATTGTGGGAGAGAGCTGAGAGTTTATTGCTTAAATTATTAACTTTCTCCTAGTGATGACTACTGCTCTTAGGAGGGACAAGTAGCATTAGATAAAAATATATTTTTTGTCTTTTATGTATAATTTTCCAATGTGTATAAATTGTTTTATAGCTCATAGTTGTAAGTACTAGTGATTAAAAATAGTGGGCTATAAAGTCAGATTCTTTAAAAATTAAGATACTTTTTGGGGTGGAAGCATATGTAAGCATATTTCAGAATATCTGAAAAAAAGGTGAAAATTTGTAAAAATACAGATCTTAATTACTTGAATAATGTATTTTCATGTGCCTGTGATCTCTAGTGCCAACTGCTTGACAAACCTCATGTCATATAGAAGATTCCATATGTAATATAATTGGTTTCAACTACAAACTGCCCACACAGGGAATGAAATGTGCTTGGTGCTCTTTTGGAAGAGGCCCCACATTGCAGAGATGATGGTTTTGGTCCAACAATGCAGTTTTTTGCTCATGCCTTCAGCCCACAGGCGAACCCCTACTCACAAGTATAACTCATGTCAAATACTTGTTTTAGGTTTCTTGTCTTAGGACCTATTCCAAAATATCTTCTAGCAACCACTAAATTGGGTCTCTCTCTTCAACCCAGTCCATTTTGGTTGTTTGCTTCTCTTTGAGACATGTCAAGATATTGTTAGGGAGCTGAAAAGGTGCACACTGATGGGTTGTGTGGTCCTGTGAGCATCATTTCCCCAGAGCACTCCTGAGAGGTCCTTAGTGCTCCAGTGTGTGACCATAGGTGACCACAGTGTTTCTCTGCCTTCTCCTCAAAGATATAAAACTCTGCATTCCTCTCTCCAGACTTTCAGTCCACATTTCTCTGTGTTCCTCTGCCCTCTGTAAGGAGCAAAGTTGGCCAAGGACCTTGTGTTTTCCAAGCTGTCTTTCATCTGTTGCCAGGTGGCATCCTACTGCTCACCTTCACTACAAAGTGACAGTAGATGTCACTTCTTTGCTTATTATGTGGTGACTAGGATGTGGAAATCACCCTCACACAGCATTTGAGAGAGTGAGAATCATAGAGAGCTTAATAGTCCTGATGTGGGATCCCACAGAGATAACACAAAAGAAAACAAAAAATTCCTGGGGCAATTTACATAGTGTGGCTTAGGGTATGGCAGAAAGCTCCAGGGCACAGCGGAAAAAACCAT
This sequence comes from Luscinia megarhynchos, assembly GCA_034336665.1. Taxonomy (NCBI): domain Eukaryota; kingdom Metazoa; phylum Chordata; class Aves; order Passeriformes; family Muscicapidae; genus Luscinia; species Luscinia megarhynchos. The sequence continues at coordinate 28,064,598 of CM067569.1, read as the reverse complement.
CAGGCTGGAAATAATGGGGTTACAAGAATAAGAAAAGATGAGCCTGATGTGACAGAGAAGACATGTCAGCTTTGACTGCTTGGACAAGCAGAAATTTCTAATAGCTTTTGGCTTTTTCCATTTGCAGGTTTTCAATGCAGCACTCTGTAAACAAGTGGTTAAACCAGCAGTGCAATAAATACTTTTCAAGCTACAGATGAAAATCTTCATCTTTCCAGGACAGAGAGCCTCCTGCACTGTGTGGAACATGGGATCTAAAAATAACAAATGCTTTGTTCCCTGCTGTTCTTGGAGAGAGCCAACAAGGAAAAGCTCTTTTGCTTTGCCTAAAAACGGGTAGCACGTCTCACAGTTGTCTAGGGAAAGGAGAAGGAAGAGAAAAAAAGATGGCATTTGCATTTTAACTGCAGACAGGGGAAACAGATGTTGGCAGAGTCGAGTATGCAGAAGTACAGGGGCTGTTCAGGCAAAGTTGCCGAGGTTTTCAGTCTTTTTTTTTTTTTTCCTTTTCCTTTTTCTAGAGGGGAAAGAAGAGCTCTTTGTTTTGTTTTTGTGTTTACTCAGAAGGGACAGCACTGGGGGGGAGGGAGGGGGTGCAGGGAGAAGAGAGTGCTTTGAGATAGTACATGAAAAGGAACATGAAATGTGCCCCAGGGTTTGCTCTACCTCTTCACCAGCAAAAAAATCATGCCTGGCTCAGGTTCTCCTGACTTTGTGTCTGAATACTTTCAGCAAGCTGAAAACAGCCTTGAGGGGTGTCAAGTGGGGCGGAGAGACTGTCACACAGAAACCACCGTTTGATTAGTTTGGATACACAAGTGCCCTGAAACCTGCTGACTGTGAGCAAGGACATTAAAGTAAATTAAGATTTCTTCCTTGTTTAACTCTTGAAACCCATAGCTTTCCCTTTCCACCCTTTGATTGGGAATAAACCATCACACTGTTCTCTGAAATATCACTATAATCAGCCCTCCTTTGTCCTCCTCTGGCCCTGTTTCTGGCTGGAATACAACCAGTGAAACTCCGTGGAAAACCAAGCAGCTGCCAGCTACATAGCAAATTACTTTCTTACAGACTTAGGGTAAACAGAAACACGTTTTTTTAAAAAAAGTGAATAAAAGAGAAGGCAGAAATAATGTAATGTATTGTACAAATTCCAGAGATTAAATAAGTTCTTTTACAGTTAGGAAGCAGCAAAAAACTATCGGTGATAAAATTAGAAGAATGTTCATACTACTACTACTAATTAATGTGTGAAATATTCTGAAAAAAGCTTTTGAATTATGTATGATAGCTCATTGCTTAACTGGAGACAAAAAAAACTTGGCTTTTTAATGCTGGTGAAGCCTTTATTATGCAGACTTTTGGTAAGTCACTCCCTTTCAGTTTACCCTTTAGTGTCAATGGGGAGCAGAGAAGACAGAATTCAGATGAAGCCCAAGCTCTTGGCAGGGAGGTTGGAATGAGCTGGTCTTTCAGTTGCTTTCCAGCCCAAGCTACTCAATGATGAGATGTGGCAACACCCGACACACATTTCTCTCCCAGGTAGCAGAATCACCTCCAAGTACCAGAGAGATGCTCAGGCCTGGTCCCTCATACTTCAAGTTTTCTCTGGCAGCAGAAGCTCCCAAGTACTCACTGGCCAGGAGCAGCTGAAAGCACACTAAGGAGTAAGGCTGGGGCAGCATTTTAACTGTCCTGCAGACCTACTGTTCCCTTCCCTGGCAGAACAGGCAGATCAGGGCATTCCTTGCTTGACTTTGCAGCAGATCTGTTGAGTCCTGCAGGCCTGCATCTGTCCATTACCACATTTGTGCCACATACCAGATATGGCTGGATCTACAGCTTTCTAAAAGAATACCCTGTAAGGGAGGAATCAGATACTCCAAAGTGTGTTCATTTGTGTGACAGGGGCAGTGATAAATCTGTTCTGTTCTTCCCCTCTAAACATAAAAAATATACTTTGCTGGTTTTGTCTGGTGTTTTTAAATCGTGAAGGGTCACAAGACTCTGAGATACACATACACAGGCATTAATGAATAACATATTCCATAGTGTCGCATCTAAAACCCAGACAAAGTTTTCCCAGTGCTTTAGTTTTCGTTTCAGGTCCAGTTTTTATTTACATTACTTCTTGACTCCAGTGCTTCTGGGCTGCTGTTGGAACAGAAGGTGTGCTCATCGCACTGGCGATGGTCACCATAGTTACTGGCTGCTGCAGGGAGGAACTCTGCTCTGCCTCTGCAACTTTGAGGAAGTGAAATCAGACATTTTATAACCCGAAAGAAATACACGAAAGCGAGACAATTGAGGTTATGTTGTGCTGGTTTGCAGCAGTGTGTCTTGAATTACAACCGTCTTGCGGGTGATTCATGCAGCGAACCATTACTTGAAAACAAGGTGTTGATGATTAACATTCATGGGAAGTAACAAAAGGCAGGAATGAGCGTGTGCTCGCTGGAACAGGATGAGCTCGATGCTCTGCAGCCCACACGGCACAGCCCCCGCAGCCAGCACCGGGATGATGTGCTCAGTGCAGGGATGATGTGCAGAGCAGGGATGATGTTCTCAGACAGGGATGATGTGCTCAGAGCAGGGATGATGTGCAGTGCAGGGATTATGTGGTCAGAGCAGGGATGATATGCAGCACAGGGATGATGTGCAGCACAGGGATAATGTGCTCATAGCAGGGATGATGTGCTCAGAGCAGGGATGATGTGCAGTGCACGGATGATGTGCAGTGCAGGGATGACGTGCTCAGTGCAGGGATGACGTGCTCAGAGCAGGCATGATGTGCAGTGTAGGGATGATGTGCAGTGTAGGGATGATGTGCAGTGCAGGGATGATGTGCTCAGAGCAGGGATGATGTGCAGTGCAGGGATGATGTGCAGTGCAGGGATGATGTGCAGTGCAGGGATGATGTGCTCAGCACAGGGATGATGTGCAGTGCGGGGATGATGTGCAGTGCAGGGATGATGTGCTCATAGCAGGGATGATGTGCAGCACAGGGATGATGTGCTCAGTGCAGGGATGATGTGCAGTGCAGGGATGATGTGCTCATAGCAGGGATGATGTGCAGCACAGGGATGATGTGCTCAGTGCAGGGATGATGTGCTCAGTGCAGGGATGATGTGCAGCACAGGGATGATGTGCTCAGTGCAGGGATGATGTGCTCATAGCAGGGATGATGTGCAGTGCAGTGATGATGTGCTCAGAGCAGGGATGATGTGCAGTGTAGGGATGATGAGCAGCACAGGGATGACATGCTCAGAGCAGGGATGATGTGCAATGTAGGGATGATGTGCAATGTAGGGATGATGTGCAGTGTAGGGATGATGTGTTCAGCTCAGCCTGCTTAACTAGCCTGGGTTTAAAGGATTCTCGTCCATTAACCCCATCTTCTGCTTTAGGGAGTGTTTTCCTTGCCACAGCAGGACAGGTGGGCAGAGGAGTGGGGCAGGCTGGGGAGAGGGAAGAGGGTACTGCTGTGGGCTGCCCAGAGGTGCTGACAAATGCAGGCAGCGCTGCTGCCTCTCTTGACTAGAATGGAAATATTCACAAAACCCGATATTCTGTCTGGTTTTTTTTTTCTCAGCATCATCTCCCTCCTCTGGAGCTGTGTGCTCTGAGCGAGGCAGGTGCCCAATCTCAGGGATCCACACAGAACTTTCATGTGCAAGTCACACACAGCACCAGCCAGGCCCTTTGCACTGCCTGCTGCTCTAATAGCCCCTCCTTACTGCTCTGTGCTTTCCAGCCTAAACTCTGGCTGCTGCCCGCAGGGTTAATCATTGCCTGAGTTGTTCTACAGACAGGCAAGTGTGTGTCTGGCCAGAGGTTCCCTCAGGAGCCAGGCCACCACGAAGGGAATGACTTTGCCTTTGTGCAGCCGGTCTATGGCCACTGGCCAGGCATTGCCTCATATTCCTTTGATCTTCTGTGGGCGAGCCTCCTCACTGATACTAGTGCTGAAGCAGAAGTGTATCTGCACTCCTTCTCTATTGACATTTTGATCTAATAATGCTATCTTTCACTGTTTTAGGAGGGAAAATAATTTAACTTCTGCTCCTCTTACTCTGTCTCTACAGTTCTTCCCGCCTTGCAGCTGGTAGCCAGCTCAAGAGACATCTGAGCAGCCGGAGCCCACTTCAGGCTACAGAAAGGCAAGAGAAAGCCAACATGGCTTTCTGAAGTGGAACTTTTTAATAATTTGAACTTCATGTCTGAGTGGCAGAAAAAAAAAATTCTAAGCAGAATTAAAATTGCCCATCTCCTGTGGATTTGGGGACACAGCGACTATGTTTTTACCTGGTGAAGAAAATAGTGACCACTTGCTTTAATTAATTTTAGGTAAAAGATACTCTAACAGAGGATTTCTGTATTTTGGAAGTAACAGTTTAATTAATACTTTGAAGTCTTATCTGGTAAAATCTAGCAAAACTAGTTTGTTCTTGCTGCCTCTATAGGGATAAAGGGATCTTTTCTGTGGTACAAATACTAAAGCTTGCATTAGAGCACAATAACAAGCTGCTCCAGGGTATCAGACTCCTCTTTTGGTATTCCCCAGAGCACCTTACCGAGTCTGGGTCTGCCTCACTCCTGTTGACAAACCACCTCCACTAAGCAACCAATTTCTGTCAGTACCTTGAGCAGAAATTTGAGAGGCTTTGCTGTACTGTACAACTGGAATGCTCCGTGTATATCACCAGAGCTTTTTGGAATTAGTTTCAGCTGCAATTACACACAAAACGATGAGCTCTTTTCTTCCCCAATTCAAACATTTTGAAAGCTAAGGTAAATAATTCTGGATAAAGAGAAGAATGATGAAACCTCCAGGGACACTGACACCAAGATTTATGGCTGGGAAAAAAAAAAAAAGAAACTGCCTTGCTCCTGATGATGCAGAACATTGGGTTTTGCCTCGGTTGTCTTCATTACTGCGCTGACAGGAGGGGAAGTAACCAAAATTTCTCTTCTCTCACTTATATTTTTTCACAATGAAAAGGGCTGTCTGAGAAAACAAAAATACATTTAGCAATATAATATTATCGATAATTTTTAAAGGGTATTAGGTAATTTCCAAACTCGACATCACATTTTGTCCTCTTTTCAACTTATGCTAAAGTAAGTAGATGTTGAAGTAGTTGTAATCCCATGAGAAGCTTGAACAGAGAGAGAGAGGAGTGGTGAAGACCCTTTGCCCCCAGGGAAGAAGACCTCTGCTCCCAGTGATGAAGAGGATCTCAGAGATAGATGAAGAGAGCCTTTGCTTCTGAACAGCTTATGCTTAAAAGTGTACTCCATTAGCTAAAGAGTGAGCCCTCAAAAACAGTTGTGGGGAAAGCTGTAAATCGAGGGGAGGGACTTCTACGCAGTGATCAGATTTCCATTCTTGCAGGTGGCTGATTCGAACCCATGAGAAAACTGTTTTCTTGTGGAGAAGGCTCCATAGGCTAAGAGAGACTCCTCTCCCTGAGTGAACTGGAGAAAGACTGTTCTAGAGCTGGTAAACTGACTGATTTGTTTCTGTGCCTTGTCAGTATGAAATAAAAGAGGCTGTGAGGGAGAAGAAGTGTTCTGAAGGTTTTATTTTGATTCTTATTATTTTTTCTTTTAGTTTCTTTTAATAAAGTTTTCCTTAACACCCTTTAAAGTTTGAGCCTGCTTTGCCTTCCTTTTAATCCTATCTCACAGCAGGAAATGAGTAAATAATTCAAGTGGGTGCACTGGCAACTTGGCCAGCACTAGACCCACCACACAACCTCTTGAGATTTTTTTGGAGAGCAGACTATAGTCTCAGTTGGGTCTCAAGGCAGTGCTGCACAGAGGTGGGGGGTGATGGAGGAAGTGGTCCTAGTGATGCTGCTGAAGGCACTGGCAGCTGCTCTGCTCACAGAGAAGCCCAGAGCAGATGTGAGCAGACAGAGAGGTCACCCTTGGCATAGAGTGTGAGACAAGGAAAGCAGCCTTAAATGCACTCCTTGCTGAAGCTACGGCTCTCTAACTTCAGGATAAGCTTCTGTGGGTTTGGCAGTGAAGATTATTTTCTGTACATGTATCTTTCTATTCTTTTTGGTTTTGGCATAAACTAGCAAAGAATACTTGTTTTTTTGCTGCTAAGCTATTGCAAATTGTCTCCAAGAATTGGAAATTTACCAGAAACTTGTGTGCAAAACAGATTCTTGTTTCCCCCAAGACCTAAACAATTAAAGGCTCATCATTCTGTTGCCAATTGTTCTAGAATCATTCCTGTGCACAGTTTTAAGACAGCTCTGAAACAATTTAAACAGTCATAATGTCCCCAGTGCAGAAAGCCACTGTGGCAGCTCTGTCTTCAGCCTCAATGACTGGGAGTCCTTCTGCTGCTCCTACAGATCTGTCAAACATATCTCATCGATTTTTGTAGCTCAATGATGTCAACTTCTTAGTGTTTAATGAGGCTATTTAATGTTGTCTAATGATTTTTCAGTAATATTTTCTCCAAAGTGTTTAGATCAATGATCAAAATACACTCTTAGAAAGAATTTTGTGGGCAACTGATATTTTGTAGCTCGCCTGTAAGACCTGATGATTTTCTTTCAGAAGTACCTGTCTGTGCTCTATACTGCAGCACGGGATGAAACTGCAGGAAAACTTCAAACCCTTTAGTTTCAGGAATGAAATTCCTAGCCTGGAGCTGGGAATTTTTTAAATTCATATCTCTGATGTGTAGTAATGAACAAGAAGATTAGGCAGATGGCAGAAGATAGGGCAATGCAGCCATGCCTTTTGTTAGCATCTACTTTCAATGTATAATTGACATCCGTCACTTTTAATCAGTGTATGACATTGCTTCAATAGAAATATCTGGAATATGAAATCTGTTCTTTTGCAGTTTTTGTAAATATTTTGGCAAGTGTCTTCATGCCTGTTTCTATCCCCATAGTGCAAGTGCTACCTTGCAGGACCTTGTGCATTCAGTGCCTTCCGCTGCTCCTGCTTTCTTCTCCTGCCTCTCCTCATTGTCTTGCCACTTTGGTTTTCCACTTTGCTTATTCTTTCCCACTGGTAATTTGTACCTTCACCCAACCCAGATCAGTCTTGACAATAGGAAAATAATGAAGCAGTTCCTGTGACCCTGAGATGTCCTCCAGGACAGCTGTGTTCCCAAACCTTTTGGGTGCTCGGTGTCTGCAGTGGCTTTTGGCTTGTCTGGCTGTGAGCTCTTCAGAATTCACACCAGCTCTGTGCTGCACAGTGATTTTTGCACAACAGAGCCCTAGACTCATCATGTCCCTGGGCATAACTGTAATGGATATAATAAACAAAATAACTTATCCACTTTTCTTCCACTTGGCTGAGTTTTGTTTTTCACTGTCACTCCTCCATTCGTAATATATGAAGATAGGTCTGAGTGAAGAATTTGTTCTTTACTACCTTTAAATCCTTCTCTGTGAAAAAAAGAGCCAGATGGGATATTCCAAATGTACACAATAAACTGTGTTCACAGGAGACTTCACTAGGACTGTTTCAAGCAATCAAATAACCCTCAGTTGAGGGCTCTCCTTCTCTTCTCAGCACAAATGATTGGAAGGGTAATCCTTTTTACCATGTCTCCAAATCTTAAACTTCTCACCCTTAATATGGCATCATTACAGCTCTCATGGATAAACACGTATCCTTTCACTTCCTTACTGTGGGGAACACTGGGAATGTGACCCTACTGTAGTATAAAACCAAGAACTGTGTCAAAGAGGGATTCATCCTACAGTAGTGGGTCTAGTACAGCCTAGGATCTAACTACATGCCATAAGGAAGTAGCAGCCTTTGAAATTTATTGTCAGGGGGCCTGAAAACAGTCCCAGAGGCACTTTTCCTTTTTGATTTGTATCTCTTTCCTCCCTGTCAGCTGTGTTGGCCACAGTTATTTACACATCTTTAGGGAGAAACAGATGTCAGCAATAAAGGCAATAATAGAGCTGATTCAGTTTTTAGGTGTTAGCCAAGATCTGCAAACATATCTCTTGATGATACTCTGCATTTGCCGTGATAAATGTGACAGCATTTAACCTGGAAAGCCTTCAAGACAATACAGCTATTTCCAGAGGGATTTAATGTAACTGGACCATAATCATCTTCAAAATTGTCTTGTTTTGCCTCTGGCAAAGGTCCATCTTCACCTTTTGAACAGTAAGTGGTATTGCCTAAAAACAGCCACATCCAGGAATCCTCTCTTGGAAATGTTGTCAGTGTGACTTCCAAGATTTTTTCTCTCTTTTTTAGAATTTTTACGAGGAGTGGAATTTCAGGGAGAAGGATTGGTTATACATAATCTGAATAATTAATTCTCATACAGAATACATACCAGTGCTGTATTACATGGGTTAAACACCACAGGAGGTGGTGATCAGCACTTGGAAATATATTACTGGAAAGAAATTCAGCTTTAATACTGTGTTTATTCTCCTCTTGGGGCTCAAATGCTCTGTGAAATGAAGTCTCTGAGCCAGCCCCAGCAGCCACCCAAGGCATTTACTGCTTGGGTTCACGGTGAGTTAGGACAAGTGTGGGGCAGGGATGGGATGCAGAGCCAAGCTGGGCACCAGCTCTGCCTGCTGCCTGGGGAGGAGCTGAGGGCAAAGCCCAAGCCAAGCAGGAAAAGCCCAACTTTTCACCACTTCCATTGTTTTGGAAATAAGAGATGCTGCTGCTGATCCCTGCAAGGCAGTAAGCACATGCACTCCCAGCACAGAGCAAGGTAATCAACTGACAAAGTGAAATAATCTGAGAAACCATTAGCTTTCTAATGGCTCTTGGAAGTCTCATTAAAATTGGTCACTTACTGATTGTTCACATTGCTGGAAATTTGAGCAAAACATTGTGGGCTTTTTCCATGGATGAAGAGTTAGGACAATTTTTTCTATTCTACAAACAAAATTAAAGAATAATGGATTTTTCTCAAGAAGCTTTAAGAGCTCCATTTGCAACCACTCCCTTTATTATTATAAACCCCAGTACCAATATTAACTTTTCTCTCTCAGTTCCTCCATTCCAAAACATTTCCTCTTCAAACCCAATCATGTTTAAGTGTAAGGTTTATTATCCATGCTTCTCTTGACCAAGGAACTTGACAGTTCCCTGAGTTTTCAGTTCATGCTCCCTGATCAGATTGTTTCCTGCTAATTACATTTTCTGCCTAATCATCACTAGCCAGCTTTGCTGCCTGATATAAACTCCCTTAATGGATGGCAAATAATATGGGAAAGTGAATAAGAGAGGGCTCATTCTCTTCAACAGGGCTCCATCAAGAAGAGAGAAAACCATTGGTGCAATGCAGAGTTTACAAGTTTTGTGTTTTCCTCAGAATTTAGGCAATCTCTACTCTGGTTTAGATCTGACTCCTCAATGACTAGATTAGGGTAAACTTTTTTTGCAAATGTTTTGGTCTGTCTATGCTCATGATTGCACCTCTGTAAGTGCTCAAAACCTCTTTTCCCAGAGTGGAGGAGGAAGGTCCATGATATTACAAACTAGGGCAGTTCTAGCCCCACATGGAAGCAGAATAGTCCCAGAGGGGGTGAGGGGGACCATCAGAAGAATCTACTTTGTTAGCTAGATAAACAAGTTGACATATGTATTCCTAGGTAGCTGAAAAGACCTCTCAGTTTAATGCTTCAGTGCATTGACTGTCAGTGCATCAATAATCATCTTAACAGGTGCATTTGTTATATTCTTAAAAATACTAGAGACATGCTTCTCAATTTTCACTATCATGTTTTTTATTTGCTTGATAATGGAGTGGAAAATTTTTGTGAGCCTGGAAAACTCACTGTAACTTGCTAGAAATAGAGAGAATTGCTTCTGTCCTTTTATACTGTGCAACACTGACGGATGGAGCAGTGGCATCCAGTTGACTTCCCCAGCTGTTAGATGAAATTTCACTTGCTCTGGCTTCTCTGTGTTGTCTGGCCTCAAGCAGTTCTGTGGTTTGTTTTTGATAGTGTCCATCAAACTGAATCCATACTCCCAGACAGCAAATGAAGCTTGATTTGTGCCAAATTCATTGTACATTTACAGGTAGTGAGTGGCTGTCAATGCATGTTAATAACAGGGAATTGGTTGTTAGGGAGTAGGAATTTAATAATGCCTGGAAACTATCTGCTAGCAATAATGCTGGAAATAAATAACTACCTGAACTGCCTCTCCAGACAAGAACTGTCTGGCATGGTTTGCTAGAACTTTGCTACTGGGACTATAGAAATTGAAGTATGCTGTGTTTTGAGATATATGCAGCCTGTCTGTGCATGTTATACCTGCTAGGGCCAGAGAACTACAATTCCTTCAATGTCTGTAGTACTGAAAATTGGTGTGTAACTATCTGCCCTCACGGATAAGTGCCACAGGATATGTGACACAAAGCTCACTGCTGTGTGTCATCCACAGCCTGGCTCATCCACCATTCCCGTGGCACACTCAGACTAAACTCTGCTTTTTCTATGCACTCCAAGTAATGCCTGAGTTTGCTGAATTGTTCTTTGACAAACAATGCTACTACAGCCTGTGCTGAGTGATATTTCTTTGTCCACATGCACTCATTCCAGAAGGCTTATCTGAGGAGCAAAGCAGTGGAGTGAGTTTTGTTAATGCAACCTGAATCTTTAGACAGTCTGGAGGCTTTATATAAAAGCAGTCTTTTTTTACCACAGTAATGAAATGTAGTCACTGACTGTTTTATCTCTACATGGAGTGTCAAATTTAATAAAAATGCAATGATTTCAGACAGGCAGCTTCCCCAGAAATCTGATTCCATATTCAGATAATCATATCCTGTCGTGTTTCATTGTCAAGTGACAACTGAAATCCTTGGTCTCACTCCTAAACCACAAAAAGATACAGACTGGATTTGGGATTCCAGATAGCCAGGGAAGCACAGGTGTTGCCCTTGTTATGACAGACTAGCTGCTACTGTGCCCTCTTCAAAACAGCTCCAAATAACTTTTGAGGATGTTTCTTGATAAGAGAGACTGGGGAAAACACGCACCAGGCAGGGAGTTAGAGGATCCTGTTTGAGGGTTTTGTTGTATTTCTGGAATAAGGATCCTTTCTAGCATTTTGTTTTGCTGTTCAAGGTACTCTGAGTATTACATGAAAAAGAAATACAATCTATCACTGAAAGCCTGTAACTGAATAATGTTTTCTTATTCAGCTTGAGCTATCTCTGTCACTAGAAAAAAAAAAAACTGTATGTAAGCATGGATACCAAAGTGGCTGGATATTTATTGATATTTTAAGGTGTGGCTTCAGTTACCAGGCTGAGAAAAAACTTGCAGAAATTGTTGTGGTATAAAGGTGGCCCTTGAATCTGAGCTCCTTAAGCAAGTTCAGAGCCTTGATCGATGGAGGATTTTCCTTAAGCTGATAAGTGTAATGAAAGTTCAGACTAAGCTTCCTATGCTAAAACCCAGCCTTTTTAGTGCAAAAGAGAAATCCTGCAATAATTTCTACTACTGGAGTTTGAGTAAGGACTTTTCTTTCAAATGCATTAGTTTAGTAGCCCACTAACACTTTCCAAAGTACTTTATCTGAATTCTATTACTTTTTCTTCAAAGAAAGGTCTTGTTCTAGTTGTTTTTTGGTGGTTGTTTTTTTTTCTGTTTTGATTTTCTTTGGTTTTGTTTTTGTGTGTGTGTGTGTGTGTATGTGTATGTCTATGTGTATGTCTATGTGTATGTCTATGTATATGTGTGTGTGATTTTTTTTGGCTATATTTTGTGAAATTCTGTTTGTCCAGTTTTCACTGATCTGAAGTATAAATAATCTTCTTTTTCTTTCTTTTAATAAGTTTTTTTCCATTCTTTTAAAAAAATCTTCAGGAGCTATGTATGAACCCAGATAACTCAGGAATAGTTTCTCTTAGAACTTCTGTCTTGCCATGAGCTTGCCCCTCAGTAGAGGAAAAGTGGCTTTGACTCAGCTGAAAAAAATGTCTCTCAGATGTTGCAAAGTCAGTGTTTGAGCAGCTCATACCATGCATGGGCAATAGATGATTTGCCACAGAAATAGGCTCCTGCAGAGTCCCTGCTGTGGAGGGAGTCCACCTGTGCAAGTTAAAAAATTTTGGGGCCTTCTCTCTGAAGTACACGCAATCAATTCTAAAACTGAAACCTTTGGCCAAAGTACAACAGAGAAATACCAGAATACTGGAGTTCAATTTTCCTTTGGATGTGTCTTGTGAATCTCAGATTCTTAGCTTTTCCCTTAGTGCTTCTTGTACCCACTGCTGAAGGCAGGACAGCAAACTTTCTTCTTCTGCAACTGCTCTGCCTCCTAAACTGCTGATACAAAATTAAAATAATAAAATCATCTTGCTGCAGAGTTTGTGGTAGATAGCATGTTCGAAATATACATAATAGGAATTGGAGAAAGGAGAAAAATAGAAAAGCATTGCTAGCTGAATTCTGAACTTCAAAGCCAGTTTAGTTTAGGTCAGGACCCTAGCTGAAGGCTTTGGCATTATTTTGCATTTTTGGAGTTGATATTTTGTCTCACTCTTGCATTCCTCACAGTGCCATTTTATCGTTTAAGATGTTTTAGAGGTATTCAGACATTTTTAGATTGTAGAATATAGTACAGCCAGGAACAATACCAGTGTACATTCACTTTCAGAGTTCCATTTTTCCCTGGGATTTTAAGGCAATGTAAGATCTAAAAGTTGTTTGTTTATGTGCTGTGCAGACTATGGCCTTGACTTTCAAAAGCAGTTTTGAAAGCTTCTTTTCAGCAGCAGTTTTGAGGGCTGAGAGCATGTCAGTCAAACACACAAAGGCTGTATCTTGTCCTGATTGCTTCAGAGCACACCAGCCTTGCCTCTATGAGTCTGCAACTTGCCCTTCATGCCTGAGCTTTTCATCAGAAAAGATGCATTTATCTGGAAGCTAATCAAGGCTTTATTTTAATATGTGTATGGTGGGGAGCTGAGGAGCTGTACCTTGTTGATACTGCCAGAGATTCAGAACAGGAACCACGTGAGGCTCTTTGATCTCCATCCCTATGGGCAGAGACCTTGGGGAGGGGGAGCTGCAAGAGCAGCCACGATGGCCATGGAGCCAGAGGGGCCCCTCACACCCGTGAGCCTGTGGCTCTGCCTGGGGCTGGGTCTGCTCTGAGCTCTTGGCTCAGCCCTGGCACTTCATCTTCCTGCATTCTGATACCTTTCCTTTCCACTCAACACCTGGAAGCTGCTCAGCAGCACTTCAAAGTGGAACATATTAATTTAGTGCTCAGTGCCAAAGTTAGTTGTCATTCCTCCAACATCCTCCAACCATGAATCTTGCCATTGTACCTTTGCAGAATTGTTATGGTTTGGCATTTCCACTCGTGTTCTGGTGGTACAGTATAGCAGAACAGAGGTGGGATGTTTTCAAAAGCAAAGCCAGAGTTGTTAGCTGATAATGCTTTCCTTTGGCTTGATGGTATTGTAAAGAATTTGAGAGGAACTGGAGATTAATAATGAACAATATCTCTCCAACCTTGCCTTTTTTATGATGATGCTTCCAAATGCAAGTGCATCCTTTCCAGCCATCATCTCAGTTCTGGCCTCTAGATAGATTACATTTTATACAAAAATATTTTCTTTTATGCTCTTTATGCGTGTTCAGTCAATAAAAGTAGACATAAAATTGTATTATATTTCCCAGAATGTGAAGAAAGGTAACAAGAATGAATGAATGTGGAAAATATACTCGACTGGTTTTAATATGAAATTAGCTTTTGCAACAAAGAGGTAGCCCATAAAAACTGAAAGTGTCTGAGATTGCTGGGTAGAATAAATTCAGGTAGAGAAACACATATAAATTACTGGTTGTCAGGTAGAAACAGGCTGGGAATATCAGCATCAAAGGAATATTAACAACTTGATAAATTCCTAAGTTTTACATGAGACCATCAAACAAATCAGTGGTGACAGACAACTAAAACTAATCAATGATAACTTTTAGAGGTGACATTCAAATCAGTCTGTACACTGTGATGAACTAGGGAGTTTGACATGCTGACCCCAAAATGTATTTCTGGGAAAATCTGTTAACAGAAAGGTGATTTTTTAACAAGTGAAGAACATGAAAATGTGGAACATGATGCATGTGAATGTTGGCACAAGGATTGCCTCTCTATCCATTCAGGTCTTCTCTGTGCTTTCTAGGGATCCTTTTAACAGAGGCCTGATCAAGAAGTTGCAATTAGAAACATAAAAAGCCAGGACTTGGCTGATGAAAAGGAAATTCAAAGTTTATTGTAACAATTTTACCAAAAGAAATTAAAAGACAAAAAAAAATAAAAATTAACAAGTTTTATACATTTTAAGGAACAGCAAATGCAGGATATTTCTTTTTTGATAAAATATCTGAAAAGAGATGAAGTTTATGAAGGAAATGGCAATTTCTCCCCCATATTATTTTATAGCCAGATTTGCAAAATTTTATGCTTTTGATATAAGATGAAGTGTTATCAAATCACTGGATACTGAGAAAATTCCAAGTTTCCACAGTTGGTGAATAAGGCAAGATCACTGGCTTGGCATTTTCTTCTGATCTGTTTACTTTGAACCTCTTCAAGATAAGAAGAAAAATACTGTTAAATAAATGAAGCAATGTGGAAAATTAAGTAAAAAATGTGCTATAAACTTTGCATTATTCAAATTCAGGAGGCAAGAAAGGACAGTGAAATGTGGCTAGCTGGGTCTCAGAATCTAAACATGGCTTTTGGGGGTGAAAGGAAGTGGTAACTAGATATTACAAATCTATACATGTATGGAGGTAATCAAGACTGTTTTTTGTGTGAACTTAAAATTCAGGAAGAATCTCCCTCCCTAAATTAAAATTGGGCATGCTGGACAAGTTTGCAGTATTAAGGTGTATGTAAAATATCAATAATATTGTTTCTAGGCCAGCCTGCCTTCTCTTCTTGTGTCTAAAACATGGAGAGCTGTCAAGAAATGGTCAGAATCTTCATAAATACTTTGTTTAATTTTAGTCCTATAAATGAATTCATTAACTGCAGTGTAGATTTCTATTGCTAGAGGTGAGGCATGTATTGATTAACCTAGTAAAAATATTATCCATTGTTCCACTTGAGATTAAGATATAGATCCAGGATGTGTAGACCTATGGATCTGGGTTTATGAAAATGAAAGCCAAACATTTTCAAACCTTTTGAAAACTGCATTAGCATCAATCATTTGAGAAGCTTTACATGAAGAGCTAGCTAAAGAAGAATAATGCCACTGAAAAAAAATATATCCTGAGCAGGCAAACTGGAGAAATAATTACTTGTATAGAAAAAACCCACAAAAACTGAATACTTTTTGAAGGATTGAATTAGCAACAAAGGTAAGTTTTTAAAAGTTTTAAGTTTTTAAAAGTTGCTCTACAAGCTTAAGTGAAGTATGCTTTCCCAGGGAATTTTTATCATAGGGCCAGAAAAAAAGAAGAATAACTTCCTGTGGTAGAAGTAAAGGTTTTCTTCACATGCAAGGGGACTGATGTGACTCTTCTGAGGTCAAAATTAGGAGGTAGGGTAACTTGTGTTCTTTTGAGTCAGAAAGAAGATACTAGATACTATTGTAAGCATCATAATAGAAATATTAGTAATAAATATGAGAAGCCAGGTTTGACTTTTGACAAATCTTTTATCATCTGGCCTGGGGGTTATGGTGAAACCTTATGTGAAAAAATAATGTCCTTTCTCAAACCCAAACTTCCTCAGAAGTACTCAGAATATGGAAGTATTTATATTCTATTTCTATATTTATAAATATTTTATATATTTATAGATTTATATTTATTTATAAATATATATTTATATTCTGATTTATATTTCAAATATGTTTGTTTCTTTAGTTTCATTGTGTTATTTTATCACTTTCTCCTGTTATGTTTTCTCTTGTATGATTAAACTTTTCTCTGCCTTTTCTCCCTCTAGACGTTCATTTTAATCTGTGGGTCTCATAGTGATTCTTTATTGATGTATCTTTATATGTGCTTGGACTACTGTGGCTGATGGAAGGTTTTCTCCTCGAGGCAGATCTACCTGGAGCTTTTAGCATTTAAAAAGGAGCAAATTCGGAGCCTGATGATTACTGCAGGTAAAGCTGTTCAGAAGCTGTTGGGTACTAAAATCAAATACCCATCCACAGCAGCCTCACACAGCACAAGCAGACATCTTTTTACATGGATATATGAATCCTTTTTTTTCTCCTGCATATAGAAAAATATTACATAAATTTGCTTCTCCTCTGTTGGAGGAGAGGACAACTAGGGATTTTTTACTTCTTTTCAGGAAATAAAGCCAGCATGATCACTCTCTTATTTGTACTATATCCAATTACAGCCCTATGTCCACTTACATACCAGAGATGTGTCTTTATTAAGTTCTTCAGCATTAAATCTCATATGTAAAGAGCTTGAGTGGCCAGTGTGTGAGTCAAAATGTATTAGAACATTTATAGTAAAGGCATCCCCTGTATTAAGGGAAAACCTTCAAACAGTAAAGAAAACCTCTAAGCTTAGCAAAGCCCCAAGAAACAACCTGGCAGGGATGGAGCAGCATGAGATTTGCCTGTTGTAGGCTGAATGCCTTGTCTGGAGGCAGAGGAGCAGCTGGTGACTGATTGCCCTGGGCTCCAGTCAGCCAGCAGCATCTGTAGGAAAATGGTCAGTGACAAAGAGACGTCCCTGGGAGGAAGCAAGAGTCACGTATAACACACCAGTAACAAAGTCTCCAGTTTAGAAGACTCTTTTATCTGCAGATTGGCCTCTTACAGATGGGAAACTCTTCAGCTGCTGAGGACCAAAGGTGTGGTTCACATTTATTTGATAGGACATGGAGCACTATTTGCCTTCATATTACCCCATAATAACATGAAGGACAATAAAACCAGAGACCAGAAATGTGTGAAATGAAGACTGGCTGCATGCAAATTCATCCTTATATTTCCAAGTCTCTCCTGGGTTCTTTATTTCCTCACTTCTTTCTGGCCATGGAAAACCTCATTTGGGAAGGACCTTGAAATTACTTAGCAAAATGGGATGCTCCCTTCAGTGATATTTACTGAATAAATGCTGCTTTCAGTCCTTAATGACATCAGCTGTTCCAACTAAGCAGTGTGAGTGCAGGCAGAGCTGGCAGAGGTATCCTGTCCCACTGAAGGCTAAATGAGGGACCAGGGGCTGGCTGTTGGGGCACTGGTGTGGAGCAGAAGGCTATTTCCACACCTGCATTACAGCAGCAAGGATGGAGCTGCCCAACGCACACAACTGCTCTGCTTTCACACAAGAGGTGCAATTAATGCTTTTTAATGGAAATTAAACTCTGTAGCAGCTGGTGATCCAAAATGTTGACCAAAAAAAATGGACCCTAATGAACTGTGCAATACTCTTAATTCAGTTAGTTTACATAATTACATTTCTACCTCCTACTCAGCTCAGTAATTGCACCAATGTCCTATCTTGAAAACCCATCTTTTTCTCTTAATGGAAAGGTTTAAATTATGCTGACCCACTCTGCTAATAATAGTGATCAATAGCCCTGCTTTATCTCAGTTTGTTTTTAAAGAACTATCTATGTGGCTGTGTTGCTGTCACATTAATTGGGATTTGCAGTTACAATCAGCCCTTCCAGGTGTTGCAGAAGTGGGGAGGATTGTTTCTATTCTGGCTGCTTGGGATAGTTGGAAGTTGGTTTTTTCCTTTTTCTTTTTGCTTCCTCAGTGTCTGAAGAAATCAGTGAGCAATCCACTGTTGTTCTGTAAACAACTTCTTGGGAGCAGCTTAAGTTTACAAAATAGAAGCTTGATGCCAGCCAGCTGGTGAGAGCAGCTCTTCTCATGCCATGTGGTGACATGTGGAGTCAATGTCAGCTCACAGGTTATACCAGCTGAGGGTCTGGCCTTACAAACCCCCTGATGCATCTGTCTGCCTGGCATCTCTCTCCTGATGCCAGGCTGTGACCAAAATCCGTGCACAAGAACAGACAATGGTTCTGAGAAGTGCAAGGTCACAAAATTGTCCCTCCCATTCAAGAAAACAAAATTTACTCCTGACCTTGAATATGTGTTTTTATTGGGTTTTGGGTTGTTCTTTTCTTTTTTTCAGCCTGTTTCAAGATGAGTGATTAAAATATGGAATCTAAAAAGCATTTATGAACCTGCAGACCTAATGTACTCTGCAGGAAGTGTTTATAATTGTGTGTCTTCTTGAGCCACTCTGCATGTATTATTGTTCTTGCTGCCTTCACAAACACCACCACCCCTTCTGTTCAAGCAGCACACACTCAGAAGTGGTGAGCTCATAGCCTGCAGCAGCTTTGTCTATTTATTTAATTTAGAAGTTAAACGGATTTTATTATTTATTATTTATTATTCATATTTATTATCTTTTAGTGTTGCAAGGCTTTGAAAAACTAGACAAACAATGGTTGAGCTACAAGAAAAAGGGTTTTTGCTTTTAAACCCCAGAAGGGCTTTTCCTTGGTGTTATTTTTCATTGTTATCCCTGGTCATCCTGTGGTTTTATTGGAGTTATCACTCTAAAGGAAGCCAGGGAAAAATCCTGCTAATTATAAATCAGTATGCCACAAATCCTGTCAAATCTCCTTCATATTAATGATACCTTTGTCACTGCCTCTGAAGCTTTGTTTTGCTGCTGGTGTTTGGCCACTGTCTCTCTGTCTTTCAGGGGTCATTTCAAGTCATTCCCTCTTGGCTTCTTCACCATGCATGGTGAGCCATGCAAAAGTATCTGCTAAAAATTCTATCAGCTTTCTTGTCAGATATATCTGCGCTTGTCTGTGCAGATTTCAGGCACAGTGCTTCAATCAGTTCACACTCCCTGTGTCTGAGAGATGTTTCAGGAGCACACAGAAATCTCATTGCCCTAAAACATGGCTTTGTGGGATACAGTGAATACTCTGCAAAAATACTGCCACAGCAAACAGGTCGAGGTTTGGGTTTTGAGTTTCCCTTTCCTGGGATAAATCCAGAGGTCACTACTGGATAGCAGTGTAGTGATGCTGCAGTTCCTTGTGTGGCCATGAGCTTCCATCAGTGGACACCTCACATGTTTTTTTGAACCATGAAGCTGGGCTATCAAACCCAACTGCAAATGGAGGGCTTCCAGTTTCAGGAGGAAAAACCTTTTCAGCAAGTTCTGGAGCAGCCCAAGGTAGCTGCAGGCAGTGGCAAATCAATTCTCAGGGAGAGGCAATCTACAATAGTGTTTCAAGGCATGAGGAGCAGCCAGGGCTCCTAATGCAGAAAACAATTGCCTTGAGACATCCTCAGGAAAAACAACAGCTTTTGTTTTAGCATTTCAATGGATGGAGATGGGCATAAGTGAGTTTTCTGTGTCTTTATTTGGTGTGATCAGGCAGTGTGCAGGATATGCTGTCTACACCAATGATAATTCCTCAGCTTTTAGGTATGAACACCAGGAAGGCAGAACATCTCAGGGGCTCACCTTGTTAATGCAAAGGTCTAGAAACAGGCTTAGTAAAGGTTCTATGAGCATGGTGAAACAAAGAAGCTCCAAAAGCAGCCCCACCTATGCCAGATCATCAGAAATATGCAAAGTATTTAGTTTCAGGGGAAAAGAAAAAAACTATGTAATGTTCTCATTAGTAAGTAAAGCCTTGGTGGTATGAAGAGGATTGTGTTGACTTTGTTTTATAGGAGGATTTAGTTTTGCAGTGTGTGTGCTTGGATGCTAAAAAAAGCAGCAGGTTTCTTCACAGAGTGCATAATTTTGCAAGTTTTATACTTACTTCAGGCTGATGATTTCCTGATTATACTGTGTCCTTTTGCTGCAGAAGCTGTTGATCTTTGCAAAAAAAAAAAGAAAATAAGACAAGACTGAAATGTAGAAACTGTAGTGCTGTTATTTCATGGTGGCAGGAAAGATGCACCAGCATGCAGGTTTATTCTTATGTGACATATAATTGCTCAGAAACTATTTTTAAAACCAGGCTGAAAGAAATCACAAGGATGGCATAGATAAGCTGTCATTTGACAGACCTGCTTAGGTTGCATGCAGAGAAAATTTTGAGGGGTGTAGGGACCATGACTGCAGCTACCAAGGAAGGAGGAGAGAGGGGAGCAGAGCATCCCTCTCCCTGCTCAGCTCACATCAGTGACCACATCACCCAGCCTGTAATGTCCACTGCTTCCCCTCTGCAGCATGTAATGGGCTCACCACCCCAGGGAAATTCTAGCTGAACAAAAGCTTTTTGGATGCTTTGCAGACCCATCTCATTTTTATCTAACTGCAGTTTGCTGCCACTGTAAGCATTTATAAATCTCCATAATGCCAAACATTGCCTCCACTTATAAACCTTCCATCACTAATGTTCTTAGACTATTGCAACTGCAGCAACATTACCCCCACTGTATCTTCAGTTTTTGCAGTGCCTTGTGCTAGCAGGAAGTTTAGAATGCCCAGCTCTCAGAGAAGGCAAGCATGCTTTCTTTTATGCTTAAGAAACACTTTTCAGCTTTTCATCTGAGTCAAGCACCCGCTACACTGTTATTGTGTTCTCCATTTCCTGCAGAAAGCCTTGATGTGCAGCTCCAGGTATGCAGGATTCAAAGGCATTCTACTTTATTTTTCAGCCCTAGCCCAGTCCCTCCTTCAGTGAGAACTGATAATATCTGAATAAGATTACTTCTGGGTCCTGTATTCTCTGGGTATCTGGCATGACAGTCAAACATCCTTGTCAGCCCCTTTAGCCCTCAAGAGAGTGAAATATGTTCCCTCACCAAAAGAGGACCAAAGTTCAGTTGCAGCTGAACATTCAGGCTTGTGTCTGCTCAGGGTGAGAGTGAACAGCTCCAGCTCCAAGGGTCACCAAGCACACGGACAAGGATCTCCCCATGACAAAGCTCATTTTACTGAGTCTCTTTGTGCTGGCAAGAACGGAAGGATTTTGAATAAACTGTTGATATGGTATTTAAAAAGAAAAGGTTTGGGGTTGCATTATGTCCAGCCTGGTACTCAAAGTCCCTTGAAGCCACCCAAGATTGCTTTAAAGCACAAAGCACTGAGAGTGCACCACTGCTGCTGTGCCATTCACAGAGTGACCAGAGAGGCAAAAACCCAGCTCAGACTGAAAGCTGCAGTTCTTGGGCTGCAATGTGAGACAAGAGACCTTTGCCAGAGATGTGGCATTCCTGGGGAAAGGTAATTTCATGGGCCTCCTTGGTAACCACACTGATCCCATAGACATAGCACAAAGAGTGTGTCCTGTTTCAGAATGATAAGGTACATAAAACACTTATTAGCCTTTATAAGAAGTAAAGATGCTGTCAGAAGGGCTGCCTTTTAGTGTATGTACAGGTTGGCCATGCTCAGTCAGCCATGATAAACCATCCATCTTGGAGCTCATCTGGCAGCCAGCAAGCTGAACAAATATGTTTATACATAAGGCACAGAACCTTGGTGATGTAACCAAGAAGCTGGATTATTACTTCTGTCCCTGAAGGCTGACTGTTGTTTAAAATTCCAAGTTATTGGGTTTTATACACTTTGCAATGCAATTTATTCACTTATTCTCCTTGTAAATTTTCAAATTCAAGTATCAGAACATGATCAAGGGTACTATGGAAACACACTGATTCAATTTAAAGAGCAAGCAACTAATCCATATAGAGCTGTGCTTCTATAATTATGTACTTATAGTTTCAGAGAGTCACAAGTATACTTGAGGGAAATGTTCAGTTAATGTGAATTTGTCATTAGTAGTAGTAGGACAATCCCTAGAAACCATGAAGGATAGGTAGTAACTCAATGTGTCCTGCAGAAAATAGCCAGAGAATGCTCATCCAAAATATCTTCTTTTTACAGCCAACATTCAAAGAAAAACGGATGAAAAAACATTATCTTATCTACTTTCAAATATGCTGCTGAGATGGAGAAATGACATGACTTGGCCAGAGACATTAAGAAAATCTGAGGAAGAACTTTCTACTAAACCAAAAGAAGTCTTCTGAAAAATTTTTCTATTGAAGCTACCTTGTACTAGGAAATGTTGGGGGGAGTTGTTGTTTGCATTTTTTGCCCTTATAACAAGGGTGTCCTTTTCACATTATTTTTCTATGAATTAAAAATGGAAAAATCTGGCATAATTAGTGTTCCAGCTAAAATAGTTCAGATTTCAGACACTGTTCTTGGAAAATTTACAGAAGAACTTATAAAAGCTTGTTTTATGTCATTGACATTCTCTAATAAATATTGTTAATTTTCAGTTAGCTCAGGTATTGAGGACCCCAGCATTTCAGTAGTCACCAGGCTGTCTGTATGCTCCTTGAAAAGTAGCCACAATTGCTTCAACAACAGCATCCATCCAAGAGCAAGAATGACTCAAACTTAATTCCTGCCCCGTGTGTGTGATCTGTGAAACAGCAGAGAATGTTTGTGGAGTCCCTTCTGTGCAGTCTAAGGGAAATAACGTGCCTGAAGTTTATATAACTATTTTTTTTTAATCTAGGTTGAACATCTGATTGTGGAATATGCAATCCACTAGGGAAGAGGAAAAAGAAAATCCTCCTTAACCTTATAATTAGCACAAATGAGTACAGTGGCCTAGGGACAAAAGCACTGTGCCAAGCTCTTGTGCCAGTAAAGTTTCTGGCACAGGAACAGTTCCCCAAGAGAAGACCATGTGAAAGAAAAATAAAATTAAAATATTTGTATCTCTTAGCCCAGTCCTTTCCTCATTATCACAGTTAGAATCCCTTGCAGAGTGCAGTAACCCAGTTTTTCCTGGCATGCAGAGCTGGGCATTCCCTGTGGCTCTGGACCACCAAGGACACAGTGCTGGGCAGCTGTGCTGGCTTTGGGCTGCCCAGCGTTTGACCCACTGCTGGAGGGGTGCTGCAGGAGATGCTCACAGAGAAATGGCACCACAGGGCTGGGGTGCAGCTGAGAACTGGGCCAACAGGGACCTGGAGCACATTCAGAGAGAAGCTGTCAGCTTTTATGCTTATATACAGCTGTTTCTTGTAGCTCTGGGAGTTAAAAAATATGCTCTGCTTTTGCTGTCAAAGACCCTAATTTAGAACCGTGTTTTTTAGGACCTGGAGAAGCTAAACAAAAACCAAAAAAACAAAAAAAACCAAAACAGAACAAAAAAAACCCCCACCAAAACAAAAACAAAACAAAAAAAACCAAACCAAACAAAACAAAAAACCCCACAAACAAACAAACAAACAAACAAACAAACAAAGAAAAAAAACAAGGGGGGAAAAGAAACCCAACCACCACCAAAAAAAAACCCAGACTAAGAGAAAGCAATTTGTGACCATGTGCATCTCTCATCAAGTTAATAACTTATTCTTGTAGTTGAAAAGGACACAGGATCTCAGAGATCATAGCAAATAAGGATTTAAATGGCTAGCTACAAGGGAGAGGGCTTCACCTTGTAATGCAATAGTTCACACTTAATGGGCTCTAGAAGATAATTTTTTCAGATTTGTAGGAATTTTCTGCATTCTTGAAGAGGCACAGGCAATGCCCCCATTTAAAAATAATGTGAAAGAAGAAAGGATCTATGCTTTTTAAAGAAATGTATTTTGCATGCACAAAATGATCATTAAGTGATTTAGTTCCTTTAGTCAACTTATGCTTGCTGCAAGAATACAGCCTGCCTTTGGGCTTGTCATCTAGAAATTTGGGACAGAATAGAATGCTAACACAAAAAGAGTCAGGACAAAAACCAGCTTACATCAATTTCCATGCTGCTGACACACCAGAGGGTCAGTTCATTGCTAGAAAAAGATAAGGGTTTGAGCAGAACAGAAGCTTTTTCCTCAAAACTGCCTAAAACCCGAGTTGCATGACACAGGATTCTAGGGATTTTTAAAAAATATTTATTATTTTATTATTTACACCCTTGCTGCATAAAAACTTTCCTGTACCTGATTGATTGGATGAAATTGTGAGACAAATCTGGAATCTCTTTTGACAGCATGTAAAGTCCCATAAACAAAACTGGATGCTGGAGAGGAAACTTGTCCTGAGTGAGACTGCTGAGTTTGTTAATGTTTATTTAGCTTAAAGTTATTGATGGCAAAACCAGTTTGGGCCAAAGAAGGTGCTGATAAAGAGTCACATACTTCATGTCTCAAGCTTGGTCTGGTGTTGAACCCTGCTAAGGGTTAGAAAGTGAAGCTACATTTGGTGTCTCTGTTATTTCCATCAGCCACAAGCTGTGACAAGCAAACAAAACCACCACTTTCCTTAAACATGAACTAACAGGAGACACAGTTTCAGTAGTTTAGCATGGCTTGCCCAAGTCAGCTCTAAATATCTTAAAAAGTGCTGCAACTTAGGTATTTAGGTTGTCACTGCTCACCTCAATTAACACAGTGATTGGCTGTAGAGAGCACCACAGCTGGCACTGCTTGGAGCAGCAGATGTTAAGGAAACATCAGCTTGACTGGAAGCTGGTTTTAATGGGCTAGTTTTGTGGCTGCTAGCAAAACGGGGAAATGAGTCAGAGCTCTCCTTTTTGGGGGCTATTTCTTGAATTGCAAAACAAGTTTCCTGTTTTATGCTTTATGAAAGGTAGATAGAAGCCTGTGATAGTGCAGAGGAAAATGCAATTTAATAAGATTACTTAATGTTCTCTGGTAAAGGAGAGCTTCTAGCAATTTTATTTTTGTCAGGGCTGTAAGGGAAAACGTAAGAGATGTGAGAGGAAAACCAAAAAGACTAGGCAGCTATATAGGCAATCTATCTACCTACAAATAAAGAGAAGTGATCACTTATTCTCAGTGAAAGGGAAAGGGTGACAACTGAAGCCTTAGAGATGATAGACCGAAGACACTCCAGCAAAATATTTGGAGAAAACATTGTTATTTAGAAGTGAAAAGAACTTCTGGCAATGTCATTTATCAGCAATTTGTGGAACAGGAGGATCATCTTTGTCTGCTGTAAGCTAACCCTTGCTGAGGTACTTTGTCTTTCTGAGAAAGTGTGGGTTGAATCTGTAGTGTCATGGAGTTAGAGGGAAGCACCAGCCCTTACTGAGAGGTGTGCTTCTGGCTCAGAAATGTTTCAGGAAGTGAGTTTTTTTGGCTTAGTCTTTCTACTGCTTTTTTTTTCCTCTATACCCTGCTTTTGAGCATCCTAATGAAAATGTGCTTAGTCCTTCTCAAGTAGCTTTACCATTGCTGCCCCAAGATTGCTGTTGGGTAGGATAACAAGGATAGCAAGGATAGCTGTCTAATTGTCACTAGCCCACTCCACCCTGCAGCTGTAAAACCTGGCATCTTGGTCTAAAAGGATAAAAAATATTTCACCAATTACTAGTTAGCACCCAGTTCTTGTGCTACAATGAGTGCCAGAACTGGGGGACTAGTTACAAAAATTGTGTCCTCTTCTCTTAATTCCAGAGTTTGATTTTAGTTTTTTAGTTAGACATTAAACCCTCTTTCAGCTTGGCAAAGGATTGAAAAAGTACCTTCCTGAACAAAAGTGATTCAAGGATATAAAATGTTTCCAGATACTTTTAGGAGATTTGGAGATTATCATTAAGTAAGAAACCTGAGCAGAATGTGTGTGAGTAGCCCTGGTTTGCAGTGTGAGAGAGGGAATACTCTGTCCCTGTGCTTCATTTAGTTTCTAGAAGGATCCTGGGCTCTCAGAAGTGTTTGCTGAGCCTACTGGCAGTGAAAACTGAAATAGACAGTGACTGATTTAATTAAATGATTAAAATCTATCACCACCCTGCCAGAAAAACGTGCTGAAGGCAAAGAGCAAGCTGAGAAGGAGGCAGATGGACAGCTGTCACTTCTGCCCTTGGCAGGGGCCCCTGGGCTCACTCTGGGCTCAGGGAAGGAAACTCCAAGGGCTGGCAGCATGAAGGGGAAAGTGGTTTATTCTTCTTGCTCTGAAGGATTTTTCACGTGTGAAAACTGGCCCTCACAGGGACAATGACTGGAGGGAGGTCACCAACACTTGTTCCTGCCTGGTGTGGAGTCCATAGGCTGCTGCTGTACCCACATACCTCAGGGTAGGGCAGAGCTCTTACCTTCAGACAGGAAAGAGAAAGGTAGTCCTGACAAACCTGGGGTAAGCCTAAGGGTGTAGGCAGGCAAAACAAAACACTGAAAATACCTTGGTCCAGCCTTCAGGCAAGCAAGAAAACAGGGGGATTCCCAAAGCTGATGGGGTGAGTGAAAAAGCCTCCACTGATCTATGAGGTGTCTCTAACCCTGGCACGAGATGAGCTGGTGGAGGCTGAGCTGCTCAGTTGCTGATGTGAGGACCCCATGCTCAGGCAGTGGAGTCCACTCACCATGGTAATCACACAGAAAGAGAAAAGTAATAAAAAAGCTGGTAAAGCAGCAGGACTTTTCAATATCTCGTGAAGGTAGTCAATTACATGAACATATTTAATGATTGGAGTGAAAATTGCCACTTGTTAGTTTCTGGCTGCAATCTAATATTATCCCTTTAAAATATTTCTGTGGAAGGGCAGTGTTCTAGTTAATTTCAGCTGTTTATTTTAACTTTTCCTCATGAATGAATTTGACAGCGCATGCTTTTTTTTCATTTTAGAAGTAGAATTTATTTCTTTTCTTCCTCTGAAGAAAAGAAAAGAAATATGATTACTGCAGTTAAAATTTCATTATTGGGAAAGGTATGTCTTGACAGGAGACTTTTGAGTTTATCAGTAGGTCTTAAACAACTTAATCCCCTTCCATCCCACTGCTTTTAGAACTTGCTTTCTAATGTGAACTTACATTGATTTGATATGCATATTATATATACATACATATGCATATACCTAGCCCAGAAACCTGGAGTATCTTTTGGAATTATTTTTCCAAAGGTGGCAGTCTCAGGGTGTTTGTGGGATTTTATTTTAGCTGCAAAACGCTTAAGAAAGGTTGGGCTGTGAAGAAATTAATAAGTAGAGTAAAGCAGCGTGAGATTTTGCACCAGCTGAAGTGAAAGTTGATCCTTTGGGAGAATTTAGCAGAGCCAGAGAGTTATCTTTTCACTGAGCCTGTGTGGAGAAACAGCAGTGATGAGCTCCAGCTGTCTCTCTCACTAGAGGCAATTACAGGTGTACTTCCCCACACTTGACATCTCATTTTCTGGATCTGTTCAGCTAGGATAGCACTTAGTTCATTAGCTCCCAGTGGTAGTGTATATATAATTTTTGGGTTTTAATGAAAGCTAACCATAAAGCCATAATACATTCTGAGCTTCTCCAGTGCAAGGAAACAAGAATTGCTTTTGACAGATCTCATGCATGTTAGATTTTAATATACTGGGGTAAACAGTGCTGCAGCCTATATGAGCACTAAGAGGGGAAAAAAAGTTGATATCTCTGTGGGAAAGTACAGGATAATTTGGCTTTATAAGTTTATGACAGTCATTCATGAAGGAACCTGTCAGGATTGGTGTCTTGTTGTGTTAGACGTGATATGCAAAGAATATCAAGAGGGAGGAATGTCTTGGTGAGAAGTGATCATCCTGCCTGGGTCACAGTGGCAAGAAGGAGACAAAAGGACAATTCCCTTGGTGCAGCTATTCAGTCTTTCCTTCACCCCCTCCCCCTTTTATTAAGTCTCCTCTATCGGGTAAAACAGTGGTTTTCCCCAAAGAGTAACAAAAATATGACATACTCACTCATTCTCTTCCTGGAAAGGATGCAATACTATCCACAATATATGGGAAGAAAAATCTGAACGATGTTATTTTCTTATTTTCTTTAATGTCCTCAACCTGTTTTGTTGTTGTTTTTGTTGTTGTTGTTGTTGTTTTGATTTTTGGGGGTTCATTTTTGTTTTTTTGTTTGTTTGTTTTGTTTGTTTCTTTTGCAAATTCGAAAAATTGATTAAAATCATCATTTTAGTATCCCTTTCTACAACACTCACCTAGTTCTGGAAGTAGGCCTGGGAAAAGGGACATATAGGAAGACAACGTAGACAAGCAGACTAAAACTTAAAATAAAGAAAAGTAACTTAAATACAGTTGGGACCTTCTTAGAACTTCTCTCAAACAGAAATTTTTCACTGGATTAAAAAAGTTCAGTTCAGTTTGGTAAGGATTTTAAAGCTTCTTTTGTGGCAAGTGATTTGTGGATGTCAAGGTTTCTTCCCAGTCAGAGGAATTGCAAATATGTTAATAGCACCAATTTAATCTCACACAGTTCAAATTGCCTCCAAAATTAGTAGTTAATTCTCACATATGTTAAATAAATCCTCTGTATCATGATGAACTTTTTATCAACCAGAAATGTTAAATTGTAAAAACGGTGGGAAATTAGAACACAATAACAGAGCTGAGACTAAGGAAACATGTTCTTCAATTAGTGTACTCATGCATGTCCTGCTTTTCTACTAAAATGCTATTGATTGAAAAATACTCTGCTCTGGAGGTTATTCTACACCTCAGTGAAGTTGTTCATGACTCAGAGATTAAAGCCTTAAAGGATGAGAGAGCAGCACAGTTCAAAACCACTGGTGATGGATAGATCAGTCACTGGGAATGCAGTTTGGTCACTATCAATAACACCACGTTAAGTAATGTGAAAATTGCATGTTATCCCAGTAGGTACATGTGAAACAAACAACTTCAATGAATGTACGACTGGGTTTCTTTGTTGGAAAAACATGGAAGAGATTACACAGCAAAAAATGCAATTCCAGCAGCACTGCCTGCTGGCTCTGGTTGTGCTGCATCAGGAGTGGGTTTAGTGCAGGCAGTAGATCAACACCATCGAATCTGAGGTGCCAGACCTTTCCCAGTGTGCTCTCTGCTGGCATGGATGTCAGCAACCAGAGCCTAGGATGTCTGTGACTGGGTCACACAGGCCAGGTAAATGCTTGGTGTGGAAGGTGCTCTGCACAGAGCTGTTTGGCACTGAGCAACACACCAAGCCTGGAAGTGGCACGTACCTTTCTCTAGATCTTCTTGGCTTCTCAGTGCTTGGCACTGAATGTCCCATCCTGGTTTTAATCTCCAGCTGACATTTCTAGTTTTCACATCCCACACCCTCCACCCTGGCCTTGGTGCTGGCCAGGGACGTTGATCTGTGTGGGAGGTGTTTGTTCTGTGTCTCCAAAGAAATCTCCTTCCTTCACTAGGAGAGTCATAACCCCTTCACAGGACATTTTCTCCTCATAATGAGAAAGGCATGTGTTCTTTCTACATCCATAGAGGTGTCCCAGACCCCCACATCCCAGAACTTCTCCAGATATGTGAGGAAGAACAGCTTTCCAGACATTTAGAAAGTTCTTTTAGAAAGTGTGCAGATCTTACTGTGCTACGTGCCGTGATATCTGACAAAGTTCACGCAGTGACTGCCTGAACATTCCTAAAATTTTTATTTTATCTACAGCTGAGAACTCACTTCTATTGATTTTCGGGTCTCATCTTCACAACCTGAAGGTCTGGATGTACCTGTTAAATTCAGAGAGCTGGGAGTGTGCTCGGTGGTGTGTGCCTGGCTGGCCAGCAGGTGGGAACCAGCAGCTGCTCTTCCCAGAGCAGACACCTTGGTCTCCAAGGGATGCACTGTGAGACACTGATATTCAGTGGGAGGAAGGAGCATGGAAATCAGTAATACTGAAAAGAAGGGCTAGAAATAATCAGCAGTAAATTAGATCTGATTTTGTTAGATGGTATGTTGGGGGGGGGAAAAAGCCCAGCAGGATTTTAGGCTTCTCAACACACAGATGTGACATAGTTACTCCTCTTGCTCTAGCTCTAGAGGTGTGTCACGGTGTGACTTGGGTTTGCCAACCTTAATATATTTAATTTCTTTTTGAGACAGGACCCAGGAGTAGAGACAAGGCAGGCTCAAAACTTAAAAAGGTACAAGATGAAAATTTATTAATAATACAAAAAGAAGATATAGCATTCAGGATAAAATTCCTAGATTGTTCCCTCCTCCCCTTCATTCTACATTTCTTACCAACATACATACAGAGAGAACACTTCAGTCAGTTATACACTTAAATAATCAGTTCAATTTACTTCAGAGAGAAAAGTCCCTTTTCTGGTTATGGCTTAGGGGTGTCTTCACCTTCACAGTTCATGGCCCCACCGAAAACCACAGAACTATGAATTTTTCCTCCCATTTACACAGTCCTTCCAGAGCCGTGTTATGGGTTACATTACACACTTGGGGTACTACTTTTAAAGGCAGGCTGCCGAAAACCAGAATTCTCTTCATCTGCTTCTCTATCAAATGTCTCTGTTCATATTCCAGTCCCAGAACAGAGAGAGCTCAATTTCCCCAAGGCAAAAAGTCTTCTCCTCAAGCATCCAAACCTCCCCAAGTATATTTCACAGTTTAAAGGAACTTTAGTGAAGTCACAATCCCCACAGCCCACAAGAAAGGTTTTCAGCTACTTGCATCTTTTCAATCTCTTCCCACCAGGAACTTTGTCTTCATCCCGCTGACTTCTGTAGTCTCCATGCTTCATTTCTTCTCATTCAGGGGAACTCAGGAGGTCCAGGATTCCATCCAGGCATAAAGAAGTTACAATTGTATCCAGATCGTGAAGAAACAAACGTGGGCAGCTGGAGGCCTCTTCTGCCACATGGAAAGGCGAGCGGAGCCCAGCCGGCAGGGCCGGGGCCATGCGGCCGGTGCTAGGGTCATGCGAAGCCGGTGCTGGGGCCGTGCAGAGCCCGGGGCCCCCCAAGCCAGGGGCTCCCCGCAGAGCCGGTGCCGGGCCGGGCCGGGCTTCGCCCCACCGAGCCCGGGGCCGGGGTTCCGAGCCGAGCCCCGCGCAGAGCCGGGGTGCCGGGCCGGACCCCAGACCGAGCCCGGGGCCGACCGGAGCCCCCAGCCGGGCCTCCCACCCCCCCGGAGGGCGGGAACCGAGAGAGCTGAATCAACTCGATGCAATTGTGATTTGTGAAAGCGAAATAACTTTTTCATTGGTTTCCCGAGCTGTCCATCACCAAATCAGCTCTCTGATTGGTGCCAGCAGCTCACAGGGGAAGCTCCCAGAGACGGGAGAGCCCCTCCCACTCCCCACCTCATGGAGCCATCCCTGAGGTGAAACCACCCGTCCCCCACACCACGTGAAACCAACACAGGGTGACACTGTGTTCCAAGAATGGAATATAAATACACCCCCAAAGGAAAAAACAGACAGCCCTAAAGAGATTATGGACAAGTATATTGC
The DNA here is from genome assembly GCA_034336665.1 of Luscinia megarhynchos. Classification (NCBI taxonomy): domain Eukaryota; kingdom Metazoa; phylum Chordata; class Aves; order Passeriformes; family Muscicapidae; genus Luscinia; species Luscinia megarhynchos. The sequence goes on along the minus strand of CM067569.1, from coordinate 28,033,415 downwards.
TCAGACAGTCTGCAAACAAAAGGCTAATAGAAGCCCGTGGATTTGTAGTTGAATTATGTGTGGACAGAAGAAGGCTATGAGATGAAAATGTAAATTTATGTCAGAAAAGTGTGAACAAGCCTAATAAGGAAAATGAGTAGAATAAAGTTGTTAGCCAAACTGGACAAGATCTTCTCAAAGTAAGAAGTCAGCAGTCCCTAAGTGGAATTATTGGAAGTCTCCAACACATAAGGCGATTACAAAAATCTTTAGAGCAGAGAAATACTGAGATGGACAAACTACCAGAAACTCAGGCAAAGAAGAGCTGAAGGTATGATGTCCAGTCCCTTTGTTTTGCCTTTGTCTGGTAAAGCAGCAAGATGCAGCAATGCTTTCTTTTCACACATATTCTGGGGATGTAATGTGAAGAAGCAGTGCAGTAGCTCAGACCTCTGTGCCCAAGTTCAGAAACAACTGTGCCTGACTCCTGAAATTGCCAAGTAAGCTAATTTTCTCCTAAAACATCAAAATCTTTATAGCTGAGACTTAATAGTCCAGGAGCTACCACTAAAATAAGAACAGTGAGATATACTTGGAGTTTAATCATCCAAGTAATCATTGCAAAGATGGCATTGCCCTGTCTGTACACAGATATGGTTCTCCTGTTCTGTGAATGTTTAAATGACCAAGTTAAAGATGATGCCTGTTAAATGTCATCAAATGGAACAATTTAATGGCTGACAGAATAATTGAATAATTTAGACTGAATAGGATTTCAGAAGAGCATCTTTCTATTTCCTTGCTTGAGCTATGGTCAACATTAAATTCAGATGATAACAAGTTGGGTTTTTTTCCTACAAATGCTTAAGTATAAAATATCCACACTACCAAGCACAAGTGTTTTTGTAAACAATTGAGCAGCAAGTCTCTCTAAAACACACGGAGAAATCTGATCTTAATAAAAACATTCTCCTAAACTAGCAATTATTTGATTTTAAATAGAGAAAACATTTCTGAAAACTGTTAGCACTCACCTTCACCTTCTGCTGAAAGTGCATTTTTTCCTAAACCAGCACTGTTAGATACTATGCCTAGATAAGAGGCTGCTTCAGCAGGCATATCCTTTTTCCTGAGATGGGAGAATTTTGATCCCAGTTAAACACGGCAAGAACTGTCCCTGATCCCTTAGGAAGAGTGTACAAAACCACAGTTCAAGCTGTCATACAGGAGTTTGCAAACCCCAGAGTTTGTAGAAACAGAATCCAGGGAGTTTGTGGTTTGCCTGGTGTCTCTGCATCAATAACCTGCCCTTCCATGTGTTCCCACTATAATGCTTTAAGACCTCCTGTGTCCCCAGCTGCACTCTTTTTGGGTTTTGTATTGTTTGCCTTTTCTCTACCAGTTTTCTTCTTTCACTTTTCTTCTTGTCTCCTTGCCCCTTTTGTCCCTCAAGGCGCAGCGCAGCAGCCGCCAGCAGAGCCTGATTTGAGGCTACCATAGTACAGTGAACTGTTTAATTCTCCTAGACATTTCCCTATGGCAACTATCCATAAAAATTTGTTTTGCTGAGGGCAATTCATGTCATCTAATATAGAACCAAAACAGGAAATCTTATTTAAGGTAAGAAGGCTGTGCACTTCCCATATCATAAGCATGATGCTAAACTCGTTTTGACTATCACAGATTTTCAGTTTTCCTCTGAGATTATTTCTCCTTCTTATTTGAACAGAAATAACTTCTCATATTCTCCCACCCATGAAGTGAGGCAGTCAGTTCAAAGGAGCCTTTATTCCTCCTGAGTGATGCTGAGCAGTGATGTTCCTCTCCTCCTTGAACTGGACCCGTCAGGAAAACAGTTTGGACAATATCCTCTGAGACAGCTGTCTCAGTAAGAGAGAGCAGAGCAAGGGTTTGCATTAATATGGGAATGGATCTCAGAAATCTTCCAGAATAAGGAAATCTAGTGTTAATGAATTTGCAAGGCCAGTAAAACCAGGCTCCATTTACAACTGATCAAGCCACAGAAAAACCATTCCCAAATTCCCTGCATGTGAATTTTTGCTTTTATTTTTGTTTGTTTGTTTGTTTTTCTCTTGGAATACCCAGTAGTTCCCAGGGGTATTGTCTGCAGAAAGCAAGGGCCACTGTATTATTTACTGCCATAACTCCACACACCTACTGTGTACCTCACCTACCTGTCTAGACTTTTATTTAGAGGTATTGAAAATCAACATTTCCAAGGTATAATGTAGCCCATTCTGTACAGAGAGCTTTAGCTTTAGCTTTTAATCTGTCTCTTATGGGACACTCTTTGCTCAGGAGGTGTCACCTTATCTCAGAAGCACACATCCACCCTTACAGATGTGTCCCTGCTTTGAATCCTGCCCTGTGCAACTTAAAGCTGGTGATTTCCTGCAGTCTTAGGTTAAGAAAAATGCAGGCCATGAATTGTTTTTAAAATCTCGATTCTGTTTCATTTCTTGAGTCACATGATGAGTGCCAGCATGGTGTTATGCTGAATATTTTGCATTTCAGTGCCTTCAGTGCATTTCAGAGGTTTGTGAAGGACTGTTTGGTTTGTGCACTTAAGGAATCATAGCACTGGACAGGTGGCTTTTTTCAGTCTGTGTTTGGAAAAAATTAACCTGTGAGTTGAGATATCACAGGAATAAATGCTTCATTGGATAACAAATTCAACTTCTTTACAAGACAGTTTTCCTTTACAGGGACAGATTACAGGCATTTTTCTTCAGCTGGTTAAGAGGAACAAAAATGTAAAACAGTTTCTTTCCTTTTTGCAAGAGAATAATCTTGAGACAAATCTGATATCATAGGAAGTACAGTTGTCTCTCAAACACATTGTAATAACCTCATGGTCCTTTCTTAGGTTTTTAGGAGAATTGGACCAGAAAGTCAGGAATGAATGGTTCTACCACTTCTGGTCTATACATAAAATCTATCTTAGCTGGCATAGCTTCCCTTGCTTGCAGCCTAAGCTTTTGAAATCAGGTGGTTGTTGTAAACTCTGTGTCTGTTTATTTTTATTAAAGCAACACCCCCTGATCCTCCATACATATTATTTTAACTTTTGCAAGTTTAAAGAAAGGCTTGGAAATATAAACCAGGCAGGGTGGAAAGCAGCTGCCTGAGCTTGTAGATGACAGAAATGCAGCTTTGGAATATGCAGCAGGCTTCCCAGGCAAGAGAGCCAGTGCAGTAGTACTTGGGAGTAAACATGCTCAGGAGCAGTCCAGGCCTGTATCTTGTAATGTATGGCCCCACTGTCCTCAAGATTTCCCTAAAATCAGACATTTGGTTCACCATAGCACACTCTGCTAGATTGCTAGGCAGCAGCTGCATGACCAGTGTGAAAATGTGAGAATTATTCGAACTGAGTATATATATTCCAATAGATAATGGATTTGATTAATGTAGCCTCTTCATCTTCGAATTGAATGTAATGTCCATCTGCAGATCACTGTCTGATTGATTAAGTTCTTACATTACTACCTATCATACAGCACATATACACATCATTTTCTCAATACTAAAATTTACTTGGCAATTTCTGTTAATATATTTTTCCATTTCCTTTGGCCTCATTATGAAGGAGTCATTGACTATACATAGCTTGTCTAGCCATGAGGTCTATTAGAAGCTACTGAAGCTTTTTGAGAGAAGATTTATAACCAAACAAAATAACAGATTCTTATAAAATGTCTTTTTTTATTTTTTTTTTATTTCTATCCTCATCTTGCAAAATACTGACCTGTACCCATATTGCAGCAATGTTAAGTGTATACATACATATTTAAATTGTCCTTGATTGATTAGGTTTTTGATTGCTTTAATGACATATTGTTCAAGAATTTAACTAAATGTTTAGTAAAAATATCCTTTTAAATTAAACTGGCATCAAACAGTGTCAAATATACCATGGCTTTCATTGCTCTGAAGTAGCTGTAATCATTGAGCACTCTAACAATATTATGAATCTACCAGCACTCCAAAGCATCTTTATCAGAGTGTTGCTGTGTTTGCCCAAGAGGATGGGTATTTAGAAAGGCACAAATAACCCAAATGGTGATATTGGGTGTTATATAACTGCTCGCCCACACATCATCCTGCTCTGAAAAGCAAAGCCCTGTCTCTTTTTGTCATGCTTGATGTTTCATTTACAGCTGACTTTCTGAAAACGCTTCCATCAACGGTTTTGGAATTTGCTCTCTGCTGATAATCGTGCAGTAGATAAATCATGAGTATTTCCTGCAGAGCCAGTGTGGATGGAGGGCACACACAGCAGAATATAATTATGCTTCCCTGTGGAGAGGCATTCCCCAAGAACTGGTCACCTGGCACAGGGAGCCTGGCAGTGACTGCTCAGTTGTGTCCACTAGAACAAGCCTCCAATTTGTTTTTGGTTGGTTAACAAACATCTGTTATAATTTTCTGTATCTTAAGAACTCCTTTCCAGGTGCCAACTCCTGTTTATGACCCCTTACCTATGTAATTTATATATTTTAAGCAGAGAGCAGTGTGACTTCACTAACTTCTGTATGAGGCAGGTGCATATATTCCATAAGATTTCCCATTAATCCATCTCTCCTGTCATTAGGCATGAAGTGACAACCTTATTTCTGTCCTAGTAGTTGAGAAGTTTTGTGTCTCTTTGTGTCCCCCAGTGTTGACTGGAAGGTGAAGGGTGTTATCTGTGTGCTTTTCCTTTCATCTGGAAGGTAACATTAATAATCCCTTGTGCACTGTGACATCCTTAGAGTTCTCCATTTGTGCAAGGTTGGGAGGCACGAATAACTTGGGATACAATGCAAATGGTTTCATTGTTTTTAATGGTCTCTTTCATCTTTGTGTCATTAAAAGGGAAATGATGGTCCCAATCAGATTCCCTTTAAAGGCTAAAACTTCTCAGGTTACAATTTCTTTCACAATGATGTGCACTATTAATGCCTTACACTTAATGATATATAGGCAAATAAAAAAAAAGTTTAAATTTCATCAATTTTTTAGAAAATATTTAAGTATCAGAGAAAGTATCCACTTCTGAAGAAATACTGTTTACATAATGAGTGCTCAAAAAGCTTTGTTGGAACTTTTCCAGAGGGGCAAAAGTACATATTTAATGACACAATAAGAAAGTGAGCGAATATTGCATTAAAAAAATTAAATTCCCCTTTTCTTCTGTACCTTTCTTGACCCTACAAGTCAGCAACTTGTCTTCTCAAGAAATATCTGAAAGCACTATGCAGTCAAACTGCTGAGGTACTGCATATAACACTCAATAAATAGGTCTTGATAGTCACTGCTCTCGCTTTATTGAAAATGTAACACAAATTCTTAGGAACTCTTGCATTAGTTGAACAAAGAAAAATTGTAAGTGATTTTATGCAATGCTACAGGACCATTAAAATGTTCATATATTGGCTCACATATATGACACTAAGTAAATCTACTGGTGTTCCTCTTAATTCTTCTCCTATCTTCCCTGTTTTTATCTAATTTAAATCTCAATGTAACAACACGGCGTTTACATATCTGTACTTCAGGCACCTACCATGTGCTTCTCTCACAGCATATGCTGCTGGCTTTCCTCTCACACAGCTGATGGAAACAGCTATCTGAAGGTTTCTTTCTTAGATCACTACAGCAATGGCTTTAACCAACACTTTTTAACTCCATCACTAACAAAGGGTTTACAAAGACCTCCATCTTTCCAACTAAATTCCTGCCCCCAGGCTGCTAAACATGCTGTCAGTTTGCCAATAAATTCAGTTCTCTGCATTTTCATTTTCATTATTCCTGCTGTTGTTTTGGAGACATTTAAAGACATTTAAAGCACTCCTCCAGTGGGAGTGTTTCTTTGTGTTTTTATTGTTTTGTGTTTTGTTTTAGTTAAAAGGCCTGATAGCTTTAGGGCAGATGTCTTCTATATTTTTCATTAAAAATGTGACCCCCTACCTAGCTTGTGCTATTTTTCCCCCTACTTGACTCAGTTACTGCAAAGATCACATACTTCACCTAAAGAAAGCTGCCCAAGACGTGTTACCTGTTAATGTTACCTGTTAACTAAATAGCCATGACAATCCTGAGACTTTACTATGGAAGTGTTTCTGCTACAGAACCCAAATAGAGTTTAGTTTGTCCGGGATCCAAGCATGCATACTTTTTTTCTCCCCCTTGCTTTGTTTTGTTTTAAACAGTTAATATTTTTCTTGTCCTCTGTGATCTTTAATTCGAGCTGGGATTGGAAGCAGAACTGCTGTGATGCACAGAATGTCACATAAATCCTGAAGTTTCAGGGTGTACCAGGTGGTCATATTTGGCTCTTGGAGCCATTGCCATGAGTGAAGGCACTTTTGTACTGAGTCTCTTGTCATGCAGAGCTCATGACCTGCTGCAGTAGGTACCACAGGGAGTGAGCAGCATCCCTCTGCCCCATTGAAAAAGCACCTGCAAACCAGTCAGTGCTACTCTCAATCCTCCTAGCTGGGCACAAATGATTAAGAAGAGCAAATCTCTGCAGCAAATAATTTCTTTGTGTTATGTGAAATAACCTCTGGAAAAGAAAGAGAAGCAGAGGACAAACCCCTCAGCTGTTCAGTCCACCCCTGTCTCATCTCTGTGATGCTGCTTTTTACAATTGTATTTAGTCAAAGCATGTTCAGACAAGTGAAAACTAAATTTTTTGGTGTCTGGGAGCTGGATGTGCAGCTCTTCAGGCCTGAGCTAAGCAGCTCAGAGAATGTTCAGCATCCCAGTTCCTCATGTCTGAGGGTTCTGAGGTCAGAAGGAAACGGCTTGGTGAGTTTTGTTCTTACAGAGTTCAGTAGTTCTGGGGTAAATGTTTTGGAATCTCTTTCTGGGTTGTGCATTGAAAGTACTCAGCTGTTATTTATTTGTGTGTCAATGCTCCTTTTTGAATCCCTGAGTCACATCTGGGAACTCGGGCAGAAGCTGCACTGCCTGGAATAAATACTTGGCAGTAAGTTAGCACTTTCTATGCAAGAATATTCTTGAGCTTTGCAAACCTTAATTACATTTTACAGACCCTCTGAGGGAAGATGGAAAGCTAACTCTGTTTCTGGAAGACATGCTGATTTTGTTGATTGACTGTATGCTGAAAGAAATGTAAAATCAACCTTTATGTTGCCCAAATATATAACCAATGTAAAGTTAAAAGAAAAAGCAGCAAGATTCCAAACCCTGCTGCTCCAGTGCCAGAGAGGAAGAAATGAAAATCAGTTTGTGACTAGAAAGGAGTACTTTGATAATTGGGGATATCACTTTACATATGCTACCTGATGGATCTTGTTTTTGTCCAGATATATATGGCACTGTTTTGTCCAATTATCCCTGACATTTCTTTTGAGCTTTATTTTTGTTTTGTATATACATATTGGAGAAGAAAGGTCTGCCAGTCCCTGGGAATCATGTATAATTCAGAATAACTATTAGCCCTTTGATGGATAGAAAGCATATTTAAAACATAGGTACAGAGCAGCAAGCAAAATAGGAGGGGGGAAAAAAAGAAATGCAATTAATGTGCTCAGCATATCAAATTCAGATCCATGTTCTCATGTTCAATAACTGTCTGAAGCATTAAATACTGCACTGGGGTGTTGGCCAGCATGAAGGCAGAGAAGAAGTTCATAGGAATCACTTCAGGGGAGTGTGAGACATCACAGCATCATGTCCAAACCCATTCTCACATTCTCTGTTCAGTTCATGGGGTGGAAGTGGTCATGGAACTCCTGCCACTCTTCCCTGCAAGCCTGAGCCTGGAGCAGCTCACGCCCTGCCTGTTGTCATGATCCCCCTTCCAGCCTGCCCCAGCCAAAGACACTTTGGTATTTGGTTCCCAAGCTCAACAGAGGAATTGGCAGATGTTATTAAGGCAGAATAGCTTTTAAATTACACATCTGTTTAGTCCCTTTTGTAACACATTGCTCTCTTATTATAGCTTAGGCATTTCTTCTAAAGATAATAGAATCCTTTTGGGTTTTCAGCACCTGTGCAAAGGATGTGGTTACTAATTTGGAATAAGAGTCAAGCTGCTGGAAAACATTTCACTTGAGGTTTAGATCCATGTTGTGTTTTAACAGAAAGAAACAGCCCTTGGTACTTTTATGTTTTTCACTCATAGGAAAAAGATATTACAGAGCTAATGTACTATGATTTTACTCATTTAATTAGAGATGGAATAGTGCATTGGACCAACTAAAATGGATAAACTCTGAATTAATGAAACAGGTACTTTGGATGGTACAAGCACTAGTGTAACACAATACATGATCACTCCAAATGGGGAGCCTGCAAAACAACATCATATTTGAATTGGTTGTGGAATGAGAAGGTTAGAAGAGAAATGGTATTTTTGCTCAGTTTGTGGCCATATTTTTTTGGTGCAAGGAAGGATGATTGAGTTTTGGTTGGGCCAATAATGTATGTGTGGCACAGAGCAGCAATCTGTGGAGGCATTTGCTTTGTACTGGGAAAAATTACAGTGGCCATAACTGACAAATGTATTCATGTTGTTCTGATCCCTGACAATTCCTGCAAAGCACTCAGGGAGACTTTGGCATTAACAGCCTAAGCAAGCACTAGCATTATAGCATTTGAAGCACTTGAAGTAATTCTTTGTGAAATACAAGGTGTGTATAATAATATGTGATAAATTATTGCATCAACTTCCTTGGGAATTTAAGAATTTCTAAGTTGTTAAATTGCAATGAGTTCCTGTGTTTGTAAGCACAGCCTGAATTTGGGAGTTCTTGCCCCTTCAGACTGGGCTTGTGAACTTCTCACCTTCTAGCACTGGCCTGATCCATGCAGAGCTCCGTGCAGATTTTATTGTGCTTTTAGGTAGGTCCCAGAAGGAAGGGGAAACATCTTGACAAATTAAGGCTGAAGTAGTGAGATGTTATTGCTTTATAAGGAGCAGGCTGAGTTCATGTAATGTCTGAACATGACTGTGCAGCCTTGATGTTTTTGCTGTGGGCTTGGCTGTCCTATCACCAGCTTTTGTGCATCCTCATCCCATGGCCTCCAACTGCACTGCTGCTCACAGGACCTAGAGTTCTTGATACCCTCTGAAGTAAGAGAACTCTGATTGCACCTGCTGGTGAGTTTTGAGTGTTTGTGAGCCATGGAATGAAGTGGCTTGGGAGGCTGAGAGTGCAAACCATGGGTTCTTCCTGCTGTAATCCCTATCATTGAAGCACATAACTCAGCCATGGTTCTCTCAAAGTCAAAGCAGGTGGGGGAGAGCTGCATGTTCTACAGAACAGCAGTCTCTCCCAACTTATTTGTAAGGCTTGAGATGATAATTAATGAAGAGAGTAACACTGAATTTTAATTGGGCTGTAATTGTTATACAGCAATTTATAAAGTGAGACTTTCAAGACTGTTCATCGCCTACAGCATTTTTTTCTCAGCTAAATCAAACTATAAAAGTTAGAGGGAGATAAATAATTGGTCCTGAAATATACTTATCATAAGTGGGTCAAGTGTATTTGTGTTCGTGGGCACCATTTATTATGATTTATGTGGAGGAATCATGTCCATGTCAGGTCTGATAGCCTGAAGACCAGGCATTTGTTAATGACAGGCAGAGCTGACACTGGAGCAGCACTGAATTTATCAGAAGTCAGAAGACTTCCAGCTGGATCCAGTCCATGCCCTGAGACTCATGGAGAATCTCAAATATGACCCCCAAAATTGCCAAAAATATGAGTGGGATGGATGGAGGGATTTCCTTCCCCAAATTGTTACAAGCTCCATCTAAAGCTCAATCCAGGTTTAGTGCACCCAAACCTGGATTGGCCCAGAGAGAAAAACAATTAACCTGATGCAGTTCTACAGATAGTGGTATTCTTAATTGGGCTTTAGATGTCAAGGAACTGCAGATCAAATCTCTTCCCCTTATTTGGATTTTTGTGTTAGCAGCATGAACAGTGGTGGCTTTTGCTCCAAAAAAAAGGTGTCAGAACTTAGGGAAAAACTCAAAAAAAGTTAACTGCTGGGCTGGCTCAAGAGATATTTATTTCAAATAGCCAACAATTTGAAGATCTTGATCTCAGCTTCTCCTGTGAGATCTCTAATTTTTCTTGCCTCCAACTGGGCTATAAATGTTAGAAGGGTGGATTTTCCTGTGGTGTGGAAGAAAGATGCAAGAATGGTGCTATTACTTGCTTCTGTCCTTATTTGTAAAATTCCACCTGCAAACGCTGCTTTTCCTCAAGTAAAGGCAGTCTCTAGGAGAAAAAGATGGAAAGATGGCCAGCTGGTCACAGTAGGGGTCAGCATTAAGGATTCCTGCAGGAGAAAGGTAAAAACTATTATATGTCCTCAGTTATGAAATATCCCAAGAAAAATTGTAATAGCAAAGTCCATAATCCAAGTTGAATTATGAAACAGGTCAGGTCTAGAAGGCTGTAAAGACTCCTGCCTTCAGCTAACTCATTAGCAAGCCTCCCATCTCCCACAGGAAATTTCTCTTGTTTACTGAGTTTTCAGCCCTGAGATTACAAATAATGGAGAAGAGTAAAATACCTAAGCATGTTGGAGCAGGCTTTCAAACCTGAGCTTGTAAAAGCAAGAGGAGCTGCAGATCTTCAGGAGAAGTTTAGAAAATAATCTGGAATGAAGTAGCAGATATCCCATGGGAGATACCTAAAGTAGTTAAATTAAAAAAGAACATTGACAGACCCAGTTTTCTGTGATTTGTGGTTAACCACAATTTTCAATTTCTTGGGTTGTATTTTAAGATGCAAACATAATTTTCCAGCAACTGATAATGAAGGGATTTCCTACTGAGATTTTCTGGAAATCACTGTGGTCCAATTTTGGTAATTTCTCTAAAGGAGTGAGGAGAAAAAAGAAATATCTACAAATGCCTCAAGTTGAATTAAAAAATGTTATTTTAAATTGTTGTCCTGATAGAAATACAAGAGACCTTCATGAAAGACCTCCCTCTCTCTTTACTCACACACACAACAAACTTTCACCACTAATTCTGGGTTAGCTATTTTTGCTGCACAGAAGGAAATATCCCACTGGGAATCTTTGCATATACCAAAAGATAAAGCTCTGTATACACGGGAATATGGGTGGTTATTGCAACTGTTATTTTGTATGGTTGCAATTTTTTTTGTTATTCCCATAGAAATTAATCATTTCAGTATAATATGGAGTCAGAAGCATCTTTTCTGTGCAGGAATTGAGAATATCTGAAGTGACTGACATTTGGTGGAAGTTAAAAAGAACAGAATATAAAACTCTCAGAGCTGAAGCCTTCTACTCAATAAAGTAAACAGTTCTTAGGAGAGAAAAACATGTTTCTTTGGTGATGCCTGATTATGATTTCTTTTATTGTCAGCTGGCAGAGGGGGTTTGATGTGTATTGTTTCGTCTGAGAAGAAGTTCTGCCTCTTCTGTACCCCCAACAACAAAATTGAGAATTATCTCAATTTTCCATGGAGACCTTAATGAATTCAGACAGCACTAATGTGTCATTTCCAGCAAGGACTTGTGTTTATTTGCTTGGTTCATGGTGTTGTGAAGCTGTGTCTGTTCTGGAAACTATCAAGGCTATTCAATTTGGCTGCTGATAGAAAAATTTCCTTCTGTTATGTTTTCTTTCTCTCATGTAGAATCATTTAAAGTCATTGAAATTAGTAAAAATGCTTCAGTTTGTTTGCTTCAGATGTGTCAGTTAGCAACAACTCAATTTGCAGCTGCCACTCATGTTTAACCAAGCAAGTGAGCAAGTGAGCCAAGAAAACAAAATTGTGGCTGTGTGTGCTGACTGGTTAAAATTTGTGTTCTTTGTACAGTTTCCATTCTCTCAACTCCCACAGGAATTAATCGGGCATGGACACTCTGACATCTAGATGGGTTTTCCACCAAGAGGAAAAGCTTAATTAGGCTGCAAGTAGCAGCAGAATGGGTGACACTGTGCCCTGAATGGCTCTGAGGCTCTGGTGAAAATTAGGACAAATTTGAGCTCATGCTGTCTTTTGTGGTAACTGTAAGCACTTAACAAGTGCCCACTAAACACACCCAGGTTTATCACATCCTGCCTTACTGAGACTTCCAGTGATGATGTCCAAGAATTGGACTAGGTTGGATAGTCTGGTCTCAGGTAGTGCTGGGAAAAGAATTAGCTCACTGAAGCTGCCCAGGACAGGCCATCTGCCTGTGTGCAGCCAGGTTCAGGGGTGCACTGTGAGTCTGCAGCCCCTGGAGACCCCAGCCTTGATTAGCAGGACAGAACAAGACCACAGCATTGCCAGCAGATATTACTCAGAAATCCAAAAATACTGCTTGCAGGTGGTGTAAATTCAAGCTTCAGAAAATGTTGGACTATGCTTAAGTGAGACTGGTGAGGATAAAGACCCTTTGTGCAGAGGGAAAGATAGGGCAGGAAAGATTTGGAGTTGAAGAATAGATGTCTGATGCCAGACCACTGCTAACACAGCCTTGATCTTTCAGCTCTCCATATCTCCCCTCTTTTGATAACCTCTAGAATAAGAAGGCTGAAATGTTGCACTGTTAAAGTCTGCAGCAGCAATAAACATGGGGAAACCATTACTTGTAAGCAATAATCATTTTGGCTATTGCAGAATAATACTGAACACCTTCCAAAATGCATATTCACATAAATCTGGCGTGCATATGCATATTTGAAACGGTTGCTAATCAGCTTTAATTGCTCAGGTCTGTGCTTTTAGGATGTTTCTTAATGTTGCTTCTTATTCTTTAAAATTCTACAACGATTTGTTGGAATATTATTGTCATCTTTGACTAGTTTAATGAACACAGCCCATATGGAGAATCAAATATGCTGCACATTCATGCAGGAGACGAAAGCCAGCAGTAAAACCCAACACCATGGCAACTTTTTAGCAACAGAATATCAGCAAGAATTTTCTGGGATTTTCTAGGACTCCAAAATGGTTAGTTAAGGAAAAATCTTCCTCATGACAGAGAGAATTTTTTCTGTTTGTTTCCTACAGATGTAATTTCTTTCTAAATTATTGGGGGTTTTTTTTCTGAAATGATTTGTTTATTTATTTATTTACTTATTTAATTATTTATTTATTTAAACACAGCTATGAGAAAGTGATAATCTACCTATTCTTAGTAAAACAATATGGGATGCTGGATTTATTCTATCATGCAAACTTGAATAAAGTAAAATTAATCTCTGGAATTTTAGTAGCAATAGTTTAAATGTCTTTCTTTTTATTGTTATTTTACCAGAAAATATTGTAGTGTCAAATTTATTTAGAGCTTTGACATCTTCAGAAGTTCTTGTAAAAATGCAAGTAAGGAAGGCTTAGACATAGGAATTGGTTTATAACAGATTATATGTTAACATACTGAAGCTGCTCTGTAACTAAAAGATTGCAATGGCCCTGTTAATTTAGAAATTTAAAAAATTTCCTTCTTTTTAAATTGCTCAGATTGCTACCATGAGGTTTTTGTGTTTGTGTGTGTTTTTATTTTATTTTTGTTTAGTTTCTGTTGGTTTTGTAATGAAGTGTGAGATTAATTTGCAGTAATTACTTGACAGTAGTAATAAGTGCTGATACTGGTTTGCTACAGATGCAAAGGAAGGATTTGTGTTTCTAGAACTGGAAACCTTAATATGCAGATCACATACAAGCTTGGAAGTTCTTGAGAATGGAAATAATCATGTAAAACTGAAGTTAGAAAAGAAAAGATACGAAGACATGCATGAGGTAAACAAGTTTTAAAGCTTTCCTCAGAGCAATGTTTTTGTCAGAAGACTTTCTTGCTGTGCCAGGTCATGCTAAAAGTAAAGAAGAATTTGTGTCAAAACCGTGATGGAAAAGTGCTTTGATAATAGAAGATTGGCTTTGTCTTGTTCTTTTGCTGAAGAAGGGCCAAAATGATTTGTAATAATTTGAAGGGCAGGTCAGAATCAAAGCTGGTAAAAGGATCAGGGGCCGTGTGATTCACAGTCTGTGAGGCTCTTGCAGATTCCCCAGATCTGGCTGTGGGGCTCTGTGCTGCTGGAACCTGGGGAGCTTAAGCCTCTTGGATGCTGCTGTTTCAGTTTCACTGGGCTGGCTGATACAGTCTGCAAATTAATTAAGGGTATAACCGGATTGGCACTGAGTTTGTGTCTTCACAGGAACACAGTCAACTTCCAAACAGATTGCTTCTGCCCCCAGAAGCTTTGTTTCCAGGTACAGCCCAGAAATCAGCACATTTGCTTAGGAAATGTTTTTGGTTTTGAGTAGCTGACATAAGGAGCTTGCTGTAAAATTCCAGTGTGAGTTAATATTCTTGGAATTTAGTTTAAGACGCTGGTCTTGGCAGAAACTTGTTATGCAAATAATATCCTCCAGATGTGAAGTGTATTATGGAAAATACTACAGAATGCATCTCTATAGTGCAGCAAGAATGTACAAAGCAATCTATGCAATGTCTTTTTATGACAAGAAACATAAAATAGAAATACCCATTGAAACCCATAGATGTACATTATATACGTCTTACAAAGCTTTGACCTTGCCCAAATCTTGAACAGGGATTTTTCCTGATATTTTTCCAGAATCAGTTCCTTATAAAACAATGTAAATTACCCAGGGGTGCATTCACCTGTAGAATCCATACTCTTACTAGGTGGGCACAAGAAATGAGGAAAGACAGACCTGGGTACTAAAGAGTTTTAGTGTACACTTGGCTTGGTATTAGCCCATGGTGAGCCAGAGAGGTGTGAAAGCCTAGAAAATAGCAATGAGATCTTCTCTATTTCAAGATAATTTTTTATATAATTTGGGAACTGAAAAATGAAACTCTGATTATTTGTTTATACTGAAAGAGCAGTGCATTCCTCAGTGACAGGTTTTGCCTTGAAACAGAGCTGCAAGACCCTGAAAACACATCCAGCATAGAAATCAGCTTTGAAATCTTCAGAGCTCCTGTTGCAACATGTGAAAACTTTGATCACTTTTTGCAGCAATTACAACACTTTAGGAAAACAAAAACCAAAACAAAACAAAGCAAAAAAAAATAGCCCTACACTGTAAGAGGGCTTAAGGCTCAATCATGCTTCAGAAACTGGTGATTTCCACCCTCTGCTGTGCCACAAAGCCCCATCTCAAGTCAGGACACAATTGTTGTGAGAGGGATGAGCATGGTACAGGCTGCCAGGATACAGCACAAGTGGAATGAAGAGTTCAGTGAGGAATGCTCAGCCCCAGATCTCAGCTTGCTTAACCAATTCCAGCTCTGCCATGCTCAGGGCTGCCCCAGCAGGGTGGGGATCCTCACCACCTCTGCAGCCTCAGCTTCAAGGGCCATGGCTGAGAAGTCTTTCTGAGAAAGCTGATGAGATGGTGGCAGAAATAGTCCAAGTCCAAAATGGTTTCTCAGCAATATTTTGCAGTTTTCCCAGGCCCTTCAATGGATCTCTGAATTGGTCCAACAGTCAACCAAAAGAACTTGGGATGCACTTTATACAAAATTCTGGATCCTGACCAAACCTGCTCATAAGACACTACCTGGAATATACCCTTGTCTTCTACCTTAAGAGGGTTTTGTTCCTCTTCACATCATAATTTTAAGCATCTTTATTTGTTTCAGCCTGCTTTTTTATTTTATTTTATTTTTTATTTTAGCACAAAAAGGAAGGTAGTTGTAACACAGTAAACACATTTTTATGCAAAGCTTTTATATCTATCCTATAAAGCTCCCATTTGTTTCTTTCTTCTGGAGGCATAAAAGTTTGTTTATTAAATATAATAATAATCATAAAGTAGAAATAAGCTCTTTCTTAGCTGGCATCACTTCAGATTCCAGTGTATTTTTCCCCAGCCTCATTATAGCTCTATTTCCTAGTGCATAACCAGCATGTGTCACACTGAATGAAGGCTGGCTCCAGAATAACATATCTGTAAGATGATTGCTCTTGGAACACACAGTGACCTTACTCTATAATTAAATGCAAAACCTGTGTGAAAAAATTGATGTTAAAAGCCTTAACTTATGCTCACCAGAGGCTGGTAGTGCAGAGACAAATGTTGTCATATTAACCTCAGTTGTTTAGTTTTGGCACCAGAGGACTCCTGCAATGGGGTGGATCCTGTGCAACAGAATATGTAATGCATAGAGCTTTATTCAACAAAACTTTTGTAGTTTAATTACCATAAATGATATCAAACCCCCAGATTCCTAGAATGGCATTTTGAGATGAGTTCATTGGGAGGAAGTTTTCCTGAGATAAGAAAGAAAAAGGAGGGGACTGTGCCAGGATTTCTGGGTGCCAGTGCACATCTTGAACTCTTTCATAATTAATTTCAAGCATGATGGAAGATACTCTAACAGAATCAGTCCAATTTTAAGCTAAATGCAGAATATATTTCAATATTCCCCAGAAGTAAAATGTGCTTTAGGAAAGTTTGAAATTTTCTGTAATTTCTTTAGATTCACTTGAAAATCTGAAATTAGGTAAATAATTTTAAATAGTAGTTTCTAACACAACTTTGTCAGTCAGTACATCATGGACACTTAGGTAAGTGAACTGGCTTTGCACAAGGTGAGCAGAATGAAATTATTTTTAAAACCATTAAAAATGTATCGTGTTTTTCAATTTCCCTTCACTGTCCCCTGACCTTCTTAGTAGAAGTGAAAAAAGTTTATAGTCATCCAGTACAGCTTGTAGACTTCCAGACCTGAAGTTTCTGCCTTTCTTACCCTGTAATGATCTATTTTTTTTTCTTGTAAGGTTACCTTCACCCCGACCAGCCCTTCCATTTACTCAGTTCTCATAAGTTGTAGCCACATCACCCTTCAAATGAGCCCATCATTTCAGGGCTGTGAGGAGCAACTCCTGAGACAGGATCTGCTTGTCTGATGCCCTCTGTGTCCTCTCTGGAACTTCACACTTCCACCGTGGGAATACAGCCCTATTTTATTCTGCCTCCTGAGACAAGACATTCACTTTTGATCTCATCTATCCCTACTTCTTTCACACACAACTTTGGGTTTTCAGAAAGGCCATCTCAGCCACTCTTCCCCTCTTCACCTATCTTTAGAGTTGTACAGTGAAATAGCAAGCAGCAAAAGGAGTCACCTCAGTCACCAGCTCAGTCAAGAACAGGGCTCTCTGAGATGTTCAGTGAGAGATGCTGGGGTTTTTCTCCCTTGTAAGATCTTCAATTTCTGCTCTTTGACTGTTTTAATTTGAGGAAGCCTAGTTTTGCAGCAGGTTCAGCTTAGAATGCTGTATTTTGCTGAAGCATGCAGTCAGTAGGAAGTGAATGGCTTTTGTCAACAGGTATTTGAAAAAAGAAGTGTGAACCTTGGCTGAGCATCACTGCTATCAGAGTTCATTTTGGTTTTGACATCAAAACGCTCTAAATGACCAAGAAAATGATCTGAAAGTCACCAAGAGAATGTTATGAAATTTTCTGTGACCTTGCAAGCTCCTTTCACTCCCTTGCCTCACAACTCTGCAGAAGTCTGAAGCTGTATCAACAGATCAACTCTGAGAGTCCTCTGGGGCAGGTTAGGTAAACCTTGAGGGTCAGATTTTGACTGGTCCTTAAACTGCCTCTCACCAGCAGCAAACACTGCATTTGGTAGCCTTTTCAAACCCGAGCAAAGGTTTTAGTTTTATGTTTTGCTGCCCCTCCAGCCATCGGGCAGGGGTCTCCTTGCCCTCCCTGCAGGAGGCTGGCTGAGCAGGAGGGAGGGGCACTGCTCTCACCCTGCCTTGCTCCCTGATGTGCTTCCTGTTCCCTTTGAATCCTCAGGTGCTGTAAACCCACCTGGTGCAGACCATATTCCAGGAGGTTTTCACCAGTTTGCAGTAAAGGAGCTGGGCATGCAGCCCTGCCTGGAAAGTCGGGTGGCTGCTGCTGTGTGATCAAACCTCCCAGGAGTGACTTTCTCAGCTTGCAGGGAGAGCCAGGGTTTGAGAAACCACACGAAGTTTCCTTGGGTAAAAACTTTGCCTCTCCCTATCCAGCCAGCAGCCAGTAGAGAGCAATATTGCACACACATGAGAAATTAGTTCTCTAAACTGTATTAGCCTAAGGGGAATTAGCCACTATAATTATTGTTTTCCTTCTTGGTACTGCTGTAATAACTAAGCTATACATAAAGGAGTTTAAGCTTTGCTAATTTTTTCATTCTTCTCAATACTTACTTTTTCATCCTGGATGTAGTCAATGGCTTGTCAAACCTGAAGCTGAACTTGTTTGGTATTACGTATTTGAAATGATTTATTCACTAAGAACCCACTAATGGGATGTAACACATAAAAATTAGATTAAAGAAAAAATCCTTTAATCATCTAGTTGAATAAAGCTTTCTGCTTCTATGATGAATTTATATCCTCTCCCTATTTTGTATAAACTAATATTATTTTCAGAATTCAATTTGAATTAGATTACCACAAAGGATTCACAAAATTGCAATGTATGTACATATTATATTAGTACATTAGTATAAGATCTTCTTCAACTCGTATTTTGCCATCTCCTTTGTGAAATTCAGTCCAATTTTTTCCCTGATATAATATTTATTATATAAATATACATATGTAATATAGTGTGAACATATATAAATATATATATATATATATAAATACCTATATAAAAATGCACAAGGGGACTCAACTTCTGAAATAAAATGAATTATACCTTAGTACCTGTCCATAATCACAGTTTTAAATCTGGAGTCTTTCAAGTAAAGAATGGATGATCAAACTTTAATAATTTATCCAGTATGTCCTGAAGTCTCTGAAGACAGTGAAGGAAAAAAAGGGATCTGGATACACACTAAAGATATGCATATAGTTTTATAGTAGACCCTCTGTGTGAGTGACCCTTAATAAAAAATAAAAATCGCAGGCCATAAAGCACCAATGGTCTTCTTTCACACATTTATTCTGCAGCAGAAATTATTCTGAACCTGAAATGCCAGCATCTCTCCTCACTTGGGTCCAGGCTGTGGGAATGCCCTCTGTCTCCCTGTCAAGTCTTTCAGGTCTAGCTCTAGGATGTGAGCATCTGCTCCCAGAACTGAAACCCATCCCTTGCCTGACAGGAACATGCTTAATGAAATAAAAAGAGCAGTAAGATCAGCTACATTACTCAAGATTATTACTTTCTGCCACACTGTGTATTCATGCTATAATTTACCACCACAGGGGATCCCAGGAACAAACTCAGGGCTTCACAAAGGCCTTTGTGGTGCTGTGGCTGAAATAGGAGGCACCTACACCATAATGAGGGCAATCAAATCCTACACTCCAGCACTCCTGGAGCCTGCAGAGGGAACTGGAGGGACTTCCCTCCTCTTCCCCACCCTCCCACCCAGGAGACTGTGCACAGCTGGTTGTGAGTTACATGGATTTAGGATTTCATTAATGTGTCTAGAGCCAGAGGCTCCTGAAGGGTAAGGAAAAGATGAATGGGATAAATGTCCATCAAATCCATGACAAAATTTCCCTTGCTTTGGGTATTCCTCACAAATGGCTGAAGATCTATTGATTTAACTAATCATATACCAGAGAGAACATAGAAGTGGCCTTTGAAGGAGAGAGAGATACTGCAAAAGGGGAAAAGAAATTAAAGTGTGGAAAAGAGCAAGTATATAGACATTACCATGTTTTTTGCTCTTCTCTTCAGGGTTTTCTCTTTTAGGCACTGATCTTTATTAAATCTTAATCTTCTAAGACATGATTGATACAATGACTGGAGAAAATAAAAGAAGGCTGCAGAGCTTCCTCCTTAGGTCAAAAAGCTGTGACAGGATGGCTTGGTAACTTGAAGCAGAAAAGAGCTAACAAATCTCACTCACTCATTTCTCCTTCACTCTGATGAAATCCTTTCAAAAGCTCATTAGCTAAGCCCAGACTCTCACAGCCTTCATCAGCCTACCTAAGTAAAGGCCAGGCAGGACCCAGGAGGGCACGTTGGACACCAGAATTTGAGTTGCAGGTCAGCTGGAATGAGGCTCTGCCATCTGCTAACGTTTGTGGTAGAGCTTCCCGGGAGGATGTGGGAGCTGGGAGGTGTCTCTGCAGTGCCTGCAAGGGGGAAAAAAGAAACCTGAAGTCTCTGCAGTGTTTTATTCTCAAAGTGCACCTTTTTGTAATGAGGGGTCCTGGCTTCTACCTCTTTCTCAACATTACCTTCTATCAAAAAGAAAGAAATATATCAGAGAAGTATTTTCAATATGTAGCAAGGCAAACGTGAATAGGAAAAGAAATAAGGGGCATCTGGCCAACTTCTCTCCTACTCCCACTGCAGAATTCTGGCTTTTCTCTCTTTTTAAAATGGTTTCACTATATTGTTCAGGAGAGGGATGATGAACCACTGAAAAGAATTTAGGATGACTTTCTAATAAATCAGATTTATGAAGAGATCTAAGAGTAGATTAGGATGAATTTTTCAGGGAAAATTAGTCTTGAATAAACTATGGAAAAATGTACCTTTCAGAACTTTTTGAGATTTTCTTCCAATTACAACCTTTTGCTTGTCCTAGGTTCCATCCAGGCCATTAGTTAATGTTAAAAATAAGCATCTTAAAAAATCCTACAGCCAAACCTGATTTGATCTATTAATATGGAGATCCTTTTATTTGAGGAAAGGCTAGGTCCTCTGTGCTTTGACTCCCAGTTCAAACTTCTTTTAGAGGAAGTGAAGGGTTCTGAGAACCAAAAAAGCCACCAGCACTCTCAGGAGCCTTCCTTTCATTTAGCATCATCTTTTGGTATTAGCATGGCCTCAGCTTGCAGCCTGGAGACTCCATTCATTACTGCAACCTGACTGTTTTCAAACAGCAGTTTGCATTCAGTCTGAATTTGTTGGGGGCTCCAGATGGACACCCTTGTGGCTGGGAGTTTGGTGCCCACGATGAATTCATTGAAGAGGAGATGGATGTTCCCATGACAGGGTAGCATCAGCTCTGCTTGGGATGCCTCCCATGTCATGGATGTCACCCACTCTGTGCTGCTCAGGCTCATTCTGGTGGCTGTGTGCATCCATAAATGCACAGAATTAGCTCACAAGGCTCAATTCAAAATAAATTGCTGTGCAAAAAGTCAGTCAGGCTCTGACCAGGATCCAGGACCAGCTCTGACAAGACAGCAAAGCAAGCAGCAGAAATACACTTGTTTCCTTCATGTTCTTGAGTCCTTTTTCCTCTGTATGGTTTTTGAATTGTGTCTGACAGTAGAACTGCATCATGATACAGCTTTCTCCTTCCCTCTGAGGAAAGCTCCAGAGGCTTTATCTAGACAAAAGCAAAAGATTTGTACTGTGTAGGTCTAGGGCAGGGATTCAGAGGACTGAAGTTGACACTAAGCACCTACAGAGGTGAGAGAAACAAAGCTTGAGAGGCAGGGAACATCCTCAGCATAAAAAGAATGAGAAAAAAAGAGAGAGATTGTCCCCGGTAGGGATGATATGGGAATCTGCTGGGTCAGGTAGGGAGGCAATTCTGAGCAAATTTCTCCTTTTAGCTCATGGAATTATAGAAGGTTTTTTTGAATTCTTATTTCAGATTTAGGGTAGTTAATCTAAGCAAATTGGTTGAATAAATAGAACTGTGCTGCTGTCATCTACTGAACAACAAAGTCTTCCCAGTTTACTATGGTGATCACCTCCATACTGGTGTGAGTAATAATCACTCACAATTAAAATCATAAACCCAGTACCTAATCTATGTTAGCTGGCATTTATTTTTCACATGCCCCCCAGGCTTGCCAGTGCTCTGGGACAAAGCTGTGTGTCTGTGAGTGCCCCAGAGCACACAGACTGGCAGGGTTCTGCCTGGCACTGCAGCCCAGCTCTGTCCCTGTGCTCTCCCTTGCTGTCAGCGTGGGGCACTGGTTTCTCTGCCTCCTGCATTGTTATTCCCAGGCTGCCACGGTGATTCCACAACGTCAGCTCAGAGCCTTAATGCAGTGAGAAGAGAAAGAAAAATAGATATTGCTGCTGTCTGAAAGTTCAGAACAGCCACGTTGTTTTAGCTTAGCAGCAGTGATGTCAGAAGCCACTTGGATTGCAGGACAATCTACGGGCTGGTACGTGTTTCTGATGTGCTTCATGTGCAGCCTTTATGTATAGCACAGACATTGCAAAATGGCAAAATAGTTCGACACAGTGAATAGGCAAAGGTTGTAGAGGAATTTCACATCGATTCGATTCCATTTACAGCCCATAAATTCACGGAGCATTTCCGCACACTTCTGACTTTGCCAGCGCTCGAGCGTTCCGATCCCGGGGAGACGCTCACAGCTCTCCCGAGCCTGCGTTTGTGGCGGTGGGGATGGGAATGTGCAAATGTTTTTGTGCCTTCCTTTTGGTCAGCAGAGCACAGAGCATCCCAGGGACATGATGGGTGCAGGCAGCATCCCTGTGTCAGTGCGAACAGCGCTCCTTTCCCGGGGGCAGGCAGCGCCTGCTGCTGACACTCGCACCCACCAGGGGCTGGAGCGCAGCCTGGCCACGCCAGGAGAGCGCTGCCACGCCAGGAGAGCGCTGCCCTGACACCCTGTGCTGCCCTGACTCCCTCCCCGCTTCCCCGGGAGCGCCGCGATCGCTGTCAGGCTCGGGAAATGTGCGTGCGCGACGCAGCCGGCAGAGGCAGAGGCAGAGGCAGAGGCACAGGCAGAGGCAGAGGCAGAGGCAGAGGCAGAGGCAGAGGCAGAGGCAGAGGCAGAGGCAGAGGCAGAGGCAGAGGCAGAGGCAGAGGCAGGGGGCAGGCAGGGAGGCAGGGGGCAGGGGCAGAGGCAGGCGGAGGTGCAGGGGCAGAGGCAGGGGCAGAGGCAGAGGGCGCAGGGGCAGGGAGGCAGAGGCAGGAGGCAGGAGGCAGGGGGCAGGAGGGCACAGGGCAGGGGAGGCGGGAGGGCAGGGGCAGGGAGGCACGGGGCAGAGGCAGAGGTGCAGGCAGAGGCACAGGCAGAGGCAGGGGGCACGAGGCAGGGGAGGCAGAGGCAGGGGCAGAGGTACAGGCAGAGGCAGAGGCAGAGGCAGGGGAGGCAGGGAGGCACGAGGCAGGAGGCAAAGGCAGGGAGGCAGGGAGGCGGAGGGCGGGAGGTGGGAGGCGGGAGGCAGGGAGGCAGAGGCACAGGCAGAGGCAGAGGCACGGGCGGGGAGGCGGAGGTGCAGGGCAGGGGGCAGAGGCAGGGGGCAGGGAGGCGGAGGGGCACGGGGCAGGGAGGCAGAGGCACAGGGCACAGGCACAGGGCGCAGGGGCAGAGGCGGGAGGCGGAGGCGGGGGCGGGAGGCGGGGGGCAGAGGCAGGGGCAGGGGCAGAGGTGCAGGGCAGGGAGGCAGAGGCGGAGGGGCGGGAGGCAGAGGTGCAGGGGCAGGGAGGCGGGGGGCGGGAGGGCGGAGGCGGGAGGCAGAGGTGCAGAGGCAGAGGCGAGGGCAGGGCACGAGGCGGGAGGCAGGGAGGCAGAGGGGCACGAGGCAGGGAGGCGGAGGCAGGGGCGAGGCACAGGCGGGAGGCAGAGGCAGAGGCACGGGCACGGGGCACAGGCAGAGGCAGGGGGCACAGGGGCACGGGGCACGAGGCACGAGGCGAGAGGCAGGGGGCAGGAGGCACAGGGGGCAGCGGGAGGCGGGAGGCGGGAGCGGGGGCGGAGGCAGGGAGGGCACGGGCAGGAGGCACAGGCAGGGAGGAGGCAGGGGCAGGAGGCAAGGGGCAGGGGGCACAGGGCAGGAGGCAGGAGGCGGGGGCAGGGGCAGGGGGCAGGGGGCAGGGAGGCGGGAGAGGCGGGGGCAGGGCAGGGGCACGGGAGGCACGAGGCGGAGGCAGGGGCAGGGGCGGAGGCAAGGCAGGGAGCACGAGGCGGGAGGCGGGGGCAGAGGCGGGGGCAGGGAGGCAGGGCAGGCAGAGGCGGGAGGCAGGGAGGCAGGGGCGGGGGCGGAGGCAGGGGAGGCAGGGCGGGAGGCAAAGCAGAGGGCAGGGGGGCAGAGGCACAGGGCGGGAGGCAGAGGCAGAGGCAGAGGCAGAGGCAGAGGCAGAGGCAGAGGCAGACCCAGCGAGGGTTAATTGGATAAAGCTGTTAGCGGCCGCTGTGCGAGGCAGACAGCGGTGTCATATCTCCGTGTATGTGCATGTTCCCCTCGGCAGAGCAAAGGCTGCTCCTACCACTCCTGGCTAATAGCTCGTCTTGTTTCTTGTAGGAAGCGTAACCCTGTCTTCCATTTAACAGCAAGGATGGAAGCTGCGAGAGAGAGAATAAAACACCATTATTTTAATGTTCTCTTTAGGAGCAAAGCATAATTGTGTCAACACACTAATTTATACAGAATTCTGTGTGTAAGGACAGTAGCAAAAATAAGATACATTTTCCTAAATCTCTTTTGATTTAATATGGAATAACCCATAGAATAATCTGTGAAAACTATTTGTGTTTATTTCAAATGTCCCTTGCTTGGCATATAAAATAAAAATACATCCTATATCACAATGTGAATTATATATATATATATATATCAGTATATTTTAATTAGTTAAAAAGGTTTACTTTAGGAAAAAAATAGTTTGATGAAGTATATGTGAAACATATGTGATGGTTTTACATTGCAAATATATTTTGCTATTTTATTAGGCCTGTAAATTCATCTCAGCAGCAGCTAAAGCAAACAACAGAGAAAAGTTACATGTTTATAGCTGCCAGAGCCAGTAATTTAGAATAAGAAAGTTTTAAGCTCCTTATGTGGATGTAGTGAAGGCCATGATATTTCAAGGTGATTTTGAGGGCAAACACTTTCATAAAGATTTTGAAATGCCTTGATAGGCTAATTGAGCTCATGGGTGTTGCACATCAAAAATAATCCCTTTCCTTGGAGCTGTGTTCCTCCCACAGTTGACATCCTTGCTGCACCTTCCTGCTGGGTCACTTTTGCAAAGAACAGATGTGGAGATAAAACTTTTTCACCTTCCCAGCTGTCTCTTACAGGTCAAAGCTAAAGGATTTTAATGAAATGTTATAATGAAAAACATGTTATAATGAAAAACTGCATGCTATGTAAATTCTTAGGTGTGGATAAG
This sequence comes from Luscinia megarhynchos, assembly GCA_034336665.1. Classification (NCBI taxonomy): domain Eukaryota; kingdom Metazoa; phylum Chordata; class Aves; order Passeriformes; family Muscicapidae; genus Luscinia; species Luscinia megarhynchos. The sequence continues at coordinate 28,008,368 of CM067569.1, read as the reverse complement.
CAGAGGTTATCACCAGCTACTGCTGTGAATATGGCAGCTTTTAAAAGAATAGTTCTCTTTTAAAAGAAAAGGCAAGAATTACAGTTAATTCTGTCCTGTATATTGCACTGGGAGTGATATATGAGTCTTATTAGTATATCCAGATTTATGAGACCATACAGCCCTTGAGAAGAAAAATCTCTCAAATTATTGTATTTTACCTCTCTAACCTTTGCTTTTATGGAAGGTTAGACTGCATATTTAAAATGCATACTTGTCACATGCTTTCTTTAAAGATTAAGACTGCTGAAGACTGGGCTGAATTTGCCACACTAAGTACCCTCAACACTGAAAGCAGCATGAAGAGTTTGTCAGGTCATGATTCCAATTTGCCTGACAGACGAGGAATGATTGCATTTTCTGGTACTCACACCCCCTTTCAGGCAAGGAGAAATTTTTCCAGATATGTTATTTAAAACAAGCAAACCTTTCTTAACCATTTAGTGCTTCTGTCTTGGTGAGACCAACTAACTATGCATAGAAATAGCAAAGAGATGGCTAAATAGTTGTTTATTGTACTGGTGGAAGAAGAATTTAAGTGTAGAAAGGAGAAGAAAGAAAGAAAGAAAGAAGAAAGAAAAGGAGGCAATAGAGGCAAAAGGGAAAGGTAGAAGGCAAGAGGAATGGAACTGAATTTCTTATTTTCCTCTCAGCAATTTGTGTGTTGTAGTTGTCCATTTCAGAATAAAATTTTGCAGCATATTGAAAGTCATCAGCTGTGGGTGTGGGGAGATTCAATAAAACTAATTTCTGACTGGGAGATAAAAAAAAATACTTTCTGAATCTAGGAAGGTTGTTTAGGGGAGTGTGTCAAAAGACAAAGTTTACCCAAAGCCTGATCACAAACAAATTTAGGCAACTGGAGGTTTAGTGAACAGGACTGCTTTTAAAATTTAGCTTTTCATAATAATTTTCATAAAGAAATGCCCCAGCATCCACCTCAGCAGTGAAATAAATCTTTCCCATCCAGTCAGAGGAATACCAGGCTGTGCTGGGCTCACAGCCCATAGGAGATGTTTGGTAAGAAACCAAGCACAGAGGAATTAGTGATTTAGCAGAGATGACTCCATGATAATTCCTAGGAAATAGAAACTCATTTCAAGGAGCACAAATGAAGAAAGCTATTTTTTTATAAGATGGGCTAGTGCGTCTCTTTAATGATCTGGATAATCAATTCATACTGGGGTTAGAACTAGATGGAAGGAAATTCAAGCTTAATCTCATTTTGACACAGAGTAATTAGGCATTTCCCAAGAGCAGATGGTTTTGTACTTTAATTATAGTGCCCTCAAATGATCACTAAAACAATACTCACAATTCCTCTGTGATGTGTCTTGACAGATTCATAGATTGAAGAACTTTCCTAGGTCACTTACTTCCTCTGCATTTTTAAGTTTCATTTAGAAAATTCACTTGTGTGTATGCGTTAATGATTTCTCCTGCTTGAATTCAGTTACTAGAAGTGCCCTGCAAGAGTAAAACCTTTGATTAGTCCTGTATGCAGGCACCTGGGCCCTGGTGCTGCAAATGCAGAGTGGAGAGGACTGTGTGCCCAGGACAGAGTGCGCTGTATCCAAGGAGACATGCACATCATGCTTGGGGTGACAGACACTTGGGAGAGTGGCAGTGGGGAGAACAGTCTCTGTTTGTGTTTCCTTACTGATGGGGAGCACAAAGCCAGAGCCTGGTAGCTTTCCAGTGCCTGGCAGGCATGGTCAGTACCACTCAGTGCTGAGCTGCTTCACATCCAGGATATTTCCATGGAAGAGACACGTGTGGGGCCTCCTGTATCAATAGCCAGGGAGGTGTTTGTCACACAGTGATTTTGGGGCTGTTTCCCCTCTCTGCTGGCCACCCCATGGCTCCAGTGATGGGGCTGTGCTGGCAGGCACAGAGCTGCTCCTTGCTCCTGTGCCACCAAGAATCAGAATAACACCCAGGGTAGACACTGCCTTTGGAGCAGCAAAAGCTCGTGGGGGAAATCCCCTGGATCAGCGCTGGAAGTGGACTTAGAATAATCCCTCTGAAAATTAAATAGAAGTGCTGTCTAGACACCTTGTTCTGAAATAATCTTTTATTCTGTGGACAATTTAAGTGGATTTTCTAGTCAAATTGCATTAAGCCTGAGTTTAACTGTGTGCCTGCGAACATATATATGAAATAAGGCACCAGGCTGGAAAAATCGGTGTTTCAAATTGTATCCAGCAGAGATACAGCATAGCAACCCAATGTCTTAATGGCTTTAGCGGCTTTGTGGGAAGTTTTTATATTCCTCCTCAAAAAGTGAAGTTATTTGTAGGTTATTTTGGTAGGTGTTCTGAATGGAGGGCACAGAACTGCAGTGATGTAGCTGACAGGTAATAGGAGGCAGATATGGACTGTGAAAGCAATCACACTCCCGTCACAAGGTAGGTTGTAAAATCTGGGTTTTTCCTGACTCTGTGAATTCAAGCAGTAGCACCCTCTGGAGCAGATCAGAAAGTAGCTGTAAAATACACATTCATTATCAGGTGCTGCTTTTAATTCCTTTGATGTCTCTCAGCTTATCTATTCTTGTTGCCCTCCAGAATCCAGCTGAAGTGTAGATAATGTGGATAGTCTCATGGTTTTTTGTTACTGTCTGTCGATAATAATGTATTTATTAAATGACTTATAAGAAGCCAGACCTTTGAACGCATTGTTTTAGTAGAGAAGGTGAACATAATAACTCAGTTTCTTATATGTGCCCAGGTGACAATGCTGTGAATTCTCTTCTCTCTCAGCTTAATTCAGAGATAATTTTCACAGCTTGATTTAGTCTGTGCCTTCTCCAGATGTGTTCATTGAGGTAATAGATGGGCAAAGAAAAACGAATCAATGCTCACATCATAGTACATGCTATATTTGGCTCAGGCTAAATTATATGTAGTATTCTCAGTATATCTTTCTTGTCCTGAAGAAAAATAAGTGGGAAAGACAACCCTTTTGGGGTTCAGTAATTGCATAGAGCATTTTCTGTAGGATTCTGCAGCTTCTTTTAAAATCCCACAGAAAATGATGTAGAGGAAAATCTACACATAGAACGAAAGTGTGAAAGAGAGAGCACAAGGGAATGAAAGACTGGTAAGAAAACAAAACCTAATTAATCAAGGCTTCTGGCTGAATATTGGTGAGATGTGTTCAGGTGGCACTCAGTACACCAAGTTTAACCTGTCTGCAGCAGGGATGTTAGGAGGCAGCCGTGCTGCACTCTGTGGGCTGGTGTTGCCTGCCAAGAGCAGTCAGCCCATGGTAAATGCAGGGGCCCTTTCCAATGTGGAGAGCACCAGTGACCCTGGGTAAATGTCCTTTCCAGACCTCCTCAGAGGCAGGGCACGAGGGGAGGAGTGTGAGCAGGGCAGAGGAGAATGCCTGAGTGGGCACAGAGAGGAGCAGAGGGCACTTTCTGAGGGAAGCACACCAGAGCAGGATTTTATTTCACAGAGCTCATGCTCCTTTTGTAAACACACCGAGGCAGCTGAGCACAGTCTGAAACCCCATACCACTTATGATTATGTGTATTACAAACCTGCTGATTTGGAATGCATATGGTCATTTCAAAACCATGGCTTTGGCAGAGCACTGTGACCACAGGAGGATGATCATTATTACATTTATTGTTGTTACCATGCCAATGTGGGACTGTATGAGACAGAAATCCCAATGCAAGTCTTTTATAGCCATGGTTGAACAGTTAAATGAGAGGATTATTTGAACATACTGAACTTTACTATTCCAAGGTATTTTGATGGAAAATGTCTTCTGACCACATGAAACATATCATGGCTACAGGTTGATTTCCTCAGAATTTCATAGAGGAAAAAGGTAACATTCCTGCAAGCCAAAACATTGCACTTTACCACTGCAAAACAAACCATTTCCAAATATAATTTAAAATGGGATAAAAATGAAATATTTATAGCAGGGAGGGCAAGAGGCAATGTCAGAAAGAAAAGCAAAATGTGATGATTGGATGAGGTGCAAACATCCCCCCATCACTGTCTTTGCTCCCTTCATTGGGAAACATCCTTGTTTCTGACCTGATTTTAGAAGAAAATGAGGTGTTACATCTTCTAGAAAAAAACAAATTAAAAATAAACAAAAAACAAACAAAAACAGAAAACCCCACATCTTTATCTTCAAACAAGATGACATAACTTTCAGTGTTTTTGGAAGTGATATCACTAGTCTAATCTATGAAGATGGTTTATAGTGGTTTTGTAACAGGATTACTCGGGGTGTTTGCTTCAAATCTCCTCCTCACAGGGTGAAGTTAAGCAACGTGGATCAGGTGAAGGACATGTGGCTGCAGCTGGGTATGTAACCTTCCAAGGCAGCTGTGCAGGGACATCTGGATTTCCTGGCAGCAAGGCTTTCAGCCAGTATTGTATACCAGGATTGCAGGACCAGGTGTCCTGCAATGGAGCAGCAGAGGGTGGCAGGTTCAGGGACAGTCCCCTGAAATCCCCTGGGTCAGGGCACAGGGCCAGCAGGGCACAAGAAGAGGGTGCAGGGAATAGAGCACAGGGCACAGGCACAGGGCATGGTACAGCCTCTCCCCAGAGGGCAGGGACTGCACTGCACCCCTGGGCTCAGAGGGACATCCCCACTGTGCAATGTTAATCGAGTTCTGGCCTAATCAAACCACACTGTTGCTGTTATGTCACTCTTCCCATGGTGTCCCAGACAATAAGCTGCAATAAAGGGGGCCTGGCTGTGTGGTTTTGTGCATCTCTTAGCAGGTCAAATAACTGTGGTATACGAGTGCTGATCATGCAGAGAGGCAAAAGGCTGAGGTTTGTCAACTTGATCCCTCCTGCCAAGTTAAATTTGGTACATGCTTGACAGTGGTAACTAAACCATATTTCATAATTTTCCATTCCCTACTAGATAAATACTTACAAACAGAACTATTGAACATCTGAATCCTATTTAAAATTACTTCTTTTTCATATATAAAGTTTTATGATATGTAAAATATTGTAAAGTCAAAAGAAAAATTTATCTTTTATCTTTTAAAGAGACTAGAATGCATTTATGCTGTCAGTCTCTCTGAGATCTCTAAGGATCACCTAAACACACTGAGCATCACTAAACTAGGATTTATTTGTAATTCTGGCATTGTGGAGAAATTCAGTACTGTTCAACAACACATGTAAAATTTTCCCTCGACGCCTTTCATAGTAGTGTAGAAATAATTGTACTAAGCTGTAAACAAGAACTATAACAACATAAAAACATTTAAGAAGGTGATGTAGTTTTGTACAAACACAGAACTCACAGGCAGAAATAATTATTAACCAATACTTAATTCCTAGTTTATTGTTATTGCAATAAAACTCAGCTCTTGATTTAATTTCTGTCTGTATTATGAGGCAGTGTAAGGGTGTAATGATAGCAGATTGCAGGTTTTTTTGTGAGTTTTCCATACCTGGTTTTTTTTTTTTTTGTAAGTTCAGAATTCATCCAGAACCTCAGTTTGGCTTTCTTTTTAGGTTTTTTTTAGGTTTTTTTGGGTTTTTTGGTCATTGTTACCATGCCAATGGTATTGTTTGTATGGTGTTCTTGTTTTGTTTTGTTTGTTTCTATTTTTTGTTTGTTTGTTTTTTGGGGGTTTGGGGTTGTTTTGTTTTGTTTTGTTTTGTTTTGTTTTGTTTTGTTTTGTTTTGTTTTGTTTTTCCAAGCAAGTTTTTGGCTTGCTAAAGGAAAGAGCTTGTAAACCAATTCTAATAATTCAAAAGCTAATAAACTAAAGAATTAAAAGATTTACAGTCACTTTTTAGTACTATGATCTCATACTTTACAAATAGTCTTGCTAATGAATTGTCACTATTTACACTTACTAGTGTAACACATTCATTGCAAGGCTAGACTATTTTTTTTCCCCTGGTGGCAGACAAGCCCTCTGCCTGGAATACTTTTTCAGTTTTGCACCCAAAATCATCTGGGAAAAAAATAGAAACACTTTTTAAAAATTGACCAAATTATCGTCTTGTAATAAAGCAATTCAGGTACAATTAGTCTAAAAGCAAGAGAACGAAAATTTTATTAGCTCTTATGAGATCATAATGTGGCTCTTTGTTTTTATTCTGTCTGTGGTATGCATAGCAAGTAATTCCGTATTTCTGTAGTGTATTTTTTTAGTAACCACTGTTATCTCTTAATTCATATATCAAACCCCAGAATATCTGCTTACTAAATCATTGTGATTTTCTCCATAAGCTACTCTCCCCTTTCTTAGGAGAGCAATACAAAAAAAAACAAAACCCTAAACAGAACTGTATGACCTAATTCATTTTATCTAAGGGTGATTAGCATTTATATTTGTTCTGATTAGTTGCTCAAGAAGCAGTGAGCCCCTTTAAATTCTCTTGTTTCTGGAGCCAGAGGACAGAACCAGCTGCCATCACAGAGTGGCAGGAGATTTCTGGTTGCTTCCCACTTTGGGCTACTGAGCCCTGGAGGATCCTGAGGGCTTTGTCTTTCACAGTGCAGCTGCTTAATGACTTTGAGGACCTGAACCTACCTACAAAGAATCTGAAAATAGGTACCTTCTGAGAAATGGGAACCCAAAACAGAAAGCTACCTAAATCAAGAGTCCCTTTTCCACAGCTCAGAATCCATTCAGCTACTTTAAACCTCTTTGCCCTGCCAAGTCCATCGTAATTTGTTCACAAATTTAGAAATGTCATGCTTATGTGAGAGCCTCTTGGAGCGTCACCACAACTGAAAACTGATTTTCACTGATGACAACAGTGAAAACCCCTGATGGGAGGGTCCAAATTGGCTCCCCCTGAGCAGTTTGGACACCAGGGAATGTCTAGAATCTCTTTCTTAGTTCTGCAGTATCCTCCTGAACTTGTGTTGTAAAAATGCTGCTCTCCATATCTCAATATTAAACTGCTCTGGAATCCAGGACCTGAAGCACAGCAAGTACCCAGATGAGGGAGGGCAGGAAAAGAGATGGAATTTTGTCAATAACCATATGGATTCCCATTAAAAAATCCCCTTTCATGCTTGTTGAAAGTACTGCAAGATTATTGTTTCCTAATGAAAATGGTTTGGTTGATTAAACAGAGAATCATTGGAATAATTTTTGACCATCTAATTAGATAGAATCAGAGACCACCAAATGTTGAGGAATCACACTGATAATGGGGAGAATCTGCATTAAAAGGTGTCTGAGTGTCTTAGTGGCAGAGAAACTATATGAAAGTCATGACAATCAGCAGGTTAGCTCTAAGTATTTGTGTGACACATATCATTTAGAAAAAAAAACATTTTATATCCATTGTTAACTGGCTTTAGGATGATTTGCTAAAGAAATCTGCCATCTCTAGTTGTGCTAGAGGTCCATTCATCTGTCTGACAACTCCTCTATGAACCTGATCAGCCTGACAGTGGGACAGACCACAGAGAAGCACTTTTATTATCAACACTCACAAAAACATGTGCCCAAACAACTCTCCAAATAATTTCACACTCCAATAGAGGGAAGTGCAATATCAGTTCAACTCTGCTGGGAGAGTATCAGCTCTTGAGAAACCTGTGGAAAGGTAGCCTGTGCAAATGCTGCTAATTGTGCTAAAGCTGCCTTTTTCTTGTCCAGTTTGCTACCATTGATTAGCAGAAATGCATTCATCTCAGACTTGGGTGTTTTGATCAGAAAGGGGAAGGTTGCTGCATGGAAGGAAAATCTGAATCAGCTGACCCCTCTGCTATTTAGGTTATGGCATCAAGAGGTTTCCAAGGCTTAGCACGTTTGCCATGCCAGCTGCAGGCACATTTTTATCAGATTGGTGGCTATCCTGACAAGTCATGCAAACCTTGCAATGACACAAGGGACAGGATATGTGTTGTCAGATGCTATTTTATGTTCTATTTTCTCCCCTCTGACTCTGGTCCCTTCTCTCGCTTCCAGGATTTTACAACATCTGAAATGACAATGTCAGAAATTACACAAAACTACATCACACAGGAGGTTGCCACCGCAGGAAAAGATGACTGAGGCAAGCTCAGGCTGTCTGAACATCTACAAGAGTGCTGTCATGTCTCATTCATTCCCTGGTCACAGCTGCAGGACCAATGATTTTTCCTAGCACTGTGCTTTATTTCTTGAGAGGAGGCTTATTTGAATGAAAATACTAATACAAGCAAATTAGTTTTTGACATGCTGAACTGAGGTAGAACCATTTGGCTTTCAGATTTATTTTCTGTTCAGAAATTCAGGAGATATATATGCATTCTGTCTCTGAGTGATTTTCCTTCTGATGGGACTCACAGAACTGTGCACTTAGAGTGGGTAGGCTCCTGCAGCCACGAAACTCAGTTTATCTCACCAGGGTGCTGGTGTGCTGAACCCAGACACAACGAGGTTCCTCTGCTCCCTCCTTTCCTCTGCAGGGTCTCTGCTATGGGCCACAAAGCCAGGAATCTCCTTTCTGACCATGCAGCCTGATCTCAGGCAACCAACAAAGCTCCTGCCTTCCCACAATAACTCACTCTTTCTCTCCCACCAGTCGTATTTGTTTCATTGTCACTTTATTCTGTAACACATTTTCTCTCTGTCCTTTATCAGCTGTGGTTGTTGTGGCCTTTCACGGGCTACAGGAAAAAGAGCATAATAGACACCAAGAGAGATGTCATGGAGCTCCCACACTTTAATTCAGCACACTTTTGAGCAAGAGGTGGGCAAAGGGCCATGATCTGTACAGAAAATGCATATGGCAGGGGAATATTACTGTAGCTGCCAGATTCAGCAGCATTCACTCAGGGTACACTTGTGAATCAGGAGAGCCACTGCATGCAATCTATAAGGATACACATCTCAGGGGTGAAAGGAAAACTGCTGTTAGGGTTATTGTGCAGGTTTCCTTATCAAGAAAAGAGGTAGCAAGTGTACAGTGTTGGAGGAGACAGAGGAAGTCCAGTAAATGTGGAATAATAGGTGTTGTGAAGTATAAAATCAAGTTAACCCACTGGACAAGTTTTATAGATGCTATTTCTTATTCCTTGAGTTTGCTGCTTCTGAAAATAGTTCAAGTCCTGTATTACACAAGGCAATAGGCTGCTGTCATCCTAAACAGCTTGAGGAAATGTGAGAATTACAAAAATAAAAATTTAATTAGAAAGACCAAGTAAGACAAGCTTGCATTCAGATTGGGGGTCTTTGCTTCCCCTCTTGCTCTGACTGAGGAGTAGCTCCAAGTGAAGTTATGATGTTGATAAAATTAAAGCAAGAAGGGGAGATCGAGTAATTTAATTTCATTTTCTAATTAAATATGTCCTTAATTGAAGGTAAAATATGTTAGTGGTTAAAGGAACAACAGGAAAACTAGCCATGAAAGGTGCTGAAGACCATGTCATGATCCCAGCAAGCCTGGACAGTGGTGACAAGGCCAGCAGTCAGCTGTAGGAGCTGGAACATGGGAGCACTCCTCCTGCTCTCCACTGCTCCCAAAGGTGAAACCACAGACAGAGTCTGGCCCACATTTGTCTGCCAGTGCTTCTCTTTCTTCCTCCTTTCAGCAGCCTTCATCTGGTGAAGTTTCCATGGTTTCATTGTTGAAGACTGAGGGCTGGCATAAATCATAAGAAAATGTGTTTACAGTGCTGCAGAAGTTCTGGTGGGTGCTTCTGCAGACAGGACTCCACAAGCACAGGAAAAATAAATTACATAACACCTAAAAATGGTTTTATAAGAAGACTTGGATAAAAAATTTGAAACAACGATCCTTAAAAGATATTCTATAATCTAGTGGCATATGGTTTCCTGTGCACTCATACCTGTTGTGCTTCTAATCCTAATTTGTGTTCTCCCCTTGCTTTTTCAGCTAATGTCCCCATTGGCTACTGAAGGAATATTGTGAGACTTCCTGGCTTGTTCCCAAGTCCTGCAGGACAAATCTACAATGAGTTGTAGATTACTTTCCTCCAGAAAAGAAGTAATTTTTTTTCTATTTGACACAGTTGCTAACTAATGTTTTTAGGGACTGTAGGGAAATTTAGGGATATATTTGAAAGTTACCTGTGTTGAATTTGAATTTGAAATTGCCCAGTTGTCAGAAATTGTTAGTGGATGGACTGGAACAGACACACAGAGATCAACAGTGCAGGTCCTGGTTTAGCTGGAAACCAGAATGCAAATGAGGCAAAAAAGATATCACTTCAAAGAAGGGTCATCTTGGGAACTGCTGACTGTCTTTTCCCATGTGTTGCAAGTCAGGGTTTGCTCGTCCAAAACAGAGACAGGCTGCTAAGGAGTTTGCTTTATCTTGCTCATCACATACCCGTTCTGGTTGGGGTTAGGATGAAATATTTAAGGCACCAGGCAGGCAGGAAGCCTTGCAGTGGCTGCTCCCAGCAGGTCCCCAGCCCGCTGGCAGCACGGGGAGGGAGATCTGAAGTGCAGGGACTCGGTGCCAGAGGCTGCAGGACACGCTGCTGCCTCCCAAAGGGCTGCAGGTGCCTGCTGCAAGATGTGCTCGTCCCTTCCCCTAAATAATAAATGTGACCACTGTTTTTTCCTGGCCTACGTGGCTGGGAGTGCTGGGCTTCATGTGAGTTGGGGTTTTGAGCAGGCTGAGTTGGGTTCAGCTGCAATGAGAGCTTTGTGATCACCTGCCGTGCTTATTCATGGCATCTGACATCATCCAAGGCCTATCTTTTAAAAAAAATCATGATACACATTTTATCCTCAATGAAAAAAATATATGCTTTCAGGAATAATTTTTTAAAATCAAATTTATAATTTATCTCCTTTTTGTTGCCGATCATGTATAATTAGTTTAAAATGAATGTAATATAGTTATTCTAACTATTCATCGAGTCACTTCCATGAATAATTCTTGGCTTAGGGCTTGTTTCTTTTGTGAAATTCAAACAGACCAGGTAACTCTCTGTTCTCTCTCCAGCTGAACTCTTCAGAATGATCCTCCTGGTAAATCCAGGAAAAAGTTCAAATACCACTCTCTTTGAACTCATGATGGATTTAATTCACTGAGAAAAAAAATACACAAGTTCACACAGGAGAACTAAACACACACAGTAGAAATAAGCTAAAATCTCAGTGCCATTGGCAACTATTAGGATATAAATGGCTAAAATAGTCAAATCAATAACTGGATGGTTTGGGGGAGATAATGCTGAGCTAAATATGAGGTACTGGGCTCTCTAGAAGATTAGCTAGGCTAAATTAGGTCAGATCATTAGCTGACCCAGTGGTGTCTCTTTATTTAAAATCTCTTGATATAGCTGTGACACAGGAATGATATACACGTGTATATCTGAGCTGTGTCTTGTACTTCCCAATGATACTTTAGCATTAAGAGAAAAAAAGCAACTACATTTTAAAATAGTTTCTACTACTAGGAGTGGCAATATCTATGCAGACTTGCAGCATGTCTATGTAGTACCTGTATCTAGTATATACAAAAATTCCTTATGTGTTGAAGGTAAGAGCATAATTTAATGGCCTGCCATGATAAGCAAAAAACTGTAATTTGAAGATACTTCAAGATATGGAGCATTAGCTTTAGTCCTGGGAGAGAAGGATTGCAATAAGGCAATTAGAGATGCATACTAAATTAATTAATCCCACAGCTTTATCACACAGCTGATATTTTTTGAGAAATAACTTGCAGGAAAATGTTTCCTCATGTTTATCCACATAAGGGGTTTTCTGTTCAGCAGCATGGCTGAACTGGAGCATTCTGAGTGTGCTCAATACCATGAGAGGTGTGTATCAGAGATGGAAAACCACATGAAAAGCAATGGTATTCTACAATTCCATGCTGTGTTTTGCTTAATGTCATGGATACAGAAGATTAAATTCTGGGGTAAAAGCTTATCTATTTCTATACTTTAGCTTTTAATGTATTTTATAACTCTAAATTACAAAAGGCAATTTCTTTTTTTTAATGGGCCTAATACTTTCTTCTGGTTGCAAATTAGCACAGAAAATAGACTTTAAAATTGACAGTCCTTTCTCTATAAAACTAGCATGTTCAGATATATTTGTGGTTCTTTGCTGTGGAATTATACAAGACTTCAACTCAAATGACATTAGGCATCCAAATAGCAAGCATTTAATCCAGCCATGGGTAAGATGTGTAAATCCCAGTTAGCTGCCTAGGAGGGAGATGGGAATGGCCCAAGCATTCTCTGTTTTCCACACAGGGAGATGAGCCCCTTCTGTGATATTTGTGGTCTTCACTGGCTTGGAGAGAAGCCTAGAGAAACTCCCTCAGGTAGAAATCTGCCCTAGCTGAGGGGGAAGGATAGTTCACATTAAGGCTTTTAACTCCCTGCCACCAGAGAGACAAAGAAAGCCCCAGGATCATTTATGAGCCCTGTGTATGTATATTTGCAGAGAGGCACACATATGCCTCTGATGTTTGCCAGCTCTGAACCAATTTACAGTAATTGCACTTTACAGGGTGGAAGGGCTGGGCTGGTACTTGGTGTTGTGGCATGCTGGAATTTCTCCCAGCCTGTCGACATGTACAATTGAATCTTATTTTTCATTCCTGCTCCTGCTGTGAAAAATAAGCCTTTAAAACATTTATTGAAGTGCAGAGTGATGCAGCAGTGTCCGCCCACATTTGCAACCCGAGCCAGAGCCAGTGAGAGATGTGAGCTGGCCCTTCCATTTCCACACTTATTGTGGGGGTCACATGGCAGCAATATAGGAGTCAATATTAAGTGCTACTTCACAAAAGAGTGGGGAGGAATCACATCAGGAAGATTTACACCTCTGTCTCTGAGTGGCCCTTCATTGCCATGCAGATGGAGCTGGGTAACAGTACATCTCCCTCTCCTTGAAGTCATAAATAGCATCCCTGCATGCGGGTGCATATCCCACTCATCTTGCACTTAATTTTTAGGCTACAGATAGATGTAAAGCCAAGGTTTCTGTTTAGTTACACGCTTAATGCTATTTCTGCATCTGCTTAACATGAACAACATTTTTACTACCTTTTGTGCTAGATTTCCCTGTAGCAAAAATTATCTTTACTGTATTCTGAATTAAACTTTCATGCCTTTTCAGCCTGCATACATTTTTTTAGTCAAGGATGATACTGGAAATATTAAGGAGTTATTAAAAATTATGATTAATCAATTTATTACAATAGCACTTAGAAGTCCCTGCTGAGACAGGAGACCTATTGCACTGAGCACTGTAGGGACACATAAAAGACTGAGTTTCTGCTTCAAAGAGCTGAAAATTGAACCAGAAAAGACATGTTTCTCTTGGCTTCAAGGGAAACTGAATAAGGGCTTCTGCGATATTCTTGAGCAAGCTGGAAGCCCCACGTTTCATTCAAGCCTTTTCTTTTTAATTCCTCTGTTTCATAAAAAATACATAATGAATGAAGCTGTATTGAATTTTCAGTTAAAAGAATCTCAGTCTGTCTCTGCTCTGTCTCCCCACAGCCTGCTCCTTTTGCTCTCTTCATTCTTCCTGTGCTGGAGCTGTACAGCAGCCCTGTGTTCCCTGTTCAGCAAACCTTTTCAGACAGCTACACTTGTGTCTTCTCATCACATTTCTAATATTGAATTTTCACATTTCAAAGGCCATTTTACTTCTCGTTTTTGTTAGCTCTGTAGTTATGTGAAAATACTCAAAACTTTCAAAGTAGCAAAGAAAAGGAGCAAGAAGAGAATGGCCTCCCCTCTGTTGTTCTCCTCTCTATCAGCTCTGTTAGCAGAGTTATCCAAATGCCACATGAGAACTGTAATGGTTAAAGACTGTGCTCCCTCTTACCACTAACCTTGAACCAGTTTCTCTTCATTGTGCAACAAGAGGAGACAAAAAGGACGGAGCAGAGCTGAAGGTTATTGCTTCTGTTGATGCAGAGGCAGACAGAAATCTGCCTTGGGAGACAAAGTGGAACAGGAAGCTGCCGAGTTCACCAAGCAAATCTTCCTTTGTGCTTGGGTTCAGCCTCATGCTTCTGAGGTTCCTGCTCTGCATCTGGTGAGCTGTTCTCCCTGCCACCAGTCTCAGCAGTTGGGAAGAAGCTGAAATGGGAAGGGAAGGAGAGGCTGTATGTGGGGGGCAGCCCCAGAGGGTGCCAGGCAAACTTTGAAGTGACTGATTGGTGCAGACAGTGACAGAACAAGTTCAAGCCAAGCATGATTGCTGCTAAGAAGAAACAGCCTTGTTTTAACTTGACTATTGTTCCCTGATAATCTGTGAAACTGGAGTGGAATTCAAAGCAGCATTGGTCTGAGAATTAATCTGAGCACAGTGGTTCCTTGCAACTTGCTCTGATATCCAGTGCCTTTAATCTTGCAGTAAATTTTGATTTGATTTCTTGCTATGATATACCTCCCCATGGAGACAGAAAAAAGGAGAGCTGAGGGAAACTGCCCAGGCCAGTTAAGTATTAGAGGACCTGCTTGAAGCCATGGTGAAGGAAAAAAAATACAGCTTCTCAGGCTCTGTAATCTGTTTTCTCTTATGAATAATAGGCTGATGGTTTTAAATTGAGTAAAACAAGTGGCTAAATCCCCTTCTGAAAATGAAGTACTGAACAGGAACACAATCTCTCCCATGAATTTCTGTAGATGACAACCAAGTTCCCTGTAGACTCTCCCTGACACAAAAAGCCTGGTATTTAATTTTCTGTGGAATCTGGTGTATTATATTAGCTGACTCAGAATCCATCAGGATTCCTTCTGTCTGCTCCAAGGATCTGGCTGCCAGGCTGTGACCAGCTTCTCCCCCTGTCAGCATGAGGTGTCACAGTCCCAGGCTCGTGATGCTCTTTCAGGAAAACTAGGGCTGGGTGGTCCAAACCCAGGCAGCAGCACTGGGAGACAGCTCCTTCTCCATATTCCTTGCTGTCAACATTTTCTGCTTCTCCTGGGGGAGGAAAGCTGCAGCCATCCACGTGCAGCTGTGCCAGGCTCTGGCAGAACTTTGCTCTAGGAGGGGCAGTCCCAATTGCCCTCAGCTGGGTAAAGCTGCCCAGTGGCAGAAATGGGGTTGTGCCCCTCTTCCCTTCGGTTTGGCCCATGCTGCTAGCAGCCTTGTCTTTTACCCAGTCTAGTGAGAGCTTGGGTTCAGTTGGGTTCTGCCACTTCAGTGCTTTCTTGGGAAATACAACCAGGCAGCCTCTCGCCAGCTGCTCCACTATGGAGCCAAATGGAGCCTCTGAAAATATTTTAGACTGTGTACATTTCTTCCCCATCCACAAATGCTAGAAAGGTAAAAAAAAATTAAACACCTTTGCAAATTGAATTATGCTGCTGTGATAAATTTGTAAACTTCTCATTCTGTACAATTTCAAAACATTGAGCAATTCTTTAATGGAAAATTAATTGGAGTCTTTCAACACTTTTAAAATGCTTTCACTGTTTTTCTCCTTCTTGTATCAGGAATTTTATTGCAATTGATATTTCCCACTTGTGTTGGGTGAATTTACATCTCCTTTCCAAAAACCAAAACCCAAAAAAAGAAGTGGGAATATTACTAATAATCACTCCTGGGGGTGAACTTGTTACTATTATGCTTATGGATTATTTAGGATATAGCACAGCAGGAAGGTGGACTGCTCTTAGCCACTTAGTCAAACTGGCAGCAGCTGAAGTTTGCAGAGGAGCCCCTGGGTGCCAGGGTCCTGGGCAGGGGCTAGAGAGCCATTTCTGTGCCCTGAACACGTGCTGCAGCTCTGCTCTCCTGTCCTGGGGCCTCACCAAGGCACTCCAGGTAGCTGAACCATCAGTAATGGTATATTCAACAGCCAATTTTAATGAAACAGGCTAGTTCAAGACACCTGGATTAAACCTGAAGCCAAGGTGAAAGCAGGAGGTGTCCTTCAGGCACAGGTGTAGGAGATTTACAGAGGAAGAAAGGACAGTAAGCATTAATAGGAGGAGTGGATTATTTTGTTCATTTCTTTGATGCCTTAGAGTCTCCATGTTCTGCAGTTTGAAGGTTCTTGGTTTGTGCCTCCAGTTAAATTTTCATGGTGCTCCTCTCCCTGCTTAGCCCCTGCTGTGTTGCCGTGCCCTGTAGCACCAGGCAACAAAATTTAATAATGGAGCAAACACAGCAATCACTTTAAGCTAATGCTGCCCCTCTTTCATTATTCAGCGAGTTACATCCTGGGCTGCTGACAAAGGTGATCTTGGAAGTAAATTTAAATGCATATTTACGTAAAATACACAGTCTGTGTGTGTATGTAAGTCATTTCAGTGCATTTCTTCTGTGCACTCAGATTCTCCTCTTAGGAGGAAAAAGTTCTCATTCAGTGAGGACATGAATAAAAAGAAGAGGGAACAGGCACAAACATGAATTCTTGAAGAAGAATTTTATATACATAATTAAATCTTTAAGCTCAGCTTCTTGCCATTTTGGAAGGTTTGCATCAGCCTTATGCTTAATATTGCCTTAATTTACAATGGCATTTTTCTAATATTATCCTACCTTCAAAAACAAAGTATCTTGAGGATGAGTTAAATCAAGGTAGTGCTATTATTGCTTGGTGACATATTTATAATTAGTTGCTGTCATGACTTAAGAAAATAGCAAGACAATCCTAGTGGTTTTTTTCTTTCTTCACACAAATGCTGGGAGAATGAGTGTGAATGGCAGAATTGGCAAAATATTGAGCTTTCAAATGAACACAGTAAGGAAATAAACAGGCAAGCTGATCACAGTATGAAGACATACTGATCATTCCCTTGGCATGTGTGGATTTAGTACTAATTATTTATGATACTTCATACTGTGATAATGAATGTTCTTTGGTATGCTTTGGAAAGCTAATGAGCTTCTACTGCCAGATTCTGACACCTTTCCTTTTAATTATCTAGCAGTTGTCATGCACATGGCCTCCATGATTTAAGGAGTATCATGTCTATCAACATGGAAAAAAGGAACAGACTTTGGCTGTTCAAAAACTTGGACAAATACATGACATTGGACAATCTGGTTCAAAGAAAGAGTTTGCACTGGTGTTCTATGAAAGCAAGAAATAGAACTATTTTGATTCAAGAGATGTCTTGCTGGAAGAGTTAATCAAAAAAAGCTCCAGCAGAGGACACAAAAGCATTTAAAAGAGGCACAATGAATTTTGACTGCCTTTGAATCTATTTATCAAAGCTATAGCTGTTTCCATTCCAACGCAGGTGGAACAATAATAAATATCCAACAAAGCAACTCAATCTGTATTCAGAGCATTTCAATACATGGAAAGTTAACTGCAAAAGGAAAGCAGCCTTGCAGAGTCAGACCTATTGACTCCTGCTACTTCTATTCCTTATTGAAAATGAGTGGTGAATGGCACACAAAGATCTGCAAGATATTTACATTATTGCCATTAACATATAACAAGAAGTGCATTCAGTAATGTGATTTTATTATTTAACAGGATCAATAATCTTCTACATCACAGGAAGCTAATTCAGCTGTAAACCTTGTCACTTTCTTTCATTTTAAGTGACTAACTTTACATGTCAAATTTCAGGCTCGGCAGGGCCATGTTATTTTCCTACCTGCCACTTATCCCTCTAGGAGGGACTTTCTTGCCATGAACCCTTTATGATTAGGAGCTGCCTCTTCTGTGGAGGACAGGCAGCAGGAAGACTCCAATCTCAAGTGGAGAGTTCTGGATGACACAGGTGCCATCCCCTGTGAGCCAGCAAGTGTGGCACCAGTGACCCTTTCTGGTAGTCCTTGCTCACAATCTTTTCAAGACCACAGTGTCTGCACACCCTTCCTCCCTTGGATTTTTCTCCCATTGTCACTACAGTAGATACTCATAGAAAATCACTGGAGAGAATTCCACCTGCCTCAGGCAGGGCACAGCTGAGGATGATGCCTGCCAGGCACTCAGCAGAGACTGTCCCAAAGAACTCTCCTTTAGAGGCAGCCTGGGGTCTGCATAATCCCTGCTTCAGCCACAAAACCAAAGCAGGTCCTTGATGACATAAAGGGAAAATAAATGAACAAAACCTGGGTATATTGGGTCATTTTAAAATGCAGTTAAACACCTGAAGGACGTAATCAGACCACTGACAAAAATAACTAATGTTCAGCAGTTCACTGCTGCTGCTGTCTGGACAAAAACCAAACCACAACAATTCTTGCCCCACCCCCCCAAAAAAAAACCAACCCAAACCAAAATACACTTCCTCACCCTGAAGACAACTTAATCCAAAATTGTACTGTAGACCTGGCCAGATCTGCTCTGAGACCGATGGCAGAAATTTAATTGTCTTCAATGCCTCCTCTGGCTTTTGGGTCAAGTCAGCCAGCCTAAATGAGTCTTTTATCTCCATGATTAGTGCCTTGCAGCAGATGATAAAAAATTCAGTCTCTCTCTTTTGTCTTGAAATTTCCAAGGCTTATGGGTTTTATCTGATTTCACCTGAGTATTCAGCAAACAGCTTGGCACATCGCTGTTTGCTTTTGGTGATTTGATCTGTCCTTTGGGCAGCCATGTGTTTTTTCATTTCAGATGTCCTCATTCACAGTACTCTGCAGCACTTCCTCAAAGCCGGTTTAGACCCTGAGAGCAAAGCAAAGCAGTGGATTTTAATTTTGAGTTGCAGCTGCTGTTGTCAAAGTTCAGTGCATTAAGCATGGATTTCATTTTTACTGCTCTCTCACAACGCCAGGAACTACATTAACCACGAAACACATGTGCTTAAAGTGAGTAAGGTAATGGAGAAATATACTGTTCTCGTTATTTGGGATGTCACACAAGATCTTGGGCTCACTTCAGTAGCACAGTGAAACCAAGCTGCAGTTCCCACAAAGGCGTAGCTAGGAAAGCTTAAAGTGAATAGATTAAATGTTCTTTTGTTTTCTTTTGCTGTTGCTTCACAGCAGCACAGCAAACAGCTGTGTAGTTTGTTGTAGTTATGAAGTTATGAAGCATTTTTCTCACTGCCTTCCGTTTTGGGGAGTTCAGGAGATAAGATTTGATGATCCCCTGCCTCATTTGCAGCCATATCCCCTCTATTCAAATGGACCAGCTCTGTATCATTTTTCACTTATCTATTTTCTCAGGTCAAAAGCCATTACACTGCAACCAACTACCACATTAAACTGTAACTTGAATAAAATGGGAAATGGGAAATGGGTGGGCTGGAGAAGAGCCCACAGCCTCTGTAAAGCATGGCTTGGACACCAAATGCACAAATGTGAAGGTGGCTAACTCGGAGAGAAAGGGTGGTGCTGCACACCCTCATGGGCTGTCCTGAGTAAAGCTGTGCAGGCTGTAATCTCAGTCTCTGCTCGCTCCCCAGCCTCCCCCGAAAGCTTCTGTTCCCACTGGTAGCGTTTTCCTCTTTCCTACTCTACCTCCGGAGGGCTTTTCTCACCCTTTTCGTTCCCTAGCTGTGCCATTGAGCAGGTGGGACAGTGCCCAGACAGCCTTGGTGCCCGGCTGGCAGAAAGGAGGAAAGGTTGGTGTTGCTATGGAGCAATGCAAAGGTTACTTCATTACCTTTAGTATCATTTCGGCTGCAAAAGTGTTGCAGGGGAAAGCTGCAATAATCCTATTACTTCTTCTATTTGTTTTTCCACCCTTGATTTAAAAGAATAAATTCCCTAGAAAAAAATCAAAACATTATGGAACTGTAACTTAAAGTGCTCTAAAGTTCATCCTGTGTATCTGATTGCTCTATTCCACAGACATATTCCACAGTACATCTCTTTCTGTGGCCATCTCTGCAATCAGAGTTGTAATACAAATCAAAAGTTGTTCAGCTCCACCCATGTCTAGGCACGATATTTAAGAACATTACGGAAACCATTTTCAAGTTTAAAGTGTCATCCTGAGCATTTCAGCCCTGGGACCTCATGTGATATGCTTATCTAAATCTTGTCAGTCTTG
Organism: Luscinia megarhynchos; assembly: GCA_034336665.1. Classification (NCBI taxonomy): domain Eukaryota; kingdom Metazoa; phylum Chordata; class Aves; order Passeriformes; family Muscicapidae; genus Luscinia; species Luscinia megarhynchos. The sequence goes on along the minus strand of CM067569.1, from coordinate 27,988,458 downwards.
GATTCCTATGTTGCCAAAAAAAAAAAAAAAAAAAAAAAGCCACCCAAACCCAAACAAACACTATTTGAACTGCTGGCTGCAAATGATGAATTGATATTACCACATTACCAAGCAGATATATGTAATACAATGATTCTTTTTACAGCTTGTTAAAGAGGATTTTAAGGCATCAAAACAGTTCCCAGTAAGCAGATGTTCACAATAAAAAAGAGAAAACATTTTTGTTCTTGTCACCCTTATTGGAAGTCCAAAAGGCAAAGAATGAATACAGAAGGCAGAACCACACAAGTGGAACTGTGGCACTCACTAATTCCTCCCCCATTTCTGAACTGTTTTCAACCTTGGCTGCCTCTGCAAGGATTTTCCTCAGTTGCAGTGGAGGTTTCACCACTGTGCCCTGTGCAGCTCATGCTCAGGACTTAGGCACAGAGTGCAGCCAAACAGGGAACACAAACAGATGTGAATGACCACTCACAAATCAATTGACTCATTGAAAACTTAAATAAGATATAAACGTTGGCCAAATATGAAACAGTTCCCACTTACAGGGACTTCTGATCTCCACTTATTGACCTGATTTCATGAAGTACAGAAACCATCCTTCAGATTTCAGGGAGCTGGAGAGAAAAGTTTCTTCCTTGCAGAAGATTTTGAAGACCCTTGCCATGGGCTTGAGTTCTTGACATTTTCATGGACATCTCTTTCAAATATGAAGGTTTATTCTCTCCTTAAGGGTTTGAAAACTTTGGGTTTTTTTGCTTTGAAAGCCTCCATCTTCATATCTTTATTATATTTAGCTTTTCTTTTTTTTCTGAAGCTCTTCAGAAGCACCATAAACTAAAAAGCACTTGAAGGCCATAACTGACTCCAAACCACAACCTCCCCTCAGCAGTGTATGGACTTCCCATGAACTGGCTGCAAGAGAGCTTTCAATGAGTAATCTCACCACCCTTCACTAGCCTTTACATATTTTTCCAGAGATGGAATTCTGAATGCTATTCTTTTAATCTTTGTTCCTGTTATTTCCTTTAATTCTGTTTGTGTACACCCTGTGGAAGTGTGTCAGGGTGCAGAAGTTTTTCACTCTCTCATGCCTCCTATTACAGACAATTCTAACTGGAAACTCATTTAGGTGACTTGAAACTGCAGAGATGTGAGTAGGAACTGAGACGTGTCCCATATTTGCTGTGAACTGGTCTGGCTGAAATGCAGATGCAAGCAATTAGAAAAAGAAATACAGGCTTAGCATCCTGCTTTGCTGAGTTACAGAGCACAGACAGACACATATGAAATATGAAGGATGTCTCTTTGCCAACTTCTGAATAAATTATTAGTTTCTCATCTGAATGATTGGTTTGATGCAGTTTTGGATTAGTGTCTCATGACATGTTAGGTCAAAACTGAAAGTCTGATGCCCCAATGTACTGATGTTCAGGTTTTCAATACAGCCTGGGGCAGAAGTTTCTAGACTTTTCAAACCTGAAATTTGGTACCTTGGGATCAGGAGGTTTGTTTTATACAAGATAGACTCTGGAAGCCTGAATTCACAGATAATGAGATATGCAGAAAATGCCAGGGAATTAAACTATTCCAGAGCAAGTTTTCCATAGAATTAATAGCAGAAAATCACATTTGTGGTATGATGCAATTGTCTCAACCAGAATTCCTCAGCGTGAGACAGATGATGCATGGAGGGAGTTGGGAACTGCATAATGCATGAGTTGAGAAAGAATAGTTTTTGCTGAAATGTAAGGTTGAGAAAAACTGCACAAAACTTAGGAGAGAATAAAACAAGCCAAAGCTGTTTTTTAAGGCTTTACTTTTTAGATATTTCCTAACCAAATTAATACACAGACACAAGTAAAGATGGTGTAACATGAAGCCACTGTGCATTATGAAGCCTGGCAAAAATGATGGCAATTTGTCACTTCATGCTTCATGGCATTTCCCAGCTCAGACTGACATTTCACATCACTGATAGAAAGTGCTGTGCTCCCTGCCTGAAAAATCTAGAACACTGTCCTCATGGATGAGGAAGGACTTTTTCTTCAGCTGCACACATAACATGGGTATGCAGGGTCAACTTGTGCCTACCAAGTGGCATTTATATGTCATGGAAAGATAATCCAGGCCATACAATGAAGTGAAAGCATTCTCTTTATTTGTTTGTTTTTTCCCCTCACATTTAGGGTCATTGTCATATTATTGAATCTTTCCTTTTCACTGTGATAAATAACATCACTAGTAACAAGCTGAATGTGCAGCTGTTGTCATAAATGGGTCACTATATTGCTACTAGGAAAATACGACACACTTAAAAGCTGAGGGTGGGGAAATACAAAATAAAACATTGGATGATTCCAAAGGCTTTTGCAATGTTGGCCACTCTTCCAAACACCATATGTTCAATATCATCTGTACCCACAAAAATTTCTGATATTTCAAAAGCTGTCTGCAAGCTTTGCAGCACAGATGCTGTACTTTCCCTTGGTATTGCCATGGAAATGGAAAAGTTTGCAGGCAGAGTAGCAGCTCAAAATCTCAGCAAACTTGGATAGTCTTTTCCCTTCCCCTTCTTTCTCTTTCCCAGTCAAGAACTGGAATTTGTTCTCCTGCTGCTGAACCTATAGCAAAGGAAACCTCAGATGGAGACCGAAAGGATGTATCACCTTGACAAGGACAAAGATAGATCTGGTCATACTGCCCATAAAATCTCAAAAACCTCATGAGTTAATCATATAACTGTCATGAAATATTTAACTTGCAGTCCACAGAGCTTATTCATTATCCCAGAAATAGTCAGACAAAGAGGTTACTATTCATATGTTTGAATTTTGTGACAGTCCTGTGCTGCTATAATTTATTTTGACCTGGTAAGTCAGTCCTGCACAATGATGGCAAAAAGGTAGTAGCTACCTTGTGGTAGCACAATTTATAAAAGCACATCTTCCAATAGTAATGGTGTGCATGCATGTATGCAGAAAGAAACTTTGGGGTGAAGGGAAGATGTCAGGGAGTTAATGAACACTTTTCCAATGCAAGTAAAAGGACAGTAATTCTAGACATGGATGATAAACAGGTTTCCACAGCAATAAGTAAAGTTATCCCCCTCTTACTCTTTCATCACCTGAACTCTGCAAAACTGCAAGTGGCACAGGAGGTTTATGTGGTAATATATGTGAGAAAAATCCTGACTGAGCAATCTGCCCTGAGTGGAGCCATAAATGTTCTGTTGCTGTGTAGTCTGCCATAATAATTCAACCTTTTTCTTCACAGTTATGACTGTTCCTTTAGCAATGCAATAATTTTTTATTCCATCATAAATGCAGTTTTGATAAGGCAGAATACTGAAAGTGTATTCGTATTTATTCTATATCTCACAAGCTCTATTGGAATTCTTTTGGGTTTAGATTTGTCTCTTGCTCATGTATCCCAGAGCTTTCTTTATAACACCAAACCTAGAAGTGACTTTTTCCTTGGGTTTCTTTCTGCTTTATGCCACTCACCATACTCATCAGAACTGAGCATGAACGACTATGAATCCCCCCACCCATCCTATATGGCTCAAAATGCCTTAAAAATGAGTAGAATCTTTATGAGTCCTTTACAACTGGGAAAACAGAAAACAAAGAGGAAATGTTAAGCCTGTGGTCACAGAGTGAATGACAGAGTTTGGAATAAAACTCTAATTTTTCAAACCAGCAAGGAGACTTAATGAGTTCAGGGCAGTGCTGTGCAGACATAACCATTGTGCTGGAGCTGGCGTGGGCACTTCTGGCAGGGCAGGCTTTCATCAGCACTAGATCTCCTCTCTAATGCACAATCTGTGTGTTTGACAACAAATACTGTAGCTCATCTCCCATGCCTTGCCCACTTGTATGAATTTTACAAAAAAATTCTTATACTGTGATTAATATTTGTTACAGAACAGGCAAGCATTAAAATATGCTAGGTAAAGTAGAGGGATAAATGTGGGGGAAAGAAAATTAAATGGTTAGGAGAAGGTTATTTTTTAGAAAGGAATTTGTATGTTTTACTTACCTTTGTTATTGTTAGACTGTTATTTATTTTGTCAAAGTTTGTTTTGGCCAGCATAGATATCTATACATACTTCATATCTAAAACTGAGAACACCAGTGCCCCTCTCTGTGATGATTTAAGATCTGCCAATGTTTATCTTCATGCATGAACTTTCTTAGCAAAAATGGGCTGTCTGGAAGGGGATGTTTACTCTCACTTGAGATACCTTTGGGAAAGTAGAAAAAGGATGGCCCAGCTGAGTCAGAGCTGATAGCGACATGGAAGAAAATAATGGAGGGTATCTTTATCCAGGACTTTCTCACAAGGCATATATTAAAAACTAATAGTAATAAAAACAAAAAGAGAGAGGAGATTGGTCCAAAACAAGAGGGAGCAATAGAAGAGGAAATAGTCCGGTGCTTTGCACTTGAATCCTGCGATGGTCAGGACTCATAAGAAGTATATCCTTGGCCATTAACTTTTATGAAGTGCTGATTTCCCTTTTGGCTTCCACCCGTCCATCAGCCCTGCGGCAGGGCTGCCGTTCTCGCACAGCTGAGCCAGGCAATTGCTCCGTGTGATCCTCCAGCACAACATTTCCTCGGCACCGACCTCTCCCCATCCCTAATGGCTCTGAGACAGCCGTGCTGGGTCTGACTGAATGGACACTAATGGCCCAGCTGCTCTCAGGAAGACACGGCAGGTTTCTGTGCCAAGGCTTTAAATGCTGCTGTTGTGTTCAGCACTCGTTGGGAACGCAGTGCAAAGCCAGCACAGAGCAGCACAAAGAGCCAAAGCGCTCTCCAAGACACCTTCTTTCTCTTCATTGTGTGTGCAGCTTCTTTACTGCTATAAATCACCTGAGGCTGGTGTATACAGCACTCTGAAAAGTGCAAGTCAGGGCTGGTGGAGGTCTCTAGGGCCATTTAGAGCAGCTACTTTGTTGGTTTTCAGAAAACAAAACAGGTCTGAGATGAGAAAACTTTGACCATGCCATGTTAGGTGTTTTCTGCTCCTCACAGAAGAGCACAGGTGAGTCTGAAGCCTAAGCTGCAGCAGTACAAATCAAAAATTCCTTCATAGCCTCACAATTTTTCAACAATTCACACAATTTAAAGTATTAGACCGAAAAAGCTTCATGCTGTGTGCTTTGTAAACATTCAGGGAAAGAAAAAGATATCCCTGTAAACTGTATTCTATACAGAAGGGGTTTTGACACTCCTCCTAAATGACTAAGGAACAGGGAAACAAAATTACATGTTAGTAGTAGTCAAGGGATTGTATTAAAAAAAAAAATAGCAACAAAAAAAACCCCAAAACAAAAATCCCCAGAAAATGACAGCCATCTGATGAATGGTGGAGGGAATGTGGATCCGTGTGTGGGACCTTGTTACCACGAACTGGTCATGTAAGGGAGTATCCAAGGAAAGCAGACATTCCTAGAGAGGAAGTCTGGGTTTGTTCAAAGTACCTGTATATCCTTAAATGACTCTTAGACAGTCACCAGAGCTTTTATTGTCTTTGCTTTTGTCACACCAGGAGGTTTAAAACCACACTGGCGTGGCATCCAGAACAATAATGGGTAGAAGCAGAATGGGAGTTGGAAATAAGGCAGCCATCCTTAATGGTGCACAGAAATGCTGCTAATATTCAGCAACTGAAAATGGAACTTTGAACAATTTTCTCTCAGGAAAACAGTCAGTAGTTTTTCATCAAATGTAAAGAAACACAGATTAAAAAATAGGTTGAGCAAATAGAGAGATAGTTTTATAAAAAGGCATTTTTACTTAAGTGTCTGCCCCAGAATAAACTGGGAGAAAGAAGAGGAGGATATATTTTCATACTACAGAAATCAGATGAAACCCATGGAATAGATCAGGTTTCTAAAGATTTAAATACATGTCATCTCTCATACATTTTTCTCTCAAAAAAACCCAAAGAAAACACTTTAATTAGGTATTCTTTTTCAGATTCTCCTTCTTAAATAAGAAAGTCTCCCTTTTTAGACAGAACTATTTTTACATCTTAAGTGATAGATTGGCTTCTGCAGCCTGAATTCTAAATCTCTGCACTGAAAATCCAGATTTGTTTTGGGATTTATAAATTCAAGAATGAATGAATGAAAAAAGTAGTGCATGAAGACTTGCATAAACTAAATGCTTTTCCCAGCAATATATTACATGGAGCCATTTGCAATACTTAAGACATAATAAGAGCCAATTTATACTCATTCTGCACCATTTGAGTGTGTCATTTCTGGGTCACTTCATTGCTAGATGTCACTGCATATGACCATCACTTCATCCACACTTTTCCCCTTTAACAGTGCTGTGCCTCTGTGTTTGTACACAGCAGCACAGTGTATGAAATGCAGCAGTAAATCTGCCTTTCTTTCTAAGAATATAATTCTCTAGGCTGTACCAGACTGAATCTTAGAAAGGAAATAATTAATCTCATGCTTCTACTGAAGACCTCAGTGGCCCCATGTGGAAAAGGGGGTTCTTCTGTCACCCACCTCATCAGGAAACTCAGCATCTCCTTTTTTTCCTCTTTGCAGGACTGCTCTTACACAAAGCATAAACTTCCCAGACACTCACTGTCAAGGAGCAGCAACCACACAAGTCCTTCCCTGAATCTGGCAATAGGTTGTTGGAACAGAGAAGGAAGTCAGTGATGCTACTAATCCTCCTGCAGCAGGCAGAAGCTGATATTTTAATAAAAATTGCCTTTTAGTATGAACTTTTTCCCTCTCATATTAAGAGAATTGTTTATATTCAATAAGGGAAAATTTCCAATTCCCATGTCTCAAAAAAAAGAAAAATCCTTCTGTGGGTCATCAGAGCTGAAAATCAGCCAAGCTGGCTGCCTCTGGGGATTTATTGAACTTAAGTGTCCATTACTCATTCCAGGGTTACAAAAAGCAGAATAACTTTCAAATCTGCTGCATGAGTGACTGAAACAAGGTACTCAATTGCTGTTGCATGCTGGAGAGAGGAAAAGTGGAAAGACCATATCAACTCTAGTACAAAATATGGTTCTGTTTTACTTCCCTAGCTTGCAGTGCCCACTGGAGTCAGTGGAAAAAGGCTTTAAAAAAACTATATCTGATTTAAAGAGGAGGAATTTAAAAGTAGCTGTGCATGCACTTCACAAGACTCACCACCAGAAAGCAAATGAACTCTTTGTGAATTGATTGTAGTGGATTCAGAAACAAAGATGTTGTTAAAAAGTGGTTTTTGGAACACGTAAGGAAAGACCAAATGTATGGCAGTGCTCTTTCATCCTGATTCTGTTGAGGGTGGAAGAGAAAGAACATTGCTGCAAGGAGGGTGCAGATTGAATAATACTCTGGTAACACTTCCAAATGGTAAAAAGTTCTCAGAAACAAGGAGAGCTCTGAGCACAGCACCGTTTTCCACCCCCCCTGAAACAGCCACTGAAGAGTTAATGCTGCTTCTCCCCTCCCAAGGTGGTACCTAGAGTAAAAGGTTGCAGCTGTGCCCTGGCAGGTCCTTTTTAACCACCTCCAGTCCTAGGTGGAATGCAAATGGTGTCTCTCTAAACTAGGGCTGTGCCTGGTTAGTGCTTGTCACAGCTCTTCGTCCTCAGGGGTTACACAAATATCTCTTTTATTTGTTGCAGTCAGTAAAGCCTGGATCTCTGCTCCTGACTGAGGACTTGTTGTGACAAGATAAACACATATTATAGATTTGGTTCTTGCAAATATTGAAGTGGATGCTATGTGTTGTGCATTATAATATGATGTTAACTTCTGCACACATAGCTATAGCTGTGAAATATTAACTAATGCTTTTATTTATGTAGCTAACTTGCAATAATTAAAATAACTCTGAGGTGTTTATAAAGCAGCTGATGTTGATTTAGAGTACTTGTGGTTAACTTGCAATAACTGAAATAACTAAACCATCAGACAACATTTGAGGGACAGGCATGATGAGGACTACTGGCATTTGGGCTATCAACAGCTGTGACCTGCTGAAACCACGGAACAGGGCCCCTGTGGGGTCTGACACACGACCCTCAAAACCACAACCAAGATTGCTGCACGTGCTCTAAGACACGGATCAGAGGAGGGGCCATGCTAAAAAGTTCCTGGAACATGTAAACTAGTTCAAAAAAATGCTTGGATATGTACAACCGTTTATGAATATGTATTTGACCAGTGCAATAGAAAGGGTATATAAGAAGGGTTGCTATAGTTACCCTTATAGTTATTCATAAATAGTTATAGGTGTACCTCTGGCTACAGCTACCCACCCAGTGCTGTCACTGCTGCTTTACTGATTTTATGCCCCTGTTGTCCTTTATTAAATTTTTAAAAATTCAGCTGAGGAGTGGGCTTCATTTCTCACACCTGATGATGGTCTTCAGCTGCTTGGAAGCTGCAGGTGAATTCTGTAAGTGCCTCCTAACTGTTCATAACTGTGCAAGCCATAGATGGAACACTGCAATGCCTCATTTACACCCCGAGACCCTGGAAATTTGGGGCACATCTACAAGAGAGTGAGAGAATGCTGCAACTTGAAAAGAGGGTGAATCAGGGAAGAAGAGCAATGTGTTTGTCTGTGGGGCAGCCCATACACCTCAGCAGGGAAAGGTGTCTGATGACCAAGACCTGCAGCTCCTCTTGTGAATATATCTGTAGCTGCTTACACATGAGATGGTCCCTGCATAAATTTCAAAGTCTCAAAATCAATGCACTGGTAAAAAGGATAATGCAGTCTAAGGCTGCTTACTTCCAGTCCTTGTTCCACCAGTCTTATTTCATTCATTGCAGCAGGAGGCATGTTACTGAAAAAGCTGAGGGAGTTAAGTGAGAAAAAAATTGGAGAGTATCAGACTTGAAGAAAAAGAATAGCTGATATTTTATACACTTTTTATTCATTTTTATCTTTCTGGGAGAATCATGAAGACTGATTACTCAACAATCAGTTCTTAAGGGACTGAATAAGTAAGTAGTAGCATGATGCCCATCTGTTTCTGTATTTGATGCCTGCATGCCACAGTGCCAACCTCTGCAGAGGTGCCCTACAATCCACAAGGGTGAATTTGGGGTCTGCTGGCCCTGGAGAAGCAGAGTGGGCTCAGTGGGGAAGGTGCTGATAATGTCCCTGACCTGGCCAGGTGTGAGAGCTCGTGGGTGGCTGCAGTTCAGTAACTGGCTTTGGGAGCACAGGTGAATCTGGCTCCCTTTGAAGGAGGTTCAAGTGACTTCTCTTCTGTGTAGTCGCAGCTGAAAAGTGATTTGGCTTCCCTGTGCAGCCCTGGACTTGTTCAAAGAAAATAGAGAGGGCAATGGAACTTTTATAGAGTAGGACAAGATGTTAGTGGTAATGGTCTGAGTTTCTTCTTCCTTTTGTTCTTGATTGCTAAACTGCTGTGCTTGATGGAGGGAGAGGCAGAATTTGCTTTCTGCTAGAAAGAATTTAGAGGAATGGAAAAGGAGTCAGGAGCAGGGAGCCAAATCTTGTGTCTAGTGAAGGTGGTAGTGTCTACAACTGTGGAGATCATCTACAAAAGACTGTCCAAGGAAGATGAAAAGTACTGAAAAATAAAGGAAGAGATGTTAGAACCCACATGTCCTCTTTCTCACTTCAGCTCACTTACTGAATCCACTGAAAATCTGACTTTGAACTTTACCTCTCTTCTGTGTCTTGATTTTGGAAACCTCACCTCTAACAGGCGATGTGCTACAGTTTGCTGATGGTTGATCCAGTGGGATTGCTCCTTCATGAAGCCAGATCTCTCACACGTGCCACTGCACTGAACACAGCAACTCTGGGGAAAGCATTCCCCAGAAAGCAGTCTGGCTCTCATCTGGAGACATTAGGAGTTGTCTACTCATTCTCTGAGAAATCTCATTTCTAACCTAAATAAGATCTGTAGAATTGGCTATGTAAGATACTGTGCATCTGGTGTTAGTAAGAAATCCCAGCTTCTGTACAATTTCAGAACATAATTCGAAGTACTGAATGTGAAGAGTAGACTGAAAAAAATAATTAAATGAAATTAAGATTCAGGTCTAGCTTTTTCCACACTTATTTCAAAGTCTGTTGTCATAGCTACTGCAGCATAAGGCAGACTTAGTTTGTTCACTTTTTCTTTAAAGACATGTTCACCTTTTTAAGAAAATTGAAGTAACTAAGCAAATACCTGGAGAGAAAAAATCAAAGTTGTCCTTTGCTCAACGATAATTTTATCATGATTTATTATTTGGATCAGGGATATTCAGCCTTTATGAGCCAGGAGCCCTTTGTTCCTCAGGCCACAAGACCAGAAAATAGTTCAATGAATATTAAAGTACACTATAGTTGCAAACTTCAAAAGGGTAAAAATTCAGCATGGCACTGTCCCCTCAATCTCACTTGTTAACATAAGTTATCAAATAATATTATTATGGCCTCAAACTTTTGGCTTCTAGGAACAAAATAACATTTCAATTTCTGGACTCAGGAGGTACCCAAGGTTTAGACATATCTGAAAACATTAACCTTTTAAATTTGGCTTAAGCTATGGTAGATACATGGTATTATTTAGCTCTTTTTTTATACTGCTCATCTTATATCAATCTCTTACTCTAGAATTAGTTTTTACATCCCATTATTGGACAATTAAGATGAAGCATTTTGCTTAGGTAAAAAATGTGATCTTTAGATTGGTCTGGAAGTTGGAAATTAATGATTATTTTATTGCAGGTCAAAGTATAATTTATGTCACCTGCCTGAGTCAGCCTGGTGAGCTGCTCCTGTATCCTCTGCCTCTCCTGTGGCCCTGCCCTGTGCATGGCTCATTTCTTGAGTGAGATTCCTCACAGCTCAGGGTGCTTCATCCTCCAGCTGAGCTGGATCCCAGCTTGCCACATTTGGGGAATTCCCTCTGGCCAAGAATTGCTTTTTATATGCAATATGTCAAATAATAGAGATCTTAAGTATCATTGCTGTAATGATCTGACAGATGGGTGTCTTATCTCAAGAAAAGATGGAGAATTGCTGTGCAGATAGGAAATATCTCCTAACCCCACGTGTCAGCCAAAACTTGATGGCATACCTTGTTTCTGCTTTGCCTTGTGGCAAGTAGTTTCTTCCTTGCCAAGTGTTTTTGAACTATCATGTGAATAATTTGAATCACAATTTATTCAGATTTTAAAATGTTCCTTAATCTATAATTTCATATGTGTGGTTTCCTAAAGTCTGCAGTGCCAATAGCTGTTTTATTCCTTTTCAAGGAAACTTTTTTCTATAAAAGTGAGTGAGAAATTAGTAGGAATGAATTGGGGAGTTAATCAGCTTCAAGACAATTTTCTACAGCTTCCAACTAGGCAATTCTCTGACAAGAGGCAAAGCAATGATTGTGCAAAATGCTTGAGCTTGCAGATAAGCCTGAACCTATGAGATATCATTTGTAAAAACTGAAGTCCATGCCATATTTAGCTTTCTGCTCCTTTAAACGTGGTTATTTTAACTTGTTTGCTGTCCATAGGCTCTCTTTCTGGCTTAGAGATATGTATATACTTCACTGGATCTGGACCTAATTAAGCAAATTCCATCTGGTTTTGCCCCTGGCTTTTCTGGCTGATAGTGATGCAGTAATTCATAGGAACTGTATTTTCCCAGTTTTTACTCAGTTCTAAAAAATGAGATCATTAACTGTGTTTTCTTGTGCACTCTTTCAAGGCATGCAGAGTGGTTCTTCATACAGTATACAGGGAAACAAATTAATGTTTAATGCAGTGTTTTACATATGGCAATAGTTACATGCTATATATGAAATTACTGTCTACAAGTGAAAGTTCATTAATTTTCTTAATTATAATGTTCTCTTGTTCTGGAGCTTGGCTGTCCTTAAGCACAATCCTAGAAACAAACACACTGTTGGTTAACTGGCTAGGCTGTGCTCCTGTTATTTTGGGGCTTTTTGTCCAGTATGAAGCTGAATATGGCCTGTTGCTCAATATTTTATGTTTAATAAAACGAATATTCCTATGGCAATAACCATAAGCATGGGTGAGTTTGTGTGTTTTGGTGTAAGTGTTGGTTGCTGAATGCTTAGTGATCAAGTTTTAAAAGAATTGTCTGCTGTGCTGGGGCCAGGAGGGGAAATATGCATATGCAGGTAAGCAAGCATGCAATTACTCACTGATGTCAAAGTAAAATTTTGTAGAAAAAATCAGAGTTTTTATCAAAGAATCACTTTTAAAAGAAACTAATTGAGCCGTGTTTTGATGTAAAAGTAAAAATACTGAGTGTACACCTGTTCTTTCTTCCTCCTAGACACTTTTTGTGCCTGGCACAGCACGGATGGATTGGTTTCCCTTACACCTGGCTTTAGCAGCTCTATCCCCATCACCCCTTCATGTTAGGCAGCATCTCTTTAGTATTTAAAGAGCTGTTTCAGCTTTTCCTGAGCTCCCTTTGGCTGGCTGGCAGGCTCCTGTGGCAGACTGGGAGGACAAGCCAGAGGGCAGCTGGATGTAAACCACTTGTACAGCACAAAATGCTTTCAGCTCCCCTGCACTGGGGGCTGTGGGAGTCTGTGCTTGACTGGTGCAGGTGACACTGGGAACAAAGACAGCTCTGCACCAGGGGGCCCCAAGGCACAGCACAAGCAACCTCCTCTCTTTCTGCAAACCAGCAACCCCAGGCCATAGTCAGCAGGAGTGGTGTATTACAAGTGTCTTAATTCAGCATGCCATACCACCTTGCACTTCACAAAAACTGTGATTTCACTGAAAATGCTTTGAAGTCAACTGTAATGAGAAATTTTGCTTCTCAGCTGTCTTTGTGTTGCTGTGTTTATTAACATAGCCACGCTGCTAGGCAGCTGATCAGATCTGGAAAGACAGATTTTGGATCTGTCTCCCTTCTCTTTCTCTAAGGAGTCAGTGTCCCCCATTGCTGCTCCAAAAAGACTCATAGGAACATCTCCTCCAGCAGATTGATCCATGAGATGAAGAAATCCCTCTTAAGAGTGGAGATCTTAATGGTGATATGACACTAGGATGGATTTCTTCTACCTTATCTTTTTCCCTCTTCAACATAATGAGAAGACCAGAGAAAGCTTGGGCTGCAGCATCATGGCCAATATTTTGCTCAAGCTGTCCTTTAGGCCAAACAGAATTGATGGAATAGCTTCTGTGTCCTGTCTGATTTAGCAGAACTAAAACTGCTTGGTTTTATGAGAATAAATGAGTAATCTGGAGTAGATTTGGAAGCAGCAAGACAATGCTCTCTTTGGTAGTAAGATGTAGTAACTGGATGAAATATGCTGTATTTGAACTTTTAGGTGATTCCTGGAGTCCTGGCAAACCCAGCTTTAGGCAGCTGAACTGTATCGTTCTGGTGAGATCTGCTTAATACTTCATTTGATCATTTAGCTCTAAAAAGCAATCTACCTCTCAATGAACATGACTTTTCTTTGGTGGCAAACAATCTAGCTGCTTTCTCCTCACTTTGAAAACTCAGTCATGGTCTATCATTTATGAGGAAAATTCTTGGTAGGCCGAGGTAGGATGGGTGCTCTAATAAAATATATGAAGAACCAAGAAGGAGGAACAAGGAGATTTCAAACTAATTTTTTACTATTCCACTAAAACTAGAAAATCATAAGTTCAGAGCCTTGAACTGAGATAATATTTCTGTTTTGGAACTTTTGTTAAGATGTTGAAAACAAAATATCTTCATGTGACTAGAGCTGTAACTGGTTTTTCTAAGCTGCTGTGCCCTCTTGGAGGGGGAAAATGGTGAGAAATTTAGTTAGACATATAAATATGATAAATGTCTATAAATCATACATATTATTCATATACATAAATCTACCAGAATTTTAATGGTATCAGTCATCATGAAGGTGGTCAATGATGAACTTTAACAGGGTAAAACTCAAACTTTCTGGTTAGTTGGTGAGAAACTCAGCTTTTATCTGAGGTGTTCTGGATCACCCCTTGGCAATAATCCCACAGAGTGCAGACTGGTAGTTTAGGTGCATAAGTTAAACAGCAATAGCTCAGCAAGTGCTCCTTGAGTTTTTGCAGCAATAAAATATTTGGATGGTTTTATGTGGGATATTTTTAGATAAAGTGATCTGCTCTGTCACAGAAATATCCCAGTAGGTGCTCATCAATTTTAAGAGATATTTCTAACTTTATTAATATTTTGTGTGGTTGTTCCCTATAAATTCAAATTCTTTTTCTAAGTGGCATGTCTCATCCTGTTCATTTTTAATCCTTTAATATTTTGTCAAGGCATTGTGTTTTGACCTTGTGCCCCCATTAAGCACTGAGAGCAATTATCACATGTGGGAATCCTCACCTCCTGTGATCCCTGAGCAGTGTAAAGCAGTTGTTCAGGATCATTGCTCATGTCTCTATCTCATTTGCATGTGTAAATACTTTTTCCTTTTTAAGTAGAGCTTTAGTGCTCCATGTGTAACTCAGCCAAGACCATCTCTCTGCATCCCCAAGCTGATTTCTCTTCAGCAGTTCCCACCTGAAGGTGCCCAAGGTTGGGGACTGCAGGCAATCCAATCAACCATCCCAATGACATAAATTCAATATCACATTACTCAGATGTGTGTCAGCCCCTGCACAGGTATTTTGCTTCTTTAACAGATAAAAAGTTTCCACAGCTTGGGCACTCTCTAGGTGGGCAGTGAGCAGTATAGATGACACAGAATTATTTAAGAAGGCTGTAATGAGAGCTTAGATCATCCTAGCCTCTGTTAATTTCTAGCACTGGCAGGCATCTGAATCCAAAGTGTGGTATGAGAAGGAAAAGGAGACTGTGGCATTCATGTAAATAAGACAAAGAAGGGCAGGCTGTGGATGTTTGACCAAAAGCACTGCAGAGAACAGAGCTATGCCCCATCCTGAGGCAGCTGGGCAGGCTCCTGAAGAAATCTGCTCAGTTTCTAAACTAATTGGGAGGGAGGAAAAGGGTAGATACAAAACATGGGTGCTTTGTGGCAGTCTCATGTGAACAGGAGAAATCCAGATAAGTTGTTGATTACTTGAGCTTATTTTTTCTTTCTAAAGAATAATAGCTTCACAGAAAATCAATTTTCCCAAGGAAGCAGCCAAGGGATATCCAAGGCAACAAATAAGTGTACAGCCATAAAAAATGTGTTTTGCAGGTAGAATTAGTACACCAGGGGACGGGATCTTAATGGGAGATTTAACATTACAAAAAACCCATCAGAATATCTGAAGAAAATATGTGAAGAAAGCAGCTATAAAGCAGTTCTATAAGAAGCAGTTTGGACATACATGGTATTCCCAAAGACCTGCAAATAGGAAACCAGCCAAACTCAGTGCACCCCACTGCTGCTGGGTGCAAGGAAAGCCAGGTGTGTTGTTCAGGCAAGCTCAAAGAGATAAAAATCAAAAATAAATTTCTAACAGGTCCATAAAATCTTCAGCTAATGTTGAGGCAAAAGTAAACTGCATGGCAGAGGTGAAAGAGAGGGAAAATTCAACCTGTAGCATAAATATCTGTTTGAGATATGGTAGAGAAGCTGTTTCCTCTGCACAGCAGGGAACAGCACTGATATGCACAAGAGAAAATGTTACCAGCTAGGTGATCTGTGGCACATGCATTGCAAAAAAAGGCAGTGGGGGAAAAAAACCCATGATTTTTCTAGATGTGTGCTTACATAGGGTAGTCTGCTTGCCCACTGCAAAAGCTTCAAGCTGACTCTCATTAGGAGTAATACCAAAAGTGATGGACAATAACAAAATGAAGGAATTTTTGCAAGCTGATGTGTGGCAGTTTTAAGAAATTATAGATGTGACCAAGACATTAAAATCCTCAAAAGGAAGATGCAGAAATGAACCAACTTATAAAAAAATGGAAACTCTTTTGTGCTGGCTTTGGATGGGATAGAGTTTTTCCTTCACTGTAGCCAGTACAAAACTGTGGTTTGGATTTATGCTGGAAACAGTGCTGATAAAATAGAGATTTTTAGAGTTAATCTTGGTCAGCACTTGCAGCCAGGGTCTTTTTTGCTCTTCACCCCACCAGTGAGGGGCTGGGGGTGCACACAGAGCTGGGAGGGGACACAGCCAGGACAGCTGATGCCAAGTGACCCAAAGGATATCTCATATAGCCTATGGCATCCTGCTCAGCACATAAAGCTGGAGGAATAAGAGGGAATGGGGGAAGGATATCTGGAGTGATGGTGCTTGCCTTTTCCAGTAACCATTGTGCCTGATGGAGTCCTGCTTTCCTGGGGATGGCTGAATCTCTACCTGCCTGTGGGAAGTGGGGAATGAATTCCTTGTTTTCCTTTGCCTGCATGCATGGCTTTTGCTTGCTCTCTTAAACTGCCTTTAACACAACTCTTGTGTTTTCTCCCTCTTGCCCCTTTGGATTTCCTTCCCCATCCCATGTAAGTGAATGAGTGGCTGAGTCATACTTAGTTTCTGGCTTGGATTAAACCATGACATTTGGACAAAACTGTAAAAATATGTTTATTCCAGACTTGGTTAGAAAACTGGGAGTCTGCTGTTTCATTTGGTTCAGCTGGGCAAAAAAAGAAAGATAATTTATTGCTTTCAAAGACTCCATTTCAAGGGCTGTCTGTTCAGCACAAGAGACATTCCAGAGAGGATATCATGTAGGTTTTGGAAATGGCAGGATCTGAGAGAAGCACAGGATGAAACTATTTGCATGGCTACTCGAATGCTGAAAGTGATTAGAACAAGTCTTCTTTCTACTTCTTCTGTCTGACCTTTGGAAATCAGGTTAGGAGTGATTAGACACCACTGCTGTCACTCTAGCTAAGTAGAAAACAAAAGCACTTCTGTAACACATTAGGGACACATTGGGTGTATCTTTAAGGAGCAGTGAGACAGAGAAGATTTTCTGGAGATAACTAAGCTTAGAAAACAGAATGCTAAAAATCAGGTGGTGCAGCTGGAGAAGTTATTGTTGCAAAAAACCTCTCTGGTGGGATTTGGCTCCTGAGTGGAGAGGTGAGCTCTGGCATCCTTAGCTCCTGTCTCTGGGCAAAATAAACATATCAGGGTGCTGCAGGAGGAGTAAGCATTGTGGAGCTGCATGGTTCAAGTATATAACAAAAAAAAAGGTGTTCTCAGCATAGCAGCAGCTTTTACATTGCTGAAGTTGCTATGTTTGATCTTGAGCCCACAAAAGTGAAGCCTAAGGTGCAATATTGTTCTGGAAAGAGTTTCCAGTGGCCAATCAGTTCCTGCACTGTTTCGGAGAAATTGAAATAAAACCAGCAAGAACAAAAGATAAAGTGTGGAAGGCTCAAAGGTACAAGTGAATGAAATACAGTAACTGTTACTGTATAAAGACATCAGAAATTTAAAAAAAACAAACTGGGTGAGTGTTTATGTAACTGTCCTGAAAGCAGCAGTGCAGACAAGATCTCCTGTAATGAATTCAGGGCAAGGTAATATTCAGCTGATGCTATGCCACTTTCATTGTGATTAGTGGATCTGCATGTGGTCCTGAAAAATTTCAGTGGTTTTCAGTACATCTTCTATGGGCAGTCAGAAAAATAATCCCATGGCCCAGTAAAGCAAGCAAGCAAGGCTGGAGGAGAGGCTCAAAACTTTTTGCAGAGCACTCAAAGGTCACCTTTGTGGCCAGAGTTTCACCCATCCAATTTGACATCCTGAGCATAATGCTGTAGTCAATAACAGCTCCAAGCATCTCTCCTGATCCCCAGCATTACCAATCATGGCAAAAAGAAAGATGCTTGTACGGAGGAAGGTGCTAAAGATCCTGGTAGAATAAAATGCCATTGGTTGGGAGTCTCTGATTAACACACAGCTGTGGTAGTAATGACACCTCTTCCCTGCCTGTGTGCCTAAAATGCATATACTGTACTTGTGCCCACAGTGCCCAAATTAGTGTAATCAGCTCCTTGTCTTTCTGTCCCTGCTTCAGATCAGCCTTACTGCGTTCAGTACTCTGACATCAGCTCACTAGCAATGCTTAAGAATCCTGGGAGTTCCCACACAGCTATTAAAAATAAAAATAAAAATAAAAATAAAAATAAAAATAAAAATAAAAATAAAAATAAAAATAAAAATAAAAATAAAAATAAAAATAAAAATAAAAATAAAAATAAAAATATCAAAGCTAACCCTTACCTGCAGATGGCAACGGTTGATGCCATGGGAGGAAGGCAATCCATGGCTCAGGCAATGATCAAAACATCTGCAGGTCATTGCAAACAGGCTCTGTGCACTAAGTGTCCTTCCCAGTCACTTGCAAATTCCTGGAAAGCATTTCTGCAATGTTTTCAATTCAGTTAAAATTTGCAGGGCAAATTTGGTAAAATGGGAAGACAATGGAAACAACAATGAAGAGAGCATAGCAATCTGAATAGTGAAAATGCTGCTATTGAAAAGAATAAGACATTTATTTTTTTTAAGTTGAAGAAATTTCTTTCAAAATGGGGTTGCATATATTAATGTTGGCCTGATACTTCACAGGACATGTAATGTAGTTTTTCAGTACTGATGGCCAGGAAAGCAAATGCTGTCATTAGTTTAAAGAAGTAAAGGGTGAAGAGTTGATTAAAATATTGAATTATGACAATTTAGAATTTTTGAAGATCTCAGGGATTAAGTTAATAGTTCATTAATATTCGTTCATAATCTAATAGCTAAAATCAACATGTAGCTGCTATGCTGTGGGAAATTAAATTTTAAAGATTCTCTTCCTTATTTCTTTCAGTACATGTTGATTACATGTAGTGATTGAATGTATGGTTGATTACATGCACCCCATAAATAAGCAAGTAAAGATCAGGGCTTTCCACGTGGTCAATGCTTCCCCTCTGTTCCTATTGAGCTGCCCTGCTGAGACATGTCAGGCTCATGCTGTCCTCCTCCTTGCCTGCCTTTGAAGAGAACCCTCATCACCTACTAAAATACCTCTAGACAGAGAAGCCCCTATTTTCAAGCTATGCCTACAAAATTTTCCAGACTGTGTTCTCTGTAAACAGCAAGGTTATTTGGGGATGGAAATTAAGGAATCTCTATTACACACAGAAGAGGATTGCAATTCTGACTTGGAGTGTTATAACTAATGTACTTATTTCATACTCACATTTATTTCACCCTCTCAATTTTCCTGCTAGAAAATAATTTGTTGTCTCAGTTGCAGTTCTGTAATTCCTCAAAGCCAAGGAATTTTTCTTCCTTCAGTGCCTGCTTCTATCTAGCCCATGTGTATCTGAGCTATAGAATTGCACAGAAGCTGAGTTAACTGCTTTATCACTTAATTTAAGCTCTAATACACAAACTGAGTATGATATTAGGGGCAATGAACCTGAAGATAATACCTGTAGTTTCAAATAAGCACCCTACTAAGAGTTTGTAGCAGAGTCCTGGTACTTGTGTTCTGAGATCAGGACAGGGGAGCCTTTGGGCAGCAATGGTATTGTTAATAAGTGATTGTCTTGGTCTTAATTCTGTCATTTCTCAGGGCTCAGTTGTCTTAGTTTTGTGGCTGGTTTCTTTGGGTTTTTTTCTTTCTCATTTTTTTTGTTTGTTTGGTTTTGGTTTGGTTTCTTTCTAGCTAGTCATTCCCAGCTCATCACCTGCACATGCCTCCCTTTCAAAATGTGAGATAGCAATGGCAGAACTCTCATCTGATGTTATAAGTACTTTCAACCATTTTTTCCCCTTAGCATCAACCACGGAATCCTTTTCATTGAGTCTTTGGTGTTGGTGGTGTTATTCCCTACACAGGCTGCTGCCATTTGTGCACATCTTTACTCTGAGCTTTGCAGGTGACTTCCTGAAATCTCTTTGTAAAGACTTACTTGAGTCCTGTGCTCGTGACTGAGAAGAAAGTTTTGTCTCATTCTAACAGTACAGACAAGCTTCTTTTTGGGGATTTGTGAAGGCTCCCAAATTCATAAGATGGTTTTCTGAACTCTAAATCAACTATATGTTTCAAAAGCCCCCAAAATTAATCAAACATTTCTCCTCTTCCCCCCCAAAAAACAAACCACCTCCCAACTTGTTTACTTTGTATGCACAGTATGGTAGTACAACGTGTTAGGAACATAAACACTCTAAGAATTCAAATCCTTTAATGTACATGATATTCATTTTCTCTGCCATGAAGTCTGCACTTCAGGCCTTGTTAGAGGGCTTTAACCTTCTTAACCTTCTCTACTCATGGTTCTCGCTGATGAATTTTTTTTTTTTGTGTGTGTTCCTTCCTCCCCCTCTCCTTTTTTCCCAGCTCTGGCAGAGCTGTTGACTGCTCTGAGGGGTTTTTGAGTTTGTCTCCACCTGGAATGCTTTTCCCTGCCACACTCCCAGCACCAGAGCCAAGGTCCCTGCAGTAGAGCACCAGCATTCCCAGCTGTGCCAGACTCACCACTGTTTTGTGACCTGAAGCCATTTATCAGCTTAGCATTTCTCTGCAGCCTTTTCAGGCTGACAGTGATCTAGCTTGATAACTAAAATTAGCCAGTGTCACTGTCAGAAATGTCTTGATCCTTGCAGCCTAGCAGAATTTAAAAAGACACCTTTCCTCTCCTGTTAGGAAGGCCATATCCAAATGGACTCCTGAGTTTCTGAGAACCAGGATCCCAAGCCTGACATGAAACCAAAGCAGCCAATAATGTCTCAGGTGACCAGAACTACATAGGTGCCTCCTATAAAGGTGCCCTTGTCTTTTGATTTTGAGTACAAGTCTCAGACCTAGATCCAAAGTACTGAAAACAACTTGCTTTATGATGTAAAATAAAAAAAAATATCAGTACCTTTAGCCAAAGAGCCAAGGATTGAATTACCATCAATATAATTTGCCCTCCAGAGAAGGGCTGAGGCACATTGGCAAGAGAGTGTGCAGAGACCTGGCTTGCAGTCACAGCTTGGCTTGTGCAGTGCTGGAAGTGTATGCCCCCTCCACATTTAGCATTCTCTCATCTGCCAAATGCTGCTATTAGATTTTTCTCACTTTTTTTTTCTTTTAAAGCTGTTATCAGTTTATATATTCCAATCTGCAGCCTGAACATTATTTGATCACACTACAGATTACCTCTTGTTGACAGTACTGTACCTTTCCTAACTCACAACTGGAAAGGGCTGGAACCAGCACCCTCAGGCCAACTGTTTGCAATAGAATTTTAACTGGACTCTTCTGACAAAAAATGCTTTCATTGCCACAAGGATCCCATTAGTTAGTGCTCAAAGTTTTATTCTGTCTCTTTGCATTTTTTGGTTTCACTTTGATGGAAGAAAAGGAAATGCTTGTTTTCATTGTTAGGAAATGAGAAGTGACAAACATTAAAAAATTATGTTGCTGTATAACATCTTAAAATATTTGACATTTAACAATGTTTACAGAGAATAATATTACCAACTACATGTTTTTGAAGAGCATAATTACTTGTGCATGTTTGATGAAAAATCAAACAGCAATATATAGTTATTTCACCAAATAAGCATTCAAGCATCATTGGATTCATATAGGATTAATAAAAACATAGAAGAATATTTCCCCTAGGGAGAACATGGAAAGCTGAGGCATTGTTCCCTCTTCTATTTTTACTTCCTGAAACACTAAATTCCTCCAGTTCTGCTTTGCAAGAGGACACATTACACTTGGAATCTGCATGCAGTCAAAGGGAAAACCCTGATGGGAGACAAGCACTTGCCATAAATTAGCAGCTTTATGAATATTTGGGTTGGGTGCACTCCTGGAGCATCCTAGTGGCTCAGCTCTGCTGTGGCTGCACAAATGTGCTTCTCTGTGGCATGCAAGTGCTGTGAGAAATGGACCCAGGCTGGCTGGAGGCAGGCTCTGCACTGATTAACATCTGGGCATGGTGTAGGGGAAGATTAAAATGAGGATAAAGAATATTTTCTGTTAAATTATAGATGAAGAACATGCTGTATGGATTGCCCTCCTGTAATTTTCACTGTGTATGTATGTAATGAGATAATGCATGTTAATCCTCATGAATGAACCAGGAATATGTTAAAAAAAAATTAATTTCTTCCCCTTGTGGGTGGCATTTGTTGAGATTCCAAATACCCTGGACATACTCCTTCAAAGTAGACTTGTAAGGGTAATAACTGTGAACTCAACACTGCATTTCACCTAAGAAGCTCTGAGTAATTTACAAGCAGCCTATTCCTAAGGTGTGAAAGTGCTACTACATCATCTAGAATTACATGAGGAACCTGCAAGGCACCCTGATCACTATCTAATATTTTGTTTTCTTTTGTTTCATATTGTGTAGACAGAAATTATTGAAATGAATGAAATGACCTAAGAAAGTCAGAGTCAAGTTCTAGGGACAAAAGGGTAATCAACAGAAGATTAATTAAGAAATGAAGGGCTGAAGTTCTGTGCAAAGGGCTCTGGAAGACACCATGAACTTCAAATGCAGAACAGCAGAGGCTTCTTCATTTTACTAGATTGCAAGAGCCCTGAAATGCAATTTTTCTTTTCCTGAACATTGACTTTCACTAATAAGGCATTAGAGTGTGTGGGCAGCCTACTCCTGTCTCCATTGTTATGCTGTGCTGAAAATACGAGTCTCAGGACTGATGTGAAAGGAACTGTTGTGAGAGAATTGTGTGTCTTTTGGTCCCACTTCTAACAAAATAGCTGCTACCTTTATAAGATTTTACATCTGGCAGATGTTTTTTAACCTTCCTCCCTAGAGTTACTTACATTGCATCCTCTTTATTATTTAGAGACATATATAATTCAAATGACATAATTAGAAAATTGAATATAAAGTTTGTGATAACTGCATTATGAATGCTGGGACTGTTATTGTAACTACATGAAGCTGCATTCAGTCTGCTTTACAAGGTTACTGGTTGAAACAAGAGAAATGGGCTGCTCAACTCTAAAAACTAGTCAGGTCTGGGACTTCACATGGCATCAACCTGAGAGCAGCATTGCAGCCTACTTCTGGCAGGCCTTTCCTGCCAGAAGAGGGAGGAAACAAAGTCAAAATACACAGAATTGCTAATGTGATTTGTCTTAAAAGGAAGCATGTGTGTGCAAATTTATGAAGGACACAGGTATTTGCTTTGTGGAAGAGGTTTTCTTGTTAGACACTCTCCCCACCCTTTAAAGCTCTCAGAATAATCCTGATGCAAAACAGGACAACCTATTAATTATCAAAAAACCCCTTCACAGGATGGAAAACTCATTTTACATAAATCCTTATTAGCTGTATCTTCTCAGTGTAGCAGAACTTTACTTTTCATGTCTCTTGACAGCTCCCAGTTTGACAAAGGAAGCTTAGCTTCACTAAGAAAAGCAAATCCATTTTTTTGGGATTCCAATTAACACGTTGACATTAGTCTTATAGAGCTGGAGGTGTATGAAATTATTCCCTAGGAGTTTACCACCACTGGGAAAGGTGATTGATTCTGCTACCTGGAGGAAGTAATAGATAATGTATTAAGTAACACAGGGATAGTTTGTTTCGTTCCCCCTAAGCAAAAGACAAATTCCATCTTCATTTTAATTTTTACATGAGAGGCAGCACCACACAGAGGCACAGCTGCAAAGCTCAAACTTCTGCTGCTCCATATTGGGACCCCAGTGAAGCAGAACATTAATCTGTACAGCAAACAAATGACTATCATTTACATAATTACATTTAGTCACAATTTATAACATATTCATAAGTGCATGAGTGAGAATGATGCATTTGCTGTGTAAGGGATAGAAATTGTGGATCAGCCTGGGCTTTGCCAGGACAGGAGGAGAAACAAGAAGTGATTTTCCAGTGTGTTAGAAAATTCACACTTGTGATTTTGAGTCCAGCTGTCCTTACCTGTCCTTTCTGGCCTTTTTGTACTAATGGGTTTTATTTCTCTGAGTGACTGTGGGCTAAGGCTCTTTTGTGTAAACCTATAGTAATTCTTATAGTGATCCTTGGGAAAAAGGGCAAAAATGTGTCTTTCTCCAGAAATGCTTCCATTAACAACTCATTATTTACTTGAAAATGAAAGAGAGTGTCTAGAAATCAAAGGGACTTCCAATAAATATCTTTTATCTTTAACTACACCTCTTATGATTGCCACAGTTGCACGACAAAAGAGATTAAATAGCAGAGAGTAAAGCTTTCATAAAGTTTAAGTAAGTCCTCTTTCCCCAGAAGAGTATCAAATAATAATCTTAGGCATCTTTTTTATCCCTACTCATGTTTGCTTTCTCTGATCTTACACTTTTTTCTTATTTTTCTTGGTTTTACCTCTTTTTTTTATATATGCTCTACTGGCTTTTTCCCCCTGTGATTTTTTACAATCAAAAGGGAAGCAATCATACCACCAAATGATAGAACTGGTAGAAATCCTGTAACAGTTGCTTGTGTCTCCATATTTCACATATTTTTCTGTAATTCTGCCACTTTTTGAGCAATTGGACAGCTATTTCCGAGATTTTTTTTTGTTTTTAACCTCAATTATTTCTCTGAGTTTTAGAGTTCTCACATAAATATGTCAATCTGTAATTCTGAAGAATATACAACTACAACTCAGATTTTTGAGGAAACAGAAAATTAGATGATATGAAAAGCATCTCATCTGATATAACCAATTAAAACAAAAAGACAACATTCTACTAAAACCAGTCCTGTGAATTGAAGCCCTATCAGATAATTCTCTGCCCAGAAATAATCAGTCTTCTAAAATCAGTATTTTTATGTGTGTGTGGTGGGGTTTTTTGATTGGTTATTGGTTTGGTTTGGTTTGGTTTGGTTTGGTTTGGTTTGGTTTGGTTTGGTTTGGTTTGGTTTGGTTTGGTTTGGCTATTTGGTTGGGTTGGCTGATTGGGTTTGGGTTTGGTTGGTTTGGGTCTATTGGGTTTGGTCTATTTTGGTTTGATTTGGCTATTTGGTTTAGTTTGGTTTAGTCTTGGTTTGGGTTTGGTTTGGTTTGGTTTGGTTTTGGTTTGGCTTTGGTTTGGTTTGGTTTTATTGGTTTGGTTTGGGTTTGGGTTGTGGTTTGGTTTGGTTTGGTTTGGTTTGGTTTGGTTTGGTTGGGTTTGGTTGGGTTTGGTTGGGTTTGGTTTGGTTTGGTTTGGTTTGGTTTGGTTTGGTTTGGTTTGGTTGGTTTGGTTTGGTTTGGTTTGGTTTCTTTCCACCCAGCAGCTTGCTGAGGGATTATCACCCACTCAGAGGGCAGATCAATAGCACAGCCAGGAGTAGCAGGTTGGAGATTTTGCTCCCTTTTTCTGGCTCTGCCAGGACACCTGGCTGACAAGGCACTCAGAGGTTGCACGTCCAGCTCTGGGGATCTGAAAGGTTCAGAAACCAAAGAGCTTTACATGCTAATCTATCCCCTGTGAATAGTGCTGCACTTAAACACGAGGTGAGCAAGAGGCCTGACAGTTTTCCTTTTGAATCAAAACCTTAGTCTAAACTCAGCTTTGGGAAAGTTGCCTGCCAGGAGTGCTAATATTCCTACAACCTCGAGTTACTCATATCTTTTCAGACTGTTGTGCTCAGAAGAGACACAGTCAAAGAAATCCCAAAGAGAGCTTTTAAATGCAATAACAATGTTCATTTTCAACTCCTACACATTTTATAAAAAATTAAATGTAATCGTTTCTAGAGTAATTCTCATGCAAATCTATTGCATTCTTCATAAAATCCAAATAGATGCATCCCAGTTGCACTTCACATGACCTCTCTGTTTTCAGAGATTTAAAATCCCAAAATCCCATAACTCGTCATGCATTCCTAAGCACTGGCTTTGGTTGGGTTGTTTTTTTTGGTGGGGGAGGGGGTTGTTGTTTTCTGGGGGTTTTTTTTTTTGGTTGTTGTTTTTTTTTTTTTTTTTTTTTTTTTTTTTGTAAAAAAAGATATATTGTGAGAAGAAAAAGCTGCTCCTAATCTTTTAAATTTCTTTTTTAATTTTTTTTTTTAATCCTGGAAAGTAAACTTAGTAAATTAAAAAGACACATAGTGGAAATGAATTAATGAATTTGCAATTGGTATACATTTCAGCTATTGAAATACTGTGGGTTTCTTTCCTTCTAATCCAAGTAGTCAATCTGTGGGGGAACATGAGAAAAGTTCTGTGACCTCTGGACTACTTCTGGCTTCAGCCCTATTGTTTAAATAAATCCCTTGCCTTTGTGCAACTCTTGTTAACTCTCTGGTAGTTCCCATGATATAATGTCGCTTTATGCAAAGCAGGACATTATTTTTTCCTTTCAGTGGGATATCTTGTATTGGTTTTTCTTGTGGTTAATCTCTGGCCACAGGCAAGGAAGGAAGTGGTTCCACACTGAGTTACAGCAGTGTGCTGCAAATGAGGTTCCATTGGAGGATTTGGTACTTGCCTCTGGACTTTAGTTAGGGTGCTCCTAATTTATCCTTTTGTTTCCTGATCTTGGGAACTGCAGGCATTCATTTTGGCTGGCCACCTGGCTGTGTGATGGACCAGGACAGCTGAAATTTGAACCATCAGAGAATAATGAAGATCGTGAAAATTCAGACCAAGGTTTGAAGTCATGTTTTCCTTAATTTAATTCTCAATGAGAGCCCAGATGACTTCTGACTTTCCTTTTTTGAATATTGTCCAAAACAAATATTTATAGAAGTCCAAACTTTTGTTAAAACTTATAAAGAAATCGCATTGCAAAACATCTATTCTCTCTGGGTGCAGTCCTTTCGGTCATGTGTGACTGATATGATACTGGATACAAAGGAAATAAACATTATAGAGATAACAGGGGCACCAATGGAAATTGTCAGGATTTAGAAAGCAATACTCAAACAAGTGAAGAGAATGAAAATGAGGTAGTGAAGGGTAAAAAAAGACAATGAAGAAGACTGAAGGAGTGGGGAAGACATAATAACAAAAATATATAAAAGGCTTCTCAATATGGAGAAAAAAAAATCTATGGAGAGAAGAGTTATATTGTGGAAGTTGTTCTGTGAAGGAAATGCTAGAAATTTCATCACTGAAAAGTCCTTTCAGGGCTGGTCAGGTCAGTGATTTTTATGGGTCTAGGTCTTCAAAGAGGCAAGAACAGTTGTTGGTTTGCTGTAAAATTGTTTATTGCAGAAGCACATCAGTCTCAGAGACAAAGAGTCCCAAGCCTAAAGTCTGAGCTAAAAGCTTTCTGGCACAGAGTCCCAAACAGAAGCAGCTTGCTGGTATAAAGTCCTGAGCAGAGGCAGGAGCAGCAGCTCCCTGGTACAGAGCCTCAAGAAGAGACAGGAGCTCCCTGGTACTTCTTTTTCTTATTCTCTTCTTGTCCTTCTTCTTTTTCTTCTTCTTCTCGCATGCAGTGGTAGTGATGATGATGATGATGGTGGAGGAAGAGAGAGGGAGAGAGAGAGCTCTCACCCCAGTGCATGGATTTTTATTTGTTAATTGCCCAATGAGCTAAAAACACAAGTCTAAAATAAAACATTTCTTCAAAACCTATTAGAATTCTAGTTCTACAGTACGAGAGTGGTGTTAATCCTTACACAAAACTTGTGCATATATCTCTGTCTATTCATGCAAATGGTTCTGTCTGTTTTCTCTTAAAAAGGTAAGCAATGCTCTTACTATGTTTTCATTATGTCTGCAACTAAGTTTCTGAACTTTTACCAAGGCTTACACTTTGTACTAGATTCTAAGGTTTTTGCTCTTTTAAGACACTTAAAACATATTCTTGCTTACTTAAAACTTACACTTCTACTTCATATCTGTGGGACTTAATAATATTTCTACTCACTTAAAACTAAAGCTTACACTTCTATTTCATGTCCGTGGGGCTTAATATACTTTAATTTCTGCAAAGGTTTCAATTCAATCCCTACATTCTGAGGGACTCAGAGAGAGCTTTGTTTTACACACTCCAATAGGTCAGCAACTAACAAGATTTTGAAGTGAGAGTCCTAAAATTCAGTCTGTTATGGACCCCTTTACCCCATGACAGCAATTTCTCTTCTTTTGTCCTTGAATCAGTTGCTGTATCTCTGTCTGGCCTGTGCTTGGTCTCAGAAGTGTGGTGCAAATAAGACACATCATTATGCAAGGAAGAGGGATTATTGTAGATTCCATAAGCAGTGGGAAAAGGATCTAATGGGAATTATTAAAATTTGTTTGTCTAAATATACCAATAAAGTTCCCATCAGTACTGCCCTACTGTGAAATGTTTCTTTCAGAGAATCTTAGAACCATACATTAAATAATTATACATAATTTTTGCTATTACTAAGTTTAAGTAAAATTTTAAAAATAGGTGAGTTTTTAAAAATAGGTTAACTTTTTTGGTGGAGGTAGTAGAAATTAGATATAATAGAGGCATATTCCAAATGATCAGTAACGTTATAGCTTAATACTGAGAAGTGAGTTGTTTTACTATCTGTAGTAATGTGTTATTGGAAAATAGAGATGCCTTTCAGCATATGCTTGTGTCAATGAAATTGTATCAAGAAGATCCCTAATGCCAATAAACCTGATCATTTAGTGCTAATAAAAAGCTATGTTGTCGTTTTTATTCACTCTGCAATTACTGAACTGTGTTTCAATGGGAAGCTGACAAGCCCCTTGGAAGCAATAAAATAGACAGGTTCTTGGAGATCATGTTCCTACCCAGCCTTCTATGTCTCTATAACCTTTAGCAGGCTTTAGAACCCATGGGATTTCTAACTGATTCTTGTAAAAATGATCCACAGCTGGGAGGATTAAATAACACTCGGAAAAAACCTGTTCTCAATCCAAAAATGACCAGATCTGGAATGGTGATGCTATCTGTCAAAGAAACAAGAGGAAAAAATGTAATGAAAGCTTTTTTTCTAGCCATTATGAAAGGGATTTCCATGCTGAAGAGACAGCATCTGTACTGCACAAGAGAAATCCAGACACATCATTTCCTTGTGTACATCAGTATCCTCCAGCTCTGCCAAGAGCCCTGCTGTGGCACTTTGGGAGGATAAGAGTGAGAACAGGAAGGAGAACGTAGTTTTAAAGACTGCTTAAGAGGATTTAGTCTTCATTTCCTGATGACAAGATAAATATTGTCTTGGGCAATTCCTAAAACCTAAAGTTTCTTAAAGTATCCCAGCATCCTGATAACCAACTCACAGCTGTAACAAATACTGTGGGATGGCTTTTGGCTTTGTTTGTAGAATTTGGGACTTGGCAAAACTTAGTTAAAACCCCCAAACATTAAAATGACCAGGAAAGGCTTACAGCTTCCTGTAAAGCTACTGTGATAGGTGTGGGGGATCAGAGAAAAAGAATAAATTTATAACATAGCAGAGTGATTAATAATATCATGAGTCAGTCATAATTTATGCAAGTGCTGTGGCAACTCCTTGCCTCTGAGATTTGTGAACCCAGCCCAAGTTCAGCAAGAGATGTGAGCTGCTCATCAGTCAAAGCAGTGAGTGTTAGCTTTATCAAACCTCTGGGAGTCACTTGGCAATTTTATAATCCAATCCAATGTGCTGCATGATGGTATCCAAGAGGCATTCTAGGAGGTTGCCTAGGCTTTCTTGTAACTTTGAGGAAGAATAATTTGTTTTGCAGATTTCTCTCTGCACGGTTTCAGTTTGTGGTTGTGGTGCCCATCTCAAAATCCAGGGTCCTTTTCTCCAATTTGCACAAGTGGCTCAGATCATGCTTACTTTACAGCAGCCCTTGCTGCTTCCTTGCCCCTATTCCACAGTTACATTCCAGCAAATAGAGGGCTATGGAAAATGAGTAGAACTTCAAAATTTACCCTGATATTCAAGTGCTGTCTATCTCTCCCACAATGACTCATGAAGAGAATAGTGCCTGATGGCTGCTCATTTTAAAGTAACACAGCTCAGAGCATATCTGCTTCTTCTCAGAATGAAGTTGCAATGTGATTATTGTGCTTGATAGCAGTCTAAAATTCATCTGTAAGAAATCCTAACTTGATGTGCTGTGCAGCTTCAGTTGAGCCCTGGCCTGGCAGAGCTCGGGCCTCTGACCTGTTTCTATTTGTCCACCCAGTCTGTGCCCACCTCAGACACGTCACAAAAAAAAATAACCTCAGGATCAGTTTCTCTTTGTATCTTTTGACTTCAGACTCTGCTCATATCCTGCTCCCTACATTGAAATATTTCCATTTCAGCTCCTAGTACTGAGAAGGCACATGAATTATTCAAGGAATAGGTGTATGCAGTTGGAGTAATCACAAAACTCTTCAGAACTGGAATACCTTTTTTATTTCTTGGAGTTTCAGTAAACTCTGAAAAAGATCTTTTCTAACAAGCTGGCAAAAATGTGTGCATCACTGAAAGAAAGCAGTAATTCAGCAACAGTATGATAATACAAATTAGAAGTTATCTTTCATAGAACATTATGAACTTTCGTAATTACGAATTTCATAGTAAATTATGAACTTTAAAGGTCACATGGCAGACTGATGGAAGATGATATAGTATATTAAGGAAATGTTTACTGCTCTGGAGGCCTGCATCTCTTCTCATCTCTGAGGCTTCCTTCAGCCCCAACACACAGTAATTACCATTTTCACAAAGTCCAGCTTATTAGAGTATCTGAATGTGTCAGGGCCATGGAGGGCATGCTGCAGCTGAAAGATCAGTGAGAAAACAGCTTCCCAGGAAAAGTACCCTGTAATTGAAAAGAATGACTAGTTATAAATTAATAATTTGCCTTCCCTGGAAATTACTGGGTGTGATTACACTTCAGGCCTGTAGTCATTCCACTTGCTGTTGGCTAACATTTAATGTTTGCACACCATGATCCCATTAAACCAGAAAAAAACCAGACAGCAGACTCCTGTGATGCTACTTGCTGTGCTTTTCAGAAAGGGGATGGCCAGGCTCATATGGAAATCAGTTTTGAATGTTGGAAAAAAAATGATCTTTGCATGGCTCACTACCTTTTTTTTTGCACGTGGGCAATAAATTAAATCAGTAAAAACCAAATCTGAGGCAGCTTGCACATCAAGTGTCAGGATAAGCTGAGCACATTATAGTTTCTCTTGAGTTCCACAGAAGTGGTAAAGTGAGCAAATTTCTTTGGAACATTGCCTGGAGACTATCAGTGGAAGTTTTGCCAAGTCTCCACAGCACTGGGCAGTTTGAGATGCTGTTTTTAAGGTCCTCTTTGACTCTTTCACATTCTGAGGCTTGATATCCATCTAGTTTTTGTTGCTGGAGGATTGGAGACAGACATGGTGCAGTAACTTTTCAGCCTTGAAGCTGGTAACCCAAGCCCTCCCACTCCTTCCCAGCCTCTCAGTGCCTTTTGTAGGACACCACTATGAGCTGCAATAAAAATGCATCACAGTTCAGCAGATTTTGGGAAAACTCAGCAGTGAAGGTGTAGTGTGTCTCTCCTTGAAGCAGATGCTGCATTTAGTATGGAAAGGACATGGAAGTTTCAATTAGGTATTTGTTTCCTTGCTTTTCCCTTAGGGCCCCAAACCCCTGCCAACACAAGGGAGTTAGAAATAGGGAAGGTGGATTAAAGGCTTCTATACACATGCTGCAGGAACTTCTTCAGGACTTAGTCTGCACCACTGGAAATCCCAGAAGTCCAGTGACAGTTCAGTATGGTTGGCATACTTTATTGACATTATGAACTCTCAATAAAGAGGTTTTTATGGCCAAGAACTGTAATCACATTTAAATTTACTAAGGTTAGGTTGTAAAACCACTGTCTTTAAACTTCAGGGCCTGCAAGCTGAAACAAAATTCAAAGTAGAAGCAATTTCAGCTGAAAGGGCATTTTTCTTGGGAGTCAATGCATCAAGGAGGAGGGAAGCAATACCCTCTCCTTAAAGGCTTCTGAACAAGAGGAGATGCTCTGGCTGATTAGCAGCATTCTGCTCACTGTGGGAGGGAAGTGTGTGCCTCAGACTGATGTTTAGTTGCAAGGGCAGTGTGACCCAGTCCAATCTAAGTCTATACACCTTTTATCTGTACAAGAACACTTGGTGCTGAATCATAGAAAAATAGAATGGTTTGGGTTGGAAGGGAACTTAAAGATCATCTGATTCCTACCCTGCTGCAATGGGAAGGAAACCTTCCACAAGCTTCACTGCCAAGGGAGGAAAGGAATGCACAAAGAATTGACCAAGCAGTGCTGAAGTGTGCAGGGCCAAGGAACTCTCATTTGTCCAGTGAGCTTTTATTGACTGAGCAGAGTTCAGATTCCCCAAAGGGATTTTATCAACAGTGCTTGAAAACATATCTCCAAATCCTGCCATGTGTTTCCTCCAGAGCTGAGTGCAGAACCTTTGCCACTGTGCCTCTTCTGTGCTGGGAGCATGGCCAGCAAGACAGGGAGGCATTTAGTTTAAATATTTCTCTGCAAACTGGATTTATTAAAAATGCTTCTCAGAGCATGTTCCCTGATTGCCTTGCTGTAGCTGAAGCTATCAAACTGCTGCATCAAGCCTGTGGCACAGCCAAAACTCTCATTCAAAGCTCTGTTGGCCTGGCACAGAGCATGGCTTTCTATTGCTACCTACCCAGTGGTGCTGCTTTACATCCCACCTGCTTCCCAGGAGGACTTTCAATGAACCCTTCACCACCTTCCTGCAGGCATCAGCACAGAAACAGCCTCTGATTTTCCTCAGATTTATATTTTGGAGGAATGAGGTGAATATTGCAATGTGGCTTGGGTACCTGGGCAGCCAACAGTGCTTCTCACCCCTGTGCAGTCAAACCTCTGAAGGAATGTGTATACCCATGTGGATGCTGTCTGTCTGCTCATCTGCTGCTGGAAAACTGAATAAAAACTCTTGGCTGTGACTTGGAGCACATCAGTACGTCAGACTGAGCTCTCCCTCCACAGCCTCACCCTTTGCTCACTCAGCTGCACATGAAATGCATAGATATTTTAGCAGTGTAACCTGCTGCTGTCCCCACCCCACAAAAAGGCTTTTGTTTAAGGATCTTGTTGTTTCTCTTTCTTCCTTACAAGCAAGGCTCAAGGATATGCAATAAGGGGAAATCTATCTGCAGTAATAGCAGGAACCTCTATTGAAACTGGTCCTTTCCTTCACTACCTTCTGCTGAAGCTGAGATGAGTAAGAATTAACTATCAAACTCTACCCAAAGTTCTGTATTTTTTCCTTTTTTCCCCCCTCCTCGGTTATCTATCACATACTGAACTGAAACTTTGCTGAAAGTTATTTTGGGGGAAAAGTGTTTAATATTTCTATAATTTCCACTAAATGGGATTCAAAATGTGTAGGGATTCAAAATGTGTAGAGATTCCAAAGGTTAACAAAATAGTTTATTACTTTAGATTATTCCTGTTCCTAATGGTTTCCTTTTCATCCCCAGCATCCCAAATTCTATTGCTTAAAAAGGTCTTTGACTAGATATCCAATTCTATTATGTTTTGTAGCACATTAATTTCTCATTTTTAACCAGTAACTTGCTAATTAAGTAAATACATCTCATAAAAAGCACAGAAAAAAAAAGTATAAAAGTGATAAACAGGCCTCCTCTCTTGGGCAGCACCCAATCCCTGTGTACACAGTCCTTTCTTGCAGACCTGGGCAAACTTTCAGACTTTAAACCTATATTGAGATGCACACTTCTATTATCTTTTTGTGCTTTTAAGATAATTCTTTCCTCTTGAAAGCCTTTCCCTACTTATCCATTGACTTTTTTTTCTTTTTAATATTGCATTTATTTAATTGCCAAGCCATATTTATACTTTTGCTCCTGTTTTCATTATTTACTACATTAGCAACTTCTTGGTTTAAATCTTCCCACACATCAAAGTGCAAGTCAAAATATTCAACTGAAAATGCAGCTCAGATTTTTTCTATTTATGTTATGAAGAATTAAGCCTTGAAGGCAGGAGGTAAATTATTTGAGTAGATTACTTAATCATTGCCTCCTAAATATAATTAACACACGGTAGTTAACTTCTATGGTCAATTTTTAGTGCTAGAAGATCAGTTTTAGCAAAACTGGAGATTTCTCTCGCAAAATCTCTTCCCAGTTACTCTGTCACAACTCTGGATTGCATCATCCCACTGTTCTCATGCTCAAGAAACCAAGTTTGAGCCAGATCACCAGATAAAATAATGCAGACTTCCTTACTGGGCACCTAAGAAAGATATAGTGGGTGATTATAAATATTTATTGCTGAAATTTCTCCTGACCTTCTGTTGATCACTCTCTACAATCATTCTAACACAGATAAAATCTCTATTGTCCATGTGCTATTTGAGTGATAAAGCAGACTCCCCTTGGCTGCAGGGTACACTGTGGATATTATTTCTGGGATTTCTTTCTAATCACATTTTAGTTTTCTTTCACACCCTTAGCTTGCATTGTGTTAAACTCTACTGAGAAATTCTTTAAAAACAAACAAAAGTCTTCTGCCTTTCTTTCACAAAAAAAAAAAAAAAAAAAAAAAAAAAAGTATATATATACACATATACATATTTTAGGTGATGGTTTCCTCTCCCTTTTTGTGGGATCATGGGGCAACAGCTTTGGGAGGACACTGGGGAGAGTGCTCACATAGGATACTTCAGTGCCTTTAGTTCCTGGAAGGGCTAAGGCAGGAAAGCCACTCATTCTGTGTGGTTACACATTTTTATAGAGCATTATAGGTCTTCTGTTAATACAATTTAGAAGCTCAACGGTTTGCTTTTTGAAATAAACACTTTGGATAAACACTTCTCACCCTTGTAAGTTTTCCATTCCTTTGACACACCAGAAACAATGAATAGGAAGGAATTTTTTCTGTGAGTTAAGGGGAAAAAATACATTTTATACAGTTTTTAAAATCAGCAGAAGGGAAATTGTCAAAACAATAGAACAATTTTTATTTTTTTAAGGAAGAAAAAAAAAGGAAAAAAGCCCAAACCTCTATGCTCTGCAGTTTTTTATTATAAACAAATCATTAATTCTGTGCTAGAAAATGACAATTTTTTCATATACTTGTCCCTTCAGTTGTCATCGTGGAGTTTGCCTTATGATTGCACAAAGTGATAGCCCTCTTCCCTGCATTTGCATCAATTTATTTTCACATGTTCTGAGATAACACATGAAACTTCTACTTTTTCACTTAGTTAGCAAATACAGTGCTCTAGAATTCAAATAAGTAACACCTCTCCTCCAACAGCTTCCCAGTCCACTGCAAATACCCACTAGTGCAAAAATGAGAGCACAGGGGGTTGTTTGTTTGCTTTCACGTAAATATTCACAGGATATATACATAGAACAAGGGTTCTATGTATACATCCTGTGTATAACCCTGCCAGTTAGAAACAACAACAACCTGGTTTGCATTTGCTATTTGTTTGCTTCCTCCAGAAAGTGGATAATGCTGAAATAGTGGCCTCTTGCCCCAGGTCAGGAAGGTGGTTGTTGCATTTGAGGCTATAGGAAAGTGGCGAAAGGGATAATGCAACATAGCTCCTGGTGCAATGGGGAAGCACAAGAGAGCTTTATTTAAAGAAGCACTGCACTTATATAGAGTAGTATGTGCAAAACAGAATAGAAAAGGCTCATTGGTCCCAAGAAGGCAACACCTCTTTGATAAACATGCTTTCTGCAAAACATCACGAGACACTCACGCGGCTTCCACACACCCTGCAGGTGTTTAATCATTGTTATAATTTCTTGTCCTTGTGCAGCCTGAGAAACCCAAGGCTTCAAGGCTGCTTTCTCCCTGGTTCCCAGCAGTATCCAATGACAGGTGGTGACCCCTTTCTATGCCCTGTCAGTGGCAAGAAAGACACAATTTTGCTTGCCACTTGGTTGACCCCAGAGCATATGGGATTTGGGCAGCAAGTTGGCAGGCATCACTTGTTCCTTCCTAGATTGAGTCTAAGAGGTGGCAAAGGTTTGAGTAAGGTGACACAGGAGTAAAATCCATATAAAAACAGGCCCCAGGTACCCACTGGTTGGGGAGCAATGCAATTCCCCCACCAGAGTGAATTTTTGGGCACTGCAGCACACCAACACTTTTTGTGTGTTGTCTCTGAGTGACCCATAAATAGAGAAGTTCTGTAAATGTTCAGTGGTTAGGATTGAAAAGAAAAAAAGAGATTATGTAGATGCAACACTCCTGGAATGGAGCCTTGTGTCTGTTTCCCAGTTTTCCTCACTGCAATGGGACAGGGTGGGTGAAATCTGCACTGCTTTTGTTCATGTGGTTCAAGGGGTGCTGCAAAATACCAAAAGTGTGGGGTTAGGAGCTGTCCCCACACTAAATTCACCTCCTTATTGCCCAGATATGCAACACTGTTGAACAAAAGACAGCTGGAATGTTTTGTTTTTTTTCATTTTGTACATACAAGTATGGAGAGAGACAAGGAAATTTTTTAAAGAAAAAAAATGCATAGGGCAGTGTTTCTCACCTTGGTGAAATTTGCACATATTCACACAGATATGTGCGTGAACAAGACATTTCATACTTTCCACCTCTTTGTGGCACAACCCTGCATGACCTGAGCACCTATATTTTTTTTTATTATTATAGTAAACTTGTTAAAGAGCTTTTACATTCACTAGGGGAAAGGAGGATTGAAACACTGAGGGCCACTAACACTGAGATCTCCTACAGTATTAAGACAATCTGATTCTCATGTACTTTGGTTTTAGCAGCAATTTCTTGGGCTTAAGGGGAGGTGGATGTTGACTTTTTTTGTTTGGCAATTTTTTAAATCATAGAAAGGAGTTTAATTTTCAGAGTTTGAAATTGAGAGTTTAAACTCCATGCACATTTGCACTTTAAAGTTCTATCTGCAGCTGTAAAACTAATTCTGTAATAAAAGGTGAGTTTTGGTGCATCTCTTATGTTATTCCTTTCTAAAATTTAATTTAATTTCCCAGTTTATGGAACCCTAAGGGAGGTGGAGGTGTGCAGGGCAGTGTGAGAGGATAGCTGGTCAGGGTGGAATTCATTCTGGGTTTATATCTTTTCTCCATCTATGTAGCCTCTTTGATTGCAGCAGTCAAGGCAGCATGTGATTAGAGGGCATGTTTGTATAAATTGGATTATGTAAAGTAAAAATTCTGGAGCATGAATTTGTATGGATTATGGCCAGAGTGAGATCAAGAACTCCTACTCTTGTACATCCCTCTGTTCTTATAGAAAGTGCAATTTTGGCAGTATTGGATATATAGGATAACAGAAAATGCATATTTTTTATAAAAGCACTGTACATAATTTTGGGTTCAGCTGTTGTAATCCCTGGCAAACAGATTGTTTCAGGTTTGTTCTGGCAAGTCTGTTGCTGGGAGAGGGCTCAGCAGTGTGGTCTTGGCCCATTTGTCACAGCTCCTCAGGATAAGTGACTGTCAGCCTCTCGTGGACACCTGCCTGCTGGCTCCTCACCAAGGTCATTCCCTGTGTCATTCCAAACAAGCTCTCCTGTGATACTGTCACAAGAGGGGATGGCACCTTGGAGAGCCCAGAATTTGTGGTTGTAAGTGCATTGACAGGACACTGGGTGACTCTGAACTGTGCTAAATTTCTATTCTGTTTTGTTATCTATGCACAGCCCACATAAACTCATGGAAAAAAGATTTTTTATTTAAAGAAGTGGGAGGTTTGCTTTTTTCATTCCATACAGAAGTAGGCGTGGGTGGATTTCAATCCGTGGGCAATTTTCAAGAGAAATAGAGGCACAAGAACTGAACCAGGGAAGACAAGGACACCACCAGTCCATACTCATCCAAACAACTGTGTCCATATCCTGGTGGCCACAGCCCCTGGATTTGAGTAGAGGGCAGTGACCTCCTTGTTTCATCACACTGCTAATCATACCTTATATTTACTGTGCCAGCTTCAGTACCCGATGGATATCAAACTTCTCACTTACAACCATGTTAGATCACCCTGAATTATATTTTATCATAGCCCTGGGGAATATTAATCACCATTTTATTACATTTGTCTGAAGAAGCTGGAATACATTACTGTAATTTTCAGCTGAACATTATGGAGCAACAATGAGATTGAACTAACATATACTTACTAATTAGCACTAATGGTAATTAGGGGGAGAGAAAAAAAAAATTGCCAGTAATAGATTTTCCCATATGATTCTAGACAGGGTAGCATAGAGCCATCTGAACTACCTTACTTTGAATACTTTCTAAAAATCATTGCTCAGCATTTCAGAAGTGCAAGTTCTTTCCTTGTGAAATACAGGTCAGATTGTATTAGACTGGGATCTAATTTAATGTAGCTCCTACTACTCCCTTAATTTCCCAAAGCACTTTACAAAGCAATAACAGGAACTAGTAGTGTGATACAGAAGAGGGTAAATCTATAACTTATTTGCAGTGGGCCGGTTCCAGGCTTGTTTTTAGCTTGTGTAGCTCCACTACCTGTGGTGTGAGACTGATTTACACTAGTTAGGATTTGGTCCAAAGCCAAAGGCGTGTACATAAAATGGCAAAGCATATGAAATGCTATTTTAAAGAAAAATGAATGGTCAGCCAGAAGAACCCATTTATTCCTATTACTTTTTAGAGCCTTGTGATCCAACACCCATGGAATTTAATAAGAGGTTTTGGCTCAAGTCCCATGTGAGCAATAAGATCCTAAATTTTTCTCTGAAGGACACAAGTGAAGGAGATTTCATTAAATGTCTTATCCACTACCAGCCACTTTTATAAGTGAAGGTGTGTTGCAGGTACAGAAAAGCCTGTGGAAGAGCATGTGTCATTATGTGTTCAGAAGAGAAAGAGGAAAACAGAGTTCTGTTTCTAAAATGATTTATTGTTTGTCACTGGCACTCTGCACTCTAAGGGAGAGGCAAATTTGAGGACAAGAAGTTGATCTACTTGCCTGAAGTACTTGCAGAGTACCTGTGGTCTCACTGTCTCTGCAGATCCTCCCTTGACAGAGATTAAAGGATGAGTGAGGAGTTGTTCTTGACACCACAATTTATTTTATTTTTTTGCCTCTCTCTTTTTCAAACATCTTTTCCCACAGAGGCAGCAGCTGCACGTCTTTGCATCAGGTGCCATCGGTGGATAAAATCCCAGGGATTCCATTTTTTATTTTTAAGACTCTCTTACCTTTTTCACTGAATGAAAGTCTCACAGATCACAACTCAGCCTTCTGATGTTAAAGCAAATCCAGTGGCCACTGCAGGTACTCTGGAGTTAACAAATTACTAGTACATTCTTTTGCCCATTAGATATGTCAGGTCTGTTTGCTTAGCACCTTCTAAAAATCTTGTCCTTTACCCCTGATGCTGTTGATACCTGAATCAAATGCCTTCCTTTTACTGTTTGCACATTTTATTTCTTGATGGGCCAGCATGGCTGTAAGTGTACCACAGGAAGGAAGTGTGAGCCTTGTTTAGGGATTATGCATGAAGTTTGTTTTGTCATGGATTTCTCCAGTATTATGGTTACATAACAATCTCCCTTTAACTGTACTTCAGTTTGAAATTTCTGGTTTGAAAAGAAGGTTGATGTTATTTCATTTTATACTTTATATTTTGCTTTTTCATGTTCTAAACTTCTTGGAAAGGGGAGTTGCTTTTTCTGGTGTATTTTTTCCTAATAGTGTTGTTCATTTTCTATACTAAAGCATTGATTCAAAAACATTTTTCTTTTTAGAAGAACTAATCTTTCCAGTACTTTTCCCTTTCATATAAGCAAAATCTGCTTAGTAATACTTTGTCCAACTTTCCAAGTGTGTTCTCTTAGCACCTATCTTTAGCAAATTGGAAAAACTGTCTGGAGGCTTTGGAGGCTTTGGAAATACTGATTATTTCAGCCTCAGCTTTATCAAAATGTCTATACATTCAGTCAAAAAATATGCAGCACTGGGATCTACAGCACTGTTAGATCTCCAGAGAAATGGGAAGGAATCTCCTGTGGGAATTCTTCATGAACAGACAACAGCAGCATATCAGCTATTTTAGCTCACTTCTCTGCAGACTGTTTGACAATCTGTTGCAAGTTATACCCCAAAATGCAGTCTTCCTTCTCTGCTTTTCTTCAAGTGATGATGTCTCCAGATATCTAGCTCCAAAAAATATTCCCCTTCGATCCACTTCAAATGACACTTTTTGTGTGATGAGCTTTCTGCAGATGCCCACTGATCAGCAGGATGGCTCCAAATCCTATTATAATCTGCCAGGTAGAAATAGATAAATCTATTAGCCCAGACTGGGCTTGTTTCATCATTGTGACAGCTTCCCATGAGCCTGCATTCATCAGATTCCCCCAAAACAGCCAGCTTCCCTATCATCTGACAGTTACATTTCCATGACTGGACTCTAAGTTACTACATTTTTAATTTGCATTTAATTAGTCATTAATAATCCAGGTATTCATCCAACCCCACCCCCACTTTTTTTCTTTTCTTTTTTTTATTCTTTATTTTAAATTCATTACTGGATATCGAACTGATGGTTAAAATTGCTGCTGTGAATTGTTTTATGTGAACTTCCTGAAAATTTTGTGAATCAAAACAAAATAAGCAGTTGAATATCTTTTGTTGCTTACCAAAAGATGCTGGGCAATCCAGTTAAGCCAGGTTTCTGTTTAACAGAGGAGGCAGGAAGGTTGCCATGCTGCTGTACCTGCTGCCACAGCCACTCTGGAGATCACATCAAACACATGGATAAGCACTCTCTCTGCAGACTTACTGCAATTTTGCCTCTCTGTGCCTCCTATGTTAAAAGAAAGAAAAATAAAAAGGTCAAAAAACAATGAGGGGAAAAAATACTGCTTATAACTGAATAAAGACATGTTGTCAGAATTTTACTTTGTAAAAGACATAAATTACATGCATTCCAAAGTGTTGTGTATGGGACATAAAACTTCTGATTCAGCCGTGTGACAGGACAAGTGACACAAATCAGGTTTCTGCATGGCTCCCATGAGAGCTTTCCTGGCACCCAGCACTTGCAGCCTGTCCTGTGGGTTTTGCTGAGATGTGTAGCAGCTTTAACCCAGTAGGCCAATTCCTTATTAGTCCTTCAGAGCTTTCTGTCTCACCCAAGTCAGTCATGAGCCATTTTCTACCTTCTCTTCTACTGTCCAGGTCACTGGGATTCATTTTCTACCTTCAAATCCTTTGTTGGATAATTACAAAAGCTAAAATAAAAGGAATTCCTTTTGCTCTTTACAGATGGAAGAATGAGAGGCACCTGTGACCAGAGCATTGCTGTGGGTCTTCACTGGAAGTGTGTGTTCAGTAGAGTGGCTTTAATCCCACAGCCAACAATGGTCACAGTGGGTTTGGTTACAGCAAAACACCCACAGCTGTGTGTCAGCTTTGCAGCTCTCTGTGGCTGCAAAACAATTAATAATGGCAGGAGATGATTGCATCAGGCCAGCTTCAAAATATATCAAGACAAGAAATTTTACCTGCTACAGAAGAAAGCAGTAGATATCTAAGTCATATTTCCAAGGTATGTTCTCCAAAACTCCTCTGAATTGCAGCTTAAATCTTGAGATGTGCAAAGTGCCTGCGTGGAGAAGAATCTCTGTGGGATTTTTTTCAGTATGTTGCTCCCAGAACTCACATAAACTTTTAGCATCTAAAGCATCCTGTGGTAATGAGCTCCATAGTTTTAATTGTCTTTTGTGTGAAGTTTTTTATATGCTTTCTAAAATATCTGATCTGTTCATTTAACTCCCCTTAATCCTTGCATTAGGAGAAAAGTGAATAATTGTCTTCTGTGCACTTTTCCATTGCTCGATTAATTTTATAGATCTCTGTCATTTCTTCCTTACTTATTTGTACTCCAAATTGAAAAGTTTTAATCTGCTTAGCCCTTCCTCATTTAGGAGAGCTGTTCCTTACCCTGATAAGATCACCATCTTAGCTAGTTATGCAAAAATAGGCATTACAGTAAGTCTAAACCATTGAAAGTTGGTTTGTTTTTTTTTTTTCTTTCTGTGCTGGCTGTAAAGTTATGCATGAGGTAACAGCTCCGTGTTGAATATTTGTCTTGAAAGATTTTTTAGTAATCAATGCCTCTGTTAAATTTTCTGCATGGTGAGGGGAAGTAGTGCTCCTAGTTTCCAGCTGTTGCATAAATATTTTTCAGCCCCAGGATCCTGAACTGATTGAGGTATAGCTCAGTGCCTGTTGCTCTCTATATTAATCCACACATCTCATCAGCTATCACAGTCCTCAGGCAGGAGACTTCCATGGAAGGCAGAGGATGTGGAAGAAGAATTGTAGCTAATTAGCTAAATGACAAGAATATCAATTACTTCATTATTAAAGCCCACTGTTTCTTCATAACAGCAGAGGGAATTGCCTCATGAGCAGCAAAATCTGATCCATGGTTGCTGCTGCTCACAGTGAGCCCCTGGCCCGTGCCTGTTTCTGGTCAATGTGCCATTTGTCCCATCTCAGAGCTGTAGTCTCTGGCCTTCCCCCCTCCCAGGCAGCAGATCCTGCAGCTGTGCTTGGTCTCCTCAGGGCAGCTTCTCAAGTGAAGTTCATCCTCTCCAGAAGTCTCCAGAAATTAGTCTGGTCCTTTCAAGCCACACTGTTTTTAAATCAAGTCTACACACCTTCTAAAATGCACACTTTGCTCTTTCAGAGGTTTTCTCATCTATTCCAAAGGAAGGTGTGATACTGACACATTCCTCAGCATTCCTCACACTTGTAGCCTGCCATAAACATGGGACAATAATTGTGGGGCTTGAACCCAAACTCACAGGCCCATGTGGGAATCCATCTACTGGGAGCAACAGGGCTGCACCAGCTTTCTAGGCAGTCACCACACTGCAAAATTTTTGGAAATCTTCATTCAGATTCCACCTCAGGAAGGCACTGTGTGGAAGCAAACACAGCACCAGAACTCTACAGAGCTCTACAGGAAGGTGCAGAACAATCCTCCCCAGCATGGAGCTCCTGGGCTGGGCATCCTCTCAGCAACTCTACTCCCAGGGACAGGAGTTTTCCCCCATATATTCATATATTTCCAAATGTTGGACACGCAGGCATCAATCTGTTAAAGCACAGGGTGCTCTCTGATTTGTGTTTCTCGAGGAAACTGCCTGTGATCCACATTTGCTGTGTTTCCATCTAAGGACATTCTGGAGCAGAGAGGGGCAGGGATGAGCAGTGTGGCAGGGAAAGGGCACGTGCAGAAAGTCACACACAGGGTGGAACATATGACAGCTTGCAAGTGCTTAAACAGAAACTGATTAAAAAACCAGCTTTTTCCATTGATCTGAGTTACAGAAGGAGTGTCTCCAATATTTTCACAGGACATTTTTTTTCTCTTAGTTTGAGGGATTGAGTTCTCATTAAAATAAAAGATAGCTGAAGAGGAAAAAAAGCAAACCAATAAAAAAACCCAAACACCAATCAAATGAGACAAAACATGAAATTGTTTGTTTTGGACTTTAAAAAATTAAAAAAGGAAAAGAAAAAAAAAAAAGAGGAAGGATTCATATCCTAGCAGTGGAGGCAGAACTGTGGCTGTACCTTTGAGGTATGCTGTCCATATTTGACCACCTTGCCTTGAACTTCTCCTTTGTGGCTCCCCAGGTGTCCACCAGAACACTCCAGTGCTGCTATGAAATGCCAAAGAAGACTGAGTCCTGAGTCCTCCCTTCCACTAGATTATACTTTTGGTGAGGAGTACGTTTAGTGATTAAAGTGTCTGCACTCATTTTCACTTGTGACTCGAGTTGGAATATTCAATTTAAATCTTTAAAATCTGGCAGTTAAAAGCTGTCAGTAATTGATTCAGTACTCAGAATGGTTTCCCTTTAATTTCCAAGCAAGAGTTCAGATTGATTTTTATTTTTAAATCCACATCACCGTGTCTACCATTATGAATTACAAAGAACCTCCTTGGCTGGTTTCAATCCATTCTAATCTGTCACTTTTCGGAAGAGACTACAACTATACACACTTGAAATGAGGTTAATTTCTACTAAGGAGAAAAAAATTACTGTTTTATTGTTAACATCTGTGTCAGAACTTGGCTTTTTGGGCACCACTGGGGTATGGAGTTACAACTCTCAAACCTCTGGGCCAACACTTGCCATCAGAGCCACAAATTCATTCCACCTCAGGTCGTATCTGACTGACAGCAGGGTTAGATCAATGCATTTTGCATTGTGGTGAATGACTGTGT
Source organism: Luscinia megarhynchos (assembly GCA_034336665.1). Taxonomy (NCBI): domain Eukaryota; kingdom Metazoa; phylum Chordata; class Aves; order Passeriformes; family Muscicapidae; genus Luscinia; species Luscinia megarhynchos. Next base: position 27,944,386 of record CM067569.1, on the reverse strand, counting down.
CAATATTTGACCAGTTCTCTTCTTTGATGGTTCTCCCAGCCCCTTCCCTGGGAACACTCACTGCCAGCCATCACTGTCCCCTTATGGGTTATGTGGGTGTGACCCTGAAAGTCTTTGCCTTTACCCATGGTTTGTGGTGGATGCATGGCTCTGCTCTGGGCACCTAAATCACAGGGTTTGTGCTCCTTCTTATGCTGCCTGGTAAATCTCTCAGTTTTAAATCTATGACTGCTCAATCAAGGGAACAAAGGAGAAAATGCTGACTGCCTTGTAAAACTCTCTGGGCTGTGAGGCTCATAGATCAGCTTTATTTCAGCAGTAACACTTTTTGGAAAAGCTACTGGCAGTTTGTCCCTGGGATAGATGCGTGTTGAATGTGTAATTTCCTTTCTACCCCTTCCAAAAGGATGCAGATAGAATAGCAATCCAACACTGTTAATAAGCCCTTTCTTCTGCAAAGACAGGTTGTTCTCTTCCTCATGCTGGAGAGTGGCTTTTTTATATTGGTGTCCCTTTCAGTTTCAAGATGGTTTTTGGGAGTGAAAGGCACAAATATGTAGTACAACACAAATTAGCATAGAGATGGCAAAGGTTATGTGCCTTGTCAGAGGCCAATTTAATTACCTTCATATTTCACATTTCACCACCTTTTCTGCTCATCTTCAGGTTAAGCTGGCATGGATGGTAAAAAAAAAATAAGAAAAATAAAAGCAGAAAACAAGACTACAGCATGAAGTTGTGTGCAAACTCAATCATTTGCCTCTGTAGGAGATTCCCACACCTGCCTGATGACAGGCAGCCATCAGAAGGAAAATCAATATACCTGAATCTATTTTTTTCATATGACTGGATCTGTGCAATACAGGGAGGAAAGCTGAGTAGAAAGGTGGCAAACCAAACTAAATTATTTCTGGATGAAAACTATTTTTTTCTGTGAACAAATGAAAATAATCCCTTTAGCACTTTCTTGCTGGAAATGGTGGTCATTCAGGTTAAAGTACTGCTGTAAATTTGGGGCTCCACTGAATTGTAAGGTAGTAGGAACTAAGAGCCACTGGACCAGTAAACATAACCTTGAAATAAATTGTTCTATCTACATAAGACTTTTGCTTCTATTAAACTTAATTCCAATACCAAAATGAAGTAGATTTCATGTAGTGGGAGAAAATCTTAGGAAAATTGTAATGGGTGTCTGTTTATGTTTCACTCCTGTTAGACATTTCATAGCCGTAAAAACCATTATGCAGTGTTCTTTCCATGTTCTAGGATATGGAAAAACGTTTATGGCTCACAGAGAACAGGAAAAAAAATCTCTGCTATCCGTTAGGTAGTTGTTTTTCTGCATGGCACATTTGGGAAATATGAGCTAATCATTTAGGACCAAAAAGTTTTTACAGGCATTTTATTACTTGCTGAATTTCACTGCTGCAATCCAAGTAATCCATTTAATAAATATTTACTGAACAGTAAAGTATTCAGAGTGAGTTCAAAATAAGGAACTGCATGGAAATCTGAAGGAGATGAACATGCTAAGGGTTGATCCAGTCCTGGATCTGTATGAGAGTCCTTTGTTTAAACACAGCAGAAGAGAATTTGCATCAGTGAAATGCAAAGTAGAGAAATTAATCAAGAAAAATCTGAATAATGTCCTACCAGCTCAACTTATGATGGATTTGTTGCTGACAATAATGTAAGATTAGCATAGGCAACAATTCCACCTCCCTGTAACAGATCCATGAAGGGTTTGAGCAGGAGCATCTGGCAGGGAAGGGTCTGTAGCAAATCAGAAGGGTCCAATTACTGGGAAGCTGTTTGAGTAGAGGTGGACTCCAAACATGCACATCAATCAGGGAACTCTGGGGATGAAAACAGTGTCTTGGGAAAAGCCTGAGTGAATCTCACTCAACATACTGGATAAAGATGGACTAATAATTTCAGGGCTTTACATCTCTGTGAGTTTGATTTCTGCGATACTCACAAAACACAATGAAAAGTTGAACTCAAAATACTTTTTTTTAAACACACTGTTATCAAAAGATCCCTGCTACTCTTCTTTTCTTTCCTGGTTAGAATTTCTCTCTCCAGATATTGGGCCTTGTAACCCTTTCTTCTTGTTAGGCAAAAGTGCCATGCTGAAAATAAATAAGTAAACACCTCTCATTGCTACCTGAAGGTTGAAACTCTTCCTAATTATCGTTCCTGTTAAATTGGTGACATCACTCCATATTTTGCCTACCTCCACCTGTGGATCAAACTCTGATTTTGACTTACTTTGACCAGCGATGCTGCAGCTCATGTCCTGCACTCTGCTCTCACCACGTGGAACATTTAGGGAAAGAAAAAAAAAATCCATGAGTCCACAATCATGAATTTCCAAAGAGAGCCCAGGAAAGTGTTCTGGCCAGAGAAAGTACCACAGAAGGATCAGGGTATAATCCCAATTGTTGGTTGTATGAGCAAGGCTGAATTTTCCCACAGACATCTTGAGCTCTATTTTCCATGCTGGTGTTGCACTTTGGCTGTATTTGATCTGCCATATTTTTAAATTTTGAACATTAGTTATTTATTTTTCAGATAAGCACCAAAAATACCAGCTCTGGGCTCTATTGCCAGGTTATACACGTGGTGGTCAGCAGTGGGGAAATGCATTGTCCATCTTTAGCTCTGTGGAAGTCTAAGTCACCTCACCCAAAACACGTGTTACCCTTTTCCTCAGCTATTCCTGTGGTCAGTGGCAGAAGGGAGGTGCCCAGAAGGGAGTTTCATACCCCCAGAGAGTGTGTGTCAGCAGGCACTTACTTCAGATAGACATTTATCTTTCCAGTAGGTGAGATTAACCCTTTTTCAGGTGTGCAAGGCTGGCACACAGCCTAAGAGGCTGTTCCAGAGTATTTTCATCAGAGTGAGGGGAGACATAACACCCTCAAATCCTACAGCAGGAAGAACTCTTGTTAGAAAGCAGCACTAACAGCTGCTGTAATCTTTTCCTAGTGAAATTAATCCTCACAAAGAACTCCAGCAAAGCTCTATCTGCAACCTGTATTTTTCTCACATCCTCTCAACAGGATTGAGCAGCCATTGAGTGGTGCTCTCTCCAGCATCCTTGGCATGCAAATAATTGCATCAGTAAATTGAGGGATCTTGTGATTTCTTTAGAATCCATAGCACTGGAGAGCTGGGAAATCAGAAAGAATCTGTGATGAGATAAGGAAGAAGCTGTTAGTGGTCTGCAGATTGGCAAGAAGGTCAAATAGTCAAAGGTGCTCGTTGGCTTTTGGTGTATCTGCTTGGATTAATGTTTCACCATCTTAATGTGGCTTAGGTCTGTTAAAGCCACAGAAACCTGAGAGGAGAACAGCAGCAGCTCCTGGCTATCCACCGAGTCACTGTAACACTTGCAGCACAGGGGCTGCTGGTTACACCATAGAAATATCTGCAGTTTTTACCCCACTGTGAAAATTCTGACTGAAATCACAGTGAAGGCAGAATTTTTTCCTTCTTTCTTTGTCTTTGCCTTCCTGCTATATTTTTTCAGCTACTCTGATCTCCTAGTGTCAGACCTCATACAAGAGAGGCAGTGGACATGATAGGGATAAATGAAGCCAATAATTCCAGAGAAAGGAAAACAACCCCACACACAACAGTCCAAAGCAGCAAAGAATTTACTGCAGTAAGACAAAGAGACAATCTAAGATTTATAAGTCAAAAGTTAAAAATAGAATGCAAACAGCCAGCTTAAAGATAAAAATATCTGGAGTCAAATCATGTGTGTTGATTGAGATGTGTGCATTTTTAGACTTTTTGGACAAAAAAAAATAAATACAATTCAGAATTCCATAAAATATAAAGCAGCTTTCCCACTTTGTCTTACAAAACTCATTATTTCAACTCTCTAGTTCATAAATGGAGACAAAAAAATGCACTAAAGGTAAAGCAAGATAAAGTGAGCCTACAGCCCATGATGTGCTGTTTCACCCACGACACCAAGGTGTCCAGATAAACATATCATCACTTCCTCTGATGCACCTGGATTTTCTTCAGCCTTTCTGTGAATGCAATGGATGTTTCAGATGATGAGGTATTCTTCACATGATGTAAGTTGAAGGCTGCAGTAAGATGTCTTTCTAACCAAAATCATCTGACTGGAAGGTCAAAGCACAGGCTGCAAAACATTAGTTGCTCAACTTGCTACCTAAAGGCCCAAAAAAAAAGGTCAGAGACAGTTCAGCTACATATAGAGAAGGTGCATGCCCCAGGCAGCAACACAATCTTCTATTTTTCATGCTAGAGAAAAAAAGAATTACATTATATACATATATTTTTTACCATTTAACCAGCTGGGAGGGTGGGGATGGGTTCTGTTTCTTTGTCTTTTCTATACCTTTAGAAAGTCAATTAAGTAATAAAATGCATTTAAAAGTGACCCCCTAATAACCAGACATTTTCTAATAAGAACCAAATTATCTCCTACTGAGTATCACACCAATACACCTGCTTTCCCTGGGAAAATTTACATTACTATGGATAATTCTATCTTGACTTGATGCAAAAAATGAAATAATATTTTCAACTACTGATAATGATTTTTTTCAATTTATAATAGGTAGGAAAGTGGAAGGTGTAGTTATAAACTCTTATCCGAAATGAAAAATAGATGAGTCTGCACTGAAATTTGAAACACTGAAATCTACATGAGGAAAATTATCATAGACTATTGAAATCATAATAAAACTTGGATTTTAAGTGCAAATACCGGTCATTTCAATGCAGAAATATTAATATTTAATTCCCAACTGGTGTTAATATTGTCTAAAATGGAATATTCAGAGATTACACAAGCAGAATCTAAGGTATTTTTTCTCTCTCTAGGGACACTAGAGATTTAACTGAACAGAGACATGTTTTACTCACAACAAAATAATGAGGAGTGCCTTGATTTTCATTTTATAGCTCTTTCCCTAGCCCAGTTATTCTTTCTGTTCTTTCTCTTATAAAGCCACCCAAAATGTAATTCCAAATTCCTCAAAGGACATTCATAAAGGTTGCCCAGAGAAGCTGTGGATGCCCCATCCCTGGGGGCATTCAAGGCCAGGCTGGGTGGGATCTGAGCAGCCTGGGATGGTGGAAGGTGTTTGAACTAAAGGATCTTTCATGTCCCTTCCAACCCAAACATTTCTGTAATTCTGTGATATCACCATTGTCACTTCATGCTCAGGTGGAGTGCAATACATCCAGTCTTAAAAAGAATGAACATCACAAAACTAAAATGAAGGGTGCAATTTTAAAAGGGTTGGTTCGTGGCTTGTGAAATTCAGGGTATACACAGAGTATATGTGCAGAGATTTTCAGGTGTGAGACACCTGCATCTCACCTCTTGTGGGGTTTCTGAAGTTCTTCCTTCCCTTTTACTGTACTGCAGAAGTGGGCAGCAACAGTGACACAAACATAATGCACACTGGTTACTTTACTCACCCTTGTGTAGTGACTGTCCTGCTGCAATTCAGGGAAATCCTGGTTCTCTAATTACTGATGTTAACCTTTTGTCAGAAAATTGTGGCGTTCCCTTTAAAAATTCATCTAGATACAGCATTGTAAAAAAGTTGAAAAAGCATAGTCTTGAAAAAAAGGGGCTATGGTGTTTTTTTACAGACTGTTCAATAGTTTATATAGCTCTAAACCATAAAAAATAACACTATTTTATGTAAAAAATTGACTAGCAATATGGCAACACAAGTTCTGAAAGGGACTGGGGAAGGGGGAGAGAAAAAATGTGTACTGAATGACAGGAAGCTGCATATTTTTAATGCTTCCTAACAGCTACCTTCTGTGGCTGTGCAGCACTCAAGTTAGAAGTTCAAAGATTGATTAATCATCCACTCAGATGCACCATAAAGTTTTAGAGCTTTTTCCCTTGGTAGATGTCTGGAACAAGTGGGGGAAAAAAAAAAAGTAGGCAATTTACAAACAAGGACAAGGAAACCTGAATAGCTGTTATGATTTAAAACCAAGCATTTACTGATAAAAGCTGCCTACTCACTTTCAAGTACTTTGATCACAGAGAATTGAGGGAGTTGACTGCAGTATGTCCTGCCTTACTGAAGACTTCTCTAAACTGGGGCATGCCAGTCCTGTGAGCCATTAAGTGTTTCTTGGCATGATGTGCAATTTCAGAATGTGTTGGTTTAGTAAATGATGCACTTTCATATTCAAGACTGCTTCTGAAAGGCTAAAAAATATAAATTGAAAAAAAAGCACAAAAGGAGGAAATTATATCTATGCAAAACACAGCTGAAAAGCTGCAGGAAAGTATTTTGAGAAAGTTATATCCTATTGTTGTGCTGTCAATAATGACAATTTTCAGGTATCAGTGAAGAACTGAAATAGATCTGTGCTCTTGAGTCCAAGACATCACTGTCCTGAAGGGCAGCACCTGGACAGTGGTCATAATCATCCTTCTGCATCCTCTTGTTCACTGGGACTCTTGCATGGGAAATCTGATTTTAAGTGCATCCTTGACATTTTCTCCCTCCACAATAATTTGACATTTTCCACATCTTATTACCTACGAAACCTGACATCATGTCAGTCTTCTAGCATGAACCTTCAGCCACTGCAGTTCTCCTCCTACTTAATTACAGCCATGGTTGAAGGAAAGTAGTTAGCTTCTCTTGTACAACATGCACACTTATGGATAAATGATGACCTTTCCAGATCATTCTTCTAAATTTATCAGCATATTAATACAATAAGGAAAATACATGTATATATTTTTATGTATATTTGGCTATGCATGCATGCAGGTTTAACTGAGTGTTTTGCAGCATATGCGTCTTTGACAGTAAAAAACTGTTCTATTTTCTTTTCACTCTTGTTAAGGTAAACACTTCCAAGCCATGTACATCAGCACTTTGCAAATACCTCTGGTGTTCAGCTCCCACAGGTTACCTGTGGCTTGGTTACCCCCTTGCAGGCAAGGATTTACCCAACAGAAAACTCTGCCCTAAATAGAAGTGAAAGCAGTGTGACTAATTTATAAGAGATCCTTTTAACTATTGTGCTTTGATACAGCATTATCAGAAAGACACAAAAAACCCCTCTCTTGTGGCTGTGTGATATCTAGAATTTCAGTCTTTGCACCTGCAGCTTTTGGTATCGCTTGTGGCTGTTTGGAAAGCATTAAGTAGTAATGAATTTAAAGATGTGTTTTCTGACTTGTTTTTACATGAAGCAGAACTTACATAAACGTTCTGATTGTAAGGCAGTGAGAGAGAAATGTATAGAGTGAAAATTCCTGCTGCTTCTCTGTAAAAAAAGCCAGGAAATCTTCAGGAGTTTCCAGAAATAAATGTCTGTGGCCAGAGACACCCTGATGGGCCATGGTGGCTGAGCCACACTCAGGGCAGGGATAGCAAATCCTGTCCTCACTCTGCTGAATCCTGGATGAGATCCCAGAGGCTTTGGGACACCTTGGCTGAGCTTCCAAGCATGGCTGGGGAAGCAGCAGTTGTGTCAGTCTCACTTTGTGCCCCTTCCCCTAACTCCAAAACTCCTGGTGCTTCCTCACAAGGGTGTGAGCCCTCTGGCAGATCACAGGTAACACATAACCCTGCAGGTAGCTTATTCTCCTGCTTTACTTTCCCAGAAAATCCAAACCCTGGTGGATTTACCTCCTAGAAGAGATATTTTATTCTGCTGACTGAGGAATTCTAAGTTCATCCATGCTCCATATTCAGGCAGTGACACATCCCCACCAGCCAGAGGTGAAACAATGCATGCTGCTCAAGCCTTTTGGGGTGGGGAGCTGGCAAGGGAGTCCCAAACTTCAGGGACAGGCTGTTTGGCTGGCATGGCTGTGCTGTTACCCATCTGCTGAAGTGGCAGAGTGCCTGCTTAAAAATTACTCAGCACTGCAAAAGTGGGTTGTGCACAGTAGGTGAAAATGGCAACTCAAACATTCCTATTTGTCTTGTGACAAGCAGGTATTTTGCAGGAATTTTCAGCTGAATTCCTTTATGTGTCTGTATGTGATGTGTGTGTGTTGATATATATATTTATGTTACACATATTATATGAGTGTGCATGTGTACACACAGAGATATATGTCACTTGTTTCTTCCAAGGAGAGAATTTTTCCAACATTTATCTCCTTAAAATTTTAGATCCTTATCTTTCTGCCCTTCACATGTAGCTCAGTGCAGAGAGTGAGCACTGCTCCCACCTTAACTGGGAAGGACACCTCATCCCTTTCCCTCTTTCTTCCAACTGGCTACTGAAATCCACACTATCTATCTAATCTGTACTGTTGCTACAGTGAGAAAAACTAATTATTTGAAGCTGTGAGCTCCAGAATCCTACTTTCATACGGACATAGTAATTGAGAACTTTGGGGTTTTCATGCTGGCTGTTTTTCTCTCTCTAGTGACTGAACAGAAGCAGCTGAGACTGATTTGTTTCCCTTACTACCATCACTCACTTTTCATCTAAAAATGTCAGCTAAGTTTCAGGGTGAAGTCTGGATTCATCTGGTCAAATTAACCTTCTCAATAGTCTTAAAGGGAGAGCTGACCTTTGCTGAGGTATAACTTACGTCAAATGCTTTAAGGAAATCTTTAAAGCTCACAGATGGTTCTGTGAGTGAGCTGCTGTCTTGAAATTAGGAACACTATTTGTTATAGACAGAACTTTTGTCAAAATAAAACACAAAAACCCTCCAGTATTTTTCTTTGCATCCTGAAACAGAACCTTTAAATGCAGCCTCAGTTTCCACTGTAACAAAAATTTCAAACTGTGCACCAGTTTTTCGTCTTATAGGATTGATATATTATGCAGTAGATTTTAATTTGAAGCATATAATTTTCACCTCTGTCTATGAAGAATTAATCTTGAGTATGATCTTATTTCTTGACTCAGCATTTTGGGAGGAAAGGGAAAGCTGAGAGGAATCTTTGTGTGTCCCAGAACAAGGAAAGAACAAAATCTATAACTGACATCCATGGCTTTTGCAAGCTCACTGTTGGATTTTATTTTACATAGCAAAAGAAAATGGGCAAAAGTACTGGTGGAAATGATAGAAAAGCTAAATTCGATAAAACTGTGTCAGGGTTTTAGATCTGGGGTGTTTTTCTAGTTGTTATAATACTCAGGGCAGCATGCTATGTGTCCCAAGTCACTACCTGTTCTATGATGACAATTTGCTGCTTTGCTCCTTTTGGTTTGGAATCTGACTAAATGTTGACTCTTGACTTAACTTGATCAGTATTTCATATTATAGGGGGGTGTAAAGAAAACATATCCAGTTTCAGCTGCAAGAATTCATTCAGATTAAACCTTGCACATGACACTTTTTTAAAAGAAGTATGAATTGCAGGAGTTGCAGGTTCTCTGCTGTTCACAAACATCTGTCCCACTTTTCCTCCCAGACTACAAGGAATTGCTTGGAAAGGTCCAGAAGCACAGAAGTGCATCTCTGAGCTCCAAAAGTATTCTTGGCTTTTTCCTTTTACTGAAAATCTTGAATAGATGGTTATTTCACAAATTAAAACCAGGGGTCTGATGCTGAAGTTTAACTGTGCCTGCAAAAACCTCAGCTGGGAGTAAAGTCACAAAGCAGACATAGAAAATAATCTGAGAAAGCTAGAAGAATGTATTTCCATGCACTAATCAAGGAAACTTTACTCCAAGTGCAAAACAGCCTTGGGAAGTGGATGGTGGCAAGAAGGAGTTATCAGTAGCAGGTTTTAGTATCAGCTTGAAATTTAGGTTCCACAGAGATGGACTGAGGATCACAAAGAAATGAGCATCTGTTCAGCTTCCAGTGATGTTAAGCAATCTTATTCCTCTGGCACAGGTTTATTTATATGGAGAGAAGCACTGAAACAAAATGTTGGCTTAGCCTCAATCTGTCTTTTTATTTTTAATTTTTTTCAATCCAGTGTCATGAAAACCATTTTGCTTTGCTGCAATTGAAAGTTATGTTTCCATTTTCATTTTTGGCATTGTGGAAAATTGTTCTTGCCAGGTAAATATTGGCAATTTTAAAAGGCTCACGTGAAAAGTAAATTGAAATTGTGTGGAAATTCAGGGGGTGTCCTTAATTTACAAACTTTTCCTGCCACTATCCTCTAGGAAAATAATACGGAGCTACACTTGCATTTTCAAGTCCTTCTGTGTGTGAACTCAAAAGCCCAAGGTATATTTCAAATGCATAGTTTTTGGTCAACCTAGAAATGAAAAGCAGCTGTGTTTCATATCAAATAAGTCCCCCAAGGTAAAATACTTGGTTTAAAAGTAGGTGGTTTTGGATCTGCCTATAGCCCAAGGATTTCAACAGAAAGATTCAAAGGTCTTAATGAAAATTTGATCATTGTCTCCAGAGAGAGGAGGGTTTTGTGTGAGAATTCAGCCTGTCTGCTTGGGTTGGAACAGCCCTTACAGCTGCATTTCAGCACCTAGCCAGAACAAAAATGAACACATAATTTACTTTTTCTGCAGCCTCATTAAAATTGAACTAATTTTTGAGAACATTATGCCGTAGTTCCATACTTCATAATAAACTGTTTATTTTTTTCCCATATAAATGAGTGTGAACCATTAAGCTTTCAACAACAGCACCTAAATAATGAGGAGGAACACATTTTTATAATGAGGATAATTGTAATTGCAGAACTTTCCAAGTGAAGCAGTAAATTTTGTCTCAGCTGTAAGATTGGCCTTTCTGTAAAATAAATGCTTTAGTTTATCTTTAAGTTATTAAGCTCATTACAGAAGCAACTGTATAGAGTTTGCTGGCCTAAATTTTCTAAAAAAAACTGACAAAAGTTTATCCTGTGCTTAAAATCTTTGAGTCTTTGAAAGTATCATTTACCTCATTATTGAAATCCAATATATTTTTGCCATTTTCATCACACGGATTTTTCTCCGCTAGCTGCCACGTTATTGCTAATTAATATACATTAAAATTATTTATAATGATAAACAGGAACCAACATTTTCTGCACAGGAAAAAAGCCACTGGTGCCCAGGAAATGCTAACCCACTCCCTCTAGCTGCTGTCCTCATCAGAGAGCCCCTGCTGCATTCCCCATTGCCAGCCACAGCAAATGTTAAAACTCAGGTTTCTCTGGGGTGTAGGATAAAAGTCACATAACTGCAATTGAGTCATTACTTGGAATCACGTTTTCTTTCCTGCTTTTTTTGCACAGTAGCCACAGGGTTAGAGGTAGCCAACGAGACAGGGTCTGCTCTGGTTCTTCATGGAGAGGGGAAGACAATTACTGAGAGCACCTTCCTGCCCACCCCTGCCACACAGGCTGTCACATCCACTCCTTTCCTTAGGCTGAGAAAAGCTCCACTTCTCCTTCAGTCTCCCATTGTCCTGTAATTACTCAGCAGAGCTCCACATGTGCGAGAGAATATGTGAATATGTGGGTGGTTATCCTCAGAGGTGCAATGAATGTTTCTTCTTGCGTTTATTTCTAAGGATATATTTGATTTCCCTTTTGAGGTCAAGGCACATAAGTGGTCACACAGCATTTGGTGCATCCAATTAGCAGCCTTTCTGGTCCAAAATCCAATATCAAAACCTAATGAATGGCCCTTCAGGGTTTCACTGAATTGCCAGAAAAAAAAAGAAACAAATCTTCCCACACTTTAAGAGGAATTTATTTTCTGTCCCCTTCCTTTTTTCTCAGCTTTCAGGAACACAGATGCATAGGGCTTAGCTGCTCAGAGTAGCAGACAGATTGATTTGTTCATGTGCCAACTTAACAAAACAAACAGAATGGACATCTAGAGAAGAAATATCAGAGGGAGCTGAAGAGATGATGAAAAATGCTAAGTGATACACAAAATGATGTGATTATTTATGTGAGAGCTTCCAACCCCCACACCCATCTACCCACTGCAGTTCAAACAGGTTTTTCCTTTGAATCAGTTCATCATATAAAATATGAATCAGGATCCAGCGAAACGTTTATTTAATTAACTGTCACCAGGCTGAGACAAAAGGAAAAGTCTATCCTATCAAAATATGCTAAAAATAAGGATGGCAGCACAACAAAGCGATGGTGTCAAGGATCTGAGCTTTTGTGCAGAGCTCTCCTGAACATCGGTTCTCTTTTTCTGTTGGAGTGCTTTACTGTAGAGCTGAACAGCCAGACTGCAGCCCCAAGGCCTGAGGCAATGGATGTTCATTCTCACCAGACACCCAGCCCAGCACTGTGATTAGCACCTCCAGACTGAGGCTTTAGCAATTTGGGCTGCTAACACCCTTTGGGGCTGCCACTTCTGATATGGGCATTAGTCTGTGCATTGTCCCTTTAATGCCATTTTTAAATGTTTAATAGTCTGATTGTGATAAATGGTCTGGATATTTATCTCCTTCCTCTCAGAGAGGGATCCCATTAGTGAATTCAATAATTTCGAGAGGGTCAGGTTTGCTTGCCAGAGGCTCAGGTTGAATTTAGCACAGGATTCATTTCTTTCCAATGCACTATGCTCCTACCAGAGGTATCGTAAGGGTCCATTTTTTCACCATAAAACAGAGTGCAAGCTGCCAAAAGTGGGTGTAAAAACCAGTCCTGCTGAAAGGATGCCCAGCAACACTGAGGCCCCTCAGCCCAGCTAACACTGTTTCCCCTGGAACTCTGGATGTTTGAACATTGATTTGCTAGTTCCTGGCTAGGAGACAAATGCATCTTTTCCTTCAGAAGGACACCTATTTCTGCTTGTCTCATGGAAGAGAAATTCCATTTATGTCAACAGAGAGATTTCAAGTACAACAGAATTCAGCTAGTAAACTTTTCTTGTAAGGTAACTATGGTGGTTTGTAAAGATTTCCTGAAATTTTTAAGACGTGGGCTTAAACTTTAAAGTTTAAGCCTGTTTTGCCTTCCTCCTAATTCTATCTCCCAGCAAAAAATAAGTAAATAGTTCTAGTAAATACACTAACCATTTGGCCAATGCTAACCCATGACATAAATTATTAGCATTGGCCGAAAAATCTCAAATTAACAAACCAAAACCACTGCAGGTACCACTGCAAAACCCCCAAAAACATTTGTTAGTTATGTAAATAATGCTAAATTATTCTTGTACTATGTGATTCTTTCTTATTGCCATTCAGCCATTTGTCCCAAAAATAAAATTCGGCACATGTTTAGATTACAATTAAATTGCTCTCAATTATTTATTGCTCATGCCAAAGTAGTAGCTCTAGGTTTGAAAAAATTATCTGAGGTAGGCAAGTTTTGGAAGTCCCTCCTGAGACTGCCAGCACACACTTCACTGGATCACATTGATTTAGCCTTAAGAAATTCCTATTTGCAGGTGGTTTGGGGCACACTGGCCTTCTCCAAGTGCTGTTTTAATGAGTTACTTGGATTTGATAATGGTGACTCAGAGATCATTAAGAGGGTGAGGAACTGCCAGGCCATATCCTGGACCAAAACTAAGATATCATGAGGACTCTGTGTCCCAGGCTTGTTGTGATGCCTGTCTGCTGCCATCAGTTTTCCTGTACTGCTGAATTAGCCTTGTAATACTGATCTGTCTTGCAGATTTTAGTCAGCTGATTTATGTTTAATACCACTGACTTTTAACTAGGGGTTTTTTTTTATTATTCTTTTTCACACCAGTAAATTCATAAAGGGAAATCCTTCTGGAGCACTGGCTCATGTCCTAGATTTCCCCCTCTGTGGCTTATAAGAAAGTATGAATGGTCCCCATCATTTTTCTTTTCATGGACAGGAATGATATCAAAATGTAATGTACAAAATTATAGACAAAGCAGGAGTAATGGATGACAGTCTTTGTCTGCTCTGAGATTTACCATGTGGTTATAAACTCATCAGTGTATCACAGACTAATATTTTGTCCCATGTGCACACACATTCACTTTTTTTTTTTTTTTGCCTGGTGCCTGTCATGAGGAACAGCTGTAAAATTGCCAGGAAGAGAGTGAAGAATGAAATCAGATGTTTAATGCAGTACCCTGGGCTTCTCTCCTAAATAGGAAAAGCCTTGCAGAAGGCACTGAACATGGTACCTAGTAAAGGCAAAACTCACACAGAGAAAAGCCAGTGGAAGCAGATAGGTTTCTTTGTGCCAATGAGTGTTCTCCTGAGGCAGATGCCTCATTCACATTCATATAAACACAAGGAAAAGCCCAGCCTTTCCAGTTTGTAAGGTTAAAAACATGAACTTGGACAAAAAGAGCAAGGCAGATCCTTCCAGCTGCATCTCCAAACCATTTCCCTCTGGCAATCTGCTCAGTGCCTGAAAACCAGCACTGCTGATGCCTCTCTCCAGAAAGCACATTGTTGGTGCCCTGAGTGCCAGAGGCAGGGAACACTGAAGAAAACAGAGTTTTGCTGCTGCCTCCTTCCCCGGGCAGAGTGGGCATCACCTCCCCTGCCCTCCCCTCCCTGCCAGACCTCCTCCCATGCCCAGGGCACAGGGCAAAGCCCCTGCTGCAAACAGCAGAGCTGCTCACTTGGCTCCCTGCAGCCCCAGCCAGAGCCTGAAACCACTATTGGAGAGCACAGGCAGCCAGGCAGGGAATCAAGACAGACAACATTAGACACAACTTAATTTCCCTAGGATATCCAGAGTACAAGCTGGATTCACAGAGGCTTTTTTTAGCTATGACCATCTTTCTATGCTGAAAGTTGCCTAGTTCTTTTTCCTTTCTTTATTTTTTTTTCTTTTTTTTCCTACCCTGCAGATAGACACAGGTTCAAAGACATTTGCAAAACAGATCTGAACTATTGTAATGCTTATTATTATGGACAAGTACAGTCTTACATCTGGGAAGTGTTTAGCCCGAAGGACTTGCATTTTCCCTCTGCTCTTCCTGAAACTGAAACATAAACAGCAATGCAAGTGATCTTTCACCAGTGTGAAAATTCTGACTCCATTTCAGCTGAAAGTCTGAGAGCTGCTGAAAGCACTCAGTGAACCCTGTTACTGGAATTTATCATGCCTATCTTGAAGCATTTGTTGAGTTGTCTCAATAGCTTGGAATCCTTCTCTGGGTGGTGGGCCTTTGCTAGAAGAATCACCTTGGTTTCTGTTCCCAGCTTTTCCTTTACTCTTGTCACAGAACTGAATGCTTAAGTGACTCTTCTTAGAAGAAATCTAGCCCTATTTGCATATTTATTTTTAAATGGTGGACGGAGATTTGCACCATTTTGGAGTGTTTTGTTGTTTTCCTAGTTTGTATGCTTCCAGCATCTGTGCTTCTATCTGATTTGA
Organism: Luscinia megarhynchos; assembly: GCA_034336665.1. Lineage (NCBI taxonomy): Eukaryota > Metazoa > Chordata > Aves > Passeriformes > Muscicapidae > Luscinia > Luscinia megarhynchos. The sequence continues at coordinate 27,929,134 of CM067569.1, read as the reverse complement.
GTTTTTTATGTGGCTGTGACCACCCTTGTTTTCTACTTTCCTATCAGAAAATGATGACTGAGCCTTTAAGAAGCTTGTGCTAATCAGTCACCCCAATGCTCTCACTGTGATCAGTTTCCTGTTAGAAAATGTTAGCAACTCCTGCAGTGGAGTTTCCTCTTTTTTTTTGTTTTTTTTTAAAAAACATTTAATGTTTTACTCAGCTCCAAGTTATCATCATCTGCAACACTACATGTCCCACATGTACCAAGAAAGGGATGGAGGTGCCTTATATATAGAAAATATTTCAGAGGTGAAGGGATGATTTCTTGATGTCAGGGAAGCATCCTCCAGTTCCAATTTTACTTAAAATAGAAGGAGCATCCTTTACAACCTATTGCTAACTGAAGCAGCTGCAAAATACCTTTGTTAGTTAAACCAGCCTGTATTTTTTCATGGGAAGGCAATATGGGGTGCAGTGTGAGTCCATGTGCCTTATCTCAGATATGCATGTTGGTATCCACTACACTCAAATTGTCTTGGTCCAGGGAAAAACCATCACACACAAAGGAGTGAACAGAGGAGCTCAAGGGTGGGAAGAGGAGGTGAAGGGTCCCTCAGCAGCCCCTGCAGCTGTGCTGGGGGTACATCCCTTTGGAGAAGAAACAGTGGCAGGGAATGGGTGTAAATATCCTTGTGTGTTAAATGGGGATGGTTTGAGTCAAAAGCACATTTCCTTCATTAACCCACATTTTGTGGCACTGCCACTCATTTTTTAAACCAAAGCATAACCAGGTAATTCCTCAGAAATGAAAACATTTGTGTTAGACGTGTATTCATGAACACATAGGAAGTTAGCATAAGCCTAGAGAAGTCATTGCCATTTCATGTCAATCTTCTGTAGGTTTTATAAGTCTGTTTAACTCTCCTGTTTCCCCCAAATGACTGTTACCTTAGCAACTGCCAAGTTGCATGCACACACTGCTCCAAGAAGCAGAGCTTAACAAAGTAGAGTATCAGTGTTTAAGGAGTCACCAGGAGCACAGTGTTTATGGTGAGGCTTTTAACTCTCATATATACTCACCTACATAGATGGTGCATTCTTTCATTTCAAGACTTTCTTTCAAAACTTGAAATTAAAAAAAATTAAAAGAAGAAAAACAAAACCACCTCCCAAACCTTTTAGCAGTTAGTCAGCCATAGCATCAATTTTGTCCTTTCTCTTCTTCCAGCTCCCAAACTCTTTTCAAAAACTAATATTTCATTCATAATAAGGGTGATCAAGCCTGCAGGGTCAGTGATGTGTGTGGACTGGGTTAGGATTGAGCTGAATTGGGTAAAACAGGAGGCAAGGTTTCGTGTGCTAGATTATTCATATTCACTTCTCGTGTCCATCTGATACACATTTTGATCCACAGACTATGACATTTAGCATGGAGGAACATGTTTGGATAGATTCAAATTAAATTTGAACTTTTTAACAACCACTTAAATCTAGTTATTATTTTGTAGGATTTGAAAAAAAAAAATTAATTTTAATTAATTTAAAGGTGGTGGAACTTCAGCCTTTTATGCAGTAAATGTTCCAGGTGGTTTTACATCTGTCATGTGGGGCTTTTCTTCCCCTTTCCCCACAAGGTGTCCATTGGGCAATCCTCATCTAAAGAGGCACATGGCAGCTAGGGCTGTCACAGGAGCACATCTCAGCTTGCTCCAAGCAGCTTGTCAGGGAGGCCAGGCTTTCATGCCCCTTTTCCAGCTGACTTCCTGAGATGTGACCAGACAAGGGATTTAGTCAAGGTTGTACACCAAGTCATTGGCTAAGCCAAGGCTGTAAGATCCTGGGATGCTCCTCTTTCACATGCTTTTGTTTTCTTTACTTCTGCCACAACACTCCAGCTGAAGTCCCAAGCCAGTGATCTTAAAATTGAATATTATTAATACCAAGGAAGTTTTTTCTGCCCAGAGTCATCAGGGTTGTTTTTTGTTTGTTTGTTTATTTAGTTGGTTGTTTTACAGCAATTGTCTTCCTAGATTTGCTTTTAGCTCAACATTTGACTGGAAAAAATCAATACCTTCAATTTAAATATCCTGCTGAATACACAATTTGGAAGATATTTCTTACTTCATTCTGTTTTGAAACCACTAGAGGCCACTTCTGTGGGACATTATACCTGTAATACAAAGTATGAGCTACTAAGAAGAAATAGACATCAGGAAATTACACCAAGTGTAATGAGTTTAATTTGAAATCTATTTCAAATTGGTTTTCCTATACAATGACTGAAAAACATCAGTTGAAATCAGTTTTCTGGAGGAGTCACACAGCCACACCATTGGTACTCTCAGAGAACCTGTTCTTGGGACTATTGAGGCTTTTATGCATAGAATTTCATGGGCAAATAAAGAAGCAGACAGTGATTTTAATTTTGTACAAGCCTTTTAATTCAGTATGTGCTTGAGTCACAGTCATCCAATTCTATGTTAGCCAAGGGAGGAGAGGAAAACATGAAGGGAAAGGAAGAAGAGGAAAAGAAAGATTAAAATTCAAAGCTTCACTCCCTGTTACTTTCTCTTACAGATTGCCCTGTCATAGGCAAAAAGTCAAAATCAGCACTTTAATGAAGTGCATTAGAAAGAATTTGTTTCCCTTTCCTGCAGGTGAAACAGAATTGAATCCTCCATTTATCACTGCACCTCAGCATTCCAACATGGTGTTCAACCAGAGTTTTATTTTATTGAAACATAATTTTAAAGTTAAGGCATTTCTTTTATATCCTGTTCTCTTTCACTCTTCTAGCTCTGGTCTTTTGCAAATATTTATATCAAAATCTTGTGTGTGGTTGAACATTCTAATCATGTTTCTTGGCCCTGTGTGCCTTTTTTTCTGAGCAGGCAGTAAAGGAGGGGATGAGGACCTCAGAGCTCAACACTGAAATAGGCTAGGTGGGAATACAGTCATTCTCTTTAAAAAAAGAAAAAAAGGTAAGAAAAATTAGATTTAAGTCTGATACCACTGATGGTTTGCATTGCAGGGTACTGCAACTCTTTCAGCCTGTCATAAGTCTGTTTGGGGTGTCAGGGGGTGAAGTACCTGTGCAAAGATGGCACAGGACTAAAACCAGAGGAAAATATAGCAGCAAATAATTGTGTATTTCCATTAAATGTGAGGAAAGAAGTAAAAAAGGCCTAACTTGACAGCTTGCCACCAAAAATATTATCAGACAGTGAGCAGAGAGCAACAAATTGCAGCTGGAGATGGTGCAAAACAAGATGTACAGCCCTGTTGTTTCAAGGAAAATTTAATTGAAAAATGATGGGGTTTTCCAGTTACTGAAAACAGCAGCATAAACCATTCTTTGGAAATTTTGTTTGGTTTCTGATCTCTCTTCCCAATTCCTGAAAAGACCATTAACATGACTAAATACATGAAACAACATTGTATATTCTTTTTCAGTCTTCCTCAATGGTCTCTAAAATGCGACTTACCAAGGTGAGGTCAAAGGTGAAAGCTGTATATTAATATAACAAAAATTTAAAATCCCCAGGTAACTGAGTTAGTTTCCTTGGGTGGATCAGAGCAGAGCTTGGGTACTGCACTGGTGTAATGATGAATCTCACTAATGAACTAATTAGCCTGCCTACGCACACTGTGTTGTTCCTCAGTGCTGTATCTGATAAAGACATTTGAAAATAAGATTATTGTCATGGGACAGAAGAGCACCAATCCTCTGTTGCTTGCCAAGCTCCAGTTTAGCAGTAGTTTGCCTCACTTAGATTTTCCTTTTATTCTTTTATTCTGCCATACATAAACAACACTGGTTTGTAATTTCTACCTCCAGTTTTTCATTGCTTCTTGAAAGTGAAGAGAATATAACAGTTATCAGGAAGGACAATAAGCTAGAAAGTATCAGATATCTCAGTGAGAAACTTCTGAAGAAATTACTATATTTGGAATTTGCACTTTTCACAGCTATGATAACATTTTCCAGACTTGGAGTTGTGTAAGGGTTAACATTTGCCAGTCTTTTAAAAATACTTAAATACAGGCTGTTGCTGAAGCTGAAGAATAATATTTTTATTGTTATTAATGTAAATAATGGATGAACTAACCACTGTGACAGTAGCTCTGTGTTAGCAAAATTTGAATACATATGAGTGGAATATATATTTACTTAAAGTACATTTAAATAGTAGCTGATAGCTTATGAGATGAGAGGTGCTAGTCATAAATTAATAATCTCAGCACTGAAAAACTTCTTTTAGCATACTTTTCTTCTGGAAGGAGTACACAGAAGCTTAATGTCTAATTTATAAAGAAGGGCCAGCATTAGATTGAATCCAGAAAAGCTCAGTTCTCTCCTCTTCATATGTGCTTCACTGCTAAATCTATTAAACATTCTGGAAAAATGTACCAGCTGTCATTTGGGATGGCTCTCCATGGAAAGGGACTTGCAGAAAGTCTCTCTGGATCTCAAGCATCTATTTCAATGATTCTTCCTGAAGAAAGAAAGTAGATCTTCTGAGGTGCCATAGGTGATCTTCCTGTCTCATGTCTTTGGGGTCATTATAGTTTATGTGGAAGAAAAGAGATGAAACTAGAACAAGATTTTAGCCCAAGCCCACAGCAAAGTTCAATTCAGATCCAGTTGCCATAAATGAAGCCTTTTTTTGAGGTTGGGGTAAATCACACATTTCTTTGGTTCCACTGCCAAATCCCTGAGGATTTGAGGTGTAAAAGAACTATCTTCAACCCAGCTCCACTCCCGTTGCCACCCCAACCTTCCCCATTTTTGTGCTCTGGGACACCAGTGCCCAAAGGTGTAGATTAGCAGCTCTCTGCCATTTCACAGAGTTGGTGCTACTTTTGAACTGCAATCCTTTGTGCAGACAAAATGCAACAAAACAATCATCCCAAACAGTGAAGAGGCAGTGGGGAAATTTGGCTTTCTTTTTCTGAAGTGTCAGAAGAGCTGCAGGGTAATAAAGAGGCTCTTTGGAGAGCAAAACATCTTTAAATTCATTGGTCCCTTTCAGTCGAAGGCACACAAGCTGAGCAGAAGCCACACTATCTCAGACAGGAGAAATCTGCCAATCAATCATTCAATAATACTGAGTTCAGTACCAGCAGAACATTTTGTCAGATCAGTGCTAAACCAAGTGGAGATTAAAAAAAGTTAAAAGTAATATTGGGCTTGAGGGCTTTTTCCAGAGCCCACTGTTTCAAGAGAAAGACAGGTTTAAGCTGACTTCAGGAAAGTGATGATTTCATATCTCATGTCAGATGTGACTTTTGTATCTGATTTTTTTATACTGTGCTTTTAAAAGTTGGTGGTTTTTTTTCACTCTCTGGTACCATACTGAAAGAGAAAAACCCAAGCAATATATAAGAAAGGAAGGAGAAAAGTAAGGAGTAGGAGTGTGATTCAAAGCAAAAATTGGGGATTCATTGACTGAGTCACCTGATGGTGGTTTTCTCTTCCTTCCTAAAAGGCTTGACTAAAGAAATTAAGTAAAGACAACTTAAAGGATCTTCCCAGCATTTTCCTGAAGAAGGTGTAAGGTTTGAGGTATAAAGTTACAGAACAGTGTGAAACACAAGTCAGTGAAACTTCCTGACAAAATGGGGCCAAATGACCCGACAGTTCCTGTGGTTCCCAAATCCCTCCCTCTGCTCTCCAACATCTTCCCTGGGCAGTGGGGAGATGGAATAATCAGCTTCTGAAAACAGAGCCAGAGCAGTGCAACAGCAAAATGGAGGTGATGCTGGCAATCCTGAGCGTTTCCTTCCTCCATTGCCACGAGTTGGAACAATGGGTTTCAAAAGGAAAGGGGGACAGAGAAAGGAACACAGTAATTATCCCCACCAATGGCTACAGCAGGGATAGAAACAAGCAGGAACTAACACCTAAGCTGCTACTGTGTGCCAATACTGACAAGAATACAGCATGTAAGGCTAAAACAAAGCTATGTAAAACGAGGGAAATCCGTATGATGAGCTCCCATGAGGAGCTCAGAAAATCCAGAAGAAATTCCTACTGTGCAAATGGCTGGAAAAACTTGTGGCAGTTGAGGGGAGTGAGGATTACTGCTGCAGCTTTACTTAGAAATCCCCTTGTCTGCACCACATTTTAACAAAGAAAAGGGAACAAGATCACTTCTTAGCCAAGGGTTTATTTTGTACATGCACATCCATGCACTGCAACCTTCTAAACATTTCAGTTTTTGCTCCCCTTTCTAAATCTTCCAGGTTACAGTGTGGTTGTGATATGACAGGCAAGGTGTGATTATTGTATTTTTCCTCTATTGCCTTCTCTCAAAAACCCTGTGAAATGAAACATTACATAGATAAGCTATCTGCATGCTTGATGATTTCACTCTTTGCATGGAAAAAGGAAAATAAAGCAGAGGAAGTTGTGATTCATGGAATGTCTTTGTTCCACTGATCTTCTCATTCCTTGAGTAGTTCTTCTCTCTGTTCAAGGGAAAAATCTCTCCTCATCCCTTTTTCTTCAAGTATGCAGCTATTTTACTGCAGGAGTGAGACATCACTTGGAAGCTGGCGATTTTATCCATCTCCCAAATCTAGTCTTGTGCACTGCTGTTAGTGTCTGAGCAATTCTCAAGAACTACACCACCTCTCTTCACAATTATTTGAGGGTTTTTTTCCTTATGTGCTTCTATTTAATCATCAGGGTTGTAGTGGAATAGAGGAGCAGATGATGTGCTGGAGGGAGAAGAATTGTGGAAATGTAGCAACGATGGACCCAACCTCAAGTTTTTTCTCTTTCCAAATGTTTTCCATGGTAAGTTTTCTGCCAGGTATATCCAAGAATTGCTACTAAGCTAAGAAAAACTGCAGTAAACACCTCTTTTTACAAAAACTATATTGATATTTATATTAGACCTTATAATGAAAACTTCTTTCAAAATTCATACTCTTTCCCGTTCTTTTTTTTTCCCCCCTGTTGTTCTGGTAATTATTACTTATAATCAGTACTTGTATCTCTCTGAACTATGCTTCATTTCTGCTCGAGCATTTTAAAATTGAGACATCTGAAGCTAGAAATCACCCACACCAAGCTTCTGTGGCAGGTGACAGTGTGATGCCAGGCCTTTGCCCACTTGCAAGTTTACATTTGTTGTCAAAAGGCAAGATCCCACCCAGGTCAATGTGTGATAATCCAGCCCTGAAAGCCTCACAATTTCTTCTCATGAGAACATCCTCTAAATACCAGCCAAACATGAACACATTTAGCAATAAATTTAAGTTAAGAGATGCAATAAAGTTAAGTAATGAGAGCCCTTTTGTCCTTTGAGGTGAATCCTTTAGTCCTTTGAGCCTGAGAACTGTCATTTCTGCCTCATTTTTAAGTAGAATGGGAAGCCTTATTTCCTAGGAGCTGCTGGAAGTGTGGAGTGATGCTGTGGGTTTTTGTGTGGGGTTATTCTTACATCAATCACAGTTTCTCTGAGACAAGGCAAGGCCAGTCCTGTCAAGTATTTCTGCCTGGAAAAGGCACTGTTCCCTCCTTAGGTTTGCTCAGCCTACTGTTGGGTTGAGTAACCAGCTCATTGCTCATACAACTGAACAAAACTACTCTTGCATTTGCAATACAATAAGGCTTGAACAGTGGGTGATGGAAAGTCACCTCTATCTTTTCTTGCACTGAAAGATAGAATCTGCCTTACATTTATTTTCTGCCTTTTCACCTGTTTAAATCTGCACATCTCTAAACAGAGCTTATTCAGGTGTTTCATAAAACTATGCTTATTAAATTTAGGTAAAAAAATTCCCCAAGCATTTCTATAAACAGGTAGGATGCTGATAGATATCTGTCAATTTATGGATGTTTAAGGGAACTCAATTACATCATACAGGGCAAAATGAACAGTACTCATAACCAAAATACTTATCATGAGAGCATTGAAATACTTTCCTGGTCTAGCAGATAATGGTGGGTGTTGTAATGACAAAGCATGACTGGTTCTGAGCATCTCAAAGTGGCAGACCAAGCCGCTGCAGTATTTCCTATTTTGGAGGATGATAAACAGAGCTGTGTTATAAACCCTTCTCCTTCTGATGGAAAAGAATTTGCTGCTGCCTCCATCACCTCAGTAGGAAAAAAATAAAAATAAATGTTCTCAGTTAATCCAGTAGCCTTTCAAGATGAAAGTCAGCAAGATGAATGAGCACAGAAAAACCACCATAATATGTGGGTTTACTTTTTCTATACTCTGAAATGGAAATTAATCCCTGCTCTGAGTATTGGGAGATGACCACGTAAAGTGTGAAAGAGAGGTTAGAAATGTGGGATTTTTGAAAATTTTGTTTATATCTGAATTATTCACCTAACCTTTTTCATAACAGGAGACTTGTGGAAGAGTAACTGCACATCTTTGTCCAGAATATGTTTTTTCTCAGATACATGTAGTTTCCTGAAGAACAAATTCTGAACAAATTCAGCAACAAATTCTGAAATGCACAGAGTCCCTCCCTATGACACCTCATGTTTGTTTTTACTGCCAGGCCTTATAGTTCTCATATAAACATCACCTCTGGGAGTAGATCAGGTGGTTTAAAAAAAAAAATTACCACGAGGAAAAGATTACCATGAATAAGAAGAGCAAGGAGAGACCCAAAGGGCTGCTGTGATATACAGCCCAGAACCCAGGGTGGAGGACACTTTGCCATTGAAATGAGAGGACAAAAAAAAGAAAAGTTAGAAAGAGAAAGCTAAGACCTGGAAAATACCAGGAGGACGTTTAAGAAATTGTACTAATACATATTAAAAAAAGAAGTGTGAAGAAACAATTGTCTGTATTATTGAGGTTTAATTTGGGTCTTGAGCAAGGTTTCAAAGAAGGCAAAGGGATGAAAATGGGAGGAGAGAAGGCATCAGTCTTGGAGTACCTGGCTGTTGTTCTGGAAGTCAAAAGTGAGCAGTGGGAAATACCATGAGCTGGAAGAATGGCTCTCCTCCATTTGAGATAGTCTAGAAGCTTAACCTTCAGAAACTTGATATGGGTCACAAATTGGTCTCCTCAGGACAAAATCACTGGTACAGATCTGCAGGGATATGTTCCGTGGGTTAGGAGGAAAATGACAAGATATAAATCTCTTGAAGACAACCATTAGAGATAATTGAGAAATGGATGATACAAGGAATGATGAACTCACAAGCTGATACTGAATTCACATTCATCTGTCTCATCAAGATCTATAATTATACAAAATTACAAATTAAGTGTACTTTCATTAGGCTCACACGTAAAAGGAAATGGCTTTTCTAATGATACGAGTAAATCTGCACTGGGGCCCCTCAGTACCAGAGCCAAATCTTTTCTGGCAGCTTTGAAGGGCCCCATTACCTTTTTAAGGTGAACTGGAAGAGCTGAACCCCACACTAAATTTGGAAGTACATTAAGCATGACTAATGACACTGAAACCTCCCCTCAGCCAATCTCCTGTTTGTCTCTGCTGCAGGGGCTCTTGAGTCTCATTTGTGAAGTAAATTAAGGCCATTGTTCTGAGACCACTTGTTTCACCTCTTGAGTTCAGTCTTGTGTAAAAACACTGAAGACCAAAATTTAAATAAATAAATGGGATTGTTTTGTCTCTGTTTTTGCATAATAATATTGTAATTCCCTGTGAAACACTTACTCTCCTATCCCCAGAGTCTCATATTGCTTAGCCAAACAGTATAAAGTACATTTGGAGAAGAGAAAGTCGAGAAAGGAAAGTATTCCTCTGAGTTACCTGGATCCTTTGTAGGAAATAGGTGCAAGATCTTTATCTGGTTGCAAACCCTGGGGCCAAATCCACCAATTAACATTTAACACAGAACTAATTGCAGTCAGCCTGAGCTGCTGTTCGGTAGCTGCTGCTCTGTAGAAGCAGACACTCTTAGAGGGGAATCCTTTGGAAATAAATCCCTCACCTGCTGTCTGAAAAGGCACCAGGGCTGAGCTTGACTGGACTGGGATGGATGTGCTCTCTCCATGTTGGAATGGGTAGAGCTAGGTAGCCTCTCAAAACAGTTTTCCTTGGATTTTAATGTAAATCTATGGCAACTTTAGGAAAACTTCCATGTTGCAGAATCTGAATCCGAAGAAGTGACAAAGTTAACTAAGGCAATGAGAACTTCATGGCCTTGGCAGCTGCCTTCTCAGAATCTTGGCCCTGTGTGTCCCCACAAACTGCAGTCATGGGGACCTGTCCAGCAGGACAAGCCCTTCATGGAGAGATATCCAGTGGGACAGCACTCTTCATCTTTTAGCTGTATGCAGAGCATGAGGAAAGCTGAGAAAAAATGCCCGAGCAAGTGCTGAGATTATTAAATTATTACTGAGAGATGGGATATCAAGGGATTGCAATTTTCCCTCTGTCTTCACCAGAGTCAAGATCTCAACCAAGATACCTAAGTTAATTTAAATATAACTAGAGTCTGTAGTGAATTAAAATAATTATATTAAAATATAAATTGTGCCAATGAGATTACTGTAGATTTAAAAGAAACATAAATTCTGATAAAATATATGAATCTCGTGTATAAGAGAAAGTTCAGCACTTCCTCAGATATTGCAACTGTAGGCTGCAATGATGAGTAAAAAGAAAAAAAACAGAAAAGGGATATTTATAAAGCCTTATGATCAGTATTTTCTGATTTCTTGACATCTTTTCACAGCTTTAAAATATCCTACTTTCCCATGGAATTTACCCTGAAATAAAACAAATGTCATAGCTGCAGCATCCTTTACAGCACAGAGTTATCATAGGCAGGCAAGGTTGCTGAAATCAAATATGTATCAGACATCTCTCTAATCCCATTAAAATAGAGCTTTGGAGAAGATGACTTTAAAATAATCCCTTTGGATCAATTTGCCAGCAAGTCCCTTTTTGCCACACCCTCCACAGGTTGCGTTACTCAGCTCATTTTCTTCCTGTAATCCTACCAGCCTCCTGTGCACTGCAGATCAAACAAAATGGAGAATTAGGAAAGCAAGGAGATAAAACTAAAGAGACAATTTGCAAGTGTGTACTAAATCAGGGATGGCATATTGCTTCAGCTTGCTTCTTAAATGGACAGAAGCATAGTGAAGAAAAGCAAAATTCAAGTAGGAAAGGATAAAGGGAGAAGAAAGAATGTGTCCCCATTCAGAATATAAGAAATACTGTCAATACATAAGGAATACTGTCAATATTTAAACTCCCTTTTTCTTATTGCTAGGAGCAGAGTGCTATCAGCAGCTGATCTGGAAATAAAGCAATTCATTTTTCAGCAGAAACACAAGTTTTCCCCTTCCTAAGTGCCAGAGAAGGTCTGGGCAAATATGCTTTGCTCTCAGCAGAGAGCTGATGGGCAGCAGGCAGCTCCCTGTCTCTGTGCCCTGTGTCTCACAAGTCATCATTTATTAACAGCTCTGTAGACAGACTCACCTGGAGCCCCTCATTACCCCCAACTGCCTTAAATCCAGATTTGTCCAATGGTGCCCACAATTAGAGAACCAAGTTTGGATTCTAGCCTTTTTCTAAGGGCTCATGTTTAGGGCTCACATTTTTGCAGGTTCTCCATAGCAGAATGAGTTTTCTTTTTTCTCTCCAGAGGGAAAAAGATGTATTTTTTCCCATCTGAGGAAAGATCAGGCTATTTTATCATCAGAGAACACGTTTCTCTTCTCAGGGCTGGAGAAGCAGGGGGTGGATAAGGGTGCAGTGGTCACCTTTTTTTGTGTAGGACTGCAACTCTGCCTCTGCTGACAGAAATCAGAGATTCTGGGTGGTAGAAAGAAGAGAGAAAAGCCCATCTTACTGCTTCTGTTGGAAAAGAAGAGAGAGGGAAATTGTTGGAGAGCTTCTCCAGAATTATTTGAAGAATTTAGGGGTGTAGATTTCATCAGATGAAGTATATTCAAAGCCAAAACATTCTAAAAAAAATTTTAAATTCACATTCAAGTTCATAACATAGAGGAGGCTGATGAGTAATAGCTTTTACATAGTTAGAAAACCTAACTATAGGCTTCAACAGACACATATGTTTTAATTGCTCACACTTTTATGGGAAAAGAATGTTTAATAAACTTTCTTTTCACCTGTCTGCCAGTGGGGTTTGCCCTACCTGGATAGTAAGGACAGATCAGCCTCAAAAGAATTTGGCAACTTTTTCCTTTGCCTTTTTTCTATAACTGAACTATTTACACTGTAACCAGTGGTTTTAGTAATCTTTTTATCATGCAAGAAAAACGACAGCACAGTTTTATAAATGCACATGTTTATTTAAATGCTAGCAAGCTGTCTAGAGCTCTTTCCATACCTGTATGATGTTGGAATCACCACTTGTGTGACTGATCCTTCATTACCCAGTCTGCTTTTTGTTGCCTTGATATCATAAACAAAAATGGTACCCCATATATGAAATGTTATAGAAAAAGATGTGTTAAGAAATTGATATTACCTTTCCATACTTCAGTGTCTTCAGTGAGAGGTATCCTTCTATGTGCTCACTTGAGAGAAGTTTCAGATCAGTTTTTGGGTGTTTACACACATTCAGATGCAACCAATTACTGAAAAAGTGAATATGCAAATGTTTGTTTTATATGAGCATTTTTTTTTAAATCAAGCTCAGACTTCCAAAAGGATTGAATTTTACTGCCAATTAATTTTCAAATAGTCTGTATTGAATAACACTAAAGGCAAAAAGAAGAACTAAGTCCTGGCCATCCTAAGTCAATGAGAAACTGATTTTTCAGTTCTTCTCTTCTGCTGATTCATCCAATAGCTATTGAGATTTATATGGGATTGGAGAGAGACAGGAAAGAGCATTGATCCATTTGTATGTGCATCAGACATTGCTGCCAACTGCAGCTAATTCCTTCACTCTGTTTTTAAAACCTTAACCTCATTCATGGCAGTTCTCACATGGTTAAGTGCACCCACCTCTATGGATTTCAATCAAACTGAGCAACAGGCAAAGTTCCAGTTCTATTCCTTCAGCCAACTAATATCACATTCCATTATCTCTTCTGGAACTGGTGCTTTTCACTGATGATACTCTGCTCCCATAGTCCATTCTTACTACTGTCAGGAAGCAATATCTCCTCTGCTATCCAAAATCTACATTGAACTCTGGGGTTTTATAATCCAGTGTATCACCAGCAGAACATAACATTATACATTTGCAAAGCATGGTTGGGCTATCTAATATTTAATTTTTTCTCTTTGTCTTCTTCTCCTTGTCATGCTTTTTTAGTTGTGCATTAAAATAAATCAATATCCTGCTTCACAGGAACTATCACAAAATGCAAATAAACTGCAGGGAAAGGATTCAGGAGGAGAATTAAGATGAGATAAACACTCAGGTTATGACAACATCTTATTTTTATCACAGTTCCTTTAAAAAAAATCATTAATGTTCCTGTGGCTGTGGGCAAACTTGCACTTGATTTGTCTGTGAGGATTTCACTGAGATTGTTCCTATCAGGCACATAAATTTCTACTGAGAAAGTTGTGTGGCTTCTGTCCTTTGTCACCAGCTTTTCAGCTGCTTCCTAATTTTCATATGACACCTCAGTTGTTTTTAAAGCTATCCTTCCTGCTGGAAAAACTGGCTACTTTGTCCTGCCCAAAACAGAAGGACAAGGAACAATTCACATATGCTCCTCCTTTGTGTTGGCTACTAAATGAAGTGGTTACTGAGCACAGAATTGTCTTGGGCAGAGTTTTTATTTCTGGTTTCCTCTGACATTGGACTTCTGCTGTAAATTGAGAAGTCTTCACACAGAAGACTATGTTGCAAAGGGATTACTCTGCTGGCAAAGCTGGCAGGGAGTTTCATTCCTGGGTGACTCAGAGCAGTGGCCTTGCTGAGGTGGGCTCCTGACGTGTCCCCTGGACAAGTGGCACGGCCAGCAGTGCCACCTGCTCAATCCCAGGAGTTTGCACGTTCCCCAAACAGAGATGTGCCTGGTGAGGTGCCCCAGTGCTCAGCACCAGGCTGGTAACAGCCCTGTGAGCACTGGAGGCTGTCACACAGCTCTGGTGGGCTCTCAGTCACAGCTTGGTGACCAACGCTTCCACCACCCCTAGGTTTTCCTCACGGAAAAGGAGCTGAATGAAGGCACAAGAAACATGGCAGTATTCTTTCAGGTGAAGCCAAGCATGTGCTTTCTGTGCTTATGGCAATTGCAACTGTCTCTGGAAATATGAAAGGCAAAAGTACTTAAATTAATATTTATGAAGAAGTCTAAATTAAGTTTTGGCTTTCTTTTTCAATGCTTTATTATTACATACAGCTAAAGCACAGTATATAAAGATACATTGAGAAGAATTATCAAACCATGGATTCTTGAGAATCATTAAAAAAATCTTTAGAGAAAATGTCAAGATACAGAAGCTGTATGGTGGCAGCTGGAAAACTAAGGAAGTTTTAGACTGTGGTTAAAAGGAAAGCCAAGAAATCAATCACAATTGTTAAAAGTTGCTGCAAGAAAGCACTGCATATGACAAAAGAAAGGGCACACTCAGAATACATCAAAGGAAAAAAGAAAAGCATGATCAAGACATCTTAGAGAGGATGTGATGTCCTCTAATTCTTACTCTGCTGCAGAGAAGAAATAAAGAAATTACAAATAGGGATCATTTAGTTCACCTCAAGCATGTACAAAACAATTTAAAAAGAGAAAATTTAAAAATTAAATATGATCCATATCACAATTAGAGCTGAACAAATGACAAAATAAAGTTACACATCATAGTAGTAAAATGTTTTCTGTCGATGGCGTGACCCTTAGGGATAAAATTGAAATGTTCTAGATATTTCACTGTTTTCTGACCTGCCAGTAATGATGAAGAAAATCACTCCCATGAGAAAAAAATAAGGAAAAAATAAATGGGAAGGAGAAAAGAGAAGGGAGAAATTAAATTTAATCTTTCTCATGAAAGGCTTTTTATGTTTAGCTGTATGCTTCAGCCACACTTAAAATCTCCCCTTTGTAGTTCTGTCTCCTTTTCTGCCAAATGGAGCACTGTACACCCCCAGCTGGATTTCTGCAGAGAAGAAATGACATCCAGTGACTTTCCATGAGTTTGATCTGTGCAGGCAGCCCACCTGTTGCTGCTTTTCAGGAGCAGTCCCTTTTCTCACAGCTGAATTTCCTCATCCCAGACAAGTGCTCATAAATACATTGATGTATCCCTTGCTTTGATACATCTGTCTCCTCTCCCGTGCCTCACTCCCTTCTGCAATAGTTTTGCTCCTTTTAATTCCTCCTGTTCAAATGCAAGCCATTGTCCACATGGCTTTTCAGGACTTTGTGCATTAACTATTCAAGCTTACATGGCTGCTTAGGATGACATAATTGCTGCCATGTGCTGCAAGGGTGACAGTGGCAGAGCCATGCCCCAGCCATGCATATTGATTTGCTTTATGAATGCTGGAACTGTTCTGAGGAATTCAAGGGGGAGCTCACAGGGCTAAGGTGATTAGAGGAGATGATGCAGACGTCAATTGAGAAGAATAAAAATGCAGCAGGAACTGCAGAGAAATGAGTAACGTGAAGGAAATCCTGTTACTGTGGGTGACTCAGCAAAGGTGTCAGCTCTGTGCACCGAGGGGAATAGAGCAGAACCATCATGATTATTGACAATACATGCTTGTCTGTTCCAGTGAGGGATGCTCCTGTGAACAAAACAAATTCAACTCTAATGTTCTCCCCACAGAAAACCGCATGGTAGCAGAGCTAGAAAGCCTTGAGGAATGATTATTGGATTAGTACAGGAACTTGTAGAGACAAATTCATTGGATGTTGTCTCTAGAGTGTCTCTGAACAAGTTCTGTTTGCTTTAGTGAGAACTATGCATGTGAAGTGTTTTAGAAAACAGTTATATAGGTTGGTAAACATGGATTTATTCCTATTGAAAATATGATGCATATTTGGACAGCTGGGTGAGTGTTCTCATCTCAGCTTCTGCATTTTAATCTTACTGTCTTTATCAAGAAGACTTATGGGGGAAAAACATTAATAGAAACTGTCTCACAACCTACAAAGCAGAGGGTATTCAGGCATTTGATCTTTATTTAAAGATTACATCTGTTTCTTTCAACTTCAGGCAAACAACACTGAACTACAGAATTCCAGTCAGAAGTTTCAGTGTGTAAGCTGACTGTGGCAGCTATAAAGTTTTCAGAGGTACATTTACAAGCAATACTAATAATAAGAAACTGTGAATTAATATAGATGCTGGAGCACACAGCTCTATGTATGGGAGTTTTTACTCTAGTGCAGAACTGATATGGGCATTCAAACAAATCAACAAATTAAACTCATCTTAATGCATTATATTCCTTGCCTGGAGGTGTTAATAAGGCAAGCAGTGAAGTTTTCTTAAAAGCACTAGATATGTATCTGAATAAGAAGAAAGAGCAGCCTGGCTCTGTTGTGCTCAGACGATATTCTTTCAGTTTCTTAACTTTAAGAAAGTTTCACAGCAACTTAATAATATCTCAAGGCAGTAATGAATGCCTTGATTCAAGTCACGTTGAAATCAATGGTAAAGTCAATTAAATCAGTTTAACTCCAGTGAAAATTCAGTTAGGTCCAAAATTCTGGCAGATAATTGCTCCTGTATAAACTGCTGGATTATGTCATCCTTATACTGATTTACTTCATGAGAATCAAGCCCCACATACTGAAATGCTCCTAGAGGGCTGCAGTTTTAATTCAATCTAAACTACTTGGACTGAAAGGAAGGAAAGACTTTTCAAAGCTCATGCTTCCCTTGACCACACTTAGTCACCAGAATAATCATCTCTCTCACAATCATATTGACTCAGTTATTTATAAACAATCTTTCTGTCTTTCAGTGGGGTATGCTCATGTGAAAACTAGCTAGCATGGAACAGAAAACATTTTCAGAAGATTATTTGTACTTCATGAATTTTGACCAAAGATTTAGTGCTTCAGCCCATGTGAAATATAACTCCATCAGGTAAGTAAGACTTCTTTCAGGGTGAAAGTGTTGTAGATTTACTTTTGGAATTTTGTTCCATTTATTTAAAGTAGCACATGCCTAAGAAGTTAAATGGCACAGTGTATAGTGCATAGTTGAGAGCACTTCTTTGTGCAGCAGTGGGATACAAGAGAAGAACTCTCTGTTTTAATTGAAGCTCCAGCAGTATCTCTGAAAGGAAAACAAAGAAAACAAAAAAAAGAGGGAAGAAAGATTAGAATCATAACACTATACTTGTACAATTTCTTGTTCCTTCAAAATTAGCAGAAGCCTGAGTAAAAGATAAATGATCATGTTACAATTATATCTTTGAACTGTTACAACCCACTAGGATAATGAATGAAAGCAGCTTAGCTGGGTAGATATTCCCACACTGGCTTTGTAGATTGAAAGTGATTTTTTTGCTGTTTTTTATGACATTACCAGGGACATAAGGAATTAAGTCAGAGTTTCAGTGGAGATTTTGGAGAAGCAGCCTAGGAGTTCACAGGAGACTGGTTGCATCTATGCCAGCAGGAATTCAGTTTCAGAGAAGTGGGTTGGGTGACCAAAACAACTCATGCAGAGTTGCTGTCTGCTGATATTTTGCATTTCTTGGGGGTTACACCAGATGAGAGATAATTGGTCCTGGAGCATACTTGCCTCTAGGGTTTGTGGTTTGAAGCTTTGTGCAAGAAAGAAGCATTAGGGGCATGTGCTGAGAGAGCCTTGGTGAGGAGACAGGGCCTCCTGGGCTGCATGACTTGTGGCATGGAGCCACCACGTGGGTTCCTTCTGGGAGGAATCTACCCTGGGAGCATCAAGGCACTCCAAGAACTGAGCCAAAGGCTTGTCAGGGGTTTCACTTCACAGCTGCCCCACTGGTTTTCAGCAAACCACTTGTTTGAATGGAGCCAGGCATCCCCCTTCCATCTTGGGACACCGTAATTTTCCATAAATAATGGCACAATAAGGCATTTTGATGCAAATGAGTTTCGAGCATCTCTGCAGAACAGTGATAAAAGGAAAAAAAAAATAAACCAACTGAGTGGGAAATAACAGGGAATCTGTCTAGAAACGTCACTAAGAGGTTTCACGTTATTAAATAGAACTGGAGTTACCAGTGAGATAACACAGAAAGAGCCAGCCCTAAAATCCCCTGCATGTCACACCTCAAGGCAATGCAAACAGGAATGCTCACAGTAGCTCTGTGTTCCAGTTCTTTATTTTTATCTTATTTATCCCAATGGAGCAGCATGGAGCTGAGTTGTAGGAATCCTTATTTCCACCAGCATTAGTAAGATCAAGACCTTGTTTGCAAATGAGGGAAATCTGACATTTGGAGCTCTGCAAAGAGCAGTCAGTTGGCTTGTGCTTTCTGTCAGCTTTTATATATGCACCTAATGAACAGTGGAAAATGATTGCAGTGGAGGCATGGAAGTGAACATGGGTGCTATAGCAATAAATATGAGCTGATATAAATCAGTGGCATTTTATTGACTTCAGTTCTGCTGGTCTGATTTAAATCAAGAATGAATTTGGCCCTAGGGCCTTGCAGAGAAACTCTGGGACTGAATCCTGCTGTCTTGGCTCCGATAATTTTTTTCCTAAATTTCAGTGAGAGTCATGGTTGAACAAGGATCCCGGGATTCTGCTGTCACATAACACAAAAAACAGCTCTCATCAGCAGCTCATTTAGATTTGAAATGTATCTAAATGTTTTATGGAAATTATAAGCTTTAAAATCATTGCCATTGTGTTTTTAATGCTGAGGCATTTCCACTCTTCATATGTTCAGAAATATAAGTCACATTCTCCAGTTAAAAAAAATCAGAAGCATTTATAAAAAAATCCTCCAAACAAAATAAATTACATTTTTTTTTCGTGTGTTATCTAAAATGTAGAAGTTGCATATTGAATAGAAAAAAGTAAAATACCAGTGGATTCATAGGCACACTGCACTGTAGGTGGGGAAGCCAAGTAATTTGAGGTTTCTTCATTTTCCTTGCTTGTTGCTTTTCTTTTGGTGTTTTCAATGCACACTCATCAACTTTACAGGAGTGTCAGACTCTGAACAGAACCACATGTTAAGATAATGACTAATTAAGGAGAAAGGAGAAAGGCATGGAAACAACATGAATTTTTTAAAAGATCTGGTCATCCCCAGGTTTTCTACTTCCCAAGGAAAGGTAATTGCATTGCTTTTGAAATCACAAACTGAGACCTGAATGTAATTCCATATTCCTGCAAGTGCTAAAGCAGATCTACATTTTTATGATCTCCTGCCCCATTTTCAGAAGGCCACCCCTGTATATGTGTAAGAGAAAGCTCAAAACTTGCTCTGAGAGGGCAGCATCCATAGCCCTTCCTCCAGCATGGGAGCATCCCAGCTGCTCCCTGGGATGGCAGCAGCTGCCAGGGCTCAGAGCTGCCCTGGCACCTAGGCCTTGGGAGCCTTGGCTTGGCTTTGAGGGTGATGGGATTGGGTTGTTTTTGTCAGAATAACAATATGGTTTAGGTTAAGTAGGGATGAAATTTCTCTTTGTTTTATTTTTTTGGGGGGTATAGAGAGAAAGGAGAAAGACAACTACTGTAAGTAACTAGCCAGTTTAATATAATCCCCAAATAAGCACTCTCTTTTCTCTGGAGAGCTGGAGATTGTGTTGAAAAATAAACTTGTATGAATTCCATAGCAAAAAATGTTACCTCCCTAAGACAAAAGGAGAGACTTTATTTTTAAGCTGTTGCCTTGACTGTTTTTGTTTCCTTGTTGCTTCCATCTGTTGAAATTGCTTGACCAGTTATTGGAAAGTCACGTATTAATTCAGGCAAATTCATGTGAGAGGTCTTTTTAATGCAAAGAAAGTAGTCTCCTGTAATATTTTCCTATTTCTTCCTCAAAGCATGCACAACAAAAAAATTTCAATTTGGTCTTTGACTGGGTACAGGGCTTGGAAGAGGTCTGAGTGTCCAGTTTCCACTGGCACAGAATATTCTCAGTATTCTGAGAGCAGGTAGCATTTCCCAGCATTATGCTACCAGCTCCTGCTGGAACCTTTGTATGTGTTTTAGCTGCTCCTATAACTGCATGGCTCTGAAATGTCTGTCCCACTCAAGAGTAAGATGCTTCCATGTGTGTGAGCAAATTATCTGGTTTTATATTGCAATATCTGTAGGCAGTGGTTTTTTTCCTAGCAGCTAGCCTTGTAGTTGGGGTTAGGCTTGAGCAGCTCAAGTAAAATGGTGAAAATATTTAAGTTTTATTTCTTAAAGGTGCTGTGGAGGGGTATCTCTCAGCCAGAAATCTGGCCTTTTGTGAGTGGTTATGTGCTGTCCTCACCCAAGCTTTTCCTGGGAAATCTTGTGTATCTTTTGAGATGTGATTATTCAGAATTTGCTAGAAAGAGAAAACTCCTGTTTAATGTACTTTAAATGTGATAGAAAACCATGAAGACTTAGCCTAGGGCTAAGCACCAGCTCAGCCCTCTCAGTGCCCCTCAGACTCCTTGTTTTCAGAGCAGCCTCTCTCTGCTCATTCCCTCACCTCTTGGGCTGTTGCTCAGGTTCCCTGGCCTGGCTCAGCACTGAGGCTGCAGCCAGCAAAGCCAAGCTCACTCTGCTGCTTGACTTTTCTGGGAAAGTGCAGCATTAAGCCTGAAGCAGTGGTTTGCATATCCTGATCATAAACCCAGGCTGTGCTGCTTGTTGCAGTGCAGGTGTGCAGGCTGCAGAGGGGTCAGGGCAGTGCAGGGGGTGTCAGAGCTGAGAGCACCCTGAGGAAAGGCAGCACTTGGCTCTCAGGCCCTGCTCTCCAGCCTGTTCCAAAACCTGGGCTCTGTGTCACACTCACTGCCTGCACCTGCCAGCTCTGGAAAGCACAAACTGCACCCAGGGAATGTTTCAGATGGTTTGCTGCTGTTGGTTGGTTGCTGTGTTTAGAAAGACAAGCTGCATTATTTTTCTTTATGAGGTTGTAAAAATAAGAAATTATTAATGGAGGATGGGAAGTAACTATTGAAGATACATGTATGGTAACTGGTTTGTTTTCTTCAATTCCATTGGAACTTCTGTGTAATATCCCTGGAGTTCCAGAGTGCCCTTTATCTGCCAGATAAAACTCTCCTTGGCTATTAGCATTTGCTTAGCCCTCGAGTAAAAACATGTGGAAGAGATGAGCAAAAGTCAATGACATTTATCAGGGTGGAATGGTTAATCCTGAGTTATGTGGTTTAGGCATGGATACACATGGTTAATGTTTCAGCTGAGTGAGAGGAGAAGGGCTAGGCTAGTCTTACACTGCTCAGGAGAAGCAGTAGGTTGTACAGTGAGGGGATATTTTGGCCAAGTTGGGAAAAGCAGCTTTGGGAACAAACATGAGAGCAGAAGAGGATTCTACAAAACCAACTGGTAAAATAAAGAGCTTACACATGGAAAGAAATACCATGTGATGGTCTCTATTTCTTTCAGCTTTGAAACAAACGTATTTGGTTGCTGCAGTGTCTGGGTGAAGGTGGGATGTTGTGCATATGATCTCAGCCCAGTTTTTGCTGATGAGGTAGGTGCATGTTTCCCTGTGTATGGATGATTGACTGAGCTGCAGCAAACTTCAGACTCTGCTGAGGCTGATACATGTGCTAAGCCTGAGAGGCCCCAAGATGTCAATTCTGGTGACATTTCACTTCTGTAACAAATCTTTGGATTATACATTGCTCCTGATTTATAGCCACGTACCTCTATTATGAGGCTATACAATATTCATCAATAATAAAGAGTTAAACACTTCTCTAAAACCCCAACTGTGAATTGGGAAGAAGCTTCTAATTGCACTGTGGGTAGTTAGGAAAATGCTGAGGATCTGGGTATTTTAAGACTTAGTACACAACTGCATTTTAGTGTTCTTTGAACCACTCTTTCTGTTTTCTCTAAGGGAAAACATGCAGTGATTTGTGGACAACATATCACTCTGTTGAAGAATATTTAAATATTTTTAGTGACAGGAATACTGAGGGACTGTTCTTGCTGAAAAATTCTGTCCATGCTTTGAGGACAGAACCCTCCTGGCACCCTGCAGCTCCCTGGGGTGGAAAGGTGGGATAATGCCTTAGGGCACAGCAGGCTCCTGAGAAATGCATGGCACTCCCACACAAGGCAGAAGGACGTTCTGGATTGCAATGGGATGGGAAATATCTAGTTGCAGACAAGCACAGAGGATACTGAGAAAATGTGGCGGTCAGCATGAGACACCAGATCAATGTCCCTTGGCTGGGTTGATTAAATATCCTAAAGACAGGCTCTAACAGTAAAGTGACAGTGAGGAAGAAGACATCCTTCCCTTGGTAAGCAGAATTTAGTCCAAAGTCACAGCCATGTTCAGAGTGTGCTCCAAGCTCAGGATCATGCCAGTTCTGGGGACAGCAGCCACCTGGCTGCAGCAAGGTGATACAGGGACAGCAGCTTGCCAGTGCTTTTGATTTGTGTTGTCTTGATTCTTTTGGATAGGTCAGGTCTGCTTTTTGTAAGGGCCATAATCTTCTGTTAAGGTGGAAACATTTATTTACTAGTTTTTTTCTGCAGTGGGACTGTTGCCAGATGTGTGTGGCACTTCACATTTAGATCTGTAAAGTTCTAGTGTCACAGGTTTGTTAATCTATGTGCACATGACATAGCTCCAGCTGAGCTTTGGGAAATTCCATTCAGCAACTGAACTGTATTTTATTGTTCTGAAGAGCTCACTGAGGGGTTTGGAATGATTTTGTAATTAACAGTCTCAGCCATGATTTATTGCAAATTCTTTCCTGTTAATGTCTGTTTTCTGGGATGTGCAAGTTCTGGAAAATGAAGAGTTAAAAAAGCTGCATTTAACACTTAGCATTTTTGACAGTTCATAAAGCTCTGAAATATCTAAAAATTGTTCTCAGTTCCAAGCAGCCCTAGAAGAACTCAGGTTTTAAAGAAAACACTGAGAAATTTAGCAATCCCTCTGTTTTATGCTAAAACCACAAACACACAGAATATTTAAAATGTTCTTACTGTAGGTTTAGCTACCAATATGAGGAAGCAGATGAAGAAATGTCCCTGAAAGAGCAGTCTGAGTATTTTTCCTTTAGCAAGCCACAGTTTGAGTGTTTACCAGGCTGCCTCCAGCTGAAGTGTTCTGCTGCTGTTATACAGGGGATGAAATACAAAAGAAAAAAAATACCCACAAGAAATCCTGTGACTTACAACACTTACATATGCAGGGTTTTCACTCACTTTCTTTTCACCACAGTTGGTTTGTTAGTTTACAAATTGATGGGAGATTGCAAATTGTGTTAGTTTTTTCTTGTTGGACTAATGCTCCTTCTATTTTTTTTAATTTCAGCTGAAAAAACTCAAAGCAAATTAAGACTTAAAGAAAATACCACTTAAAATTGTATTTGGTGATTAGTATTAGTAAAGATAATTGTGGAAATAACAAGAAGATACTGATGCTAATGTTTGAACCTTTGTTCAACGTGCCTCAAGAGAATAAATTTTCTGCTTAAATTGATATCAGAAGAGATATAGTAATTAAATAATAGTATTTAGAAATTAGGCTGCAGATATTTCATGGATTTAGTTGGTTTAAAGTTAATGCTATTTGAATATGGTTATTATTAATTAAATGTAATTTCTGATGCTGAGTAAGCTAGAACATCTGAATACATCCTTTTGCATCACAGCTCTGTTTTTTAAACCCTCTCCCTTACCCTACATAAGATTTAAACAGTGGGAGTTTAATATCCTGTATTTCTGCTTTTGCACCAGCTGAAAGGCACAGATCAGTGTTACAAAGCCTCATGGAAAATCCCATCAGTCCTCCCTACAGACTTTGTATTCTCTGCAGAGCCTCATGGTGTGAGGAGAGGTGAGGAATAATCATACCCAGCAGCTGGTGGGAGCTTCCCCTGAGCTGGGCAGGGACAGGTTCTCAAAAGGTGATTGTTTTCACAGCAGGGTGCTGGGCTGCTGCCAGATTTACCAGGTTAAGGGATGTCTGGGGTGGGTGTTAGCATCCCTGTTACCCCTGGTGTCCAGCTGGCCCTCCAGCAGCCAGGCAGGAGGCTGGGATGTCCCTTGCCAGCTCCACAGTGTGCACCTGCCAAGGCCTTGCAGCTTCCTAGAGCACAGCTCAGGGTCCTTCAGCCCATCCCTGCTCCTCACAGCACCCTCCATCCACCCCCATCTGCCTCTGTGCAGCAGAGAAATTCCCTGGCTTGTTCTCCCAGATGTGAGCAATCCCAAATGCAAGATGTGACCCTTAATGTTACATCTTCCCTGCTTCTACTTCTTTGGGTGTGCTGTTAAAATACTAGCCTATTTTGGGGACTTGTGAGAAGTGTCTAAAGGTAATTTTGGTAATTTAATTGATATTTTCCCTGCCTCATGAGTTGCTTATGGTGAGAATGGAAGCACATAAGATTGTTAGCACAGAGAGTGACTTCAGCTATTCCAGAGCTAAGTCAGCTCTTTCCTGGAGCCAGTGGGAGGTTACATTTAAAACTCATGAAGATAACCCTGAAAAGACTAGATTAGTTTGGATGTGTTATTCCAGCCTTTACCCATTACACAAGCAGCAGATGGTTCATCATGTTATATTTTATTGACCTACAGGAAGTGAGAGAAGAGGTGTTTTTGTCACTCCTACTTGCTACAAAGCCTACAAAAGTTGCTTTTAGCTGTTAACCAGTGACTTCAAATTGGGAACCTGTCTTGTTTAATGAGGAGAGGAAAAGAGTAAAAAAAAAAAAAAAAAATCGATGAAAGTAGGGTTTGTAAATATATTATCTGAATCCCCTGGGCTTATTAGGTAGGATAGTCTTGTAGACAGCAAGATCCATATGGAAATCCTTGAGGTAATTTCATGCAGTGTTGTTCCAGACTTGTAATTCTTTGGCTGTGCAGATGATTTCCTATCTGACCAGACTAAGTAAGTCGGGTGAGTCACCCATTAAGAGGATTAAATGCTTCTGGCTGGAAGAAAGAAGAGACCAAGCTTTCATGTGTGGCGTGGAATTGAGCTGGTGTGATAAAAGGAATGCAAAAAACAATCTAATTTTCATTTCTGACATGCTTAGATAACAGAAGAATTTGTAGCTGCTCTATTTTAAATGGGAAACATAAATGGCTTACAAAGGACCATTCAGGGGTAAATCAAGTTCAGAATATAAACTAGATGGCTAAAAGCAACCTTTGTAACTTTTTTTTTTAGTTATTCTCCTGAAACAAATGACAGTCTGGAGCTGTCAGTCTCTTGAATGTTTTATAGCCTTAAAAAGTTATGTCAAAAATCTGTGCTTCGACAAAATTCTGACCTCAGGGCATAGGAACTCCACTTTTTTAAACTTGTACAGAGAAGTAGTTCTGGCCAAACCGAGTTTGGACAGATGGAGACTGGGAAATGTGGCTGCATTTCCTGAAAGTGTAGACAAAACCCATCAGATGGGTTTTTAAGAGTTTTTTAGTTCAGAAAAGTCTACAGATCATCCAGGAAGCTGGAAGGAATTTATGGACATATTCATTTCAATCAGCAAGGCACAGGTGGCATTTACATGTCAAGGATTGAAGCCACAGGGATTAACAGACAGAAGAGTGGACCCTAACAAATGGTAACATTCCTGGTTCATACCCAGCTTTGATCTGTTTGGATACCTGGAACCTTCAGTGGGAAGTTGCATATATTTAATTAAATAATTTCTGAGTGGTGGAGACTCATGGGGTGGCTGTACTCTGCAGATTGCTTGAGAGGTTATATCCCCAAGGAAAATTTTGGAAAATGAAGAGCTCTGAGGTATTGAATTTCCTTGGGGTGGGTTTTGAGAGCCTGTCTTGCAGCAATGGCTCTCCAGCTTTACTGTTCCTGGATATGTACCTTGAATGGGCCACCTTTGTGTGCTTGCTGCCTCAAATCTCCCAGTTTACAGGAGGATTGCTGCTGGTGACTTGTGCTTTCTTCCTGCAGAAAACAAGCCAGGGGCTCTCATTCCACACAAAAAAAAAATGAGTACACACTTCAACAACCCAGAAAAGACAGTTCATTTGAAAATCCTCTTGAATTATGGCTGGTACTTAGGGCAAAGTGCCTAAGAGCAGGCAAGTGTAGTCTGAGGCCAAGGCAGACGTGGGCCTGTTGGAGATCTTGTGCCCCAGTCCATCCTCTGTACTGGGAAAAGACACAGTGGCTCCTGATGAAATAAACTTGCTCAGTGAGTTTTGGCTGGCTCTCAGTGTGTTTTTCAGCTGGGAAGTTTCTTGTCAGCTCTGTAACAGCTTTCATTGACTGAGGAGAGAAGTCCAACCCAGTCAAAGACAATGAAGCAAAAAATAATTGGCTTAGAGTAATGCCCATGTCTTGTGAAAGCCTGCTGTAATAAAGAGTAGAGCAAATCTTCTTAAGCATTTTTCCTACTTAAGTGCATTTTGAGTTGCTGAAGAAATGTAAGCAAATAGCAATAAATCAGGGACTGAATGAAATGTGCATTTGAGCCAATTTTCCTGTGCATTCCTGCAGCTTTACTAAAACAGTTTGGCATCTATCTCTTTCATCCAACAAAGCTTTGCCTTCTACTTTTTTTTTTTTTAACTGAATCAAATCACTCAAATTCAAGATTTTTCTCTAGCAAATTCAGTTGGTCTATTAAAAAAGCATCTTGTTATACATCCATGAAGCTTGATGCAGGTTTGGATAGGGAACAGAATGAAGCCCTCCTCTGCTGCTGTGGCACCTTTGTGCTACCCTTTGCCCAGAGAAACTGTGGAATCCCCATCCCTGGAAGTGTTCAGGGCCAGGCTGGATGTAGCTTTGACAACCTGATCAAGTGAGTGGCAAATGGCTGAACAAAATGACAAAATTTGGTGGCCAGAGACCAAATTGCAGTTTCTTGGGGAAGAAATTCACGCTGGGAAATCCAGCCTGCTTGGGTTGTATTTCTTCTCATGCCCTGCAGCCACATCCCAGAGCCCTTGAAGTGGATCCCCTTGCACCTCACCCCTTTCCATCTGCCTTGCCTGTAGGAATGGGGGTGATGCCCAGTCCATTGGGGTCTGGGCTCTCATGTGCTGTGTGCTGTGAGTTATTCTCAGCCTCACTGGACTCAATATAGGAATGGAGAGATTCCAGCCCAGAAAGTGTCCATAAATGTGTTAGCTCTCTAGAATGCTTGGACTCAAAATGCAATAGTGGGGAGAAAAATAACTATAATTTACTCACTGAAGGTCAGAAAGGGGGAGCAAATAGTGAAAAATAGCAGAGTGGTGGCTATAGGAGGTACTTGATCTGATATTCTTAGAGAAAAGCCCTGCAGAGCTATGGGTCTGCTGAGTCTAAGCCAGTAATTTATTTTTTTTCTCACTGTGAGGTTAACTGCAGAGCTGTGTGAAGTCACCCTGCACTCACAAGCAGTGGCTTGAGGCCTGAGAGCTCAGGGCCTGGCTGGATGGTGCCAGGCTCCCTCCAAACTGTCCTGCTTCATTTCCCTTCTCAGCAGGCAGGTCTCTGCCACCTTATTCACTGAATCACAGCTTGGGACAAAACATGGTCCTTTCTATATGAGCATTGCTTTGAGCAGCCTGTGCATGCCCTGAAAAATGCCTGCATTTCCCAGGTATTTTTCCTAAATTGTAAGCATATAGTCATATTAGGAGCATATTTCCTATTTTGAGAGCTGTATGTGCACAGGTGGTTTTGGCAAAAGGGTTCTGAATAATGAACAAACAGTTGGATGACCCAAAGTGCATTGGCCATAAACACAGAGCACAGGTATGGTATGTGAGCTACGTTGTTTTTTCACAGATTTTTCAACTGGATCTAATATACTTTATTTCCTTGTCTTGAGGCAAGACCAGGGAATATGTTCTATGGTGTATTTGTTTGATTTCTGCTCTCACTGAATGGGGTTTACATTTGAAAATTGTCTGCTGCAGATAAACTTTTTGAAAACGACCCATTCCCTTACGTCAACCTACCATTATTTTTCTCTCTCCTTATGGTATCCCGTGTTTTTTTTCCCCAGCCTTCAAAGAGTAGAATAGTATTTCCAAATTCCCAAGCTACAGCACATTACCCTAGCAGCACCTTGCAGCCAGAGCTCTCCAAGGTGAGGCATCAAAGGGAATTCCCACTGCTGTTGGAGCACAGCAGATAGAGAAGCCGCTGTGCTGTTATTTTAAACATTTGTGTCTTCTCTCCACTAAAGTTAATAGACCTGTGCAGGATCAACTTCAGTGAAAAGGTGGTTTCTTCACTCTACTATTGCTAGAAAGTGTTTTTCTTTTCTCTTTTTAAATTAATGGCTTTAAATCCTTTCCTCCCAGAGCAGTGAGAGCTGGGGAAGTAAAGAACAGTGTACCTTGAAGGTTGCCAGAATTTGGATTTGCTCACTGCAGCCTCAGTGGCATGAGCTGTGTCTGCAGCCAGCTGCTGGCAGAGCCCTCAGAGCCCATGCAGGGAGCAGTCCAGAGCTCAGAAAGAGCAAATGATACTGCATTTTCTGTGCTGCTGTGTGTGAGGGGCTCATTCTCATGTTCATTCTTTTGGGTGCTTTCTCTCCCCCCCTCTTTGTTTTTGGGGAGGCTTTCTCAACATGATATTTGAAATTATTTCTTGAGGTGCTTCAATATTGAGTACTTTCCTTGCAGCAAACCTTGGCAAGGCATAGGCACAAATATACACATTTTCTATTTTGATGTTGTGTGCAGTAAGTGCTTATTTTTATCTGCTTACCCGTTTTCATCCTCTGTTGCTACATTGCAGCTTTCCTAACCCTTCTCCCTTTCTGTAGAAAAAAAAGGACATTCAGATGAAGAGATTTTTTTCAGCTTTTGGAAAATTTACATTTTTTAGTTATCTTTTTCAAAAGTGAGATTACAAAAGGTGAAAAAAAAAAGGGAAAAAAAGCATGAATGATTCTATTACTTGCAGTGAAAACTTTAAAGTGTAGGGTTTTCTAAAGCTCTCTGCTGTGGGATTTTCTGGTGGGGGGAGTGGGAGGGGAGTGTATTAAACAAACCATTGAAGAAATGAGCATTTGCTGTTGAAGGCATAACTGAGAATTCAGTGTTCCCCAGCACCAGCATTTGGATGATTAGCAAGGAAACAGTTGGAGTAAACTTGTAAATACCATAAAGGTGATCAGGCAGAATTTGGCTTATAGCAGCTTCTGGAAGTTATTAAACTCTACTCCTATTCCACAGATTGCATGAGTGTACTTTGAGGTCAAAGGTTACTAGGAATAAGGAGCAAT
The DNA here is from genome assembly GCA_034336665.1 of Luscinia megarhynchos. Taxonomy (NCBI): domain Eukaryota; kingdom Metazoa; phylum Chordata; class Aves; order Passeriformes; family Muscicapidae; genus Luscinia; species Luscinia megarhynchos. The sequence continues at coordinate 27,899,908 of CM067569.1, read as the reverse complement.
CAGCAGACTGGGATTCTTGCTTTCCAGAGCTGGCTTTTTACCTTGGGCAGGCATTAATTTCTCATGTTGTCAGATAGGAGACATCTCATTGTTTCCTGAATTATTCAGTAGGTCTGAGCCAAGTGTGTCCACCACCCATTAGCCATCGAGGAAAAGAGGATTTCAGATCTCCCAAGAGCCCTGTGACAAGGAAGGCTTATGTTCCTGGTGAAACTGGTGATACTTGGCTTTGGAGGAACCAGTGAGGTTGCTGAGGAATGGTTTGCTCCTCCAAAGGCAGGGCAGATTTGTGGGATGAAGTGAAGCTCATAACACTGTAGGATTTTTACATCCCAGCACCCCAGCATACAAGTCTGTGCCTGTGTCTCTGTCTGCTCCCCTCTACAGACTGAGCCAGCAAGGTGAAACTATGAAGCATTTTCATTTCTTGCTGTAGGGCTTGAGAAATTCATGACCAGTTACTGATGCTTATTTATATTTGGATGTAAACACTACATCAAATGTGCTTTTATTACCGTTTGTTCCAATAAAAAGGTAAAAATACATAATCTAAATGTAAATTTGTCAGTGAATAAAAGCAGGCCACAAAAAATAGCTAGAAAGTTATCAGTCTTGCTGAACATGAAATAGTATGGAAAAATATCGTAAAGGCATACAGAAGGAGAAATGGAAGAAAATAAATTTATCTGGAAAAAAAAATGCCAAGAAGGAGACAATAGCACTCCATTCTGTCAGAACATATAATAAGCTCTCTTGATTCTTCAGGGAAGCTTTTCAAGCTAGTTTTCTGTAGCTTTTAAAACAGTAAACAATAAAAAACTAAGAATGAAACATGGATTGCTCCTCTCAGGAGCGTCTGCAGCTTTCGGCTTTCTCAAAACCCTTGTCAGTAAACCTCTTGGCCATTATGTTAGGAACAAGAAACCTGTATTTGCCATTAAGATCATCTTCAGAAGAGCAAAGCAAGGCACTGAGTAGATACTTGAAATGACAGGTTGCTTTTCAGCAGCATAGAGCATTCTAGCGTGCTGCTTCTTAAAAGTCTGCATGGCTGGTGTGCAGACCAGATCTTATCTAAATGTGACTTATCCAGAACTTCAAAAACAGCCCAACAACATCTTTGTGTTGAAGCTGTGTCCCTTGCTGTGTTCATACAGGCTGGATGTGCTGCAGGGCAATGCACTTTCTGTTCACCTCCATGTGCTGGAGACCCTGGGTAATTCCAGAGGAATGGGTCTCCCCTGGTCCCAGAGGGAACTCCTGAGCAAGCACAACTAATGAAACCACTTTCTTCTTGACTTGTGTGACTTGGGTCAATTCATTTTTAAACTCAGTTATAGATGGAGTGTTTTGCTGACTCTGCACACACCAAAATGATTTCTCTGCTTTTCCCCCTTGGTGCCTTTCCCTTTTCCCACACTGAGTATTGGGCAGGATTCACCTGCAGAAAACAGCTGCAGCGACCATAGTCTGGGTTTTGTAAAGTGCCAGTCTTTTTTCTTTAACTCCCTGTTTCTGTAAAACTCCCAGGAAATTCCTGACCTTTGGGAGGCAAGAAAAATACGGGCATGGTTCATGTAGTGTTATTGTGTGGTTCCTGTAACAACAAAATCCCTTGCCTTTTTCCTGCTCCTGCATGGACAACAAGTGAGCTCAGTAGTAAATTGAAGGTTTGCAGTTTGTATCTGAGTGTCCTGTGTGCCAGGTGAGCTGCTTCTCAGAAATAAACTCAGGGAACCTGTGCAGGGTCTGGTACCTTGTCAGCCCCAGATCAGCACTTTGCAGAAACACATGCCTTTGTCTCTTATGGACCTTAAACTATTTTCATCTTTGAAATACTGCTTGAAATCATTAATAATTGGGAGTTACAGGGTGCTTCAAGAGCTGCTTTCTAGAAGCTTCCATGACACCTGGAAATACACCTTTACATTTAAGCCCCGTGTAAGGGGACAAACCAGGCTCAATTTAGGGTTTTTTTTACATGCAGTAGTATTAATTTTGGAGGGTGAAAGTCCTCATAATCTAATCTGAGTATGAAGAAGTATTTATCCTATCTGTTTGGATTTCAGAGTGGATTTGGGTTCTTTTCTTAGCACATGGTGTTAGTGGTGCTGCTCCAGTGTAAGTTAGGAGATTGTACTCAGATTAAAAACTTTTGAGCTGTTTGATGGTGCAGGTTATAATAAGGACAAATTATTTTACCTAGAATAAGGCTGGGACAGTAGATTAGAGCAATATTTTAATAGTAATTTTATTATAAACTATTGACTTTTATTACTTGTAAAAATAATCAGAGGATGCAGCAAAGACTTTAAAACAGAACAAATATCAAAGCAAAAAGGGAGTTCTAGCTAATAGAGTTAGTGTTACATTTGAGTAAAAATCCTTTGGTTTACACCAATTGTTCATGTTCTTGGTTTTGTGTTGCAAGTCTTGTATTTGGACAGTGGCCTTTCCTTGAAGCTCATAAAACTTTTTTTTTTTTTTTAGTTCTCCTTTGTCTGACTGCAGAGCAATGTGACTTAAGGTCCTGCCATGTCAGAGGCAAAGGTTTTAAGGGTTTAGCCACTGTGGACATGCTGCTGCCCTGCCAGGCCCCTCAGCCTCACTTCTGAAAGACCAAACATTTGCTTGAATTGTGAGGGTGGCATTGAGACAATCAGAAGGGGTCAGACCAGGAGTGCTGAACATTATTGTCCCTTTTCTGTTGGCTGCTGTCCCTTCTTTTTCTGGGAAGATACTTACAGTGTCTTTCCTTCAAGGAGAGCATTTAATTTTGATTTGTGTGGAACAGCATGGAAATGGGATTGAAGGGATCAGCTGCTGAGTTGTGTGTCCTTTACCTTTTATTAGAGGTGTTAGTTCACATCTTGATGAAGGATGCATTATGTGATCACAGAAATAGAATAGATTTAACTCTTTTTAAATGCCTTTTATCAATTTCCTCTTGCCATAAAGTGTGAATTATTGACAAACCCCAGGCCTTTGTCACACTTCCTCCTCTGGTTTTACAGCCCTCTCCTACATGCCCTTGTTGCTATGGTGCTCCATTTCACAGCTACACTGCCTTATATTATTGTAATAAGTGACATATGCTCAAGGCAGCCCAAAAAAGTCAGCACGCTGGCAATTGATAACTTTGAATTCTTTACTTAAGCAAAAAAAAATTTGAGGGTGTAAGGCAACCAAAGGATTGACAGTACTGGCAAAAGTGCTCAGAAGATGATAATTCCTATGCTACCTTCCTCTTGGAAATGCACTATGGGATGAGGGATTTGCCTAGAAATGAGTAAAAACAGTTTTCTCAGATACAGATTATCATATTTTATTGATGTTTTTAGTTAAAAGGAAATAAACCTATTTCCTATGCTGGTTTCCTTCTGTCTTCTAGGTAAATATTGGCAGGAAGAGTAATGATGTCTTTAATGTGAGATTGGATGTTTTTGTGCAACAATTTGAATGAGAAAATCTGGAATTTTTCAAATAGGAAAAAACCCTAATAAACTTTCCATTACCTCTTTTCTTACAATAACAACTTGTGTTCTGCACCTTATTTTGCATAGAACTCCCAGGATTATTTTAAAAAGAAGGATCAAAAAAAGGGAAAGCAAAACGTCTGTCTTGGGAATTGGATCTTCAGTGTTCTGGGTAAGTTTTTGAGATGGCACTATCCTTGTTTCAGAAGCATAGGCTGCTGTCCATTAGGACAGCTGTCCATCTAAAAAATGTTCTTCAATTGCAGTTATAGGAACATGCATATTCATTGTAGTGCTAATGAAAAATTTAGTAAAACCCATTTATTCACTGAATACTAAAGTTGTTAATAACAAAGCATACATTATTAATGCAGAATAAAGTGAAATAATATAAACTTATAAAGTAGTATTTGACAGGAACTGCTAGAAGGTGTCAAAGAGAAATGGGTCCAGGTGTAAATCAATTTTTGCTATGTTAAAACACAGCTGTGAGGGGTCTTTCTAGATGAGTATTAATGCTAACACCATGCTGAAGCAAAATATATTGCCCAAATTCTTTTTATTTTTTACTTCAAAATACAGACAATAAAATTGGGCAATAAGCATGATCTTCAAGATCCTGTTCTCACAAATTAAAGGAACTGAAGCACAGGCCAGCAGTTCTCCTGATGCTTGGCTGGGCATCTGTGATGGGCTGCCCACCCTGCTGGCACCTGAATGGGAAACACGGGGCCTAGGGCTGCCCAAGACACACTTTAGAGAAAGTGTTGAGTGTCCAGTCTTGGTGAACATTGAATTTTCTGGCAGTGGTGACTCCCCTGGAGGGCATAACCCACTTAGGATATCCTCCAGAAAAAGTGGTTTGTGTCCGGTTTTGTCACAGCTGCTAAGTCACCTCATCACTGATTTTCAAGGTTTAATTGCCCAGCCCTTTTCTGGCAGCTGGTGCTGGTGCTGAGCTGGCTCCCAGCTGTGCCAGCCCCAGCTGCTGCTGTGACTGGCACCTCTGCACAGGTGGTGGCACCGTGGCTCCCCAGGGTGACAGGGCTGCCCCACTGTCCCAGCCACGAGCCACCTCCTGCTGCCAGCACAGAAGGAAGCAGACATCCGTGTCTCCTGTGCTTTTTCCCTTGTGTCAGCTTGTGATGTTTATCTGGTGAGCAGGAGTAACCTTAAAAATAACTCTCGGGAAGAATTCTAACTCGGGCTTTGTTCTGTCTTTAACCTCAGGCACACTGTGTCAGCAAGAGACTTTGAAATGATTTTTTCTCTCATAGCAGCTTTTTTCTAACAGATAGCACTGTGCTGAGACCCAAAGACACAGACTGTATTCCCAGCTCTGATGTTTTTGGTAACTCTCTTTATCCCTTTCCAAACCTTCCACCGTGTATCTGGCTTGTCATACACCACCCCTCTTGGGCATCAATTCTCTGCTCTTTGCTGCACAGTTTTACACCACCTACCAAGTCTCTACTGGGGTCTTCTGGTTGCATGCAAAAGACAAATAACAAAACTAAAGGGAAATTGCTAATAGGACCAATCTTAATATTTTTTTCAAAAAAACATACCACAAAGCCTTAATAAAAGGCAAGAGTCAAAGTGATGTGTGCATGCACAGCAGCTGCTAAGCAAAACTTAACTCCATGGAAATTTCTGATCTTTTGATCTTTTTAACCCAAAATGGACAAAAGCTGCAGTTTGAGAACCTTTGAACTGAAATATGTCTAGTTTTTGGTATGTCAGATCATTTTTCAGAGTACACAAGATAATTCCTTGCAGGGAAACAAAACAGAAATATTTTTTGAATAGGGTCAAGGCTCTATGATACAAACATCAAGTAACATCCATTATTAAGCAGGCTGTATACATAGCAATTGCCACTAAGTTCTCTCACTCATTAACTCATTGAATAATTTAGGTTAGAAGGGGCTGCTGGGAGGGTTGAACAGTCAGCTTGCTGAGGGGCTCACCAGCCCTGCCCTGCCCACCCTTGTGATGGAGACAGACATTTTGGACAACCTCTGTAGTGCTTAACCTTTTCATGATGTTCTGTTTGGCTTTTTTCCCCCTCTTACCTTATACCCAGCTGTGATTTATGAACATTTCTTCAATCTTTCACTGACCACTGCTGAGAAAGGTCAGGCTCCATCTTTTCTGGATCTCTCTCCAGGTGGTTGAAGGCTGTGGCAGGTCCCCCTTTCTCCTTGCCTGGGGGCTGAGCAAGCCCAGCTCTCCAGGCCCCTCCTGAGCTGTGTGCTCCATCCCCCTCCATGGGAATATCAGTACCCCTCTCCTAGGGAGGGACAGGATTTTGGGCACTGCACATGTGCTTGAACCTTCCTGATGCCCAGTGGTAGGAAATATTAATTTCCAACCTGCTGGCTGCTCCCTTGCTAAAGCTGCCCAGGGTGATGGTGCAGGGCTTGCATTTGCCTTTGCTGATCTCCTTGAATCTCCCCTGGGTTTTTTTCCCAACTGTTTGATGGTGCCCCTGTATTTATTCCTAAGGATGCCACTGGTTTGAACCACTGCCCACCCAAACACTTAAGCCCTGTTCAGGTTTGTACTCATACCTGAAGACAATCATTATGGTGATTATAAGAATTATTCTTTCTAATTTAATTAAAAGTGAAGGCAAACAGAATGGAAATGGGAGCAGCACTGGCATGTTTTGCAGAATTGAATTGGTGTTTCAGCATGCTTTAAGCCTGGTGTAAGTTTTTATGATACAGTTATCTTTCCTGTCTCTGCTTTTCATTTAAAATTCAGAGATTGCTAGAATCAACTTCTGAATTATTGAATCTTTAAACAAAATTAAGTAGGCACTGTCTTTGTTGTTCTGAAAGTAATATTAAGACATAGGCATGAATCCTTTGAATTCTTAAAGGAGAATTTCAATATACATATATATATTACCATTTTTGTTAAAGGAAAAAGATCTGGTTGCCAGCCTGGATCTGAAATTATGAACTCCAAGGAATAATAACCCACTGTTGCTCAGTTTCCTGCTTTTTATTGGCTTGCTTGAGTGTTATGGCTGCTGCAGAGTATCAGTTCTGCTGAGAACGTGCTTGGCAGCAGCCAGACAGGTTCCCTCTGCAGAACCGGCACGAGGCCGGCACCGGAGCTGCTGCTGCTCGGAATTCCACAGGGCAGCTCTCCAAAGCTGGTCCAAGGGTTGTGATGTCCAAGATTTATCTTGGTAATTTTAGTGCCAGCCCGCTGGAAGTGTTTTTTAGCCTTCAGGCTTGCTGCTGGTCAAAGCTTTCCAATGGGATGTGAGCCACAGGCTTTCTCAGTCGTCATAGCTGAGTTATTTTGCTACTCAGCTATGCAGAAGCAGCAGGCCTTTAGGCTAATTAATAAATCATCAACGCATTTGTGGTGTGAAAAATGAAATATTTATGCTTGCCAGAGTAATGTTTCTGTCTTGCAGCCCCATGCTCTGTTGATGCCTGATGGAGGATGAAGTAAATACCAGCTGGTGTAGAATGAGCAGAATATAATTACTTTCTACAAAGTTAACTGAATATTAAAAATAGAATTCACAGAAGCTGGCAAAAAGGGAAAAATATATAGATACATGCCTGTAAGGCAGGACATAGCCAATGCATGAAGGGAACACTTGCCTAACTGGTACCGTGGGGCTGGGAAACCTGCAGGATCCATATTGTGTACAAATGTGTCACACAGAGCCCTTTTCAGAGAGCAGTTAGTGGCCAGCTGGAGTAGTTAAAGGGCCTGAAGGGAAGCCAAGGATGCTCTACTTTTCTGGTCAGTCATCGTTAGGGGACCAGTGAAGGACTTAAAGCATCAGCTGTTGTTGCTTTTCAAAAATCTGTCTGCTAATAAAAAAAAGAAAATATTACTTCTCGGTTTTAAGGCAACCAGGAGCTAGTTTTGTTCTTTGTGTTCTGACACAATAGTAGATTTACTGGGGCTGTGCTGGGTGTCGTTTTTGCAATCACTGCCCTAGTCATTCTCCACAGAATGAATGTGCGAGCACCAGGCCAATCAAACCCCTTGAAGAAAAACATTATCATGTAACAGAAAGAGGATTTAACCCCTTATTTGAAGTGGAGCCTCTTTAAAATAATCAGCTAGAAGTGATTTGCACAAGTGGCTGATTTTACGTGCTGGCAGCTGCAATCAGAGGGATTGAAAGGGTGAGCCATCAAAAAGGCTTTTCAGACAGGTGAAGGGGAGGCATTGTGCAGGTCAGGCATCGGCCTTCTCCCATCTCCCTGTTCTAATTTCAGGGTTGTTGTTTTTTTTTTTCCTGGGCAATTTAGTCTGACTTTGTCCCCTTTGTTTTACGTGTACAGACTGAGGCTGCGATGAAATCCCAGTGTTCAAAATCCAGGAAGAACATTCCATTCCTGTGATTGTTTTCATTTGCTTTCACAGCCTTGTTAGAATACTTTGTTCAGGGGTCCAAGTCAGGAGCTTCTGAGCCTGTCCAGGCCAAACTCAATGCCAAGCCCTTCAGACTGGTAACACCACCTGTGGTATGTGTTTGAGTCTGGTGATTTGTAGCTGAGTAAGTCTGGAAGGATGGGCTTCTAACAGGGATTATTGGTCTAGTTAGTGACTCATTTATTTTAAAATAGAAAAGAAACATACTTTTCCCTTTTGGTTGTGACATTTCTGAAAGCAGGCAATGGCCTGAGGTGGGCACACAAGACAGTGGACAGCTCATCAAGCTGTTCCTCTTAAGGGGAGTGATTGGCATCAACAGGAAGAAAAAAGGTTTGTAATTTGTGGGGTTTGGTCTGGTGCTTGGTTTTTTCTCTCCTGTTAATGATTTGTGGTAGAATATTCTTACAGCATCACTGCAGCTGTTTCACAGTTGCCCCTGATGTCTCCTAAGGCTGAGTTCTGATCAACTCCCATGAGATAAAGCTGTCCCAAGGTGCTGCTCCCTGCCCTCAAGCACCTTGCTGGAGGAAGCTGGAGGTTTTTTCCCTTTTCTGCCCATCACTGAGAATGTGTGAGCACCATGGCAGAGAGGGAAAGTGACACATGGGAAGCTGGAAGTCCTATTCCTGTGTGGCAGCAACAAAGAGGATGCAGCCAGGTCCCCTCCATCACCATCAAACTGCCTGCTAATTAGGATTTGAATGAGCCAGTGGTACAGGAACAGAGAGCAATGAATGGACCCTTTTGCACTTGTCTGACAGAATAAAATCAACTGCATTCAAGGAAGTTGAGAAATAGATATAAATATTTCAGGAAGTGGTAAATTTAAGATCTTCAAATGCTGCTTTAAAAGGATGCTGGACCATTTGAGAATGCTCATTTTAAATAGAAGAATTACAGAAGCAGCAAATTATCTCTATTTGCAACAGGGATTAGAACTAAATGTCATATTTTAGGTCCATGCTTCATGTTTGCTTCTACAAGAACAGACAATTTAAATGTCAGTCATTATAGCTTGTCAATAAATTTCAGATTCTAAGCAGATCTGGAAAACATGACTGACAGCTACAAATTAATTTATCTGTTAAATAACCAGCCAGCACTTCACTGCTATTGCTGACATGCATCAGAGTATAACACTACTAATTCAGAGTGTGAGCTGTTGTTTTGTCATGAAGTACAAATTATGCAGATTCTACTCATCTCCTAGGTAGAGAGAAATCTCTGAAGCTGTGATGCCCTTTAGGAGAAGTAATCAGTTATCCCAAAAGTTCTGTGGTTTTATACTCACAGAGCAGTGGTATAGTTTAAAACAAAGCAGGCTCTCATCAATGCATGAAATTATAACTGCTAGTGTGGATGGTAAAAATTATTATTTGCTGCTTAGAAAGAAAAGAAATAGTGTGGGAATAAAGGCCTTGACAAAGTTAGAAGTGAGTTAAAAGCCAGCATGAGCTACTGCTAGGTAATCAGAACTGCTGAATATGAAGCCATTAATTTAAGCACTTAAATAAAGACACAGCAGACTCAAATACAGGGGTGTGTGTGTGAAACAACAGGTTCTATCCACACTGGGGTGTTGTACCTGAAAATAATACTAAGATTAATGCCAGCTGTTGGGGTTAGACTTGCTAGATGCCTTTCTTGCAGATAATACAATAAACAGTTTCCTTGACAGCAGTCTATAAAAAAGAAGAGAAACTGTGTAGGAAGATGTTTTTTTCAGAGCAGGTAGCCAAACAGGGGTGATCTAGAAATTCCCAAGAGTTGCTTCAGAGAGTCTTAGAATGGTTGGGGTTGGAAGGAACCTTAAAGACCATCTAGATCCACCCCTCTGCCATGGGCAGGGACACCTTTCTCTAGACTGGGATGCTCAAAGCTCCATCCAGCCTGGCCTTGAGCACTTCCAGGGATGGAGAATCCATGACCTCTCTTACTGGAGCACATTCTGGTGAAGACTGAGGCAAAAAAGTCATCATCAGCTCTCTCTATATGCCACTGTATGTGTGCTGCTCAAATTCTCTACAAATATTTGACTTTTTGGTTTTTTGAACATTTTTCCTATGTTTAGTTGGGTGGGCTTTTTCACAATTTTTCACTGTTTAGCAAAACATTATGAAGAAGGAAAATAAATTCTGGTTCTGTTTATCATAAGGTTACTTCTCTACCTGCAGAGGGATTCAGCCTGATGTGTCCTCCCCTATAGAAAGTCTTAAATCATTAATCTACAGAAATTACAAAAATGCTCAGTTATCTCAGCTGGCTGTTAATCCTGAGGTTTAATGATGATGGTACAATTTTTTTTTTAGTTATTTCATAGAGATGTCTAGAAATGTTTCCGTGATTTGAAGCCTTTTAATAAGAGGCCAATCAACAAAAGTTAATTTTAGGGCTCTAAAGGATGAAATAATAATTCAGTTAGATTTTTGCACTTCAGTAGAAAGCCTGAGAGGAAAGCAGAGAGAGGTGTGATTTGCAGAGCTCAGAGGGGAAATAAAGATATTCTAGGAGACTGGATACTTTTAATGGTCAATTTTATTTAAAAGATTCCACCACAGTATGACTGCTGTGTTCTGTAATTTATTTGGACTTTGAGAGGTGTTGTGAGACCAGGTTTGAAAGCCCTTGAGCAATATTCTGAGGGGAGAACATGGCAAAGCAGATACAGTTTGTCTCTCTGCTCTAGCAGCCACCATGTAACTTAGCAGTCATCATGCAATTTAAAGTAACCCTTTCTCAGTATTTGCCTTTTATCTGGCTCAGCATCCTTCAGTCTGATTACCATGGGGCTGTGGTACCCTTTGGATCTGCTTGGTGCTGAGCATTTTGAAACTGCAGCTGCTTCTTGCGGGCCCAAAATGAGCAGTGGTCTTTGTTTAGATGAAGACTGCCAGGTGCCACTCCTAGGTGGCAGCCTAGGCTGTGACATCCTTGAAGTCAGGAAGTGTTTTCAATATTTCAGTGCTTGCTTAGGCCATTTTGCCTAGCTGTAGTCTTATGAACTGAAATTTCTATTAATGTCAGTCTTTTCAAGCTGCAAGCATTCCTGTGATGTCTTTGCTTTGCACCCCTGGAGCTTTATCTCCTAGTGCATTAAATGAAAGTGTTATGACAAATAATGCAATATTTAACACTGTTAACCTGTTGGGTTGGAAGGGTTCAGAGCATTGTCTCCTCTGTCCAAGAGTCACAGCTCATTTGATAATCACTGTAGTTAGCTGATCAAATTTGCATGCCATGAACATGTCAGATTTGGGGTGGGGTTTTTTGGTTTGGCTTTTTTTGCTCTCCTTGCAGTTGATGGGGGGGAAAGAAAGGTGATATAAATAGAACATGTAATGAAATCAGTCTGAGTAGGAAACTCATCAATCTAGAACTCATAGGTGCTGCAAGCCCAACAGGTAATAGATAAAAGGTCAGCCTATTTCATGGACATTGCTTTAGATAAAATACCTGTTGGAGTTAATAATTTTCACAATAAATCTTGCTAACATAAAGAGCTCAGTTATACAACTGTAGTTATTTTTACATCAATGAATGTAATATGAATTAATTAATATAATCTGTTCACTGTACCAGATCTTGCTCTATCAACTGAGCTTGGAGGTCCCCAAAATGACCACTTGGGAGTCTGTATTATTGCAATATTTAATTTGTATCTAGTATCTTAAAATCTAAGTGTTCCTTTAATATACAGTGAACCATATCAGATGGATCAGTAATTAGGTTCAGCATCAAACACAACATTGGCAAGGGGCCATATCATGCACAATCACTTTGGAGTCACAGCCTGGTTTGTACTTCAGCTGACCTCTAAAAGAGGTTTTGGAAATGAAAAAGGACCTCTGTAGGTTTTTCTGTGCTTTCAGATGATGTGAATTGGCCTAATGAGAGCTACCACCTCCCACTATGAACCTGGCTTCCATATATCATGCCCATACCAGTTAAATACATTAGTTAAGCACAAAATTAGGCTTAGCACTTCTCTGGTCAACCCTTCATAGGGGTCATGTTTATTCTGCCTGCACTACTAGAGTTTTTGGGTCAAATGTGACCTTCTCTCTCTCTCAAGCATATAGACAGACTATGAGTAAGAGGGTAGCAAGGAAATGAGGTGGTCAAAGTTTAGTTTGCATTTAAGTGGCTCTGGTGCTGTGTTGTTTGTCAGCATAATGTGGAAATACAGAACGTTGTTCTGATTTATGGAAAGCTTGCTTCATTTCTGCTCTGTCTTGTGAAAGAGCTGAAAGTTTTCTGCTTTTGTGGAGGAAGACTGAGAAGCACCCTGGGGGGGGGGGGTCAGGCTCTGAGTGTTGGGATTTTGCCTTAGCCTGCCTCCAAAATGAGCTTGCTGGAACTAACCACAAATATAAAGCATGTCTCCTGCAAAAATTATCCACCTCTTCTTTTCCTGAAAAAAAAAAAAAAAAAAAAAAAAACAGGTAATTTGCTAACTGAGACCTCGTATGGTATTTTACTTGTGTTTTCTGTTCACAGACAAACCTTCCCTCTTTGGTCACCAGCCTCTTTCCTGGCACCAGACAGATCCTGCTCTGGTGCCACAGCAGGTGCTTGTTCCAGGGCTGGCAAACAGTTTTGCTGCTGTGTTCGTGAGACAGAGGCAGATTTGGAATTAGTTTTTGAGGCTCCAGGACTTAGATTAATTGGTCAACAGGTCTGATTCAAACTGCTGGAATTGTGCAGCCAGCAAGTGTCCACTGCATGTGTTTATTCTTTCCTACTTCCAGCCAGAGGGCTGAGATCAAGTTTCTTAATTAGTTTCTGAAAACAGGAAGAAAATGTTGGTCCATCACTTCCTACAGAAATGAGGCACACTGCATATGAAACAGAACAATGGGCACAAAAGCTGCCTATGATGAGATATTGGTTAGTAGGTGTGCTGTCAGCAATGGCTTATGGGTGTGTAAATCAAGTTCTATTTCTCAAGAGGTAAATTAAGTTCTATTTCTGAGACCCTATAATTTTTATGCCTTTTTTTTTTTTTTGTTTGGTTTTTTTTTTTTTTTTTTTGTTCCAAGACAATTCTTGCTTTCTGAGTAAAAAAAATAACAAGGAAAAAGGATTACAGTACATTACAGTAGGGTACTTATGTGCAAAGTACCTAAGAAGACTTTGGAATGAAAAGCAAATGAAAGATAACTTAGAAAACATTCCTCACCAGCATATGAGATTTTGTGGTATTTGGTTAAAGACAGAGCTATGTGAATGGTTATGCTTTATTAAGTGACATTAGTAAAAAAAGAACTATGGGAAGTACAAGCAAAAAACTAAGAAGCTAATAGTTACTTTCAAATTTAACATGGAACATTCCAAATTTTCTGAAGTAGATATAATCAGACCGTGCCAATCTATTTTGCAAATTCTCATCACATAAGGGTGATTATATTAAAATTACTTCTTGGTATAAAAGCAGGATTCACTACCCATACTAATATGATAGATCTCTCAGACTGTTTGCTTCAATGAGTGTTCCTTTAGTATGGTTCAAGGCATTCCCAAAGCTGGCAGTGAGCTGGCAAAGGTGCCTTTGAATACTTTAATCATGCATGGCCATCTTTACCCTCTTCAGACTGAGACTTATCTAGATTACATGATTGGTTAGCCTCTCAGAATAAGTTGACCCTTAAATTAAAATGTTGCCTCTTTGAAGATTACCAATCAAATTAAAACAACCAGTCACACTTTAACCTCTAAAACAAATTGAGGTTTTTTTAAGTATTCTTTTTTAATGATCAGTTCCTATAAAATAATTTATAATTGTCAGTGCTCCACACTGCAGTAATTCAAGCTCATTTGAAGAGTAGGATTGCAATGGGCCCTTTATCAAGCACTTTCTCATCTTTAGAGCTATAGTTTTGGTAAGATCAGAGAAAAAATCAGAATAACACCACTTTTTATATTGGGTTCATGGTTGAGATGAACTAAATAAAAACTGAAAACCAGTTCTCTTCTGACCACCATGTGAAGAATTCTAAGTGCAGAGTCAGGAGCTCTTCCTCCAGCACATTTGGAGGACTTTCCAGCACACACCTAGTCCAAAGCCTTTTCAAAAGTTTCTGCTTTTCCACCATGCCTCTGAAGCTGGCTTTGTCCCAGTGCTGGCAAGCTCCACTCCTCCTTTTAGGTGTTTTTCGGGTTTTTTCCACCCACAATGGAGGAGGCTCCCCAAGCCCTGGTGTGTTCTGTGACTCCAGAGACCAATGTTTCTTCCTTTTGATCTTTGCAAATTCATTAAGAGATAGCAGTTAAAACAAAGAGAGCATACTCTCTTTCCTTTTTTTTAAATTTTATTTTCCTATAAAATCCCTTAAAGTATTCTGTGAAGTACTCTTACAGTACAGCTAGAGCTAGCTAGCAACAGCTATTTTGTATTTTTTTGGTGTTTCACATGAACTTCTCAAAAATACTTCACTGTAAGAGAAGTTCATGTCTCTATTGACAAAACTGGTAATTAAGAGCTGATGTAAAATTCTTGCATAAAGCTTCCACATCACTCCTTCAAGTGTTATGATAATAATGATTATTACTCATATTGATTTAAGCCTAACCATTGACAATCTGAGTTTGCATCCAAAAAATGTGATGTTTGATTTAAACCAGTGTTTTTCAAGTACTCCTGCAGAAGTTATTAACTTGGGGGATATGCTGGGTACTCCTATAAAACATCTAATTCAAGTTGTTGGTCTTTTTTACAAAGTGAACAGTATCTTTAAAATAATGCAATATTTCAAAATATCTTTAAGCTGAAAATGGTTTTCACAATAAAATGTCCGTGTGTCATGATGCCATATGTGAGATGGGGGGTCTGCTGGATCTTCATTCTGGTTTCTTTTCTCTTTTTTCAGGAAGAAAACTGTCACTTTGTCATTCTTCAAGATATTTTATTGCATGCATCATGTATTTGAGCTTATGCCCACTCCAGTCAGCATCATCTATATCATTCCATCAATGGCTACATAACTGACATAATATTATATAATATATAAAGAATTATTTGAATAATTCCATCATACATAGTCATAGATCTGATCGTGTTCCTGGGAATAGTAATTATTTTAACTCAGAGTGAAATTATGTCTTGAGCTTGAGCATAATAAACAGAGACCTCATGAACAAGCCTTTATGCAAAAGCTGAAAGCACAAGCATGCCCTGGTGGGTGTGCCTCTACTTAATTTCAAATGAACTTAGCTGAGGCTCTGCTTTTAGGTGTTTAGTCAAACCTAATCAAGGTGTGTTCATCTGGATTTATTTCTTCCTAGTGAAAGCAGGAGAAAACAGTACATGAGAGAACAGAGCATCAGTTCATACAGAAACAAAAAAATCAATAATTATAAATAATCGAAGGCACTGTAGCAATGAAATAGCCTTTAATGCCAGTTCTCCATCCATTTCTATAAACTGCTGAGAAGGTTTTTTTAACTGCTGTTTTCTTCTTTGCCATCTCCCACACCACATGTGGGGCTATACACAGTTTTTTATTAATGGACCCAAATAGCCAGTAATACAGTGTGCTGAGTACAGAAATGTAGTCAGAAAGGCTTTTCCTTCCCACTTGAAGAGATTCAGAGGCTCTGCTGTCTAGCCCAGTGTATTGATCTCTGCTTCTTACATGTTGAGTAGGAAATTCTCTCCAGAGTTTATTTGTACTGGCTCTTTGTTTCTCTGAGGTTTCAGTAAATAACAGTATTTCACCAAGGAGTTTCTTCTTTGCAAAAATATTCCTTTTGAAGAAACCAAATAAACAACAAACAGGTGAAAAGGTGTCTATTGCTTTGCAGTTGCATGTTTTCACAGATCTTCCCCCTTTTTTTTAATATTATTTTAGACTTGGAGCTCTGGAGGCAATTCAGAGTAAGACTGAGTAGAAAGTTTATGTAAATGAACATGTGTTTTCCTCTCTTTCCTTGTGCATCTTGCCACAATATTCTTTCCCTTTTTCTCCCTGGTCATCAAAAAAAGTGGCAATTATGTCCTCCTCTGAAGGTCCCTTTGTGATCTGTGATTTTGTGGACTCTGCAAGTTTCATTGGTCTAAACTGAAATTGTTTTCAAGAGGTTTTAATTGGTTTGTCCTGGCTTGGCATATGACTTGTATTTTTGCACGTTTTTTGTTTGCCCAATCTTCCCACAACTTTAGAACACTTTAGATCAAGTGTTGCAAAAATGACATGGTACATTCTGTGCCTCTTTGTTTGAGCTAAAAACATTGTGTCTGGAGTCCCCAGAGGATCACAACCCAGCCACTTCAAAGAGAAGATCTTGTAGTAATTTAATCTCTGGATTCTGCATAAGGTCTATAGGTAGATGTGTGTCTTCTCTGGCTCATGGCAAATAATTTACAGTACTTTGAGGAGAAAAGTATATGACTATATGCATACACACATACTAAAAACCCCAATAATATACAGGTGCTTTGATTTTTCTATCATTCTTCTGGACAATATTCTTGCATAATTATTTGCAGAATGGTTTAGATTTTATTTTGTCCTTTTCTCTTTTATTTGAGGCTTACCCAAATGTATATAATTGATTTTTTTTTTTTTGGTTGGGTTTTTTTTTCTTTATGCTGTAATGTTTTGGGAGACTTATAAGCCTTGCTTGCATTATGCTTCTTTTGTTTTGTTTTTGGTTTTTTTTTTTTTGGTTTTTTTTTTTGTAACCTATGGCCATTGCAGTTTGGAACCTGTAGACAGGGGGCTTCAAATGTGAATTGAAATTATTTGACCTGGTCAGAAGAAAGTTTTGACTGACTGTACAGAAAATTCCTCATACAGATTCCTGTGCATAAGGATTATTGCTGTTGGTTCCAATGCACATGGAAACCTCAACTTCTTCAAAAACAGAAACTTTAGGGACAAGCTTGAAGTGTCCTTTCCTGCTGGTAAGCAGTCCAGCCATATGTTTGGGGAAATGGGAATGCTGCCTGGGAAGATTAATCCTTGGCACACAGCCCTGAAAGCAGACAAATCTGGGAGAGATTATGACCGAAATTTGTCTTGATTCAAGTTTTCCTGAAGAGCAGAACTCACCTCGATAATGCATGGAGAACATAGGGGAGCCCTACAATCCTGTGGGTAATGCCCCTATCAGGAACAGCCTATCTGTTTGTGTTTATACAGTTTTAATTCAATGGCCTTTAAAAATAGTTTTAAAGCACCCCCTCCTAAGACATCTCAGAGCACAGTAAGTGAGAAAATAGATTTCAAGTGTGTTTCTTGCATGATAAAAGGTCTTTTAGGAAAGCAGTTTCACAAACACATTTTCCAGGAATTAGACATTTTTTCCCATTCTTCAGTAAAGTCACAGGCACTGCAGGGAATCTCAGAAATTATGTTTGGGGGGATTTTTTCACTTCATTCTGGAGAAGCCAACATTAGGAAGTAGTTAATTTTGTAGGCACTTTAGAAAAAATCTTCTAATTATGTGTAAAGACCTTGTTGAGTATAAGGTTAAGAACATTTGCCATTACCCTTTAGGGAGAAGTTGTTAGAGCTGAGGTTCTAATCTCTTGCCTGGTTTCCCTCTATATCATGTTGAATTTTATTCACAACAGAAGCTGAAAAGTGACAAAGTATAATTTCTCCATCTACTGCAGAAAATTGCTCATAATTTTTTGATAGCCATTTAGTCTTGATAAGGTCACATCTTCCAGCTAAACTAGGCTTAGACATATTTATTTCTTTGTATTTAAGGCTGGTAGCACACAATATTTAAATTTTAACAAGTGTTTATAGCCCAGGGTCTGCACTGCATTTGCCACCAGGGCTGACTGCAGGAAGGTGTCAGCTCACCTGCAGTAAGGAATGGACTGCAGGATGATCCCTTTGTGGAGGGAATATGGGAACATGGGTCCATGTACTCAGAGACAAAACTGTTAGCAGCTACCTAGGTGTGCACTGAAGAGTTTGGTGGACTGTGTTTAATTGGTGGCTTGAGATTCTGGATAAAATGGAATTGAAAACACAAACACCACTGAGAAACACAAGCTCCAGTCAGTAATAGGTGATCTTTTTATATTTGCCATGTTTGGAGGGGGAAAAAAGTACAGCACATTACAGAATTGTTTTATTGAAAGGTGTAATAGATTTCATATTTCAAAAGCTTCCAAGTAGTTTGCCAGTTTGAAATGCATTGAAAAATGCATTTGATGTTCCTCCAAAAGGCACTTTAATCACTTGTTTTTTCTCTGAGAACTTAACTGAATGTAAAGTAAAATATCCAATTGCTAATAATTTAGGACAAAGGGTTATTTCCTAGGGGAAAGAGAACAAAAATAATTCTTGAGGCAGCTTTGCCAAGTGTCTGGGGATAGGACTGCTGCTTGGGGGCAGTGTTCATGGGCTGTCTGTAGCAGCAGGGAAAGAGGCTGCCTCCTTCTCCTTCCCCTTCCCATTGGCTTGCAGCCTGCCCTTTTCCAGGAGCAGGAAATGGGATTGCACTCTGGAGCAGAGAGCACCAGGCTGGTCCAGGGGGTGCACAGTCCCACAGCCCCAGCAGGCAGGGAAACTGCCAGCTTGGTGCACAGCTCTAGGTCAAGGTGAGAAATAAGAACCAGCATAGATGCTAGAGGTCTGTTTCCCTAATCAAACAGACACAAATTAAGTAAAGGAGATTGGGACTGCCAACAGCAATGTTTTGACTATTGAAAGTTAGTATATTTAGCATAAAATCAAGTTTATGCAAGAATGTTAGACTAATGTATGATTTTTATCAAAAGTGCTGTACCTCTTTGTGCTTTATTTAACTTAGCTCCACAGGTTAGGGCTTTGCCTCACTGTTGCAGTGGCATTTGATCTGAAAGCAAATATTTCAAATGAGGGCACAAAAGCTTTCCTTCAGGCCTGCAGGTAGCTAAAATGACAGCTCTGTCTAAGCTTCATATCAGAGGTTCAAAATTCTGTGCAGCCAATGTAACCTGGGGTGTTTTGCTTCACAAAAGCTAAGGGATCATGGTCCTAAATGTTATTAACCAACTTGATAGTAGTTACATAAGAAATAATAAATAGGCACATTGAGATAATAAACAGATATAAGTAGTTTATGCTAATGTAATACTTCTAAACTGACATCAACGGTGTTCATATAAAATCCATTTGTTGCCTGCTAATTATTTGAGTCTGAGTGTATTTTTTTGTGTGTGGGTGTGGGGAGAAGTGACTTTAGCTGACACCTGCAGGTGCTCCTGTAGTGGATGTGCACAGTGATGTCAGACAGAATGAAATCCTTCTGGTATTGTGGGCTTGTCTCAGTGTTCCTTTGAATTTAATTATTTAAATGACCTACTATTGTTCCTAAATTAAATATTTAGGCTTTCTAAATGGCTGCCATCCTGGTTTAGTTGTCAAGGTAAAGCTGATTGGTGGTGACAGAAGAACTGAGTTGGATGCTGGTATTGGGGGAATCTCAGCTCCTCACTGTTTTCTTAGTGCTGCTGTAAGGGCCAGTCCAGCACCCCAGTGCTGCACAGCCAAGGAATTTCCATGGAGATTTGTTTGCAGTGTCCCACCTCTGGAAGGACCATAAAAATAAAAATGCTTTCTACTTTACCTGAGATTTCTCAGAGATGCTTATTGCTTCTCTAATGTTTAATAAGATAATGAAGGAAAGTCACTAGGGGAAGAGTGTCAACCTAGTAATGCATCCTTTCTTTGATTTGCATGGAACTAGGTGTGAATCTTATGCATCTATCTGTTCTTCTAATTATAAGGAGGGGTTGTGTAGGTAATTTCAAAGTCCTAAGGCACTAGGGTACCCTGCATGCAAGAACTTAAATTTTAAATGAGGAACTAATAAAATTAAGTACCAGTTTAATGCTACCATGGTGCTGTTGCAAGCCTTTAGCTTTTTAAATGATAGATGCTTAACTTCTAGATACATGTTTCTGATTTTGTTTCTTTGGGGTGTCTCTTGCACGCACCTTAAAACTTCTGAGAGCATGTAGAAAAAAATAATGATTTTAAAAATAATTTATAAAAAATAAAGACTGAGGGACAGTCACATTTTCTTGAATATAACATGATAGATTCTAATAATTTAAATTATTCAAAAACCCTAAATAATTAGTCACTGTAATTTTCAAGCAGAGAAGAAGCAATATATACTGCATAACTAAGGTTAGAATTCTGCTTTAGGTGTTAAGTAGCATGAACACATTTATTAAATGTTTTTTTAAGAAGTCCACTTTGTGCTTTTAACAGCACAGACATCATGTATTTCTTCTCTAATCTTGTATCATCAAGCACAGATTTCATGCTAGCAGCCTTTAATAGTTAGAGCAACCTGAATATTTTTAAGCCCTTTCATTTGCTGGCCAGGCTGCATTAGCCCATGTCCCTTCATCAGACCTCCAGCAGACACCTGAGCATGAGCTTGGGAACCAGGCAAGAGCAGACTGATGTCCCCAGAGTACTCTGCCATCCATAAAGGATTTATGGCAGCTAATTTCTGAGCCGAACGTGTCATCTTTTGGCTTCTATGTCCTCCATAGTTTTTGGGTTTCTCTTGTTTGCTTTTGATTCTCTGTAGCCTTTCAACTGCAGCCTTTCAAAAGCAGAGCTTTTTCTCAGTGTAAATTCACCACACCAAGAGAAGAAATACTTACTTTTGTTTGTTTTGAAACTAGCAACCATTTGCTTTTATCCTTCTGTTGTTCCTAATTACTTCTTGAGAGATAGTGATGACTGATCCTGAACACATCCTTGCCCAAGGCCCAGATTTTATCATCCTCTTCCAAGTCCTGTTGAGCCACACTAGTGGTCTTGTTAACTTAGTCCATCAAGGAGAAGTGGGTTGATATCTGATCATCCTTTGAACCACCTTTTGTTTCTCTACATCCTTTTATGCGATGGTAAAGAAGGAGGAAAGCAGCACAGCAAGCAGCAATCTTGATGTAAGTGAAGCAGAGATTTATGTGTTGCCTAATGATGGCTTGTCTTTGTGCTCTGTGCCCAGCACAGGATTGCTCATATCAGTTTTCCTTTATTCTGTTTTGTTTGACTGTTAGCACTGAGCTGAAGCTGTCCTAAAGCTGGCTCGGAGGCATGACTTTTCTTGGGCATTAGAGAGGTTATAGAGGCAGTCTTTTCATATGAAAAGCTGTCTAGGGGCTGAGGGTAAAAGTTTTCTATGTTTATTTCTGTCACTGAATTTCCTCAGCTATTTTAAAAAATATCTTTAAAATAATTGTCTATTAACCACTTAGGAGTCACTAAGTCTGTGGTCCTTTTTGTGGTCCTGAATTTGTGCTCCTCGACTTTGAGAACAGCATTTACTGTCATGAGCAGTTGTTAAGCCCCTTGAGGCTGTTTTTCAAGATCTGGCCTGGAACTGTGTCTTGGTTTGAAAGACAGATGTTTGTTAAGAAAGGCAGGGGCCTCTCTTGACATGGACAATGTAAACCCCCTCCTTCCAAATTATTATAATTTTGAAATTAAGAAGTTTTTAAGCAAAGATATGGGAATAGTAATAGCAGTACTTTACTAGGAAAATTAAAATAGAAATACAGTATTACAAAGAGCAAACCCAAAACGCTGACAGAGTCAGAATACAGCCTGACACCCCGATCAGTCAGGGTGTTGGTAGCAGTCCCACTAAATGGTGGCTGCATCCTCCTGGAGCAACAGATATGGTTCAGCTGAAGCAGTGCTCCTGTAGAAAGGTGCAGTTTTTCTCTGAAGGTCCAGGGATGATGTAGAAGGGTCCAGCTTTCCTCTGGGAATCCAGTGGAAAAAGGCTGCTCTGATGTTCCAAATCTCAGTTTTTATCTAGGTAGGAAGGGCTTGGCTCCTCCCCCTGGGGGCAGCCTCTCCCAGTGGGATGATGGAATTTTATCAGTCATACAGTGGGCCCCAATGGCCACATTAACAGATGATATCTTCCTGGAGGAAGTATGGGTTGTGGAAAAGATAAAGATGACTGCCCCACCTGGTTTTAGTAGATGGCCCATTAGCAGAAGATTTCATCCCCAGAAACAAGGATCACTGCCTCCCTGGTTTCAACAGATGGTGATAGAATACATACCTTTGGTTACATCCTGCGTTGCAAGCCAAGACAAACTGGTAAAAATTCAGCCTGACACAGAGCTTGGTATTTTCCAGCTTCTGTTTCCTGGGCAGTGTCAGAGCTGTGGATTGCACAGGGCAGGCAGGTGTGCTGATACTCCCCTACTGTGGTGGGTGACACCCTGAGCCACCTGCCCTGTCCCTGCTGCTGCCTGGCACAGAGCAGGGTCTGGGGCAGGGGTGGCTGCCAGGCCCTTTCCTGCTGGGGTCTGTGACTGGCTCTGAACACTTGGTGTTGCTCAGACTCCAATCCCACAATGGCTTCTACTGCTCCCAGCTGTGACACTGTCCTTGTTATTTCCCTAATCCCCACCCCAGGTAAGTGTTTCCAGCACAGAACCTCATTAACATTCTCTCACATCACCAGAGATACCAGGCAAGGATTTATTTTTCTGGTGGGAAGTCAAATATGCACTAAAAAGAAATGAGAACCAACTGTGAGTATTTTAAATCAGAAACTGGCTAGAAATGGCATGGCAGTATCCTGTTGCCCACTTTTATGGGAATTAAATATGACTCCTGACTTGTAGATACTATTTGAGTATTTCCCTGTGCAATATGCTAGGTAATGCAACAAGGACTGGAGCTCAAATACATTTTCGCAGGTAAAGATGTTAAGGGAATTTTCTCTGGGAAGAAAAAAAAAATGAGGCACTGGAGAGCAGAGCAGCCTATAAACCATGCAGAGACACAGCTCAAAAGTGACCAGTTTTGAAATAAAGGACTTGCTTATTTTCATGAAACTGAATTGTATTTATTTGAAATCTGGGAAATGCAGACACATGTGTGACAAATGAATGGCTTAGTAGTTTTGAACAGGGAAATGGACAAGGTCTTATCTTTTTGCATCAAAGTCCTAAAATCTGTAGAATTTAATCAAACCAGAAGTGCTCACAGAACTTTATAATTGTGGCAAAATAATGCCTTCTTTGTTCCTTAATAAACCTGATATCTATCAGCATTGTTAACACTTGGCCTCTGATTTATTCAAAATTATTTTAAATGTCACATATTCTCAGTACAGAAGGAATGATTTCTAGTAAGACAACAGGATTGAGTCACTCTGTAATTATAATAATTGTATTTACAGAAGAGTAACAAGCTTCTCTCATAGGGAGAATATTTTAATTTGTTCTGCTGTTTGTGACATCTCCTTTTTTGTTGTTTTTCTTTACTTTTTTTCTCTTTTTTTTTGTTCTTAGTGGATAGGTTAAAAAGCAAAAAGACAGAATTTTCCCCAGGAGACTGATTCTCCCCAGGCAGAATACACATTTTAAAATTACTACCATCAATGTGATGTAGTAATAGACCTTCATCCCTAATGCAAGCACTGGCAACAACTGAGGCATCTGAGGCATCATTTACTAGAATATATCTGAGGATGACTTTTTGTGGCTTTTTGTAGCAATCTGACTTCAATTCAAACCATAATCAGCTAATCACTGGCAATTTTCAGATATGAGTCAAGCTAATTTCAAGACAATCTGCCTTAGTTTCATTGAACAGCCATGGAGATGATGTTTATGTTGATGTCCATTAGTATTCCAACTGATAGTAATGTAAGCTCTGAAAAAACTAAAAAAAGCCTCTGTAAAATGAACCATAACAAAAAGTCTGCCAGGCTGAAGTGCAGAAAATAGAGCTTTATTTTTTGCCACCTGTGTGCCCTCAGCAGGTGACCTGAACCTGGATGGAGCTGTGTAAAGAAGCAATGGGTCATTTAGAGTACTTACCCTGACTGGAAGGGGTACCTTAGCTTCTCCTCAGCAGTGAATATCAAAACATTTGCTGTGCCTAAAATCATGGAAACTAAGAGTGGGGTTTGAATCAGGCCTTAAAATGTTCCTGTGATTTTCGAAAGATCTCTTATCTTCAAACCACAGACAACTTCCCTGCTATGCATCACTGAGTCTATGAGTCTAGAACTTCCTCGATTGATGGAGGGGTCTTTTTCCCTGTTTATTGCCTCTAACCATTTCTTGATTTTTTTTTTTTTCTCTCTTTGTAGCATATAGATTTAAACAACACCCTATTTGAGTAGAAATAACCCCCATAACACAGAGGGATGACTCTTTGAGTCATGCAACCAGAAGTGAGGCGCTGTGAGACTGAAGTGGGCAACTTAAACAAATGAGTGTTTTCTTTTATGAAAACACTCTGTAAGTCTAGTTTATGAACAGGATGGGTAAAGCCTGTCCCTGGCACTGCTAATATGGAGGGAGGGGTTTGGTATCTATTGCAGGGCAGGTAAACACTGAGGCCCACTTCTCAGTGGAAGACAATATTGTTGCTGCAGCACTGACCCTGCTAAGAGGCATTGGCTTCATTTTGCCATTGTGGTTAGCAAATGCAGATTTGGAGCTGTTGCCATTGCTTCCTTTGCCCTCAGTATGCCAGTAATAGGAAATTCAAGTGCTGCCAGGTCTCTTGGTGTCTGCTTGGGAGATGGTGAGAGAACCTCTCAGTGCCAGAGACACACAGGGTCTGTCCCTCCTTGGCACCTCACTGTAGCAAGGCATTTTCACCTAAACCCTGATGGGGAATCCACAGAGAGAGGGACAGGAGTATCTTATTGAAGCTACTGGAATCTGATCAAGTTTGAAAACCCATAAAGTATGCAGCACTAAAAAAAAAATTTAAAAAAAAATCTTTATTTCAAATCAATCACCACTTAAGCAGACTGAAATGAGCAGTAAAAAAAATACAGCCCCAGTGTGTTGGGCAATCAGATATTCAGTGCTTCATCCTGAGCAACACCAGCCAGGAAACACTTCTGTGGCCATCTCCTGTTTGTATCTCAATCAGCTGTGATCACTGAGAAGTGGACCTGGAGTCATAAACAATTTTACTCAGTGTACAAGGGTGGTGGGATGGCAACCAGAGCAATAACACAGCTAGAAAGGGAACACAGATTAATAAAAAAAGTTCAAAATGTCATTTCAGAAATCAGTGGTCCTTCACTCCTCAATAGAATGTTCTGCTGGCTGCATCTTAAAAATATGAAGAGCAGAAACAGCTCCACAGAAATAAAATTATTTGTTTTGTAGGGAAACTTTCATAAGGAGAGAATGTGAAATGATAGTACCTGTTTATCATGGATGAGAGAGATCAGACAGAACAAGCTCCTGCTAGACAAAGTAATTAACAGCATACTTGTTCTCAGAAAGGTCTTCTTTAACGAGATTTGAAAAAATAAAACATGATTCAATTATGGTAGGTAACAGCAGTTGTGAAGCTTGCACTGATCATACATGATAAACATATTACATGATGTGTGTTACAGGTCACATGCTACACACTATAACATAACTTACAGAATGTCTTAAATATTATGTAGCATATGGCATAAAATATTCTGGTGTATGATATTGGACCACATCAACTTATTGCAATATTACATTGTGATACATTATATATGTATATACCCACATTACAGTACATTATGTATGATAAGTACAATGTATGCACATATGCTATAGGTACATCTATATATAAAACAAAATTTTAAATGTAATCGAATGCAGACTTAATATATTAACACCAGATTTCTTTCTGGTCACAGGTAACAAAGATATAGGAGAGAAATAAAAGAAAGGAATTTCAGGTGAATGAGGAGAAACTCTGTAGGTATATTAGCTAAACTTATGTAATCTCTATAATATTTTAGATTATGTGAGTATGTATATTTTTAGAGAGTGCAGATGCTGAATTATATGTCTAAAATGCATATTAAAAATATATACACAGATAAAGCATGTATTAAGTATTCTTGTATTTATAAAATATACAAATCCTACCCACATACAGATTCTTATATACATGACATATATAGAAGAGATGCCATCATGCTCTACAGATATACAGATTGACATAAAAAGCAATTTTTCCCACACAGGTCGTTCCATAATTGCCCATTAGGAAGGAGGTTTCCTGAATAACAAGGACTGAGTAGCAGCAAGAAAATAATTAGTGTGGATTACTGAACATAACTTTTTCTGTGTGTCAACCTGAGCCACAGCTGAGATCATTTTACATTGTCACTGTCTGAAAGCAGTTACAGCCAAAAGCTTCCCAGGCCCTTCTTGAGGCAGCTCCCACCACACCCAGTCCCCAGACATGTCTGATTGCAATGGCTCTGAATGTCATTCCTTTGTCCTTGCATGTTGATGCCTTAGCCAGTGGAGTGGTTAAGAACACTTATGTGCATTTGACAAGAAATTTCTGCTGCCCTGGGAGGCTCCCACTCCCCAGTGAGCTGTGGTGTCCCCACAAGGCAGCTCATGCCCCCTTGGCCTGATGCAGTGCCAGGCTGGGGCAGTGCAGTGCCAGTGATTTAAAATACCTTCCAAGCAGATTTTGCACAGCAGCAACGCCAGCGCCATAAATATTCATAGGGAGCAAATACAAGAGGAATTTGTGCAAAATGAATACATTTTAAAAGGGTTGCATAAAATATTCAGAGGAAATATGTCCAGCATGAAGTAGAGGACCAAATCTGGGAGTTACTGACACATTCCCTCAGCACTAAGCACCTGATTGCAGCTCCTGGGATTCCTGACACTGGCCTAGGTCTTCAGCAGAACAAGTAACCATAGTTGAGTACTTTGTGGATTACAGCCCTACCAGATTCCTTGGACAAGAGATATTCTGCTGGAAGCTCTTAAAGTGCTCTCTGACTTCTGGTACTGCCATTGGCCAAAGTCAGATATTCAATGAGACAAATGGGGAACTCCCCCAATTAAGTAGAACAAATGGAACAATATAAATACAGTTTTGCTATTAAAATGAGAATTCTGTTCCACGTTTAAGTAATTTTTTTGTTAAAAACACAGCCCAAGTACTAGATTCAATGGTAAAAGAGAAAGGTAATGTCATTTTTGGTTGCGGGGGTGCTAAGCTGTATTTATCTGGTTTTCCTCTCAGAACTATCTTTTAGCAGGATTAAGATTTATTGAGCCTTGTTTGTTTCGGATGAGCAATGGCTTCCCTTTCATAGCTTTTTGCTGGGGGGAGGTATTCATTCCAAAGGTGAGGAAATGAATCAATATCCCTTCCATTGGATGTTGATTTATCTCCATTTTGAACTCTTCCTTCCTTGAAAAATGATGAAATATTTTCATCATTTGTGTGTGTGGAATACACCCAGCTAAGCCTCCAACAGGACTAACACTATTAACAGGTGATTTTGAGCCATGGCAGACACAGAGGTCACAGAGCTCACCCTGGTCAGGGTGCTGTGTGGAGTATCTCAGGGACGCACCTGTGCAATACCTGGGCACTGCACCTGGGAGGTCTGAGGATCAGAAAGCTTCAGCACAGTCCCCAGGGACAGAGGGGACAGAGGGTCCCAGGTGCAGTTCCAGCCAGCAGCCCAGTCTCATCACTGTGCATGGCTGAGTGCAGACCTTGTCATCTGCAGTGACAATCCCAGATCCAAAGAGCATCCTGGCGATGCATCTTCCCGAAAAACACACACTGGGAATTATCTCAGTGTTCATTAATTTATTAATGTGTCAGGTGGCCATGCAGACACCTGGGCTGAAACCAGGAAAAGTCTTGAGCAAGCTTCAGTTGCCTCCAGGCTGAAGTCTCAACTTGGAGTGCTCCTGGGATGTCTGGGAAGGGGGTACACAGAGACACATTGTCTCACACGTGCTCTTATTAGCACCCACTCCTCTACTGCCATATGGCACCTTATGTTGAGATATGCTGTAAACAAAATTGCAGAAGTCTAAATAATATTTAAGTGCAAGCAGCACAGGCCCAAGTGTTTCGTGGTTACAGCTGAGAGTTGTAATCGTTCATTTTCATCGCTACAACTAAGTCAGCTCAGCTGCCCTTACAGTGAGTTTCATCTCTGTCTAATTCCTTTCTGAAGTTAGAAGTGAAAGTTCATTTGATAATAATCAATGAATCACACTATTGGCACTGGGTTAGTTGAGTGCTGCTGTGGATGGCAGCTCAGGTGGCCTTCTATTGTAGTAAAGAGATTGAATTTTCAGTAAAACTGGCATCCTTGTAGGGCCCGCAGTGAATTACAGTGCCTGTGGGAACTCAGCCTTTCCTGGCAGGGAAAAATGAAGTGAAAAGCAATTTTCAGTTAAGAATTTACTTCCTTCAATACCTGATGAATTCTGGAGCAAGTCTTCCAGTTTTTGTGCCAGACACCCACAAACACAGGGCTGCACAGCTGCAACCCTTCCTGGAGAAATAGGTCAGCACAGCAACACAGGGAGAGATAAGATGATGAAAGGAGCAGCGCTCACAAACATTATTCACAGAATCACAGGATATTCTGAGTTGCAAAGGACCCATAAGGACCTTCAGGTCCAGCTCTAAAGTGAGTGGCCCATAGAGGGATTGAATCCACAACCTTGGCACTAATAGCACCAGGCTCCAACCAACTGATCTAATCTCAGGGTCAATTCAAACCACATTTCAAGGAGACTTTTTTTGCTTGTGTGGAGACTTGAGAAGAAGGACACATATGGAGCACTTCTAGACAAAAACTAGCCAGCTTCAGCATTTGTTTAACACTGGCAAATCACCAGCTCCTGTGTATTCCATCAGACACTTCTATTGATTCCTGTCATGCTCACACTAAACCTATCATTTTCCTGCCTCTTCCCAGTAGCTCTTTCCACTGGTAACATTAACCACAACAAAGGACTCTAGGGTAATCACTATAACTAAGTGTTACAGCTGCCTTTAACCTGAAAGAAGAGACAGTCCAGAAGAAAATAAAAGAAAATCTAGCTCTAGGTTGGGACATATCTTTTTCTAAAAAATGGTAATTAAACTGTGTGAAGTTAATTGCCAATAATTTTTTTGTCCTGCCACATCCCTGTAAGGATGCTTTTCTACTTTTCCCTGCAATTGACCTAAGCATGCCATGTTTATACAGTGTATGTGTCAATCAGCTGCACTGACATACATTTAGTCACAAGTAATTATGTTTGGCCAGATAAAATTGTACAATTAAACTTAATTATCACCAGATGTGTTTCAATATAGCCTTTCAACCTCTGAATTACCCAATACACTCTCACTCACACTTTTACTTTACCTCATTAATTGACTCAGTAAGTAATCCCAGACAACTGTCTGTACTGTAACCATAATGGGCAAGGTACTAAGATGCAGGACTGCAGGCTGGGCTGTGGCTTTGCCTGACAGCCTCAGGAGCCTGAAAGCCTGGCTTTTGAAAGGGCAGGCTTATGGTCCCCTGTTACTCCAGTGCCTCAGGTGTGACCTGCTCCCTCCCAGGCACAGCTCCATTGGAATGTGGAGGTGGCTTTGTTTGCATGCCCATGAGTCAGGGGAAGCTGGGGACAGGAGACAAGAGCTGAATACATCACTGCTCCCATTCACCTGGGTGAAGAGAAGGCAGGGGAAGAGCTTTGCCTCACAGCTTGGCTTTTGGTCCCCAGGGCAGTCCCAAGGACACCTGTCTATGTGGAGTCCATGGACCATTGCTGGTCCTGGGGCTCTTGTCCCAGAAGAGCCCTGTGGATGCGAGGAGCAGCAAGATCCTTTGAAAAGAGAGCAGCCAGGCCACTGAGACCTTCCCTCTCTCAATGCAATTAAGTTCTTGCCTGTTTTTTCCTATATCTTCCAACCACTTCTTTTCTAAATTTGCACTTCTTCTAGTAATGATGTATCCCACTGGGGGGAAAAAATAGGGAAAACTTTTACTGTTTACCTTGGAATCTTTGCTGAATTGATTAAAGGTATGGTAAAATACTTTACCCAAGGACCCATTGCCATGATTTATTTAATATGGCTGTATAAAAATAGATATTCCAACACCAAATGCTATGCAGAAGAGATAATTCAGAAGTCATATATTTTGTTTATTAAAAAGATAATAAAATGAAGGCAACAAATTTTCATAATTCGAAGAATACTAGTGGCCAGATTCTATGATCAATAGTGAGCTCTCTCTTCATTTTGTATGCCAAAGAAATTATTGCTAGATAGGATTACTACAATAAATTCATATAGGACATTTCTTTCATCTCCATACCAAGAACAATGTAAAAATGAAGTCATGAAAATTGCCTGCCTTAGAGAAAACCTAAAATTATGAAGGTAACACATTTTTGAAGAGTGTTGGCCCAAAAGGCCTGAGAGAACAAGGTTTAAACTGAAGAGGTGGAAGAATGGTGGGAGGAGGGGTGTGGAATGATATTGTCAATTAAACCCTGGGTGAGGGAATGAAAAATGACATCACCTGCATATTTCTGACACCCACACCAACACACAGGGCTGATAAACACTGCAAACCCCAGCCTGGTGAAGTGGGACATTTAAGAGTAGATTTAAAGGGACAGTTTCTCAAACATGCTATTTTAGAGGGAAGGGGAAGACAACAATAAAACATTTTGTCTGTGTTGTATATTTGATGCTCATCCAAAATGATTTTGTCTGGCTCCTGAGATATTAAGCTGCTTGCCTTAGAGGTGATCATTCTCCCCATCATCTGCTTATTGCTTTCTTTCCCTCCCACAATAGGAAGCTCCTTGAAGAAAAAACACAGCAAAATTCACCACTTTGAGCGAATTACCTCATCTTCAAGAGACTTTTCTAAATGGAAGGGTTAGAGGTACAAAGAGAAATTAAGAACAGGATGGAAAGGAGGACAGGCATTTATTTTATTCTGTATGTGCCATGTCACATAAACTGTCAGGTGACCTCAAACTTGTGTTGTGCCCACGTGAGGAAAAATCTCCCTTGGAAGTCCACAGGATTTTAGAAAGCAGTTAGTGAGCCAACAAGCTGGGAGTTCAGGGCTTGCCTTTGAGTCCTAACCAACAGCAGCATTTAGAAACCTTAGACAATGTAAGCCTCTGATTTGGGGGTTATCCACATCTGGCTTTTACTGAGCATGCACAGACAGACCATCAGGGACAGGAGATGGGCACAGGGTAGCAGTTCCCTGCTGAATCCTTGCAATTGAGGGAACTGTAACCTTGGACAGGCATGGAGTGTGCTGGCAATGCTGAACAAGACCCCTGGGTGGGTGCCTGGATGTTCAGATCTTTTCCCAGCTCTGTGGTCACTGCCACTGAGGAGCAGCAGGGAGCAGAGAGAGCCAATGCAATGCACAGGCTCTTGAAAATCTCAGTCCTTAGTTTTAGAGAGAAGGAAAGACACCTAATAATTACTACAGATAAAATGTAGTTTGTTCAGGAGGTGCTGGTTTCCAAAATTAGCATAGGCTCCTTCTACTCCAGCAAAAGCCCACTACAATAATAAAAATTTAAAATTCCCTGTCTGCTGCTCAGAGCAGTGGTGTGAGTTTGTGCCCTGCAAACCTCCCCAAGCCCTGGCTCAGGCATCTCTCCTGCAGCCTGGCTGGGAGCACCCAGGGACATCCCCTCCCCTTGTGGCTGCCCAAGGCTCACCGTGCCCACCACACCAGGGCTCACTGCTGCCCACTGTCCCCAGCCCCCTTGTGATAAGATCTAGCACAAAGTGCATTCTCAGCACCGTATCCACGGTTGTAGCCAAAGAAAAGCAATTTTCCCCATCAGGAGGTGAGTCCTCTGAGCTCCTTTGCACAGTAACCTCATTGAGCAACTCCAGAAGCACAAGGTTACTGCACTTACTTAATATGCAACCCAGCACTGTGTATTTTCATACTTAATATGCAGATCTAATTGCTTGCCTGCATTTTGATTACCTTCTCTTCCTGGAATTTGCTCTTGTGTGGCTAATCCTAGTGAACTTCAAAGCATGAACTCAGTGGCTTTTATTTTTTTCTTTCTGCAGTTTGTGTCTGAGGCCAATGTCAAAACTCTTTGTAAGGACCATGACTTATTTTTTTTAGGAAAAAAAAAAATAAAGTCTCTTACAAGTTAGTTGTCCTCTTTTTTTAACCTCAGGACCTTTACTATTACTGACCTGGAAGGTTACCCATTTAGTCTGGCCTTAATTAGCACTTCCACATAGTCTGCAGCAGCATCCTCAGTCCTGCCTACCTAATACCAGTTTCAAGAATGGCTCATATGTAATTCCTTTTAAGAGAAAGGCTATTCTTCATTTCTGAGTGTAAATGCAAAGCAATTTGTCTAAGTACTTCTCTGTCTCAAACTGCTAAACCCAACCCACACAAATGTATTTCCCTGTAAGGGCCCCCACTTCCCACACTCTCCCTCACTTTTCACATCTTTTCCCATTATCCACCTCACCAGCAATAAAATGCAATAAATTTGTTTGCCTCTTTTGATGTGATGAGTGTCTACTTTAAATGCCACCTTGTTAAAAGATTAAAAAAAAAAGAAAAATAGCCACAGAACAAACTAATCTCCCTTTCCAAATATAAAATAAAAGCTGTCTTATTTTTAGGCTTTGCAGCAGCTCATGTGTCATTTTCATCATTTCTTTCTCTCTCGATGACTGAGAAGCAGTGAGAGGAGGCGAGAAAAACTTTTTTATTTTGTTCCCACTGGAAAATACATATTCAGAGCTTTCCCTAACCTGATTTCCTTCTGTATTAAATCATCCATAGCCAAAGTTAAAATAAACCTCAATAACCTGACATATTTGTCAACCTTTTGTAAAATGTGTATCGGTGATTAGACTAATATAAGAGCACCAGCAACATGAATCATGGAGGCTGTAATTTTTAGTGTTGTAAATCATTAGATTTGCAGCACATGGCAGCAAACTAGGGGAAGCAGGGTTTGCAGGGATGGCTGAGAGCAGGCTGTGAAGCAAAGTAATTTGGTCAGAAATGAACCGTCCCTTTGCCCAAGAGCAAAGGGAAGAAGAAGTGCAAGAATCAGTTTTAGGCAATCCTGTGGCCATTCATTATCTTACATGAGTCACACAGGACCTGACTCCTGCTCTGTGGGACCAACAATGAGTTGTTCCAGCAATTCTAAAGACAGCAGATCCAGCCATTAACTCTTTCAATTTCTTGGATCCCTCATGAATAAGAGATTTTTTTTTTCCCTTTTGTATTTTTTTTTCCCTTTTGTATTTTTTTTTCCAATACCCTTCAACAGGGAGATACCAACACCAGAGGAGCTTTGAGCTCCTGCTCTTGAGACTTAATTTCCCCAGAATGACAACCAATAACCTTTACAGACAGCAGCATTTCTGGCAGGCATCACCTCAGTGACCACAAGTGGTAATTAATTCTGATGTCTGGATGTCTCTTCACATGAGGTTTTGGTAGCCAGTGTGCTGTGCTGGTAGAAAGATCCAGCTGGGCTGCACAATTACAAACACAACATCCTGTGCCTTAAATATTTGACTTTTAGCTTAAACTGCCAGGAAAAAGTGAATGCTTAGTTCCTACTACCACAGCTGCTTTGCATCAAAAAGTCTTTTGGTGTGTAAATACTGATTTTTTTCTAAATGTATTGACTACCCTAGGAGCAGAAAACATGAATACGTCCAATAAATACCCTTGAAATCCATTCTTCTGTCCTCTCAGCTGTGGTGAAGAAGGTTATTGGGGAATCTGCCAGCTGATGTACATTACAGTGATGTTATTTGTCTTTTGGGACCTTTGGCTGTTGATTAGAAGTTCCAAGTGTAACGAGGGAGGGCAGCTGCAGGAGGGCTGGCTGTGCTGTGCCCTGGGTTTGTCACTGTGCTCCTGAGCAGCAGCCCAAGCTCTGGCACCACACGCTGCTGTGAAGGGGTGTTGCTGCTTTGCCCTGAGCTCTGGCATCTCCCCTTCTTTCAGCCCTACCATCAAGTCTATTTGCTTGCCCTGGTAGTGAACCTGGCTATTTGCTGCCTAATCCACATCACCAACTCCTGCTTCTGCCTCAGTCTTACTCCCCAAAATGCAATCTCAGCTGTCCCCAGGCTCCTTGCAGAACCTTTGTCCCAGCTTGCCATCAGCCACGCACAGCCCTGGCCCCTCTGTGTTGGATATGCACCACCTTCCATCACAATCCTACCCTTAAAAATAGAACTGTTCCTTTTTCTCTCAAAGACTGCCAATGTCTCTAATGGAGAAGCTGGAATAAATACTTACTCTTTCAGCACAAAGCTATCAATTAGAACTGGTGCTTCATCTAATGTTTCGAAGTCTGATAGATCTATTAATAGTAAAGAGTCAAGGCACCTAATTTCTGGGTACTCTAAAATTCAATTTCAAGTCTGACTGTCCTGGATTTCTATGGAAAATTATCATGAATAAGTTTCTGCTAAGCTGTGTTTCTTTATTCTGGTGTTATGAAGTTTGGTGCTTATTTGTTCAATGGATAATCTGGATTCTGCAGCAACTGCCCTCATGACTGATGCAAGATCCAAAAGGATGGAGGAAAATGTCGCTCCACCAACATAAAACCACTGAACCCACAACAATCTCCTCAGAAAAAAAAAGGCAGAAGAGAGAGTCAAAAGTGAGAAATCCTGAAGGATGTTTTTTTCCCTTTAATATCCACTATTTACTCATCCTCTTACAGAAAGTCTCATCACAATTAGAGATTTCAGTTCTCATTCATTAGTACTTAAAACAGCATAATGTTAATGGTAATTGGACACAGCAAACAGACATCCTACTTTTAGAATGATAATTCCTTCTGTGTGCATTACCATTCTTCTCATAAGTACAGTATGGATCTTATACATTGTATCTTGGGAAAAAAAGAGAAAAAAATAGAGAAAACGCTGTTTCTGAAAGCTAGAATAAAGATTTAACACAATATCTTAAAAATATAGCACTAAAAGTGAAAAATGCTGAGAGTGAACAAATTATTTTGTAAATTTTTGAGTCCATGAGTGGTGGAATTCACTCAGTCAGCATAGACCAGATTTGTTCCTCTGTTTTGCACTGTCCTGGACATAATGCTACAGAAACTGATAAAGATAAATGGTGATAAAGAAGCAGGAGCAAAGATAGAAAAACTATGAAAGATGAGGGTTTTATATCCAAAATAGGGACCTGACTTTTAAAGATAATGACACCAAATACAGATCAATAAAGGAGTAAATTAGACTTGAATTAGGTCCTGCAATGAGTCTGTGGGACTTTGGTCTTATTTAGCTAATTCCAGCCACCTAGAGGAAGCCATAAGAGGGGTTTGTGTGAACAAGAATCTCCAAGTCAAACCAAGGGCACCAGCTGCATGTTTCTTAGCCACATGTCACAGTATGACTTGGGTTTTGCCAATTCTAATATATTTCATTTATTTTAGAGATAGGATTTAGGAGAATAGACAAGGCAGGCTTAAAACTTAAAAGGGTACAAGAAGAAATTTATTAGTAACACAAAAATAATTCAGAGTAAGAGTCTTAGATTGTTCCCTCCTCCCCCTTCCTTCATTCCACATTCCTTAACAACAACATACAGAAAACACTTCAGTCAGTTATCTACTTAAATAATAATTTCAGTTCACTTTAGAGGGAAAAGTTACTTTTTTAGTTATGGCTTAGGGGGTGTCTTCACCTTCACAATCCACAACCGCCCGGGAAAATATTGCAGATTATGACTCTCCTCCCATCTCCACAGTCCTTCCAGAGCTGTGCTATGGGTTATGTTACACACTTGGGGCACCACTTTTAAAGGCAGGCTGCTGAAAAACAAAATTCTCTTCATCTCCTTCTCTATCAAATGTCTCTGTTCATATTCCAGTCCCAGAACAGAGAGAGTTCCATTTCCCTGAGACAAAAAGTCTTCTTCTCAAACAACCAAACCTCCTCAAATACATTTCAAATTATATTTTAAAGGAATTTTAGTGTAGTCATAGTCCCCTCATAGCCAACAAAAAAAGGTTTTCAGCTACTTATCAGATGCATCTTTTCAATCTCTTCCCATCAGGAACTTTATCTTCATTCTGCTGACTTCTGTAGTCTCCATGGTTTATTTCTTCTCATTCAGGGGAGCTCAGGAGATCGAAAATCTTATCCAGGCATTAAAAAGAGTTAAAATTGTATCCAGATGGCAAAGAAGCCACGTGGGCAGCTGGAGGCCTCTTCCCGCAGAACAGGGGAGGGGGAGGAGAGAGCCTTTGGTGGCTGCCCGATCCCCCTGCTTGGCCATGCCGCATGGAGAGGGGAGCCGAGCCAAGCTGAGCTGGGGGCTGCCAGGACCAGGGCAGGGGCTGGGGCCATGCAGTCGGGCCGGGCCCCCCACCAAGCTGGGGCCAGGGTGCCAGGCCAGGCCCCAGGCTGAGCCTGGAGCTGGGCCGGGGCCTCGGCCGGAGACCGCCGCACCTCCAGAGGCTGGAAGCCGAAAGAGAGCTAGTTAACTTAATCCAATATGATTTGCGAAGGCGAAATAACTTTTTAATTGGTTTCCCGAGCTGTCCACTCCTAAATCAGCTCTCTGATTGCTCCCTGCAGCTCACAGGGGAAGCCCCCAGAGACGGGACAGCCCCTCCTACTCCCTGGCATCTTGTTGCCTTCTCTCAGGCAGCTCCACCTCTCCCCCTTTCCATGTGCAACCAGCATACTACAAACCAGTACACAGGAAAAAGTGCATTGGATCCTCTGGAAAAGCAGAAATCCAGATGAACCACAGGGGCTGTGGGACCAGAACCAGCTGGAGGAGATGCTGAAACGTGGAAAGATCTCCCCAAGGACAAGATCTCTGCAAGCAAACAACCAGGGCTGTGTCAGGGACTAAACCCAACTACTTGTTCAAAGACTATGGAAAAGTCCTTTGCTATAACTGTGAAAATCCAAATTGCTCTGTTTTATTGTATAAACTCATTTTTTTTCTTTCAGATGTTACTCAGGAACTATATAGCCCTGAAATAGATGAGTATATTTCATTCATCCTGAAACTTCTCCACACTCAGCTCTCACTTATAAACAATAGCTCGTTCCTCTGATCAAACAGTGCCATTTGGAGCACTTCCAGAACTGTGAATCCAAATCCACACTTCTTGAGCAGTAAATCATGTCTTGAGAAGTCTCCTACCCATGCAAAGAAACCGTTCAGAAGCATAGCTGTCTAAACAAACAGGCTAAATAGAGTTTATTGTTTTTTGGTATAGTTTAATGCTCATGTATTTTTTCAAGTAAAATCTCTCTCTCTACAATAATTAAATATCAGTAATTCAAGGTGTATATGAGGAACAGTGCAAAGTTCGGTGTCCAGAATGATTTTGATTTATGATTAATGTGACAAATATCGTACATTTACTGTAGAGAGTTTCAAAGAATAGCATGTATATAGGTGTCACATAGAGAGAAAAGTAAAAAGAGGGAAGACTAGGGAGAGGTAGAATTCTAAGCTTGTTCAATGATAGAATTTTTAAATTGGATAATTTTAAAGCTTTTCTGTTTTCAAAGACAAAAATCCATTATATTAATACTACCCATCTAAGGTGCTTGTTAAAATACTTTGTCTATGTCACAATTTTCACAAACAACAACAACAAAAAAAAAGAGTAACACAAAAGGCATTATTCTCCAGAAAAAAACATTTCTATAAATTTTATATATTTTGCACCCTGTACTTCTATTTCTCTCATGCAGTCCACATCCTCTTGATATGGCAAAAATGGAACGAAAAATAACATTTCTTTAAAATACTCTCTTTGTTACAGTTTCAAATCAAATTTATTTTGGAGTTAGACAAGGCTTTCAAAAAGAAGGTTCAAAAGCAGATATTAGTCACAAAATACCCCAGAGGACTGCTATATTTTTAGTATCTACAGAGGCATCTCCAGGGCAGGAGCTCTTAATTCTTTTTCTCTCAGTTTCCTGACCTCTTGATTGGGAGAGTAATTTCTACCCATCAGGATGTTTTTAATGAGAAACATTAAAAACATCATTACTGTGATAAAAATTGGGGTTTTTGGAAAAACACACAGTGATATTGTATTTCAAAATAAGTCTTTATAAAGACTCTGTTCTTCCAATTCATTAGACATCTCTATTCACAAGACCTAAAAAATGATAATTACCCTTGACATAAAATTTGAGTTGAAAATTGAAATATAAGCTTTAAATTAAGAATACAGTACAGCAAAGGTTCAGTAATAAACAGAAAGTTTATTAAATAAAAAGTCTTTACAAAAAAGTTATAGAAGAAATTTAAAAATTCAGCAGAATTTTTAATAGCATTTTTTTTACAAAGTTTTCTGCAAAGAACATGCACCGAATTTTATCTCCAAAGACCAGTAGTGTTAACCACTGATTGAGTCTTTATATCAATTATATCCAAATTTCCCAGGTTCCCTAAAAATATCAGTCATTAAATTTGATGTCAGCTAATCTAATTACATCCAGAGAAACTGGGTTTTCTATTTATTTCTTTTGCCTTTTTTATCTCCATTTTTATCCCTCTTAACCAGCAGTTTGGGTCCAGAGAGGGTAAGGACTCTCTCTAAACACTATACATGTAATTTCTCAGCTCTATAGGGCAAGATATACTCACAGTACACAGAACTGCATTTTTTCTCCCCTCTGTGGAGGTTTGGAACCCATTTGCAACACTTTGCCTCCAAAACCCTCCTACCTTTTAATCCTGGTAGGCATCAACAAACAGACTGAAGTGACTGAAGTCTGCAGTTCATTGACCTAAGTCAGTTAATTGTTAATTTTTGAGGGCAAAATTGCACACCGAGCCTCGCGGCATTCCATGAGGGTGCAACTATTTTATCTTTTTTTAACCTGCCAAAATATTATTTCTATTTTGTAATGACCTTCTAATGGGTTCAGCATACCCTGTTTAACATATTGAAGAGGAATGGCAAAATTACTATACTGCTGCCCAGCATGTCTGATGCCAGAGCAGTTAAATTAACATTTTTTGGAAGTATTAAATGCACCCATGGGTACAGTTGTACACATTCATAAAAGTTATTAACATAAATAAGAAAGAAATTATTGTAACAGTTGAGCTGACCTATGATCAAATTATCTGCTGGCAAGTCCCACCATATATCAAAATAACTTGCTTTTATTCTTTAGCAAAGGTGATGCTTGACAGAGGAGCAGTGGCTAAAATATTGGAAGATAAGTAACCAAAAATTCTCTGGCTTTACAAGAAGTAAAAATTGTGCTATTTTACAAAAATAGATTAAAATAATATATAGCCTGGGAGAAAAAAAACCCCAAACCACTATGATCTTGATATATACCAGTTAAAATTCATCTGATTCCCCCCACTTTCCCTCATAAATCAAAACTGAATACTCAGATCCCAGGGATGAGGAGCAGGTGGTAAAACAGCATAAAAATCTCTTTTCTATACTTCCAGAGAGAAGTAATTTCATGTTGAAAAGAATGGGTCATTTTTACTGCTAGTTTAGCCTCATGGCTCCCAGGTACCAATTTGGTGAAGCATTATCCATTTTTACTGAGGGTCATTTGTTTCCTCTGCAGATCTCCTTGAGACTGACAGAACCGATACGCTGGATTTTTCCAGTTATGCTTTTGAGCATATAATGATGATTGGGCAGGTTATCTTCCTTTTAATCTGCACAAGGCATGACAGAGAATGCAGGAATTTTATCCTCTGTAACATAAAATGCTTCTCCCAGCACCTGAAAGAGACACAGGCATGATACACTGTAAATTGCCCATGTCCCACATTCCTCTAGGCCAGCTGTAGCTGCTAAACCAAACCTGCCAGGCACAGGGATCTCAGAAATAGATGTACACAGCTGGAGATTTGCTATAGAAAAGCTTGGATTCACTTGGGAATAAGAGCCTTGTGCTTGAACAGAAAGCCTCTTTTCCTTATTAACCTCCATACTTCTCCATTCTGCCCCACTTACATAAAATCATCTGATTTTCTTAATTTTTTAGTATATGCTCTAAATCTTGAGGCATGTGTCCCAAGCCAAAAGTTAATGATATCAAGACTAGCAAGTCATATACCCCTGAGAGGCAAGAGATGGAACTTTGGTGTCACTGAGACCCTGGACTAAGTAGCAGCACAAGAGCCCTTGTGCCACTGCCACAGAAGGCCCCTAGAAATAGTCCAAAACAGAAACCTCATCTGCATTAAGACTCCCAGTTTTTCTGCTTTCTATTGATGAATGTACAGAGAGCATGGGATGGCTGCTGAGACGTTTGCTGTGCTATTGCCAAGGCAGGGCTGTGCAGTCCTGGGACCAAGGGCAGGTCTGACAGTTAAATTCTTGCTCATGGAAGGTAATGTCCGACCCACAGACACAGGCAAGGGAAAAACA
Source organism: Luscinia megarhynchos (assembly GCA_034336665.1). Taxonomy (NCBI): domain Eukaryota; kingdom Metazoa; phylum Chordata; class Aves; order Passeriformes; family Muscicapidae; genus Luscinia; species Luscinia megarhynchos. The sequence goes on along the minus strand of CM067569.1, from coordinate 27,859,816 downwards.
CCACGACAAAACACCCCAGGAGAGAGAAAAGCAAAGCAGTGCAAGGCTGAGCAAGCATTCTGTTTCCATGATCAGTGTGTTCAATCACACAGCACTGGAGAATTAAATAGTATTCAGAAGGCTGAGTGCACCAAATAGAAATTCATATCAAGTTCCTTCTACAGTATCAGACATGGTTTGTCACCACGCAAGGAAATGTATTTGAGCTACATGAAGGCTGATGCCTTATGTTTTTTAATAAAGTTGAGGACAGATTACAAACCTTTGCCTTCAGACCCAGCAGTGGATAGAAGCTATTTCCTTTGACACACTGAATAACTTGCCTTTTTTGAATTTACAATAAGATAATGTAAAAAGCTTTGAATACCACATAATGTGAAGTGGTAAGGTGTTAAACTACAGCATCTGAAAGAAAATACTGTTGGGTGCAAAAGAAATAGCACAGTAAAGCAAAATAGACCAGCAAAATTAAATCAAAAATGACCATGTAGTACCAGTCTAAATGGAAGAGTAGACTGATGTTTTCTCCTTTCTTGGCTTTCTTGGGAAGTTCTAACATTTTAATACTGAGCTCCTGGTTCCTGTCTATGTGCTAGGAAAAAAAAAACAACAAAAAAGCAAACCCTTCCAGAGCTGCTAAACCAAGACCTGCTTTCTCCTGGCCATGTTCCTGAGCCACCAGGTCTCTTCCCTTCACTGATGGCCCAGCCCAAGGCCAGGCAGGCACAATGACACATCTCCCTCCTTTTTCAAGGGCAGCCAGCACTTGAGGGATGCTGCAGGGGTTCAGCTGCACAGCCTGGGCAGCATCCTTCAAGGAACCCACTCTGGAGCACCCTCCCTCTAAGCAGTAGACATGGAAGACAAGTGAGGATAGGCATCAGGAACCCAGCTACTGACCCAGTGAAGGGAGTGAATTGTCTCCAGGAAGTTCAGAAGTTCACATTGGTATGGGGATAAAGGCAGGAAGGTTGTAGGTATCACAGGAACTACATGACATAGCTAGTGACATAAGTCTATTAATCCCTTGAGGCACCAAGTATTTTGAGACCTTTGGTATGAGTTGTATCCTATGAGCCTGTCTAAAACTCACAAAGCTTAGAGCCACAGTTCCCTTATGGGGCATCTGTTTTGTTTGGGGTTTTTCCTTTTTACTATTGCACACGCTTTAATTTAATTTCTTAATTTCAGCCAGTGTTGATCCTCTCTTAAGAGAGCTTTAGAATACTGCAAAGAAAGATTCTGCAGAAGCAGCTTTCAGGAAGCCATTTAAAGATCTTTATCTATCTCAGTGGCTCTGGCATCCTCCCACCACAAAGCTTTCCAAACACAACATGTGCATTTTTATGGTGTCTCAGAAGAGGCATGTCAGCCTTCAGGGCTGGTTCCTCACAGCACTGGGGAGGCTGCAGAGCAGATGTAGGGAACTAAATCAAGCCAGTTGATTCCTGTGCAGTGTCAGAGCTGTAAAATCCTCCACGAGGAACAATGTGAAAAGCAGTTGTATTTGTGCATTCATCATGCATGCCATGACAAATGACAGTTTTATGGTTAAATGCACTTGAATGGAAGGTTAAGGTTCATCTCTGTCCTCTGCCCTAGACTTCATATATCACCTCAGGAGAAACTAGGAGTCAAATAATACCTTAAACAGCAGATTCACTTTCCCCTGCCTTGTATTTCAAGTGTGTGGTAGCAATTCTTCCCAACCTTGTCTCTTTAGATTAGGCACGTACACCTGGAGGTTTGCTTGGGGCTTGGAGCACGGGGAAGCCTCAGCTCCAGCTGGGACCCTGGCAGCTGCAATGAAAGCAAAGCCAACAGCACATAAAGCAGGCAGCACCTGAGCTGAGGCCAGCTCCAGTGGAGACAGTGTTGTGCTGTCCCTTTCTGGGGCTGGCACTTCCCTGGGTCAGCTCTCAGCTGCAGAGAGCTCCCACAAGAAACCAGGCTCTTACACTCCTTGAGAGCTGTACCAGAGCTAAGATTGAATTAAGGCACTGACAGTTCCTATGGCATTAGACAGATAACAGACAGATTTTATTTTCTTGTTTAAATGTGTGAGTTTCAAAATACTCAAAAATCTGGGAGAAGTACACATATTCTGGGCATGCAATGAGGAATCCAATGGCCAATAAGTTTGTTAAAGCTGAATTAACTGAAACAGAAAAATCATTACATCAAAATGTTTCTGTCATTCTTGTAAACCCAAAGATAAGGCTCTTTTTTGAAACTTATGAACCTTTATGAAACTTAATATGAACTTCTATGAAAACCAGAAGTCAGTGGAAAAATGGGGATAATTTTTGCCAGCTGACCATTTAGCACTTTGAGAAGTGTGTCTCCTCTCCATTATCTTTGCATGTTATGAACAAATGTATTTCTTAGGTGCAGAGGTTCATCAGTTCCTTATTCAGTCATGTTTATATAGCCCTCAAAAAACTGAAGAACTATGCATGTTAAGTACATGAAGATTTCTAGGAAGAGTGACATTGCATGGAGCTGCTCATTCCTCTATGGATAAAAGAAATTCTGAATTTCTTTTTTTTTCCAGCATGATGAAGATAAGGTGGTTGCTGGATAGTGATTACACAGAGCTGGGCTCCAATAGCACTGTGGGCATGATGGAAGCTGTAGAATACAGATACTGCACGTTTTTTGTAGGTTGTGAAAAGAGAATTTTGTGGAGTTTTGTACATTTTGCCCAGTGTACTAAAAGAAATTATTCATTTATTTAATAGGCTGATGGGTTTTCTTTAAAATGGATAGCATTGTACCTTGAAAGTACTATCTCCTTAAACAAATTGAAACTATGCTTCCTCTCTTGTAGCTCCCATCCCACAGAGATGTTTTAGGGGCTTTGTGTGTTCATTCTGCATGTACCACTGTCAGGCAGATTTTGCTCCTTTACTTCCAACAGTGAACCAAAAGCCACATTTCTCCACTAGTAACAGCAGCTACAGTTTGGCATATTGAATAGGAATCAGAGAGAGACGAAAATCACCCTCTGGGAAAGCACAACATTGTCTTCCACTAACAGTACTGACCACAATAATAATAGAACGTGTTAAATGGAGGTATAATTCAAGCAAAAGAAAAATGCATTGGCTAGAAAAGATTGTAAGAAACAATCTGGGTATTGATTATCTGTAGCACAAACAGCTTAGAGGAGGAAAGAGTCCTGAGTCAGTATTTCAGTATTTCCCATGTTTATCTCTCTGCTGAATTCCCTTAGAAGTGTAATAGAAAATTCCTGAGTGGCTCATACTCCTCCTCAGCATGTGTTTCCGTTTCTCCTTTTTTTGTTTGCTTGTATTTTGTTTTTTTAGTTTTGTTTTGTTTTGATTTGTGTTTTTTCCCCTTCTAATTTTTTCTTTATTCTTTATATCTGTTTTTATCTTCTTTCATGTCTTCATTTCTTTTTCTCCATCTCCTCTCTCGTACATTTGTTTTCTTGTTGGCAGTTCTCTTACTCCCTTTCCCAATGTCTTTATTTTTCCAGGTATTTTCCTCTCTCCTGTTTTTTTTCAGAGGTGATGGACATGTAGACAGTGCTGCTAAAGCTTTGGGCTGAGTTGCTCCTTGCTAGGGACAGGGTGAAAAAAGCTGAAGAGAGCAGGAACAGCTGCCTGAATTCTGAGCCTCTCACCTGCTCTTTGTCAGCTGTTTCCCTGGGGTGAAGAGGAGTGCCCAGACCCAAAAACTTTTCACAGACATAAACCGTGAACTATCCAGGAGTGGCCTCCTGCTAAAAGGAGGCAGTTGTTGCCAGGTTTGGAATTTGGAGCATTTGGAGCATTTTTCCAGAAATGCTGCTCTTCAGGCTAGTTATTTCACATTTTTCATCCAGAGATGAAGGTCATTTAATGCACTGAGCTCTCATCCAGGGGCCTGGGGGCTTTGAAGTGGCAATTATGAACATCAGCTGTGGTTTTCCCAATTATGATAAGAGATGTTAAGCCCTAAGAGAGACCTAAAGAAACAAAACTCACCAGATTGCAGGGGACTGTATCATTCAGAGGCTCTGATGGTCACCAGCTGGGTCAGCCATCATGCAGTGAATCTCCCAAGATCCAGGATTAATCAGCCAAGCTCAGCCCACAGAAAACCCCTGCAAAGCAGAAATTGCCAACCAACACCTCCTTCAGCCCATCAATATCTCTGAGGCTTTAAGAGTTATCCTGCTTTAATAAAAATGCAAAGCTATTAATAGAAATCTCCACGTGGAAATTCTTTGTGTTGATTCCATGTCCTAGTCCAATAGCTTTACAGAGTCTTGAGAAAAAACAGGCATATCTTGATCAAAATCTTGCATTTTTCAGAATGGAAAAGATGCAAAATGTAGCAAGACATTAGTCCATTGAGGCTAATAAAAGAGCCCCAAAAAATTAGTATTTCATTGGCCTTCAAGGCTTTTGGACAAGCCATTCCTGTGGCCAGAGACAAGCAGTGTGAGTGTGATTGTGTATTTACCCAGCTTCTGGTGTTAAAAAACACCATTGTGCTCAAGGTGGCCCTCAGAACAGAGATCCCTGTGTCACCATCCACTGGCTGATGACAACTCTGTGGTGGCAGGCTGTTACAGCAATGGGTGGAGAAAAATATTCAGTACATGGTTTACTGTTCTGCAGTGAAATGGTTAATTTTTGTGAGTTTTACTGCACATTCATTACCAGGCAATTTGACTGGAAATTTAATAGGATTATTTTTGACTGCTGAGGTTAATGGTATTACCTGTTTGGCTTTTATAAAATCTCCATAATTTAGCAATATTTATCTAAGCCACCATAAAAGTATAGAAATTGATAGTAAAATTACAGACAGCTGGGTACAGGAGGAAATGAAACAAATTAAACCAAACCCATGCTCTTAGGAAAACACAAATGCCAAATTAAGTATGTTAGGCTAACATTTAAATAATCCAATTTAACACTAATAAAGGTACTTTAGACCCAAGTTCTGCTTGATTTTCTATATGAGTGTGCAGAGGAAAATATCAGTGGAGAGGCAGAGGGCCTGGGCCCAGCAGGGATACTGAGGGAATGGGCAGCTTGGACACCTGCAACTTTCCATATTCATTCATATATTCCTAATAGTTTTTTCACTAAAGTATAGAGGTTTTTTTTCCTGGAGAATTGCTAAGGGAAAGCATTTATAATGGAAAAGTATACAAAGCAACAAATAGTTTTTGTATTTTTAAAGCTTTGTTTGATTATTATAATATTTCTAATTGGTTTCTGGCTTACACATAGAGGCTATTTAACTCAGAGATTTGCACCCCTGTCTCATGGCTGCATCTCTTTTGAAAGTCATGATTCAGAAAGATTCTATTTCATTACAAAGTCGTTATTTAGATGGAGCCTCCAGCTAAAGTTTTTCCCTTTTATTTGTCCCTTCATTTTCTTCAGATATGGGCAAGCCAATTGAATACAATACTTACAGTTTTTACAAAGTGGTGCTACTTGGTTTATTTTATTCAATGGCTGTTCAGACAATGTGCAATGCATATAAATCTTCCATTCCCACAAGCAGAATTGAAAGAAAAGGAAATTTTTTTTCAAGGTTTGAGAGCTTTGTTTCACTGTGCAGTACACATGTACAGTATGTGGCCAGGAAACAAAAGTCAAAATAAAAGAGAATATAAAAGAAATATAAAAGGGAATTGTTACATGGCATACATCAAAAGATGTCAACAGCTGTTGAAAATGACTGAATATGACTATCACTCACAAAGGATGATGATGCTGTAACTTTCATTTAAGATGCAATTCCTGAATATCCTTGACTCTTCTTGCTGCATGTAAATGTTTTATGCCTTTTCCTGTATTTTCATGTAGCTATGACACACATCTCAAATGAGTACCTGAGATTTTATAAATGTAAAAGATCTATTTGGATCAGTGCTAGAAGAATGCCCTCACAGGAAGGCCTGCAAGAAAAGGAAGCTAAGAGAAAAGGTGCTTCATACAGAGGCCCACAATGTGTGAAACCATTCTAATATTCCCCTTTGTACATGTAATTCCACAGACATCAGTAGAGGAGGTCACTAAAGTTATGTTCATGAAGAAGCTTTTACTGTAAGCACCTTTGATTCAGAGCCTCGTGAGTCCAGGTCTCCTGAGGACTTCTGGCAGATTCACAACTGAGAAAAGTAATATATGTTGGCTTGGTGGGGAAAAAACCCCAAACAAACCCATAAATGTTAATAAAAATATATTCAACTCTAGAGCTATGACACTTGGAGAATTCCTAGGGTGCAATAGCACAAGGAAAAGAGTAGTGATACTTAATTGTAGGGGCATTTGTTATTTCCTGTCACTGTACATCCAGGGCTCACTCTATGGCCAATTCCTAGAGACAAAGATGCACTTTCCCTTATTTAGGTTAAACTGAAAAAAAATTTCAAAAATCAGGCTAAGTTTAAGATTACGGAAGGAAATTTATTCTTCATAACTGGGTTTTTTAAAGTAGTGCTTTATCAAGAGATTTGATACACTTCATGATCTTGAAGAAGGAATAGCAATACAGTCCTGTTCCTAAATTGTGCCTGGGAGAATATTTCCTATATGCTAGCAAGTGCTCCAGAGCTGGGTCTGTGGGACTTTCCTGGCTAGTGCCAAGCTGGGAGAGCATCTTCTCTTCCTGCTGAAATTCGAACAGCCAGAAGAAGGAAGGGTAAGACAGGAAAATTCCTGTCTGGAAGAGAGACACTCATTAAGTTCAAATGGCTCCTGGGAGATACAGAAAGTGTTCCTTGACCAGACAAAGGGATAATGGAAAGTAAATGCAAAGCCAGGAAAGAGGAAGCCTGTGTTAACATTCCAGTTATCCACTGCAAATCCCTGAGGTTTGGTTTCCAGCAGGGAGCAGGACACACAAACTGGGCCCTTTCAGATGAAGTTAAATTGAAAGGTGTGCTCTGCTTGCTCCCCACAGGACCAGCCTAGAAGCTGCCCAAAGCAAAATCTCCTAAAATGTGCACTGGGTGGATTTCAACCAGCAGCTGCATGCCAGCTCCTGTCATCTTCAGACCTACCCCTTTGGGCTGCACTCATTTGCTAACATCAGCACAGTCCCAGAGACCAGGACTTCTTGGGATACAGGAATGGGAGGATGCTCAAGGTCGACAGCCTGGGACTTTGCTGACTAAGAAACTTGGAAGGGCAATGTCTGGTGAAGCATCAAAATAACAACACAAAAGTTTGATCCCTCTTCAGCCAGTGGAAAAGAATAAAATGTAGTAGAGCAACTGGAGTGAAAGGAAAGAGCTGATGACCTGGCACAAAGGTGAAGAGGGAGACGGTGGGGAAGGCTGAAACATAAAAGAACTCAGATATTGTAGCTTGAAACTGTGCTTATGTTTTACATCACAGTAAGTGTTTTATCAAATATCTCCTTTGATGCCAAAGCAAAATATCATCTCTCTCCAAAAGCTCTTGCCCTATAATGGAGTCTGTTTAAAGTGTTTTTGAAATAATGCTGAAAATGCTTGAGGTTTCCCTGTGATCAAATTAAAGTGTAGGGAGTTAGACTCATGATCTATTAGAATTCTGGTTAGCATGTACATTTTATCTCAGATGCTTTAATAAAACATCTCTGTGTGATGTCATTACTAATGACAAGTCTAATGACTTGCTTTTTCAATCATGATAGGTTCCATGCTCCTCAGAGTTAAACATAAAATAAATATTCCAGTTCTTACCTGCTGTCCTTCCAATTTGAGTTGGAAGCAGTAAATAGTCTCGTGGATGCATCTGATTTGAATTGCATTGCTGAGGAAGTAAATCATACAAGAGAGAAAACTAAGCAAAAAAGATGTGTTACTTTCTTTTCCTTCAGTCCATGTTGGATGAGAATATACTGTGCCATATCTTCAATTTAACTGTGTTCCTCAGTTTCTCTACTCCCAGATATTTTCATCCAAGGTCCTGAAAGTGTTTACAAGTCTGCAATATAATGTCAGAATATTACTTGACTGAGCAGCAGGATAATGGGACAATTCCCCCGTGTCTTGGAATGAACAAGGAAACCAATTAACTTACAAGCATCACCTGAGAGAGAATAGAGCAAGTTGGACAGCACCCCAAGCAGAGGTGCACAGGAGGAGGAGGTGCAGCACCAAGCACCTCAGGAGGACAGCAGTGCTTGAGAGGTTTAGCTCAACCAGCTGACAAATTAAAGGTTTCAGGACACTGGATGGAGATAAAGTGAGACTGATTCTTCTGTGTTCAGCACCCAGCAATGTGTACCAGATGCTGGAGAGCTGCTTTGGTCTTTGGTGACTCCAGGAGAGCCCTAACTCAGGCCGTGGCCTCCTGGCAAGGCAGAGCTTAGCCTGCCTGGCCCCAGTAGGCTGTGGCTGATCCCAGACTGCAGAGCTATACTGCTGCTGGGTAACTGAGGGATTTGGCACACATCAGGACCCCAAGGAGTAACACCCCCATGGTTTACTGTCTGATGACAGCTCCATCCATCACATCCCATCAGACTGTTATTGCCTAGAGGTTTTGACTCAATAAAGGCAGCAAAGAAGAAAGCCATGGTTCCTTAGTCTCTGCATTACTGCTGGTAGTGGTGCAAATGGAAAGGATTTCTTTACATAAATAGGGTATTTTTTGAAAAGTTCCCCAAAATGGGGAGTTCTGCATACAAGAGCAACTGAACTCACATATAGCTCCCATGGCCAGTCTTTACAGACACCCAGACAGGCAGATTTCTAGCAAGGACTGGATAAGAATTTGCACAGCCAGATTTCAAACCTTTTTTAAAGTACTTTGATGCCAGCCATCAGGGACTGGTTTCCCTCTCCTTTCCCCACAGAAGTATGGCTTTGCACCTCACAGTCCCAGCTGCTGTGCTCAAGACCTTGCAGTCTGCTCAGCTCCTGCCTGGTGCAAGTTCAGGAATGGGAGGCACTGCTCCAGTGAGCTGCAGTGAGGAATGGGGCAAGTTCAGGAATGAGAGGCACTGCTCTGCTGAGCTGCAGTGAGGAATGGTGCAAGTTCAGGAATGGGAGGCACTGCTCTGCTGAGCTGCAGTGAGGAATGGGGCAAGTTCAGGAATGGGAGGCACTGCTCCAGTGTAAGCTGCAGTGAGGAATGGTGCAAGTTCAGGAATGGGAGGCACTGCTCTGCTGAGCTGCAGTGAGGAATGGTGCAAGTTCAGGAATGGGAGGCACTGCTCTGCTGAGCTGCAGTGAGGAATGCTCTCCTCCCAGGAGGATTCATGATGGGAGACCCTCACTGCAGGACATCTGAATATATCTGCACCCTATTCAAAACCCAGGCTTAGTCACTGTTATGTTGCAATACTGTAACTTGTAAAAAGAAATAACATATAAAATATTATACAAGCAAAACAAAGAAAAAGAGAAACTTACCAAAAATACAGAGGCAATATTTATGCGACTCATCATCCCAAAACTGTAGGAATGCTGTGCCCACCAGAGCCCTAGAAAAATCAAGAAAAATAATATCATTTGTGTTTGTTTACCAAACTGTTTAGATTTATCCACTTACAGTGATTTTTTTCCTTTTTCATAAGGAGCATATTAAGTAAGGGAGGAGCACATTCACAATGTGCTGTTACAACATCCACCCTAAGAGGGCAAAGGAAGCTACAGTAAATTGATTAGGGAATTCACCATTCAGTGCTTCCCTCAAGTGTTGCATCCATCTTTTACTGATTAATAATGAAGCATTAATGAAAATGCTCTGTGTCTCCATGCTCCCACCAATTAAATATGGTGCAGAGAAAACCATACAGCCTTTGGAAATTTTTATTTGTCTCACTTGCCAGACAAGCAGTAGAGTAATTCTTTGCTGGGAATATTGGTAAAACAAGATTTGCATTTAGGGGTTTCAGACTGGTAAAGATGGATTCTTAAGCTGACATTTAAGAATCACTGACTCTCAAATACCACATTAGCAATCAAGAAATCAACAATGTTTAGAAGAAATGTAATTAGCTCAGCATGCTCTGCATGAAACCAACACTGTAGCTATCAGCTGCACCAAGTACCAGGAGAAAAGAAATGGGGAATTTGTTTTCCATTGAAATACATTATATTTTACTTTATTAAGGCCATGAGAGCTTGAGACATTAATATTTCTGAGAAACTGCTGGAGCCAGCTTAGATCAGGGTGGATTTTTCTCCATTACTGAGCAAATTCTGGGAATGCAATCTGTCTTTCTCTTGCTTGGTCTGTACTAAATGCATTGCCATGACACTGGGCGAGACAGCCAGGCAGGATGTATGCGAGATTATTAATGTGTTTTCATTTCATTTATGTACAGAAGTTACTGAGATTGTGTTTGAGATGTAATTGCATTAGGCTTTATCTAAATTGACCTTCTTATTCTAGACTTAAGTGGGTAGGATGTTGAGCAAACAGGCCATGAAAGCCAGTGCTTCTGGCTACAAGGTGGCAAAGCTTACAGGTAGGGAGAGAGGAGTAATTGGAATCAAAGTAGTAAATATTTACTCAAAGCCAGTCAGCACTGGTAGGGCTTTAATGTGACCACTGCTTTGAAACTTTTTTGAGTGTATGGTGGTCTCAGATCACTGCAGGATTGAAAGCTGCCACCCTTCCTGGATTTCTTAGCAAAGAAGGTGTGGAATAAATCCTAAATGTGTTTGGGAATTGAACTGGACACACAAAGCTGATTGCTCCAGTATATAATCTAGGGTGCCCATTAGCTCCTGCTGCACCTCTTCTCCAAGCAAAAATGGGCTTTAAGTTGCTCACTGTCTACCACTTTAGCAGTTCTCACAAGTACCTTTAGTGCATTTGGAATTGGAGAGAGAGCTGAAGCATGAAATCACACTTCCTTAACTTACTCAGTGCCAACACCACACTTTTCTCAGTAGGGAATAAGAAGGAAGTAACACCCTTTGTACCCTTGGACCTCCCCAGCACTAAAGGCTCTGTCCCTGCAAAACCACGGGGTGCAGTTTCCAGGGGAAACAGGTCAGCCGTCACTTGCTGACAAAGCCCCAACAGGTACCGAGAGAGTGAGAAGGCTCTTGATAAAAATTTCATGTGACCAGAGACTGACAAAGAGTTTTCTAAAATAGGCAAGAAATATGAAAGGCACCGGGTTGGAGAAGAGTGACAGAAACAGGAAATGTGCATTTTTAGGAGGAGGGCAGGGACAGAAGTTGAAGTGAGTGCTGTGGTGCTCAGACTGAGAGCCAGTGTTCCTAGGTGCCCTGGTCAGATAAACAGCAATGCATTAGTTTTAAAACTCTGCTCTGAAATGTCACCTTCATCTCCATTGATCTCTATTACCAAACAGGTCCTTCACTGTCACTTGTGACAAAAGGCATTAGTCAATGAAAAGCTCTAAATAACTTGAGGAAGACAAGAAAGCTCTTGTCTCTTAGCCACACAAAATAACATTAGAAAAAAAGGCTAAGAAAGTAGGGCACTGAAAAAAAGCATCTTGTACTGGAACTAAAAATTGAAATATTCTATTCTAATCCTGTCACATTTATCAAAAATATTTGGCGGTAGGGTTATTTTTTTCTCCTCTAGATAGGAAGTTTCTGTCAATGAGGAAATAGCCTAGTGAAATGTTCTTAATATTTAATCCCCACACTACACCATCTGCTACACCAGCCAGGACAACTGGTACCACAAATCTACTCCAAGACTGAAAGCTATCCAGGATGTCTCAAGGCTGAAGTTGCATTTGAACCACGGAGCCACCTCCACTGAAGCACTGAGGAGGAGCTGGTGGCTGGCAGACAGCGACAACCCAGCCCACTCCAGCAGTGCCTGCACACTGCCTGCTCTGTCCCCTCTTCCTGAAACACTAGTACCACTCTCCCTGGCATCTCTGCTGCTGCAGGACAAGATGTTCCCCCAGCCTGTGACCAGCAGGATGGGCTGTTCCTCTGTGTGCCTATGAGCACACCCTTGATTTTAGGACAAGCAGCTCGCTGGCTTGTGCCTCAAGCTGTATGTGCTTCCCCACCTCAAACCCAAGCATGCATGCACCATTCATGGAACAGACAAAAATTGCATTTTGGGTGAGACCAGGTGAAGGGCTGGCTCACAAATCACACCCGGGAGCTCTGAGCTTGGGAAATGTATCAGTGGTGTTTAAGCACAGCTGCTTGCAGTGGCCAGAGGGCACTGTTTCAATTTATCCGAGTTGCAAAGTTAGTGCTCTGTTTTCCTGCCCTAATAGTCTGTTGCAATATTTGTTCTCTGAGCAACAGACTTGTTGTGCTCGGTGTTCAGTCCAGCAAACCCTGCCAGCAGAACCAGGGTGAGTCTGTTGTAATGTCCAAGCACTTCTGTCCATCTGCAGCAGTCAGCTCCCCCAGGCTGTGCTCCTCCAGCCACGTTAGCTGTGGACTACCTGTCTGCCATTGAGCAGACCATGCCACCATTTGGGGGGCATATAAAGGGAAAAGCTGGTTTTAGCAGAGCAGCTGTCCATGAGGACAGGTAGGTTGGTTTAGGCAATGATTTGGAAAGCTGGTTGAAGTAATTCCCGTGATCATTTTGGAAGGCACAGCTACTGGGGGGGAAAAAAAACCAAAAAAATCCACAAAATAAAACAACAATCAAACAAAACAACAACAACCAAAAAAAGAAAACAAACAAAAATGAATACAATCAATTTTGAAGATATTTTTGTCATTGCTTTATGTTTGTGTGATGAGCTGAGAGCAAATGCCCTGCTGTAACCACTAACATATCCATGAAGTGCCATCACATCCATCTGTCAGAGCTCGGTGTTTCAGAAGCTGTCACCAGAGAGGAGTTTCCAGGGAAATGATGTTTTTCTGTTCTTCCCTTAAATCTTAAACTGAAGGCAGACGAAGGTGGCTGTAAATCCCCTGGTGCTGTCCTCTCAGAGGGACACCTCCACAGGCTGAAGGCTGAGGCACAGTCCAAAGCAATCCTTTCTGTGACACAGCCCCGAGACTGATTTGCTCTGCTGACACATCCTTCATAGCAAAGAAGAGAAATGGAAGCAAGAAGGTGTTCTGAGGGAGGGTGTGCAAGTGCTGGCTCCACATCACCCAGTGGGATGCAAAGGGAAGGTCTGGGCTCCCTGAGATCCCCCAGAGTCACCACTCTGCCCTACAGCTTTTCTTAGATCACTCCTGTGCCTTTATATATCAGCATAAGTGTTCAACTACAGCTTTTGTTCCTTGTTTTCCATAAATATTGCAGTAATTAGCTGAATTTAATTACAGTTATCATGAAATAACAAGCATTAATCAGATTCTAGTAGCAGCTGTATTTTGCTTTTTTTGAAAGCAAGAAACTATTTTAAAACTATTATATTAAAAGCATAAAATTATTTTAAAATCAAAGCAAAAAGCATTCTATATATAGAGTGGCATTTTTCCAGTGCACAAATACACCTCAAAATAAAAATAAAAAGGCCATCTTGCTGGGATGAAGAACCTCTTACAGGGACGAAATCTTAAGAAACATTTAGTCTGGACAGTGCATTGGACCTAAAAGGAACACAGAGAGAACAACATAAAATACAACAGTGTTCTCATCTCTTCTATTTAGGCTGCTGGGATGTACTTTCTGTAGAGAAGCCCATCTAATTACAGCATCATAAAGTTCTTTAAATGTACATAAATTGCTCTAATTCACTCATCAGCTCCTCCTTTGCATTGCAAGAAACATGTCAGTGCAATGTGGATCAAGCCCTTTATAGATAAAAAGCAGTTTGCTTTTGAGATCCTCTGCTCATTAGCTTTCCATTTTCCCTCCTCCTCGTGTAACGTGGGATCCATCTGGGATCAGACATGAAAGGCAGGAGTGCTGTGGGAGGCTCCCACCTGCAGACCCCTGAGGATGGTGGGCAGGACAAGGTGTCTCCAGGGGCTTGCAGGGAAGTGCCTGCACATGATCACACTCAGCATGGTTTGTTGCCTGTCTCCTGCACAGCTTCGGGGTTCTGCCCCCGTGGGATTCTCCTGGGAGGTTTTTGTATGCATTAAATTACAGATGTGTGAATGAGTCCTGATTGAGGCTCAAAATTAGGATACTGCAAACTTCACAGCGTGTGAAGCATCAGCTATTCATTGTTATTCACAAGAATTAGGATTTAGATCCCGGTTTTTGCCTTCTGAAACTGATTATCTCATCTTAAACGAGCACCCCTTCCAAGCTGAAGGTACCACTGTTATGACAGAGCTATTTCTACCTCCCCACCAAGCACAGCAGCCCCCAGGACTTCTCACTGCACTCACAGGACAGCCCACCCCTCTGCTTGTCCACAGGACTGCAGAAGCATTTTAACAACTCCCCACAAGCTGAAGTGTCCTATAAAATGTGTCAAGGCAGGGTTGCAGTGCTTTACAGACAGGCAGTCTGGGGCACGAGGCCAAGGGAAGTTACAGCTTTGCACAACTCTGGAGCTGTAAAACAGCTTACACAGATTGCTGTTTTAACACAGGTACTTCTGACCCTCATCCTGCCTTTGAAACTAATCCTGCTGCTTTTTCCAGGGCTTCTCAGGAGAAACACCCCAAGTTGTAACATATTTCATAAGTGCAGAGATATTAAAATGTGAAGTATCAAGTCCCTTCTTATCCCAGGTGAAGAAACTTCCTGTGATTCTTCACTACAATGAAACCAGAAAGAGAAATACTTGTCATTAGGTGATGAATACCTTGAAGCAACATAAGCAATATAAACTCTCTTCTCCCCTTTCCAAGTTAGAAGTTAAAGTTTAAATCATACTTTAGGAGCTCATATAATATATTTATTCCTCCAGGCCACACACTTGCATTAATAGTTTTCCATTTCTAACTCCTGACACACTGTGGAGAGCACTTTGCACTGGTTATTTCCTCCCTATCTTGATAAATGAGCCCATCCCGTAAAGATAAGTTTGAGACACAGTCCTGTCTTCCCAAAATCCAGTTATTAGCTTCTATGCATACTTCTTAGAGACTACTAAATATCACAAATTCTTGCTGGGGACATAGGTGGCTTTGGCAAGTAACAGAAAGCACGTGCAACAAAACCTACATAGATTTGGGTGCTGGGACTAAGATGATCTTTAGGGTCCCTTCCACCCCAAGACATTCTGTGATTCCACCAGGATGCCAGGGAACCCACCTGCACTGAATCCCATTTCCCTAAGGAAAGGAAAGGGGGCATTAAATATATCTGTCTTCAAAGGCAAGAAGGAGAGGGTGCATGCACTCCCTTAGATATACACACACATATACATGTGTATATATATATATATATATATCTCCTATATGCACACACCAACAGCCTCCTCCACACTGTGCTCCTCTCTCTGCCACGAACAGACCCCTGCCCTCCCTCACTTCCACCACAGAAGGTTTGATCCAGGGCCCAGCCCAAAGTCTTCAGAGCCTGAAAAGTTCGAGACAAGTGTAATGGTGAGGGCGAGATGCTAAAGGAGAACTACCCAAAAATACACCTGCCTTCTGATGCAAGTCCCACTGCCTCCTGTTTTTCTTGGATGACTCCCCATGCAAATTCGCACGAGCAAAGCCTTATTTAGCAATTAGATAAATCCCAATTGTCACTGCAGGAAAACAAAATGGTTGATTGAAGTAACTCCTCTGAATTCTAAAAAAAAAAAGTGCCTGGGACTTTGATTTTAAAATGTCCTGTGGTGGGTAAACAGAGAGATGGAATAGGTCCTTGGATGAATGAGTGCTGACAGCCTTCAAAAAAAAAAGAGTCAAAATCAGGCTTTGGTTTTTGAGCCTGCTGTGCATCAGAACATTAACCTACTTTGAGCAAAGTTTGCTAAGCAAGCAGCAGAGATAGCAAGCAGGGCAAGCTAAAGGGAGCTGCATGCAACTCCTTTCTCGTTCCTTCAGAGCTGCAAGGCCTGAACACTAGGAGAAAAACCCAGCTGAAAATCTGGCTGCCATGCAAAACTTTAAAGCCTTTGAAAGAACCCTGTGGTGAAAATGAAGGTACTTAACATTTTGGTATTTCCCCATCTGTTTGGAAAAAAGGAAAAGGCTGACTTTAATTATATTTAGTGGTCAAAAATTGAACATTTTATGTGTGTGTCAATTTTGGTATTGGTGACTGTAAAAATCTCCCCAGGGTTACTTGCAGGGACTCACATAGCAGTTTGTCTCTGTGATGAGGTATCAAAAATTACTACTTATTCAAATGTGTAGTCACTGCTGAGAATGGCACTGCTGACATTTCCATCTCCTTCTGAGTATTACTGACATTTCCTAACTATTGGAAGGGATAAATAAGTATGGACCACAAAAGATGCTGAGCATTTTTATCATGACAAAAGAAAAGCATTGGACTGTAAAGTAGGGAACAGTTTTTAAGACATAATTTTCCAGGAAAAATTGCTTTATTTTATGGATTACTTTTTACAACTCTGTACTAAACACTTCAAAAAAGGACTTCCCAACTGCATCTGAAAAACCTTATATGCCCCTTTAGAACAACTCCAGTTACTTTTCATTTGTAGTTTGCCTCTTCATGCTAATTATCATGTGCCCTTTAATTATGGGAACAAATTCTTGCAGGGGATGCAATTAAAGATGTAAAAGATACTTCCACCTAGGTTTCCTTTTTTCCTCATGGAGTTTCTAAGTTCCTGGCATTTGATTTTTAAGAAAGCTTTTAAGTCTGGCTGTGTGGCATCATAATTTACAGAGCAGGAGTCTCTCTCATATCCCAAATAGCAGCTGATGAATTTCAAAGGCTTCCTTCTGAATAAACATCTAAAACTCTGGATAGTTACCGAGCTCACACAGCCTCCTTGTCTCTGGAAAGCAGAGAGCTGTGTGTGCAGACACAAATTGTGTCACAATCTGTCCAGCAGCTGAATCTCAGGCTGCCGATTTTAGACAGGTGAGAATTCATGTAAGGAATTTTGATACTCCTCTCGCAGAAAACATAGATGTGTGCAGAACCAGAGAACAAAGATCACCCTTTGGCTTTCACCTAACAACTGTGAAGCCCCTGAAAGGCTTGCTTTTGGTTAGGAGCAGTAATCAGATATAGATGCTGATGCTTTTTATTTAGCCCACTCAACTGAAAGCAAGCCCAAATATTCTGCACTAACTTTGTCTCTGCTTGAAGCCTAGAAGATGACATTTCTTTTTAGTGCATACACAATTTAAAGAAGTGCAGTGATGAAAAGGAACAAAGCAAAACTCAGAACTGCAGTGTTCTTTGTAAAAACTTTGTCCTTATAATTTTAAACTAAGCTTTAAGAAGGAATATATTAAGGGTTGAGGAGGAATGATAGACCATAAATTATTCTGAAGTTTGGGGGGAGGAAATCAGTGCCATTGGCTGGACAGAGGCAGAAATAAATGAAAAGGGAGATGCCTGGATCCATGTACAAAGCACAGTGCAGATGCTGAGTTTTGCATACTGTCCCCAGCAGTCCCTGCTTGGCTGTGTGGGAATACACACACTGAGTTATCTCACCATCTGCAGGAGAGGGATTTTCTTTTCCTTTGTTTTGCATCCCTCTGACATCCCTCTGGACACTAAATCTCAAGCACCTTGGGCTTCTCTGGGAGCCAAACAAATAAGTACATTTGGTACACAGGATGCCTCTGCAGCGTGCAGTGCCCAACATTTGGTGGGAGGATGTGAGAGAAAAGGCTGCTTGGTCCTTAGCTGCTGCCTGGGGTTAAACCACAACAATAGTGGACTCTTTATAATGCAATTGAGATACCAGAAGTGTTTTCAGATCATCTGCTGGAGAGGTGCTTTTTGGAGATGGATTTCCATCCTGCTTTGCACAGCACTCAGTGAAATGTTCCCCACACCCCTCACTGCAATGACTGGATGTTTGAGAACAATGGAGAAGTGCTTCTTAAAGAGAAAAAAACCCAGTATCCTAATGAATGTTGAATGAGCAACACTGTGGTCACTTTAGCAAAAAGCCATACAATCACTGTGAAAAACAATCCAGAATATAATGGTGTTTGTGAAATCACTTGTCCCATAGTATGGGAAATTACTCAGAATCAGACTTTCCCTTGAAAATAAGTTGAATTCCACTTATAGTTTCCATCTTTAATTGCTACCTCTGGGGTAAAGGTTGTCCTGACCTGGGAGAGAACTGCAGGCACCAAAAGAAGATCTGAATAGAAATTTCAAATGCTTAGAGGGTTTCCTTTTTTCTTTTTTCAGAATGGACCTCTCTTTTCGAATCTGGGGGTGAAGAAAATTAAAACATTAATTTGTGATGATTCTCAGAAAATAATGTTTAACAAAAAAAAAGATTAAAAATGAGGGGAGAAGATGGGAAGCTATTTTGAATGTTTAAAGGAAGACTGCTTTTCAAACAAAACTGAATAGGAGGAGAAACAATAGGGAGAGATAAAGACAAAAGCTCTGGTCTGTACAATTTTTGTGCAAGGTTGTAATTATTCTGTTGTGTATGGAGAGAACAATGGGAGGTGGAGAAACCTCAGAGATAAATCCTGCAACTTTCCCTCTGTGCAAGGAGAAGCTGCTGCAGCCAGGCTGGGCTGCTGGGGAGCCCATTTGCAGGGGTGCACAAGTTTCTCAGTTTTCCTGGAAGCCTGTCACCAAGGGACAAAGCAGAAATTGCTCCCTGCTGGAATTTCCCTAAGGAAGGGTGTTCAGGGCTTGCAGTCCAGGTCAGGAGGAGATGTGCTGCAGCACAGGTGCACTCCTCAGAGCTCAGGGGCCAGGGGTGGAGCTGGGCTCTAGCCCATCACTCCCATTTCCAGGTGATCTCTAGCTGATATTCTAAAAGGAAATTACTTCTGGCCTCACCAAGAGACAACTCAAATTCAAATCACAGAGCTGAGTTTACCCATCAAGGGCATACAGATCTGAAATTTTTCCTTCCTTGGCCCTGAAAATTAACCTGACTGCTCTCTGCTCAGCCTCCTGAAAATACCTCACTCTCACCATGCTATGCACAGAGGCTTCATGCCAGATCAGGACTGAAGCCAGGAGTTTCTCTCTAGTAGCACTTCACCAGGCTTTGCAAGTCACTTCCAGAGGATGTTTTCCTGTCTGAATTCCAGGGCCCAGAGCAGCAGCAGCAGTTAAGTTGCTGCTGTGCTCACCAAGGACTCGCTGTCCAGGGGACAGTGGTCATCACCCTTGGGCTGCTGCTGAACACATTTTGGTTTTTTACATGTGTGCCCATCCTTCCTGCTGAGCTAGGAGGTGAAGGTCCACACCACAGCTTGTGTGGAGAGGCCAGGAATGGGATTCCTTCCCCATACACTCCCCAGGGCTTGGGGAAAGACTGAGCTGTAGTGCTGGCTCACTCACTGAGTTATCTGGGGAAGACAGAGGACACTCTTGATGAGCGAATCTTTATGATCTTTATTTAATGATTTAACTTCAGAGTAATGGAAGATGGGTGGCTTGGGAAGGTAAATTGTGGCTCAGAAAGACATGGAAAAGGAAGCAAATATGCTGTAGCTATCAAAAATCCCTGAATTAATTAGACCAATAAATGCATGGTACAAGCTAGTTTAGGGTTCATGAAATGGGAAACCAAAAGAAAAACCACCAACCAACAACAACAACAAAAAAAAAAACAACAAAAAAAACAACAAAGTTTTCTTGAATTCAATGCATTCCCCTCATAGAATTTTTTGGGGAAAAATTAATTGACAGAAAACCATTCAATTAGAAATAGATAGAAAATTACCATCTTGAATGGTTATGAAAAGGTTTGCAAGTTATGCAAATTTTGGTTAAGTCATTGCTTTAAAATACCTTTCTAAACTGCAGAAAGTGATTTGGGTTCTTTCCTAGAGTAACCTTTACTGTTAGGGTTCATCTAGAAATACTTGCTTTAGTATTTCCAGTTAAATGAAAACCTGTATGGGAGAAATCTGGGAGGAGAAGGAGGGGTTACTGCAGATAATTCTGGGGTAAAGACTGGCAGGTGTTACAGCTCTCCCATGTGGTTTATATGCTGTTTTCCCAGATCAGAAGCAACAGTCAAAAAAACCACCAGCACAGTAGATTTTAATTGTATCAGAAAAAATATAATTCTTCTCCTTTTGTAAACAGCATATTGGGCTCCTTTCCACCATTTAATTTTATCTAAGAAGACAGCAGAAAACAGAAGCACAGTATTTTCAGATGTCTACACGCATGCCAACATTTCAGAAGTTCTTTTGATTTCTGATAAAGTGGATAGATTTTATTTTCAAATATTACTGTTCCAATAACAATGCTTTTTAATAAAATAAAGGCTAAATTGTGCTTTCACAGCAGGAGTGAACAGAAATGACCTTTAGAAGTTGAAGGGAATGGGTCAAGTTTCAGTCTGAGGATACAACCATTCTCATTTCTCATCTCTCCCCACTGAGAGGATGTCCCACCCTACAAAGCACGGTCAAGTGAGTTTAACCCTTGTAAATAGATTTAGAAGAGTAAAACACAAATAAGGCTGGGTTTATGGCTTCTGGAGTTCGTGTCAGACTAATGACAGCCTGTGATTGATTTCTGGGGTCATTTTGCCACAAGGGGACAGCAATTGTAACTCGTGCCACACCTGTGCTCATGACAACAACTGGCAATGAGTATTATTTATTTTACACACAATAGCACCACTGCATAATGGTTGGCTCTTCGATTGCACAGCCACATTAAACAAATGCTTTAGCATGAATTACACCACAAATCCACCCATAGGTGATTTTGCAATGCAATGCAATGAACTTGGTAAATTCATAACCTGTAGCTGTTTGAAAGCTGACATGGTTGAAATAGCACATTTTTTAACTAGAAGGTTGAATCTACTTTCAGTTTGGGAAAGGGGTTATTTGTGGGGTTTTTTCCCCAAAAAATTTTCAAAAGTAGGAAGCCAGAAAATGATCAGTGAAGCTCTCAAGCCCTGCTGCAGCACATTTATTGATCACCCTGCTGCACACACTTTTTGTTTGGATTCTGCCCATGCACAGTGTTCCATGCACAATGCTCCATTCTACCATGCACAGGGTTCACAGTGTTATTCATTTCCATACAAGTTTCTGTGGCTGTAGGGCTTTAAGGGCCAAACTGACAGCTCCTGCTGATTTCAGTGGCACTGGCCCAGCCTCTCCAGGGTCCCCACAACCAGTGGAGTTCACCTTGAACTCCACTGGCAAAAATCCCAGTGCATTTCCCATCCCCCTCATCTCCACAGCACCAACATCACAGCAGGAGTTTTTTGAGTTTTAGCAACAAATCATAAGCTGCCATAGGTATGACTATTAGTGCATGACTAGAATGGAAATATTAGATTTTGTCATTAATCACCCTGTTTATATGTTGATGTAGGGGAACAAAATAACATACTTATTGCTCAGTAATAAGCATCACTGAATCATAATGCTACTGATACCTAATGTTTAATTTGCTCCTTTCAAAGGCTGTTTGTTTCAAGTCTTTGTGCATCCACAACTGTTTATGCTTAAGGATATGAAAGTGACAAATTATGGTAGAATGAGGGCTAGAAATCCACTGGGATAATAATGAATGATCAATTACTATGTGGTTGTGAGGAATTTGTTGAACTCTTCAACTACTCCAAGGCATGCACCACTCAATTTACATTCACTTAAGTACAATGAATATTAAATTTTCCTGTACAGAATCTCCCTCTTCTTCCTTTTCAGGATGTAAATGAACGTGCACTCCTCTCTGAATAGAAGTTCATACCTAAAATAAGTTTTCACAGCAGTGACCAAGCTGAACTACAAGTTAGTGTACAACCTACTGTTCTTGAGCAATCTAGATTTTTCTCTGAATTTAAAACCAATTTTGCTTCATAAATTACGTGAAAGACAGCACTTCTACAGTGAAACATATCATGAAAGTAGATTTAATGTACTGCTCAAGAAAATTACAGCAGTGGCTATACGAGGCAGAGAATGCTCAACTTGAACAAGGTCTGCCTGGCTGTGGTTTTTGAAACTGGGAAGCTGGAAGAGTCCCAAAACACCATAGAATAGGTTACATTGGAAGGGGCCTTTAAAGCTCAGCATCTGCTGATAGAATGCAGGTCAGGATCTGCTGCATCAGGATGTCAGAGGTTGCTGTGTCCTAATAGCAGGGAAATCTTTAAGACGGTCAAGGATGCATAATCAGAAGACATGAAATACCCATATTGTGCTAAATAAATGAATTGTGATGGGATTTATTACAGCAAATAGCAAATCATTTAATAATAGAGGTGCCTGAAATGCAGCAAAGTGTTACTGAGCTGGAGAGCCTTTCACTGGAGGGAGCAGTTAATGGAAAAGCCATGTAATGGTAGAAAGAACTTAGTTACAGGCTACAGTCATGGCTGGTCTCTGATGATAATAAGATTAAGTGTCAGAATCCTACAACTAAGATTGATTTTTTTTCCCCCCACAACAGAAAGAAGGTGGAAAAATGCAGTTTCTCATCACTTTTCCAGGCTGCTCCATTACACCAAGAGGAAAGCAAGCTTGCATGTCAAGGCAAAGGGTCAGCAGGCAGGAGCAGCAGCAAGCAGCAGTGGCAGTGCTCTCACCACGCCTGACTCATGCAGTAATGAATGTGGTGTGTCACTTTTGGGGACTGCACAGTTGACAACCCTGCCTGCAGCTCTGGCTGCTCCTCAAAGCACGGCGAAGGTCACAGCCAGAGACTTCCCAATTCCAGGTCACTGTTGCACAGAAAGCTCCCCTCCAGCAGTATATGCATTTCACACCTAGCTGCTCCTTTTGTCAAGCTGTCATATTTAATTAAAATGCTGACAGCCTTTAAGGATCTCTACAATGTGCAAAAAAATACATAAGATCAACACTTCACACTTCTACCAGCAACTATTCTTTTCCAACAGTAATTTAATTTGCTACCTCAAGAACTAGAGGTTTTTAAATTATTTTTTCCTTTTGCTGTTCTTCATGAAAAGAAGAGGAAGAGCCTTCTAATCAGTGCCTTGAACTCCTTTGTGCTGTTCTGCTCTCAGCCAGGACATTCTCCACCCAGAGAAACTCTCCTGCTGTGAAGAGCTTGGGGTGATGATAATTCTCACTGTGCACTCTCTCTCCAGTTCCCTGATCTGAGAAAGATTCTTTTTTAAAACCACAAGTTCTTTACTTGGCATTAAATCCATAGGTGGCTAATCTATCTGACTCTTTGTCTGACTCTCTTTGAGATCACCAAAAGCCTTAATCCACTTCTGTGATACTAATGCAAGTGCTTGGTTTCCTGGCCTTGTTCTTTGGGCTGAGCCATGAGGTGATGACTTCACCCCTGTGTGTAACCACAGACAAATCCTTTCACATCTCTGTCCTCCAGACACCACAAAAACTCAAATCTTTTTTATATTACATTGCATAGCAACTAATTACCATCGCTCTTTTTTTTTCCTGTTAAATACAGCAATAAGAGGCTATTGTAATTACAAATAATTTACAAGAGCTAGAATTTCTCTCTGCTTTCAAGGAGATCTGTGAGATATTAATCTCTACCTGCACAGGGCTATCAGCACTATAATTCTGTGTGTGTCCTGTCCCTGCATTACCTTGTGCTTTGTTTTGGACATCCATGCACAGCTGTGGGGACTGACACCTTGTGATATTGGGTCCCAGTTGCACCAGATGCTCTATCTCAGTAATTTCTATTACAGTGCACCTCTGACAGTGCAGATGGATGGACATATAAGGCAAGCTGAGAGGAGGACTGCTTTTCCCAGAGTGGCTGGTGTAACCAGACATCATCTGAGACAGGCCTGATCCTTGTGAGCTCCAGTCACTGCAATCCATCTAACCCTCTGACTCCTGCATGTCCTCATCCATGTGCAAATTTATTCAAGTTTAGCTTGCTCAGGCCAAGAGCTCATCTGCTTAGGGTAAACTTATCCCCAAAAATATGACAGAAAGCCTCTAAACTGAAGACAATTCAGGCAGAAAGCACTGATAAGTAGGAATATTCAGTCCCAGCATCTACCTCCCTGAGGAAGTTAGTAGGAAACCACTCCCTATGCTGAGTTTCCACTTACAGGAGAATACGCACTGTTAAAACAACAGCCTTCCTCACACAATTTGGGAGCCCCTCTGGAGTGGATCAGTGCCCAGGCTGTGGGATGGGATGGTGTCTTGGCTTGCAATACAGGATGTGACCAAAAGTATGTGTATTCTATGACCATCTGCTGAAACCAGGTGAGGCAGTGATCCTTATCTCCATGGGAGATATCCTCTGCTAATGGGCCATCCTTAAAACCAGGTGGGGCAGTCAGCTTTATCTTTTCCACAGCCCATCCTCCCTCCAGGAAGATATCATCTGCTGATGGACCATTAAGTCCCACTGTATGACTGATAAAATTCCATCATCCCACTGGGAGATGCTCCAGCCAGGGGAGGAGCCAAGCCCTTTCCTACCTAGATAAAAACTGAGATTTTGGACACCAGGTTACCTTCTTTCCACTGGATTCCAGAGGAACACCGGACCTTTCCACATCATCCCTGGACATTCAGAGGAAAACTGCACCTTCTACAGGAGCACTGCTCCAGCTGAACCACATCTGCCACTGCAGGGGGACTGTAGCCACCATTTAATGGGACTGCTACCAACACCCTGACTGATGGGGTGTCAGGTTGTATTCTGACTCTGTCAGTGTTTTGGGTTTGTTCATTGTAATACTGTATTTCTATTTTAATTTTCCTAGTAAAGAACTGCTATTCCTATTTCCCATATCTTTGCCTGAGAGCCCCTTAATTTCAAAATTATAGTAATTTGGAGGGAGGGGGTTTACATTCTCCATTTCAAACAGAGGCTCCCACATCTCTTAGTAGACATCTGTCCTCCAAACCAGGACAGATGGGATGGCCCTCTCCTCCCACCTGATCACCTCCCATTCCTTCAGTTCAGACAAGCAGCACCTATCCCCAGCCCCAGCTCCTTTGCTCCATTGCAAATCAAGTGCAAATAATTTCTTAAGCTGTTCAAGGGAGACATCTAAAAATGGTCAACATACTCAAAAATAGTATATTTCAGCAATTCATCTCTATAAAATATGCTCAAGGGAACATTATGGTGGAAAATGGATTTTGCTTTGCAAATGTAATGATTCATATCATGATTATCTGTGCATTCATCCAATCACAGCAGAAGAACAATGTCACATTACACATCTGACTAAACACAACTAATCAATATTGATTGAATAAAAATTGAGATACTCACAGAGGGGTTTTGTTGTTCTTTTCTTTTCTTCCAACTCAATCTGTAGAGTTACATAAAAGAAGTAGGAGACGCCGACCTGGTAAAGAAAATTATGATTTTCTAATGAGGTTTAAAGTAGAAAATCTGTATAAATTACTCAGGTGTAAGAGATACTTATTCTATAAATACATCTAATATCTATATAGATTTCTATAGACTAAGTCAGTAAAATAAAACTGGCTAAAAGGTCAAAAACTCAGGAGGATATACTTCAAAAATTATTTATATCTGTTAGTTTAGAACATAAAGTGTTATTCAAAAATTCAAATTGAACTGAATTCCTTAGTATACATGAGGATTGTTTAAAGCTCCAATTGCTGATTTTAATGGCCATTTTTTCATGAAGATACACATGTAAAACTTGGTGCAAATACATTCACATTCATGAAAGAGAAGCTAACAGGAGGCTGCTTAAAGATCATTGCATGGGACCTGAACGGACATGCTTAAAAGGGGGGGAAAATGATGACTGAGACAAAGGAATGTGCTTCAGCCCACTCTGCCTGTAAATACCTCCCCCTATGGGAAATGTTTCAGGGGGCTTGTGCCTGCACAGTTCTGACTCCTGAGTGTTCCCACATGCACTTAGAGTTGTGAGAATGTGGGGTGCTTCACCCAGAAACAGGTCTGCTTAAAGCTGGCTGAGGAGGTACACCCAAAGGAGGAGGTGCATCCTTGCAGCCTCTGATCAGAAGCAGCAGAATATGCTGCATTCCTAAAACACAAAATATCCAGCTCTCACTAATGGCTTAAACTAATTGTGTCGTAGCTGAAGTTCTACATATGTTAGGAATTGGGAAACACGAGGCTGCCAAGTCCTTTGGTGGCTTGTCAAGCTCCAGGGGGCTCGGTGCACAGGCACTGGAACAGGCAGGTGTTCCAGATGGCACCTGGGCACCCTCCTCGTGGCTGCTCCCCCCGCTGGGGACCTGCAGATCCTGATCCTACCACGTAGACAGAGGCTCAGTGAAGTGCTTCAGGTTTCCTAGGAAGGACATTTTTTCCCACGCCTCCTGTTTTGCACAGCTTCAGAGCTGGTGCCTGTTCTCTGCTGATTAGAGCTGGTGAGTTTGGCTGCACCTCTGGCCAGCTGCAGGGTGGAGGAGCCCCGAGTCCTGTACTGTGCTTGGCACACCTGCTTCCCGATTTACCCAGGAGTCGGCAGGTAAGGAAGAGCAGGCTGTTCTCACTCCTCCCAGATTTCTGGCTGACATTACAGGGCTTTGCTGCCTGGCAGAGGCCCTGTGAGAGTGAGCTGGTGAGTGGCACTGACCCCCAGGGGCTGCACTGTCACCCTCCCCACACCTGCCAGCGATGCCCCAGGCAGAGATCCAACCCTTCCTGTTCCAAGCAGAAACCTGGGGCAGTGGCAGCTCTGCCTGTAGCATCATTTCCTCAACCTGGACTGCTCACAGGGATACTGCTCCAGAAAATGCCCTAAGAGCCTCATAGGAATGTGTTTGACCTGTACCCCTGGATGGGGGCTGCTGGCCAAGGAATAATTAAAACAGAGGATATTCAAGATCTTGAAAAGGGGAGGAAAGGAGACCTCTAAGTCATTTTATACACTGTCAGAAACTGGATTTCTAGATGACATTTTTTCCTCGGGTGTTTTTTTTCATTTGTTTTGGGTCTTTTTAATCATTAAAGAGTGTCATAACATAGTCAAGGACCTCAAAGCACACAGAACTATACATTGGCATGATTCAAGCATGTGCTCTTAAGTATGATTACATAAAACACACATCAAAAATAACAATTTTCATGAACCTGCCTTTTTTTCCCCCTTCATTTTCTGCTTTTCCTTTGAATATACTGATGTCTGTTCTCAGAATTATTCAGTCATTGAGAATCCCAGTGATGTGACAGAAGGAACTGAAAGTGATTCCTACCTAGCATGTATCAGGTCATTGTCAGCTACCTGGTCTTCAGCTGAGCACGTGTTACTCCAATTTCTCTGTCAAGCCCTGCTTTTTTATCTGCACATCTCAGCAAAAGCCTCTCTTTCCCCTTCCCTCCCACACCGTAGTTCCATCATAAATCTCAGCATACAATGAAGTGTCACTATGTTTATCCAGAACGAGGAAGGCAGGAATATATCACAGCATGCAGAACAGGTTCTTAACTCTTCACTTGTTTATTAAACTGCTTGAAATGCACAGGGAGAACATGTCAATACTGCTAAGGTTAATGACATTGATTCATTGCAAGAGGGAACCAGCGTTTACAGTCAAATGATCCTTAGTAATTGTTGCAATAAGGTCTGCAGATGAGCTCTCAAGGTACATGGGTACAGACAGCGCCTCTGCTCAGCTCAGCTCAGAGCAGGGACATCACTCGGGGTCCTCCTAGAGAGTGGCAGGTGCTGGAGGGGGTAGAGATGTCCAGCATTGTCACCAGCCTAAGCCACCCTCTCTCCTGTGACACCAGGCAGGGAAAGCCCAATACTCTTCCCGACAGCCCTCTGATGAAAAGATTAGTTCTTGTACCTCCCACACTACCAGAGATGAAGCTGAGGACCAGTGGTCCCTTTTCTGTGTGGTTTATAATAGAGATATATGGTGAGGCAAAGAAAAGCTGGCTCCACAGAAACAACCATTCTTTAGAACAGATTTGTGTCATCAAGCAGCATGTGGGAATTAAGAGCACTTGCTGTCACTGTTCAGGTAATAATGCTGTCCCTTTCTGTAAAAGAATATTCTAGCTATGAAGTTTGTGTCAAAAGAATGAGATTTGCTGGAGCAATGATTTTTAACCTGCAGCTTCAAATGCAATGCAGACAAAATTATCACAATTCCCACCAGTGAATGAATGACATCACAGGAGTTGTGTGAGGACAGGTCAGGTACAGGTGAAAGAAGCAGAAGCAGCTTCTCATCTGATGGTTGAAAGTCAACAGGAGACTACATTCAACAGTGGAATTGTTTTAAAATAACAACACCTAAAAACCAGGGCTTTTGGTGTCCCTAGCTTTCCTCTGCAGAAATACTCACTGAATCACATGCTGCTTCTACCCCAAACTAAGCAAGCCACCTGAACTCTTCCTGTCTCAAAGATCATTGCCTTATTTTAGCTGAAATAACAGCTCTGAGTCAGAGATGAGATTCAAATCTCTCTTGCAGATTCCTTTAAGCTCTGGACTATGAAGTGAAAGGAGAGCAGCTCGGGGCTGCTCTGTGTGTGATGAGAGCACGCTGAGCTGCCCCAGAAAACGCCACGCTCACTGCCGAGACCCTGCCACAGCAACAAGAGTGTAGCTCAGTACTCAGGCAATTGTGTGCCATCAAACAGAGATCGAGGCACGTGCTTTTCTGCCAGCGAGCTTCCTAAGTGCCTTTAGAGCAGGTGTGAGGCAAGGGAGAGCACCACGCTGCCAGCAAGCTGTGCCAGCCTCAGTGAAGGGGCTCACTACAGCACCAAGGGCAGTAACTTTGTCACAGGGTGGGGAAAACCTCTCAACCTCCCACTGCTCTTTGCATCCCGAAAATTCTGCGGTTTGCTGGGGGCTGTTTTCGTGCTTCCCAATCCATCTCCAGATGAGAGAGGCAGTGGTAACACAAGGCTGCAGTGCACCCTCTGTGCTGGCTGCAGCCACATGTTTAGGCAAGGTAACCAACCATGGACTGGCTGACATTTCATTCAGTTGGTCTTACTAATTCAACACCAATTGTCCTGGAGTCACTTTGTATAAATAATTTCCATCTTTTAATGTTTGAAAGTTACATTTTTCAACCGTTTCCACACAGAAACGCATAGAAATGCATAGAAAATATCATAATTTTGCATAGGACACATGGAGCATTATCGTGGCCTTCACTGACATCAAGTCAGATGCACTCTTCTCAGAAATACAATCTCCCTCAGAATATATATTTGGAAGAGACATCAGTGTCATCCTGATCTGCTCAAAGCCCTAGAAGAAACAGTGAGCCTGTGATAAAAGAAAGCCTTAATCTCATTTCAGGCTTTAAATTTGGGGTTTTTTTTACAGGCATCCTCTCTGCCTCTGAAAACATGAGGAATATCCTTCCTGTGCCTTTCCTGCATGAGCCAGTCTGGTTGTGAAGAACAAGCAGAAATTGCTGTTAAATTTCAAGGACAGAAAAGGGAATGGGATTTGGACTTCATTTAACCTGCATCCACACACTGTGCTAAAAGAAGATTTGAGCTCTGGCTGAAAGGGAATAATTAGCAATAATTAATTTCTGCTGCAGATCATTAGCAATTTACAACTCCTACGAGCAAATGAAAGGAAAACCATGGTTCATCAAACTCCTAAAATTAGCCCTAACCAAGTCTCAAACACCAAGGATGGCAGCTCTTCCCAAAGGGCTGCAAGACACAAGAGCCCTCGTGTCCAGCAGCTGCTGGCTGGCTGCAGCCCAGCTCACCAAGAGGGCTGTGCCTGGATTCCAGCACATCCATGACACTCATTCCCTGGCACTGGCAGCTGGGAGTCAGGGAGACTCTGAGGCCTTCAGACACTCAGTTTTCAAACCTTTAACTTTAAGCACCATCAATTGCATTCCTGGTGGTTCTCCTTTTTTCTCATTAGCAATTTTTCAAAGTTAGAAACCAACTCACTACTCCAATGGATTATGTTAAAGCCCTCCAGATTTAGAGCTTTATGGTGGAAAATTAGCTGAAAAAGTTTCTGTTCAGCAGGTCTGTAGGAGATATGACCTCAGCTATTTTCTACCTGGTTTAAGGGACTTGGGAGTTTTCTTTCAGACTGCAGGAATGTGATAATTGATACAATTTATTTCTACCTTCTCTTGGCAGATACCTCAATTGTAATAATAATTTCCTTCATATGTTACTTGGGGAAAACCCCAAGGAAAAAGATAACTACTGTATAAGCATGAAATATGTTGTATTATTTGAAATTAGGTACTGCCAGGATGCTAGAAACTTCAGCAGAGGGCTTTACTGCAACTCTCATTTTGCACCATGCCAAGATTCTCTTCAATTAGGAATTCATTAACTGAAACCTGGAGCAGGTCTTTAACAGCCTTGCCCTGCCAACAAAACAAACAGTCCACATTTGAAATCCCTTATGAAAATTTTTAAGCCAGAAGTTCACTTGCCTCTTCCCACAGAAACACGCACGTCTCCAGCCTGAGTCATACCTGAATTTATTACTCATACTGATTTCACTGAAACTCTTACTGAGGATCTATTAAAATGGATGGGTGTTGTTTAATCAGCTCAGCTCTAAGCAAGACACTGGCTTGTGGTGCACAAAACAGACTGAGATCCAAGTTTCCCACAGCACTGTCCCCATTCTTCATTAAAGATGTTGCTCTGATTAGGCTGAAAGCCAGGCCCTGGAATTAGGTAGGAAAAGTATTACTTGTCTTTAACTGAAATCCTCAGGCAAGCAGAGCTTCCCATCCCTGTCCTGTGCAGCTTTCTAGACCAGCCATGACCCAGGTGGTGCAGGGATGGCCAAAGCAGGGAAAACCCCCTGGGACCCTCTCACTGCTGAACGGGGTGGAATGCTCAGGGCAGAGACTCCCCTGCTTCCCCTCCCCAAAGCAGGATGCTATCCTGGAGCCAGGATCTCCAGTTTAATGGCAATCAGTAAAAATTACAGCAGCATCTCAAAACAAAATTTTCCAGCTCTTACCCTTTCAAATGCATTCAGGATAGTCTATGCACTGTGCATGTATCTTAAGAGTTTGAAAGACTGCTAAATCAAGAAATGTAATCTATTTCTGCAGGGCTAGGGTTTTAGCTTCAGGTAGGACATATTCATGAGTATAGCTCTCCACCCAGGAAAGATATCTTGAACCTTCAGCTTGCACTTTAATAATTGTGAAACGCAAGAAAGCACATTTTAGATTCTAGACTTGCAGATTAAAACACTGTAATCTCTTTACTCCAGCTACAGCACTGTTTTATTGCTATTTATGTATATATGTACAGATACTCAGTATCAATACCTGTGTGAACTGTTAAAATAACTGATTGTTTATGGATATAGTCTGCAATCTGAGGTATTTTTGGCTGAATTCCCAGTCTCCTGTATGGAATACTTCAAGAACCATGGAAAAAAAATATTCTATTTCAGGTTTCCCATTAGAAACAAGAGTGAGAAAACAATAGAGATAATGCCTCTTTAGACATTTTTCGTCTTACAGAATTACATATAATAAGAGTAACCTCTTTGAGAATGAAGCACTTTTTACAGTCTAAGTTTGTGCAGAACTAGCAGCCTTGGGGGATCAAGGATAATACTGCAATATAAATGATAATTAATTTATATTTTACTGGGAAATCTTTACTATAAATATATCCAGAACAGCAGTCAATGGGAGATCATGCTATGAATCCCCAAACCAGATGCAGATCAGCTAATGTAAGTAGAAGTACATTTCTAAACACAAGAAAGCAGCAAATCTGCATTGCCTATAGTTTGGATTAGCCAACACAGGCCTGCACCTCTGGGACACAGAGCTCTGTGTGCAGAACACCTGCAGGACAGTGAGGATGGGGCTGGTGCAGGACAGGGCTCCCCAGCTCCCAGGGATGCCCAGCCACCAGCAGCCCTGCCCCCAGCTCTGCTGAACATGCCCTGAAATTGCATGTTCCACCTGCACAGGGCACAGCTTCCCAAAAGCTGTGGGAGAATCACAGAATCAGCTGAGCTGGAAGGAGCCCACCAGGATCATCGAGTCCAACTCCTGGTCCTGCACAGGACCACCCCAAGAGTCACACCAGGTGCCCAAGGGCATTGGCCAAAAGCTTCTTGAACTCAACCAGCCTTGGGGCTGTGACACTGCCCTGGATAAAGAACCTTTTCCTGACATCCAACCTCAGCCTCCCCTGACACAACTTCAGGCCATTCCCTCAGTCCTGTCCCTGTCACCACAGAGCAGAGATCAGTGCCTGCCCCTCCTGTTCCCCTCACCAGGGAGTTGTGACTGCACTGAGGTCTCTGCTCAGTCTCCTCTCCAGGCTGAACAGACCCAGGGACCTCAGTCACTCCTCATTTGGTTCCTCTCAAGGCCCTTCACCATCTTTGCTGCTCTCCTTTTAGACACTCTCTAACAGCTTTATATCCTTCTCAAGATTGTGGCAGCCAAAATTGCCCCCAGCTCTCAAGGTGAGACTGCCCCAGCCAGTGCAGAGCAGAGCAGGACAATCCCTCCCTTGCCCAGATGGAAATGCTGTGTCTGATTCACCCCAGGACATATTGCACTAAAATTCTGCTTTAAAGGGCCAGGCCTTTGCAAGAGCAGTTCTGATCTGCCTCTTGTGTCAGCTGCACTTGGCATAGCATTCTCTCCTTTGGGGAGTTTTTCCTTTCTCCCTTTTGCCAGCTTTCCAGCTGGTGTCTTCCCAATACCCTCCCCAAGAGCTAGTGAAAGGAGCCTCAGCCACAGCAGTGTCCAAGGACTTTCCATGGGCTCTGAGAACACATGGCCACATTTGTCACCACTCCTAAAAAGCCTTTGGAGCGTGCTCCATGCTTTCAGTGGCAGATCTGCTTTATCATTTTTTTTTCTTTCTTTCTAGGGGAAATAAATGAATGGAGAACCTTTAGAAGGACAGCAGCTCCTGGGTACCCTGTTGCCTTATCTGCTAAGGCAAGTGCGACCTGGTTGAGAAGCAGACCACGACGGACTCGCACTACCGTCGGACAAACACACGTCACGCCAATATGGTGAACGGTGAAATGCGTTTATTTCCTGTGGGCACCCGCTTAAGTATCCTCGGTGTGCCCACGTCACTACCTTAGGGGTTGGCAACTTGGAACGTCATGGAGAAGGAGGGGCCCTAATCTCCTCGTAACAGCGCGTGATCTTCCGAGCGGCTGTTCTGGCTAACCACATCTCCCCCCTCTCCATGAACAATTAAACTTTAACAATAACATTGGAAACTGGGTAAACAACTGGTTAGCAAACGTGCAAACAAACTGGTTAGTAAACGAACTGGCTTAACAACTGTTTAGGTTAACTGTCTTTGCTGCAAAAGCATAACATTGATAGTGCTTAAACGAGCTTTGACGAACTGTGCAATCTTATTAAGTAAACAAGGTCCGAACACGAGTGCAAGCATAACAACAACAACGGGTCCCAACAAGGTAGAAATGATGGGGGCAATCCATGGGTGCTGAAAGAAAAGGGAATTGAACCAATTCTGTTGTTGGAGCTCGTGACGACGACGCTCCGGTGACGAAGTTCCTGAATGTCCAGATGTGGGGCTGGTATGGATGGTACTCGGTGCTGAGGTGGATCAGTGCTGCCAGGACGTAGAGGCACAGGAATGGACTTGACGGCTTGGCTAAAGGTCTGCAACAGGGAACCTGTGGGAAAGACACTCAGAATGTTGGTTAGCTTTTGTTAGATAAAACTGGTTTTATGGATTTTAAAGGACACCATTTGATATCATCGTCTTTCCTCACTGCTGCATACCCTCTGCCCGTCACAACCAATTTCCACCCTGTCTCCCACTCCCCTAATTCATTTTTGATGGTAACTGGAGGGCCCTCTTGGACGGCTTCTACCGCCCAATGCTTCTTGGGAGGGGCTTGACCTTGGTCTCCTCGGGGAATTGGTTCAGGGCTAACAGAGCTGTTGCGAGCAGTCGTGGTTGTTCTGACGGAGGGATGGCTCCAACGAATCCTTCGGCCTTTGCCAGAGTTTCTATTTTTGATTTTAAAGTTTGATTTGCTCTTTCCACAATTGCTTGTCCCGTGCTGTTGTACGTATACCCTTGTTTTAGAGCGATGCCCCATTTGGAGGCAAACTCTTGAGCCGCTTTTGGAAATAAAATGAGTTCCATTGTCAGTCTTTTATTTGCTTGGGGATGCCAAGCCAGGCCATAGCTGACAACCAGTGCTGCACTGCAGCTTTGGAATTTGCTTTTGGCATGTTGAGTCCCTATGATGACACCGCTGAAAGTGTCCACTGTTACGGCAGCCACGCTCTAGGTTTTAGCAGTTGACATAACGTGAAGTCTGTTTGCCAGATCTCTGAGGCTTTTAAGCCTCTGGGGTTAACTCCACTGGACCACAGCGGGATTTCTGGCAATAGGGACATGTGGCCACGATGTGCTTGGCGCCGGACATGGAGATGTTACATTGTTTGGCAAGCTTTTGCCCCTATGTGGAGAGATTCATGTAGTTGCTTTGGCGCTTTTAGCAGTGTTCATAGGTTTTTGGCTGCAGCATCGGCTTTGTCATTTCCCAGTTGGAAAATAACCTTTATGGGGCTGTGGCTGTTAACGTGAATAACGGCTACAGTACCTTTTCTGAGTGTAATGTTTCTTCAATCATCTGGGCCGCTGGTGAGATGGAAACTCCAGGGTGGGACATCGCTTGACACAACTTTGCAGCAAACATGGAGTCCGTGGACGATGTTGAGGTGGTCTAGTGGAAACAAGTTGCAGGCGAGCACTATTGCTGATGCCTCTAGTAGCTGAACCGACAGGGACTGATCTTGCATTTTTACACTCTGCCATTTGTCTTCATCTTGCCACACGACTGCAGCTGTTGATGTTGTTGACGATGCATCTGTGAACACCGCTGGTCCGGGTGAGGGTCTGTCCAGGACTTTGGGTGGAAGGTCGATGTCCACTATAGCAGCAACTGAGTCCACAGGGGGCTTGGCAGCATAGCAGAGTTCTCCTCCCGAACCCCAAACAGGGCTAACGCAAGGTGTTCCTAAAGTGCCACTGACGCTGGAGGGAATTTGCTTCCTGAAGGGTAGATATATCTTGGCAGGTTCAAAGCCTAGATGATTTAAAGCAAGCTTTCTACCTTTCATGATGACATTTCCAAGACATTCAACACCTGGCTTAAAAGGCTCGCTGAGATTTTCCCAAGGACCACCCATTGAATTGGCTTAGCTGACTCAGGAGGCCCTTGGGCTAATGCACCAACTCCTCCTTCTTTAGTAAAGTGCACGTACAAGTCCAGAGGCAGGTTGGGGTTCCATCTGGCGAGTACCGCTGCTGCTAGCTGTTCGATGAAGTCAAGCTTAGTGGGCGGCTTCGCTGGAGATGGTCTTGGATTCCCACGGATGTTTCCCTTTAGAAGGTCATATAGGGGAGACATGACCTCTGGAGGGATGAGGGTGGTGTTCCGCAGCCACTGCAGGGATCCTACCAGTTGCTGGACATCGGGAGCCGCTTGGACGCCACGCCGGATTTTGATGGCAGGAGGCTATACGTATGAGCTGTTTATTTTGACGCCCCAGAAAGGTGACTGAGGGACCTTTCTTTATTTTTAGCTTCCGCTATCTCAAAGCCGCTACTTTTAAGGCGCTTTGAAACTTCGGCAGTGATGGTATCTACCTGGTTGGACGTGGAGGCTGCATGAGGATGTCATCCATATATTGAATGATTGTTGCTCCAGGGTTCTTGATTCGGACTGGAGCCAGGGCTTTGCTAACAACGATCTGGCAGATGGTAGGCGAGTTGATCATGCCTTGTGGTAGGACTTTCCACTGGAAGCGGAGGCTGGGTTGGTGACCGTTGGGAAAGGTAACGGAAAAGGCAAACCGTTCTTTGTCCCTCGCCGTAGTGGGATGGAAAAGAAGCAGTCCTTTATGTCAACCACGGCACAGGGTTGGTTTTGTTGGTATAAACGAATTGCTGGGAAGCTTGGTTTGAACTGGCCCCATTGGTTGGATTTTTCTGTTGACAGCTCTGAGGTCATGCAGGAGACGAAAGCCTTCACCGCTGCACTTTGGGATGACAAACACCGGAGTGTTCCAAGGTGAAACTGAAGGCTCGATGTGACCTTTTTGCAGCTCTCGCCGACTAGGTGAAGCAGAGCCGGATCTTCGAGGCTCTGGAATGGGCCACTGCTCGACGCATAACCGGATCCGATGACTTCCATGTTAATTTAATTGGGAACGACGGGTACGCCGGAGTGGCCCTGAGGGTAAATTTGTCACCCTCATGCCTAGTAGAGCTTGAGCTGCCTCGCCCCTAGAAGTGGTGGAGTGTTGGTGAGGACGCACACGTGCACACTGACCGGTTTTTCGGCCCCATCCGTGGAGTACACAACGATCGACACCGGATCCACGCTTTTTGGGCACGTTGCACTCCTCCCACTCCGACCACTGCTGCGGGCGTCCTGTAGCTGCCAACTTGGGGGCCAATGGGTGTTAGGGATAACTGTAACATCTGACCCTGTGTCAACGGTAAAGAGAAGAGTGATACAGCAGACATCTGGTTGTGTCGTTAGTCGGCAAATTCCCCAAACTTGGCGGAGGGCTCAGTGAGTCACAGTCTATAGCCAGGGGCCACCCGGGGATGTCGCCGCTGGAGGGCGCTATGTGTGGGTCGCGCTATGCTGACTTGTGTTGCTGGGTGTGTAGGTGGTGCAGGTGGAGGCAGCGTGTAGGTTGGGATGTTGGGCAAAGCCTGAGCCGTAAAGTTGGGTAAAGCTTGAGCTGTGAAGTTGGTTAGCTCCCTGGGGGGCAGCGGTATGGGAAGGTGCTCCGCCTCTGTAGGAGGAACATAGCTGGGCCGCTGGATGTCCCAACGGGAGAGGGTCGCATGCGCCCCGGTTGCCCCCTCCCTGCCCCGTTTCCCTGCTTCCTGTAAATGCAGAACCTGGCGACATGGCCTGTTTTCCCGCAAACCCAGCAAGGACCTTTGGGCTTTGCTGAGCGATGGTTTGTGGGTTGCGGGCGGCTGTTGGTATTGCGAGTTTGAACGGCCATTACTTCCGCCACTGCTGCGCCAACCGCTGCTGGTAGTGGGGCCATAGCGGCACCGACTGCGGCTTGAACTGGGGCCAGATTTTCTTCTTTAACAACGTGTTTAATAATTGTGGCGATGCTGGCGCCAGGAGGCAGAGATCGCAGCAATTCTTTTGTGGCTTGATTACACTGCTGCCTAATGCAGCCTTCCATCACCGGCCCTTTCGCTTCCGACGGTAAGTCGGAGGAGTCTATAGCGGCTTGGAGGCGGTCGACAAAGGCGGTAAAGCGTTCACTTTCCGCCTGTTTGATGGAAGCCCAGGGAGAGGGTTTGGCGACTACGCGGCATGCAGTACGGATAGCTTCCCTCGCGGCACGAGTGGTGGCAGCGACCTCAGAGGCTCTTAGGCCTTGTGCTTGTGCCTGGGGGCTGACCATGCCTGGGTCTCGACCCATTAGACGTTGCAGGCTGGAGTTACGCAATGGGTGTTGGTCTCCGGTCGCTTTGGCAAGGATTTTTTCTAAATTATCTTCCCATTCTTGTTTAAATACAATCATGCCTGCCCCATCAAAGATCATACGGCAAGTTTGTTTTATATCAAAAGGGAGCATATCATCGTTGCCAAAGAGACCGTCGAGCAAGGTGGAAACCATTGCCGAGTTAATTCCCTTTTCGGCAATTGCCTTTGCAATGGCCTGCACGCCTTAGGGTTCACCGGAGAGTATGTTGGTAGATTATTTTCAAGTCTCCGCGACCGAAAAATTCGCTGCTGTCTCAGGGTAAATCAGCGAGCGCTGATTGAACTTTTTCCAGTCGGTCAAGGCATGGATTTTGTGGAGCCCTTTTTAGTTGCATGCCATGGGGTTCGGGTCGGTAAATTGGGCAAAGTTGCCGGCATGAAATTTGCGTCCGAAGTCGGAACCCCGAATCGAATCCGAATCGGAGCTGGGCCCGGCGCAGGAATAGCATTGTTGTCTATGTATGGATTGCCTGCTATCTGTGCCGGCTAGGCCTCAGGCCTGCTCGACCTCACTGTCCGATGGACAGGAAGTGGAATGGTCGGGGACTTCCGGCAGTCTGTGCTTTTTCCTGACTCCGCCCCCTGGGATTTTTGGTGGGTGGTGACCGCTACCGCCATGTTCGCCTTTTCTAGGACTTTCTTAGCCATAAAAGGGAAGGGTTTCAGGGCCCCGCTTTTGATTGGGTGTAGGTGGCTCCTCCCAGCTGGAAACCGCGCGACTGCTCCCCCTGATGTGCACTCGCGCGATGTCCGTGGGCGGAACTGGGCAGGGAGTCCCGCCCTTCTTCTTGCCCCTCGGCCATATTGTGAAGTGTAAGATGGTGGCGTTATTTCTATTTGATTTTTACTTTTGCCACTGGCGCCATCAATAACGAAAGGGGAACAATCACGTTGAGGAGGTGGTTTGGGGTTGGGGTTGATGTTAGCACCGGAGGTTGGGGTTGGGGGACTGGGACCGCGAAG
Source organism: Luscinia megarhynchos (assembly GCA_034336665.1). Taxonomy (NCBI): domain Eukaryota; kingdom Metazoa; phylum Chordata; class Aves; order Passeriformes; family Muscicapidae; genus Luscinia; species Luscinia megarhynchos. Next base: position 27,821,467 of record CM067569.1, on the reverse strand, counting down.
ATGAGGAAGTGTTAGTAGTCAACAACGGATTAGGGTTAGTAAATTCATCAAAACACAAGTCTGGGTTGCAGCTCCCACCCCCAGCTTGGGAGTTACTCTTAAACATTGCTGAGCCGCTTTCCAGGTTTCTTGTTCTTCAAGAGCTTTTTCAGAGCGTTTTGACTTTGCCCCCAGCTCTTGAGGTATCTTGCTTGAGCCGGACGAAATAACGCCCTCGGCTAGAGCGGAGGTACATTTTACCCCAACATTCTGAATGCAGAATGTCGACAGGGTGATCAATAACATTCAACTTTAACAACCTCGTAATAGCAGTTTTTAAATCACTAGCTTTACAGTTAATTCCACCGCGCCGCGACACTTCGAAATTACCTGCTCGAGATGTTCCATCCCCGGGCGGTACGGGAGCCGCCCCTCCCCACCGAAGTCAGACCTGCTGCTCCGGTCGTCTGCTCTCCAGCTGCTTCCCGCTGCCCACCGCTCAAACCCATGTGTCGGGGAGCGGACCGGTTTCGGGCGCCACTATGTTGCCTTATCTACCAAGGCAAGTGCGACCTGGTTCAGAGGCAGACCACAACGGACTCGCACTACCGTCGGACAAACACACGTACGCCAATATGGTGAACGGTGAAATGCGTTTTATTTCCTGTGGGCACCCGCTTAAGTATCCTCGGTGTGCCCACGTCACTACCTTAGGGGTTGGCAACTTGGAACGTCATGGAGAAGGAGGGGCCCTAATCTCCTCGTAACAGCGCGTGATCTTCCGAGCGGCTGTTCTGGCTAACCACAGTACCCCCAATCAGCTGCAAGGCAGGGAGCACAGACTTACTGACACCATGCAAAATCTTAGAAAACCAACATTAATGTGATTGCTGTGGGCAAAGTCAGCAGCCCAAACACTGCTAATTGCCCCTGTGCCATCCCCAGTCCTCTGCTGTGCTCAGAACCAGCCCTGGCACCTGCAGCACTTCAGGACCACAGTCAGGACACACACCTGCCTACCAACAGCTTTTACACCTGGAGAGGTTTTTGTGATGTGTTATCCACATGCTCTGCATAGTCTCAGGCATGGTAGTGCTCTCCTTTCAGCATTTTCCACAGAGACTTTATTTTTCCACTTTCACTACTTATTACTGCTATATTGGATCCTAGAGCAACAAAAGTAATTTGGCAGAGTCTGTAGGCACGTACAAAACCCAAAAGCAACTATACCACAGTGAAAGAAAATGGTCTTTGTATCCATGCCAAATTTATCATTGCAAAATATAAAGCATTATATCACACTAAGTTTTTTCTACCGTATTATTATTTTACTTCACATATTTTAAAATATTACTAAAAACATTTTCTAACTTAAGGTCATATAAACCCTGTAAGTCAATACATTCTTTTAAATGCTGACAGTAGAATTTTGAATCTTTTAAAAATAGAAAAAACAAAGTTACTGATGTCAGAAAATACTAGCAAAACGTTCTATTGTTGTCAAGGTTTCATATTTTATGGAAAAGTTTCATGTACAAAGCCTCACCCAGCCCTCTGCCTCCATATATTTTCCTTTTACAGTCTGTTAGATGTATATCCTTCACGTTATCCTCCCACAGAAAGTGTCAGTTAATGGGTCACTGCTACAGCTGAGAAAGACAAAATTAGATCTGTCTCAAAATTAAATATTTCATTCTTTTTGTTTATCTCCATCAGCCCTATGTAAACATTTCTATTCTGCATCCACAAACTCTTCTGAATTCCTTTTCCTGATTTGTATCCATTTCACTCTCCTATGGCAAGGATACTGTCTTTCCTCAAATATTACCTCTGCTAACACATCCTAAAGAAACTATTTGAACAGTGTCTAGGTTGTATAGAAATAAGAAATGATGAGCTAAGTCTCCAAGGAGGGCCTGGAGCTACAGAGCCCAAGGCAGAGTCTGTTGGGCAAAACTTCCTCTCAGAGGGGAATAGAAGGAATGAAGCTCACTTGGATCACCACCCTCATTTTTGCTACATCCTTTCTTTAGCCTCATCAGTAGCTAAAACACTACTCTTGTGCTGAGCTCAGGCCATCAGAGGCATGTTGGTGTTCTTAAGGCTGATGATGCAGTGGCTCACGTGACATTTGAAGTCACATCATTTGCCTCAATTGCCTTACGAAACAACACGAGCCAAAACTGATTTTAGAGTTTTGAAATCAGATTCTTTAAAATAATTGCTTGATGAAGCCAAATTGATTTTACAGTGTCAGAGACTGATCTATCCAGCAGTGCATAAGTCATCACCCAGTGCCTGCAGTTAACTGGCACTTTTGGATGTCCTTTCCAAGCCCTTCTTGCATCCACTTGAATATGATTACAAGTGCTACGAATGAATCAATTTGCTTAGTTATGATCAAAGGTTTAGAAAGAAACCCTTATGAAGTGACTAAATCCATCTAAGTGAGAGGAGAAAGAGCAGCAGAAGAGTTAAAGTAGCAGCAAAAAAGTTCCCATCAGCACAGCTACTGCTCTGTACTAAATAGGGACAATCAAGGATTTCCTGCTGGAGTCTGACAAAGCAGATTTTTTTCTCCAATCATATCCTCTTTTGCACAACTTGCTTTTCAGAGCAGGACTCCTGGCCTGGAGACACAGGGAACACTTGGGATGCCCATCTAAGCCCCATGGCACTCTTAGGTATTCTTGCCATTAATTACAAAGGTTGTCAGCATGGAACAGCTTCTTTCGGTGCAACACATTGGAAATGCTACAACAGCATTTCTGTCCAAGCCAATGCAACTTCAGAGACACTCACCTTCATTATAGCAAGAAAGTGCTAAAAAATTCATTTAAATGTCTGTTACTCTGCTTTTTCATACTGGTTTAAATTAGGTGAGTTTTATCAAGTTGCATCAGATTTGCAGCGCACTAATTATTAGTAATAAAAGTATTATCATAACGTTTTGGTAAGTCCTAAATAACCCCTTTGTTTTCCGCATATACTAATTTTAAAATTCTGATTTAAATATATAAATAACACCAGAAAGCAATCAAGATTTTTTCACTGCATGCTTCTCACAGGATAATTTCCTCATGCATATGCAACACACCATAAGATGTGTTCTGCATACTGACAGTAGTTGCACAGCTTGGGGTGCTGTGATAGGTCAACATTTTTTCATATTGAAAAAAAGAGCACTTTTTTTTAAATATTAAAAAATATTATGTGCTTTGGTAAGTTCATTTTCTTATCAAAATTACAAACAGCAAAAAAATCACCAATACTTCACAGAAAATGAATGTGTTTCCCTCCTCTCTCTTCTTTATCTGCCATTAAATTACATTCACAATTCTAGCACCACACTCCACTAAGTCCCATCACAAGAGAAAAATCATGATGTGATATTGAATGTAGAATCTGAGAATGGCACAGACAAACACAAGGTACTTAAATCATCTCCCCAGAGGAAACACAGTGGTAATTCAAAATTAGAATATTATTTTCATTTGCTGCTGTAATTTATCAGGTTTTGATTTGCAGCTGAAAACAAAAATATATTTTCAGCTGAAGTTTTTGCAGAAAGTTCCACATTTTCCAGTAGTCACTTCTACTGATGATATAAATACCAGCTGAGAAGTATTTGTAACAGCTGAAGGATATGCACAAGCTTGCAGTATTTCTGGAAGAGAAACTTTCATTCCAAAAATTGTTAATAAAAAACTATATTATTACCCCATCCATGATTCATGGTTGCAGGCTGCATCCAAACAGATCCATGTAGGTAAGGGGAGAGGACAGTTCTCTTGACAGATGTGATTGCTAATAAGTAAAGGTTTATATCAAACACTGAAAGAACTGTTCTCCTTGCACCACTGAAGTATTCTTAACAACTTACTGAGACTGACAATAAAAATGATCTTGTTATTTTTTCCAGTACCTCAAAGTTCACCTCAGGGCATTTCTTTCATGAAGTTGTGTTTTAAGAGCAAGTACTCCTTGTCAGCAATGGCTTAGTGAGCTAGGCCTGATTTTCAGAAAGGACCAGGCATTCTTTAGTGAACTGGGACAGTTTTTTGAAAAGCAATCCAGTAATACCAAATTTCACTGAACATTAGTGTTTGTGGGTGTGGAAATGTCCCACCCTGCATTTTCTGCCAGCAGTTGAACTACTCACTGAATGCACTCACCCAGCACACACGGTATGTGCTGCCATCACACAAAATAGAGCAGCTTCAGCAGACAGATTTGGGCAGCTTCCAGCAGATTTTTTAGAGCTGGTCAGTAGGAGAGTTCACACAGGGGCAGCAGCCCAGACTGCCCCTGACAGAGCAGGGAGGGCTCTGCAAGGAGATCTCTCACTGCACAGAGGTCCCTCACTCCATGCAGCATCTGGCCCTGTGAACACAGCTTGGGATTTCTCAGAGCAGGAGCTGAAGGAGAAGTAAGGACTTTTGTGGGGTTTGCAGGTCCTGATAGTCCTTAGGCTCCAGCTGCCTAGCCTATGGCATTTTTCCAGATGTACTCTGAAGAAAAACTGTATATAATAAGGGAATTTTGCTAAGAGAACCACAATCAGCAGCACAATTAAATGTAGTCCAAAGCTCCTTTTATATCTTAGGCTCTGTCTCATAGAAAACATTAGAGACAAGATATTTTTCTCCCTGTGGATCTAATCTTTGCATTATTTATAGAAGTGTTTTGTTGCCAATAAAGAGGCAAGAGCAGTGGAAAATAAAGGCTGAGGTTTGCTTGAAGGCAAACCTGTGTATGATATCTGCCCAGGACAACAGCAGATGATTCCAGGAAAACTCACTTATCCCATCCTTCATTCCCAGAGAGCCACAAATTACAAAGCTATCATTCAAATGGCATTTTCCTCAATCATTTATAAAAAATTTTAATATTCAGAGGAGCAAACAAAAAAACCCCACACAAAATGAACAAAATTAATGGGACAGCCACTTTGCTACTGCAAGTAGTACCCTCATCACTTACCTTCAGAAGAGGTAGGCAGGAAAGACAAGGAGGTGAAAATTAATAACCCTTCCAGCAGACAGCAGAGAGCTGTCACGGGTTATGCAACCCAGGAATTTTTATCCACTCCCCCCATCTTCCAGAAAGACATAATTAATTTACAGTCATTTTTAACCTGCAAATGACACTCGTACAGTTGGAGGACTGACAATCAACTTCCCAGGCTGGCAGAGGGGTGCAGAAGTCTGAGTGTTGCAGCATTCCTGTGGATACATTGAAAAATATAATTGATGGGACCTCCTACCTTGTTAAGTGCAGTAGCTGTAACTCCACACAAGGCATGAGGGATACACACATTTCCTTGGCAGAGAGTTTTCAAAATTCTCAAAAGAATTTTTCTAAAGAAAATAAATTAAACAGTCCTTTAAAATACTGTCTTAAGGGAGATTAAACATAATAATTGCTGTGTTTTTACTCATAGGATGTGGTGGTGTGGACATACACAAACTAACTGGTGGATAATTTTATCTGCTTCAGATTGCAGTAAAACTGGGACATGATGTACACAGTTTCTGCTAGAACCACTGTAAATTACAAAGGTTAATGATAGTTCTGTGAGGGGAAAAAAAAGACTAGGAACAGTAGATGTGTGTGTATATATGTATAATAATTCAAGGAACCACAGGTGACAAGGTCTCCTTTGCTGAAAAATTGTTCAAATAAAATGAGCCCACTTTAACAAGACTGTAAATAGCAGACACCATTTTCAACACCTAGAATGCCCAGAAAACAGCCTTAAACTTAGAAACCTCTCCATCTCTCATCACAAGTGCACTCAGGGCTCTATGGACAACACTTATGAGTTGGAACTGCCAGTCTGCAGAGTGGGAGAGCCTTACAAAGGCTTAGGCTTCTGCTTCATGGAGCCAGACATTTTTGGGGGTCCTCCTGGGTTACTGAAGTAGCATTTAAGCATTTTAACTTGCAAATATCCTTAGTTGTTTTGTTAATGGAGGGCATACTCACCACAAGGTTTGTCTTCAATCAGAACCTGCAGTCTTGTCAGGTGACCCCACATAATTACCAGGAATTTTGTGACAGAATTCTGTGAATTCCTTACAGCTGCACATTTCCATCCCCTTACCTCACTCCTTTTTATCTCTTCTACAGCCTGGCCTTGCATCCAGCATCCCAGGATGGTGAATACCAGGCACTCCAAGAGAAGAGCCTCCAGGTCAGGTTTTGCTCAATAGCAAGTAAAAAGAGGCAGCTCCATTCAGCTCCTTAGGCAAAAGTACCCAGGCTGAAAAGATTCCTTTACTTACTGGGCAAGGAAGACATTTAGTACTTTGCAAAAGCACACGTGCAACCAGCCTTCTTTCTGCCAGTTCTGCCAAAGGGTCCCTTCCTCTTCACACCCTGTCCCACTTTTGTCTATGGAATCAGCAGTACCACGGTGCTAAAGGAACAATATTCTCTTTATAGAAAGCACCTGGTGCATGATTGTCCTCTCCATGTCAAAGGAAGAGCTCTGCCTAAGAAATGTCTGGGAGTGGCAGGCAGGAGAGTCACCCTCCCTGCTCTAGTTTGGAGAATATGCACAGGAGATGCTTTTGCATAAAAGGTTAGAGAAGCAAGCTTAAGCATGATAAATGTTTTTTAAAGTGGTAGAGAAATGACATAAGCAGTAATCAATTTGTTACTTCCAAGCTCAGGTACTTAAAAAGTTTTCTTGGTTGTAAAATGTGAAGTTAGTCAGGAGCTCATTTTATTTCTTCACAGTAAATATGAGCCTGCCTTCTGGGTGTGGGAGCTCTCCTCTTTCAGGGAGCAGCAGATGCCCTCAGGGCACTTGGTCATGTGGTACTCTACCACAGAGCTAAAAATAGGGAATTGTGTCAAACTAGATTTATAGGAGATCACTTTCTCTGTGTGCAGACAGCAGGAATTTGGATTTATTTAGTTGCTTCCAATGCATAGAAGTGTTCCCTTCTGAACACCTTCAGAGGCCACAGAAAGTCCAGTGTAATACAACTGTAGCAATAGAACTGCCCCACTGCCACCCACGAAAATAAAAAAAACTAACAAACCCCAACCCGCCACCCAAAAAAAAACAAAACAAAACAAAACAAAACAAAAAAAACCAAAAAAACAAAAAAACCAAAAAAAAGAAACCCCAACCAAAACTACATTCTAAATACAAAATCTAAAGGGTAGAATATGCAGCAAATGTCACGAGCACCACATAACCCCAGACATTTCAAAAAGTCATATCAATTCTATCAGGTCAAAAAAGGAACATGTTTCGGTCTTGGTGTTTTTTATCAGCCCCTCTTCAGCTAATCATTTTTCTTTTAATCACAGCTGAATTTAGTCTCTATTTTAATTCTTCCCTTAGAGGATCTACAAAGTGTTTTCTGCTATGTCCCTGTTTATCTCTCCACTCCAAGAGCAGAAGACATGACAGTGTGGTATAAAAGTTTATTGGCCTGTATTTTGGCTGACCAAATTACTCATGAGCAGTGAACTCATGAATAAGTTATGAAAGTCATTACTACAAGTGCCAATAAAACCTTTTTTATATGGGATTGCTGTATATTCTACATATGCAACTTATTTTACAGGACAGGCAAAACTCTGTATAAGACACTTTTTAGAGAGTCTTAAAAAATTTTATGGGGATCATTTCTTCTCTCCTTGCAACAGCAAACCAGGCTTTAATTAAAATAAGCCATGCTGTACTGTGCTCAGAGGTACAGAAAATTTAAAACCTCTCTCAAAGTTACTGCTGTCAGCTTTTACTTTCTCAGAACTCACAACCCACCAGAATCTGAAGGAAGTGCTGTCATCCTGGAAAATCATAGTTTTCCTACAGGTGAAAAAAACTTCTGGATACAATTCTGGATGGTCATGTAGTTAGAAATCTTATGTTTATCAAAAATCGAGGATCAAATATGGTATATTCTGAACATTAATCATTACAGTTTTCTAATGGAGGGGAAATTCCAAAAAGAAGAGTGTTAACATGTTAGGTTAAACTAGTTTTTATCAAAAAATACCAACTTTCTGATGACAATTAAAAAGAAAATAATCAAATCCTAAGATTAGTCGGGAGAGTGTTAATATCTATCCTGCTCCATTTTTGTTTACCCCACAACTGCAGGACAACAAAAGGGGAAGAAGGGAAGAAGGATGAGTGTGTACAGGTACATTTTTCCCCCCAAGATTTACAAATCAGTCTATTTTTAGTCAACAAAGTTGTTATAGAAAAGATGCTTCTTGATACATGAACCTGTTCAGCATTCTTCTCAGAGTTAAATGCTTGCAAGTATTTTTTTTTCTTGCTGAAATGCCACACAAAGGCTCAAATCCCCAGGAGTTGGTAATTGGCATTGTTTTCAGGGAAGCTGAGGGCACACAGGGTGCAATTAAATATAAATATAGACAAATACAGGTTTTTCCACCTGAATGGGTCATCTACATTTTTTTTGTCACTAAGGAATAAAACTGAGAATTTATCAGCACCCAAGATAGACCAGTCTGAAGTAAACAATTTGAGTTCTGAAAGTGCTTCCTTTCCCTCAGCAGCAGAGCCTGTCTCCACAGGGCTCCACCACCTTTTTGGCATTTGCAGGCAGGCAGAGGTGAATCCAGCCCACAGACACTCATCCTGGCTCTCAGCTTCTCCACCAGTTTGCTCCACACACCACCATTAACACACATGTAAAATTAGGCATCAAAGACCCCTTAAACTCAATAACATTATTAATTCAGATCCTGCCAGATCTGTGGCTGCAGAGCACACAGCAGCAGCTAATTTGTGTGTGATTTTTCTGTGTCACTCAGTGACAGGGCTTCTGCTGATGCAGGATCTGCAATATGGAGCACATTTTGACATATTTGCCAGTTATGTTAAGATATTTCCTGGTGACTTTTTTTTTTCAGTTATCAGTTGCAGTACTGTAATACCCTTTGCTTGCCTATGTTGATTTCTGAAGTGATTTGCCATGTCTGTCAAAACACCAACATATCAAAGAGCAAGAGTGTAGACACCAGCAGTCCTTGATGATTGCTCATTCTATGTCCCCAGTGTAATTCTTTCCCAAGAAGTTTACAGGCACAATTTACTTATGCTATTAGTACTCCTGTTTTGTCTTACTACCTTTTCAAACTCTGAGATGTCAGCTGGACTCTTGTGCTCTTGCCCAGGGACTTTCAAGATGTGATGTGAGCCACACAAAAAGCAAAGAAATGCCAGACATGTGCCATGGTCCTACTGTTCTCCTGCCTGCTGCATGGAGCAAAACCTCATTCCCCCTGCCAGAGATCCCAGGGTGCTGCTGCAGAAAGGGGCTCCTCGTCAAGCAAGACAGGGAAGATGTGACAGGAATAAAGGAATGGCACAGTGTATCCAACAGATAATGAATGGAAGCTCTGGTAAAGCACTCCCTGTGCCCAGGCAGCCAAGGCAGCCCTAGAAAAACTGGGGAGCTGCCTCAAGAGCCAGCAGTGCCATCCTCCCTCACACTGATGGAAATGCTCAGTTCACAGCACAGGACAGCAGGGACACGTGGGGAGGGGACATTTTACAGTAGAATTTAGTCTGCTGTGAAGAGCTAATGGGGCTGTACTGTGCCTTACTGGCACAGACTGAAGCCTGCTGGACAGTCATGCACACACTTTGATGGATCTAGACTGACCCTCATGTAAATTCAGTGTGTGCCCTTAATGTTTGCAATAGGAGGCAGTTTGGGATTCACGGGCCAGGGCAAACTGCATCCAAGCTGTGGCACATGGAGCAATTGAGATTATCTTCATAATGGCTGTTCCCACCAGACTCCTCTGAAAATGTGATCTCCAGTCCTGAATTTTTTTTCCAACCTTCCATCTTCTAAACCTGTGCTTTGCCTCTTGATCTTCATCATGTGTCATTGGAGATGGCCTCACTTCACCCCACAAGCAAGCAGGTTGACTGCTATAGGAATTTCCTTTTATTTCCACTTAAAGTGAAATGACAGGGAACTGCACAACAAGGGAACACGAGCAGAGCACCGATGGTGCTGAACTGCAAAAGCTGGAAGCACTTGGGAAGAGGGCTCCTTCAAGCATCTGTCACAGCAAGCTCTTATCATCCCCCACTTAGGTACTTACATCTAAACTTGGCAAAGGAGGGGAAGGAAAGCAACATGAAACATCTGAGTTACAGAGCTTTTGCAGAATTTAAAGGAGGAGGTAGAAAAATTGTTAGTGGGAAGGGAAGAACAGTAGGGAATTGGAGAACTGTGGAAAAGAACATTAACACTCGCTAAGAAACAAATCAAAATTTTTGTTGTTTTCAAAATGCACCAAAAGTAAAAAAAAAAACCCAAACAAACCAAAAACAACACCAACAAGAAGCCCAAAAAGCACAAAACAAAGTACCCCTCAAAAAACAACAAAACAGCAAGCTATGCTTGAAAAAAGTAACATTTAGAACTATATGATGTGACTTATGTGGATATCCTAAATATTAGGCATTTTCTCCAAAACCTAACTGATATTTGGGATGGTGTCTTGCTCTCTAAAGTCCTGAGCCCTTTCACTTCAATAACACAATAAAACAGATGTGCAAAACAGACAACTTTCTCCTTTTACATGCTTTGTTCTGCAGCCTCATCCATGCCCTGCTGTTTGCTTTGTTCTGCTCAGGTGCAGTCGTACCTGCAGCAAAGTTTAGCCAAGCCCAGCCTGGCCCAGCAGATCCAGTGCAAAGCCAAGCAGTAATCCAGACACCAAAGCAGGAAGCTCAGCACCAATTGACTCACCCTGGGCTCAGGGTTCAAAGCCAAGCTGTGCCACACTGTAACCTGTGCCCCACGCATTGCCATTGTGTTTTGCTGTCCTAAAATGCTGTTTTTTGTTTTTCCCTCCCAGTTTTACTCACACTGATCTGACGTGCATCCATAAAGATGGAAAATGAGTTGGAGGATGCAGGAAGAATGTTAACATTTTACTTATGCCATTTTTATTTATATATGATGACCCAAAATAACTTCTGCATATAGATGTGGCTGTAAACATTTGCTATATTTAAGCCAATTATTCTGACTTGATTTTTTTAAGATAATTATTCATGGGTTTAACACTTCCCTGAACTTTTCTTCCAAGAAAGTCTTGCCTGTCAGCAGGGGCAGCCACTATCTTGCTTGAAAGGAAAAGATACTGAGGGACCAGGACTTAAGTTATGAAAGTTGTAACAGTAAAGGAGAATCAATATCAGACAGATAAACCTGATCCAGCTTGTGATCACAGTCTGTGGTCAGTCTTAAGCAATGCATTTTGGGAACAGTCCATCAGAGACCTCAGCATTCCTTGTCAAAACATGAGCACCTCAGGAAAACACCAACCATTCTCCCAGTGATACACTCCCTATGTAGGACAGCAGTTCTAGACTCCACAAAGGCTTTTCCAGCCCCTGGGGCTGAGACAGGCATGGTAGGCAGCAGCTCTGCCTGATGTTTCTTCAGAAAAGCAAGCAGCCTCTGCTTGCTTCTGCTCTAAATCTGGGGCACTTTATTCATTCCTCCCAACTGAATGCAAATCTCCACCCAGAAAACCAGCCATACACGAGCCACACTCGGCCATGGCCCCCAAGGCAGCTCATTGTGACAGAGCACATACACATACCCACAGCAGAATCTAATCTCAGTTAAGTCAAGGGTTTGCCTCGAGTCTGGAAAGGCCAACGAGTTCCTGCAGATAAGGCACATTATCTCTGATAGCTTGTGGAAAGCAGACACAGGCCTGCTGCAGCCAAAGCTGCATCCATTGCTCCCTCAGCCCCAGCCCTGCTGACCCCGCAGCCCTGCTGACCCCGCAGCCCTGCTCACCCTCGCCCCGCAGCCCTGCTTCACCCCGCAGCCCTGCTGCTGACCCCACAGCCCTGCTGACCCCGCAGCCCTGCTGACCCCACAGCCCTGCTGACTCCCATTGCGCCCTGCTGACCCCGCAGCCCTGCTGACCCCGCACAGCCCTGCTCGACCCCGCAGCCCTGCTCACCCCACAGCCCTGCTGACCCCACAGCCCTGCTGACCCCCACAGCCCTGCTCACCCCACAGCCCTGCTGACTCTCACCCCCGCAGCCCTGCTGACCCCACAGCCCTGCTGATCCCCACAGCCCTGCTCACCCCACAGCCCTGCTCGACCCCACAGCCCTGCTCGACCCCGCAGCCCTGCTGACCCCCAAGCAGTCCCTCCTGACCCCTCAAGAGCTCTCCCTCACCCCGCGAGCCCTGCTGACCCCACAGCTCCTGCTCACCCCGCAGCCCTCCTGACCCTCGGCAGTCTCTGCTCACCCCGGGCAGCCCTGCTGACCCCACAGCCCTGCTCACCCCTGCAGCCCTGCTCACCCCACAGCCCCTGCTGACCCTCAAGCAGTCTCTGCTCACCCCCACAGCCCCTGCTCACCCCGCAGCCCTGCTGACCCCGCAGCCCTGCTCACCCCACAGCCCTGCTGACCCCGCAGCCCTGCTGACCCCGGCAGCCCTCCCGACCCCGCAGCCCTGCTCACCCCACAGCCCTGCTCACCCCTGCAGCCCTGCTGACCCCTGCCCCGCAGCCCTGCTGACCCCCGCCCTGCAGCTCCCTGCTGACCCCTGCAGCCCTGCTCACCCCGCAGCCCTGCTGACCCCTGCAGCCCTCCTGACCCCGCAGTGCCCTGCTCACCCTGCAGCCCTGCTCACCCCGCGGCCCTGCTGACCCCGCAGCCCTGCTGACCCCGCAGCCCTGCTGACCCCGCAGCCCTGCTGACCCCTGCAGCTCCTCCTGACCCCGCAGCCCTGCTCGACCCCGCAGCCCTGCTGACCCCTGCAGCCCTGCTGACCCCCGCAGCCCTGTTGACCCCGCAGCCCTGCTCACCCCGGCAGCCCTGCTGACCCCGCAGCCCTGCTCTGACCCCACACAGCCCTCCTGACCCCGCAGCCCTGCTCACCCCGCAGCCCTGCTCACCCCACAGCCCTGTGACCCCGCAGCCCTGCTCACCCCGCAGCCCTGCTCACCCCGCAGCCCTGCTCACCCCGCAGCCCTGCTGCAGGCAGCCTCCCCAGCCAGCACCAGGCTGGCACCCAGAGCCCTGACTCCCAGCCACATCCCCGCTCCAAACGTGCCCAAGCAGCACCCAGGCTGCACAGCAGATGGCTGGGAACAGCTGCCTGGGAAACACCCAGAAACACAGCGAGCACCAGCAGGAAAACAGAGATTCCCAGGCACTGCTGCCTCAGCAAAGGGGCAAGTCACTGCTTGATCTGCCTGAAAGCAGGCAAGCTCTTCTGCTCTCCCACAGAAACTCCTTGAAAAGTCATCAGTGTTACAAAGCTATAAAAACAGTGAGCAGACAGTGCAAAGTGCATTCAAGAGAAAATGCAAACGGCAAAAAAAAAGGTAATTTAAAACCACCACTTTTATTCCACTCAGAATATGATTTCAATTCAAAACTGGTTCATAGTCCAGTACAAGGTGACATAAACCTTGAAAGCCTGAAACATCACCCTGAAGAATATTTTCACTGACTTCCTCAGCAGAAATATCTTTTATCAAACATTGTATCAACAAAACCAGATACATTTACAAGATTAAACTCAAAGGAGAACTATTGATTTTGAATCACCTTCTCAAAAGACAAAGAAAGATGAAATGAGAAGAGAAACAGCTAAAATACGCCTGTGATAGAAACCCTGTACTTTTTTTAAGAGGGTTATGTATGTTATGTATAACTGCACAGGGCTGCCACAGGGGACAGCTGAGGCAAGAACTCTTTGACAAAGCTTCTGCAGCTCTCAGGATTTCAGCAGAGGCAAATTCAGCTGGGGTGGGGGGTAGAATTGCTGGAAGTAGCAGCCTGCTTGGAGCAGGAGAGGAGTCTGCACAGCAGTGGGGCTCTCCCAGCCTCAGGAGCTCAGTGCAGCTAGCAAGGACCTTAGGCAGGCACAGCTGGGGGAAGAATCCCAGGCCAAAGGCCCAGCCTGGTGTGGCTTGGGTGGATGAAATCTGCTCACCTGATATAGAATCATAAATGCTGGAAGAGAATTCTCAGGTCTCTGGTCCAACTGTTAACCCTGCACAGACATGTGGACCATTAAAACACATCCATTAATAGGGGATGTGATGCCACCACTTCCCTGAGCAAGCTGGTTTCAATGCTTGACCACCTTTGCAGAGAAGAAATTTTCCCTAATTTCCAATCTAAACATCCCCTGGCACAACTTGAGGCCATTTCCTCCCCTCCTGTCACTTGTTACTGACACTGACCTTGACCTCTGGTAGTCCTAGAGAATAGTAAGGTCCCACTAATGTCTCCTCCAGGCAGCAGAAAAGGAGGCACAAAAGGAGCAAATGGAAGCATTTCCTGGATTTTAGTTCATTTCTTTCTTTGCCACTCTGCTTTTCTTCCTCTAACCCTTCAGTTAATGAATGTGGAGTAGACAAATCCTGTATGTTGCTATTTATGGCCACCTGCATTTATGGCTAGTGCTAAGTTGCAGTTGTGTTGACTGTGTTCAACAGAAGTCCCTAGAAATGGAATCTCACTCATGTCACAGCCAGTCAGTTCCCAGCAAGCTGACAGACAATGAATGCCTCCTCATCTATTAAAAAACAAGCATTTAGCCAGCTAGCATGCATGATTTCCTGAACACACTGAGTACACCTTACATGTGCAGAGAGATTAGCTGATAAATAGCAATGCACTAAGAGTTTCCGTGGCGTGCTTTTTGATACAATTTTAAGCGACAGACTGGGATGTTTTGCTCCTAAACAAGGCTTGGATACCTCTCCAGCAGAAAGACCACAGAGAGCTGAGGAAGCAAAGGGTCAGGCTGTTTAGCTTCAAACAACCTCCTTGAAAGCTCTTGAAATTTCATTTGCTTTCAAGGAGAACATTCAGTGGGAAAGAGATTGACTTTTCTGACCAGCTCGTGTTGCCAGCTCTGCCACTGACCCTGCTGTGAGACCTCCTGCAAGGCTTTGTTTCCCTGTGCCCTCTCTGACGCTTCACAAGTTTCTCTCATTTAGAAACAAGTTCTTCAGGAGGCTTTTTCTCGCCACATATTTTTGCAAGTCTTGGCACAGCTCATCCTGAATCTCTAGATGATGTCAGCACAGCTGTGACCCTGCAGTGTTGAGAGCAGGACCCAGGCAAGGAGCATCCGCCAGGAGATCCCAGCAGCAGCACCTCCACTGCTGGGGCTGGGGCCAGGTCCCAGCACAGCCTTCCCTGTGCCTGGAGAGCCCATGCTCTGCACACACTGGCCAAACACCCTGGGTGGTGTCAGCATTTAACCACACAGCACAAGAGAGTAATGGCTGCCAGCCAAAATCTTCCAAGCTTGCAAAGCACCTCAGAGACAAGTCCTTCCCCTCAGCTTCCCATGGTTGCACTCGTTAATTATCCCATTTATTTCTGTGGAGGGTACACCAGTAACCTGTGCAATTACATGAATGTGGTTGGCTTTATACTAATAGCTCTTCTCCAGAAATTTGTACATGGCTAACAAAAAAAGGAAAAAAAACAACAACAAAAACAACAAAGTCAAAACTATTGATCTGAGTTACGTCTAAAACTGGATGCAGAAAGGCACAGTGGACCTAATTTGGCTTCATTTAGTGCATGATCAGGCTGCCTTAATTTTGGCAGAAATTAGCCCAGAGCTGGGATTGCTGGAGCCTGTCACTGTGCATAAACAACCCTGAGCAAGGGCCCGAGACCAGCATTGCACTTCTGTGCCTGGCAAAGGCAGCAGGAGCTCGCACTCTGCTTCCTCGCAAAAGGCACGCGCAAAAAGACACAGCCCTGCTTAAAGGAAAATTAATGGCACCTTTTATCCCCACCTCCAGTTCTGTGGTGGCTTGAGAGCAGATAGCAGTGCTGCTCCTAGCCAGGGATGCCTGCAAGGGGAGGCAGACAGCTCTCCTTTGGTGCCACAGGATTCCTGCTCTCCTTTGTCCTGCCCGGAGCAGCCCTTTCCCCACACTCCTATTTGACATAAAAGCAATGAGGTCTTATGCAAACACAGTTAAACTTTTTTTACTTTTTTTTTGTTAATAGGATTTTTAGAAGAGCCATTCATTCAGACAAAAGTGCGACTTCAGTAATAGGGACACATGAAAAATATTTCTTTAACCACCCTTATCTCTGCTAATAACGCTGGTGCAAGATTGCTTGCCTTCAAATAGCTCTTCCTGAACCAGAGGGAAAGAAAACAAACTAATTTCCATTACAAGTGCTTTTCATTTTTAATTTTTTTGTAAACTCAAAATGCAGCCTAAATAGTTCAAGCAGTTCTTCTGAGCAAGAAAACATGTTAGCAATGCCTTTCATGTTACAAAGGTGACTAAGGCAGATGTGTTGGATAACTTACTTATAATCCAACAAGAAACCTCTTCTACTGCAAAAATGGCTTATTGCAGTCCTTGTAGGTAGTCCCTGTATGCTCTGAAATCTAAAAAAGCCAAAAGCAGTAAGTGTGTTCTACAATTCTCATGTCCCTTTTTTCTTCATTCTCCAAGCAAACTTTAGGAAATCTTCACCTGGGCATTTTCTTTCCCCCTCATCATTTATGTGACTCAGTGAGCATCTTCCAGAACTTATGGAATTAAAGAATGGTCTGACTGGACAAGTTTCAAACTATTTGAACACGTGTCTCAGGCAGAAATGTTTAAAATTTGCTCTTACAGCATTTCTCTAGGCAATTCTTCCTTTGCCCCCAGTTGCACTCACACATCTATCATCAAATATTTTCATTGTGTGATCAACAAGCTATGAATGAGGTGAGTTTCTCTGCCTGCTTACTCCCCTGCTGTACTTTAACAAAAGCAGAGATTTTCAAAGGCAACCCACAGTGCTAAATGCCCTTACTTCTTTCAGCTTTCCATCATGTAAAGGATCTAAGCCAGACATCATGGAAATGTGTATTACCATCTATCCTATATGCATGTCCTGAGATGTAGTTGATTGCCCAGATCACTGGATTATTTGCCATCTTCTGATTGCTGATTATCTGCTGTCTCTGATCACTCACTGTGAAGCCCTTCCAGGGATTCCTGCAAGGCTGCTTTATTAGTCCTTGCACAGGAATGCCTTGTGTGCTGGATGCTTTCTTAAAAGTTCTTAACTATACACATTCCATATTCTACTGTTTTGTGGCCGAAATCCTGGAGGAAACATACAATTTAGCAAAGCCCCAAACCCCCTTGATTTTTAACTTTTGGCTGGTCCATTGACACCAACACCAACCAGCATCTCTGACATTGGCTGGGAGCACAGCATAGCTACTCTGTGGTAGTAAATGTTCTCTCACCATTACATTAAATTTACTGAAGGGGTTTGTGCTTTCATCATGAGAAACAAATGAGCCTGGACTCAGCTGGGGACTTAGCTGGTGACCTGCAAGATGAACAAGCAGCATGGCAGCCTCTTTTCCAACGTATTCCAAGTACAGAACACCTACAGGGTTGAAATGGCAATCTGAAGCCTTTGTTTTTTTTCCCATCACTGCAAATTTCCCCATGACTTCTTTTAAATACATTCCTTACTATAGCAACAATTATTTCTTATGCTTTTCACAATAACTGAGAAAATCACTGCCATTCATTCCCTTTGTGGGAGCTGCACAAGTGGGAAATATTGATTTCTTCACATATTGTTCTGCTTGGTATTACAGCTTGGCGTGTTTCTGCTTTCATCTCTCATCCCCACTGTACTCTACATTTCTAGTAGTTGAGCACTACTGAGCATTGTCATAGCTACATAATCACATTTAGCTCCAAATAAACTTTTAGGGCATCTGGAAAGAGTGACTGCATTTAGTAATGAATGTGCTTACCACAACCCTGAGCTGACCGAAAATATCAAATGTATAGATTATAAACATCTTTTGCTGAAATTTGGAGAGAGAGGAAAAAAAATAAAGCTGAAATTATCTAAAATTATTAACTTCTGACACACATACAACTCAGAGTAAGGTAGAGAAATAAACTACTAAAACTCTGACCAGCTGTCCTCCCACCTGCTTTGTCTTTACAGGCAGATTCATTGCAGAGTCTTATTTGCTCAGTAACATTCTGAATCACTAGACACAGTGCAGTGCACTTTGGACCCTAATAAAGCTTTGCTGTCACCTCTGAAGCCAATGTCCTGGCTGCCCTCTCCTCCTCACTGAAATGATCTCCAGTAAAAGTTTATCCATCCAGCTCTGCACCATGCTCCTCCCATCCTCATGGACTTCCTCCATGCAGGTGCAGAAGATTCCTGGATGCCTGTGATGAGCAGGAGCCCCCCATGCCACAGTTCACCCTGATGCTTGTGCAAGGGATGACAGCAGAACAGTGCCAACAAAACTGTTTCAGCCTTGGTGAGAATGTACTTATCACAAGGAATAACATAGCCTCGGGCTCCTTGTCAAGAAAAAGGAAACACAGCCTGCAATGAGTTTGAAAACCTTATAAAAATTAAATGCAACCAGGAAATAACTAGAAAGAAAGAAATCTCCCTTTACACCTCTGCACAGGCCACCCTGCCTGTGCCTTGCCATCTGCACAGTAATGAGGAAGGGTTTTGTTCCTCTGCTGCAGCTGCCCCCCAGCATTATGGTGTCTGAGAAACACTCATCTATTAGCCAAGACATGAGTAACATCCACAAGATGTAGCCTAAGAGGCTGAGAAGCTTTACTGTTGATATTACCTGTCAGTGTGGGGCCTTGCTTCCCAAAAACAGATCGAGGAACATCAAAGCTCCTTCCAGTGCAGGCGACATCTGGAGCCATTTGCACCTATTAATTTTGGAGCAGAGTCAGGAAGAAAGAGCAGGTCTTTCAACTCTCAAGGCAAATATTTATTTACCTGGACCCTGAATGACTGGTACCTTCAACACCTCCCACCTCAGTCAGTGGGGAAGAATTGGGTCACACCTGATGCCAGCAGCTTCCTGGGTCAACTGATGGATTTTCTACACCTCTCACAGTCACAAAATTCTATCTACCCTGGGATAAAACTCTTCACTCCCACTCTCAAGGATATATTCCTGCTTACCATTTAGATAGTTTTTAAGCTATTGAGCCACATGTGTGCTGATTGCAGCCCATGCAGAGGGACTCTGCCCAGCCCTGAGCTACCATCCCTGCACAGGTCAGTGCCAGGGTGCAGGCTCATCAGGAGCTCTGCCATGGCACCAGAACAATTACTAGGCACTTTGACAAGTTCAGCAAATGTAATTGTCCTTGTTTTGCCTTGTACTTTACATTGATTTCCCCCCTTTATTTTAGCAGTTCCAGCTAAGCTTTGACTTCCCCAGATTTTTGCTTCCTTTGAACCACACTGCTCCAATTATTGCTAGAGTCAGTGATGCTTTAGTGTTTATTTTGCATCCTTCTATGAGCTTGTCTTGAGTTTGCAGTGTTCTTGACTATAAAAGACTTAGCCTTTAATTTGAGAAATGTTTGTGGTTTAGCTTTTATCTTTAAATTTCACTGGTTTCTCTACATCTGTTAAAACAGTTGAAGAAATGTATTACCATTTCTATATTTTTATTTAGATTTGGGGTATTTCTGTACAGACTGTGTAGCTGCTGTTGGGTTTTTTCCTTCATTTATCCTTAACCCACCTCCCAAAACTTCCACTTGTAGTTCAAAAACCTGTTTAAACATTTTCCTCATCTCCTTGGCCTCCTTCATAATTTTTAAGATCAGTGAAGGACTTACAACTCAAAACTCAGACTTCACAACAGCATCATAAAAGAAAGAAAAAAAAAATAAAAAAAGAAAAAGAGAATCAGAGAGAGGAAAAAGTTCTACCTGAGTGGGAGGTTTCACCAAACCAATGTAATATGCACTCTCTCCTCCCCAGGCACTGCAATTCTTTGCCTCTTTCATTGACAAAGGTTGAGATACAAATAAAGTGACACATGTTCTATCATTAATAACAGGAAATAACCACTACTCCACTCTACCTAACTTTGAAAGCAGGACCCTAATAGAAATGAGAGTAACCAAAATCAGTCCACCATGTATCACACAGCAGAAGTGCTGAAGTGTAGCTCAGGGTTTCTTCACTTTGTCAGAGCCAACATCCATTGCACAGTTCCAAAAGCAGGTAACAAATTTCCCATGTAGCCAGGGGAGGTACATAGGAAACACAGAGATTATTCAGGGCACCACAGTTCAGTGCTGACAAGATAAACCCACACATTTTTTTGATGCCATCTAAAGCTGTCATGTCAGTGTCTGCCCTCCAAAAAGCCCTCAAGAGAATGCTCTTCTGCTCTTCACTTACATGAGACATGTCACTGCAAAGCACTGGAATATCCCTCCTGCTTCTAGTGCAGCTGGCCCCTGCCAGAAACCTCATGGAAGTAAGATACTGTTCTTTATTAAAACAAAGAAGTTCCCAGATGTCATGCCTGGTGTTAAAATTTCTTATATATGGAATTCTGCCATGTCATTCCACGATTGAGGAAATGCTTCTGTGTAATACCACCAGACACAACACTGCTGGCCCTGGGTCAGACGTGGGAGGAAGAGGAAGCTGAGCCTTGCCCAGCACAGACCACAGCACGAGGACTTGGCAGCTTCTGTGTGCCTTCTGCAGGGCACCTTTCCCTCAGTTTATTTCACACCTGCACCTGTGCCAAGGAGCTTTTTAAATTCTGCACTGGCCCTAAGTTCTGGTTCGACAACTTTCTAAGCTGAAATAATTTATTTATCCAGAGAGCAGCTCTTTCTGCCCTGCTGAAAACATTCATTCCTACCTGGCCTTATCCTGCAAGAGGGAGGAAAGGACAATTTATCTCTTGATTCATTAGTCGTAGATCTCTAATGAGGCTCCAGCTGAAACAGCCAATCTACATGAGGTGGGACAATCACTACTGCCAGGAGAGGACCCTTGTGAGACCAGGGGTTCATTTCACACAGTGCTCAGCTTGTGGCTACAGCAGCACTGGAAGCTGAATTCACACTGAAGATGGTGAAAGTTAATTCAGCTCTGGGGGCTTCTAAAGAAGAAAGAGGAAAAAGCTGAAACCAAAAGAGCCTGAAATTAATTTTCTAAATATATCTGTGAGCTGTGCAGAGAATGATAATTCCCAGAGAGCTGTGGGAAGTTCAGTATTTTGCTTTATTCCAGTTTGGAAATATTGGAAACCTTCAAATCTTCAGGACCCCAGATCACCAGACACCTTTTTCCAGAGTTTTTCGGATTTTTGTCTCCCCTTCAATACACTGATGGAGCAAGAAGACCCAGACAGACAGCTGACCTGGAAATCTTGGAGCTGCTGCTTTCAAGGAGATCATAATTTTGAGGTCTTACACAGCAAAGCAAACAGGTAAGGGGCCAGAGAGGACTCAGTCTCTCAATAATCAAAATAGTCCCCAAGGACAACTATATCCCAAAGAATCTGAATGCACTGACAAACCTCTGCTGCACAGGGGGATTTTGTACTGGGTCTAATGATGCTCAGGTGTCAAAAGCACTGACCCACTGTCACCAACTTCTGCAGAAGGTGCTACCTCCAGAGTGCTTCTTCAAACAGAAAAACACCAAGGAAATATTTCCAGTCCCTGCACAGGCATTCAGAAACCTTCCTTGCAGTGCCAATGCTCCTGCCTGGTTAAGGTTTCACTATCAGGATCACTTTAGACAGAGAAAAACTTCGAACACAAAGGAAAGCTCCTGGATTTTTTTCACTAATTATCTTCTGAGGTCAGAGTGGAAGGGCCCCTGGAGCACCTCGACTGGAGTCTCATTTCTCCATGCCCCTTTGGAGCTGTGCCTCCCTCTCTGCCATTCCATTCCATTTGAGAGCCTCTGGCCATCAGCGCCACCAGCACCTTTGGAACTCCAGGCTGTTCCTGACAGAACCTGACAGCACCATCAGATGTAACTGATGAAAGCTTTCCCAGTAAACACAGCCACTGTCCCTGCTCTCCTTCCTATCAGCCACAGCAGCAAGTATTTGGCTTTTCTTCCCTTTCAAAGAGAAGTTGTGAGGAAAAGTAAAAAAAAAAAAAATCTTAACTGGGTTATTCAGGTCAAGAAAAGCAGAA
Source organism: Luscinia megarhynchos (assembly GCA_034336665.1). NCBI lineage: Eukaryota > Metazoa > Chordata > Aves > Passeriformes > Muscicapidae > Luscinia > Luscinia megarhynchos. The sequence goes on along the minus strand of CM067569.1, from coordinate 27,799,456 downwards.
ACAACCATGACAGAGCAGAAATGGCAGGTTTACTTGCCATGGCCAAAGGGTAAGAGCAAGGCTCAGTGACCCCCTAAGGCAAAGGGGGACAGGGAAGGGTGACACTGAGCTCAGACCCTGCTTCCAGGTGCAGGGGAGGCACCTGGGTGAGCTTGGTCTGGTTTGCCTCCATGGTTTAAAACCTGCCAGAATTGGTGACAGTCTCTAGTGAGCTCTTGGCTCCTGTGCACCCAGAGTCAGTGCCCACTTCCATTTAATTCACCATTGTCTGCTGTGCCCAGGAAGTGTTCTGAGAAGGGTCAGAGCAAGGCAGGTCAAACTGGGCCCAGAGCCCTTCTCTGGATTTACAGGGAAATCTTTCACACTCATGAAAACCACTGCAGAGTCACTCTTCAACATGGCTTTTTCCTTCAGAAATTTCCTTTGTTCCTTTTTCCCTCAGAAATTAGCATGCATCAAGTGACTAAGTCTATTAGAGAAAATTGACCTTGGAGTCATTTAGCTAAGGATTTGCCAAATCCCAAAGGTATTTATTATTCTTATAAGCAATGAGGCATATGGTTGACTTTTCCAAAGGCCATTTCAGAAAGAAAAGTAAATGACCATCCCTTGAAATGGAAACAAGAGATATTTAAGAACCTTTAGTCCAGATCTGGGCAGGAAGATTTCATCACAGGGCTATGCAAAAATGCACAAAATGTGGAAAATTAGCACTTGAGAGACCCCATGCTGTGGTTCTCAGAGGATGCTACCACTCCACCCATACTGCTAAAGTACTGGAAGGTCAGTGTCAACAGATGGGCAAGTGTTTGTCAAGTGGCTTTCATGCCTCCACAAGTTAAATGGTGATGGTCTAGCAGAAATAGAGAAGGTTCTTTTTATTTAAGAGGGGCCCAAGGTCTAACACAAAAGCCTGGAGAAATTTCAGTTTGAATGAAGTGAAGTTTGTAACTCAGATTTGAATCTGTAGGAGGTCAGATTAGATAGTGGGTTCTGAATTTTCACTTTTTATTTTTCTTTACCAGAGTTCAAATGCTGTCTGTAAAGTGCTAAGACAGTGCTTTGGCAAAAGCACAAGCCAAAAAAATATCGTTGACAGAAATTTAACTGAAGCCAAACATCATTTTTTACCAAATAGCAAAAGAGTGAGCAAAGGAAGATAAGAGATTCCATACCCTCAGCCTCAAACTTGAGCAATACCTCTCTATTTGACAATCTTCTAGTCTTAGTCAAGAATGTCAGAGCTTCTGTGCACAAGAACAAGGTAACTAAGTCAGGTTTAAGGGGAAAAAAATGTAAAGAAAAACCGTTTTGTTTTTTTCAGCACTATTCTGATTACTTAACTCTGCTTGAGAAGTCAAGGAAGGCCAAACTTGCCTTAAAGAGAGAGAATAATAGACTTAAATAGTAAAATGCAACACCTGTGTTTGAAAATAAAACTCAGTATATTTAATGGACAAACTCGTTTAACAATTTCATGAGCATGGGCATCAGTGAATTTTTTTTATTAGTAGAATTTTAAAAAATAGAATAAGTCATAAGTCTCAAAAACATCCAGCACTAAGTTTTTACATAGACATAGAATAATAGATGTTCTTCAGATGTACTACACTCAGCTGACTGTGGCAGGAGCTGGTGCTGACAAACATAAGGGCAACTTTCCCAGAATTTAAACAGCCCTGGTTAAATAAAGTGGGGCAATAATATCCAGACTAGAGAAGTGCACAGAAGAATAAAGCATAAAACAATGCAAAGAATCCCTCTGCTCAGGGGAAATCAGAGCCCAGTTTCTCCACATGAAGATGTTCTGTGTACTGACATCATGTATTTCATGGATACACCAAAAGCACATTTGTCATTTTTGTTTGCCACATGCAAAGATTTCTATAAACAGGGTTTGCAGCCTGCTTGGCCAGCCAGTAGTCCTCAAAGTTCAGAGCCCAGCTGCTGATGTCTTTTCTAACAAAAATAAACTGTGCTGCTCTTGTGTTTCCAGTGCTACACCCAGTCACCAGATAATCCTCACAGCTATAGACAGCGACATCGACCCACCTTGGAAGGCAGAGAAACCTCCTGAGCTTCAAGCTACAAGGAATTATGTTTTGTCATGCACTCAACAAGAAAGAATGCTAAAATACACGAAGAAAAACACAAGCATTGTGGTTCTACACAACAGAAACATTCACATGCCATGCAATATTCCAGGCATGACCGGTTCAACACACATTTTGCTTCACTGAAAGGATTAAAAATGCACTGGGATGCCAAAACAAAATGCACCAGTTCCTATGTAACATCATTTGCTGCTTTTACAGACACATTTCTTCACCAGAAAATAACACTTTGTTAAAGCTCAGCTACTTGTGGAAAGAGTCACTAACAGCAAGTTTTATTTGCTAGGTTTTCTAAAATATTTAAGTTGAAAGAGTGGAATATTATGACCCTGCTGAACACAGCTCCTCTTGATGAAGGAGAACATCTTTTTTTTTCCCCCTCAGAAGATAGGTTAAATTAGAGTTAAAGAAACTAGAAGCTAAGTGCTGGAAATGAATTTATGTATATGTTGGGCATCTTGAGCTCCTGAAAGTTTCCAAGACAGGCTGTTCATGCTAATCTGAGATCCAGAACTAAAACCTTCTCATTTAAAACATTGTTTTGCCCTACAGATCCACTTCAGCAACCAGTTCTGTTGAAAGCAGAACCAGGTCCACTTGTTGACTGAGGAGCAATTCTCATGCACAAGACTCTGCATGGCAAACTAAACTCATTTCATCCCATTTCCTCTGGAACAATCACCTGGGATTTTTAGGAGCCATATCCCCTGCTCTGTGTTCATGATGCAGAGTCACTTGTGAGTAACTCAGGATTAACTTTCTTTGACTCAAGGAGCTCGTTAGGTGCTGGCACTACAGATTTCTTTGAGCTGCTAATCTAGTGATGCTAATTAAGGCTTCCAAAGGCTGTTGCAATATTCTAATTACAGCAGCTACACGTCCTTTAAATGCATTTACTGTATTACAAAGTGGGGTGTGCGATCTGTGTTTCTTGGCACTACGCTCACAGCAGTATGCTACTGCTTCCCCATGTCAGGCTTATCTTCAAAGTTCCAACCATTAGACAGACTAAAGAGGGTGAATTGAAGAGGGCAGTAGATGCTGAATATCAGGATTATTTTAACTAACCCTGCTCCTGGAAAATGCATTCTTGCAGCTATGCATCAAACTACCGTACCTGTTACAGGCACCTCCTGAACCCCAGATGCTTCTGGCATGACAGGATATTTTCCTCTCATCTACATCCTCCTGCTCCAGACCCAGCTCCAGAATTCCTCCTGGTCCCCGGGTTATTACTCATGGCAAGAATAGATTGGTCTTTCCTGGGCCTCTCCAGCAGGTCAAAGTTACACCTCCATCACAAATATTCACAATACAGAGTCAGTGCTCTGCCCTTGGTTTCATGTACATTTCCTAGGAGATACAGCTCTGAGGAACAAAGTGTTCTTTCTTTTGTGATATTTTATTAAAACATTTCATTTTGCAATTTCTAGTTAAACTTAATGCTCCCAATCTAATATATTCCAAAGCCTCTGGTTTTTCTTGCCCACAGTGCTGAAAAGTGGCAGGTTCTCAGTTAATAGTATGTGATTTGGTTTCAGCTCATGGACTTTTAACCATCGCCTTCATATCTTTTGCAATGATTTCTAATCTGTCAGAATTCAGATGGTTTCATGTTCACTTTACCTATTTCTGCCAAATAGGCCTTGCTCTCAGCACACTGAGCAGCAAGAGAGCAGCAGAATGCAGTCAGGACAGGGAACTTCTCTCCCTTATTTCCATCACTGTAAGCCTGCATGACCCACTTCAGCTCACAGACCTACAGAACAATTCTGCAGTTTTTGCCACTGCCAACTGGGTTAAAAAAGAAATCTCTCAGAGGAGCCAACTGAAAATCTGAAGAAAAAACCCCACACATTCAGTACATTCAAAACAAATTGTTTTTATTTTAGTTTCCCAATCACAAATTCACTTTTATTTCAAACTGGAAAGCTCTCTTGAGGTCCAGAAGCTTCCTTTCCATATGTGCTAGAACTAAAATAAAATCCACTATAGTGTGAAAAGGAAAATGAAATGCTTTGCAAAGTGTATGGCTGGTGACACACTAAAGGGCTGGAAACCAGCATTTGAAAAGTTTTTTAGCAGTGCTGAAAAGGGGAGGCAAGATAAGTTTGTGGAGCATCAAAACTTTTAATTCACTACCAAATAAAATTATTACCTGGCACACAACTGTGAGTAAAGGATTGGGTGAAGTTGTAGGAAGGTATTCCTTTAACAGAGCTATGAACTCATTAACTAATAGCAGGACAAAAGGTAAATTGCTTCTAATCCTCTGATGTAGAGCTGTCAGAGGGGAAAAATAGGTGTAAAACTCAGTGTTGGTAATGAGGCCCCCCACACTCCCCAGCACAGAACAAAGGACTCACATGGAGCACTCCTATATGCCAAAGCTATTAAAATACTACATAACTACCCTGGGTTTCTGAATATTTAGTCTGTTAGTCAGGTGGCCACTTCATGAATCTAATGACACTTGTCTTTTAGTATTTCTCTTACTTCTCTCATTTACAGTGTTTTCAAGCATACTATTTGGAGAAAGATGAGAAAGAATAAAGAAAGGGGAAAGCCATGCAAAACAAGAAAGTCCTCAGCACTATTTCTATCTCACAATTAATATTGATTGCTTTCTGATTTTCATAGGAATTTGTCAGAATCCTGGCAGTGCAAGATTGATTTCTGTACTTCTGGGAATGGTAGATTATCAATATAATTGCTACCATCAGTGCTTTTTCACAATCCTTCCTGACATTTCTGCTCCAGGACCAAATTAATGCCATGTTGACTATTTCATTACCTGAAACAGCTACCAATGCATTGGGATTTTATTTTTATTCCCCCCCACCAACAGCAAAGGTGACACCTACTCCATCCCCAAACTACCATTTTTCTATTGTTACTGAACACTAAAGAAGCATTAGACAAAAGCCTAAAAACCCAAATATCTTCCTACCACTTTTTTTCTGCAGGTAGGTATTTTTCCAGATAGCAATTCTACATGCAGAAAAATTGCACCTTTGCAATTGTTGCACATCTTTTGGGAGCACAGGGAATTTAGGGAACTTTAAAGCTTTATGCTGCATTAGTGCACTTCACAGGTAAACAACAAAGCAGTGAGTCAGACTGGTGCTGATAAGCCAAGCATGTGTTGCAATCAAACCCTGGAGGTGCTGAGCAGCTCCAGGCCAAAAGGAGATTTCAGATGCTCATCACCTTTCTGCATGAACCTACCAAAATGTGCTCAATGCCCTATCAGCTCACACCTGTGAGCAGGGATCAGGAGATCCTCATCACAGCCCTTTCATACACATGACACCCAGATTTTCATACCCTCGGTGCACTGTGAGAGGAGAAGGCATTCTGCAGGAGCAAGAACCCTCATCCACACACCAGCCAAATCCAAAGCAGCTTCCTAAGGCCAAGCCAAGTTATTTATGACCCTTCCTCCAGCTCCCCACCGAGAGCAAAGCACACCATAAGGGCTAATAGGGGACCTTCTGAAGTCACTGGGCTTTGGAGAAGACCTTTAACTCCAACCATCACAGCTCACACGTGGCTTCCAGAGAGCTGCCTTGGAAACATCACATCCCACAGCAGCAAAAGCCTCAGATTCTCACTTCAATTGAGCTTTGAGTCACCTCTCAAGTGTTAAAGGATTTAGGATCTCCATTTAGAAGTAATAGCAGGAGTTCTGCCTCTGTGGTATCCAAGCCTTCATAGTAGTACATCCTCTGAAATATGGCAGGTCAAATACCTTCCACAAAAAAACAACAAAAAAACCACAACAAAGAGGAGTTGCTGTTCTTTCCCTTTTCAATCTAAGGATTTATTAAAGTAGAAGCTTTCTATGAGAAAATATCAGTTGGAGAACAAAAGTATTACTCAGACCTGAGTATTTCTCAGTATTCTAAATGAAGACCAGTGCTTAAGCCCCCCCTAAAAAAGTCAGGACATACAGCTGACATTAAACCCCAGCCTGTTTGCCAGAAAGGCACCTACCAGTCATGTGGCATGTCTATACCTGGGATGCTCTGAACTCCAGCACTATTTCTGGAGACCATCCTTCAGAACTTTGAACATTCATTAAACTCACTTCCGAAGAACTCAAACAAGGGGTGAAAAGTCTGTATGTTTCTGTTGGTCCAGTGCCAAGCCCAGCTCTGTAACTCTGACATTTCTCTGCTTTCCTCAGAGGCTTTCAGGCTCCTCCAGCAGCCCTGTCCCCGTGCAGCTGCAGCCCGGGGAAGGGTGGGAATTCACGGGATGATAACGGGACTGGCAGCAGCAATGCCCTTACTGCGGTGAGCAGGAGCTCACAAAGTCTCTGAGGAAATCCTGCTCCATTCTGTGAGGCACAGATTTGCTGTAAATCTCTGTAAAAGGTATAGAAGTGGCCTGAGCCAAGTCAGATAACAGAGTTTGCTGGCAGCCTGGGAGGCAGGCTGAGCTGAGGCTGGACATAACACCAAGGCACCATCCCAAGGCGCACATCGTCCCCTAAGCTTTCCTGCCAACAAACGATTAGCTCACCCTGAGCTCAGTACAGAGATGCTGTTTGCAAGGAGGAGGCTCATTTGCATGTTAGCAGGGCTGGGGAGCAGCACTCCCAGCAGCATTTCACCCACAGAGACCTCTCTGCACCTGAGAGCTGATTCGGCAGCAGCTGTGGCATTACCTGGTCAGACAAATTTCTTTGAACCCCTGGCCCATCAAACATACATTTACAATGGATAAATATGTGCAGCACAAACAAGTTGGAGGGATTTCCAGGATTAACCACAGCCTCTTCTGCTGCTGCCAACATTTCAGGCAATCCCTCACATACAGCGAGGGCAGCACATCACAAACACATGGTGCCTATAAAACACTCATCATCCACTTGATGAACCAATGCACTCACTGTGAAATGTCAAAGATATATGTAAAAAAGGCTTTGATACCTGCTCCTTGCCAAAAGGAAAATATTGGAATCAGTTCACACCTATGAGCAGCATCACAAGGTCAGGCACTGCCAGGTCCAGCTCCCTGCTGGAGATGACAAACCAGCTCCAGCATGTGACTCTCTTTCAAGTGAAGCCTTGAACATGTTAAGCCATTCCTGTTGCTTCTCCAAAACACCAGAGGCACACTCACTTTGGAAAAGCTTACAGAAGCATCTAGTTATTACATCTAATTTCTGCTGTCTGAAGGACACTGAGGGGAGCCCTGTGCCACTGTTTAGCAGGTGAGGTTTCACACCCCAAACCAGAGCATCCTTCTCTAGGATGGAGAGGAAAAAACAGAGGCTGCTGTCAGCATTGGAGGTTAGCTTCAAACCAAACAGATTTTGGGTTTACTTTGGGTTTTTTTGTTGTTTTTTTGTTTTGGTTTTTTTGGGGGGGGATTTTTTACCTTGATTTTTGGGGGCGTGGGAGGGGCTGTTTTTTGACTTTGAGAACTTGCCAAGTCTTGCTCCAATCCATTACAACATGAACACATAACTCAGGTAAGCATCTCATAGTATTTGGGGTGACTTTGGGTATTTCTGTAACAAATGACTGTGACCAATAAGGAAGAGGCCCTGCTCCTAAAAACTAGAGGGGTTTATCTTCCATAAAATAAAATAAATGCTCTTCTATAATATATAGGGTATGGACACACGCATCCACACCCACCATATATTTAACAAATAATGCCTCATTTATTAGTACTCCACAGTAGTTAGGCTTGTCTAGTGAAGCATTAATATAACATTTCTCAAACAAAGTTCCTGTTCTGCTTGATCTATTTGGGAAATGTTTGGTAATCTATCTTGATACACTCCTGTCTGTCAGGGGCTGCAGCCTCATTCCTGCTCTTGCTAGCCAAGACAGGCAGCAGCACTGAGAGGTACCTTCCTGGGACACAGCAGCCCTTCTTCCTTAATTCTATATGAGAACAGTTTCATTGATTTCAAAACTGATGTGAAATAGGAGTAATTAGAACTAAAATGAAGTATTTATGGTCAGCATTTAACAGTATGTAAAGAAATAGCAAGGCATAACATGAACTGGAAATATTGCCAGTCTTGATTCCTAATCTAAGGATGAGTAGAAGGTTTCCACCAAGGATTTAATACTGTAAAATCACAGGATAACTTGCATGGAAACATATGGCTTAATTTTTGAAATTTATTTCTGCTGTAGGCGCCTCTTGGGATCAAATTTTTGAGTATTTTTTTCCTCCTAATAATTTTGGATTTTACAATCTAGTTTAATTTTATCTCTTCATCCATCTTACTATAAATGAATAATAACTAATTTGATAGACATTTGATAATATGATTCACCAAGGATCTTCTCAAAGAAAAGACTTTATTAGATTCCCTCAGTGGGGTTCGCTGTGCATTTTCCAAGATGTTGGCTGTTGATACATGTTTTGTCCTCTTGAGAAAATGACAAGAAACTGGTGTCTGTTTTTTTTTCCTATGAAAATCACAAAAAGGCTCAACATTCCTCTAAAGCAACAAACCTCTACTTCACTATTGCAAGACTATAGCCCAAAGCAATTCACAAGAACTACCTGTGTAGTCACGTACACAGAGGTCCTGACACAGCCCCCCATTCAAAACCAGCAGCTGACATAATATTCATGGTGTTTTGGGAAGCTTCTGAAGTAGATATTCCTTCTAATAAGTGGTTTCTAGTACACCAGCTGTGCAACTGATGCCATCCACTCTGATATCAAAGGCCTTTGTTCCTAACCAGACAAATCACTTTCAACTAAAGGAGCAATGCCCAAGGCAATGCATAATAACTACAGAAAGATATCAGCACCTGTGGTGGTAGGTTTGGCCAGTGGACTGGGCACAGACAGAACTCTCTCAGTGTCCCTTGTCACTGAATGCTTGTTAACAACAGCCTAAAGTTCCTCAAAAGCACCCAAGTTCCTCTGAGCAAACTTGAAATACAAGTCCAGGCATTTCAGCACACTGGGGTTTAGGGTGGATTAAGAAAACAAGAGGCAGAAAGATGAATTATTCCACTTGTATTTTTCATGCTGTAACTTCAACCAAGACCAAATATTAGAGAACAGGAACTGCTGGGACAGGTTCTCTTGGACAAGCACAGATGTCCCTGCACAGGGGATGGCAGGACAGGGTACAGCCATGAGCACCTCAGTTGCTCAAGCTGGCACAGGGATGCACAGCCCCAGCCAGGACCACTGGGTGCTCCCCCAAACATCTGCACGTGGAGGGAGCACTGCTGAACAGCCATGAGAACCTGGGAAAGGTGAAACTGAGGTACCTGCAGCAGTGCAAAAGAAGGGAAGGATCTGGATGGGGAAGTTATATTAGCTTTGACACTAATGCACAAGTGTCACACTTCCCCCAGCATGATCCTCTCTCCAAAGGGCAAGACACTGCTTAGCTACTACCCCTGGACTTTGTATCTCCTAATACCCCACTGCCATCTCTGCTCCTGGAATTTCAGTGAAAGAGTTCCTAAATCTCCTCTAAGGGCTGCAAATGCTATCTCCTCCATGTGACTTATTAGCACAATCTCTTAAAAACCAAACTGCACTCAATATCAATGTTTGCATGTGTTGGCAGCAAATTGAAATTAAGATTCGAAAGCTAGGGCTTGTGGATTTGAGAGAGGATTTGTGGTACACAAGAGCTAGGACTGTGCCTGGTGTGCTGCTCAGCATGGCCTGCAGGGAGCACATTTTCTGTTTGGTTTTTTCCCCTGCCCAGACAGGGCACAGTCCTTGAGTCCCTCCTTTTTGAGGAGAACAGTACAGTTTCCTCTGGATTCTCAAACAGCTTGCCCTTCAGAGACACAAGTGCTCCTGCACAAGAAAATAGGGATGATTTTTCAGAGGAGTTTTAGAGCTGTAGACAATTAGCCTCTCTTTCAGAGGAAAGACAAGTCTCCTGGCTGGAAGCCAAGGTCATTGCTAATCAAAGAATGAGACACAGAACGTTTGGAGAGAAGCCTATTTTCAGGGAGTCAACACCTCTTGGCACATGGAAATAAACAAATAGGGACTTCATTTGACATCCCCACCTTTCAGCGAGGAGAAAAAGGGACTCTTTCTCTGTAAGAGGCAATGGATGCCCAATACATTTTTCCTCTGTGCAAGACAGTGGCAGGTGAGTTGTTTTGCTGCACAGGGATGCATTCTGGAGATCACACTTCCCCAGCACATTTCCACACAGGAAATGTCATTGCTGGTTAACCCCAGACCACGGGGGAAGCATCCCCTGCCCAGCACTTACACCATGTTCCCCCACATTTTAAATAAACTGAGTGTGTGCACACTGGCAGTCACATCACAGGGGAAAGCCAGGCTCTGCTTGCTGGCTGCTTTAGGGAAGAGGTTCCCCATGAGCTCAGTATGAAACTGCCCATGTTTTCCATCCAGAGACATCCACATTATATTAATAAGCACTGGAAAAGTAGAGCAGAAGAGGTGGATAGCCTTCAAGATTTTGGGAAAGCCTGAAGGATAGGGTTCTTTGCCAGTGAAATAAGATCAGGGTTTGGAAGGGACATCTTCAGATCTCAGGCCTGGGCACCTTGAAACAAGAGCAGTTCTCATTTCTGTTTAACCTTGAGATCATAATTGCTAAAGCAGCATCACCATGTTTCTGTTGGTAATTGGCAGCTGAAGATTAAGCCAGCATGAAGACTGAATTACTGCTCAAGTCTTATAATAAATTGGAAAAAAAAAGCTAACTAACCTATATTACTGCATAAGAACTAAAGGTTAAAAATGGCAACTTCTGCTCTTTGGGTTCATAAGTTACCTGATGCACTGAAAATAGGATCAGTGTCGACTTTAACATGATACAGCCTACAGCAAAGACAGAGAAGACCTTTCCCAACTACACTAATAAAGGAGCTCTGACTTTTTTTTCCTGTATTTTAAGTGTTGCATAAAATATGCAGTGCATAATGAAAGGGTGCTAGGAGATTTTGCATTAAGTTCCTTGCTAATTCTGCAGTTTCCTAAGGAGTATTTCACAGCAGTGGAAACTGAAGTTTTTGTAGTTATATAACTCCAGGAGTAGAAGGCCCAAGACAATTGGACACATTTTGTGAAATTGAAGAGTGCCTCAGACATTGTTTTCCTCTCTCATGGAGTTAAGCCAGCAGTCACCATCGTAAAACCAAGAAAGCTGCTTGAGCAGGGCTAAAAGGAGAACCAATGGACTTCATCAGCTCCCTACTCAAATGTGCTTGTAGCTGCAAGCTGTAATCTCCCACAAATAGCCACATTTAGAGAATGCAATTACATGGAACAAAGCTGATGACTCTTTCAGTGCACAGAGATCATTAGAAAATGGTAACCAGTTGCAACCTATTATTTCTTTGCACCAGAGAAATAAATTGATTATGAGTCACCTGATTTTTCTGTCACACACAAGTGGAGGTATGCTTACAAAAACTGCTCAAGCCTGCCAGCTCTAGCCCTGATGTTCACAGGGCAGGCATTCAGAGGGAAGATAAGTCAGTTTGAGGATGCCAAGGAGGCCACAAGAACTCCATTTGCTACTGCAGACACTAATACCCAGCACAGGTAAATACAAATTACAGCATCATTGGAGCTGCACCAGCTTGCCCCAGAAAGCAGATTTCTGTCCAGAGTTAGAGCTCACAGATGTTTTAACATGCTATTTGTGTATCAATGCCTAGTATGACAGTTTCTGAATGAGGCTAAGCTTGGTACACCTTCACTTTTTGCCATTTTTTTCCAGCAGAAATACTGTGGTTAACAGTATTTATGAAGGACCTCCTGGCCATTTTTTGGGCAGTTGGTGTCTCACTGCTAAGTGAAGCAGTCAGAGTTTACAACAAATGCTGTCCATCAGGTGGCTCTCCAGATCTTCTCCTTTTTAATAATTAACCTGAAATGTTCATTATGCATTCATCTCTCCCAAGAGGGGAGAACCTCAAGAACTCACTTCAGAATGTTTTCTGTGCAAAGGTTGGGGACATCACTGTGGGTTTCCAGGGTAACCAGAAAAAAGTTTAGGCTCCAAGTTTTACAGCATCCCAAAAGAGCGTGCTCAGGTGATTCCCAAACCATAAGCTGCAGTAACTAAATTCTGAGGTATTTGCTCAAGCATCTGTTCCATTTCCCAGGAAGCAGCTATTGAATCTATTGCAGCCAAAAATGATTCCACTGTCTTCTGCCACTTAGTTCAGCTGTCCTAAGTGATGAAGAGCTTTTGTCATTCAGAAGGAAGATTCACTGAAAGCAAAGATTTTGCTGCAGAAAATATTCCAGCAAAGTTTCTTTTATTTCAATTCTGTAGTTAATTCTCAGTACAGGAATAAATTAAATTCCTTTGTAAAATTTTCCCAAATATTCCCATTCTAAGAAAATTAGATTTGCTCCCCATTTTTACTGGGGGTCAGGAGGGAAGTCTTCCAGAAGTAATAAAACTCACAGCTTATCCCCAGACAAACTCCACAGAGGCACTATTTATTTTAAAAACTCTTCACTGAACTTGTAAAACTTTAAATAGAGAAATTTTTGACCATGAATTGAAACATCAAGGTGTTCACTTAGAGTAGAAACAAACAAACCAACTCAAGGAAACCCAACTACCCTCAGAATCTCACTTTAAAAATAAAACCCAAAAAAAACCCCAAACTCACAGCAATAAAAGAAATCAACATTTTGCTTTTAAAATAGGATGTGTTACCCCATGCAGCTCAAATAACAAAGCCACAGGGCTGAAGTGCTGCCAGGCAGCGTGGGAGTGACCTGGTCCCCCCAGGAGCCTCCTGCCTGCAGGTCACTGCCCCTGCTCCTCTGCCAGGATATCCTGGGCAGTGCTCCACCTGCTGCAGGGCTCTGCCCAGAGCCACGACCTTGAAAAGCCATTTTGCTGATCACTATCTGCCAGGCATCTATCTGTCTGTTAGATTAAGGGAGAGCACGTGCTGGTGGGGAGGCTGCAGAAATCGTGATGGGCATTCCAGAGACACCAGGGAAACCTCCTGTTAGCCTCACCCACCCACTCCCAGAGAAGGGACTGCATCTTAGCAACCTGCAGCTGATTCCATTCAGAGACTCCATTCTTTTCTTTAACCTTCTTGCTTGCAATAAAGGGTTAAACACATTCTCTTCTGGAGCAAATACTAAATTCCCCTTTGGATTCACAGCAAAACTTATTTCAACTAAGCAATTTCAAGCTCTTCAGACAAAGGAGTTATAACCAGAGGAAATTTTGCAGCAAGTAAAACCTTGGGAAAAATAAAAAAGCATTGCTTTGTAAAAAAATATTTTAAATAAATAAACACTAGAGAAATTTATTTTCCAGATATCATGGTGGCATGGTCACAGCTTCATTACTGTCAAAAAAGCTTAATTGCTATAGACTTTTCCCAGCTCCATCTATCTCTCACTTCCCGTACAGACAGCAGTATTAAACATAAAATAGAATGGCTTCTCTTCAGGAAGTGTAATTAAATAAAATTTGGAATATAACTAAGGAAATGAGTCCTTTAAGATTCATTTAAGGAACAGCACACTGGTGCTGGGAACCTAGCAAGGATTGTAAATCCTGGCTGAAGAACAGGCACAGGGACTTCCAGAGATATGGTTGGGAGCCTTCCAGAGGCAATAAGTGATTGATGAAGGCAGACAGAAATGTTACACCGACAGAGACTCAGATCCAGAATTTCCTCAGGGAATTTTAAGATGTCAGGTGAAGTCTCAGTGCCAGCAGTTGGATGGTCAGAGAAGGGAGGCCTCACAGGTGGTGGCCTAGTGTCCCACCTGGTCACCAAAACCTTAAGGAAATTTTCCAGTGTGACCATTCCCAGGATTCCCTGGCAGTCACACTCCCAACTCCAAGATTTTCACCACTGGGGCTGAAGCCTCTTCATGTCAGGCAGCTCCAGTGACTGGACAGGTCCATCCCACAGCCTGACCAGCTTTCCTCACCAGCTAATATCCAGCTTTTTAAATCCCAAATTGCTCAGGCAATATCACAATAATAACAACAGAATCTAGGAATATAGGCAGAGTATTAGGAATTAATTACTTTTTTCTCCAGGAAATAAGTTTCTTGCAAAGTGATAGTGCCTTCCAGAAATACCAGGCTAAATTAGAGATGTTGGTGCCAAAGCTTTCCCTACTCTTAAAAGACCTCAGATTCAATTGACCATTGCCTTACTACAGATATGTGAACAGAAGGTGCCTCTGGTATATTCTCATTCTTTCACCTTCTGAAGCAAGAGCCAGAACCTCTATCTGTGTAATCCTCCAGGCCATCTTTCCTCCTTCTACACAGAAATTGTTGGGCTTTTTTTTCCCCCCACATTTAAGGGCCATGGTAACACCTAATACTGTCTGTATGCTAGGAATGGCTGTATTTTCTTACCATTCCTAGCCTGTAGAAGTATCCTGGCTGGGGCTCTGAAGCCTATAAAAATTCAGATTTCATAGGCAGCATAGAAATCCTTTCAGCAAGATCACTCTGAAAATATATTTATATTAATATACATCTCTCTCTATTGACAATCAGCTGCCACAGTGATTAAGCAGTGACCAAGCAGTGACCAGGAGGATCACCTTCACAGTACTCTAATTGTGACACCCATAATGATTATTGGGATTGCAAAAACCACAGTGGCAGTGACTGACCTCTCATCTCAAACAGGGAAAGGGTTTCCTGCTTTGAGATGCATCCAAGTGGTTTGTACCCATGCTCAGCATGCACACAGACAGCCTCAGCTTTTAGAGAGCTGCCCTGGGATAAAGAAGGCAACAGCTCTAAACTGTTTCTAGCTGGAAGAAACCTGAGCCAAACCAAGTGACAGATGAGGCAATGATTCTTTATCCTGGCCAGAACAGGCAAATTACAGCAGTTAACAAGCTACAAAAATGGCATTTTGGTTTTTCATCCTCAGCAGTAGGTGGTCCCCAGGCCCAGCTCCTCCATAATTAACCTTTACAGCAGGGTAGGGCTTAGCCCCAAAATAAAACATCTGGTGACTCTGGTAGGCAAGAAAGGCAATACTGCAGCAGATAAACTGATATTCTAGAATGGAGTTGTCATTACATTGGGCTAAAAATATTTCATCTTCCATCCATGAGAATCACTGTTTCTCAGACAGGGACAGTGAGCCTTCAGTAATAGGTGTCATTAAAGAGGCTTCATTCCCCTAATTAGCTACTGGTACAAATAAAAATATATTGCCTAGGAACTGGAGGGTTTATCCTGAATATACAGATCTTAATATTTCAGTTTACCAAAGAAAGCAAAGAAAGGACGTAGACATATAGTTGGTGACAATAGCTAAAAGATAGCAAGGTATACAAGGTGGGAGGGGGAAGAAGCTTTGAATCCAAGCAGACTAAAAGGGAAACAAAATCACTTTCTAGCTTGCTCAGATTTTTACCAGCATCTGACACAGAAACATTCCACAAGATGACCAGCCAGGGACAGATAAGCTTCTTGCCATTTTCCCTGCCTCAGTACCCTTGGTCACTCTTGGCTCAGGAGCACAAAGGGAGCTGTGGATCAGATTCCAGATGGAAACACAAGATCATTACCCTGCACACTCCTGAGGGGAAGCCTCCACCTGGCAGTAAGACAGCAAGTTCCTCACTGCTCCACTCCACTTTATTTTTGAAAGCACAGGGAGAACCATCGACATCACAGGCACTGAAGTCAGGTGAAACAAATCCAAATTCTCCCCAGCTGTACAGGCTGGCCATAGCTGAAAATTGTGCAACCCAAGCTTTCAGAATTTGGGCTTTAAATATGGCACTGGGGGGAGCACACACTATTCCCCTGGGCATGGGAGCCTCCAAAGCCTGCCTGTGGGAGCTTTTTAACCATGCTGGCACTTCCCTGTGGGTGGTCTGAAATTAAAACACCAACACCACCACAAACCCATCTGATCTGTCTGGACAAATAAGTTACTACAAGCCAGTGTTTGCTTAAAACAGTTTTAGTTTTATCCTGAACTTTACTTTAGAAAATAATATTCAGTGCATCACTCAAGAAGTGCGGTGAAATATCATTACTCTCTCCAACACACTGAGCAGCTCTGAGTGACAGGGAATTATTACATCCTTCCAGACAAGAATACAAAGGCAGGCAGCTTCTTTATGAAACCTCTTCTCACAGAGGCACTGGCTCAGCTCTGAGCCAACAAGTATTTTGGACCAGAAATTTCCAAAGGAAACACTAACAAGGTTCAGAGGATGGGAACTCACCTGGGCAGAAGCTTTATGATGTGGGAGATGTCTACAGCCAGGAAAAGCAGAAACTGAAGTGATGTACAGCTGCATCAAGTAATGAGGATCCCGTCCAGTACTGTTTGCTACACATTCACCCCTCACCAGAAAATTTCTGCATCAGTTTCATGCCCACCAATTGTGTTCCACTGCCCCGGACAGCCCAGGGCAGCACAGCAGAGGGGAGCAGGAGCAGAGCCAGGAGCCCCTGCACATCCTCAGCCCCACCAGGAGCAGGAGCCACTCAGCTCTGGCTCTTCTCCTGATCCCATCCCCTCGAGTTACCAGCACGGCCCATGCAACAGGGGCTGTGCAGGAACAAGTGTGCAAGGCAGGACAACAACCCGCAGCAGCTTTCAGGAGGAAAAGCTGCACCTCTTACACCTCATGTGCTTTGGAAAGGGTCACAATGGATGACAAAGGTGCATTTCCAAAAAAACATCTGAAGCTGTTTCTTGAAAGTGCTTCTTAGTGCTAACTCAGTTGTTAAGAGATAGAAAAAGATCTTTTCTTGGATTAAGAATGGATTAATCTTTCAGCAACTTATCTCTTTACAAGACTAAAAAAAATATAGGAATAAGGATAAGCCAGTGGTCAGTTTTCAAAGGGAGCACATTCCAAGAAAAGAAATTTCGTAGGTTTCAGGACAAAAATAGTCCTCATTCCAGCTTCATACTTCAAAAACATGAATATTAATTCTGAAGGTCTAGAGGAAAACAATAGCTTTCTTTATACAGAAAAAAAGTTCAAAGATACATCTCAAATAGAAGTAAAAATTAATTCATTTTCAGCAAAGGGAGGTATTTTTTAACATACCACAACGCCTTTTTTTTTCCTTTATTATTTGGAAGGGAAAGAAGAAAGGCCTGTACTGCTATATAAGAGTAAATATTTCAATTAAACTCCATTGGGATGTGTCAGAACAATTCCAAACACATCTATATTTTAATAACGTATCAGTGAGATATCAATTATTACGTACCAATAATCCAATTAAAAATGCACTCTGAATAACCAGTCTGGCCCAAATCCAAATCTCCAGACTATTTAAACAAGCTAATGGAAACATTAGGTGTCAGGCTGCATATTTTGTTTTCTAATTAAGGTAGGCTTTGGCTGACATAGAACCAATTTACATGTAAAAGCCAAACAATTAAAAAGGTCACACAACTAAAACTCCGACATTTCACACATGCAAATCGAACGGCACAGCAGAAAACAAATCCACGCAGACAAACAGGGAGGAGTTGCACTGCACATGTAAGTTCAGAGAAGAGACACAGAGACACACCCAGCCCGATTCCATCAATGTCTGGTAATTGTCTACATAAAATCTAAAAAGGAAAAGGAAAACACAGCCCCCGAGTGCTCCGAGGAACTCGGAGACACCAGGCTGGGCAGAAATCAGAGCCCAAACGCTTCTGCCCAGGGTGGGAAGGGGGGCTCTGCTCTGCAGCAGCACCCAGACTCCCAGCCAGCCCAGCACCCCAACTTCCCAGCCCGTGGTGATGCCCACAGCAAAGGGGACTGTGATGGCCAAGAGGGTAGCTTTCTGAGAAGGGTAAAAAAAATAAAAATAAAAAGAAAGCAACTGTCATGTCACAGAGCATGACAACTTGCTTAGTTTGCCACTTCCTCCAGCACTGAACCCCATGGGTGAGGCCACGCTCTGGTGCTGCAGCAGCTCTTTGTACAAAACCAACCTCAAGGAGAGGCACAGGCCAGGCTCAGAAATCCTCTTGCTTACAAGAATGATTATTTTAATGCAAAACTAATATACCATACTCGTGGGACAAAACTGTAAATCTTTACTGGTTAAACAGACATATCCCCAGACACTGAAATGAAGATTTTTGAAATTATTTTGCTATTCATTTTCTTCTGAATTGCCACACACACCCCTCATCATTTTTCCACTCCACCAGCAGCATATCAGCCAACAAGAACACAGACACTGATAAATCCCCAAATTACTCTGTGAAAAAAAATTAGTGACTCCAGTGGAAGAAATATTGTTTATAGGAGCCATGTCACATATACAGCAGATCACTCCTTCAGGAAGGGAAAGGATTTTCATGCAGGCAAATCCCAAAAAGAGAAGCAAGGAGCAGCTGGAAAGCGTGAATAAACTCTCCTGGATAACCACAACTGGGATTGCTGAAGCACATGGGAAGGACAAAAGAAAAAGCCCAGTTAGAAATCTCATCTTCCTGGGGCAACAAGGCAGACCTCCAGCTAACCTTGCTGACAAACGAGTCGTTGTCACCTGCAGCCCCAGTGGGGAGCCACAGCTGATGTGCAGCACTGGGAGGAGTGGGATGCTGCTCTTTCCCCCTGCTTTGCTTTTCCTCCCTTCATAACCAGACGAGGGTTTGCTCTGGCTGGAACATCTGAGAAAATTGCCAGCTGTGCCTGTGACAGTGCAGAGGGGTCAAGCCTGAAGGTGACATAATTAGGTCTGTGTGACAGATCACAAGCCACAGAAAATTATCCTCATTTACACCAGCCATAGCAGCACATCAAAGCTTTTAGTTCTCTGGGAAGTTGACTAAGAACTGATTATGACTGAGTCACAGAGAAGACAGAAAATAATTCCCTGCCCTTAAGGCTGAAACCCAGTGGCCATTTTCTTCACAACAATAGGAACATTTATACAACCCACAAACAACAAAGGTCTCAACTTTATAATCCCCCAAAATTTTCATATGCCACATGTATTGCAGCAACATCAAAATAAACATTCAAAGGAAAGCCAGGGAAACGCTGCACATTTTGTCTCTTTCCATCCAAGATTAAAAAAAAAAAAAAAAATGAAAAAAAATCAAACACTTGACAGGGAAATTAAAAATCTACCTAAATAACAAAACATTTTAATTTCAAGGTTTTCCAAAAGGCACAAGGACCCATTACTCCAAAGTGCTTTTGCTTTTTCAGCCAAACTGATTCACTTACACAAGACAATTATTTGTGCTCTTAAAATTAGTGCACTTTGAACAATAGCTGCAATAGAGCAAACAGGTAAAAACCAAATATTCCTTCCTTATCCCATTGAAAGAGGTAACATAACCTTTGTGTTTATACACTAATATTTTAAAAAAATCTATTCCATCAGAGGCTGCAGAAATTATTGAACTAAATTTACTAAAGAGGACTGAAATGTACAAACAACATTAGCATTAATAGAATATAAGCAATATTTACTGCAGTTTGTTTAATGGCCTCTGCATTAATAGTCCTTGAAACTCACTTTCTCTCTCTATACACAGCATTAGGGGTGATGTAATAGCTGTTTACAGTGCTGAAAGGCTTCTGCACTGCTTTTATTTCTGAACAGTTGGGTTTTTCCATGGAATTTAAGGTCTCTATGGCCCACAAAGGCAGGCTATACAGGATATCTAATAGAAGACATAAGCAAACATTGAGCATTTACAGATTCAATCAATCTGAAATATTTGACATTATCAGAACTCACAAATGCACATCTTCCCATACTGTGTATTGCACCACAAAAGAGACCAAAGGCCCCATGGTATGAGCTTCTGCCCAGACTGAATAAGGCTGAAAGTTCTTCAAGTGTTTTGGGTAATAATTGTAATTTAAACCCCTCTTTTCTGCATTCTCTCCTTGAGGGTGGATGCAAAACTTGTCTGAAGTTTTCCAAATACTAAGATGAAAATGTATTCAAAATAATGAAATTTATGGAAGCATAAAAGCAAAACAAAATGAAAAAACACCACCTTACACAAATATTAGTGTGGAGGTTTGAATTATCCATCCAAAATAGTGAAACAGCTTGGAAGTTTCAATCCATTTATCTGATGTGATAAGTGCAAGATAATGTTGAACTGACTTCTTTGATCAGGGACTATCAAAGGGGCTCTGTAGAGTTAAGCTTATAAGTCCCATTGAAATTTAATAGTTGGGAGATTTTAAATGTCTTTGACTCCATCATAGCACTTTTACCTTTTTTTCTTGGCTGTCAGAAGACTTGAGCTATTTCTTTCTAGTGCTTTAAAAAACAAAGGCAAGTGACATCTAAACATAATCAACATGTGCCAGCATTCAATCTCTCAATAACAACTTAATAAACCCATCATAACTAAAGTCAGGTGAGTAATTTAATGCTAATTATTTCCAATTAACTGCTTCTTTTAAAAACAAAAGCAATGTGAAATTTTAATGTTTTTCCTTTTCAACTACAAATACTTCTAATTTGCCACTCACAGAGTAATCATTTCAACTTTCACTGGTGTTTATATAATATTGGCCAGCTAATTTAGAGCCAAAATCCTATACAATTCCCAACTAGATGAATTACAGAGCCTCAGTTCCATTGTAACCTTTGAACAAATCTCAACTTTAGAAAACTTTGAATAATATACTCCAAGGCAAAAAAAAAAAAAAAAATTATCCAGAAGCACAGGTGCTGCAGAGGAGGAATTTTTTTTCTGGTTTTTTTTTTAAATATATTGTTATCTTTTCATCAAATCCCACATACACAAAGGCTTTTGTCTTTGAGAAAATAAGCACTTCATTGGTGAGGGAAAATAATTCTCCCTTAAACTTTATGAATTATCTTTTAAAAAAAAAAAAAAGTCTCAGTGCTTGTTCTTATAATAGTTTGAGGCCAAGCAAAAAAAAAAAAAAACCAAAACAAAACAAACAAACAAAAAAAAAAATCTGAAGTCCCAGGTCCTGAAGTGAACTCTCAGACTTGGGGGTTAGTTTGGCTGAGGGTGGGGAATGGGAATTGGTCCTGCTCTGAGCCAGCAGTGCCTGTCAGGGTGCACTGGTGCCTTTGGCAGGAACAGGCTCAGGACTGAGTGCTCAGTGCATTCCCCAGCTCCCCTCCTTCCTTCTCCCCTGCAGGACCTCTGCAATTCTTCCCTGAAAAGCAGAGAAGGGTTTGCCTTTAACAATCCACACAGGTAAAGGGATTACCTGATAAAGGGTAATTAAATTGACAGTCTAATTTAACACTTTGCATTTTGTGTGCTTTCACTGGGTGCAGTTTGAGGTCTTATTAAGAGGTTTAATACACTTTTCATGGCACTTAATGCTGTGGAACTAAGCAGCTTTATAACTAGAGGTCTGGGACTTGCCCAACCATTTAATATCCAGGCTGACAGTTTAGGATGCTTCTTTTGCAGCCTCATGGCTTCTCATTGCAAAAAAAACCCTGGTGGAAGTTTTGCTCTGGGGCCAAGCAAGCTGTTTACCTGTCCCATACTCTGGGACCAACTCTCCCTGGTTGTGAGACCTTTCTCCTATCCTGCCTTACACCATTTTCTGGATGTGATATTCACCACCATTTTCTGGATGTGATATTCCAGCCCTTAGAGGTACCTCAGTGCCCAAATTTCACCAGGCAGGACCACAGGGAGCCCTCACATTCTGTGCTCCTACAGCATGTGGCCAAACACTCCCTCCAAACACTCCCTCCAATCCAAACCCCTCTCTCTGTCCTCAGGCAGGTGGTTTCTCTCTGAAACCCTGGGAGTTGTTCATTGTCTCACAATACTGACTGCACCAGCCTTCAGAGGAGCCCAGGGATGATCAGCAGCTGCATTGAGCTGTCAGGAGCCAAAAGTGACATGTCTGTGGATTAATGGTCTGGCCTGTCAGGATGGCATGTATTTGCTGTGTGCAGAAGATGAAACATCTACTTCCCAAAAAGCAGGATTTGCTTTACAATAGACCTCTGCATTGCCCAGAGAAACGATATTTTTCTGTCACTGAACGCCAACAAGCTACAGTCTGGAGTAAAATATGGTTTAGTAAGCCACTGAATTGATAGAGCTTCATATTCCTCTGTGGTAGATGCTACAAATATGCAGACAGACAGTCCTTATTGATCCAAATGGTCTGCAGAAACTCCATTTGAAAGCATATGTTTCTCTGCTTGACATTTTGACATGAATGACAAGACAAAGCTAGGAATGCAAATGCACAAGAAGAAACTGTTCTTGTGTTGTAAGAGCACATTCCCCCTGCCAAAGAGCTGGTAAATGTTACACAACTAATCACAGCCCAGAGAGATGTGTGAGCTGACCTACAGACACAGAACAGGAGGGGAAATCTGACAGCATGGACTTAAAACAGCTTGATAGGATCTGCACAGCCCAGTCCAACCACACTAGTTGTCTCCCTGTGCCAGGACATAGCATAACAGCAATTCCCACCGTGTAGAACCACATGAATTTCAGGAAACCCTTATATAAACAATGCCAGCAGCATCCAGCAGCTCAAGTGCTCCCCAGCCCACAGGCCAGGGCCAAATACAGCATTTTCACCATTTTATTTTATGGCCTTCCTCATGGGCTACATGCTCAGCATTCCTCTCTGGAGACCTGCAGCCCCCCAGCTCTCCAGGGCTGCCTCCAATTCCCTTTCCCCAGCAGCTCCCCATCCCTGGTGTTCCCTGCCCTCCCCTGCTCCCACAGCAGCAGGCAGGAGCTCTCTGGGAAGCTTGCAGCAAACATTGCCTTCAAATGCCACCTCACTCCACTGTGAGTAGAGCTGGGGGCTCTACTGCCCCTTTAGTGTCTGCTAGACTGGAAGCTGAAAGCTTTCATGACCAAAGCACCCACCCAAAAAATTCTCACCATCATCCAAGCTGGCTTTAGAATCAAGCAAAACATTGCAATATATTCATTCTCCTGGCCAGCCCTTAAATGGCAGCTGAAATGCAGGAACTACTAAATTTCAACAGCCTGTAAATGCTCTACCTACCCACACCCAGCACTTGTCAGGAGTTCCTCCTGCCTGCAGCAGCAACAGAGCCAACATTGCAAAGCAGCATCCTCATGCGTGGGCAAAACCCACAGCACATGTGGGCACATCCCTCAGCCCCAGCAGGACACCCCTGTCCCTACCAGGACCAAGCCCACTGGAATCCCTAGTAATGCCCCAAAATGAAAAAGTTCTGCAACCTGTAACTATAGCCACTACAGCAGACTGAACATAGAAACATCTCCCATGTCTGCTTAGATTTACTTGCAATTGTGCATTTCAGCACTTTGGTGGGCTGGCATACTTTGTTTCTGGTAAGTATTTAATTTAACAGAATTGCTTTGATATAAGTTATACAAAACCACATTAAATGAAAGTAAATTCCCTGTCTGCTGATACACAGAAAAAGCCATACAAATGTGGGATCTCTCTTCTTCACAATTGTCATGGGGTGTACACTTACAGCTCAGTGTAGACCCCGGTGCAGCAGAGCACTCAGGACTTAACCTTAACTTAAAGATGCTGAATAGTCCCAGGGAGTTTATTGAGCTCACTCACCTGATTAAAATTAGGCACATATTTAATTTGAAACAGTCATTTTAACTCCACCATGAATCCCCTTTATTCTTTTAGCTGCAATTCTCACCCAAAGTGTAGGGCTCTGTTGCGTTCTACTCTACTTTGGAGAAAATGCTATCAGGAAACAAACACACACATTTTTCTCAATGAAAAGAATTAAAAAAAAAAAAGATGGAAAATCTCCAGGATGCTTCCTTTCATGACTGACTTTTCAGAATCAGAGTCTAAAAGCAACTGATCATTACCTACAGCTGTAGGTAATAAACCATCAGGGTCCATCTCCCCCCCCCATACAACGTCCCTTACAGCACTATAACAAAACAGTTAAAAATTTAAACAAAATTCTTTATCTTGAAAAGAACATGGGGCAGAATGAGCTCAGTTGTGGGGTTTTGACCTAGAAATGTTTCAGATGGTGTCTACACTAGAATCACATACAGCAACATTCAGAAACCAGAGTCTGTCGCAGACACTCATTTAAGCATTTAAAATTCAGCAAGATGAGCAGAGATTTTTCTTTTAAAATCTTTTGTTCAAACTTTTTTCTTACCTTTGTGGGTGCATTTCTGACTCTGAAGACTTCTCCTCCTCTTTACATAATACAGAGGCCAAACAGACCTCCTCAAAACTACAGTGCTTTATAACTACAGCAGCAGAATTAGCTACTGAAAGATAAGACATCTTTCAAAGAAACCTATAAATTAAAAAAGGCAGCCAACTCTCTCATAGTTGTGCTGTAGTACAACACAATGTGAAGTTTCTGCCTACATCAATTGACTTCAAAGAAAGCTATAAATTTCAGCCAGGACATAAGAAAATAATTTAGGTCGCTCACCTGAAATCATACAACTACAAAAAAATACCTACTAAGACTGACAGCAAATTTAGAAGAAAACAAAACTCAGTAAAAAAACTAAAGCTTTATGCACTGCTTGCTTCTCTTATTGGCTATCTTGTAAGTTCACAGAACCAATATTTCTGTTCTACTTCCCCTCCAAGACAGAAAAAGCACCATCCATCTCCAGGAATCCAGAGGCACGTGCAACACAAAGCCCAATCTCTTCCCCAGAGCCAGAGAAGTGAGAGCTTTATGGGGAGCTGATTGGAGCTGATTGAGGCTGATTTGTCCCAGCTGCAGACCTAAACAGCCCTTGGGAGTGTCTCCCAGCAAACAGCCCACAGCTGCTTTGGGTGAAATCACTCATTAAAGCCGATTCTCCCCAGCTGAGCAACAATCAAGCCAAAAAACAGGCATCACCACACAAATAATTTCAACTCTTAAATAATATAACGACTGTTTCTGGTAGAACAAATGCTGTTTTTATTTGTTTCCTAAAAATTAAGAAAAATAATAATTAGCTGAGGCAACTGCTTGTATGATGGAATTGAGGCTTCTCATACAAGTAATACAGCTTTACTAAATATGAGTTATAACCATCCTTTTCTCCCTCCCCCTTCACCACATGTCAGTTTTTACCTTTAAATTTACTTTTCTTCAGAGTTTTCTTCTGACTTTTCTCCTTGCCTTTCCCAGGATGATGCCGAAGGATGTGGTTTCTCTGAGAAATTTCCAAGAGGGCTCCCCAAATGTGTTGTGTTTAGATTTAGGTCACTCTTTAGCTGCTCACAATGTAAGTTCAAGTCAGTAAAGCAAAATAAAATAAATAATAAGGTTTGAACGCTGTGGTTGCTGTGCCATCCCACTAACATGATTTCCTCTGAATGCTCCACTTGTCACCAAGCCAACAGCTTTAAACCTATCTCAGAAGAGAGCTATTCTGAAATTTAAACAGATTTTAGGAAGAATTTTCTTTCTTTAGAGCAATCCAGGATAAAGTTTAAAACTGTAATCCATGTCACAAACTCAAAATTTTAATAAAGTTCCTCTTTCAGGTTAATTTTTGAGACATTTTCCTTTCCAGAGCTACCCCTGAATACCAGCTTGTGGAAAGCAGTGCTTTTGAGCCCAGTATTAAGAGCTAAACCTTCACCTGCTGAAACTCAGTATGCTTGGCCCATTTCCTGGAGGGAAGCTGATTTACACAGGTGAGACCCCCGGTTTAAGTGGTTTATTCTATCAGCAGACTAAGAAAAAGTGAGCTGCTTTGCTGAGACTTTACCTACAATGCAGCAATGGCTATCAAAGCAAGGCAGATATTGGGAATTTCACTTTGCAAGACAAGTATTGCACACATGTAGTTGTAACTCAGCATAAAAAACATTCTATCAAGTTTCAACTCTGAAATTAAAAAGCACAATTATTCTATTTTTTTCCATTGCAATTGGAAAACATGACATACTAAGAAATAAGAGCAATGCATTCTTCAGATTGAAAGCAGATTGCCCATGGATTACAAGCAAATAGAATAAACTGAGTCACATTTTTGTAAGAAAATAATTTCTAAACTAATGGGTTGATAGAACAAGACAGGCTAGAAGTGCTGTGCCACAGATGTCACTTCTGTGAAAGCTCATCATCAAAAGAGCACAATAAAAGGAAGGTACATTTCATGTACAACCACCTTTGCAATGTAAACATTCCAGAGGAGTTGGAATATTTGGGATCATACATTATTCCCTATTTTAAGTACGCTCGGGGAAGTTCCAGTTGAAAAACCAAAGCACAGTTTGATCTTCAAAGTTTTCAGAAACTTTTGCAGTTTTTTCTATTTTAACTTTCCAGATATTAAAGGTGAAGGGTCAAATCTGCAGGTGGTGTAAATAAGCATAGCTCTGTGAGAGCTTTCACCTTATGCTCGTTTACATCACATGGAAATTATATTTCTCACTTCTTCTGTGAGTAATTGCTAATGTATATATAAATATATGCATGTGTGTGATGAATACATATCATATAGAAGGTGAATGTTTTGATCTGTCAAAAGGAAGATACAAATATAAAACAGGAGACAGGATATGAAAATCATACATTCTGCATTTACTTTGAAAACTGAAAGTTATGGGAAAAGAAACATTATTTATGTTCAAGGAGAACGTGGTGATTTGCTTAAATAATCTAAAACCAAACCACTAGCTCATGAAGGATTTAACAGCTTCCTGTCAGTGCTGACAGGCTCAAGCTATGCCTTGCTAACTTTTATATAAACAAATAATTACTAGACAGTGAGAGATCCATCGCAGATTCCTAGTTTTGCAGTGTAGACCCTGGTGCAGCAAAGCACTCAAAACTTACTGTTAACTTAAAGCAGCTGAGTAATCCCAGGGAGTTTGGCCAGCTCACTCACCTGCTTAAAATTAGGCACATATTTAATTTGAGATGTGCAGTTTTAACTCCACCATCAATCAGCAATGCACTTCACCTGTATACTTTTCTGAAAGAGGGCTGCATGGTTTGATTCTTCATGATCCTGCTTATCTTAGATGTAGTCCTGCAAAGCATTCATACAGGTGAGTCGTATTCTGTGCATGAGAGTAAAGGAGCTCTAATATCACTTATGAGTTAAACCACACTTCCAGACTTTACAGCACATAGCAAGAGTAAGCCAGGAGGAGGACACTGAGTATGAAGAATGCTAAAGTTAATCCCCAAAATATTTTGTATTCACAATTTATTCCACAAATGCAGGTCAGTTAAAATTACAGTGTTTTAGTCTATAACGTGAAAAAGATCTAACGTGAAAGCAAAGATGTGTCAGTAAAAGAGGGTTTCAAGCCCCTGCTCTGGGCTTTGCTGCAGCGAGTCAGCAGCATGTTTTGTGAGTTAACAGCAGGGCAGCAGCTCAGGAAACCTCCAGGAGGCTTGTGTGCCACAACAGATTGCACCCTCATAGCCACTCAAGCACCTCCTTGCAGGTCTTCTGCAGCACATTCCTCTGCTGCTGCTAAATCTGAAATTGGTCATGAAATGAGAGATTTTTCCAATGCACATCCTTGCACTCTTTCTCCAAACATCTTTACAGGTTCCTGTGTGTGCGTAGTCTTTTAGTGCAGCTATTTCTGCCATAACTAATTAGTGTATTTATGGAATTTTTTTTTCCTGTGGCCATAGGTTTAAGACAACAAACAGAAAAAATATGAAAAAAGAAGAAAAAAAAACCCAAAGTTTTTGTGGACCATACCTCTAAATAGCATAAATCTAGTCAGCTTTATTATTCATTTTTAATTAGTGTGAAGCAAATAGTGCAATTTGTGCCAAGCTACAAAACTGCACCATCTTCATGGAGAACCAGATTGACAACAAACTAATTATCTCCAAGAGTACTCCTTCTCTAAGCCCACCATCAATATTCCTCATTTTAAAAGTGGTAGGCTGGGTATCCTCTTCCATAAGGCAGGTTTTATATCACAGTTTGACTTTTCCTCCCTACTGCTTAAAGTAGAAATGTAAAAATGTGGGGAACCTTTAATCACCCCATAAATATACATGTTGTGTAATTATGCAAATCAAATTAGTAGCAGTGGATGGAATGTTTATTTACCCAGACACCTGACCCAGATTGCCTGCTGACTTTCCTGGGATGTGAATGCATTTTTATCTCTTTCAAACAGAATTTTTCACCCTAATGTAGACAATGATTTTGCTGCACCAGGATCTACAGCCTTTTCCAAATAGCAGTGTTCTAATAAAGTGAAGAAATCCAGCTACAAAGGGAAATTACAACCTAGTATTAGGGATACATTTGAGAAGACACTAAACTGTCCCAGTTTTGAAAGAAGTGATGGTCCATGAAGAGTAGGAGGGGGGACAGGGATCCATTATGTTTGGCATTCAAAGTTCTGTTTGGGAAGGAAACAATGTCTTAGATTTTGGTTTGTTTTTTTCTTGCCACACGGCATTGCACCGGTAATATTTGCATGACAAGACATCAAATAAGCTGTATGTGTTCTCTGTCTTTTTCCTCTGTGTTGCACAGACAAAAAAAAAAAAAACAACGAAGGTTTTGTACAGCCATTTCTACCACAATTATAGACATGGCCATTCAAATGTCTCTCTTTACAAAATCAATGGAAAAAAAGCTGAGCTGTGCTTATACTCGTCATTCGGTGATATGACTTCAACAGAGAGCATTGCATTCATTATGAAACACATTCAGTAAAATCTTAAAGAAGGAGATGGCACCAGAGGGCACAGTCACTGCAGTGCCAATATCTCCTGCCTTTACTGCTCCTCCTTGCCTCACTCCATTGGTTCCTCCCCATTTTCAGTCATGTACGCAAGAAATGAAAAAGAACTGAGCAGTTTTTCTTAAAAGCTTTCCCCCTAACCTAAAACCTGTTCATCAAAGCATTTATATATATAATATATATGTCATGATATATATAATATATATTATATATATATGTGTAACAGAACACAGAAATTTAAATAAAAAGAGCCACACAGCACAGCAGACACGTAAAAACACAATCGAATAATCCTGTGCTTAAATTTAGAAACTGTGTGGATGTTTAAATTCTTGTTAGAAGGAAAATGTTCTCTGTTCATTGTTTGTTGGATTTGGGTTATAATTCACCTTTAAAGCATTCTTTACTGCTATGCTAATACCAGCTGCTAAGTTCTCTGAGTGAATTGTCATCTTGGCTATAAAACGGGGTTCTGGGAAAAGGAGAGATCTGAGCATGGTGAATTTTCTAGCAAGAAACTGATAAAATTTTTGCTCTTAAAAAGAACCTATTTCTGTAAGGGAAAGAAGTGCTGAAATCCATGGGGGGAAAAAAAAGAAAAGTATGGCCCTCAGTCCCAGTAACAGGTCTTCTTTGGCACTTGAGAACGACCACGAGTAGTTTGCCTTTTTATTCATATAGAACAAAATTTACAAAGTCATTCATACATTTTTGTTTGTTTTTTGTTTTGTTTTTTACTTACTTCGAAAATTGGGAATATTCAAAATACACTTTTACCCCACTTCATTCTTTCATTATTTACAAGTATATACAAGAAAAATGTAAGAGTTCCTTTTCTTTTCCTTTTTTTTTTTTTTTTTTTCTTTTAAATTTTGTATTAAAAATCTCTGCTGGTTGTTTGTACTGTTTGTTTTCGTCATATGGACGTTCCATGCGAGGGCTCCATTGCTTCTGGAATGACCCCGCCCGGCACGGACTGGAATGACATTGGGATGGGGGTTTTGACGGGGCTCTGCCGGAATAGTCCTCCGTTGGGTGACCTGTGTTTGCACTGTATGGAGGGCATGGTGGCCGAGCTGCTGAGGGGCAGCGGCAGGGTGCTGCCCGAGGCAGCCGTGAGTGTCCTGCTGGCCCCGTGAGCGGTCTGTTCTGGCAAAAAGGTGCTGACAGAAAGTTGCGTGTTCTGGTACTCGCGCACCGGCTCCAGGGTCTGGGCGGGCTGCATGCCGCCGATCTCCAGCGCCGAGATCTCGATGGACGCCGGGGAGATCTGCTTGTGGGCAATGTCTTCATCAATTAAACTGTTCATGCGTCTGTGCACCTGCTCCAGGTTCACTTCTTTGTCCTAGTGAGGAAGAAACCAGAACAATCAGTCCAAACACAGTCTCCAGCCCCATCCGGACCCCCTTCCTCTCCTCTGTGTGACCTGAGCTGCTGATCACTCATCACTTCACTTGGATTTCAACTGTGCCTGTGCAAAACCTCACGATCTGGCGACATCTCCAGATGGAAAACCTGCTGAAGAAAATGCTGAAGAAAACACCAGCTCAATCTCAGCCTGCTGGAGCTCCTGATGCTGTCAATCCCATCCTCCTGGGAGGTAAACTTGATGGCTGTGCTTCAGCTAACAGGGGTCTGACATCAGGGACCAGCACATCCCTCATGCCCCTGGCTCACCTTGCACAAGCTCAGAAAACAGCTTATAGCATGCAAACAAATGACCTGGGACTCCAAATTCCAGTGGGCAGCTCAGCCCTCTGCCACCTCATGACAGCTCACCATTATCTCATCTATCTGCAGAGCATTTTCTAAAGAACAGATCAGTAAAAAACCCCTGATTAGTTGCTTCAAGTGTCGAAATCTACTGGCCAGGGGTTGCAGTGGTGATGAATTCTTGCCTTCCCATCAGGAAGCCCTGGGTCCTGTGTGGCACAGAAGGTAAACCTACAGGAACAGCACTGAGAGAGGGCTACTCTGGGAGCCCTGGGGAGGGGACCACACACTCGTGTTTGGAACAGCTGCATGACAGACCATAAGCTGTCTGTCACCTTGGCATGTCATCTGGAAAAGTCTGTCTGCAGTCAGAGCTCAGGAAAACGGTGCTGTTCTTTAGAAAATGCATCACCATCTTCTGAGAATGCATTTCCCAAGGTTCCCAGAGTGGTCTCTCCAACTGACTGTCAGAACCACTCACACAACACATTTTAGCTTCCCTGAGGAAATACAACAAAAGGAGTTGTCTTTAAATCTTGAAGTAGCAAAGATCTACAGTGGGCTGTTTATCACCTCAGCACTGCATTCAAAATGCTCAAATTGGGAAGCAACAAAAGCGGCAGGGTGAAGTCAACCACCTGGGATGCTGTCTGACTGAATTTTAACAACTTGCTTTGTATTGCCAATAAAAAGGTATTACATTATATAATTTCTCTACATTTCATAAAGCACTGCTATGATTGCAGTTGTAGTTATTTGATGCAAGTGTAACACATAGCAGAATAGCAGCAAAGCATAACAGCCCTGGAACTGGAGAAATTCCCTGATCCAACAGAAACCTGTAATTACATTACTCAGACAGCAAGACTCCAACCTAGGGAGCAGGACTACCCAAAACTTTTGTGTTCCAGTAATCCCTGACTGCCCAAGGTCAACCTCTGCTTAAATGTTGGTTTAACCCAACATCAGCAGCCTTACTGATTCATACCAAGATCCAGGCTCAGGGAATGAAGAAGCACAAAGTCACAGTCACTCACGCCTCTTAATCTTTCACTAGCAGTGTTCAGGTGGAGCACAGAGAATTACAATCTTATTCCAGTGGTATCCTCTGCTATGCCACTTTGCTTTCCCCTGTAAATTGACAGGCCAACTCCAAAGTCCTTGATTCCAGTCAATGTCAACTACAGATTCAATTCTAACCTTGTGATTTAACACTCCTTCTACATTACTCAAGAACCGTTGAATTTGCTGATCCCTGCATGGGTTTGGAAATGAATTAGTGTTACATGATGTACAGTCCAAACCTGTGTCCTCAGCTTAGCCTAAATCCATATTGATTTCAACTGGAATACAATTGTTTCACAATTACAGGGCTGAGATGCATGTTGAAAATTCTTTGCTAATCAGTGGAAAATGAATTCCTATTTAATTTATGTCATAAATTCACCAAAATCCCAATGCAGCTCCCAGAAACCTGGGGGATATAATCTTTCTCACCAAAGAAACAAATAACTTTAAAAATCCTGCTTTTTCAGCCAAATCCTCTAATCAGATAATTCTGAGTTAGAGAAAAATCAATGGGCAATAAAATAAAAAATAAACTTTTTTGACATGAAGTGATCACACAACACTTGATCAGATAACCCCTGCAGCTGTATTAAGTCCTTCCTACAAAAAACACACCTGAGCTGTCAGGCCCTTCATCCAGTGCATTAGACAATGCACTAAGCTGATGATAACTTAGAGGGTCTTTACTAAATTCTGTAGCTAGGAAACTTAAGGATTTATGGTGCAGTGGCCAGAGGATTACATGGATTTAATTAATATTTTCCTCAGTTCCTTTTCTTGAAGTAAAATTGTAGACCAGGGGCAAACATGAGAAGAATTATTACATTATTCCCCGATGGGAGTAAGAGCTCCACCTCTCTGGGTGGGTTCTTTTGGAACAGATGTCCAACCACTCACTGCTGCATTTTCCTCCCCTGTTTGCCAGCAAAAGTTTGTTGCAAAGCCCTGCTTGTCCACAAACTTCAGCTAGCACCATGTATGATGATGTTGTGTCTAAGGAGCTAACTCTCAGAAGCCCATTATGCAATGCCTCTTCAGGTACCCTGCACTATTTCTTTTCTAAACTATGTTGTCAGTTGGGATGCAGACTCCCAGCTGGCATTCTGGGTGTCTGGGGCTCATATTCTTGTCAAGCCTCCACTACAAAATAAGTGAACTCAGGTTAGAACTGAGCAAATATTAGAGCAAATGTTCCTAAATGAGACTTTGGCAAAATGCTCATGACTCATTTACATTTTTCTGAGCTTTTGCCAAATACTAATGCCTTTCTTCAGATAATTTCAAGGGAAAATATACATCAATGTTTTATTTATATTTTAATTTTTTTTTATTGCAAATACATCCTAAGTGTATTCATCCTGCTTTGCAAGTGGAACAAGTAAAATGTGACTTGGATAAAGCCAAGCCAGAGGGAAAGCTAAGGTTTCAATAATTGCAACAAGCAGTCATTAATTGTTTGCAGAGCAAAAATAAATTTCATGAAAAAAGCAGGATCTTCATTTGGAGCATCTGGGCACAGAAGGTCATAAAATTCAAAGCATGAATTAATCCTGGTTACATATTTAGCTGAGCCCTTTTAAGATGCAAACATGAAGAGCCACAGCTGGGATGTTCTTAACACACATCTCCGGGTCCAGACCATAGGGATTATTAAGGACCACATCTTTTGGAATATTCCTTTATCCTGGCCTAACAGGCCTTTTCTTCTGCTGTGCACAGTCCACCCTGGGACAGCATTCCCCAGGAAACGGTGGATTTGCAGTTGCTTATATTTCAACTACAAACTCATGTTTCACTGTGCTAAAATTTTCATTCTCAATAAAGATTAAAACCAGTTCCTGCACACAGACATCACATTCTATCTACATCAGAACACTTTATGAACTACATAGAGAAGTAAATATTTGGGATCTCTTTAAGAAGCAGGGGTGATAATTTCTTTTGCCTACTTCTTTTTCTTCAGCATTAAGGACAACTTGTTTGCCTTATTAAGATCAGGGAAAACTTTAGAAAGGCTTTCAACAGACCAGGAATTCACAATATTCCTTCTTTTCATTGTCAAAATAAAATGTTTGCAAAGGTTGTGGAAAACAACTTGTCTCTGAGGAATTATAAAAACACATTTTTAAAGGTTCTTCTCTTTTTATTTGTCTTATTAGACAAAGAGCAGCTAAATAACTAAATGTCAAGGTTTGTATGAGACTATCTTAATGGTGAATGAATGATTCTTCAAACACTTTTAAAAAAACCCCTAAGATAAAGTTCAGAAACCCTTGAAAATATTAGTTTGTTATTGCACACCATAAAACTGCTTTGAATCCCAAGATTTCTAGAAGTGGAGATTTTGGGATAGCTTTATGTGACAAGTCAACCCTTCAGAATGGGTGAATTCTGTGAACCTAATATTTTTTTTTTCTTTCCTTCATTGTTCTTCTGGGAAATCAGTAACATAGCATATGTTACTGAAAACTAACAAGCTAAATGGAGAAAGGTTTAAATGGCAATAAAGCCAGAAAAAGAAATCTTAAAAGTTATTATGTTTTGCTCCATTGTCAGCTCCATGTTCTCCTTTATTTTTAGTTCTATGCTTCTCGTTAAATATCAAGTAATTTGTTAAAATTTCTTTTTTGCACTTAATATATAAAATTTAGTTAATATTATAAATATGTCACATCTCAGACATTTCATGCCAATTCAGCTTCACTTCTCATTTATGGCTGTGTTGGACACAAGTATATGTTTGTTTTGCCAGAAGAAGATAAATATTTTTCCTTTGCTGGCTTCATAATTCTATTTTCAATATTAATGTTGCACTCCAAATAGATCAGTTGAAGAAATTAATCAGTGAAGGAAAGAAACATCTAAGGAAAACTGATTATACACCCAGGCTTATCCTCTGCAGGCTGAAGGAGAACAGCTAACCAAACATTGCTCCTCATCAGGAAATTCTCTTATTCATAAATACCAAGTGAAATGTCAATGTCCCTCAGTGAGTTTGAGCTCTGGAGGGCGTTTGAAGGGCAGGTTTCTGATATGCAAGCACTTGACCATGAGCAACAGGTTCAATGGCCTATGACAGACAGCAGGAGCACACCCTGGCTTGGAGGGGATCTGGAGGATGATCACCAGAATTATCTGGGAATGACCACACCTGCAAGGAACTATGACTCCCTTTCAGGACTAACCAAG
The DNA here is from genome assembly GCA_034336665.1 of Luscinia megarhynchos. Classification (NCBI taxonomy): domain Eukaryota; kingdom Metazoa; phylum Chordata; class Aves; order Passeriformes; family Muscicapidae; genus Luscinia; species Luscinia megarhynchos. The sequence goes on along the minus strand of CM067569.1, from coordinate 27,764,753 downwards.
TCTGGCTTTTCACACAGAGTAAAATTATGGCAAGATATAAATGCAGACATCATGAGTTTACAGGGTAATGAATATTTTTTTCTAGTTTATTTTCTGTGACTCTTGACAGTGGGTTCTAATAAAAGCCTGTGGGCAGTCATACTGAAAGAATATGCTAAGTGGGAGGTTTGGAGGCAGTTAACATGATCAAATTCAAGGGTGTTGGAAAGGAGCTAGTGGCTGATGTTTTTAAGAAATTGCCTACATCACTCTAAACACAATTAATTAACAGGTAATACAGCTCAGCTGACTGGCTTGCAACACTTGGGATTTTCCAAGGGAAAAATTTTTTTGAGAAAAATATATTAATTAAAGACACCATTGTGGTGTCTGGTTTCTTACTTGTGATTTCTGTGAGCTTATCACAGAGTTCAAGAAAAGCCACTTCAGGACATTAACATCCTACAAGATGAGGAAGCAGTTCCAGTAAGGCAAAAAAGGAAGACAAATGCCCAAACAGGAAAGTCTAATATCTGCAGAAATGTGATGCTAAAACTATGCCAAAGCTGTGATAAGTTGCATAGGCACCTAACACATGCAAATAAAAGCACACTAGACTAGAGAAGAACAAGATTGATGGCCCTGACCCCAGAAGGACTAAAATTTCAGAAACATAGCCAATATGGGCAGACAGGCTCATACAGGGAGGGAATACCTTGCATGTGTCAATACCTCCCAGTCAGGTGCCTGTAACTATGCCAAGAATTAAAAGCCTGTTAAAGCAGTTAACAAGACTCAGGAGATAGGCAGAAAACAATGCTTTTAAGGTAATATAGCCTTAATCATCAATCAGGGCACATTTCTGGTTTGGTTTTTTGTTTCCTGTCCTGGGTGACAATATGAAGAATTATATTTTGGTGAGAGAAAGAAACTAAGATATAAATGCTAATATTAGGGTTTCATTCTGTGCAAGAACTATTTTTAAAAATTTAGGTAATTTTGTGATTAGGACTGGGTTTCAAAACGTGACACAAACCCCAGTGTCAGACAAACACTTCCTCTTCTGCCCTTGACCAGGAAACCTGCTGGTCTCTCTCCCACCCATATAAAAGTCCTCTTGACTCATACATGTGTGTTCATAATGATAGGTGTCAGAGGTCATGAGACACAGGTGCTGGAAGGTACACCTCTACCCAGTTAGAAAGGAACACTCTGAAGCATTTCCAAGCACAGACAGCCACACTGCAAAACTGAAAAAGGAGACAGAGAAAAAACAGCAGTTTCCATGCTCAGGTACCCACTCAGCATTAAATTCCATAACCCTACCCAGCAACCAGCTTCTGTCTGTGGGGTTTCAAACATTTAGCCTGTTAAAGAAACAGTAGCTTTGCATATGTACAATTGTTTAGGATTATTTTGAAATCCTGTATTCAACTAGGGTCATTATCATTACTTTCAGTTATAGGTTCTGCATATGCAAAGCTGTAATTTTAATTTATTCCAGCAGGCTCTGACAGACTGGCAAAACCAGGCATAATTGGCTTGCTCAAGAAGAAAAAGCAGTGATGATGTATGTAATAGATGTGCTGCAGAACAATGGCAGTACAGTATGGTGTTACATTAATACAAATAGCCCCTTTTTCATGTGACTCACTGTGTGACACTCATTGCTCCTGGAGTGCGGTGAAATGCAGAGACGTGTAAACAGAGGCACTGGTGATCTAGGTCTGCTGTCACTGATTTAACACAGGCAACTGACCCAGGCAAACAGCACTTAATGTTACATATAATTTGCTGAGTGGTTTCTGAGTGTGCTCTGCTCAAAGCTGGTTTGACCATAACAGAACCTTATTAGGAATACCAGGGATGCACCTCAAGAGTCTACTTGAAAACCTGCTTTTAGAAATAGGCCAAATGCTGCAATCAAGCTTCTGCTCTTGCAAGTGGAAGCTCTACCATGTATTTTAAATTAGCAATTAGATAAATTATCATCCATAAACCAGCTGTTAGAAGAAGGCACTGAGACTGACATCAGGTGAGGTCCAGTTGGCTGTTACCTAATTGAAAGAATAAAAGAAATAAAAGTTTTGCAGCATGTTAATTTCATTCAACGTGGAATCATCTGCAAAGAAACAAAACTGCATAAAAATTATGTACAAGAGGCCATCTTATTCACTAGGTGATGCTCTCCTTCACCAGAGAGCAGAAATTCCTTTATGAAGAGACAGTAACACTCTTTTTCCTTCTAAGTAAACCTGAAAAAAGTGAGATTTTACAGAATACTCCAAAGTTTACGTTAATGTGATAGAAAATTGTTTCAAATACATTGCCAAAGTTTATTTCCAGCTACCCTCAGCCAGAAAATAGGTGTAAATAAATTATTACCAAAAAGCCTAGACATCCAACAAGTAACAGTGATTTGCTACAGTGCTGGTGCAAGTAGCAAGAACCTGCATGAAGCAGTTCACATCTTCCCACACTCCTGTTCACACCTTACCGGGGCTGGATCTGTCTAACCTGAAATCACACCTAACCAGGGGTCTAATTCAGGTCCTGCCTGTGAGCCTTGCCAGGAATACCCCAGACAGTGATCTCTCCAGCAGGCCACTGAAGCTGACAATGCACACCACTTTAAACCAGCTAAACCTCTCTTTATCTTATTTATCTCTTCAACTGCATCCCTGTCTCTGTGAAAAAATGCACAGGACACAGTCCTGATTAGGGAGCATGAGGTTGCCCCATAGTGTCTTGCAGTGATCTGCTCCCACATTCACCACCATCCACTAACTAAGTGCAATCACAGAGAGCACAGTCTAGACCTCACCACTCACAATAGACCCAAACCAGCCAGGGAAGAAGCTGTGATAGCATTTTCATTTGTTACTCAATATAAAAGGGGACATTCAGCCTCATGCTGAGATATTCAAGCTTTAAAATCCTTACCAACCTTGGCTCACCAGCTGGTAACCCGACAACAAAGAGAATGAGTGAGTGGTTCATTCACATGGTACAGATGTTTCCACAGTTTTCATGACATTACAAATAAACAGGACATTAAGAGAATGCAAAGAAATATTTCTCAACACAAGCAGCAAAATGCAGTACAGAATGAGTGCTGGTTGATGAGCATGCCAATGTCTCTGCAAAGGAACTTGGGAGAAAGGAGGACTTGCACCCGGAGAAACCTCTACTGTGCACACACTACAGACTGCAGATACAGGCATTTCCAACAACACGGGGCAGCACCACGGAGAGCTCCAGGGGAAGGCGAAGGTGAGGGGGAAACTAACAGGGATTCGTCTGTGCAGGCATTTTCAACGAGAAACCAATCATCTGTATGTTTATTGAAAATTCTCACCATGCTTCTGAGGCCCAGCCTCACATCATTGGCCATCTCCAGATGGAAAGGGAAAGGAAGATGTGGGGAGAAAAAAAAAAGGATCAAGATAGTGAGGCTAATAATGTAATTAATATTTCACCCTTTTCAGCAAACATATACTAATAATTTCTTATACTTATGGTCTGAAATAGCATTACAACAAGAGAGGATGGCCCTCAAGAGGGTGGTGTTTTCAGAATTTGACATCACTTAAAATTACACTGTGAGGTGACAGATTATTCTTTTATGAAGGAAAAACTAAATTCATGAAGGTTCTGTTCCAAAACTCACTAAAACTTAATGGCTCCTTTACACTGCTTTACACATTTTTTTAATCCTAAATTATAATCTAGTCCATAAGGGATGCAACTTCTTACTCTAGTGAGCCCAAATCAAAGCAATGTTATCTTCTAACAGACTGAATTACTCTACTGGAGCATCAGGCATAACAGATTGCTCCACATACTCCTTCTCCATCGTTCCTGTCTAGTCACATCCAAATCTCAGAAGTTCTCATTTTTTCCTATTATGCCAGGAGTAGAAGAGAGAGTTGGCACAGGAGACAAAGAATTGCTTCTACAACCTGTTTGATGCCCAGTGCTAGCTGACTTACAATGCCTCTCATCTCCACCCCAGCTATATGAAAGCCTTATGAAATCCTTACTCCTGACTATTAGCCACAATTTTTGCAATTAAAAACCAAATTTTGAAAAGGTTTCTGCGCCCCCATTCAGGGCTGCATTTTGGAAACTGCCCAAGCTCCTATTTTGACATAAGACAAGACATAACCAGCCAAATCATTAAAATAGCTCAGCATAACAAAAATCTGGACACCAGTTTCCCAAAAGATAACTCTTGCATACTGAATAATTCTAAAGAAATAATACTTGTTATGTTGAGTGAGTTTGTGTGGCTCTTTTTTATATATATACCTACAAATATGGGTCTGGACTTAAGGTATAATCATAACCAAGCCATTGAGTAATTAAAAAAAAAAAGAAAAGAAAATATTTTCCACAGTATTGGCATCTGTGATACCTTAATATTTTAGTAATATTGACCACAGGTTGTTTCAGGTACGATAAAATTATATAAATTCAATTGATAAATAAGTTTATAAATTGCATGTTAATCTTATTGCATGGTAAGGTCAATCTTCACCAAAGAACTTCAATGTAACTCCCAGATTCTGCTTCATACATGGTGGTTTCAAAGCAACTGAAGTTTGATCCTATGCCACTAAAAGGAATGGAAATATTTTGGTGCTCTGGGTGAGATTAGAATACACCTCATATTTAATTTTATGTACATGCTTAAATTCCTAGTCAGATCAACACCTAAGGCGTTTTACAAACCACAAAAATGCAAAAGAAAATTGAGAAAAAGTCACATTTTATGCTTTTTTTATTTTAAATTTTTACTGATTTTGTTATTTTACACCCCTTTCAAAAAGTCAATTTTAAAATACCACCATAGGCTGAGATAAGACATACAAAAATTAGCTGTGTAAACATTGTGTGAAGAATCTAAAAGAATCTGACATGTTAAGGCTCCAATTCAGTAAAACACATAAGCTCATGCCAAGCTCATGAGTAGCCACAGAAGTTCTCTGGGATAGGCAATGTAATGCAAATTAAGCAAGTACTTACACTCATCACCAAACTGAAACTTTAAACAGGTTATTTCTTTTTGATTTTCCTGCATGGCAACACTCATTTTTTAAGCTTATTTCTGTTGAATAATTTTCTTGCCCCCCTAAGGTTCATGCCAGGTAAATCCAGATAATATCCCTAAGGATCCCATTAGCAGGGTTTTCTTACGTGACAGAGAAAAATTAAACCAAACACAAAAATCCCTTCCTTGCAGTTAGGGAAATATGCTGGTACAAAATTCAATTGCTTCACCACTGCTTTGGGTAGCAGAAGCCTGGGCCCAGTGCCATAAATCACGGGTATGACATGTCACTGCTAAATCCATTACAGCCTTGACCAAAATCTATGGTGATCAGTAGCAGGAGTTGAGTGATTTCACTGGATTCTGGATGTGCACCCTGCCTGGGACCAGGAATTACAGAATGTCTGCTTCTCTATAGGCACCTCCAAAGAGAAAATCTTGTTTCTTCACTCGCACAAAAAGCCAGCATGGAGCTAGTTAAGATGCCTTTCCAGCTATTACTAGTTTCTGTACAAGGTAATTTATATATTATATTGGCCTCTTTTTTCCTTTTTTTTTTCCTGGTTCTTCCAGCTTATACTTTATCATCAAACAAACTTTGCATTCTGGGTTGACTGATTCCTAACACCGCTTTGCTGATTTAAAAATGCTAGTTAAATGAAGTTCCTCAGCTTATTACATTCAAAGTTGGTTTGAAACTGAATTTCTAGATGGCATTAAAATGCATTATTTTGCCAATGTTTGCATGATTTATTTTCCCCAAACAAGCCTTTATTTATTCTTAGAAAAGTAGAATACAATACAGTAGTACAAACAAATGATAATTTATATGCAACTGAGCAAAAAATGTACAAAGATTTCAGACGTCATTAAAATACAGAAAAAATAATTTAAAATAAAAACAAGATAAAATATAGAGAACATGCAATGAAGGGAAAATAAAATATCGGTTTGATGATCTCGTGTTTCCTTTCACTCTCAAAAGGAACCATCCTGGGGCAAATCAAATTATCACATAAAAAGATTACACCACAAAGGGGACAAGGTAAATGAAGTGACAAGGAAAAAGACAAGGAAAGTGAAAATAATGGTGAAAGCAAGAGACTTTAATAATCAAAACCAACACTGCTGACACCATGCTGAAGATACAGAAGCCTCGGTTGCCATGGAATAGTATCTGGCTGGAGAAGTACAGAGAGATGAATACAGAACAAATCACAGTTCTTAGCAGTGACAAATTTGGATCCATTGGACTCGTGTCTGCCAGCTCCTATTTTCATTGCTAAGGTACACTGGGATTCCTGCTCTTCTAATATCAGATGAGAGTATTAGTGTGTAATTTTCATGACTGCTAAAGCTGGAAGAATGGATTTCTGAGGTAGGCTGGGATTTGCACATCAGTGGACATGGAAACAAGTTTAAGGCAGATCACAAGAGGCTGCCCTGGCCAGAGACTCAGGGTTTTTTTCCCTTCACCTTGTGTACTGCCAAAATACTTGTGACAATTTTTAGAATCATTTTGCTACCTCCCATTGTCTCATAGAGCTCACAGAGTCGAGACTTTTTGAGATTCAAGACATTATTAAGCCTGGAGTAGCAGGAAATAGGAATTACAAGGTGCTGTTACTAGCACACAAGACCGTTCCCACTCTGAACAGTACCTGAAATGCAGCCTCCTTTTAATAATTTAAAAATAAAAAGGACAGAAAAGTGAAAAGAATCTATTCAATAAAATGATTTTGCAGAAGCGTGAGAAAGGAAAGAAATCACAAACTAAGCTGTGAAGACTGTGATTGTTAATGAATTATAAATTTGACACAAGTTATGAGACAATGACTAGAAGCAACTCAGGAGGTGGAAAACTGTTCTATGCCTTAACCAATAAAACCCTCAAATCTTCTTGCACTACAGTTTCCCAAACACACTGGGACCAGTATCTGACACACTCACATTGCTAAGAACAGCACAGCTGGTTTGGAAAAGTAGATTTTTGATTAATCATATATATTATCTGTGCAAAGAATCAAAACAATAATTTATTTGGGTCATTCTAACATTGTGTTTCAAGAGCTATATCAAATGTAAGTGAATCAGTATCACCTCTTATAAGAGATGCAACAAGGATCAGATACCAGAAAACAAAAAATCATCCTGTACAAGCGACTAATTTTGTTTAACATGGGGTTGTCTGTTAATTTTTTTTAGTGAATAATCTCTTGCACAGTGAAAAATATGAGAATTTAACTTTCTTTCCACAATTAGTAGGATATTTTATCTTTGCATATAAGTTTCCATCGTTTTGTAATATATGAACTTGGAATGCTTTCTTCATAGTTCTGATGAGATCTCAGAAGTAATGATCTCCAGAGGAATAGCACATCACACAAAGACACAGCAGATAAAGCACAGAGGATGCTGGGGAGCCCATTGCAGGAAGCAGCCATGCTGGATCATAGTGACAACAAAGATGTCACAAAGATGTGAAAACTGCCTTTCATTCCTTCAAAGGGGATAAAAGATACCTACAATCTGATGATGTGGCAAAGCCCTTGGCTGTTAAATGATCCAAATTACATTATGGATTACTGGTATTGTGACATAAATGCATAGGAATTACAACAAAAAGTTAAATCCAGAGGCAATTGCAAAAAGTTCAGCATTTTGATGGTACCAGCTTTTAGTAACTTTATCTGATTGCTCAGTCATTTAAAAGGGATATAAAGTGACTGAACAAAGACTCCAGAATAAATATTAATTTTTCACAACTCCCTAATTTTCTGAAGCTTATCAAAGTCAAAAGATTAGGTATTAGTATTTCAGGCTGAGTAGCAGCTGTGTAAATCCAAGATTTTAACATAAAGAGATATGTGGGTATTGGATGCTTCAGTACTAACAAGGAGGAGAGGGTGATTATAAATTCCAGAATATCTTTTTGGAAAAAGATGACCTAGTGCAAGTTTTTCTGTAATAAGGCGATTTCAATGTTACCAGATATTTTCCAGCTTGAAAAGATTGCAAATTTGAGCCCTAATAGAAGAATGTGGCATGGTGTTGCACCAGCACATTTTTTTCCTGATGCTGGAGCTAATCTTTCTTTTGTTAATCTGATCTGATAAGGATTAAATAGGGATAGCATTAAGATTTGTACAGCAGAACTCATTAGAAACATTTTTTTTTTAAATCTCCTTCAAGTAGAATAAAAACATCTCGTATCAATATCCTGAAAAAGATCAATCCAGCTTTTGGTCTTCCAGCAAGGAATTTCACTATTCCTTGAAAGATACAACTGTGAACCAATGGTAACATGGAAAAATAAAGGAAATTCATCTTTCCTGGAGATTTGTCTTCGTGAGTTGACTTAGTGCATAGGAACAATACTATTTTTAAAAAAACAAATTTTGTGGGTTGAGTTTCTTCATATGGGAAAAATGTAAAAAATATTCTAATTGGAAGCAGTGTCCCCTTGACATAACTCTTCCTATGAAGTCTACAAAAGAAGATCAGGTTAATATCAGCATCCAAGTTATGTTGTCAGGTTTCAAAAGACAGGCTTCTGTTCATCTCATAGTTAATGCTAGATTCTTCACACTCAGTGTAATTAAGAGCTGTGATTTATACCATGCAGACATCTGAGCCCTTGGACATCAGTGTATTGGCTCAGCCTAACCTCCACAAAAGCCTAAGGAATACAAAGTGGAAAAAGAAAAGACAACAAACTGGCAAAAAACACCACCTTATCAGCTGATGTTTAACATTTCTCCAATGCCAATGAAGGCAATGCACAGTCTTCTAGCCACAGACTTCACAGACCCTCAACATAAAAAATAAGAGTCTCTAAAAATGCTTTTTCTCTCTCTCCAGCAAGCTGCACGCCCCCAGTCCTGTGATAGATCTGCCATAATAGTTGTACATTCATCGCCCCAACATTTCTTTTCTTTGAGTTGGCAATTATTGAAATGATAACAACCAACCAAGTGGGTCATGCCAAAGTGAGAATGCAACACAAGGACCTCATGAGTCAGGACAACTCTGCATTCAATTCTGGTTCCGCTATAATTTTTTCCAAGGGATTTCTAAAGCTCCTAACAGGGTGAGGGTCACAGAAGCCAAATGTTGCCACCTTCTCTTTGGCTCATAGGCAACACCAAAGTCTAATCTCAGACTGCAAGAAAATCTGCCTTTTCTGTGACCCTCCACAAGCTCTGCTTCACAGAAGAAAGTGGCTGGGAGACATCTCAGTTCACACAATTTTTAGGTGATATCACAACACTTGTGTTTTGCCAAAGCATTCCCAAAAGCAGAAGAAAATCAGCAGCATGACTTGAGTTTGCAGCTCTTTCTGAACTAATTACTTGGCTGAAGCACCAGATGCAGCTAAGAGGCAGATTTTTAATGTTCTGTGTATGCTACTCGTGCTGTAGCTCTGTCATTACAGCTCTTGTAGAAATGCTGGTTAACACAGTGCTAGAAATGAGCTATCCTGAACACACTCCTCCTGGAGATCAAACTCTGTGTTTTGGTCCCCTATGCCAGGCTCAGCCACTGCTCCTGGCTCAAGCAGAGGAGCACCCAGGACTCCACACCCCCCTCAGCCCTGGATCCTGTCTTTACCATAGTTTTGAAATTTGGTTCTTCTAAACACGTCAGAAACCTTCAACCTGTATTCACCATCACTTTCGAAACTTAGTTTCCTGCCTTAATTGCAGTAGGCATGAGATGTCCCACTTCAATCCCTCCTCACTGGAGCACTTAAATAAAATATGCTCCACTAATCTGCCAGGAAGTATGCTACATTCATTTGCTAATTTAGTTGAGTGGATGTTGTGGCCAGTGTGACAAAAGCCTCCAGCCCCTGGTGTGCAGCAGGGCCATGGCAACGTGGCCATGTGGCCATTGGCCTAGGCAGAGGGTTCCTGAGGATCCTGCCTGTCCCTGGCTCTGGGCAGCTGTCACCCTTCCCTCCAGCTGCTCTGATCGACCCAAAGGTGCCTCTAGCTGCCTGCCTGTCCCTGCACCCAGCTGTCCCTCTCATGGGACCCTCATTCCATCCCATCCTGCCTGGCATACCCTCCCTACACCCTCCTCCAGCCGGCTCAGCCCAGCGCCGTGCCCTCTCCCTGGGAACGTGCTCCTCCTCCTCCAGCCTTTACACCTGCAGTGCCAGGGCTCACCCTGCTCCCCCTCTCCTGACAGCAACCCCATCACTGATCTTTCTGGAACCTGCCCACACGCTTTTTAAGTTTAATTTGCCTCTAACCCAGCCTAGCTGTGCTCCAAGGGCAGGCCAAGCCTCACAGAAAGTGACCTCCCCAAGCACAGCTCTACCATGGGAGTAACTTCAGTTTACTTTAAAATACAGAGGGTTAAAAGTATTCTATGTTTAACAAAGAAACTGCCAAAGAGCACTACAGACATACAAGAGCAACTTTGATCAAGAACACACTGGATGGAAAGGGGAGGAGAAGGATGGGAAAGGGAGATGGGATGGGGTAGGCACAGATATGCAATAATCCTTCTTAGCGTTATTAGAAAAAGAAACAAGGGGACGAGTGAAAAAGAAAATATCTAGTCTTGGGAAGACAGATCCTTTTTCACCAATGGAAACTGAGTATTCAAAACTCCTTGCAATAAAAGAGCGAATTGTTTCACCTTAGCTATATGAAACTGCCTTTTGTCATATTCTCATCTCACTCTACAAAGTGACACAACTGCAAGTCCCTGAGCGTAGAGGGGGGGAACACACACATAGCATGGCCAGACAGGTGCTTGTGCACACAGCATGAGGACACCTTGGACAGCATCCCTGCCTTGCCCTGCAGGATTTCAGAGAGTGCAGGGGAACACCTGCTGCTGGGCTGTAGGCCTCCACAACACTAGTCTGGGGGCACCTTTGGACTTACAGCAGGAGCAACATCTACAAGGCAGCAGGGACAGGATGTGGAACTGTTTGGGTTGGAAGGGACCTTGAAGATCCCCAATTCCAGCCCCTCTGCCAAAGGCAGAGATGCCATCCACTAGGTTGTCAGTTTGCCAAAATTGCTTACAGGTGGCAGGTATGTCAATTAGTCTACAGCTCCTGCAGCTTGAGAAAGAGAGACTAGAATGGTGGCCTATGTACTATTTTCCAGCTCTAGTGTAGTATAGCAAATAATAGTCCACTGCTATTATTTGCTTGAAACAAACATCTGTTCCAAGATAAAAGCACCTACAAATGCCTCAGTGTCTCCAAAATTGCAAGAGGTTAGTTTGTTAAACATTTAATCTATGTAAACAAATACAGGCTTCATACAAGACAGATCTGAGAATAGACTGATTATTCTACCTTAGCATTGCTAACTACTACAGGCTGCTGTGCATGGAAACTTCAAACCCAAGAACTTCTCAGATATAATTTCCTAGATAAAACATGTTATATGAAGGTCAGCTTCCTCAGAGGCTCCTACTTTTAGAAATAAAACTGACTTCAAAAGAAAGGACACATTTAAACAGTGTCACGGCAGTATGGCTTATTCAATTATTAACTAGCTGATTCATTTTTAATTGCTCGTGTACCTCTTCAAACTCAGCCTAGGTCAGCCATGAAGGAGAGCAGCTACCAGACAGCTGGCAGCTGCAGAGGCTGTGCAGGATGGACATGGATCTCCCAGGCAGTGGATGGGGCTCAGATCAGAGCAAACACCAGCGCAGATGGCACAGCCTGTGACTGGCTCCCCGGCCACTCACAGCAGAGTGGCCGAGGGCGTGTGTCTGAACCACTCTCTTACCCCTAAAGGTGGTCTCTCCAGGTCAGGACTGAGGCACATTGGTGGGGCAATGAGGGGAAGTTTGCACTGCTGCTGCCCATGCTGTATCTGCTCTACAAATAAATAGAGGACTTTAGTCTCCAGGGCTGTCAGTTTGGCACCTTCCACGTGCACAAAAGACACTTTTGTTTGTTTGCTTTTATTTTCTTAGAAACAACCACCCAAAACGTTATATGCAAAGCTTAGTATGGCAAATCAAAATAAATCAAATTTATTGCATGAGAGCACCTAAAATCCCAAAATTTCCACTTGCTCTCTCTCTTTCTTTTGTGTTTTCTACTTTTAATTGTGATAAGAATAAAAGTTATGGACCTCTTTCGGTGTTTCTTGATGACAACGGTTGCTGTTCCACCACAACTCCAATGCTGCCACCAAGCAAGCAAGAAGAAGGCCTATTGCTAAAATGCAGAAAACGCCTGCAAAACTGTGCAGCTTGAGTGCCTTCCCATCTGTCTGTGCATTGGTATGGCTATTCAGGTCACAACGTCCCATCCGTGGCCACCACTTCTGTTTAAGAACATCCAAATCTCCACTTTCTTGCAACTCTAGGATCCTGCAGAAATTTCAAAAGACAAGTATTATTTGCAACGATACTTTTTTACAGGTTTGTCTTTTCCTTATGCTTCACAGCTCTTAAATCTACCATCACACTATGCAAAACTCCACCCTCCCCCCACCAGAGTGTTGTATTCTTCATCTGAAACTCCCTTATACCAAGATTTCTTTCTACTCACAGCAGCAGGTAAACTCCTCCGGGTAACTTTAGGAAAAAAAGAGACTGTCAAAAATTCCACTTCAATGCAAACAGCATTTCCAAGGGAAATCACCACTGTTAGTCATGCCTGGTCTGGCTACATTCAGCTGCAGCAGCTGGTCCCACTAGTGAAATGCTCAACCCACTCCAGTGCTACTCTCCTACAGTAATTCCAAAAATATGTGAGGCTAAACATGCTACTGTCTGTGCACCACTTAGTACAAATCTGTTTAAGCAGCGACCAACTCATTTACTTTAGCAGATGCAGTTTATTCAAAAGGATTTTACTTCAATGTTGTTGCTTAATGCCTGAATTACTGTGTTAACAGTTGCTAATTAATCATTGTTTTGTCTCTTGTGAAGTGTCCCTTCTCTGCATGAATGATTCATTTTGGATTTGGTTTGATAACTGTTTTAGCTGTTTACTAACAATCTTTTCTCTTGAGGCAGCTTTGTCTCTAGTTATGCAGCTGGAGTTTTGCTCCCTTTTATAAAGGAGGAGCAAGATGAGGCAATCTTGCTTCAGTTCCCTGCCTGGAGCGCAGCACCCTCTCACCTTCTGCTAAGGCCACACATGCCTGCACAACTGTGTGTGTCTGTTTCAGGGCACACATTCAGATGGACAAGAGGTACCCAGCTGACAGCTCAGGGATCATAGTTTACAGTCTCCTGGTCTTGTCAGTCCCATGCAATTCTCTGCAATTCTTGTTTCCTGCACCGCTGTGAGTCTTCGACCTGTCCCTCCACCCTAAAGGGTAACGCAGGGTGCAGGAGCAGCACACTGGTTCAGAGCCTGCAGAGTGAGGCATGGACTCAAGACCTCTCTTCAATCTCTCCACCTCACAGGAGCTCTGAGGACATCAGCCCTCTCTGCCAGGGAGGCAGTGCTCGGCACCCTCGGTCCCCTCTCCCAAACCACATGCACATGGAGCAGAAGGGAGCAGCAGCTTTGCTGGAGCCTGAACTCATAACCTCTGCTGTCATGTATTCACTGCTCTTTATTAATTAAATGCCAAAATTAATGTGAATGGTTCCTGGCTGCAGAGAGAGATCCTATAAAGCAAGCTTTGTTTCAGTTTACCTCTGGGAGAAAAGATCTCTGTAGGGACTTCCATGCTGGAGTGCTATCCCATATCCTTTGCTGCTGATGCTGTTTCCAATGACTGTCACAGAGCATTCATCATCTGTCAGTGCAGCATATTCCACCACTGTCACATCCCACAGGAAAGCATAATTTCCTTTCTTTGCCTGCAAATACAGCATGAACACAACACAGTCTAAACTAAACTGCATTTCTAGGTAGGACAAAACCTAAGCCAGCAAACAAATCCAGATCTGTCACTATTCCTTGCTGGTATTTCATTAGGTCACAGTTTATATGTAGACCTTCAATATCTTTATACATTTCTAACAGTCTTCTCTCCTAGCAGATCTCACCTACTTCAAACCTTGACAAAATATCTTCCTTTTTTTAGTATGCACATAGGATAAAACAGCCAACTATAACTGTAGGTGAGGCTTATGAAGCAAGTTATTAATTATAAATGAGAGCTATTGCTTTAGATTATGAAATTTGATGCATGTTTTGTAGGAGACACGGAATGTGACTGGTTCCATGCATTTATGTGACAAGACTGGCATAGTATGAGCATTAAGTGACGAGCATCACAGGCACCAAAATTGCAATTTTGCAGCTTTGCTCATATAAACATGTAAATAAACAAATTTCCCTTGCAAGTAAACACAGCTCTTCTGAGAGCTATGTTAGTCCTGTAACAAAAGGCATGCAATGAGCTGAAAGAGTTCCCTCTTTTCTTCACAGGTAAGAAGATTCACAAGCATCTACTACTATCTCAGTTTTGGGATAAATATTGTTTTACTTTAACACACATCCATGCAGATATCCTTAAATATCCCTTTTAATTGGGACTGAAACCAAGGCCTGCACACAGTGTATATCATGAATGTAAAACACTTTACTTAACACAAGATGTAAGAAACATATTTGGATAGGGAGTCAGTAAAGTAAAATAAAATATCATTTTTTGGTTAAAGTAACCATTGGTTGCCTAATATATATTTAAGTGGCTGAAGTCCTGTGTGTATTTCTTTATGGGAACTGATTCACAAAGCTCCCCTAGCAAATGGCTACAGCTCTGGCACAGAATTAGTTCATCCTTCTGTACAATTTCAGTTCTTTTCTAAACTCAGTTTCGAATTTGTCTGTAAGTTTGTAAGACTCCATCAGTTATTTCATTACCCTGGATTCTTCAGTTGAGCAAATAAGATAATTTACTTCACCATAGTTTGACATAAACCATACCTTTCTGAAGTCCCTTACAGTTGCTTACACAGGACAATAAATCAAATAGCTGAAGCATCTTCTAGGAGGCAGAATTCAGGGAAACAAAGATTAAAATTATGTTGCCCAGACTTCTTGAGAGGCACTTGCTGCAAGCCACCTCTTTTCTCTCATTCCCTTTTACTTGCATTGAGGCAATCAAAGATCCACAAACTCATTTGCTTCTGGGTTAAAACAGAGTAGAAATGCTATATCCTTTCTCTTTGGTAAAATGTGAGTCTGTACATCAAACCTTTGGAAAATATTATTTTTATTACTCAGACACATTGTGTTCCATGGTAAATAATAATACACAGGATTTTGCTACCTATGATAGGAAAATGTCAGCATTAAAAATATGTCCTGAGGGGATAAAACCCAGCAGCACTTGTTACTGTATGCAGAATTTCTTCAAAATCCATCCCATTAGAGAACAAAAGTCCTGCCTGATGAATACAGAGAAATCAGACACCTCAGAAAGATCTGGCCCAAGGCACTATGGTAAAATGTGCTTTACATTTCTCTGGGTATTTTTGTTGGTTGGTTGAATTTTTGTCTTCTTTTTTGTTGTTGTTTTGTTTGGTTTGGGTTGGTTTTGGTTTTTTTTCTGGTTCGGTTTGGTTTGGGGTCTTCAGGGTTGGTTTTTTTTGTTGTTGTTTTTTGGTGGTTTGTTCAGTTTAAAGAGCTGTATTTATCTTCTGTTCTTTCAGAACTGGTCAGTAAACCATCTTTTCAAATTTACAATTTAGAAAAGAACACTGACAACACAATACATTCCTTATCTATCTCTTAGTAATACTTGGAGAACACAATGTTCCTCAAATATTTGGCTTCTATTACAATGCACTGGCTCAAGAAAAAAATATTATTGATTCTACTTTTCAATCCTCAGATTTCTGTATGTTATCTTATATACAAGCACTCTGTACACTGACTTTCCCACTTTTTCAGTGCTGGGCAGCAAATCTTATGTAAAGGTCTACTTCTCTTGAGTTTGTAGTGCTGCTATCTTAAATCACATCTTGCAACTGTAAGTGGTCTATAAACCAAGTCTGCCAGATCTCTTCACATCTTTACATATTTATTATTTACATTTTTACATATTTTTAATGACATAAATCAGTCTATCCAATGTCATCACATCTGCAGAGCATTATTTCTCTGACAGCCTGATCATTTCTAGCATAATCAGGAATCTGACTTTTAAAGCTCTTGGTTGTGCATATATCTCAACTCTCTGAAATTCTGGGTACAAGGCTGTGTCACCCTCCCTCTCTGATTGCCAAAACCAGAATCTCCAAAGGTCCCTTTTTCCTAAGGGAAGACTCAGTTCTTTCCAAACTTCTTCCACTTGTGAAATTTTCCTCCTGGAAGAGTGAAGACCTCATACTATTAGTGTGTTCGCTGTGTGGAAAGTTTTCTTATAACAAAATGTTTATTTGCTGTCTAAATTCGGCATCCTTCACTTCCCTGTTAATATCTGTTGTGACAGCTAAGCAGTATCATTTGTTCAATTTAAGGAAAAGCTGTCAAACTTTGAAAAACATATGTACAAGATATATAAGTGCACACATACATGTGTGTTTGAAGTAGGCTGACTTTTTATATACCTTCACTAGACATCAATAAAAGCCAAATAAAATCAAAGTGACATTAATTTTCAATGAAAAAATCAACCTCAAATTTTAAATGTAGTTCAAACTTTTTCTTTCTTTCTTTTTTCTGTCATTTCTATTTTTGTTATTAATGAAAGACTCCATGTGTGCACATGTGCCTTAACTTGCAGACCATGAACGTAGGAAGACTGGCAAAAGGGCCTGTGGCAAATGCCAGCTGAGAATAGGTGAGATAGCTTGAATAAAAAATGACTGAAATAAACAGAGAATAATGAGCTCAAATTTACACTTCAGTCTTCTAATTGTACTTCATATTTTGCTCCTTTGCTATGGCCTTACTGTGACTCTCAGCATGCAGGCATGCTGCACAACAAAATAAAAAGCTCTGCATGCTGTACAAACTTTCAAAAACCTCTTTATCAGAAAGTCAGCTAAAGCAGCACTCATTAATTCCACCCCAATAGAACAACTACTTTGGCTTATACCAAGGACACCAGATTTATCTTTGCTTTAAGAGATTTAAGAAAACAGATTTAAGAAAGAAGAACCCCCTGGGCAAAACTTACATTAAAAAATATTTCTTCTTCCCAATCCTAAAAAAACATAAAAGGCCAGAGAAGATTGCTTCCTAGACAAGACAAGGACCACAAAGAAAATAATACTCCAGGAAAGCAGTAAACAACCCCATAATGTCACTCTTCAGCATGGATGGAGATAGAGGAATGTTGTTCAAAGGGTCCTGGCTCACTGATGGTTAAACAATGTTGCTTCAAAGAAAGCATGATAAGAAATAATAATAACATGAAAAAAGATTGATTCCAGATTAATCACTGATATATCTGTGATTTATCTGAAACATATGAAGAAGCTATCATACTTAAGACAGAAGTGCCAGAATAATGAAAAATTCATCATTAATTTACTGCCAGAACAAAGTGTCAGTGTAGCTGATCCCATTTTATGGCTGGTACCACAGAAATATCAAAAAGTGACCTTTACATTGGCATTAGTGGAGTAGCTCAAAAACACGGTTGGATAACATTTATTATCTATAAAAAAGTGCTTTAAGAGAAGCAACACAGTTCTAATAAAAGGAAAAACATGCCATTTAATCCTGTTGAAATGTTTTAAACATTAAGATAATTAAGGAACCACTACAGGATGCAATAGATTCAGGTTGAAGGAAGCATTTGCTTTTGCTTCAAAGGCTGATGGATCAAGAAATGGAGGAATTTATGAAGCTCTGTGAGAGCAATCACAATTCACAATATAAAATTCATTGTGGACAAAGTTTTAAAAAAATCTTATTAAATGAACTTTTAAATGACTTCTACTCTCAATATTAGAATGAAGAGAGATCGCTCTGATTTAATGCTCAGTGATCATTACAGAAGCAAAAAAGAGAAGGAATAAATTCTTACTGTGCCATTGCCTAAATCAATGATGCATTCTCATTTTGTGCTCTACTTGGTTTTGATCGCTTTTGTTTAAAAGTGATACACAGGAAGAAAAGAAACAATTCAGAAAAATTTTGGCACCAAATTGATTGGACAGGGGAACAAACAATCTCAACCAAAGCAAGGCATTATAAAATGTAATAATGACTTTAATTCTCCTATCTGTATATATAGCAGATGCAGGATCACATGGAGATCATATAATTTCGTTCTTTCAAAGCAAAAATGGGAGCTCCCAAAGGAAATGAACAACATTTATTACGTATGTTGGTGCAATCAATAATTACCCTGATTGCCAGTGCATGTAAAGCAAACAGTTCACTGAGATCTGGCTGCAGAAACTTTCCTGATACAGCATTAGTCAATCCTCATCTGTGCTAGTCCCAGACAGCTCAAAGTGGCAAAACAGCATTTTGTATGAACTGGTGGTTTCTGCTCCTGTGCTGTGCAGAGGTACTGCAGAATAGGAGGAGGTTTTCCATCTCCAATGACCACTTTTAACTGCCTTGGAAATAAGCAAAAGCAATCTTCCCTCCAGCACCCTCGGCTCTCAAGAGTTCTCCTGTCCCTTCTGTGACACTGAAGTGCATTCCTGCCTTTTCCCTGGCTCTCCCAGTGCTGCAAAAGCTCTGCCTTGCCCATGGGAGATGGTCACTGTGGCTGCAGGGACCTGCTGTGCTGAGACATCTCTGCTGTGGCAGCCAAATGCCATGAAAGCTCACATTCCTTTCTTCCACTGCCATCCCTTTGTTTTCAGACAGTCAGAGGGAGTAGGAAAATCTCCGTGAAATGGAGGAAGATAAATGGAATAGGGACAAACACCTGAAATACCTGTCTGGGGCATAAATAACCAGCACTCCCTGTTTTGCACTGAAGTGGCATTGCTTTGTTTGTAACTGCAGCTGAACTGTGATACTGTCTGAAGAAAATGGAAAGGAGAAGGAGGGAAGAAAGAATAGTAGTGATTTTTTTTCTTTTTTTTTTGCATTGTGTCAGGCAAATCCTCATTCAGAAAAATGTTTTATGAATCTTTTTAATGCTGGAGGGATTTAGAGTCCCCATTTCCTACGAAACACATTTGTAAGGCACATTTACATCTCTTTCATGCAGCAGTATGTGTTTATGGATGGAAACTCTCATTTCCTTGGCAGACATCTATTCTCCTTTAGAAAAAAATCCAGAATTTCCAGCCATAATACTTGACATAGATAACTTGTCTGTTTATTCAGAGAGTTCAATGAGCTAGGAAGAGCAACACTTAAACTATGAACACAATGGTTTAGTTGACAATGTTATTAAATATTAATGCCAATTTTTGTAGGTGTCTAATCAAACATCTGCCTCGGTCATCTTTGGGGACTGAAGTAAAATTTAGCTGTTGTTGACATTAATTGAATGAGCTGATCTAGTTATATAAAAATCACCCTACAACACTGAAATCAAACTTAGTATGAAAAGTTATTATCACATAGATAGGATGGAGCTGCCAGCTCCATACAGACAATATAATTGGTATTCTCAACTGCCTGCCAATCTCCAGTTACATTTCTGGCTTAGCAAATGTAGCTATCATAAATGGCAGCATGCACTAGGCTTACAGAGTAAAAGTATTTACAATTTCATGGATAAAGAGCATCCACTGCCATAAGAATGTTAGTAAAAAGAAAAGTAAAATACAGTATATTTTTCTAAGGTAAACTGTTTTATTATTTGCTTAAATGCTAGGGTGCATAGAAAAGTATTTAATGTCTCTATTTCTCCTCTAAATGCTAACAAAACATCTCAAAAGAGGTCTCATTTTCACAAACTGCTGAGCAGATTAAGAAAAAAACCCAACTGCTGCAGACTTTGCTATTGCCAGAGCCCTACCTTGTCCCCAGGGAAGGGAGGATTATTGAGCTGAGGGCAGAGAACCTTGGGGAAGCTCATCTGAGGGATGGGCAGGGTAAACCCAAATTTTTGACTGAATACTCTTTTGCTAAGACATGAGAGTGTCCACATAAAGATTTTGTCCAAAAGTCAAGCAAAGAGCTGGGAATCTTTTGCTAAAGGAATTTGCATTGGGAAATGGGATGGCTTGCATTACTTGTATTCACCCTCTTCATGGCACTGTAAAAACAGAAGATTTTGGATACCATCCCTCTGACTGTTCAGAAAAGGTTTCAAAAATTCAAAATAGAAAAAGGAAATGCAAGCCAAAACCATTTTATTATGTCCCATGTACAAAAGCATAAAGAACTAATAAACCAGTGTTTCACTGACAAGAGTATCTCTGATCAAACATTCACTATGGTAATAAAAACTGTTAACTTGTTTTAGGGAAAAAATCAATTGACAGATGAAGAGGACACTTTTCACTAAAGGAGCAGCATATCAAGGCTTTCAGCATGTCTGCATCCCTTCATGTAATGTACTCCTGGACTTGTGTTTGATGTAAGGTCCATCCTGTTTTTGTTGAGATTCAAGATGGGGAGCAGAGGGGAGAGGCAGGCTGTGAGAGAGAGGGTATTTGTAATGGCCAATACTCTCTATTGCAGGATTCAGAACAAAGATGAAGCATCCTAAGCTGTTATCATCAGTCCTTGAATCCGACATTAATTCTCTGTTCCACAAAAAAAAGGTGTAGTTTCATCTGAGAAAAATAACATTTTGGTAAAACACAGCGTCATGTGAATGCATTTTTCAAAATCTGGAATAAACAAAGAAGAATCCTGCATTAAATTTCTGTTTTAAGAGAAATGAGTATGCGTTCTGTGGATCCCTTAACTCTTACTCATGTTTCCAATCATGAACTCAGAAGAAAAAAACAAACTCACATGAGCAAAGGACAGGAGTACTACTGGATAATGTAAAGAATTACATCCAAAAAGGCATTATCAAAGCTCCCATGAAACTGAGAAAACTTATGACCAGATCAAAGGACTTACATACTGAAGACTTGGGCAGAGTTAAAGTACTTAAACTCAGAACAATGACACCAAAATACGATTTTTATCAGCTATCGAGGTACTAAAAGTAACTTTATATGGAATTTAGGGAGTTTTAAATGACTGTAATTTCTTCCCTGTGACTTAACATTAACTCCATAGAAACAACATTGATACAGAAATTAAATTAAAACCTCTGTGATCCAGTCTTACCTTCCTGATGCCTTCAGAAGGGTTTGATACGCAATTATCTGCCCCATTATTCTTACTGATAGTCCTCCACAGTTCAGCAAATGTGTTATCCTGCTCCAAAGGGTTGGTCCCTTTTGCTTTAAAGTATTCATACACTGCTGAATCCCTGACTGTACCATAAGATATATCCATTTGTTTGGACAGATCCTGAAATGTTCTGAAATTCAAGCGATATTGAGAAATTAGTATTATGTAGTATATTAGCAAGATTTCATTAATTAAATGGTTTCTTTCTATATCTGTCATTCATCAGGAAGCACTTACCCTCACCAAGTAACACTCCCATATTTCATTCCTCATTGTAAAGGAAAGCCAAGTAGTTATTTAATTGTACTGAAATCTTATGATATTAACTACACCCAAGTTGTGTTTCACCCCAGTGTGAAGTTTTTGGGGTTTTGACAGAAAACATTCATATTAAATATGCCACCAAGATCGCACAAGAATATAATGTGATAAAGACTTACCTGAACACAGGAAAAACTCAGATTATAAATATAAACTTCCAGCCCCATCAACTTCACCAGAAATACCTCGCAGAATTCAGTGGAATTAGTTTGCAGTTATACCAATGCTCCATCTGACTCCAAATCAATAGGACTGTTTTAAACAAACAAATAAAATCTTGCTTCCAATTTCCACTAAGTCGCTCTTGCTCTCTCTTTTCACAGCCTCTGGTAAAACAGGCATTTTTCATTCACACAGAAGCCTAACTTTCATTTACTCATCATATACCACTCTGGAAGTGTAAATGGGCCTCACCCTGAGTGGCTGTGAATGCACAATTTATTTTCACATTGTACAGAATGTAATTCACTCCTGTTTTACAGCCTGTTCTGCACTGGAAGGTGTAAATCACTGCCTGCATCAATGAAAACCAGCCCAAGCCTCCAAACATTTAAGGTGGCATCACTGCCATCAGCAGCAGTGTCCTGGCTGTTTTCCCTCTCTGAGGCTCATTCCCATTCCTGTGCCTTCTTCCTTTGCCATCAAGTATCACCTCTGTGCAGTGCCACCATTTTTTCATCTGAGCATACAAATATACAACACACACTCGACCAGTGACAGCCACACACAGCAGCAGGGACCAAAGTGAATCTCATAAATAATGGCTTATTTTCATTAAAACACTTTATAAATGTGTGACTTCACATACTAACAACATGCTTCTGATACAACCAACTAACATTGCTTGACAACAGTTAAACTAAAGTAATCCCATTTCTTTTTCCCCAAAACAATTTTCCAAAAACAAAAACTTCCTGATCAATTGTTCTGAAAGGCCCACTCTTGCCACCTCCCCCACACCTCCAGCTCCTGCAGCCACAAAAGCAGAACATTTTGGCTTGCAGCTTGGGCAGATTTCTTCACAGTGCTCCTGAGGAGCCTTCCCTTGGCCCATGAGCCAAAGCTGTTTTCCACAGCTGAAGACTTGTCACACACAGTATTTTTCTGCCACCCTGTCCCCTGTTCCACTGGGGAAGATGCCACTGCTGACACATCCCATGCCTGTAAGGTTTCCTGCTACACTATTTAAAGTAAAACAATCTGGGCACATACTCAATGCCACACAAAAATATGCAGGAAGCTCTTCCCTCTTCTCCCTCACAGCACCCCCAGGCCTCCCAGGTTTAGCAGGTGCCCTTCTCTGGGACTCTGGTGTGGAGCCCTGTCCCCAGGCTGCAGCTGCCTCTCAGCACATCCCCCCGCCCCAAACCCTTTGAACTCACAAGCTGCTCCACACAGTCTAAGTGGTTTAAGTTCTTAAATTGTGTTAAGGACTTTTCATCATTTTAAGCTGTTAAGCAGCTTTAAGTAAGACTGTATGAACAGTTTCTCTCTACATACATTGCACACTTGTGGCTTTGGGCTAAGTCTAGGAGTTCCACCAAACCCCAAAACTCCTGTTATTTCCCAAGCTCTGTATATGGCAACTAATAGAGTACAAAACAAGCATCCTGGAGGTTGTTGGAAACTCAAAACGCTAATGAAAAATGGCAGAATTTGTTCAGATTTTCTTTCTTTCTTTAACCTTCCTGAAAGGTCTCTTCTGCTCCCCTAAATGTTTCCTGTATATTCTGTGGAACCATTTTTCATCCAGTCTTGATCTACATGATTATGTGCTGCATTTAGTTCTGTCTTTAGTTTTTTCCACAACTTTACAAATGCCTGCTGCTGATACCACTATTCTGTTTGAAAGTTTGAACATGGGGGTTTGGATAGTTAAAAACATAATTAAACTTGCAATTTTAATATTATCAGTATTTTCTCTTTTCATTTATTGCCATGGAAGCTTTTACTCAGAAACATGCATTTTGTTTTAGCTAAATTGCACTTTATTGACAATCAGTACTTTTATTTTAGCTAAATTACATTTTATTGACAATCAGTAGTGCACAAAAGCACAGTACATGTTGCTTTATGAGCCGCACAGTTTGTTCAGTTCTCTAAGCATCACAGGGCAGAGAGAGCAAATCTGGGCTTAAATCAAGGCTTGCAATGAACAGACAAGCACATAGGTGGCAGGGAGGGAAGCACAGCATTAGCCTGGGTGTGGAAGTAAGGCAACCCCTTTAGCTGGCAGCATTTCCTTGCAACAGAAAATGTGGAGTATTGGGTGTCCTAAGGATTTCTTCCAGAGCACTGTTTGGTATTTTGGGCCACTTAGCCAAAAACCTATCCCAGAAATAATCCTGACAGGAAGTGCTCTCAGCCACAGTTCTTACTCTGTATAAAAAAATATCTCTGCTGTATTTCTGCACTGAAAGTGGAGGTGATGCTCAGCACCTCGATGGCTAGAGAAGTGGTCAAAGGATTTGGGCATGGTGGGCATGGGCACATAAATAAATGATACTGGGGGGAGATAAATTATCTCCTACTTCTTATGGAGTGAAGTAAGGTAATCACAAGGGTAGATTTTAAACAGTGTTATTTTAACTCCCTCAAATTTGCATTTGCCAGGCAAAATCACACACCACTACATTTCAGATAGTGGCTGTATCTTACAGTTGTGTCATTCTCTAAAGGTGGTTGCTGTCATTGCTCTTAAGCTTTATTTGTACAACCAGCTGTTAGCTGGACCCATCTCCTTTAGCCACTCAAATTCTTGTTTCACTTTCCTATTGCAAAGATTTCATGCATTTAATATACAAAATTATTTGCACAAAAATGTGCAGCACAACAAGATGCCCCATTAACCTTACCACCCCAGTTATTGGATCTCACAAGCCATTAAAGTCTCTTTGTAAGTGTGATTAAAGATAAAGCCAGTAAAGCAGAAAAAGCCAATGTCCCTCACTTCCAGTTACAGGAGTGCAACTTCAATTTGTAAATACATCCATGGTGTGATTGCTGTAATTGACAAGCACATGTAAACCAATTGATTTAAGTAAATGTATCTGCAGTCAATCTAAAGAAAAATGTTGTCTTTTAAATCTGCATTACCAGCCAAAATATTTAATGCCCATATTTATGCCTGCTAGATGAACTCAACAACTGATACATATTCCAAGTGGAATTACAATTACTTCATGCAGAGTCCACTGAAGACTGGGCTCTCTGCTTGTTTTATTTGTCAGATACTTACTGACATGAAACAAATGCTGCAGAAGACACAGACAGGCAATAGCAGTATTAGCATTTCTAATTAGAACACTAGAAGCAATTGCCAGATTAAAAATACTGGTTAAGATACATTTTTTTGGAGATGTTTTCTTACTTGTAAAAGTCTTGTGTAGCTATAGATACACAGACTAAAAATATGCTGCCAGTATGGATTTATTTTACTCTGTTGCTGCTATATACCCAAGATTTCTGGATGAATAATAAGTGACAGACTAAACTTGACACTAGGTGCTTTGAGGTAACTGCTGATCAATTAACTCAGCTGGAGGCACCTGGATCATCAGATGTGATCAAAGTGTTTTTCAAAAGAAAAACATGATCCTGTCATTAAAAAAAAAGTGGGGTTTTGTTTGTAGTGACCCTGAGATTTTTGCTCAATGCATGAGAATATTCTAGGAGATGGCTGCCAACAAGATAAAGTGTCCCAGAGATGATGAGACTTTTTAAGCTTCTCTGCCTAAATGAAGTCTTAAAAATGCATACATAAAATGTATAGTACAACTCCTAAATCTATCTTTAAATGCCTTGAGGCTTATTTATTTTCTTTTAAACCTTTTTTTTCTCCAAAAGTTTGGAATTCATTACATCTACAGAATTAAATATAAGTGCAGTTCCTAACCAGAACTGTTTTCTCCACACAATTATGTGAGAGGGAAATACGTGTTTTATGCACTGGGAAAACCCAGTAAACTTCAAAGTAAAAATAGAAGTATCTGAACTGATTTGACAAGCTTATACCACCATTCTAAGCCTAAAGAAACACCTATGAGCTGAAACCTAGAACATAAAAGCCTATCTGAAAGGAGATTTGTTGGATAAAGTTATACCCAGTGGAAAGCAATGAGTTGAAAGAGAATTCTGCCTACTGTGAACTACAGAAAAGTGCAGAATTCTTAGACCTAAAATTGCTCAGAACTCTTCCCTCCAAGGGAGAATTTTCTGTGACAATGAGGACGAATAAGAAAATGTTATTAGTTGTTGTTGACCTCATCAATCCACCCACTGAGAGATGAACTTGGAAGCCAAGCAAGCATTGCCAGATCAGATTCTCATTTGTAGATGTCCCCCAAGAGAAAAGTCTGCAAAGCTGAATCAAGGCTGAAGTGGGACTGCAGTGGTACAGTGTCTACATGAGCAGATCTTACCATTCAGAACCTCAGTCCTGATCTGAGTCCTGATTAATTTTTATATCCATGTATGAATGTGCAAGGCAAAGGATTTGAGCTTCAATCCATTGTTCACAAATGAACAATCTTTGGAACTCCAGTTTTTAAGTAAAATGTATAAGTGGATAGGGTAAAGCTTGTTTTCAGACATCCAAAAGTGAGTTCAAACTTTTACAAAAAGACATTCTGTGGAGATGGTCTACCCAAGTTGAACAGCTTAACTAGCTGAAGAGCTGAAAAAAAATAAAAATTCCCTCTGTTATGGATATAAAATACCACTAGGGGATGATAGTCTCATTGACTCATAGACTTGCATGAAGAATTTCACTGTGCTGCTAAATGCAAGTTTGAAAAGCAAAAGCCCACTTAAAAATGGAAGAGAATCCCAGTTAGTGTCTCTAAACATTATTGCAACTGATATTTCATGAGTCTTCAGCTGTACAAGAAAGGGGGATGTATTGGCAGAACAATGAAGTAACATTAGAATTGACCTATCTTTAGCACCTACAAGTCTAAAAAGTAAATATACTTAAAAAACCAAACACATGATGACATATTTTGGTAGATTTTCAATGTTTGTTCTAGGTACATATAGGAATGTTATTAGTGTGGGTTAAACTGGACATACAAAAACTAAAAGATGGGCTACTTTAAAGATTACTCTTAGTGGGGCCAATAAAACTGTTAAAGGTATTCTTAGAATAGCAGTACCTTTAGTACAGAGAATTAAAATGAAAACAAGTTTATCTCAGCTTCTTACAACCTTAGGCTTGAGAAGAACTGGGTCCATGATTTTAATTTGGGCATCTCAGATTTTCTTTGAAACTATGAATAATTAAATCAAGCTCTTAAATCAATCCTTAAATTGTCGACTTCTCTATAGTGACGTGATCAAATTCTGCATTGTTCCATTTCACTGCAAGTCGCTTTAAATGCTCTTAATTCTGTCTCAGTGCAGTGATGTGCAGAGCAGCAGGTTTCTTCATCAAATACTCTAAGCAAAATTTTAACTTTAGCAACAGAGGTAGTCCAGTAGAGATCTGCAGCAGTACTTGCATGCTTAGGATACACTCTTCTGGGTCAAGTCCTTCACCAGCAAACATGTCCGGCTTTATAATTAATCTAAAATTCATTTTATCTGCTCTCCATGAAAAATACCATCCACTTTAAACAAAAGCCTTAACAGAAAAAAACCTCATGGGAGTTTCTGCAAGGCAAGCTGTAAGTATTGACAGATTAAACTATACTGAATCAGTGGAGTTGCAGCCTTTCACACCAGGACTGAAGCTTTCCAAATCACAGCAGGAGACAAACAGTGCAGACAGTCAGGGCTGTGTCTGCTCCTGTCCTCACCAGTGGGGCAGGAACAGCTGCTACACAGGATTTCAAAGAAGCAGGGACTTTCCTCCAGTGGCAAAACCAATCAATTGACATGTGTCACAGAACACGTTGCCATGCCAACCACCTAGTCTTCCTATAGTTAAAACAAATAGTGATTGAACTCCTCAGCAGGTAATGGCACTACAGCAGCTTTTTTCATTATTATAATGGTCACTGCTGCCAGTGTGGTGGCATCTCTGAGATTCTGATTGGATTGAGAGTCACTGCCCTAAATTAGGTGCAAGCAAAAGTAAAATGTAACATTCCATTCTAGGGAGAGGATGCTAATGCCAGGTTCATTTCCGTCTCAGGATGAAGGGGTTTGCTACACATCCTGCATGCCATGTGTGATGGCAACAGTTCTGTCACCCACCCAGCTCAGCATCAGGACCCTCTCTTCTACTGCCCCCAAAGAAATTTCTTTCACAGGCTACCTAGCAGACTCAATAGATAGAGCAGTACTGCTGAGATCAGTGAAACTAGTTATGCACACAAAAGCACATGCTCAAGGTTCCCAGGATTGGAGACAAAAATCCAAACAGTAAGAAAAATGAAAAACAAAATAGCCAAATAATAAATATACAAAGCAATAGAAGCACTAAACTTGTACATCCTCCAAACTGATTTAATTTCTTTCAAAAAGCTTCCAGTAGCCTCTGTTGCCACATGTAAAGGGAAAGACAAGTAAACTAAACTAAACTGTTTTCTTAACTCCTGATGTAGCACTGGCTTCTCTGCAGACTGAGTGTTTTCACTGGGGCTCTGTTCCTGCAGAGTTACTGTGTGATCAAGTTTTAAAAGAAGGGAACAGTTCCCCTCTTTTAGGGAAGGGAAAGAAGGGACTGTATACCTACTGAAATCCAAAAACAGTCAAGCCACTAATAAATCATGTTTATGATTTCAGTAGCAATTAATTGCTAACGACTCACATTGTATTGGCAAAACATTTGGAGGCTTTGTGTACTTTCTAAGAGTCTGCGATGCAGCAGAAATACATTCTATTAACAGCACTTGAAATTCCACTTTTGCTTTCTCTCAGAACAATCTGCAGCACTTTTGCTGAACTCAAAGTGTGGAGGATGTAGGACAAAACCCCTACAAGTAGGCTGTGTCCCACTGCTCACAGAAGTTCTTAGTATCTTCCAGCAGTTTATTTAGGAAACATGCCCATTTTTTTAAAAAAAAAAAAGACTTTACATTATTTCTGGCAACAAGACTCAAATTTGGATCCAAAAATCAAACTGGATTCTCATCATAATCAGTAAAACAGGTTCTTCTGTAAACAAATTAAACCTCTGGGTATTCCTATCCATTGCTATTTCTAAATTATGCCCTCAGGACCACCTCAGCAACTACAATCATCTGCAGTGATCTGTGTGAGTGTGACTTGACTTGTCACTGGATCCTAAAAGTTCATTTTGCCTAGAGCTGACACTGACTCTACTCCAGCACTGCACATAAATCTGTTAAACAGCTAGAAATAAGCTGAACAGCTCCTGATTGCCAGTCCAGTGTTTCTAACTATACTTCCAACCCTTCTCCTCTGTGAACCTCCTACAGGCAATAAAAACATAAATCACTTAGATTGCTGATTTTTAACTCATTAACTTATTTGCAATTTATTTTTTTCTTTCTCAATGCCCCATGTTTTCTGAATTTAGAATTTGTAAAGGAACTGTGATGGTCCTTACAGTAGAAGATATGATTGAGTGTTTTTGCTTGAAATGTTTTCAAAAAATGAAAGAGAGCAGAATAAACGACTCCATTAATAGTGATAGCCATGGAAACTAATTTCTGAGCATTTGCATCTCAAAGCTGGATCCACTGGGGCCACATAGTTGGTGATCCCTGGATGAAGTTTCTCTCATGGCTAAGCATTTATGATTGCATATGAACTCATCTGATGTCTAACTACGGGGATGAAGTCAGAGGGCAATCTTTCCTCTATATTTATTTACAAGGGCTGTTTACAGAACCCCTCTTCAGCACCCCATTTTTCCATATTATTAAAAACTTAATAACCTTGAGATATTACCCGGTTTGCCCACCATGCTTCCAATTTAACAATGAAAAGTATCAGACTGACAAAGAGACATTCAGAGCAGTCTCTTTTAAGATGCAGGCCCAGGTTTTCAAAGTCTGGAGCCTTAATTTGTATGCTCAGATCCACATTTAAACTGCTACATGACTGGGCAGATTTTCAGAACAGATCAAGGAAAGATCTGGCACAACATCACATCTGTACAACATTGGCAGATTCAGTTAAAAGTCTGGAGAGGGATTCAGAGCAACTATGAGCAGTTGCTGTTCACCTTGCAAATCCAGAATAATCAGTTCTGCTAAAAAATCTGGGTAATCCTGGATCCTTTATCCATACTCCATATTCCATTCAACAGTGAAAAGGAAATTAAAATGCAAAGAAAAGGTGAAAACATCTCAAGAACATGTTTGGAGGAAAAAATACTCATGTTGGGTCTTCCTTTGAGTATTTTCTTGCTTTATTTTTAAATCACTTTGCCATTGTGGCCTTCCTCTGAGTAGCTCAAAGGGTTAACGTGTTAATTAAAGCAAGGTATTCTACTCCTTAAATTATTAATTAAAATAAAAACTGCAGCTGGTGTTTTACAGCACCTCAGTCCCAACAGCAGGTTTTAGTCACTTCACCTAAATCAAACATATCATAAAGTTGGCATGAAAATCATATTGTCTGAATCAAACACATCTGGCAACTGACACATGCTTTTACCTATAATGAAAATAACAAACTACCTATTATATATGCAGATGCACTTCAAATTGTTTGCTACGCTGATGTCTTCTACTGCTCACATTCAGAAGCTAAAAATCTTAATGAAGATTAATGATTAAGATCAAGAGGGAAGAAATTGCTTTCTTCCTTTTCCACTGCTGTTCTAAGTACTGATAACACAGCCGTGCTGTTTTGCACCCAGATGACAAAGAATAGCTTTTTATTAAACAGAGTGGGCAACAGATAAGCTTGGCTTTTTGCTTTATAAAGCCTTTACTCAGGGTTAGTGGTACTTTATACAGTGACTGTTAGGATATCATTAAAGTCCATGAAATCCCAGTGTGGAGTAAGGTCCTACACAACTCCTTATTAAGTTTTGATTTATCAGGAGCCCTGCATGTCAGTAGTCTCATAGCTGGGGTGGAAGGGCTGGATGAATTCAGATCTGTCAAATGTACATTGTGATGCTGGAAAACAGCTTCACACCCTTCCCCTACCACAGGGAGCAAAGCAGAATTACTGTTGACAGAAAGAAGAGAAGAAAGCAGAGGGGCTCTGAAGAGGCACCTTGATTGCTGGAGCATGTGCTGCATACTCCTGGGAAATCAAAGTATAGGGCTCTTCATTAATACTGAAAGCACATATAGCATTCATCACTTATTATTGATGTCTAAAGTGCATGCATTACACATGCATATTTTAAAGTCTGGAGGCCCACATGCCTATTTCTCAGAGGACCTAGACTGAGCACACAGAGTATGGTGCACTTCCCATCTCATCCTGATGTGCAGGAAGGTAACAGGAAGACAGACCTTACCATTTGTCCTCCCTTACTCCTCACCCTGAACACAAGTCTCTCTGAATACTGAACCTCATACTAGAAAGCACCCAAAAAGCACATCAAAAACAACTGGCTGCTCGTTATATTGAGATTAATTAGTTTATTTGGTAGCCTCATTATATACCTTGAAATATGAGCTTAGAAATTGCATTATTGCCATATGTAAGAAACACAGTATTTAAAATCCACCCCATTCTGACTGATGGTTTTCTATTCTTTTGTAGATAGACATGACTATCCATAAATCAATTAAATTAAATCAGTGGCACATTCTCTCAGGCTGGTTTTAATGGTTTAGAAAGCAAACAACTTCAATGCCTGTGATGACATTTCTTGTAACACAACAAACTTTGTCAGCTGTATCAAAACAGCTTTTCAGAGGCAATGCCATTCTCTCCCTCATCTCCAGATGAGTCTGGAAACAATCCTGCAGTATATCATAAAGGGGGCACACGTGCAGAAGAAGAGAACATTGCTCAGTAAGGCAGATGAGCCCAGAAAATGGAAAGAACACATGCAACCCTTCTCTTTAGCAACACAGTACTATTCCAGAAAAGTTTTCTTTCTCTCCAGAAAATATTTTGCTATGTAAGAACTGAGAGGATAGCACTCATGGTAATAAACAGTAGTATCTTAGTTCTCAAGGAAAATAAGTTCCTTTTTCCCCTAAACATCCATAACCTGCATTGATTAAAAATGTTTTGGTGGGCTTTTTTTTGGTTTGGTTTGTGGGTTTGTTTGTTTCATGTCTGTTTTTGCATCATCAGGAACAGTTTCTAAACCTCTTTATAAAGATACTCAATTTTAAAAGCCTTTCTTTAAATGGCAAGTTTACAGAATTTCTACTTCATGGCACGAGATGGTTGATAAATATTTTAGAATGTATTGGAACAACTTTTTTCAGCAGATGAAATATCATCCTATATATCAGTTAAGGTGTTAAGAGTGTCTGGTGTGAGAATGAATGCTCTTCTGTCATGGAGACATTTATGTGGGGAGTGGCTATTTTAGATCTGATAGATGTAAATGGAGATGTCAAAGAGAAAAGCATCCAGATTAAAATTGTTCACAAGATGTTGGAGTTTAATATCCTGAGGCAGAAGGAAAACCCAAACAACAATAACAACAACATAATAATACGTTTCAAAAGACCAGACTCAACAAACTGGAGAAGAAAGTCTCCTGGGGTGTTGCTTTAAAGGACAAAAGATAGGGAAGGGCTGGAAATTCCTGAAAGATACCATATCAAAGACACAGATGCAAACTATCTTAACATGAGGAACTATTAAAAAAAATTATAAGAAGCTGCAAGAGCTTCTGCAAGAGCTCTTTCAGGACCTAGAAAACCAAAATCATTCTCTTTAAATTTTAAAGAGCAGTGCAGCTATTGGACTAGCTAACTGTGCATGCTATAAATGTATGGGAACTGTGCAAATGTACGAGATAAAAAGAATCAAGAAGCAAACAAAAGTCCTCCTCACAACACCAATAAATTTAGTTTGCATGATTTGTCACTGCAAAAAGTGATTTGTGTCATCCCTTGATTGAGTGTCCAGGCAGAAGATGGGAAAATTACCTTTGCTGTTAGATGGGTGAGAAAACCTAATGCTGAACAATCATGGCACAAAAATGACAAAACCACTGCTCATGTGGGAATGTTGGTGAGAAATTGCACAAGGTGAAGAGAGTTTTTTACATGAACAAATGAAGCAGCTCCTAAAGTATTTCAAGAGATTAGCAGAGTTGGAGGTCTATGTATGCCCTGCCTGAAGTGACAATAATTAAAAAACAGGTACAACTTCATATAAGTGAGAACAGTGACTTCCAATTTCATCTCATGGTTTTGCAGGAATGAACTTACTGTGATTGAGTGTTTGCTAATTATTGGCAGTTTTGTGAATACAATTTACTTGTTCTGGCTTCAGGAATGCTCTGAGAGAGACCCTCTGGCAGTTTGGAAACCTATGCCATAATATTCACTATACTACCCTGTAACAGAACCTGCATGACTTTTATAATAGGGCCCACTGTTACACTAATGGCTCTGACCAGTACAGATAAATGGTACAAAATACATGTTATTTTACAGGGGTTTTGGGTTGGTTTGGTTTGGTTTGCAGGCAGCTGCTTCACTTCACAATGTCATTAAGATATCTACCTGAAAACGTGGGAAACAAAACCCCAGTGGCCAACCTCTGTAATGGTTCAGACACAGAATTATTTCCAAAAGACAGTTCTCTATGGATTTTTATTACTTCCTCCTGTTTTTTGTCTTTAGAAATGATGGATTGAGCCGTTAGGAGATGTCTGAGGCTTTAAGGCCATTTCTGTTTGATTTGCTATAGTAATAGTTATTTTGCTTTTTTAATATCCTGCTATATTAGATAGTATTATCGGTTCATATAAGACATTAAATCAGCTTCTTTAGAGAAAAAAATAATAGAAATATAAGTATCCTGTTGAGCAAAAATCTTCTTTTACTTTGTTATATACTGTTTATCCCTTAGGAGTCAAATAGAAAATCTAACCTGACAAAATAAGTCATAGGTGAATATCCATGTAATAAAAAGAAACCTCATCCTACTACAAGGAAGGTGTAAGTCAGGGGCCAGTGGGATTTAATGCATGCAGAAGGCATACAGCTACTATGTGGACAGCCAAGGAATACAACCTATATTAATATGAGACAATCTGACCCAAAAGGTGACTCTGTCTGTGCTGAGGAGAGTCTGCTTATCAAATATCACATTTAAACCAATCCTTTTACATTTGATGGGCTGTCCTGAGGGCTGCTACTCTTGCTAGATTTTTGTCCTTTCAAAGCAAAAGCAAAAAAAAAATAAAGATTTTATTATCTGCACAGATGGTAGATTTTGATAATGTTATATCCAAATCATTTTCTTCTCTAAACTGTGCATGCATCTGAATTTTAATGCCTCAACCCACCTCAGTCACAGAACTTCTCAGTAACCAGAACAAAGGAAGAGATGCTATGATATAGGTCTCTCAAAAGTCAAGGTGGAGAGGTGTGGAATCACAAATCTCTTGATTTGCCATTGATCTCCGATCTACACCACATTTTTTAATGGCAACTGGAGAGATGGAATGCAAGCTTGATTTTCAGCTGTGCATTCTCATTTTTCTCAGAAAAATGTCCCTGGGAAATATTTGCACTTAGATTCTTGCCTGCTTGTTCAATTAGAGGGGTAATTAGGACCCATTTTAAACCGTGCTTGAACGGCATATGCCAACATTCAGAAAGCTTTTCAAAAGGCTCCAGACTCTGAGGCTCTCCTGGCAGCACCCACTGGGCAGCACCGTCAATAGCAGTGAAATGAAAAGACAAACAATGGGGAGCTGGAGCACTGGCAGTAGCCCAGTGCCTTGTCCTGAACAGAGCCTGCAGGCAGATGCTGGCGAGCTCTGAGCACTGAGCCTGCTGCCCCTGCTGCACAGAGCACTTCCCAGCAAACTCCACCCCATGCTCCAGAGAGGGAATGTTCTGGAAAGGAAATAAAGTTTTGAGTTGTTACATCTTTCTTACACTCTTTTTTAGCCTTTGTGTTTATGGAGGGACTTAATCTAGTTATTTAATGATTGAAGCTTGTGCTCACAGGCCTTTAATAATAATCACAATAATTTTTATTTATCAGGTTCATTCATACATGCCTCCTGCCAACACGCCTGAGGTGCTGCACAGACACTGCAAAACATAATACAAATTAAACATAACAAAAGGAAATCCAATGAAATATTTAAAAAGACACATCTGATATTAACAAGAGAAAGGCTGTTTTCAAACATGAGGAATTTCAAGACAAAATTGCTGTGAATACAGAGGGATTCCAGTGAGGTTCTTGCCACCAACCCTATCAAATCCACTTAACTACAGCAGATGAAATGTTTGTTCATTTCCCTCTGGCTGGTATCTTAGAAGTACTTTCTCATTTTATTTTAAAATATTTTGAGATTGCTTCTGTTTTGTATGCAACCCAGAAAATTTATCTTTTTTTGATACCTGCCGTGCTACTATAATATGGTCATTTATGGCCATGATCTTTAAAACAGCTAAACTGACAATATGCCATAGAAGAAAATATTATTACTGTGTTATACAGAAAGAGAATGAAGACAGACAGGAGGCTAAGCTTGCCAAAGATCAAACAAAGCTTGTGGTAGAAAAAGAATTTGCACCCAAGTCTTCCAAGTGCCAGCCTATCACCCCAACTAAGCTGCTCTGAATCTTCAGCTGTCACCAAAACACAAGAAATTGCGGGATTAAAATACAAATAAGGAAATCTGAAATCATTAAACAACAGCTGATATATCATGCATTAAAGCAGATATATCATGCATTTGTGTGCAGTCCATGCCTTTCAAGGCATCATAGCATGTGAAAATGTTAAGGACCAATTTGATAAAATCTAAAATTTAAACTCTTTTGAATTTGCAAATTGAATACCTTTTTTATGTCCTATATTTCTTGCATGATTCTTAACCTCTTGTCAGACAAGCTCTCCTAAACCTGAGTTTCAGAATATCTGTGCAGCTATTGAACTGCATGTAGTCTGCTTGTTAACAAGAAATGAAGCTGGAATGTAAGACACTGCTAATTAAACTCATAATTACAAATGGAAGGTTAGACAGCAGATCCAAGAGCTGTTTGAAAATGCAGTAAGACAAAAGAAGGAACAAACTCACATGTAATAATTCTGCCTGACTTGGCAGACTGACCCATTAGGAGACTCCTCAGATGCACACAGTACCAAAGGCAAATATTACAATAGTAGATGCAAATCATTTGGGCTTAAAAGAATTTGTTGAGGAGTAGCACAGGCTCTAAACACTACCTAGATTTCTTATTAAAAGAAAAATATTGAGAATTGATCACTTACAAAGTTGGAACATGGATCACAACTTCCTAACCTCAGCTGCAAAGTAGTTGCCACCAGTAGTTGCCTTCCCTTTTTCATACTGGACTGGACAATGTCTCTTTCCTCTGCCCATAGGGGGCCAGGAAATCTGCCTAATTTGTCACTGCCCTGCCCGTGGACCTCCACAAACACAGAACTCCTGAGATAACCATGGCATTGCCTTTGCTCCCCTGGCTAGGAGGTGGAGCACAGAGAAGATGAGAAGTGCAGGAGGTCATCTGGACAAAGAAGCAGCATTAAAAGATCAACAGGGAGCAGAAGCACCAACCACTAGCAACTGAAACTGAGGGCAGCCAAGGAAGGTACACCGTATTTCCTGTCAGCTTTGATCTCCTGAGGGGATAGAGGTTTTCATGTGAGTCTCAGACTCTAGGTCTGGACCCATCCCACCACCCTGTGACACCAGGATGAATGATGGGCAGGCAGGACACATGAGAGCAAGGAAGCATGTGCTGTCAAGCCAGACCAGAAATCCAGTGCCTCTTCTTGTTGGCACACTTGAGATGAAGCCCTTGATGTTTGGGAGAAATCCAAGGAGAAGAATAGCTTTTCTTTCCAAGTTAAACATGTTTTTTACTTGGGATCTAGACACCTGGACAAAAAAATCCTGTTCAGGATTTACAAAGGGATCTAGGCACCTGGACAAAAAAATTCTGTTCGGGATTTACAAAGTATCTGTCAGGAAACAAATACAGGTGGCAGATCAAAGCTGCTTTCTGCCATTCCTCCTGCTCTGGGTATTTCACCTTTCTGTGAGCCACAGGAAGCCTCTGAAATTCCCAGCAGGGTGGAATAGCCCTGTGAGACTTGCCAATGGCAGATTTAAAAAGCTAAAAAAAAGTATTCCCTTATCAGCAGGCTTTCATCTGACACGACAATTCTAAAAATCTGCCTTCCAACAGTTCAGCTTTGCTTCAGTGAATGTCTCACCAAGCCCCTTCTAATAAATATTGTTTATGATTTCTATGACACACTTGTTTTGCAGTGAAATTGCAGAGGCAGTGATCACTGGGTTGATTGACACCTAGTTATTCAATCAAAAATACTTCTATTTCACTAGTCACAGACCACACATGCCAAATTTGATACTGAAACAACTTCTATTAGGCATTTTGGAGAGGGTTTGGGAAGAAAATCAGTCTTGTAATGAAAATCTTAACTATGCTGCAGCTACTGCAGCACCATAATACTTATTTCTCTCCTGCTGGCAATTTGGAGGCAGCAGCACTGAACACCAGAGGACTTCTCTATGGAGGGAGAGATAACAGCAGACATTTACTGAAAGGATGGGGGTTGTTTACTCTTAACAATGGAAGTGTACTAAGATGGATTTGGTAGTTCTCAGCTGGTGAGCAAATATTCAGCTCTAGCTCATTGTGGCTCTTCGGGTGGGAAAAATAGATTTCACATAAGTATTCCTTTCTGGGTTCATGAAAGACAGAATGCAGGCAAGCTGAGTGGCAGAGTTAGGCAAAAACAGCCACTGCACATCATATGATGTGAAGCCAGTTAGAACAGGGGAGCCGAGGCACAAGGCCACGATTAATTCATGAAAGGCAGTAATTTACTTTCTCAGGAAAAAAACACTTGTTTTAAATCTGACAAATCATTTTATAAGATGTTTTGTCTAAAGAGTGGGGACATGAAAATCATAGCTCAGAGATGGATAAAGGTTTAACAAGAGTTTCTAGAGAAATTATTTCTTTACCCCACCTCCTCTCTCCAAGGCATGTCAGGAGTGATATGAGAGCCTAAGCCACAGCATCCAGGACCAATTTTGACATCTCAGGCAATATGAACAATCCACATTGTGGCTGACAACACCCACCAGAATCACTAGCCACTTAGAGCCAAGTAAGGCAGTTTCATATAGTCAGTGAAACTTCTGGCAACTTAAATTTCTTTTGGCATTTATGTTCTGGCACTAGAATTACTCTGCTGATATTTTCTTACTTCTACATCCTCATCTTGTATAAGGGGATGTGATAAAGGAACCTGGGAAGTGGCTGCTACCATTAGGTGTAGAAAGGCACTTAATTACTATTGTCCAGCTGCCATCTCTAGCAGCAGAAGACTGCCTGAGTTCTATATTGTCAAAAAATTCTGAGCAGTTCCTTTACTCAAATAACTTCTCTCCTCCTCAAGATTCTTAACAATGTTCTTTCATTTTAATAAGAAGGGGATTTAAAATCCCTTGTAAATGTTGTAACAGCTCAGACTCAAAGGCCTTCCCTAAAAATCCATAGTTCTGCTCTTAAACCGCTTTTTTTGGAGATTACTCATGCAATTACACTCCAACTTTTGTCCTCCTCTGAACTTTGCTGAGTTTTGGAAAGTGCTGATTAGACCAAACGGAAAATTTCTTCTGCAGTGAAAGAAACAGAACCTTCAGAAATTTTTAAGAATATCATTAGTCAAGCTTTCTGGATAGCTATTTGTGTCCTGCTTTTCAAGAGCAATTTATTCACTGAGCTTAACCTTATTCCCAATGCATCCTGGCATCACACACAGATAGTTTTATTCTACATAGTTTCTCATGTTGTTTCCAGAAATTACTTGGAGTACTTATTTCTGTTACTGTGAAGACAAAACAGAAAGAGAATTTAAAACCAAAGCCTATTATGGTTTTGGCCTGGTTTGACGATGATGATGATGATGATGATATATCCACACAAAGAATTACATTATCTGCAAGTACACATTGGCAAGCTAAAAACTGGAAACTGTGTTGAACTCGTGTTCAGAAGAAATGGACTTACATCCTTCTATGCAGAAACCACTGAGACAGCAAAAGCCATTTTTTAAGTGCCAGCCTCACCTCAGCGACAATTCTTCTGTTTCAGGAAGTGAACACAAACATTCAGTGCCAGTACCCAAATGAGAGCAGCAGCTTAACTGTGTCACCCTCTAACACCTGAAATCCTTGGCTTAGCACTTTCTAGAAGAAGAATCTGTGCTGCACTGCTACTGCTCCACTCCATCATTACCACATCAAACATGAGATATCAGGCTCTGACAAGGCTCTGACCTTGTCAGCACTGAGCATGAAATTTCAATGGCCCTCTCAGCACTCCACACCAGTGTGAAGGTGGAAATTTTGTCCACATTTTGTGAGAAAAAAAAATGTAAACCTTTAGCCTTTAAATTTGCTGAAAAAAAATTCCCAAGCTATATACACATGCACGAACTGCAACCAAATAACCAGAAGGACATGAAAGACCTCTCTTCTGGAAAAATACAGAATTAAAGTGCCATTGTTCCCTCCATCAGAACTGCTTGAGGTCTATTACACTGAAGGTGAAGAGGGGGAGAGGAGAGGAAAATAGCCACTGCAAATAAGCAGAGTATTTTATTAGAGAGTTATCTCCTTCTTGCAAGAATGAGTGCTCAAATGGATAATACCTTCCTGTGAAATCCAGGTTTCCAGCTTCGTGTTAAGAAGAGGCTCTTACCTTATGGGATTATCCATCCTTGATACTGTGAGAAATGCTGCTAAATTCGCTGTGTAGGAAGAACACACAATAAGGGTGAAGAGCCACCAGCTTCCCATCACAATGCGCATCGCCACAGAATTGACAGTGGATTCACCCCCTGCAAACAAACAGAGAAATGGAGGGTCTCTCAGCAGCTTCCATTTACAATCACCCTCTGTGTGCCCTGATATGTTAAACTTTGTTGGAGTTCCTCTCTGCCTCCCCTCCAGTCTGCCCTTTCACTGTGAGAAAAGCACTGCCTCTGTTAAGGCTGATAATTCACAAGTATTTTCTCCAGTCAACCTCTTGCCCTAGAAAGTGCTCTAGAAAAACATCTTTCAAAATATTTCCCTTGAGAATTATTGAGGATCAAGTCTAAAGAACATGAAAAATGTTCCAAATAAAGTTGAATGGCGAAGCACAACTAATATGCAAGAATTAAATCATTATAGTGTTCAGAATATAGTAATATTCTGTTTTCAATTACCCTTTCAGCACTGGAAAAAAAGCCCCACAGAACTGCCTAATGGTTTGTGTGCTATCTTTGCTGTATTTAAATCTGCAAAGACTGAAGCATTAGTGTCATTACTTGTTACCCTTTACAAGATTTCAAACCATGTGAAGATTTCTTTAAAGCACTCTTCAAGCACAGTTATGCTTGAGCATCGGTGGAGACTAAACCTTGCCATAGAGCTGGTTCTACTTACTTCAGCATATGTTTGTGCTGGTTATACTTTACTGCACTTAAACCCATCAAGGCTGTCACCTTAATGAGATGAGGGACCAAGTTTCATTGCCATAGGATGGATTCTCTAGCTGAAGCTTTAGAAGCTTGCAATCACAATGAAAAAAATGTAGAAAGAAGTTAACTACTTTACCCATATGTCAGCATTCAATAAAACCTGCCTTCCAAGAATACAACTAACATTATAGATACAGCACAAACACTGTGTGGGCAGATTTTGTAAACAATTAGTTACAAACATAACTTTGTTAATGGCAGCAGTCCTACTGAACTTAGTAGGATTAGTCCTATGCCTAGAGACTCCTGAGTGTAAAGTTAGTGACATACTCGGTTCAAACAACCAAGAGGTGAACTGTCTCACATGAGTTCAAAAACATACACGTTTCTATTTCTATTTATGTATTAAACAACTAAAAAGGTGCTTGTTTCAGAGCTGGAGAAGTGTTGCAATTCTGCACCAAGCAGCTCTGTAGTTTACCTCTAGAGTAGCAATTTTCCCAAAGAGGACTGTTTCTGGACTTACCAAGAGACAGAAAAGGCATAAAAAAGACATAAAGCCCCAAACTTGCCTACCTTTCCCACTTTTGCTCAGCTGGGCTAGTAAAACATAACACTTTTGACGGCAGTGGTAATGAAGAGACGGGTCTCCATGATATGCTTGCAGTTAGCCATGCAGCCATGAAGCCGTTTATTGATACACAAAGCAAAGTTTATACACTTTTTCAACTATTGCTGAAAACAGCCCACCGGTCATATTGGTGTTACCAAGCTACATTGCTTACTTGTAACTAAATGACATTGCTCAATCTATGTCTCGTTTAAGCTAACCAGGTACACGCTGTATTTCATGTCAATCCCCATGAAACTGCAGGGTAAGCACCCCGCACCAAGCACTTTCCTGTCTCTTACATTCCTTCTCCAAAATCCCGCTTACTCTCGCAAAGCCCACTGTGGCTAGCACCCCCGTGTCGGCAGTGGCAAGCTGAGCAGTCCTGCTCTCCGGCGGTGCTCCCACCGCCTCCCCGCACGGCATCTCCGCCGCCAGCGCGCTGCGGGCAGCGGAGGCGCCTGCCCGGCGCTGCGGGGCAGAGCCGCCGCAGGGCGGAAGGGCGGCGGGGAGCCAGAGGAGTACCTTGCTGGACGAAGGCTCCGTACACCACCCAGATGGCGCTGTGCAGCGTGGAGGACACGGAGGCGCCGGGCTGCGCCGCGCCCTGCGCCCGCACCGCCTGGATGCGGTTCAGCACGAAGATCAGCACGCCCACGATGGGGATGGCCGCGGCGATGCACGCCCACACCGCCACGTCGAAAGGAGCGAACAGCGAGAAGATGTTGATCTTCTCCTCGGGCTTCCTGATCAAGATCCCCACGGAGTAGTCCATGTAGCGCTTGCTGAAGTCCACCACGCTCTCCCGCTCGGGGGTGATAGTGATGGCTGAGATGGCCAGGTCTGCTCTCTGCAAGACAAACGCCGAGCATCGCACCGCATCGCTCCCTGCCACCCTGCCCTGGAGCTCGGCCAGCGGGAGCCTCGAGGAGAAGCTTTTCAAGAACCACGCCTTTCCTTCTATAACTTAAAACACTTAGATGCATTTACATAAATTCTCTAAAAATAAAATCGGAATCACTTTCACCTTTAAAACATTAGTTAATTGCACTGGTCTAAAGAAGAGTACTGAAAAATAATCAGTCAAGGTACTCTTGAACAGGGAGCACGACCCTGACTCCCCTCTGGAAGATGGGTGGCTTATTTAACCTTTATCCCTCACTTGTTTTCCAATGGAGGCCTAAAACTCCAAACCGTATTAACCCAGTGCACTGTAAGCAATAAAAAGAGAAACACCATTTATTTAGCTTGTGCATTTGATAGCAGGGTGGGAGAGCTAATGTTTGTTTTTCTCCCTGCAGAATTGCCAACTTTCCATATTCATGAAGAGATTTCATAGGACAACTGGGGAGAAGATTTTGTTTGTTTTTTAAAATGAATAAATTGATGGAAAAAGCTTGTAACAGGAAGAATGCACAAAGGCAACCTTGTTGCTGAAGCTGCTTTGACTTCAATATTTAAAACAAGTAGGTTTTGCATGTAGATAATCCTTAAAGAGTATGCACACTTGATGAAGTGTAAGATAGGAGTTAATAAATAACATTCCCTAAAGCTTTTGAAGAGCTTCAATTAGATTTTCAATATTTTCTGTCTTAATAAAAAAGAGTCCTCTTCAAAAAAACCAGAATATACATTGGTTTCCAATCTCTAATTGTGTTGGGAATGTAAAAGCAAATATTAGATGAGGGAGGTTTGCTTTGAAACCATTTGGAGTCTGTGAAACAAATGGTAGCAGAAATACCATTTAAAAAAA
The DNA here is from genome assembly GCA_034336665.1 of Luscinia megarhynchos. NCBI lineage: Eukaryota > Metazoa > Chordata > Aves > Passeriformes > Muscicapidae > Luscinia > Luscinia megarhynchos. Next base: position 27,722,299 of record CM067569.1, on the reverse strand, counting down.
TACTATAATAGGTATTTTATTGCTTCAAAGAAAGCAATTTCCAAAGAAATTTAACAGGAGTTCTTACCTTATTTTTAAATCCATGAAATTCAAACAGTTTATGTCAATGCAAAATAAATTAAAAATTCTTTATGCTCCCTAGCACCAACCAAAAACATCCCATTATCACACACGTTTGCTATTGCTTTAATTGCTTCTATTTCTTCCTAAACATATCCTTACAGATACTAAGCCACCTATTTACAAGATAATAACAAAGCTTTCACTTTCAGTAATAACCTCCACTGCAGAAGAGCAACCTTTTCTATAAAAAGCAGCAACATGGAATATCAATTCCTTTGATTCTTCTTCTTGAGTAACACTGGTCCCACGTCAGGTTGCAAGAACATGAACAAAATACACTCATTTCATTCTCTGGGAGATTCTAACCTACAAACTCCACAACTACAACAATTCATTTACTCCTGGATTCACAATACTGGGATTAAAAAATTTGGTCTTCTCAGTTTTAAAAAACTGAGACCAGTTTAAATTCTGATCCCCTATTACTGGGGCTACCTCTCCTGTTTGGGAGTCAAACTCATTGCCATTACTCATTGGTCTTTATTAAACACATTGTCACAGAATGACAGAAATAAAGTCCCATCTACAGACAACCTTCAAAGACAAAATGACAAAGAATAAAACACTAGTAGTTAATATTTTATAGGAAATACCTTATTTTTTCTCTATTTTCTGTAGTCATTCCCTCACACCCACAAACATGACCTCTATTCTTATAGCAATGTAAACACATAGATTTCCACCAATATAATTTATGTTGAGAGCAGCTGGAAGCAAATAAAACAACAGACTCTCTATCCTGTATACAGAGTCTTAAATTGCAGTTTATATCACACTCAAACCATCCATATCTCAGAAGCATTCTGCACTGGTGCCTTCATCCTACCTAATTAATTCTCCTGTAATTTTTTAAAATGCAGCTTCTTCTCTGTATACCTTGTTAATGAGTTCTCCAATCATGCCATTCCAGGAGCTGTTTTGGAGCTGGTGTCCATACTTGCCATCAGGAGCTTGATATATCTCATACTTGAAGCCCAAATTCTTGGCCAGTGCATCCAGGACATCAATGGAAAATCCTTTATATCGTTTTGGCTGCCCAAGGATGTTCTCTGCCACCATCACAAAAGGTTCTTCCTAGAAAACAAAACAGTATCTTAACTGACACTCGAAATGAGACTTTTAGTTTGCTTGTCTGAGCAAAAGGGTGTTTTCTGAGTTCATTCTGGCCAATTTGGCACAGATTTTGAGACACTTGTAACCTTCTGAGGCAAAAATTGTAGGTCACATGGGATACTGTTAAGTTTCCCAACTAGACACCTCTGCCTCAGCACTATCCTATCCATAGCCTTGGTTTTTTTCCATAGTTCTTCAAAAGAAGTAGAAACTCCAGAAAAATTCAACCCCAGATTTAGAAAGCCATCTTTTATATACAAGGCCTCATCTTTTATCCAGGACACATACTAAAGCATGAGCTAAAAACACTGCAATTTTGTGAACATTTAAAATTTTGAAAATTTGAAGAATTACTTTAATGGATACTGGTTTCTGGAGTATTTTAATTTAAGAAGTCTGTTTTGGGACCAAGGAAATGCAGCATTTTATGGTATGTTTCCTGTTGGGGAAGAGTGTCCTGCTCTCCTGCAGGGGAATCCCAGGGATGTTGGTGGCACAGCCACTGCAGCTGGCTGCCTTTGTAGCCTGGTACTATCACAGAAGGGGTCTGCTCACCTCTCACACCAGCTACAGCATAAATTGAGGAAAGTAAATTGAAGGCCAGAGGGATGGCCTCCATGTATATATATGTATTCTTAGGTACTGCCTATTTGTACCATGATTCCAAAAAAAAATAACTGAAAACAAAAACCCCTCATCATATTCTGCAATCTGCAGACTACAATATCTTAGCCAGGAATGAATTCAAGCCCTAATTTGCCCCTAATGTAGCACTTGGCTGACAGGAGCTCTTTACCACTCCAGACAGTAGTCCCAAAAGTGTAATGATTTTTTTGGAAAGATGACACCTTTCTAAAAGATATAGTTTATCTCAATGGGAATTTATAAGCTTGATGCAGGAAACACTTGATTAAATTTTACAGCCTGCAGTGTACAAGAGCCAAGATTAGATTATCGTAATTGGCCCATCTGATCTTAAAATCCATGAAATGCTGAAAACTGCCTATCCAAGCTGGAGGATGGTATCTGGAATGCACCCCTGTGCACTCAGGCCCTGTGCTGCTTCTATGCCTGGTAGGAATTACAATGCAGAAAAACAGCATAAGCAAACAAACAAGTGCCCTGTATCACTGACATAAAATAATAAAGGGCCATCATCTATCCACCTTGCTTACGTAACTGATCATCCAAAAATACAGAACTGAAAACGCAGGAAGTGCCCAAAATGCTCCGTCAGATGCTTTTAATTTTGAGCATGCTGTTTCCTGAGCTCAGAAAGGGCCATACCAAGACAGTCACCACTTTGAGTGTCACTCCCTGCAGGTCGTTGCCCAGCCGTCGCTCCTGCAGGCTGCCGTTCAGCCCCTTCTCAGAGTCCCACGTCGCCAGCTGCAACAGAGAGCACAGAGCCTGAAGCACTGCCAGGCAGGCATCCTGCAGCATCTACCGAATGCCAACAGCAGCTTGGCCAAGTCCAGGACTGATGGAGAGAGGCTGGGAGGTGTGTGAATCAAAATTAGGGTGATTCAGAGGACAGACATAAACAAGCACCTTGCCTGAATGTACGTTCACTGATGTGAGCAATATAAATGCTCTATTCTCTGTAGAATTTTTCATAGCATTTCACTTAGTTCACGTTGGCATTACATTTCTCCTCAGTAAGTTTATATTGCCTGAGAGTCCCCACAGTTACCTGGGGTTGCACTATCCCAGATTTCCCTCTCTGCTCAGACCCTATTTTCAAATACCCTATCGTTTATCAAAGACTGACCTTTTTTCCCATAGTGTTTTAGCTCACCTACAGTCATAAATTCTTGACACAGGTTCTACAGTGTCAAATGCTCTCAACTTGCATTTTATTCAACTCCTACCTTAAGGCCTGTTTTCTCTGTTCTTGCCCTACTTCTACCTGATCTCTAAAACAATTACAGCCTCTTGAGCTCCCAGGCTCCTGATGAACAAGTATCTCATATCTACCAGATGTATCACATCCATGTTTTCAGGATATCTCCCTGGAACATTACATCTAAATATTTTATTTTTCAATTAAATGTACCATTTAAAAATAATTTTACTGCATTTTCTGAAGAGAAATGCAGTCTAATTCAATAGAACAGGTTCAATAGAAAAGTCAATCTTAAGTGACCTTTGGATTATTCAAACTAAATATGCTCCTGAGCAGCAGCAGCAGTAGTCAGACACTCCTGCCTTCAAACAGAATCCACAGCATCATTTTGTTCAGAATAGACATAAATAGTATCAAGTAGAAACAGTTTTCTTTTTTTTTTCTTCAGCTGTACGCCTAAACACCAATACTATGCTCACATATTTGGAAGCAGTGTTGTTAGCTGAAGGCATGCCCTGTAGAAATTAAACACAGTCCAAGATCTGTGAAATATGGATTCCTCCTGCCAGAAGCTAATTTTCATGTAACAAGTCAAAATCTTCTTGGAAAGAACTTATTTCACTGAAAATGCCTATGGCTAGATGTCTTACATGATTTATTTCTATGACTTCAGTTTTGTCCTAAAGCCTCACAAATCAAATCAACAAATAAAATGTGATGGAACAGATCTGTATAGTTTTATTTCTGTTTTGTTGCATTCAACTGATAAACAGGGAACTAGAAAAGAACAAGACATTCAGTGAATATTCAGCAGCTATCACAACTGATGAAAATTATTCCACAGTCACTAAATCTTGAAATCTGAGATGCAGGACAGCAAAGACTTAAGGTACACCTCCTTTTATCCAGATGACCTGGAGGATGGAGGAGGAGAATGTATGAATAATTTCCAGCTTTCTAATGACACTCCTGAAAGCTAAAATATCTCAGATTGAACACTCTCCTCTTGTGATGGCAGTTTGGAGTGACAGAGGAGTGTCTGCACATCAAGTGTCTGCAGCAACACAGGCAGATAAACACCTGTAGCCATGGTATCTTTTGAATTTCAATTTAGATGCTTGCACTAAAATATTTCCAGATGTTTCTCAGCCCTTGCTACTGCCAAACCAAATGGACAGATTTTTCCTTTGACAAAAATAAACATGGTTCAACAGACTTCAAAGATCAGTGTGGGTGTGTATAGCATCTATTGTGTCTCTAACAAGTAAAGAAAGCTTCCTATTTAAACCTTCTTCCCTTGTCCTAGGCATCTGATCAAGATTTTTGCCAAAATGGCTTGCAAAATCTACAGGTGATGGTTGAATAGTCATTAAAAATGGGAAATGTAACACATTCTAGTTATTACTTCATCACTGGTGGACTGACACATCAATTTTTTTTCCTACACATGCACCTTTCAAAATCTGATGTCATATAAGGGCTTTAGACTTCTCAAATACGTTAAATTTCATATTCTGCACCACCTAAAGTTTTCCAAAAAATACCAGAGACAAGACAGTGTAAATCCATGATTTTTTTTTTAAAGGAGCAGACAAAGATTCTTCTTCTATGCAGCAGGGGTAAGTGCAAACAAGGAGCATACTTTGCTTCAGAACAGTACTCCAGAGTATAAACTTTTCAGCCTCTTAAAAGCAAACTATAGAGATAAAAATCCTAAATGGTACATAAGGAAAACCATTTCCAGAAGGGGACTTTCCTGTGCATCCTTGTGCTTTGGAATACTTCCTTTGTTAAGAACTGTGCCAATTTTATCTTCCACTTCTTGTAGACAGACTTTTGTTTATAGGAATGATGTATTTACAGATATGTATATCAATTTGTGACAGGTGACCTGTCAAGATCAGTGCCTCAGAAACTAATTTCCAGCACGGTTACACACCATGAGTACTTTTGTTAAGGCCATTAGAGTTTCATTCTTTGTAGAAATATGTACAAATTTCCTACCAGAAGTCTGGAGCCAAAGGTTAAAGCACAGCCATCAACTGATAGGAGATAAAGGGCTTTTAGATCTGATTACGAGAAACAACTGCTTGCAGAATCAGCACTTGCAGGATGTGTTTTAAAAAAAAATCAATGGCCTCTAGAACATGTATTTAATGGCAGTCTGGGTGGGATTTTTTTGATTCTCAAGTTACCTGGTTATGTGAGTTCAAGTTTTGGAATCAGCTACTTTATGAGAGATTTTCAATTTAAAGCTTCCTAGCTTTTCTTTCTGAAACAGCCCTGTTGCTGGGAATCCTCTAGTTCTAGCCATACAGCAGAAGCTAAACTATCCAGTAAAGACTCTCCAGAGGAAACAAATGTGGAATTCAGACAAAATGGTAATTTTGGAAAATTCTGACTCAAAACATGCTTCCAATTTTAGTCAATATTTACTGCATTTTCAACTAGAACTGCAAGGAAAGGTTTGGAGAGAGAAAATGACAATTTTAACATTGTTTTCACCCTCCACAAGCAAGGCAGGATGAAACAAAGACACTTATTCAAAACACAAGCAAAACAAATGTCTGTTACAGGCCCAACCAAATGGAGATGCAAATTACCCCAAACTACTAGTAAATTCAGTTGAAAACAGACATTAGCAAATAAAGTGATCAATGTTTCTATCACAGTACTGAATGTGATTATCTACACTACTTCAGTTTATGATGCAATAGTTACTGTACAAATAATGCATGTCACTGCTATCTAACACAATTTTAAGTACGACACCATCCTGAACGTGATGTACTTTTTATGAAAAACATGATTCACATAAGAAATAAAAAAAGATAATTCTCAGCAGATGCATATTAATGTTTGAAACCGTTGCAATCCGATCCAGAGTATATATCTTCTATTTTACCAAAACCCAAAAACTTTGACAGGGTGACTTTGTTGGAGCTAAGGTTACACTATCCAAAGAAAGTAAACTTGGGAAACATTTACTTGAAATCTGAAAAAAATCTAAGAGACAGGAAAGTGAAAAGAGTGCAAGGGAGTCAGTTCTCACACCACAAGACACTCATATCAATCAGAGCACATTTTCTGTGAATACAAAATTGTTCTGTCCAAGGAGTTAAATAAATTAATCTATGCCACTCACAGTCTAAAAATGCATTTAGATTCGACTCAAACAGATTTCATTTCAATGACAACTTGTTTCTTAACCTTGAAGTCAACAGAATTTATGTCAAGTATGATGGCCTTGTACCATGTATGTGTAATTTACACATTGGTGTTTCATTCCCTTTGTAAGCCTTGCAATACAGCTAAAAATCAGATTTTAAGTGAACCAGGTAATAAAAAAAACATAAACAAGAAAAGTACTGTTTACAGGAGACAAATATGAAATAAGGGAGTGGGCCATTAAATAAACTGAGTACATTCGACACTTTTCTGTTACAGTTCTAAGGAATAAAAGGGATTTCATTTAAATCCTAAAACAAATTTAAGTCAACTTAAAACATTTAAGTCCACTTAATTCCTCTTCAAATGAAGTATAACAGTAATCTACAGAATTTTCTGCCATTCAAAACAAGGTAGTAGTAGGACTCACAGTTTGAAGTAGTTGTAGCAGTAGTAGTAGTAGTTAAAAAACTCTTTCGTATTTGTGTAATCCACAATAATATAAAACAGCATTCAGAAAATGAAAAAGTATAAAATCTTTTACTTCCAAGCAAATCCAAACACTTATACAATTTATTTCCATCAGAGCTACATAATTATTATGAATATTCTAACATTTCTACTCTAAAACAAGCTTATAGTCAATATAGGGATAAGATACTGTGTAAGATCACCCGATGAACTAATTTAAGATACATTCTGTGATCCAGCATAACTCACCCTGTTTGCAGAGAAATAACAGCAAGTCATCTACATCCAGACATTCTAGTCTGATGTTTTGCATTTATTTATATTAAAAAACATATCTTGCTTCCAAACATTTGCAGTGTGGCTGGAATACCTGCACACCCACAGCCACAGAGAACTCCAGAACACATTTAAACTATGAAGCAGGGGACTGAGAACCAAGTCCCAAACAGTACATAAACTCCCAGTCTTTGGGTGAAAATTTTATGCCATCCTGCTCAATGCTCAAGAGGCTCAGTTTGCCATTAAGGTGCACCATAAGGATTGCATCTACTTGATAAAAGGTCAGAGAATGGCAGGGAGACCATGGAAAGCTGCATAAAGTTAGAAAAAGGATGCAGAGGTAAAGGCTGCCTCCCCTGGGGTTGCTTTGCTGCTGCTGCTTCTACAGGGGACCCTGGTCCTGTGTCCAGGACAGCAAAGGACATGCATGTGGCTGTTGATGCTTTAATGGGTCTTTAAGAATGCAAGACCTTCAGGGAGAAGAATTCCATTTATTCCAATTTCAATGCAGGTTTTTTTTGGAAATTTATGGTGCTATATCAATGATAATAAAATTTCTGCAGAGAATCACAGGAAAATGAGCATGAGGCAGTATGACCTAAAAATCACCAAGTCATTCTGGAAAAACTTGACTGCTTTTTCAATAGTACTGCAGAATTAATAGGTAGCTGAAATGAAGAGGACAATATGCTTGCATAGGTCTTATGAACCTTCACCTAGGGCAATTTGTTTCCTATAAAAAAGACAATATCACATGATTTACAGATTAGCTTCTATGAAGAATGATGTATCAAGATGAGAAGAAAAGTTCTGAATAGGTCAGAGCAAGGCAATATTAAGATCTTGACTTAATAGCTTTTTTACTGTTTTGGAACAGGAAATAGGAAATTACTAATATTAAAATGTCTGAAATGCAAAGATATCTCAAAACTGGGGAGTGCTGAAAATATATCAACCTAGTACAGTGAGAAAAATAAATAGGAGTGGCAAGAACTCTGACATGAAACAATAATATGCATTTTGCATAAGTAGAAGTGAACACTTGTGGAACAGAAAAATGGGAAATAGGCATACTTCAACTGAAGAAACCAACACAGAAATTAATGAAAAAGTTGTGCAGGGTGACAATGAGATGCAAATGATGATGAGCTTGTAAAACAACACTGCTGCACAACTACCAGTGTGGTCCTGGACTCCACATCTCATGGCACAGGCTGAACAGAGCAGCCACACATCTGAGAAGAATGTACAGTCTTAGCACTGTGGTCAGCATCTGTCTGAACAAGAGTAAGGCATGATGGAAGAATATCAAGGGAGAACAGGACAACTGCTACTGTGATGGAGGATTCAGCTCACACAAAAAGGATGAAAGATGCAACTGTGCATATTTAAGATAATGATAACTAAGAAATGGGAAAATTGGAAACAAAACTAGGTATAAGGCAACAGAACACTGCTGCTAACTTTTTGTAATCTACAGAGACCCTTTCAGAGGAAATAAAATTGTTTCTAGATTCATTCTCAGTGCAGACTGCTAAATGAGAAACAGATAAAAGGGCAGGGATTTTTTCAGTATTTCTAAGTGAAACAACTTCATGGGAAAGGCTTGGCACATCCAGGACATGAGGAAGTAAATAAAGGAAATCAAATAACCCTCTAGTGGTTCTTGAATTCACCAGAGATACCAGATCCAAACAATTGCTTCACATAATGCTGGATCCCAGCCAAAGGTGATTAGGATGGCTTTGTCTCATGTGCAACAATTTAATTAGAGTCTCAGAGTGCAAGGTTTAACCTGTGATCTCCTCAGTTTGCCATTTCCCAGGTGACTGGATTGATTGCCACATTTAAGGCTGATACAGGGGCACATTACCCACAAAGTTGAAAGGTACTGGAGTAGTTTTTTCAAAGAACGTCGTAATTCCAGGAATACTTGAAAACCTCAGCTGCTTTCATCTCCAAAACAAAAAATCATTCCCTACTGCTGAAACAAAGCCATTCCTAGAATTCTGCCAGGGGAGACATTCTGTCAAAAGTGCATAGGAGCAATTTGAGGTTCCAGCCTACAACTGTTAACTTTGCAAGCCTACATTAACACCACTGAGTCCCGAGAGCCACACTTATATAAAGTTAATTGAGCATAGACCTAGAATAGAAAATAGAGAAAGTTCAAGAACACTGAAGGAGGGATTAGAGTAGGAAAGAGCAATTGACCTGAACTGACATATCTAAGGAAACAGATATACACCACTGCTCGCCTGAGCAGCCAGTGAGACAAATGGCAAATGTCTAGGACTGAGATGCCACATGAAGTCTGCCCTTGAAGCAGCACAATGCCCTTCAAAACTGTGAGGGAACAGGCTCACAATTAACAGAGAAAAGCTGCACTAACAGCATCACCACCACACAGACAGTCCCATGAAACTCTGATTCAGAATTTAAGAAAACAAATCTCCAACTGTGCCAACAAAATGTGCTTTGTCAAGAAGCTGGATAGCAACAAGCAGAGAATTTACACAAATTGGGATAAAAATTTTGAATTAATTCAAACAGCTCAAAACTAAAGCAAAACACTAAAAATTACATTGCATTGAAACAAAGTGCAAATTAGTATCAGAAGTGCATTTTTGCCGGGTAAGATCAATGACAGCACTTACCTGCCATTATCTAGAGAGTAACTAGATAGAATATGGATATGGAGTCTCTCTCTCCATGTCCTTTACAATAATTCCTACATAATAAATAGGGAAGATCTAGAGGGGAAAAGCTATATGAGTTAGCCCAAAACTGTGGGGATAGTTTAGGACAGAGGACTACCAGCAGAGGCTTTGGTACAGGTATTTCAGCATTAATATTCTTATTCTCTAGAAGCCTGTGTATTTCTTCAGGTCTTGCTCTTCAGATTCTGCCACTCACTGCAGCTAACAATTTCGACCCTATTTATCATAACTCAGCAGTACCTTGCTCCACTATTTTTATGGTCCTTCACTGTAGAGCATATCAAATATTTTGACGTGAGACAAAATGTTTTCCCTTACGTTTTTCATTAGCCAAAGAGCAATTCAATTAAATGTAATGACCATACTATTAAAAGCCAACTACTTTACATATAATAGAGCTCTACAACATAAATGAAGATTAGACACATTATGCCTTATACTACTAATATTAGGGAAGCCAAGGTGTTCTCATGCAGTGCTTTCTACAGAATTGTGACTGAGGAGTTTCATGCAGAATTGAAGAAATAGTTTTCCTTAACCTCATAGATTTTATTAACACAGTGTCAGATTTCTTATACCCCTTGGGAGTAGATCAGCACCATATACTTTATATTGCATCACATTTAATATTAGGCTGAAGGACATAAATTGTGAGAATTCTCTTTTATGCTGAAATAAGATACTGCTCCATTATGTGGCAGAGTGAGCCATTATTTTTCTAGCAGGTAATGAAGCAGCAGGGATACCAATTCAGGGTTGCTCCTCTTTCCATATTGTGATAGCTGGTGAACATCTCTGACCTCCTATGCAACACAAAAAACCACCTGTGTTCTACTGTGCTGAGCCTGGGCAATGTTTGTGTCGGGCAGTAAATCCACACTTGGCAGAAAAAGGAGCTGAAAGGACATGACAAGATAAATGTATTCTGTAATTCATTATATAAAAGTATAAATAGGCCATCTTCAGCTCTGCTAGAGTAAATTGCTTCAATTAATACTAGTCTTTGAAGGAGAAGTGACTGCAACATGCTGATGTTATTAGTGTAGCAACACAGGCACTGAGAAAGATGTAGTACTAAATGAAGCAATCATGAGAGTGATGAAAACAATATGAGCAAGAATCTTATCCTCTGATGGCTCCTTTATGAAGTGCATGGAAGTATTACTCCATCCCAAAATTTTTGTATTTCATTTCCCTGGCATAAAATCAAAATGTGGTGAAGAAGGTGTTGAAAATAAATTGGAGGTATTTTTTACTAGACTCTCACAGGCTTCTATCTTGAAAAGTAGGCAAGAAACCTCCACCCCTGTCCTCCTGCAGTTTTGCCACTTTTCAAGGCTCTAAGACACGAACAACGTGCCATAGTGTAGAAACACTGCTGTTGAATCAGATGGCAGCATTGCCATAGGAAAAGATTTGTGTGCAGCACTACAAATCTTCTAAGGGTCAAATAAATTAACTGTGTGTACCCAAGATACTGCTGAATCAGGCACTTCCCAGGGGCATTGTAAATTACCCTTTGATATGAACAACCAGATCTCTAAGCATAAAATTAAAACTGATAAGTAATCATAATAGTTGAACCAATCCAGGTATAAAGTCCTCAACAGCTGTCACAAGTAGCTGGCTAAAAACACAATGCCATTGGGTTACCTCTTTGAAAGGCAAACAAGCCCCTCTTCTATTTCCTGCAGTTTAAAAGACAAAGTCATTGTCCAGTGAAATCCAACATGTCCTGGACTCCAAGGATACTCTGAATGCTACAGCCAATTATTGAAAATCAGGTAGCTCAGGAATAGCTGCTTGTGGACAAAACTGAACCAATTCCCTTTACTACTACTCATTATGAGTAGGTAAAGTGGAAACAAATCCATTTCACACAGAGAGCAGATTGTTTTCAAAGCTTCCAAATGCTTTTTGGTACCAAATTACTAGCTTTTGAGAGCAGAACTATCCTTGTTATTTATGCCATAGTGACCTCAGCAGACTGTTTGTAAACAAAAACCCCCATCATCAAAAAGTTGGATCTAACAAGCACAAATTTATGTAGATTTCCTATAGGTTTTTGTGCTGTACAGAGTGTAGTAGCCAAATAACTCCCTGCTGTGCTGTTCTAGGAATTTTACTGGGGAGGGAGAGCAAGAGAGGCTTGTGCAGCTGTCAGGACCTATTCTTTCCAGTCCTTCTATGCAAGGGCTCTGCACATAGGAATTAATGGGCATGCTACAACAGGCTATGTCAAAACTGCTCTTTTTTTGCAATTCCTTACAGGGTTTCTTGGATATTATTTGAGCTGAATGCTTTTGATGTCTCACATTCAAGAATTCCATCCATGTTTCTGCAGTTCTAACACCACAACTTTTCCTAGCCTGGTCCCTGAGGTACAGACCACTGTGTGATTTCACCAGCTGTGATTTTCACCTTCTGAAGCCTGGCCAGCAGGAATTCACCTTCAGATTCTGGTTAAAGGCACAGAGTCATCTCAGAATGAGAGCAAAGTTCAGCCCACACTCTGGTACCACCTATCAAGCCATTTCTCAATGCTCTTCTCTCAAGCTTCAGACACCTATGGAAAGCTCCACAACACTGAGTAATTTTTTGCAGAAACTTATTTAAAAATAAGTAATGGCATTATCTAATTACCTCATGATATTTTGATGTCTTGATATAACAAGGACAGTGTTTTAGAGAAAAAGATACTTAGTTCAAAAGGTGTGGATTCATAAATGTAATTTATAAACCAAATTGAAAACTTAAACACAAAAAAGGTCAAAGTATTAGATGAAATGTTGATACTTAAAAATGACAATTAAAAACTCCAATAATATTTTATCAGAATTGCTGTTAACACTTCCTCTTGACATCAGTAAAAACCCTAAGTGCCAAAGCTTCCTTGCTGAAGATTTTAAGTGAATTTTGACCAGCTCTGGTTACCAGCACTGCAATCTACATTCACATCCATGGAACACTGAAAATTCTTGTAATAAATTTTAAAGTTCCGTTTTTACTGAACTTTCCCTTATTTTGATCTTTACAATATGACTTCATCTTTATCCTCACTTCTCACAGAAAGTGGCACAAAATGTCTTAAACAATTTGCAGATTTTTTTTTTCTCTACAACAAAAGCCAATGAGTGAAAAAAACCCATAACTTGGTGTTTGGTAATGGATAATTGCTTCTCCAAGAAACAGAAGAACTGTAGATAGTATTAAGGAAAACATTAATTTTCCTCTCCGTAATGATGGGCATTTAATGGTTTTAATTAACAACAAGCTATATTGAGACAGCTTTCAAAAATATATTTATCCCTTGGGCTTTGTTACATACATAGAACAGGTTTTGCAAGGCAAATAAAATCAGCTTGCTCACAAAGCCAATTAGCAGAAAATATATAAACACCAGATCCACAGATATTATAGTTTATATAAACTATGTACCAGTTGCTAAGTATTCACAAGGAACATAACAATACACTTAGCTTTGCATAGTCTTCATATAGAAACTGTGGCAAGCATGAAAAATACTTGTTAATGCTACTGTTTACAAACCTTCGTTTTTCCTTGCTCCAGATCAACATTCAGGAGAATTTTTAGCTTTAAAAAAAATACTGGACAATGAGAACTTCTGAGCAATTTTGCACAGTGACAGACAGTGCACACTGGGTAGATAAGAAAGATTACAGTAATAAATACTTTCTCCCAGCTCCACAAACTGGCATGTACCAGCAGAACTCCATCACTAGAAAGGATGGGGTAATTTCAGCAAAGTAGTCCAAGGTAAGAAATAAAAGCAGGTAAGAAATACAGCTTGTACTATGTGTAATGCTTAAAGGCTCTCCTTTCAGATTCTTTGCTGCAGCTTTAAAAATAAACCCTGATCGCCAGGAAGCTTTATTAGAGTCCCCTACATCATTTGTTTAGGAGGATTCAATAATTTAGTAGGTTTATGCAATTACTACAGAGCTTATTTAATATTGCACCTGATGCGTTGCTGTTTTCCAAGTCTTGAGAAAAGCTTCTAGAAAGGTCAAAGCTGATCAAATTAGAAAACAAGACATGATTTATGCATGGTCCAAACTTCTCAGTGGAGGGAGAGAAACACTTTGGGCCCGTGGAGGGGCACAGATAAGCAGCAGAACCTCTGCTGAGGGAAAGGCAGCAGCTCTCTGGGAATGACCTCATTTGAAGTTCACCCTACCTTAAAACATTACAAAATTTATTTCTACACTCTAAATGGCCCTTGGTCACTGCAGGGCAGGTGGTTTTTTAACAATGAACAGCAGAGCATTTGTACATGGAATTAGGGCTAAAATGGGCAATGCCCTCAGAGAAATATGGATGCAGAAATATGGCAAAGAATTACCACAAACATTTCTGAGGAGGAAAAAACCATACACGTTACATTCATTAAATCCCTTTCTTACTGCCTTAACCTGATATTCTTTCTGTTGCTATGGCGATTGTTATCCAGCCATTTATACATTTAAAGAAAAAATCAGTATTCCCTCTCATGAAATTCAAAGTGTGAGAAGTATCTCCTTAATGCAATATAATGACTATTTCCTCAGTGGACCCATCAGGCATTCATTTTCCTAAGGTCTTCGAGTCCATTCAAACTTCTCTCTTCCACACATGGTGTGGCAATGAATTTCAAAATATAAGTAGGCAGTCTCTGAAAATGTACTTCCTCTTATAGGTTGTAAGCTGCCTACTAGTTCATTTTATTAAGTATTATCTAGGTTTCCATTACGAGAAAAAATGAATTATTCCTCCCATTTCATCTTTTAATCTCTTTATTTCCTAAGCACCTAGATGCACTCCCTCCTTTTGTCTGCTTACTGAGCTGAAAAATTGTAGCCTGTATGTCTCCTCATATAGAAGCAATCTGATATCTCTAGTCATCCTTCTCCCTCTTACATGTTTTCTAGTTCTTCCAAATATTTTTTGAAAGGGGAAAAGAAATAAAAATCACAAAGAACCCAACTCAATCTAAATTTATAGACACTGGCCAAAAATCAGCCCACGGAAATTGGGAAACTGACTTAAGAAAGCCAACTTTTGAGTGCATTATTAAGCCTATATTTTAAAACTATCTTGGAGGAGGTGCCTTAGAAATCTTCAACACTGCATTTCAGCATTAAAATGCAGAAACAGCTGAACAAGGAAAGTAGAAAGCAAATGTCACCAATAGAAATTGTATATATTTAGATAATATATACTCAGAAAATGGAAAATAAATTCTTGCCTACTACATGAACAGTAAAATGCAGAATTATTTAATGTTTCTTGGGGGGAAAAAAGCACTTTCATTTATTAGAAAAAAAATGCTATCACCCTTCATTGTATTTATTGGGACCTTTTCCTAAATCCCTTCCCTTGCATAAGCAGAATGTGGTACATACTAAGTAGAAAGCTATGAGCCTGCAGTAATCCCTCACCTCTCACTAGGTCTACAGTAAAACAATTTGTTGGTAATTACTGCCCACAACTTTTCATAAAGTAAGGGGAATTTGCAGCAACTGAATTTCCAGTATTTCTTTTCCACAAAGTACATCAGGCCTCTACAAGTGGTCTAGCCACTGTGAAAACATGAATTTTTTTGTAACTCACAGAACTGCCTTATAGATTTCAGAATGTCTGAAGGCTAAGAATTTGCTCACAAATCCAATTAATTAAAGGAAATAAAATTAACAGTGTGTTAATAATTATGTGGGTCTGTCCATACCTCCATGGCAAAATATTCCCAGCTGCTTTGCAGCAAGCCCTGATGGCTGAAAGGCCCTACAATCTGCTGGCTGCCCATCAACCTAGCAGCTTGTGATACTTGAGTGAAAACTTGGCCATTACTGAGCTCTCAGGGCCTGCATTAGGGACTGACAACGAGCCTCACTGCAGACTTCAAACTGCAGCAGCTGCAGGGAGGGGTGAATGAATGGGTGACAAATACAATCATCACATCAGCCCAGGAGATGCTACTAAAATGTGGCTTATTAGCACTGCCAAGGTGACAGCTGAGAATCTGAGCTCTGATGGACCTACAAAATTGACACAGTCCAGGGCTGGGAAGAAACTCCAATAGCTGAGGTCCTTCCAGAGCTGGCAGCTCCAACCATACAAAGCTACATCTGCTCATTGCTCAGAAGCAGAAGAAGGCCTCCTACACTGAGGGCTGTCAGGCTGGTAGCAGCACAAGTACACAAGCATTTTTAGGATTCCAGGAAGGGAAAAAGATTTGACTATTTCTCATCCAAAATATATTGAAAAGCCTGAAGGCCAGAAAGATGAGTACCCAGGTCACAGACCCTGCATCCCAAGAGAGACAAGATGCAACTCTTCAGGAGGTCCTTCAAAAGGCAGGTTAGAGACAGCTCCCCCAGTGGGTGGTTTTTTCCTTCACCCTGCTGAGTAACACAGGCTAAATCTAAGATCATAAATGAATTAGCTAAAATGTACTCCTGTAAAAAATATACCCCTTCCCACATTCACCTAAAGCTGTCATAAAAATGGCATTTCTTCTTAGGAAACACACAGTTGTCATTAAATATATATATATGATATACATGATATATGTAGACAGATTTATATGTATATATGTATGCATAAAGAAGCCTGTGCAGTTATCCCTCATAAGAATCTGTCTGAGTTTAAATTGCCTTTCAGTACTAAATGTCACAGTCACTATAGAGAGCTACAATTTAAAAAAACTTATAGGACTGAAAATATTTTTCTCAATACTCCTAACTAGTTTTCTTAAGTTTTTTTAACCTAGTTACTTGTTCTTTTGGGATGCTTCTATCTCCTTATGCCAAATCTCCTGGTGTTGAATTGGTACTGCATCAGTTAGGAGAAAGAATATCAGATCTCTCCAAAGCAGGAGTTGGCTGTTAATGTGAATAAATCTCATGTTAATGACTTTCATCAGGACTTCAGTCTCTGTTAGTCTGGCAAAATTACAGAGGCTGCATGTGCACACAGAAAATCAAAAAGAACCAAGGTTTAATTGTATAATGGGCTGCATAGCAATATGTCAGAACCTTTTGGTTAAGGAGTCTCACAAGACTAAGAGACCAGCAATCCCATCAAACAATGACAGCCACCAGCACATCATCCCTATCCCCCCAACAGCCCACCATACCAACACAGATTTCTTCCCAGGCACGTTAAAGGTCACCTCGTGGATGCTGGACAAAGTGCTGACACTACAGCTCACGCAAGATTTCACATTCAATATTCTTCAATGAAATAAACTGCCACTCTTCCCATCTCTGGCAGATACGGCTCAGGATCTGATAATCATTTCAATGATGGTGTAAATTACCACTGCAGACTCTCTATTAACGTGTTCCAGGCTATCACACTAAGCCAAATAGATGTAAAAAGACTAACACCAGACTCATATTTTGACCATATTTTGATTTCCTATGTAAGAAAGCAGTTGCATAAGAAGGACATAAGGTAAAAAGGAAAATAAGAAGGCATATTATACTGACTTTCTTGCTCTTCAGAGATTTTCTATTTTTAACTTTTTCCACTGATGTGCAAAAACTAAACTTGAAGCTTGCTGTGAATACATTCAGGAGCTCCAACAGATCTGTACTCATTTTGTTTGGGCTGACCTGTGGTCCTAACCCTCTTTGTTGCTTTATAATAAACACCTTATATTTTGCAACGCAAACCAAAGGCATCTACCTCTCACTGCCACCATTTCTGTGTCATAATTCATGATATCCATGCTCTAGATCTCGTTATCTTTCTCCCAGGATACTTGCCCTAACATAACACGAGCAGGAAACTTCTCAGGCTTACTGCACCTTGCCATTCCAGCTGTGGAACTGCCTCCCAAGGATGAGCACTCGTTTCCTTTGTTTATCTATGACTTAAACGACTTTCGTCATGGCCAAGGAAAGATTCTGGCTAACCATCATAACATCACTAAATTTGGACCAGTTCTGTTAAGGCTGTGATCCAGGTAGCTCCCTCAGTTTAGGGAGCACCTTAGGCTCCAGCCTGCCACCAGGGTGGAATTGGAAACAGGAGCAGTGCCCAATTTTATAGTTCAAGGGGCAATGATACTTCATAACCAGTCCAAATCCAACATGAAGATGGATGCATAAGTGAGGAGACTGAAATGGGGAAGTAGGAGCCTTAGGTTTCATGAGAAGATTATTATGAAATATCATCAGTGTGTGATATATTGATGTGATATGTGCAGTTCCTGCAGCTGAAATATCAGAACGAGTCACAGTTGTTCTTCCACTACAGTAACCATTTGATTTCTCCTGGTTTCAACATGACAGTGATACTGGAATTGATTTAATGTATTAATGCCACTGGAAGTTATAAGGGCTGTTGGCAGAACCTATCAAATGGGAAGAGTTCATTTGTTCCATTATGCTGATGAACAGCAAAGTGTGTCAGCCAGAACCCACCCCACACAACCCCAAACCTTTAATTAAGAAAGCCTGATATTAAGTTGTACTCAATTACATCATCTGTAATTTGCCACTGTGCTCCCAGAGCTAGTCCATATGCTTGTGAGGCACCTTTTCAAACTCTCTTTTGGGCACACTACAACTATCATACAATGCACTTGTATTATAATTAAATTTAGTATAATTACTTTACAGAGTGATCAGTGACAGTCTATTGTTCAGGAAGAATTAATCCTTTGAGCCTTCCAACATCATTTTAGTTCCTGGTTCTAAATGAGATTTCAAAGAATGTAATTTATAGTAACCAAAATCCCCAATGTATACTTTCATATAGCCTTCTTTTTTACAGCAGCTCACCAGTAAAATGCTTCTGAGTTAGAGCACTCCTGGTGTACTGATTTACCTAGGCTGCACAGGACCACTCAAATGGGGAGGAAAGCAAGCAGGAATGCTTAACTGATCACCTTGATGCCTTCTCTTTCTTCCTCCTTCCCAAAATATGGGTGCTCTAGAACCCTTTCAGAGCCAATTCCACTATTAAAATAGAATCCTTCCCCTAGGAGAATGCTTGCCTTTCCAGCAGCCCAAGAAATCCTCCCATCCAAAACATCACACTAATTCACAAATATGTTTAAAGGAGGTGTGATGATTGGACTTGATAAAAAACTGGAACTGCTACCATACAAGAAACCAGGAAGGTTGATTTCTTCCTAAAATGAGATGCTTTTCCACGGAGAGGAATCTAAATTGGGCAGTGCCAAAACATTTTGTTTAGACTTTTTTAATTCAAGTGAAAATATTTTGACAAGTAGAATCCTTGGAAAAATCCTTTGCAGATCTCATCCATTCCAGCATTGAAGCCTATTTCCCTGTTTTGTATCCATTGCAATCTGAGTTCTCAGTTTCTTTCTCTGGATCAGTTGTTAAGCATATTGCAGACCCCACTGAATAAATTCCTCCAGTTGCACTCCAGTCCCTCAGGATCACCATGCACAGGAAATATATGAGAGAACCTGGCCCACAATACAAGGCAGAAGATATTAAAACAGGTCAATATTGTGGATTTTTAAAATTATCTTGTCAAAATTAAACCCTTCATGCCAGTTAAAAAATTCTAAATTTCAATTTAACACCTTTTTACCAAAATTAAAGCTTTTCTTTATGAAGCTTTATCCACCAGAACATCTTTTCAGTGAAAAATTGCCAACTGCCAACTGTAGCTATCACTACAGCCGAATTTCTTGATGTGATTTTTTTCTAAATACCATCCTGAAAAGCTCTCTTTCATTCTACTTGACTAATTAATATTTCTCAGCTATTAAGGCTCAGTCCTTTTTACTGTCAGCAAAGTTTGTTTGTGCAATCAAAGATGCTGGCCACATCTGGAGATGACATTCCAGGAAAATGTCACTGTTAGGATGATCAGCACTCAATAATACGTGGGTATTGAAACTGCATCAAAAGACATGGCAGAACACATTTTGTGCAAAGTCTGAGAAAATCTGCATATTTCACACTTCTGCCACCTAACAGATAAACAAAAATTTTCTCAGAAAGCATATAAATTATTTTTTTATTGGCTGAAGTAATTTAGCAAAATGAGAGAATCACTGGCAGTCGTTCTGCTCCTGCCTCGTGGATGAGGTTAGCTGGTTTATGAATTAGTTTGTGAACCCCAACTGCAATGTCACTAGCAAGCTTTGGGGTCTCCAGATGCCACAGTAATATGCTTACAATGCCATCATATCTCTAATTTTAAAGAGATAAGTCAAAAATCTCTTAAAATTATCTTCCTGTCTTTCTTTCTGCATGGAACTACAAATGGAAATGTTTGTTGGAAAACATAAGAGGTATCAAATGTATTTTCTAGAAGAAATAGAAAGTTGTAGATACTGACACTTAAAACATGATTGTTCAGAGTTCAGCTTACCCTTTTCCCTATGGCAAAGTATTCTATAATTAAGAGAGGGACATAAGCAAAGTTAGAGGAGGAAATACAAGTGCCAGTGGTAGCTGACTCAGGTCCTAACTACCCAGCTGCAGGACTTACCTGACTTGTTGCTGAGCCTAAACAGTAACACAATGAGATTTATCAACTTTCCCCTCCATAAAGATCTGGCCACTCCTATCCATACACCAGAAAAAGCTCTAATACACGAGAAATAATGCAGAATGAGAAGATGTGGAACCTTCAGCTGGAAAAAAAGCCATTAACTCTGCAGGATAAATTTCATCATGTGTTCCTCCTGCAGCTTCTCTGTCAACTCTCCATGATAATTTTAAAATTTCATATTAAAATATTAATTTCGAATATTCTTCCCAATTAAATCGTTCACTATGTAAAATTTCAAACATATTTTCATCCATAAAATAACACCAGAGGCATTCTTCTAAGACAGTGTATTTCATCAGACTTGGGTCACTTCCCAGAAGTGAGGATCAAGCATTCTTCATCAAGAAAATTGATCTGTAGGACAAGATTTCCCAGGTGAGGAGTAAAAGAAACTAAATGAAAATTGCAAAAAAAAAAAAAAAAAAGACAAAAACCAAAAAAATCCTCATACAAACAAATAAACACACCACTTCCTTTGAAAAGTACACTAACAAACTTAATACTAATTTCCTACAGAAACAACACTGAAAATGGCACAGCTTTTAAAAGAAAAAATAGCTAAAAAAGAAAAGGTGACAGGAAGTTTGTGGGGATCTGGTACACCTGATGATACTATGTAGTGGATGGACATAAAAGAGAAAACATGAATGTTTGTATGGACAAAGTTCAAATCCCACAGAGCGGTGGCACAGAGGGTTGAGAAGAACGACCAGGAAAAACTGAGCAAGAAGCCCAGAGGTGGAAGGAAGATGCACAGAGGGAGAAAAAGGAGAGGCACTAAGGGCTGAACAGACAGAATACCACAGCACAGGAGGGATGGCAGGCAAGCAGGGACGTGCAGCTCATTTTCCCTGATGGCAGTCAGCAGAGGCATCACTTACTGCTGTTGCACCTGACAGGCAGACCAGCTTAGTAACCAAATAGCATCCTTTAGAAAGAGAGGATTGTTTGTTTGTTCCTCCCAGAGCACCCTCTGGATGTCATGGAAAAATATTAGTTGTGTCTCTGATGAGATTTCTAATAAACACAGCTTCAAGGTTTTTCTTTCCACCTCTATGTCACAAACTTCAAATTGCTTGGCAAAGATGCCATATTTTAACAAAATTTCTCTAAAGTAGAGAAAGCAGAACTCTAAAATATAAAATCTCAAGCATTAACATCTGCAATATGTCTCTGGACTTGTATTAGACAATATCAGTTTACTATTGCAGAATAAATATGCAAAGGAAAATGGTCACAATTAGACACCTCACAATTATCCTACTTCTGTTCATTTTTTTCTTCCTTATTTTCTTAGAAATTGGTGATGTTAGACAGTTTTGGAAAATGTCTACCTTATGAACTATAATAGGAGCACTGATATTACAATTTCAGCCATGGCACAATAAACAAGTTCAGTAAATTCTCCCACACTCATAAACCAACAGTATTATCTTTTGATACCAAGAAATGCTAATACATGGTGCAGAGAGCTTGCAAAGTAATTACATAGTAGATTAACACAATCATCACATTCACTCCAGATTTTCACTGTAGGCTGGAATTTAGGCATTAGGAGCCAACTGCCCTAGGAGGCAAGCATGAGGCTCTCACTGGAGTCCCCAAGAAGTCAGTATGTTAACAATGGGACAAGTTCCAGTCCCAACTCAGCAAAGAAATTAGGCATTCCAACAGTCACTGAATTTTTAGGTTAGACTCAGGTTAAAGGCCTTGCTGAATCAGGACCCCTTCCTTCAAGTGTTAAGCATCATAAGAAATTAATATAATTATTAACATTTTTTATAAGCTGCCTAGCTACATCCTTTGGTGTTCAGAGAAATCTGACAAGAACAAAACCCACAAAATAAACCTTGGTTTGCATAGTCAGAATCTTATGAGCAATACAAAATCACGTGGATAAAAACACTCTAGCCCTCACTTTGAATTTGGTATGCTACTGCTTTCTATCCTTACTGACTGTGAGCATGACTGAGGTGAAATGTGAACACAAAGGGTCTAAAATAATGCCAGATCAGAATTCTCGTCTTCAAACCCCCCACAGTCTTGAGTTCACAAGAGGTGTAAGACAGACAAATCCCACAGCTCCAGGTTTTTCAGAGGGAACATAATGTGCTTAAGACAATGAAATATCGTGGTAGAATACTGATATTCTCCTACTTAACCCCCATTTATTATCATAATGCCAAAAGGAACATAAAATTTCATTAACATGGCAGTTAATATATCAGTCCTGTTTACAATAACTGCATTTTATCTACTGCATCCACATAACTGTACTTGTTAGGTTTTTAGCAGGAACATAAGTGGGTTTTGCAGTCTTTGTATGAATTTCATGTTGTTGTGGAAATATGACTACCAATGCCTTTGCTAATTTAAAGCTAGATTAGATATGGTTAGCTGAACTGTTATTACACAGCCTGCAGAGCGAATAGAAGCTGTAATTCTACTGGGAAAATATTCCAGGCAAGATCCTTAATTGGCAAAATCTGATCAATATCCCTTGACTTGACTGGTCTTCCATGACTGTACAAAAACTGAGGTTCCAGCTCACTCTTTACCAGTGACATCTTTGCTAAGTGCTCCGAGTGAATTTCCGTATGTGTTAACAGGAACATTTCAGGAACTGGCTCTTAAATCATTGCTACAATATTCTGTTCATCCATGTCACAGATTATATTACCAAAGTATCATAGTGAAATCTCTGTGAGACTGGTGCCTTAGAGATTATTTATCTTATTTACAGCTTTCTTTCTTTTGAAAGCATTTTATTGGCCTCATTTGGCCATTCTTAAACTACCACTAATACAAGTGAACTGCAAACCAATCTCTCTCCACCTCCTAAAGTACAGTAGGAGACTTAAATTGTTTTAATGTAATGAAAGTTGTCAACATGACATTCCATTTATAGGAAAAGGATAGTTTGGAACTATAGAACAAAATAAAACTCCATTTAACTTTACAAATCTAGACACTTTTCCAAAAGTTTCTATATGAAAGGAAAAATAATTTTTACAAATATAGTCTTAAATGTAATGTTTACCCAGCTCAGTATATTGCTCAAGACATATCACAGGCTCACAGGAAAATAAGAATATTAGTGGTCCTTTTTCTTTTCTATTTTATGCTGTTCTCCTCAATTCTGCTTTCAATTCATTAAAAAAATGTTAAATATAGAAAAAGCATCCAAACATCTGACAGTGTTTCCCACTACACCAGCAGAAATATGACAAGGTTAATCATCCAGTTTAAAGGAGTCTGACTTCCCCTTGCAGGAGATTGCTGCTATCAGTTTTCTTATGGAAGAACAGTCAATAATGTCTTCTAATCTCTAATAACAGACACGGGACAAACATTTTATTACAACCTAAATAAATAAGACAAACTTTAATTTTAGACCTGTCTATCAAAGGGCTATTCCAGTAATTATTACTGCTATGCTTGGCATCTTTTTTTTTCTTTTCCAGGTTAATGATTTTTAGATACTGCTTCAATTAAATGTCATTATGGTTACAAACAATGAGATTAAATTATATTTTGGTTTAAAAATACAATTATTTGCCATTTATCCTCTTTTTTCTAACTTTAATTTTTTCCAACTCTGTTCTCCTCTTTTCATTAACTTCTGTATCTTCCCCCAAACTGCTCTCTACTTATTCCCCAAATCAACTTATGGGGACCTTGTTCTCACAAAAAAGGGGGGCAGGTGGGGAATGTGAAGCTCCAGGACAGCCTTGGCTGGGAGTGACCATGATGTAGTGGAATGCTGAGGTGTTGGGATAGTGAAGAGGGTGCACAGCCAAGTCACTGCCCCTGGCTTGAGGAAAGCAGACTTTGGCCTCTTCAGGGATCTGCTTGGTACAGAGCCATGGGATAAGGTTCTGAAGGGAAGAGGGTTCCAAGAAAAACGGTTAATATTCAAGGATCACCTCCTCCAGGCTCAGGAGTGGTGCATCCATAAAAGAGGAAGCCAGGCAAAGCACCAGCAGGCCTGCATGGAGGACCTGCTGGACAAACCCAAACACTAAAAGGAAGCCACAGAGGGGCAGGAGGAAGGACAGGGAGCCTGGGAGGGATACAGAGAAATTGTCTGAGCAGCCAGGGCCAGGCTAGGAAAGCTGAAGCCCTGACAGAATTCAGTCTCATCAGGGACATCAACTTCTCTTGTACTGCTGTAGTGTTGTTTCTGAATTTCTGCACAGTCACATATAAATGGTATATCACCACCTCACTTTTACATGTATTACAAAGTAAGATATTCAGGGCAGATATACACACAGAAAAATAACCGTACCTCAAAAATACATAAAACAATCAAAATTGTCAAAGAGGGTATAAAACACCACCAAGGTAATGCACCAGCTTTTCACTTCCTGCATTTTGATATTAAGTATGTGTTCTGCAACATGAAATTAAGACACATAGATCAAGCCTGAGGGAAGAAGTCAGCAAACCCATATTTTGTTTCCACTATTTATGTCCAGATACTAGGCTCTGTCACCATTGTGCTTCAGACTTTTCTGTCACAATGAAAAGGAAAAAAGTGAAATGAATAGATTACAAAAATCAGAATTAAAAACAAAAATGTAGACACATTTCTACTAAAAGAAAGCTTGAAGTATTTCCAGTCTCACACTAGGACAAAGAACACCTATTTTTGAAACAAAGTTTTCTATTTAGTAAGGCAAAAATATATCAGAAAAATAAATACATTTGGATATTAAGGAGTATTTCCATTAGGTTTGAACCTAATTCTGAGCTGAAAATCCCAAACAAGGTAAATCAGAGGCAGCTGAACCCAAAACAGGGGACTTTTTCCACATGATGGAGACCAGCCATGATAGACAGTTCCACTACCAGATTTTGGAGATGTTAAACTTGATTTTAAGACCAGAAGAGGTCACTATAATGACTCCACTTTGGATTCCTCTACTACAAGATTTGAAGATAAACACTTAGGCCTGTAGTCTCCATGAAAATAATACAATGTCTCTGAGACATCTAACTTTGACCTGATAAATGAACTCACGGAAATTTCTTGTCTGTAAATAGGTTACCCCACCATTTATTTTCCTCATGTAGAAAAACTGGAAAGGAAATTCATGCCCTTTTCCCTGTATTAAAAATACACAGAAAAAGACACACACGAATTTGAAAGTGCCACTGCTCTGCAATCTTTGTCTAATATGAATTCTAGAATAGAGAATAATTATTATGACTGTGGTGTTGATAACATTGATCAAAATACCCTGAGCATTAACAAAACACTGCATTTTCTGGTTATGAAACTGACCCCATGACATCTTTTCATTGCCATTGAAGTAAAAGGTGACAAGAGAACAGCGGTGAGAGAACACAGATCCTTTGATTTTAACCACAAATCTCCCAACAGTACAAATGGCACCTATTGTTGTGTAATGAAAAAAGCTCTCTTATTAATAATTTCACTCTTTTCATCTTCAACCTACTAATTTTCATGTTTCCTAGAATTTATTTTGCCTTTATTACAGTTCTTGATTCAACTCAAAGTTAGTATCTTGTTTCAAAGATGCTGGTTCATTCTACCTCACACTGGCAGAAAGCTTTTAAACAACCATGAATTCAGTATTACATCTACTGTGCTATTAGCATGGAAATATCTTACTGTTCAAGAATATTTCCTCTGGGTCATAATTATAATAAGAATAGATTCCTTAGGGCATAATCTAACAAAGTACTGAAGTTGAAAGATTGTTTAAAGCCTTATTGAGGTAGATGTCTACCATTTTCTTTCAAAAAACAACATCAGAGGTTTATAACATATCTGAAAGTTTTAATGTTTTTATTTTTTCTTGTTTTGAAGAAAAAAGAACCACATGCAGTTGAGAGTTTCATCAGTCGGCATAATCACTGTAGTATAGAAATTTTCACCCTAAAAGGCTCTTCATCCTTTTTTTGCACATGTATTCAGTAATTTTTGCAGTGGAAAGTCACAATGTCAACAGTTTGAGATGTGACAAGTAAATCATTTCAAAGTACACAATAGTTGGAGAAGGGGTAAAGTCAAGGGAGTTTTCAGGAAGATGGGAACTAGCAGCTTACATTTATCTCAATAGAAGTCAATTTGCATCACAAATTAACTAATAGAGCTAAGAATCTGCTTCAAACTCAGAGAAACAACACAACTGAGAATAAACTTCAAGAAGAAACTAGCTAGGCACAAATGGGCTAATTTGCACTGTAATACAAGCAAAAAAGTTAAACAAGAGATCATGGCCAGTATTATACATCTAAAGGAAACACAAGCTAGGCTGGGAAAGGGACAGAGCCAGACTGTGATCAGATCCAAATGAATTTGCACTTCATTACAGGACTTTGGCCACCTTAAAGGCACCTAATTTTCACAGGAAGCCAGGCAGCTGCTCTTCCCGGATGTCCTTTTCTCCACACTCCATATTCTCCAGATAAATCCTTTAAACCATGCATAAAAAAAACAACCTATACTACCAATGTAGTTAAAAGTATTTTTGTAAATAATGCAGTTTCTATATACTTGTATCCTCGTCCCCTATATTTAATTAATCATTTAGATTATATAAGTGGTTCCCTTGCAACTCAAGATAGTCTGTGATTCAATATAAATCACTATCTTCCAAACACTTGTATTAAGAGAATTAGAAACCATCTAGCTGGGAGATGTCCAGGTAAAGCATATCATCTGTCCTTGCAAATAAACAGGTTTGGGTTCTTTTAAGCAGATTACTATGAAATAGTAACAGAAAATATTTATAAAAAGCTATTAAATTATACAGAGTGAAGCAATGCCACATTTGGAGGAAGAAGGAATTTTAAAAATCCATTCAAAACCCAGTTCCAAAGCAGCCTCATTTTCTACTAAGGAAAAATAAAGATCTGCAGATGTACAAAGGTCTTCATATGAAGGTAACTTCAGGGAGACCATATTTCTCTGAATACAAAAGGCAGCAGTAGGAAGAAAGACATCAAAGTCCAGCCAGCTAGAATTCCAGCTAGCTAGAATTCAATATTTTTGTCTTTGCAAAAGAAAAATTAAAAGGAAAAAAAAGTTTGTGCATTTTTCTCTTAGATAATCAAAAGAAATGCCAAGTGAGAGTAAGCTTTAATAAAGGAGAATTTATAAATTAGAATCAGAGACACATTCATGAACAGAATATACCTGGTTTTAATAAACTCTCAGCTGAGGTATATAGATGCCTGGTAATGATGCACAGCCAATCAAAGGTGTCTGAAATGGCTGCAAAGAGAAGCAACAGGCAGAGAAAAAACAAGGTGAAGGACTGCTGTATGTTTGGTGTGTTTATCTGGATAACCTTCCATGTGCTGCCTTTCTGAACACAGAACCCCCACTTGCACTGGTTGTAGCCACTGCCTGCCCATTACAGGGGAAGGAATTATTGCTTGTTATTGGTGAAATTGGGGTAAAATTTAGTTAGGTTTTTACATAAAATCCTTATATTTACATGAAAGAAGCTAATGTATGTATATAAACACATAGAAAAAAATCCCTATATGAAATTAGCTCTTGAAACTGGAAATCACATAGATAAAAATGATGGCCAAAAGATTTCATAGCTTTCTGAAAATGAAGAAAAAAGTTGACCTACAAGATGAACTATTTATTATGTCTATGAAAAAAACTATTTTTTTTTAAATGATGTCTGATTTAAATAAATATTTGCACAGGCACTAGGCTAGCCTGTATTTTCTTTATATCCAAATTTACCCAATTTGTCATCCTAAACTATTACTAGACAATCTGTTGCCATTTTTTTGGGACTTGTCCAAAAATATCTATCAAATCCTCATCAGCTGATAGGTGATACAGGAACGTACCAATTTCATGTACTGCAGGCAACTGAAGCATCCCAAATATCTCCAGCTTTCCGGTTTTCTGCACTCCCTGTGCAGTAACCAGACCAGGAGTGCCCAGAGCTGTCACCCTGACATGAGCTCAGATCCTCTGCTGAGAGCTGAGCCCTGCCCAGAAAACAGGGCTTGGGACATTGCAGGACTGTCTGCAAAATACTGTGCAGAGATAATACAGAAAAACTCTTCCTCACAGCAATATTAAATTCTCTAATATAATGTACAGTCTGGAAAGCAGCTGTATTTCTAGCTTGTAATCAGCTAAAGGAAGCACTGATATTGTCTGTCAGGTTTATTGATGACTAGTATCCATAAATTCTTTCTGGTTTTCTCATATCCTTGCATTTCCGCTGGGCATGTCTAGTTTCTCAACACTGAATTTTTGACAGCATTAGTGAACACACGAAAGTAAAATAATGAATCCTACTGCTGTGCTTTTTCCATCCTAAAAATGAGTCCATATAAAGCCTTTAAAATGCTCCCAGAATAATTGCCTTTTTTTTTAAGTGACTGATACGAAAATCAGATTCTAGTATGCCACAGAAAAAATTAAGAGACAGTGAAATCTATAGATGCAGTATGCATCTATAAGACCTTGCATGCTTTACAGTCTTGCCCAAAATTTAAAGATTCAGAATGTTTATGCAAATGTTAACAGCAACAAAAATAGGGAGACAATTTGGATTTACAATCAAGTACATTGTGACATAAAAAAGTCTGAGACAGCCAAGACCAGACATCCTTCAGTACAAATACATCAGGAAGGCAACAGTTCCTGAAGTGGATTTCAGCAGAGATGCTGTCAGTCAAACAAGTATTTAAATCAACAGACTCTGTCAGTTTGCTTAAGTTGCAGGCCAGCTGGAGGTCCCTTCCCCATGAATCACTGCATGCCCAGGTTTCTGGGACTGCTCAAATTAACAGCTCTGCACAGAGCACTGTGCTGCTGTCCAGCTGACCTCTGCAGTGACAGTGACAGGAGCCGAGGGAATGGCCTGAAGTTGTGCTGGGGAAGGCTTAGCATGGTTACTAGAAAAAGGTTTTTCACCCAGAGGGTGGTTGGGCACTGAACAGGCTCCCTGGGGCAGTGGTCACAGCACCAAGAAGTGTTTGGACGAGCTCTCTCAGGCCCATGGTGTGATCTTGGGGCTGGTCCTGTGCAGGGCCAGGAGTTGGACTTCATGATCCTTGTAAGTCCCTTCCAACCCAGCTCATTCTGCGATTTTGTGATTTTGAGATGCCAGCTGAAAGGTAAAGAAATTCTGGAACTAAGATAGATCAACACCATTCCAATTTCCATGCTGGAAGACATTGTTAATGCTTTTTTGTTGGTGACAGGGAGCATGGGGAACAGGGAAGGATCCGAAGCAATGACGGGGCAGGATCATGGCTGTACAAAAATGTCTTTGGGTTTAAGGTGTGTTTACTTCTAATGGAAAAGGAGGAGAAAAAAATCCCTTCTTTTCTTCCCTGATATGGAGCAGTATTAATCCATACACTGTCTTTCTGGACTGGACCATGAAATATCTACTGAAGAAAGCAAGAGCTACAGAAGGGACATATTCTAGAGTGGTGTTTCATAATCAGAATTAAAACTGCTCACTTTAACTAGAAAGCCAGGCTCTACAGAGCTTTGCTGCTAGGCTGATCCTAAACTTTTAAGTCAGGAAATACCCACAGTTATTATGAATTCAGAATAGACAGCAGTTCTGAAATAATTACATCCAGAGAGGTAGTAGGTAAATTGATGTACCCTATTTTACACCACCTACATCTAGAAAGTTAATTCAGCTACAGGAAAGGATATTTAATCTTTGCTTTGGCCTGACTGCCATGGAGCAATGGAGATTTTTAATGTGGGCAGGCTGAGTTGGGAGACACAGGAGGAAGGAAGCTGAAGAGATCCTTGCTGCTCCAATTCTTCTCATCCTTCTAGGGGATCCTGCTAACTCTATTTCTTTGCCAAAAAAAAAGAGCAGCTTATCTTCAAAATCCAGTACCAATACTCAAAAGACCTTCCATAAATCCTCCTGTACCGACACAAGCAAAATGAGCACAGGTTCTTAGAGAATATTTTGCTCAAAATCTGTGAGAATAGAGAAGGATAATCTGGCAGGCAGCTGGAGCAGCGGGCAGGTGAAGTTCCTCTCTGAAGTGCTGTATATTATGAAGAACAGACTGTACTGTACCTGTTCTTGGCAACTGATGTATTTTAAGCAGGAACATTTTTTCCCTGATAATACTAGGATCCAGCTCTGGGGTCCCCAGCTTAAAACAAGAATATGGACATGCTGCTGCAAGTCCAGAGGAGGCCAAGAGGATGATCAGAGGGCTGGAGCACCTCTCCTAGGAAGACAGGTGGAGAGAGCTGAGGTTATCCAGCCTGGAGAAGAGATGACCTCAAGGAGACGTTATAGCACCTTCCACTGCCTAAGGGTGGCTACAAGAAAGCTGAAGGGGGTCTTTTTACCCTCATAGAGTGACAGGACAAAGAGGAACAGCTCCTTCCAATCCAAGCTATTCTGTGTTTTGCCTGCAGTGTTCTTGTTAAAACAGTCGTAACTCTGTCTTAGCTTGAAAAATCATAATAAGTGATACAAAAAAACCCTATTGTAATTGCAATAATTGTTCTAAAGGCAAAACCACTTACTGCCTTAAAATTTTGATTAGTTCTGAAAAATGCCCTTCTAGTGTAATCTAAGCTCCTTTCCTTATCTGACCCTCACTGAAAAAGAAAAGACTATATTAACAAAAGACCAAAAAGACCATTCAATCCGTATTTCCCATTTGGTCTTCTCGACTGGCTACAATAAATGATTCGGGAGTGGAAGAAATAGAAAAGGACCATGGCATGTGGATAATTAAAAAGATTCAACAGGAGTCATCATGGATAAAGTGTTGTGATGGTGTTAAGTCCTGTCTGGCACAGTAGAATTGATAATAAAGTCTTGTAATACCACCCATAGGAAAAATATAGAGAAGCACACTACAAAAAGAATGAAAACATATATGAAAATTTCTCCCTTTTTCTTCTTCTGAGATGTAACACTAGGCATTTCATGTTTTTTCCTTACTTTTCTAATAAATCTAACCATATTTAGCTAGAGATTTTTGAACAATTCACCCGTCATTCAAAACAGAAACAGGAAGGAAACATCTCTAGATTTGGAGAACGGATGGAATCAATGTAATCTCTCAGTTCAAGTATGACAATATGTTGAGTTCTATTAAAAAGCTGTAATTGGGCAGCAGAGGAAGGTACCAGACTTTCAGAGCCAGTCTGCACAGAGTGAGTTTGGATTTCTTGCCAAAATGGGGCCATTGTGGCTCCTCTCCTCACCAGAGAGAAGTTTATGGGGCACAGAACACAACACATAAGAACCATCATCTGGGTCTGAAACTGGGGGATGCATGAGAGGAAGAGAAGCAAACCCAGAGAGCAAGCCTCTGACATAAGAGACCCTTCCTGAGGTCCCAGCAAGACTAGACATTGTGTTTTAATTAAGAAAGGAATTGAAATGTGCTGTAATAGGAGCCACACTAGAGTAGCAGAGTCTGTGGCCTGTACTCTAGATTCAGATTTGCTTTTTCATTTTAAGCCAGCTCAGCCAGTAAATCTGTGTTTTTCACTTCACTGGTTACTGTGTTCCTATTTGTGTTCAAAAAAAGAAGAAAGCCCTGAATGCTGAATGGTCTTTCAGTGAGTCTATCGAGGAACAGTCCTCCACTGAACACTCAGAGACCAATCAGAGTTAATGAAAAATAACAACAAAATCTCAGTGCACTTCCCTCATGCTCACAAAGCAAATGTTTTGTGTTCTCTTTTGCCCTCTCTTGCCCTAGAAAGAAAACCCAAAAGCCATGGAGTAATAACACTTGTTTCTCTAGTGCAATTACCTTGTAGTATTACTGAGAAAGTTCAGAAAGCCTACTGTGAAATACAAAAGGGAGCTGCTTTCTCTGCAAGTTTGAGCCATGAGCAGCACTGTTTGCTATACCTACCCTGATGCAGAGAAATATTCATCCTTACACACCTTACACCTGATGCATAGAAATATTCATCCCTGTCTTGGCAAATGCCCAGGAGAAGTCCCAATACTGAATGTTCTCCAAACTTAGATTATGACAGTATTTTCCTGTCAGAATGGCAAAACAGCAGAGGCAGATTTCTGAGCACACAACCACATGGTTTGCATATTACTCAATAATTATACATTTAATGACCTGGACATCTCTTGGTATAACAAAACCATAATCTCCAGGTGCTACTGAAATGTAAATAGCTACAGTGGCCTTGTAGTTTGGTATTGAATAGCATCTTGAGAGCATGAGCTCAGTTTATGATTCAATACAGCTCAGACAGCAATCTTGCAAAGCAAACTCAGGCCTTATACTGTATTATTAATCTTATGGCAGAATAAATGGCACATAAAGATTTAAGAAAGTTATAGAAGTGCCAGAACTACCCAAACAGATATATTCTCCTACAATTAAATATCACCCAAGCTCCTAGTTACTAAATATTAGGGTTTTTTCTCCCAGGTAAGCAATTGCTGATTGTTGTATTTGTCCAGGACTATTTCTTGGTAAGGCTGCAGGAACTAGTCACCTCCCTGGCCAGCCACAGTATTTGGAAAGCTTTAGACTGCTTTGTAAAAGTGCACCTGGTTTTGAATTTCGCCAGCCTCATGTATACTTAGGTAACAATCCTTACTTAGAAACAACCCAGACAAATGCCCAATAACTGGTATGAGCCAGATACCATCTCTAAATTTTGCTATTTCACCTACCTTAAAACATACCTACTTCTCTTGGAGCATTGTAAAAAAATATTACCAATAAAACCTGAAAAAATTAAGGCTTTACAATGAACAGTGCAGGGAGATATTGTGGGCAACCTGCTGAAACCAGCAATTCCCTCGACAGGCTGGTGCCATCACCATTCCCTCAGCCAACTAACATAAAATATTATTGTCACTTTCACCCCTGACACAGTATCCTAGCATGTAGGAGAAAGAATTTGGCTCCTCATTTTTTTCCCAAAGTCCTATGGTGATGGGAGAAAGAGCAGAACCAGAAGAGAGCAGAAGAATTTCAGACACAGTGAGAAGAAGTGCAAGTGTTGTCCTAAGTAAAACAAATTGTTTTGGGACCTTTTGGTGGTATTCCAACTGAGAGGCATTTACTGCCTCTCAATAGGCAAGCAAGCTCTCCTTCTTCTCATTCTGCTCATATTCAGGGAAACTGATCTTGGCAAGCAAATTAAAAGCAAATATCTGGTGTCAGATGAAACTTTTTTTATGCTGTTTCTTTTCCTAAAAGAAAACCTGTATCTGGCTACCTGCTTTGGTAAATATTGAACACCAGGATATTTCCCTAACTCATTCACTATAACAGAGAATCCCTGGATTATTTGTTGTTTTTCCTTTGCTTCTCATTTCATCTGCTTTCCAACAAAGCCCAATATTCTCAAGTTCTTCAGGCCTCATCAGTAAAGTCTGTGGGAGTCTGCAATTTAACTTTTCATAGGAAAGATAGTTGTGAGTTAAGTAGATGTTTGTGCATCACACTCATTAACATATAAAAGTACAGACATGCCATGGCATGTTCAGAAAGAATATTCCACAGTAGTAGTTACATAAGCCTGTCTTCATTCCAGTAAAATGATGTTGTCTCAAAATGAGAAACACATTTTATTACATGTCATCTGCATACTTTACCCAAATACATAAACTCACCCACTCCTACTGCAAGACACATTGTGGTACTGGACCAGGAATATTTTGAATTCTTTCCTTGACACAGGCTCACACTGCTCATAGATTGTACCTATTTTAAGGTAAGACTCAGTGTTTCCTGTGTAGTTTGAAAACAGGAGGTCCTCAGTTCAAATGCAGTTCTGTGAGGAACTGGAACAGCAGCAGGCAATCTCTGCCAAGTACTGTAATTGCAGTGAATTAGCCAATAAAGACAAAGCAGTTTACTCAGAACTCTGATGCCCTTTTGAAAGTATCTTTCCAAAAAAGGTAAATTCAGGAATTAGGATTATTCTTTTTATAAGTACAATGAAATTCAGGAACCAAGTCAAAGCAAGCCAGATAGTTCTTGCCACTTGGTAACACAGAAGTTCCTCATGTCCCACATTTGGACTGATCACAAAGTAATCTTGATATTAAACCTTTCTTTTGAAAACCATGTGAAAATATCTATTCAAATACAGTGATGCAATCTGGCATGAAATAGCAGAAATAAAAACACAAAGTGAAGGGGAAATTTAGATAACTTCTATTTATGTTGTTTATTTTAATAAGGCTAAAGAGAAACCATAAAATTCTTTCATTTTTCTTAACTACGATGAAGCATGACCAAATAGATTAACTACCTATATTTAAAGATCCACTTTTGGACATATTGAATATATCAGAGCAATACACACAGGCAGGCACCAGATTTTAATACCCTGGATTTTAATATTACTGCTGAAATAAATTACTTCATAAATTATGCTTGGCCTACATGTATTTGCAGTTTATCAAATTATACAAGGCAACCATTAGAAGAATTAAATACATTTTTCAAATACTGCAGAGAAGACACTGTGCATGGTCTCCCTCAGTACACAGTCCTTGCAACTGTCCCTGACACTGAGACCATGCTGTAAATGAAGAGATGTTACATCTCCTTAGTTCATGTCCTAAAAAAGCTAAGATGACATCTACTCCATCTGACAGTTAAGATAATGGTATTATTATTATTATTATTATTATTATTACTCTTTTCTTTTGAAGCAATTTTACTAAACAGACATTACACTAAAAAACGTTATTCTGACATTCAACAGAAAGTTCTGGAATAGTATGAATTTTAAACAACAATCATGGATCAAAGATAATTTAAGGCAGGAAATTGAAAAAGACAGACTGTTGCTCTTTTCTGGAGTAGAGAGCTTGTTGCCTTTGTTCAAGATTGATACCATGAATAAGAAATTTGTAAATAATCTCCATTTCTGGATTTCCAAGAAGGTAAAAAGAATTTGTGTAGTTTTTTTCCAAACATTTATTTTCTTTTTCTTTGTTAAGCTCAGTAAATCTTGACCTGTTGCTCGATGAAAACACATTTTTTTTATAGTGTCCACACTTAAGCACAGATTCTTCATGAGCTGAGCTACAGAAAGAGGCTTTTCTTGTCCTAGAATACCTGAGGGATACCCTCCTAGGATTCATCAGTAAATTACAGGAACTTTGGTGAAAACTCCAGAATTAAAGATGCATTTTTTTTACAAGGCTGATTTTAGCACTCGTATTATCCCAATTTTATGCAGTACAGCATATGTGTGAAAAAAGGAGAACGTTATACCTATGATTCATTAGAACCTGGTAGGTATGATATAATAGATGACTTAAAAATTAAATAGAATTTCTAAACATACAGGTAGTGGTGCATGTGGCTGTGGAAACCTCTGCAGCATCCTAATTGTCCTGGCCCCAGTCTCACCTCAGATATGGCTGCTTTGTAAAATCTACCCTCGAGCTTCACACTGTGGAAATGTCATATAAACAGTCTTCCAAAGGGGAAGACCAGCACAATCTTATGCTTGGAGAAGTTCCAACTCAAATTTGCAAGACATCCCTTTTACTCGGTGTTGACACTGGCACAATTTGCAAATACAAGTAACAATTTATACACAAGCATAGGTCCCATTGGCAATGCTTTCCAAAAACATAATTAGAATTTTTTAAAAATTCAAACTTTGAAAGAACAATGTATCACATATCTGCAACAGAAAATACATTTTTAAAATTGCTTACCCATTCTTCAGTGAAATAATTCAGCTAGAATTTTACAATGAATGCATGCACAACATTAAGTATACTTCAATTAGAAAAAAAAAAAAAAAAGACCAATTTGCAGAACTTGGGCAAGCAGTGACCTCACTTTATTTCAGGGTAAAAACAAACCAAAATGCTCAAGGTTATTATGTTTCTTCTATGATTTAAAAATTGATCATAGCCATTTCCTATATGTTAAGCTGTATTTTTCACCACAAATAACTCAACTTATGGAATATGCAATGCATTTACTTTTATTCCTCATATACATCATGCACAGAAAATCAGAAATAGAAATTCAAGGGGGTTTATTATTTTGAGTAAAATAATTATTTTGAGTTGCTTTCTTCAGTCTGATACAACGTGGTTATAGGATGAATCACAATGCTCTTTTTCCAAATTATTCCACCACTCAATCAGCTCAAGCAGAAAGTTTAACCAAATGTAAATATGTAGAAACTGCATTCTACCAAGAGGGAGAGGACTTTGCCTTTCCCTTTGCAATGTAACAGAGGGACTTTACTGATCAAAAGTCGACACAAGTTCAGTCTTACACTTCTGCTGAAAGATACCTTGGTCAAACAGGTAAAAATGAAATACTGTACACAAGTGCCTACTTATGAAGTGCTCAAAGAGGAGGCAGGAATCTGTTTTACAGCTAAAGCCATGACAATTATGTTATGCATTTTTCCATGTAAGTGAAACTGATTCAATTATGGTAGGAAGCACATAATTCTTTTGGTGTAAATATCACTTTTACCAGCATATGATGGGATTCGGAAATATTCTTGGAGGTGAAAGTACTTGATATTTCAGATGTCTAGAAATACCATTCATTTTTGAAATTAATAAGAAGCATAGGTTTTGTCTTTGTGATAATAATGAAATTTTGTTTAAAAGTAAAAATCCCAAGTAAACCATGGTATCAGAATTTAAAAATGTGGTTTCGACAGCTGCGAAACGTATCACAAAAACTACTTACAGTGATTTCTGCAGTCTGCCTCAGAAGTGGTGTAGGAAACAACTATAACTGTTTACAAAGCTGATGATATTTCAAGAAAATCTAATTAAAAAAATAAAACATACCAACTGACAGAAATGAATAACCAATCAGAAACATTATCATTTCTAACAGAATGCTTCTTATGAAATACAAAATGTGTGCAAACCATTAATTCTGCCTTCATTACAGCCAGCTTGGGAAAGAAATGCAGATTGCTTTACAAAAATATGTTCACTGTCATAAAGTAAACTAAATACCCACATCATTTCACACTTAAAGAAGATCTTCCTGCCAAAGATGAAGATGAAGATTATCATAAAGCTCCTTTCAGGCACCATCTAACTTAGCCTAATCACATCCCTGTAAGGCGTGCTGGCTGTTATGGTGCTCTCTGCACACATGGTCAAATAAGAACAAAAGGTTTACACCTTGAGAGCTCACAATGACATGGTGACTTGCTAGGAAAGCCACCCTGGAGCTCCAACTCCCTTAGTTTTGCCCTCACAGCTGGATCATCCAGCTCTTACACTGTGTAGAATCTACCCAAATGCAGGAACATATGAAGTATAAAGCAGCCCAGATGTTCTGAAAGTTCTGTCAAGGCTTTGATTAATAAGAGCTAATAATATAGACAGTCACTAAGAAGTGAATTAATGTAGTCCTGCCTTCCTTTCCCCTTCTACAACCAATGGACTGTGAAAGTAGGACATCAGCTTTATTTTTGCTTTTTCCTTTTTGATCTATTCTGTTCCCTTATCACTTTACATCCACTTATTTTTCTTACTTTTTTAAATATACAGATACCCTGTTTGCTATTTCTGAAGGTGTTTATAGACACTAGGAACATAAATCATAGTGGTAATCATCAAGCAGTAGACATTTAAGCCTTTTCAGTTTCTCTAGAAGTCTTTAACTTTCAAATGCCCCAATAAGCCACGACATAAATCTCTATTTTAAGCATGAATACATGATACTTTCTAAACTTTTACATGTACACAGTGAATAGAAGGCAATTACCTGAGCCTTTTGTAAAACAAGGTGATATACCTTAAGGGACATATCCTGTTCTTTTATGTTTAAACCGAAGAAATTAGACCATTTTCTGAAGTTTCCCTTTCACTAAAGTACACCTAAAGGAAAAACAAACAGTAACACAAAATACACAAAAGCCTCTGTGAGCCTTTACCAAAAACCACATGGTGTTAGACTTGAGTAGGAAAGGAGAAGACAAAGTGACTTGTGGAATAAAGAAGCCACACTGAGCAGTGAAATACATATATTTAGGTGCAATTGTAACTAAATCACAGCTAGCAGAAGGAAAAATGGTCTGTGCAAAGACCAGATCTCAGGACAACTGGAAAGTCAAGATGCCTCTGCAAAATAGCTCTGAAAATTCCTGCAGATTTGATTTACCAACTTGGACAATCTCCCAGGACCCCAAGAAACTTTGTAAGGGATGCTGAGTATAAGAAGTCCAATTAAAAGCTTTTGACTGGATTCCCTCTAAGGTTCAACATTCAACATAGTCTTTTGTCCTACCCTGTCACTGATCCTAAGTGCAGAGATTTCTTGTAGGGTCTGGAACAGGGATGAATAACTACAGATGCTCTCCATAAATAAATAAAACCATGCAGAAAGAACTGTATGTTTTCTACCCAAAATATGTGCTTCTACAGCTAAACCTGACCAAAAGCTGAAATGGAAACAATTGACAATAAATCAGAAACTGGTCTCAAGTTATATAAATAAGACAAGCATGACTTTCTGAGCCTTTAAAAGTACTTCTAAGCTTTAACAGATTTTTGCTGCAATAATAAAAAGTCAGACTGCCTAAATAATTGAATTCCAATAGTTCCATGGTAATTTTGCTCTAAGAGGTATCATCTCTTCCAAGTTCTTCTCCAAACTTCTGTAGCATATTGCTGACTTTTTACTCTCTCTATATATTAGACTGAAAGGATGATTTCCAGAACTTCATTTTAGCTCAGAGTAGTATTCCACAGCCATTAGCTTTTTACCCATTTAGAATTATACTCCCTTTCAATTTTTGGGAACTCTATAGTGTTCTGCATTTAACACCCAAAGAGCCTTCCTATATTAACCACCTAGCAGCACAACCTCAAAGTAGCACACTAGGGATCAAAAGTAATCAGTATTATACCAGATCAGCCATTTTAGTAATTTTCCCATTTAGTCATTTTCTATTTCTTTGCCTTGTGATTGCTTTTGAGTGATATTTTAGTTATCTTCACCTCACACATTTGGATTATGTGTAAATTTGGTCAGTGGGCTGCACATACCAAAGTGACAGCATTTGTATCTGTGGTACCATATTTGAAAAGCACATTAGAAAACACCTAATACTGTATACTCACACATCCCAGATTGCCTGTAAGGCTCAAACCTGTGCTCTGTGGTGTTCATGCCAATTTTACTGGAAGGTAAATATTGAAGCATCAAGCAATTATGTGACTTACGCAAAGTCGCTTGGGAATTCTGTAACAAAATGGGACCAAACTTAAATGCCCCATGGCATCCATGTGCTAGGGATAACACAGCACTGACAGGATGCTCAGGCTTTTCTGGGCTGGCAGCTGGAAACAGTGGTATGTCCACAGCATTTCACATGGCACCAGATCTTTCTGTTTTGCATACTTGTGCATAAAGTGAGGAGCATACTGCTGTCTGAGAAACAGGACTGATTCCTACACTTCCTAAACTAACCTTGTTTTGTTTAACAGACCATACTTTTTCCAAAATTAAGACAATAAAATAATCTTTTATAATTCATACATAGTGTTTGAAATTTAAGACTTCCTCATTTTCAATCTTCTAGAAATGAAAGTGGACTGAGAAATAGCCTTTTCTCATCACCACAACATAAGAGCCAAACTGAAGTGTTCAGAGGCATACTTTTGGCAACAGAAAATTTTCAATTATATCTCCTGGAACTCTGTGCATTTCAAATACTTGT
The DNA here is from genome assembly GCA_034336665.1 of Luscinia megarhynchos. NCBI lineage: Eukaryota > Metazoa > Chordata > Aves > Passeriformes > Muscicapidae > Luscinia > Luscinia megarhynchos. The sequence continues at coordinate 27,682,347 of CM067569.1, read as the reverse complement.
CTCCCTTCTGTTGAATTTCTAATAGATATTGCACAACTTTGGCTCCGTGTCCAGAATCTTTGTGCCAAATTAGACTCTGAAAGAATCTCATGTTTAGCTGATAAAGATGATTATGTAAACACAAGTTCTTTGCTTGTTTTTCCACTTACAATTCTGTAATTCAGACAAATCAAAGCAAATCACAGAAACCAATGGCCAAATAAAAATAAGAAATCACATATATTTTAATTATTTGTGAAATCCTCTTTGGTCAGCTCTGTTTAATGTAGGACCCATTGTTCATACCATGGTAGTGTCCGTATTTCAACCATCTGAGCAGTTTAAAACTATTTATAGCATGGGTTCCATTTAGAACCTCACTGTTCAACAGAGAGTTTCTTATATTTTTGGAGCATCCCCTCTGCCTGTGTGTTTTCAAGGTAGTCTTCACATAACAAGACAATTTATGTCAATAATCCATGGAACCATTTTAACTGCCTTCTAATCCTTGGCAGACTTTGTTCCACTAGCTACCACTGATAGGTCAATCTTTACTTTTCATGACAGACCATCTTTCATTTTGGAAATGATCTTCTCTAGAATTTTTTAATTATTTATCTCAAATTCTTGCAGCAGTTATACTTAAAACATCCTACTGTGTTTATGTAATTTATATGCTCAGCTAGCTTCCTTAGTAAGACAAGTGCCAATTGTGTTGTATCTTCCATATTTATATTACAGCAATCCTATCTTAATTAACAATAAAATACATAAGCTATATTGTGCAGTCTTCACTATTATATTCACAAGATGCTTATGGCATTGCATCGTTACTGCACACAAGAAATAACTTGCAGGATTCCTGCCTACCAATATAAAACCGGTTCTCAAGATTTAAGTGTGCAATAAATTAGAAAATATTTCTCATAGAGTAAAATGTCTTCTGCAGCGTAGCACTAATTCATTCTCAAAGAATAACATTTTCTCCTGTGAGGTAGGATGTATATAATTTAGAGGAAAACAAAAGAGAGAAGGAAGCAGCATATCCTTACCCTCCGCACGTCTTTGCCGAATGTTTCACTGTAGCTGGTGCCCAATATTTCAAATTGGACATAGGGGTTGGCTCCATCTTCTCTGAACTCCATAACTCCAGTTAGCCCAGTTATATGACCCTAAGGAAGTAAGTTTGAGAAATTTCAGAACAAAAGACATTCACCTTCATAAACACTCTTCTGCATAAAATGTGTGCCAAACATGCTTTAATCATGTTTACAGTGAACTTAAATGTAGCCATCACTTGTTCTTCAGCAGCTCAAACCCAGAACTAGACAAAATACTCAGTTTTTTAATTTTTTCAGAAAATTACTTTAGCATTAACACACACAGTATTTATGGCCATCAGGTCATTACTGTCCACAGAAACAGACCCCAATGCTAAAAAGGGCCTTAGTGGACTCTGAGACAAAAGCCCTCCCGATGTAACTGAGGGCAGAGGGCTCTGTTCTTGGCTTGAGTACCAAGACATGAACTCCCAGCCCAAAACAAAGGATATGAGAAGCATGAAGGAAAAATAAAATTGCATCTCTGTGAAACTATGTCAGAGTTTGATTCTGGCTTTGTAGCAAAGAAGCTTGAAGTGACACCAAAGTTCGAATTAATTTAGCAACAAAGGATGGCATCATTAGGACTTGTCAGAATGATCAAATTGCATCATTTTACCAGAGGAAAATGATTTAATCAATATATATTTTGGAACTGGGGGTTTCTTCTGAACAATTGCTGAAGTTAGTATAGTAAAATTAGGGATTTTTCTACTCTTACTTGCAATCAAGTAACTTTTATACAAGAAGTTGTCAGGTGTCTGCAAAGCCACAGTTCTGTCCATATTTGAGTATTTCAGCATGGTGCAAGACTGTAACTGCTAGTGACAGCTTAGCCAAATCAGATCCTTTTTGCTCTGCTCTGGGCTACAGTACACAAATAGATCCTTACCAATGCTCAGCTAACTTACAAAGCTATCTGAGCTGTAGAAAATGGAACATAACTCTTAAACCTCATCAGTGGTTTGCCCTCCTGTCCCCCCAAGTTCCTTAAGTTATCCTCTTGCAAAAATGCATGAATCAATTCCCATGACCACTTCTGATCCTAGTTCCTCCACAGAAGACAGCTATGAGAACAACAGAAGTAGCACACACTCCACTGGACCCACTGCACTGTGTTTAACTTCTTTATCATAAATCATTTGCTTGTTTAATAGCTGTGGATTGTCCTTGGTTGTAGTACATCACTTGCTTGTAATACATCAAAGAAAAGTTGAATAGAAGTTAAAGCCATCATCAACTGTTCAAACAGATATGTAGCAACTCTTTCAATTGCTCACACAATGGTGGTTTGTCTTTTCTCACCTTCTTAATAGTCTCTAGCATGGACCTTCCTCCGTTCCAAGGTTTGGTGGATTTCCTCATGCAGTTCAGACTTGCCATGCTGTGCCATTTCCTGTCCTCCAGTTTTCTGTGGAAAGCATTGGCCAGCATGAGCACACTGTCATACAGGTACAGGTTGGAAACCTGCAAACAATAATAAGAATAAGCCTCTTTTTTGTGAGCACCTTCCAAAGAAACGATAAAAACCAGCACAGAAAACCAAAGAAGGCATAAGTAAGAACTAAAAGCTGGGTATATTTGACATGTTCAACAGTCAAAGCATTTGAGACAAATGCCTGTGCTCCTGGGTGCCTCTGTCCAAGGGATTCTAGAACACTGGCACTGCCTGAGCGTTACTAAAATGCAGTGCTGTAAAGAGAGATCACACTCCACATAAAAACCCTCAAACTGCAGAGGGAGTACAGCTATCTTTCAATGATAGACAAGGATTGCTACTTTATCAGTCCTTTCCAGCAAGGAGGGAAAATTAGAATGGAATTAAGTTCTTGGGGGTTTTATTCATTTGAGCAACTGGTAATTTCTGGCACAGCAAAATCCAATACACATGCAACTCTTTAGAAGGAGGAGAAATGACAGTATTATTTTGGTCTCAGTATCTCTTTCCACCAAATACATATGAGACTGGTTATGTGCTACTTTTTCTAGAGCTACTGAATTTAGCCTCCTTATTCTTCAATTTACATGAGAGATACAGAAATAAACAATTGATAACAAAGACTCCAGTCAGAACAGAACACCACACTAGCAACGCTGAGCTATTTATTTAATTTTTCAAACCAAGACATGTCTAGCAATACATTATTAGATCTTTGACAGGCAGTGGTATCCACCTCAAATGGTAAAACTTTAGCAGTGGAAGTTGGCTGAGACAAGTGATTTAAAAAAAATTATTAGATACTCTTCACCTGTTCCCAGAGTTCATATGCACTCTTCAAACGTATGCACAGGGGTTTAGACTTAGTCTTTACTAAACTCAAATATTCACTTTACATCATTGGCCAGATACAGCTTTTTCTATTAATACAACAAAAACAACAATCATAATCATAATGATGAATAAGAATAAGAATAAGAATAAGAATAAGAATAAGAATAAGAATATTAAGATTGATAGTAAGAATAACATTTCTTCTAGTTGTAAGTCATCATGTAGTTAATCATGGTCATCCCTGACTGCCATTTATCTCCTGGATTTTTCTAGTTCACCTTAGAAAGTAATGCCTAGAGACCAGGAAAGGGTTGTAGGTGGAAGTTAATTCAGCTGCATACTTCCAATAAATGTCACTAGCTTGGTGTCCCAATAAAAGTGTCACTCTGTGAAAGCTTAAACATATATTACTGTTGAATCACTGGCTGCAAGTAAACTTATAATGGCTGTAAAATGCTAATCTTCAGAAACAAAACATTTCATGTTCCACAATCTGGAGTTTGACATACATTGAAAAGTTAGGCACTTTGAAATATCTTCTAGTATAAGTAAATCTGAACAAAATATATATAAGCAAAAACTAATTTTAGAAAGAATCAAAATACAAAGAAAAAAAATGTTGCAAATACACACTTAAGTGACTAAGACAAAAAGGGATCTTAACATGAAAACAATGCAAAACCTATGAGATACTATCAGAGAGAATCTCTCTCATCTGGCATTGCCATCTCTTACCTCTTCTTTTCTTTCCAGCCTTGTCAAACAAGCACTCTACATTGCCTGTATTTCCTATTTTATCCAGTTAAACCTTTTCTTTTTAGAATATTTTCTGAAGTAGCTATATGCCATACTTCCTCTGGTTTTAAGAAAAGTAGTTAAAGAGTTAATAAGAGTCCCAGCAACCAAGTTTCTCCTGCTCAATTGCATTTGTTTCTCTGTTCTGCAAATATCTCCAAACTCTCAAATAAAGCAACCAAGTGGATCCTTATAATTCAATATTATTCAAGAGGGCACTTCTGGGTTAAACAACTCTTCAAAGAAAAAAAATCAAAACAAACCTCAGATCCCACAAGATACACCACCCCAAACCACATACCACAAAATCCACTTTCTTAGAAATAGGTTTTACATACATAAGGAAAAATGCCATTTCTTATAAGCCTTCATGATCCTCTTTGCTCCCAACTGAATTTTACACACTCACTTTTAACTGACAATAATTGTCTGTTGCCTTGGAACTCCCACAGATCAGAAATGCTTTGTGTTTTCTCCATTTGGCACTGTTCTTTTGTAGTTCTGGGAAACTGCAGCCTCATTCCCAAAAACAGTGCTTGGCTTGCTAGCAGAGAGCTCTAAGGCAAAATATAAGATGCACTTGGGTACAGTGTTTTCTGCTTTTCATGTGCCTGGAAAAGACACCATTCTGCACATGTGACTGACAGAGCTTGGGAGAATTGCACTGAGGATCTCAGCCTGCACAACCTTGTATGCAACTCAAATTAACTCCTGCTGCAGAGCAAAACAGAACAATCCTGTGTTTACCAACCTAATCCTCATAGTTCAGCTAGACCTTTAATGGCCTTTGCATCACTATTGCTCCATTAATTTCTTTTGAAAGAATGTTATAAACTGAGAGATAGCAAGACAGGGTCTGCACAAGAGGAGTCTCCCACTACATTTGTACTTATTCTTCATCTGGAGATCTGTACCAAGGCAGAAGAAAATGTTGCACATAATACACCAAGGTACTTTTTGCCATGGGAAGAATATTCTGCACGTTCTGTTGTACTATCCACTGGTATTTTGCCACTCTGGTTCTCTTCTGCTGAAAGCCTCATCCCAAAACATGAGTAAATGGTGCTTTTAAATCAGCAAAATTCCTTCCTTCGTATAATTACACTCTATTTACTCCAGTAAAAATGACATGCATGCATAACTACATTTTACTCATTACTCACTGAAGAGTCAATATCCTATGGAAGAGTAAATTGCATCTTACTCACACAATCAACGCTTCTATTTTAGAACAGAAAACATGCAAGCTGGGAAAAAACAGCATCAAAATTTCCACAACTAAGGCTGGATCTGTTATAAGAAGGAAAAAAAAAGACACACACATTCTGGGCTGGTCTCACAGTAAATTCAGGGCTATAATAATTTTTTAAATTACATTTAAATGCAGCAAAATCTCTGCATGTATCCTAAATAATATTTGTGACATGAGTTTGCTGTAATCTCCAGAATAGTGATGCTGTGAAAAGAAAAAGGATTCAGCAGACATGGCCTGTTTGTCCTTGTTACTGCACCTGCACACATATTTTAATATTCAGTGACCTGTCAAATTCCTTATGAGTATGGACATGACCACTGAAAGGGAACTTTTGAGATACCCAAGGGTTCAGATGTACTCTGATTCTGCCAGTACTGTCAGAAGCATGAGAAAATAATTAATTTAAAAAATTTATCTTCAGGTAGCATTCAGAATTGGTAGCAAAGTAAGAGAGAAGCAAAACAAGGCAACATACTTGGCTGCTTTGAGTTTTCAAAGCTCAAGAGCATTTTTTAATTCCCCTATTTGGATATTTACAGGGAAACAGAGAAGGAAAGAACATACATCTGTCTGAAGAGATTCCCCTTAAAAGAATAAAGATTCCTAGACTAGAACAAAGTATTTAATTTTGGTCATATTTGGAGGAAGTGACAGTAATTTTTTAGTTCTTCTTTCCCTCCACTGTTGGCAGTGAAAGAGCTGGAGGAACTGAAATGGTTTTTGATCTGCTATAAGAATGATGGTGACTGCTTCACTAATATGTTAAAGAATATATATACTCCTGTACATGAATAATTTTAGGCATGTTCTGGTTTATCTTCTGGAAATTATTCCAGACTTTATGAAGCTCTTTTATTCACTGAAGAAATAAATCCACCATAACTAGTTGAGCACAGCAGAAATTTTCAAGAATGGAAATCTATCACAGTATTAAATGTCATTTCACAGAAGTTTCTACGTGAACTTCATGAGATTTTTCCAGAATGATTTTACTTTTAAAGTTATGTATGAAGAAAGCTCTTAGCTCCTTCAGAGGGACTAATCACAGATAAGTGCTCTTCTGAGAAGGCCAGCAAGCCACAAAGACTGACCCCAGCTCCTGAGTAGCCAGCAGAGCCAGGAGTCCAGCCAGAGAATGCTGAAGAGATTAGTGGGAACACAAGCTGACAATGAGATGTCACCACTTCAAAAACTCATTCCCAAGCTGGGCATCTGCACCCTGCTGCTGCCAAAACTGCTCTGTGAGTGGCCACAGCAGTCAGCTCCAAGGATGAAGCAGATGGAAGAGGAGTTCAGAGCAGAGCATCCTGCCAGAAACGCCTGCTGCCTGAGGAGAGAGAACATGGTGACTGCCATGCACACCCCAGCACATCCTAAACCTGGGAGCCAACTCCCAGAGCTCAGGTACTGCCCAGTGCAGCTGCACCTTTGAGTCTCTAGTGAGAGTGTGTCTTAGCAGGAGCAGCAAAGATTGATGGTTTATTTATGGTATAATGCCGTGCTGACAAGGATATTGTTAGAGCAGAGGGACTGAAAATTTTACCTCTTCCATTTTCTTAAAATATGTTTCAAAGAATGGCAGAATTTTTTGGGTTGGAAGGGACCAAGATCATCTAATTCCAAACCCCCTGCTGTGGGCAGGAATGCCATTCACTAGATCAGGCTGCTCAAAGCCCTGTCCATCCTGGCCTTGGACACTGCCAGGGATGGGGCATTCAGACTGAAACACTTGCCAGTGAGGACTGAGGCAAACAAATCATTGAGTATCTCAGCCTTCTCCTTATCCTGAGTAACCAAGTCTCCTATTTCCACCAGAAAGGGTCCATATTTCCCTCATTTTCCTTTTATCACCAACAGTACATATAGAAGATTTTGGGTTTTTCCTTGACATTCGTGGCCAGACTTAATTCTATCAGGGCTTTAGTTTTCCAGACCTGATCCCTGACTGCTCAGACAATTTCAGATTCCACTCTCTGTAGACTTTCTTTTAGTGTTTTGAGTTTGGTCCAGGAACTACTTGTTCATCCATGCAGGCCACGTGGCATTTTTGACTTCTGGATCCTCCTCAGAGCACTTCTGGCTGTATCACTGCCACTGATCACACAGATCAACAGCAGCAGAAATGGTCAGGGGACTGCATGAGGCCTGGCAGTCTCTCAGTCACATCCCTGTACACAATGCTGTATCAGAACCATGTGCCTCTGTGTTTCTCAGGAGAAAGTCACTGCTATTCTCACCTGCTGCCTTTTCTTAGTTGAGCCAATTGTCACACAGGAGCAGATGAGGCTGCCCTACTCTGCTGAGCCTCTCCCCTGATGTGAAGAGTCTTTTCAGCCTGCAGAGTGGTGAAGTGGCTCTGCAAGGGCACTTCAGGCTCTGGGGAAAGCCTCTTCCTCCTGCAGGTCCTTGCTTTTGCAGGTTTTCACTCTCCTCATCACTGCTCCCCCTACCTCCCTCCCTTTCTGGGTGTGCCAGTGGGAGATTTTGGGTCTGTTTAGCTGTGGGTCCACTGCAGACTGTGCTTGCAGCCAGCTCTCCAGCTCCCTCCCAGCCTCCCTGATGTTCCTGCCCCTTTCCATGGCCTCCTGCAGCTCAGCCAGGTGTGCCTGGACACTGTGCCTGGACACTGCAGGCACTGTCCCCAGGAGATGGGGTCCGACCGTCCTGGAGACTGAGCTCTGACACAAAGTGCCACACCCCATCCCTGTCCTGGTCACCACTGTCCCCAGGGTGCCTCTGCTTCTCCTGGTCCTGCCCACACCCACCAGCCTCTCCCGTGGGCACTGCACCAGTGCCTGTCTTATTATAAACACACACTTGCTGCTCAGAGGCAGCAAAATCACAGCCAGCAGCCCAGGATTCACGGGAAACACAATCAAAAAACAAACGTCCATTAAAGACTCAAATGTCAGCTTCAAATTTCCCAAGGGCTATTTATTTATTATCCCTAAGGGAAATGAAACAAAATGACTAAAATTCTCCTACAACCACTAAAAAACAGGCCTCAGCTGTATATTTTTAAGCTTCTGACAGTAAGGAAGGTAACTACTGTATTATTTAGTGTTTTGCCAATTCTAGTTTAAGTATCTCAATGAGCTTTCCAAAGAGTTCTTTGTAAGACTGAACTCTCAGAATCTCTTTTTAATTGATAAGCAGCTCTTCTTTCCTTTTTAATTTTCTCCTGTTTTTACATAGTTACACATATCAAAACACTCTTCCCTTCTTTCAGGTTGTATTCTCTGAATGCACACTGTCCTTCAGCTATTCATTACAGGCATTTAACATCATTATGAGTGTTTTCTTTGCCAGTATGTTTTGTAACAACATGTCAACAATAATACAAGGCCTGGATTACCCTGTAATGCTCGAGTTTGTTAGCTGGAGGCATTGGCTTCACTCACTAAACATCTCAGGAATTTGGCACAGCTAACTCTAACTATGCAAGGAAAGTCTAGTAGGAGTGCCTTGATAAAGAAAACTAAACACAACCAAGAGTCAAGCAGAAGGACAAGAGGTAAATGCTGGAATTGTAAAACAGTGTACAATATTATAATTTTATCCTACCTCATTTATAAATAAATATGGGTACAAATTAGGTTTCAGAGGCAATAACAAATGAAAAATTGAGGTACTGATGCTTTCCTTAAGCCAATATTGTCTGCTTCTTGATTGAGGGGTGAACAAAAATTCAGTGAAATAATTATGCAAATAGAGAAATTCAGCAGTCAAAAGAGGCAGAGAGGCAAAGATCATTGCAGAGCCTACCTGGGGTTTTAGCCTCCAGGGTGATCACAAAATCCCCCATGGCCACAGGACACCCGCAGTGCTTTGGGGTTTTTAATGAATTCTTCTGCTAACACACCTTGTAGAAAACACACATCACTGGGCTTCAGGGAGAGATTTGTGCTGTGCAATGGGCAGTAAAGTCAGTTCAAGGATACTTTACATTCGCATTGTACTCAGAAACAATTTCACTGTGACTGAACATCTGGCCAAAAATCTGAATTAAACTTTGCTAAAGAGACTAGCAAATACAGGTTTGCATTGAAAGAAAAGTAAAAATGTGGCTCATCAACCCTTTATTGGAGAAAGTGAATGCTTTAATAGGGTTTAATAAATATTTACTGCCCCTCAGTAGGACTCTACAATTGTGTAATAACAGCAGTATTAACAAGCCAAATGAGAATAAGGCCATTTAGTTGGAAAAAATTCCAGGATCAGGCCCTTAAGTTTAGGCACTCAAACACATCCTAAAAACATAACTTCACTTACAGTAGTCAAATTGCAGTGACTCCTGAACAGAAAATAGATCAGAAATAAAAACCCAGCTTTGCAGGAGCAACTGCTAGAGATGCCCACATAGTTATCTGATGGACACATCATTGAAAAATGCAATTTTTACTCAAGGAGAACATCAGCTCTTTCAATGAATACCCTCCCACACTTCTCAACTCCTCAAATATGTCCAAGCAATGCCTGGAATAGCTCTTCAGTAGAGAGGCTGGACTCTCAATCAGGAATAACCTCATTAATTTTGTGACACAGTATGCTGGGGTTTTCTTTTTGCCGTTTCAATCCTGCTATGTATTTTGGATCATGCTAAATGATTTCAGATACACTGTGTCCCTGTAATGTATTTTAATATTTTTAGAATCTTACATGGATTGAACTCATCAACTACACAAATAGTAAGCAAGGCCAAAAGCAAACTAATGGGAATTACATTTCTAAAGAGAAATATTTCTTAAAAATAATTTTGAAAAATCTGATTTTTAATTTATGAATGCATTGTGGCTAAACTGATGAAAGAAAAAAAAACCTTCATCAAAAATCAAGTTTGTAGAGTGCAGTCAAAAGTAATACGTAATGGGAAATATTTTGGAAAAAAGCAATTATACAGCAAAAGTTTTTCAAATTGAGTCTGTAAGAAATAATCTAAAAAGTTTAATAGCAATTATATCACTATATGCTATCCAAATACCATATGAGGATGCATACCAGGTCTGGCTAGGACTAACTAGACTTAACTATAAATCCTGATGTACTTCAGTGCTTTCTTTCCAGATGAGGAAACATTGATGGCCCAAAACACAGGATACCAACAGCCAGTGGAAGAAAGCAAGTTCTAAACTGTGTCTTTCCCATTTACCAAAAGTAAATGAGATGGACACAAAAAATTCTACCTGAAGAATAAGACAGAGAGAAATGCAGTCCTCTGAAGTCAAATAAAATGATCAAGACAGGAAACTTTATAAGGCTTTTTCTCCACTTGAAGCAGAAACCCAGCTGAGTGAGTACATTATACACACAAGAAATAAGGGCATGAGCAAAATTTTGACAAGTGGGTTGATGGAATAAGATTGGATTTCCACAAAGCATTCAGAACAGATGAGTTTTTGGATGAGCTTGCAGAACAGCCTGATCTTTAAAAGGCTTGTCAGAATGCCAAACCGGGATGATCACCCACTGAAAAACAACCTTCCAGGATATGGTACTAAAGACACAGAGAACAAAATCGTTCCAAAGAGATTTTCATTAATTCAGCCAGAAGAAAGTTAATAATCCATGACGTAAATGTTTCTTTCTTCACTAGCTTGTTAAAAGTGCTAAATTCTCCCCTAGAAAGATACTACAGCTAGAGGTTGACAGAGATTAGCTTATTCTTCTTCAAAGTCATTAAATAAATAATTAACCAACAATAGCTGGTAAGTTACCTTGACAACAAACAATTATTAATATGAGACTGCCCAAGGGAGAATGAGGCTGGGATTTCCAAACTGTGGTGTTAATCAAAGCACTTCAAAGCAACACAAAGACTCGGTGCTGGCAGGCGGTCGCTGCCTCTGGTGGATTCATGTAGCCTGACATGGAGCTTGGAGCTCCTGCAGCCTCTGGCAATGCGGGGTAATTCAGTGATGTACTTCTGTACAGCAAAAGGTCACCACTATTTTTTTAAAGCAGGAAAATGAAACAGAAAATTGCAAGTACCTGAATTACAGGACCATTAATAACATGTCAAATTAATATGAGCAGTATGTCCACAAGGTGTTACATAAGATATTTTGGCAAAACCTATGAAAAGTAAATGCAGCTAGGGAATACTTCAGGTGTAACTGCACATGATAAAAGCCATCCTGTATTGAATCTATAGATACTTAATTTGGAGAGCTCTCACATCTCTGTGCCCTCTGTCTCATGCCAATGCAATTGTACATGAAAGTTGTGGAATCAGCTGCCAAAACCATTTTACCTCTGCACTTCTTTATCTCTCTTGTTCTTAAGTTCATAGAGAAGGAACTAATGGGCAAAGCATAACATTACCACACCGTTCTCTCAAAGACAGTTCCTAAGGTGGTATAATATCTGTGGAAGAGAGAAACTGGGAGTGTTTTGTTTCCCAAAGTCTGTATCTGGAAATCAGTAGGAAGAGTGTCTTTATCTAAAGGTCCTTATCAATGAAATTTAGTAATTGAACATGAGGCTGCTGGTGCTAGCAAACCAGTTACCAGTTTGCAAATTTGCAAATTGGAACTTGCTGACAGGCCTGTCAGAGCCCTTCAGATGAGCCTCTGAATTAGATTATGCATAAACCAGCATAGGCAGCAATACGCAAAATCCTGCTGTAATGGAAGATTATTCCCCAATGAGTGATTTGTTGGTGCAGCAGAGATAATTTTTCATCATACTGGAAATTGCTTTGATCCTGTGAAATGAGCGGCCTTTGTTCTCATTACAGCACACCTCAGAATTACTAACAAAGATCAAAAGTGTCTTTTCTTTCCTGAGCCAAGGCAGACAAACTTTCCCCTGTGCAGAAAGAATACAGCCACACTTAGAACTACAGGGGGTGTGTTTGGCTTTTCCCAAACTTTGCCATGGCTAGGATAGAACCTGAGCCTGCAGAGCTTCTCTTCAAGGAGGAACTGCTCATATCTGTCCCTTAAAGGGTATCAGTCTCTGCAGCTACTTTTTAGTAGGGTGCAAATAAGTAAAATTAAAACTCCTATCCCTATCTGGGAAATCTCATTCTACTTCCCTTCCTGGCAATCTGCCTGCTTCCCCTGATCTGAAACTCTTCCAAGCCTGGACAGGAGCTCCACCTTGCAGGAGCTCTGGGTCCACACCAGCCTCCTGAGCAGGCTGCAGCCCCTCCCCAAGGCTAGCCAAGCCCCTTCTCGATCACTCCACCACACACACCCTCACTGGACAGCCCACAGGCTCAACCACTGTGTTTAAGACTAAGTTTGCAATTAAATGGTTTTAAGCAAGTTTATATTCTAAGTCCCACTACAGTTTATAGCTATATGCAACACCTTCAACCGTGATACAAATGAGACTTTTAACCGTGCCTAAGGTAAACCAAAATACACAAGTCCCACTGGAAGTCCAAGGCCTTTGTTTCCGAATTATTGCACTATCATTGGAAATAGCACCTATTAAATAATATTGAAATTACTGCAAGAAAAATTCTGATATCTGGGACAAATTGCCAAGAAATGTCAAGATGTTGCTAACACCAGAGTCAAATGTGTTACCAAAACCTGAAACTTGAACTAGCAGTGCATATTTTACACACTCAGACAATTATCAGCTGCTGGAGACTTCGGAACTATTGAAAAGGGACAGACTGAATATATCAGCATGATCCAGTACATTACCTAAATATGAAATGCTCTGCAACCCAATACCTGTCAGAGTTCTATTATCCTCCCCAATTACCTCTTTCACAACAGATGTCTAATAAGCATAAATACAATAAGCAAGCAGTAATATCACAGGACTATGATGGCACAACAACAATTTTCAAATATAAAATATTCTTAAGAGAATGAAATATGCAAAATCAGCTGAGTTAGTGCAACTACTTGCTGATACTTCATGGGCGTAACATCACACCTAAAGCACTCAGCACTGGGAAATAAAATAAATTAATAAAGTCAAGAAAAGTTGACAAAAGGTTACATCCTCAGATTTAGCTGTACTCATTTCCTTCCTTCTCTGAGTTAATACAGCCATGGCAGATTTCTAAGCTGGACATTTTGCTGCTGTGCACAGCTACTGACCTGCAGCATCTGAAGATAGCCTTCCTGTGGATCACACAGCAGGGATGATATCCGGTGGTTGTTCCTCATGCACCTCTGGTTGTTGTCCCTTGACAGAGGGAAAATCTGCCGGATAACTGTCATCCTCCCCAGAGCACTATGCACCAACTCCAGTATCTCATTATCAGTGATTTCCTGTGAACAGGGAGACAGCCATTTAAAACATGCATTTGTCCAGACATTTTATGTAGCTCTTTCATTGTTGGCTAAATGTTTTTTAAAAGACAATAGAAGAAAAATTTTACAGACGCTTAGTCTAGGCCAAATGTTATTTTGTGTTTAATGACAACAATGCTATTTTTAAATACATCATCTGAAACAAAAGAAAACAGCCTAATACAGTACCATCTATCTTGGCAATACTAAAATTTTGCAGATATAGTTCCTCAAAGGAAAGCATCAAAATGGTACCAATAGATTTCTTAAAAAAACAAAAAAAAAAGCCTTGCAATGAAATTTATATAGAAAGACCTTTTGTTTGACAGACTAGAACCTCACTATATCCTCAGGACAAAATAACAACTGAAAAACATAACAGTCTTCAGGAAATATGGCTCTTTCACCTGTGAACAACATTACAAGAAAGCACTTTTCCCATAAGTACAGTAGATCATTTCTGCAGACTAATCTTGGTAATGACTCAAGTCTTTTGAGGTTATCTGTACTAGGAAATAAAAAATAGGAGAAACTTTATGGAGGGGTCTGACACATTTAGGAACATCAGTTTGTGCACACAGAATAATTTTGGAGAAGATATAAGGAGACCTCAAGGACAGGTTGCTTTTCTTTCCAGGCTTCACAACTTCTAAAGCTTCTCTGCAGACCTTCACACACCCCAACCTCCTAATCCATCCTGGGAGAGAGCCTCTATCTACTGCTCTTATAGGGGGACTGAAGCCAGCTCAACTCCATGCTTCACACATTTTATGCTTAAAGAAAGACACAAAACCAAAATCTCTTTTTTTTACCCCAGTTTGAAAATCACAGGCTTAGCTGATCCTGAAATCATAATAAAGGTGCAGCTTGTGATGTTCTCATCCTGGCAGGAGGCACTGCTGCCTGCACTCACCCCCCAGGCACCTGCTGTACATCCCAGCTCCTCATCAGGGCCACCAGCAGCATCTGCAAATCACATCAGCCTGTCCCCAGCACAGCTGGACTGCCCTGGCTGCACAGCTGGGCCAGCCCAGTGCCCAGCCTGCACAGGAATCTCTCAGCCCCTTGCAGCTCAGAGGCCGAAAATCACTCATGTTGCTGCAGGTACTTGGTCAGCAGGGCCCACACCTGGTGATGCATCATCAGCAGAACTGAACTTGGCCCTGGATATGTAACATTAAAAAAAAAAAAAATGTTTTCTTGCCATTTTCTCTGTCAAGCTGTGAGTGAAATGACCATGGGGTTATAATAATTACTTGTTATGGTTGACTAGTACTGTACCTTTGCTCAATTTAGTTCATCTTTGCCAGTTTCCCTTTTTTTTTTTTTTTTTAGGAACATGAATTTTTAACTTTGCGGGAGGTGAAATTCATTTCATTAATGACAGACCAACTAGTGTGGCATGAAAAAGGAAAATCAGAAAACAAACAGATTCTTATAGAATACAAAGATTTTGAGGCTTAATAGAAAACACTGGGCAGCGTTTTCTAGCCTTGCAAGGAGACAGTGTAGCAGACCCCCGAAGCTCTACAGACCCCTCCAGATTTCCCCTCTGTGGACCTGAGGGGTGCTAAAACCACACACCATGTCTAAGCTGAAGTCTGAGGGAGAGACAATTTTATGGCATAGCTTTAACTCATAACCTCCTAGGCTGCATCCCTTGGTAGGCACACTCAGACCAAATGGCTGAAAACCAAATAAAAAGAATCACAAATCATCCAAACCTTCAGTTCAGCTCTCACCACACACATTTTGTGTCCCTTCTGAGTGATACACAGCCTTTCAAAGGTGTCTCAGAAACACAAATATTGGTCATTTGTGGAATTGGTTTATCTGTTTATCTATCTGCACACACAGAGCCTCAGTTAGTTTGCAATAGCACATCATGTTGCTCAGGGGAATACTTCAATCCGCTTTCCTTGTGCTCAACTATCATAACACAAATCTCAAAATGACACAATTATGTTTCACATTACAATCTCTATTTTCCTAGAGGTAATGACAGAAAATTATAAATTTTAATGGCATTAATAATTTACAGAACCAAAACATGTTTCCAGAGAATACATCCCTGAGAAACCTGGAGGATTAAACAGAACAACAGTGAGAATAAGGATGCTCATGGATACAAGCTAGAGATTTATTTGGATTTTTTCAGGAGTATCAATCCTGTTTGGTGGGTTATTTTAACTCCCCTCAATGCACTATTTACATCTATAAATAAACACTCATTGAAAAATCCAGAAAATATCATTCAGTTAGTTGTTTTCCTAGTAGGTTCACCACAGCTTACCCTGTAGATAGATTTATTCAATATTTACATATTGCTGGCTTCTCTGCATCCCACATGACACACACACACACACATATACACACACATATATGTAAATAAAAGATTAATCCTTTAAAGAAAGGACAGCATTTTTCTTACCACAGGAAATGTTCGAATACAAGTGTGCATGACCACCTGTCCAACTCCCATCCTCACTGTCCTGCCACACATCCAGTACTACACCTCACTGTTTTTCTACACAATGCTCCTAAAAGTCTCTGCGGGGATGTAGTCATAATTAAATTTAACTAGCTCTATTTGTAGATACAAGGACTCTGCACTGGGTGTCCAGATGTCTTTCTCAGATCATAGTGAGTGCCTATACAGTAAAAGATCCTTTGATTTAACATAATATTATTCCATACTAAAAATTCTCTTGGGGAGTAGGGGAAGCACACAAAATGATAGTTAGTAAAAGCTGGACAAAACAAACAAAACCCTCACCACTTATATTACTGTGGATGAAATATTATTATTCACTGATTAAAAACCTCAAAGCTCATCTCTGACCTTGCTCCTAGCTGACTGAGACTCTTCTTGTGTAATCCCACAGCTTTAGAATCAGGGCAGTTCTAAACCCTACAAATTTCTTTGGGCAGGACACAGGTACATAACCAGCTTCAAGTCTATGTATAACTTTCAAGCAGTTATCAGGAAAAGAAAACCCACAGGTTTTTGTTGGAATAAATAAATAAATATAAATGCCATGGTGTTAAAGACTGCAGCCAAAAGGAGAGAAGTGAGATTTCCTTAGGCAAGTAATAAATATAGAGTACCTGGAATACAATTAGAATAAATTTTAATTGCAAATTGCTACATTTTGCATTGAAATGTGTCATTTCCTAAATCTTACCAAATTTCTACACTGTGTTCCTTGTATTTCTATTCAATTTTTAAACTTTTTCACTCTGTATTTTTGTATAATTTGAGAATATCTTAGAATGTTTGCCCCACTTGCATTCATAAATGATCATTAAAAGGTCTGAATTTTTCCAAGAAAAAGTAAGGTATAGGGAAGTGTTAAAGATTTACTAACTTCTGATTATGAAAGTAAACACAAACATCATATCAGAGATTGGTGCTTTAAAATGAAACAAAAAAATAATCTTAGGCACTTCCATATGAAGAGAAAAAGTGAGCAGAACCCCAGTCACAAGCAAAAATTAGGCCACATCAATTTGCATGTGGACTGTTGATCACCCAAAAATGCATATAACATAGGCATTTCTGGAAAAATATTCCCAAAAAAAGAATTCATAAGTTTTTTTTCTTCCAAAGTGAACTTTCCCAATATTGCTCTACAGGCATGTGCTAAGAAAACTCTGTTCATCATTCATTATCTTACACCTTCCTACATGCTGCCCTTGGCGAAAAAAAGTATCTTGCTGAGATAGAGACTTTATCTGATAATTACTGTTCTATTTTCTGCTCTTTTTTCTCAACTTTCAAAAAATATTTCATAAAGGAAAATAATAAAGAAGGGTCCAGATGACAGCTGAGAAGCCATTTGATTCTCAAATCAAGAGCTCCAGTACCTACAGATATACTGGGCACATCTAATGGGGTGAAAGGGAAGAAAACAAATATTGGCAGAAGCAATGGAAGTGCAGGATGAAAATGGAAAATAAGATATACATCACACCAGGAGGTTCATGAGACACACTCTTGTCCCTCATATAGAAAACTGCCTCCTATAGACAACAGTGGTGAAGAGAGACCTATGAAAACAGCAGAAAAAGGAATTGAGCTTGAGTCCAGAGAAGGATTAGCAGAAAGATGTTCTGAGTGAATGTTCTGAGAGGGAAAAGGAAAAGCATCAATAGCCATTTTTCTGCACTATGCTCTGACTGATCACCTGGGCTGAGCTTGGGGAAGTTTTATCTGTCCACTGAAGATCTATAAATTAATCTGTTGGCAGCACCACCAGCATCATTTGGAACGTGTCATCTGCCCAAAAAGGAAGAATAAGGTCAACTGCTGTCTAAAATTTTTGACTGGTATTCAAGTGATGAGGACAATGTCATCTCCACATGGCCCAGAATTCCCCAAGTCCCTTAGCACTCTAGCTTCCTGTCTAAGGCTTC
This sequence comes from Luscinia megarhynchos, assembly GCA_034336665.1. Classification (NCBI taxonomy): domain Eukaryota; kingdom Metazoa; phylum Chordata; class Aves; order Passeriformes; family Muscicapidae; genus Luscinia; species Luscinia megarhynchos. The sequence continues at coordinate 27,664,272 of CM067569.1, read as the reverse complement.
TCTGATGAATTGTCTACTCTCACTATATTTCCAAAATTTTTATTATTTTTCCTGCAAAAAAAATTCCAAGAATTTTTCTTCCCACTTCACTTTCCCCTTCTCTTTCTCAGCTAGGAGGGTTTTTCTGACAAATATCATCACAGTTGGGAAGAATTCAAACAAATACATTAGAGGTACTTTTCCTTTAGTACTTTCTCTGTGTTTACTGACTCAATTTTTTTCAATTCAGGATCTTTATTGAGGACTGAAAAGAGAAAACATTCAAAACCAACTTTTTTGGGGTGTTAATCAGAGTTTAGTTTTATTTTTTAATTAAAACTTACAAGAATTTCAGAGTTTTTTATTACTGAATGCTTTGCTTTCCTATGGACTTGTAACATGTCAAATACTCTATTTCTACATCTATTTGTTTCAGATTTCTTATTGAAAACACATTTCTACCAATAACAGACTGGTCCCTGACTTTTTTTCAATTTTAAGCATGTTTTTGCTTAGCACTGTAAAACTATTGATGATTTTTTAAAAGCCCCAGTTATTAAGCTCAGGTTAGTACATGAGGATCAACTGGTTTTCCACATTCTATTAAAAAAAAAAAAGCTTATTTTTGCAGGGGCCATTACAAATACAACTTACCTCTCTACTATCCACCTCACAATGATGTATTGTAAGCTGTTTGATTTTTGTTTGCTCGCTTTTAAATGGGAGAAATAACAGAAGAAATTTTTCTAAGAGATAAAGACATGAGCCCTTTTCAACCTTAGATTCAAGTTACTCTGCATAGCACTAAACTGTATGTTGAAATACAGGAATACAGAAATTCAGTCACCCACTGAGAAGTCCCTGTGAACACCTCCCACTTCTTAAACCATTGTGCCATGAGAAATACCCACAGGGGTTGACACTTAACCTAAAAGAACTTTTTACCCCATGGTGCATTCCTTTCTAGTGGCTACCAGTTCTTCTAGACAGTAAAACACTAACACGATGAAATTTTTACCAGTTTTCCCCACTATTGCTGTGGTTGCAGTTTGAGAATTGAGAAGCAAATATTGGATTTCAGCTTTGTTAGTCCATATGGCACAGAATGTGGTGATTCTAAAACTAAAAAAGAAGTTATTTTGTGTTAATGACAAAAGCTCCTTTGTACCTGCTCTGATGTGGATTGACCCGAATCAATAAGAATCAATGTAATGTAAAATCAACAAATGAAAATCATAGTCAAGAGGGAGCTCTGATCTTTAGCTTTCAAACTTATTTTTTACACCTTACGATTAAATCTATTTTTAAAACACCAGAAGTGCTAGTAATTCATTACTAGGCATTCTTCTAAACACAATTACAACATAATCCTCCATTACAAATGGCTGATATCAGAAAACACGATGCTCAGTTCATCCCTGGTTAAGTTAAAAAGTTACTTATGTGGCCCCAAGGGTGGATTTGGCTGACAGAATCTAATCAAACACAGTCATTCCAGCTCATTCACTAGACAGAGAAGGATGGAGATCCGTGATGGCTGGCAATCAACCATGAGTCACAGATCCCATACACTCATGTTTACCATTGAAAATACTGAATAAATGGTTCGGTAACAAGTAAATGCAGTGACTCTTTGCATAAACTGTCACTGCCATAACCATATTGAAAAAGGATATGTGGACAGACCTAGAGCAGGAGATGCAGATCAGAAAATACAAAACACAGTTGTATCCATCTTTCCATACTGGCATTGAACTTATTTAGCTGACTTACCTAATATGAGTAGGATACTGAAAAATGAAGAATAAAAAACAAGAGCAGAACCAAGTGTGAAAAGAGACAGATGATGGGATGGAAGAAGGTAACCAAGGAAGTTGTTCCTCTATGCTCTCATACTTAGATCATAAACCATTTTCCAATACTAGATCTAATTTCCACTGCAGAAGATTAAATTGTATTGGCCTTATATTTCCAGATTGAAGATGTGATCATATTCTTGTTTTATTTGTTCCCAAGTTTTTCAGCCTTTACACATGGGTCATATATTACCAAGCTTTCATCACACTAAGTGTTTTCCTCTATATTTTCAACATTGTTCTGCATGTCTTGTTTAAAGTGTTTTGCCTAAAACTTGCAATACTGTTCCAACAAAGCCAAGCTGATGTCAAACAGAGTGAAATAATTGCCTCCCTTATCTTACAAAGGATTTTTCTGGTATCGTATCTGAGGACTACATTTGCTAACTCAGCAGGAACACAACAGCACTGATTCTCATTCTGGTTTTTATCCACAAGGATTCTAAGCTCCTCCTGCAGATGCTCACCAACTATACCTCATTTTATAGCCACAAGCAAAACTACTTCTCCGTAAAACTGCTTCCCAGGGGAGTACTTCAAATTCATCTAAAACAACTGGAACTACAACAATATATTTTTAACAGTCTTATCATAATTAATAGTTTTTATAAAGTCAGAATCAGGGAACTGAGTAAAAGCATTAAACCCCCATTTTTCAAGTAATTACCTCTCACTTTTCTTCATCTTCTGCTATATATAAATTTTCTCTTATTACTTTCCATGATCCCTGGTATGAGTCATTTTGCAACACAGCCTTATTTTATAATCCTTTACTTTGTTACACCTTTACATTCTTCCCTAGCCCTTTTCTTAAACCACTTTTCCTTTAGAATTCATCTCTGATTTCAGGTTCTGTGAAGATAACTCACTGTCACCATAAGGATACCTTGTTACACCTTCATCTTCAGAGAATCCCACAATTCTTTAGCTACCCTTTACTGACTGAGTTATCTTTCCAAAAGCATTGTTTCCCAAAGCTTAGAAGTTGGACAATCTTTTGATGTCCATTAGCCCCATGGTCCTTTTCCCACCTCCTCTTCTCCAGAGTTACCATGGCATGATCACTTTCACACCAACTATCTTCTGGCTTCTTTAGCCCATTCTTCCCTGGCCATAATGAAATCTGAACTGATGGCTGCCTTAACAGTTTAAATAAACATGGTCAGATAATGCCAATCAAAGGGAATTTGTGAAGCCCTGTCTGTATCCCAACCCAGGGAAATCTTCCTTTAATTTCTTGTCTTTGGGACATTTCTGTCAAAAAAAATGCACTTTCAAAAACAGTCTTCCTCAATGTCTTCTGCATATTTCCAGGCAAAGGTTAGCACCTCTCCTCAGCTTTAGAGTGGGTACAGATGGTTTTGACATGTAACACTACACTGCATTTTCTTCATCCCTACCTGCCCTTCACAAAAATTGTTCTCCTACATCAGTGAGTAGTCCTGTGCTTTGCCTGACCATATCTTAAAGCTTTCAATTAAACTAGTGAATAAAAAAGAAGTTTAAAAAGTAATTAAATAAATTATGTCATAATAGTGCAACAACTAATTTGAAGTATCTGTTGAATTCTATACCATTCCACTTCCAGGAAGAGTAGTTCATTGCTTTTTGTACTGATTTATATGTAAAAATAGTGAATGCTTAGTAATCTGGAATTAGCATTAAATATATTGATATGAGGGAATAAAATACTGTGTTTAATTTGATTATATTTTTGTTCCATGTTCAAGTTTTTTAGAATAATTTATCTTTTCTTTACCCTTGGAATGGAGATTTTAAAACCATGAAATGGCCCACAAAAAGGGAAATATGGTTTCTAATTCTTTTTATACTCCCAGACCTACTGCTGCTGCTAATAAAGAAGGAGACACAGGTTCCTGGAGCACTGCTCCTGGTTACAACCACATCCAAATTCAGTTTCAAGTATTGCTCTTGTAGCTCTCCCACAGACACATGCCCTGGGCAAGGCACAGCATTTTCTCAGAAAAGGCAGGAAAAGAGAAGGGGAGAAGGAAAAATGTCATGAGGAGCCAACAGAGATTCTTAATGCAGGTATGAAAGAGAAAGAAAAGTAAGAGGAAAAAAAATAATAATAAAGAAAACTAGGGGGAGAAAAAACAAGAAATAAAAATCCAAAAAAACAGGGAGCCATCTGTAACTGTGCCAGTCTTGCCAAAAGAAGCAGAAGGACATGTCTATCAAAGCTGGTGGGTCACTTCAACCATCAAAGGTATAAACAGCAAAGGCTGAAGCAGAACACCAGATATGTTCTAACAGATCTTCCAAAACTGCAAATCATTTCCAACTCCACACACAGTCAATGATAATAGTGTTTTGGACTATCCTGGAGACACTGCAAAGCATGTAGTAGTCATCATTTGGAAGAGTTTGCTTTTGCACAGATTTATACAGGAATCACAAGTGGTCTTGCTTTTAAAAAGCCACCTGGCATTTTTAACCCAGAATTTAGTTCGAATCACTGCCTAAATGAAAGCAAGGAATGATTTAGCATTTCTAGATGAATAAAAACAAAACGTGAAGATGATGAAATACAAATCAAAAAGGGAATGGGTAGTTAGAAATACTTCTCTAAACAGCTATATCAATATTGAAACATAGCCTGTTTGAAACCAGAAAAGTGGACACACAAATATATGTATTTTTAAGCAGTAGGTTTTTAATGACTTTGGCTGCAAAGAGGGCATATGAGGGCATGATACTGCCTGAAAAGACCCATCTCTCTTACCCTAGAAAACCTGCAGGGTAATGTTTCAGCCTTCCAACTCCACACAATAAATTTAACTCCCAATTAACCAGCTTTCTTCTAAAGATGACCAAGTCCTTTCTCAGCAGCAATGGCATCCAACTGAACATATACTTTAGCACAGACCTGGGTTGTTGAAAACTAGCAAATGGATTTTGTCAGTACAGCTGTCTGTTCATTTGCTGTGTAATTACCAGCCATATGGATTTAAAGTTAACTCATCCAAAGCTTGGTGGTCTTGCTCACCCAACAAAATTTAAGTGATAAAATTTGTTCTACCTCTAAAACTTAACTCTATTCCAACACATGGGAAGGAGACCAAGGGAAAAAAAATAACCTAACACAAAATTTTATTGGATTATGAGTGCAGAGATAGTAAAGTAGATTTAATTACAGTAAGAAGATAATAAACTCTCTTATTGAAACAATACCATGCTATGTAGCCATTCAGGTCCTCATTAGCTTGATGAGAGGTGGGAGACAGAGCACACTGTAAGGTGCTCTGGGTCAGCAGATCTCAGTAACCCAAGCTGTCCAAAGCCCTTCAATGGCTCCCTGAAGTGCAAAAGGCCTGAAAAGCCTGTTTCCAACCCAGTGCTCTTCATATCAGGAACCTCCATGGAAAAAACTGTCCCTGTGTTCTCTTCCTGCTACTGCCCCTTCAATCAGCCAGCCCTACACCTCTCTTTCCTTGCAATAGGATCATTAGGTCACAGGATGAACAGGGAACTGTAGGGTCCTCAATCTGCCCTGGACAAAAAAGTGGATTGGCTAAGGTTTTGGTACATTTGCATAATGGACTTCTACTCTCACAGAAACACATCAAAACAGCTGATTTGACTGCAGGGAATTAAAAGTTAATTCCATTCTGCAAATCACAGAAGAATCAGCATCATCTTTTCTATCAAATATTCATGCAGTTCCCACTACCACTAATTGGAAACATGTACATGGAAAGCTTAATCAGTCTAGTCTCTTGTTAGCATGGGGGGATGCACACTTAAATAAGAAGCAAGCCCTAAGGAACCTGCACCTTTCTATAGATGCATCCATGGAGAGGCTCAATGCACCTTTTTCTCACAGTAGCTTTAAGCACATAAGCAAATTCCAACACTTCTCTTAAAGAAAGGACAGCCAAGACATTTCCTCTTCTTTTTGCCTGCAAAGCCTTCTCCAAAGTGTTGTGAATCTGAAAAGCTTCTCTAATTGTCTGTTTGGACTTAATTGAATTTTGAGATACTTATAAATTATGTGCACTGATATTTTTCACTAGAAATTTGTACTCTAAATTCACAAGCTGCTCTCATAGCTTCCCTACCCAGTCTTAAACCAAAAAGGAGAAAAAACAAAAGCTTCCCAAAGAGAAGCAGAACTGACACCCTGTGTGATTTGTTTGTGTGTGTATGAGTGTGCACGTTAGTGCTGAAGGCTTTTATCACAATGTTACAGATTCAGGCTTCGTGAAGTGAATTTTAACATGTGAACAGTAACAGCAGCAGTAAAAGATTCACAAACACTCCCTCTCTATAAATGTTTAGGGAAATATGCACAGTATTATCTTTATGTGAATATAAACACTGACTCTCTGGGCATCTTGCTGATGTTTTGTAGTGGGTCATTACAGCAGCTGACAAGCCAGGAGGTACTTAAATGTAACAAGGACTAGAAAGAATTTATAAAGCCTGTACAAGCAGGGATTTCACTCGCTTTCCCTAACCCCTATTTAATTACAGAGCCTGTCTAATGCCACACAATACAATTTATAGTTACTATTAAAAGTTGCCTATCCAAAATTATTAGCGAGGTGCAAAGAAAGGAGTGAAAAATTAACAAAGGAATTGGCTATTAAATTAGAGGCTATGCATTTATAATATAAAAATAAGACAGCGAACACTGTTCTTTTTAAATTAGGTATTTTGCTATCTTTAAATAAATCATTATTAAAACAAGGAATTTATAAAATACTGCCATTTATCAGTGATTTGTAAGTTACTATATATGGTACAACATTTTATTTTTTTAAAATACAAATCTGAAGAGATTCCCATTAGGGCATCATGGCACTAAGGTAAAATAAATAATCATTGTAGCAGGACAGGATCCCATTTGCTGCAGAGGGGAAACATTACACTTTGAATTTAAGCTATTCTGGGTCTTGGCCAACACACCAACACAGTTCTGCATTAGAGTAAGCCTGTGGATGATGTAAACACATATTTGAATGGACTAAGCTTGCAAGCATGCTTTCCTCTCCTGGCATCTGTGTGCAGCCTTTCACAGCAATGGAGGGTGAGCTTCTGCCAGAGATGCAGATGATGCAAAGATATTTGAGATTTCTCTAGAGATATTCTCTTCTTCCTCAATAGCTAATGGAATAGTGTCATCAGGGAGATAAAAATAAGTCTCCCAGCTGCTCTGAGGTACATTGGGAAGCTTTATCTTGACCTCTGGTGTGCAACCTATGCCAATTCAACTATTACAGACAAGCAATGACACCACAGAATATGAACCTTGTGCCATTCAAAAAGCAAAAATCTTACATGTATGCTCTATTTGGTGGGTCAAAACTTATGAAACAAAAGATGGTGATGAGTGAAGGTAGCAAACTGTGTTTACTGTTTTGACTTTCTTACCTCATTTACATAGACCCAGTGACTATCCTTTGATGCAAGGTTGGTTTCCACAGCCTACAAAAATAAAAAGAAACATAATAATAAAAATAAATAAAACATGGAAAATATATTCCAGAAAGAACTTATATAAAAGTGTACTATTAAGCTCATTTTGACTGTTTTCATTGCTACTGACATTGTTTCAGTATAGTTCATCTTTCCTGTGCTGCTTCATGGAACAGTAACTAACTGGTGGTAGCCACCTTAAATTCTTAAATCAAAGTACCCTGACTGTGTCCATGTAACACAAAAGCACGTGGGGGCAGGGTGGTACTTTAGCATAAGGGATCCTGTGATGAATAACTGCACAGAACATGCAGTTCAGAAGATCTAACTTCTCTATAATATATCTAATGCATCCTACTCAGCTGGCTTTCTTTTCAATATGCCTCCCAAAATATATTGTCTCTGGCCCATTACACCTCTGTTTACTAACCTAGTTAATTAAAAACATGGCATTGAGATATTCAAGTGAAGTTCACACATTTATATGAGAGTTCATCCTGTCTTCATATCTACATAAGGCTCAAGACAAAGTTATGGTTTGCATGGTCACTTTTTTTGGTATGAACTTGGATAATCACTGCATATTATAAAAAAACAACCTGTCTCATTTTGCATATTTATCTATACATGTATAGAAGCTAAAACTGGGGAAGATTGCACTACTATTACTGAGAGAGAATCTCAGTTGAAGGATCTCACAATATACACAGAAGTTCCTAAGTCTCCCTTTGTTTGACATAGATAAGCTCACTTCAAGACATTTAATAGTCTAATAAAGTGATAGCAAGCATGGAGAGATGTACACTTCTGATATTGTTAATGTCCTGCTTAATACATGGTTAAGCAATTACCAGAGTGTGTTCATCTCTCCTAATAAAGCAGTGCACACATGTATTTCAGGAGGCAGTTCATTATATGGTTTTGAATGTTCCTGCCTTCAAACACTTCTTTTTTCTGTGCCAGTATGACCCCATTTATTGAACAGATATTCTTATCTCTCTGTTATAAATGGCCCTATGAATCACTGAAATGAACCCAGTTAAAAAAAAAAAAAAAAAAAAGGAAAAAAATGCAAATGAACAAAATACTTCCAGTTACTGTTTTTTAACCTGGATAATTTCCACAGTACTTCAAAAATGACTGCAGTGGTACTGAGAGGCTCTGTAGACTGTAGCACTGGGCTGAGCAGGAACATCATCAACCACCTTCCTCTTCAGAACACATTTGCATAATAAGCCTCTCAGATATTTAGTGTGAGATGGGATGAATCACCTTCTCTTATGACACTGACTACAGATGACTGGCTTAGAATAAACGCCCACGACTTCTAAGGTTGCAGTGGAATGACAACAGATCCATCCTTAATATAGGCTAAGGGATATCTGATTCTTAAAAAAGTACAAAGTAAAACTTCACTAAGTAGCCAACACCACCATCTTTAACATTAATCTCAGCTTATGCTGCGTCCTTAAAAAAAGGTATAAATTACTTACCTAAGTAACTGTGTTTTAAAATTTTGCTCATTTTTGTAGCCCGCACAACCACAAGAGAAAATTTTGGGCAACACACATGCCTCCATCTATTTCTCACATCCACAACCTGAAATACTCCTTTAAAGAGACAAAAATCCCAAGAGAAACTGCCAACTCATCAAAAGAAGAGAATCAACACAGAACACAGTAATTCTCTTCATGATGAAGAGCATTATAGGAAAGTAACAAAACCTGGTGTCAAATCAGATGAGAACCACTAGAGAGAACACTTCTAGCAACATAATCCCCTCCTAAACATGTAGCAAAAAACTGTCCCCTTGGTAACTGCCCTCTTTGCAGTTTTTTAAGCTGGGAGGAACATTAAGCTGACCACCTGAGGAAGAGCAGCTCTTAGGAAAGATAGCAGTGATGAACAGGAGGGCAAAAATGTGTGCATTTTCTCCCTTTCCACCTCCCAAATATATTCAAACAAAGCCAAAATAGCCAGGTGCTGTAACATACAGAGAAAGACCAAAGTGCTGCTAGCATTAGCAGAGCAGAATTAAATAATGCTCAGGTGCAGAGTTATTGCACTGGCTACATTTAGTGATTCATCTGCAACAGTGAGCAATTTGTATGAATAAATGCTCAGTCTGGGGAGACGCAAGAGCCGAGGAATTTGAAATGAATTATCGTATCTCGTTCTTCTGGGTTCACATATCTGGGCCAAAGTTTTGAAAATGAGGTGCCTAAATTTAGGCTGCTAAGAGTTTATCTTTAGTCATCAGAGTGCCAGACCATTCAGTGCTCCTCCTACAGAGCCAGTGGCTCTGCATTCTAATAGCTTGAAATGTATTTAGAAACATCACCGTAGGTAGTCAAGTCTAAATGGCTCTAAATATCTCCTGTTCAGAACTGCAACACATTGCATGAACCATTACTCAAAATGAAAACATGCTGGGAGGGAGCTGAAACTTCTTGCATTTTGTGCTTCTGATTTTGTACTATATATACAGACTTGCAATCAAAAAATTATTTTTAAAAACGCCATTGCAAAAACAGCTCCCAGGTTTCAACTTTCTGGTATCACCAGTCTATTGCCAGAGGCTCATGGAAGTTAAACAGTGTCAAAAGCAAGGTCCTGGAGACCTCTTGTTATCATAAGAAAGCTTATTGAGAATTCTCAAAGTAAGAAAGAATTTAATGTTTATAACTTAGTGGGGCTTTTTACTTTAAAGAGGAAAAAGATATAAACATTTGGGAGATTATAGTCACCCATTTTTAATACTTCAAACTGTTCAGGATCTTGCCAATTGCTTGAGATTGTGTTCATCCATTGAAAAAGAAAACAAATTGTCTATGAAACATCCTTGAAAGACCTATTCCATCCTACTTGATAAATGTACCCTCTATAAAGAAAGTAGGCTATGAATTTGTGAGATCACTGTGCCTGAGTAAAAGCATTGCCACCTATTGGGGAAGGATTTACAGGTTAAAACATGCTATAGTTTTGTATGGAAAAAATTATTAAGGTAGCTGTAAAATGCCCGATTTCTTTTTACACTTTCTATGTAGATAGGGTCTAGGTGACACTTGGGAGCAATGCTTCAAAATATCTCTATCAAATACAAAATCTGTTTTTGAGGAAAACAACACACTGGAAATTAAAAAGCATCCATCTTTCATTAGTTTTATCTCAGAGTAGCAAAAAAATTCCACTAATTTTGAAAAAAAAAAAAAAATGTTTATTTAAGATTGTGCCCTTCTTCCTCCCCAACTACTTTTCAAGAGTCAAATGTAAAATGCAGAACCCAAACAAGAGAATTGTAATTCACTCAGTGGACCACTACAAGTGGCAACATATAAATGATATAAATGATACTATCAGAATTGGGCCAGAAGTGGAAGATGAGAAGGGGAGCAGTGAATGCAGGAAACTGTTTAATTTCTCAGTAGAAAGCATTTGCAATAGAAATGAAAAAGGAAGAAACTGAGAATCAAAATACAAGCATTAAGATTTCAGATCTCATAGCAACACTGATAAAAGAGTAAGAAGCTTCATGAAAAATAATCAAGGATAGTTTCACATATACAGTTATGTTTACTTAAAAATGTATGACTTAAAATAATTTACTGCCAATAACCCTTGACAACATTATTTTATTGGAATACAGTGGAAAACAAATATTTACATTGCCTTTATGAATAAGTAATTCGGTTCATTATTTTATCTAATGGCAGTTGACAGGATTAAAAGAAATTACGAAAGTAAGTAGTAAATACTGCTATGTTCAGAAATAATTCTGCAGAGGGAAAAAAAAAAAAAAGAAATAGAAACAATCCTTTCTCGAACTTCTCAAAAAATCTGAAACTGAAAACCTTTTCAAGCATATAATGGCTGGCCAGTAATAGGGAAGGTCTTTTCCACAATTCCTGGCTGCTTTGCCCAGGTCAGCACCTTGCTGTCACAGCAAAAAGCAGGGTGAATAAGAAGGGATGCAGGGATGAGTGGCCAGACACAAATGAGAGGGGATGCTGTGGGTGCTCAAACAGACCTGGCAGGCTGTGTTCCAGTAACAGCAGGACGTGCTGAGGAGTTCAGAATTACATGCAGCAGTGTTATAGCTACAAACCTGTTGTCTCCTCCCTGTGCACCCAGGGGAACAGGCAGTAGGAATGTCTGGAAGCCCTGTAACCAACCCTGGAATCCTAAAAGAAAATGCCTTGCAGATGGCAAACACAGATGTTCCTGTTGGGTCTCAGTTTTTGGAAACAAAGGTTGCCACCCCGAAATCCATGATATAAAAGAACCACCGGGGAGTGGTGTTTTGCTAGGAGGGATACCAAAGTAGCAAAACTTATTACTTGTACATCCTTTAACTTAATGGTGAGGATAAAGAGCATCACAGCTTTCCAAGATGAAAAAACAAAGCAGAGGGCAAATTGGGGACTTCACAGAAAACAATTTGAAAAGGATGTCCTAAGAGACACTGGAAGAGCTCAAAACCAAATCTCTTGCTCACTGCAACAGTTTAACCCCAGCCAGTAACTAAGTACCATGCAGCAATTTGCTCACCTCCCTCACCTCTCCCAGTGGAACAGGGAGTAGAATCGGGGAGAAAAAGGTAAAACCTGTGGTTTAATAACAACAACAACAAAAAAATCTTTGAAAAATAACTGTAATGGAAAAGGACAGAATGAAAAGACAGAGAAAAATAAACCCCAGAATGATAATGATGCAGAATACACTATTCCCCACCTGCTGACCAATGCCCAGCCCTTCCCCAAGCAGCCATCAGCGCTCCCAGCCAACTCTCCACAGTTTATATACTGGACGTGATGCTCTAAGCTGTGCAATGTGTCTCTGGCTACTTTGGGTCCGTGTCCTGGCCACGCTCCCTCCCGGCTGCTTGTGCAGTGCCCCCAGGAGGAAACTGAGCCCTTGATTTGAGTGCGCACCCTTAGCAGCAGCTACACCGTCAGGGTGCCATCAGTGTTCTCACAGCGCTTACAAAACACTGAACAGCTTCCGGGGAGAGAAATGAGCTCTGTTCATTAACTCTAAAGCAGGGCGCGGAGCGGTGACTGCGGGCAGCTGTCACCAGGAGCGCTGCGGGCGGCGCTCCGTGTCACCGCCGGCCCCCAGCGGCGCTCTGGGCCTCGCTCTGTCACAAAGCTGCTCCGCCACAGCCGCATTCCCACCGCCACCCCACAGTGCAGAGCCCCCATGCAGGTCATGGCCAGCCAGGGTGCTGTGTGCAGGAAATTCCCAGTCCCAGCATCCAGCACCCCGTGGCTGTCACACTCACAGCCCCTGAGGGACCAGCTGAGGGACAGAGGCCCCTCCACACCTGCGCCGCCCACAGCCCTGAGTTTTATCCCCTCACAGGGCAAAGAAGGGGATATCTGGGGTCATTAGCTTCTGCCACATCCCTCAGCTGGCCAGGCCAAGTCCCTGGGCCCCTTGTCATGCTGTCAGTTCAGGCCTCAGTCTCAGGCTCCCACCCAGAGCCCTGCACCAAATGTCTCCCTCAGCAGAGAGCAAATCCCAGGCACAGAACTGCTGGCCATGGAGTACCTGAGGAGCCAGCCTGCAGAAGAGCTGACTTCTTCCTAGAGAACAGAAAGACAATGATGGATAAACCCATTCTTTACTTTCTTTAACTTATTTTTAATTATTACTCATAAAGAAGGTGTGAAGCAAAGGAGGGCTTGGGGAAGCAGTCATGTCTAAATCTCAGGTCTTTACTAATCTCCCTATTTTTTTGCTACAAGCCCTAGCAGCCCCCTTAAATACTTCTTTAGAGACCTGACCCTCCTTCCAAAGATCCTCTTTTTATTCTTAGTTCCTTAAAAAACTCCTTGCCCATCCAGGCTGGGCATTTACCTTGTTGACTCACCTTTCAGCACACAGGGACAGCCTGCTCCTGCACCCTCAAGATCTCTGTTTTGAAGCACCCCCACCTTTCCTGAACTCCTTTGTTTTTAAGGGCTGCTTCCCAAGGAGCTCTCTGAATAAGTCTCCTAAATAGGCCAAAGTCTGCCCTCCAGAAGTCCAGGGTAAGAGTTCCCCCTGGTATCACCAAATATCGAGAACTCTATAATTTCATGATCACTGTGCCCCAAGCAAACCTCCAACCACCACATCTCCCAAAACTCCTTAGAACCATTTTGAAATCTACTACAGTAAAACTGCAGTAGGGAAGGGAAAAAAAAAAGAAACTATCTTCTGTATAAAATTTTGTAGCCTGAGTCAAACTTAGGTACAGCTGACCGTTTTCATTGCAAGAGACAGATTTGGATTTTTAAAAATAGCTTTGTTCTTGATTTAAATGTCCAGGAAGACATCCTAAGAATCAGGAAACTGGTTTTGATCCCAAAGAAGAGCTACAGACCAAGTTTCCACCGCAGTACAACTGACAGTAATTAATTGGACAATATCAAAGTGCACCTGTTTATCTGAGAAGGTTTGTGTATGTCTTGGATACAAATAAGTTAAGATAGCAGATATGAAAAAGTCAATTTTGGTAGAACAGATGGGTTCATTTATATCCCCTAGATACCCAAATTTATATTTAGAAATCTCTTCAATTATAATAGTGCAGTTCTTGTCCAGGTGTGACTTGCATAGGTAATAGCATTTCATAGAAAAACAGTTTCTCTGTACCAGTAACTGAGATTTTTGTACTTCCCTAGAACCGTCTTTCCTTTGTATTTTAAATAAATACCTCTTGGCTCAGTATCTCCAGAGGAGCATTACTAGATTAAAAATAAAGTAAGCACTACTAGCTGCAATAAATAAATTATTTATATAAATATTATAATTCTTATAGCACACTAAAGAGTATTTTAAACTGATACCATTTCTAAAGTTTAATAGTTAATGGTACCACTAGAAGAGAAGCTAAAACAAAAATTTCCAGTAAAACATCCCAACTTTAGATAAAACTAAGAAAATTCAGATTAAGAATCTTGCAGATCAACAATCAGTTGCAGTAAACTAGATCAAGCCTGTAGGTTTATTTTTATTATTTAATGGAGGCTAACTATAATGTCTAAATATAATTTCAAAGTGAAATATGAATTTTTTCTTCTCCAAATGGTAAAATGGGAATTTAAAGTGTTTCCATGATGTATTTTTGCAGATAGAAAATTCACTGAAACTGTCCCTTTCTAACTGAACCTCATTTTCTAACAATTTGAACTTTTACTAAAAAAGTGTTGCCAGAAATTCCATGTTCTTCCTTCTTTCTGAATCTATTCCCAGAACATGTTACACGTACATGTTTTTTGGAAAGCACCTTGCAAGCTCACCTGTTTCCCTGATCACCACTCCTCATGTCAATGATGGAATTCATTTTACTACACTTATACCAGAAGCTGTCAGTTCTGAATCCTGAAGCTTCCATAGGAGTTTCCTACAAGCCATTAATGAACAACAAGCATAGGATGCCTTTAGCATCCACATTTTTTGGTATTTTTCTACGTGTATGAATTCATTCTTGGCCTACACTCTATAAACACATTACTGACAGCCCTCTCTCAGCAGGGACATTTTTCCAAGTTATGCACTGTTACATTAAAATATAAAGCCTGATACTTTCTGCAGAACTGTGCTGCTGAGCAAAGCTGTTCTTCTCTCTGTGGTCCTGATGAAGCACAAGTAATAACTGAAAGGCTATCACGAGGTCTGATGGCATTTTAACCATTCCAAGCTCCACCATTAATACTAGCCTATAAACCTGGCATGTTCAGCCTGAATCTCCCACAAAAGAGAGGCCAAATCGGTCATGGAGATCTCTGTACCCTCATTAGTCTGAGTCAGCTCTCCAGGGCTCTTTCTCCCCATAAACTCTGTAGTATTTCATTTATGTTCTGTCCAAACAATATGTGATAGTCCTGTCTTGACCTCTATCTCAGTTCCTTCACAAGATAAACAACTCAGCCTAATGGGGTGGGGAAAAAGAATTAAGAAGGGTGGGAAGAAGAAAGAAGAAAAAAGGAGAAAAAAAACAGAGGAAAAAATAAAATACATCCCTGAGCAAATTCCCAAATACCATCCACAACTAAATCCCATTTTTGGTTGCTAACAAGAGATTTCACACAATGAGGAGTAAATATGACCGAAACCACCCACTTTTAGCACAGACCCCTGGAACTGATGAGTGCTAATTAGAAGTTGTACCTGAAATTTTGAATTCATCAATATAATTTGGTAACAGCTCAAACCACAATATACAATTTAAGGTTTGTACTGCACTAGTTGCCTGTTACTTAAGTCACAGTTGATCAGGAAAAAAAAATACACCAAAGGAAACCTATATAATAGGTATATGTTAATTAAGAGAAATACTGGAGATGAAGAAAACTATAGGAAGATTGTGGGGAGACTGCTGAAACTTCCTCTAGCTATACAGCTGTATTGTTCCTGAGTAACTACTGCAATATATGTGGCACTGCCTATCGTTTTAGCCTTAATCATTTTGATGTAATGCACTGGGATTTCTGTTTAATCTGATTCCCATTTCATACGTAATGCTTATTAAAGTCAATCTCTGCTGCCATTCCATTTAGTGCACGTTCCTGCACTGAACGATGCATGAAAATACCGTACGTGGAACTCTTCCAAAAGCATTCAGTGAGAACGTACTCCTCAAAGCTCAAATGTCACACAGTGTTTATAAACATGGTAACTGCTGACCATTTAACTACATGGCACAGCAGTGACACTGGGTAATTGCACAGCTGTCAGAAAGCAACATTTCCATAAAGACATGAATCTAATGTTAACTAAAGAACAAAACCTCCCAGAAATAGGGTACTTAAAATTTTACCACAACCACATGCCAAGTTGAATTTGAAGACCCAATGAATCCTTTTAAAGAATAGCTAAATTTTGCTCACTTTGAAACTGCTTTTTTTCTTTTTAAAAATAACAGGTTTGTATATCTATATTTGATTAAAAAGCCTCTGCTTTTTAGACACATTTACAAAGAATTTTGTAATTATTTTCTGAGAACTGTATACCTGAGTCACACTTCAAAGAAATTCCAAACCAAAATTCATCAGAACTGATCAGCATGCGGAGGTTGGCTTTTTTGTTGCTGCTGTTTGTTTTATTTGATTCTCCACCTACCTTCCAATAAGAGAAGAAATTCCCATTGAAACAATATAGCAGCTTAAGTCTTCTGTTTGGAATGCCTACAAGGGATTGACTGGACATTGGTCTGAAGGTTGAAAATGCTTTTACAGGCACAAACCTCGGGCAAAGAAACCTATTTCCAGCATGGAGGATTGCTCTCCATCCTTGTTATGAGCACCACTCCACAGGGTACAACACTTGCAGTGCATACCATCAGTCCCATTCACTGTGCTTTCTCAGCTCTGCTCAGAGCAGCAGCTCAAACTCCAGCTCCAGCTTGCACTGCAAGTTCAACTATCTAGAGTTTGCACAGAGGTTTCCAGAGTTTGTATAAACAGCAGATGGTAACCGTTCCATTAAAGATGCAGACTTCTTACCTCTCTGACATGCACCAGCACCAAACAGTGAAAGCACAACTTACACATCCCTAATTCCCCCCTTCAAAAGGCTCACACTTTGTCCTGATAGCAAGATAGCTGAAGCTCTGAGAGTCACGTACCAAAAACTTTGAAATGAAAGAACCAGCTATAGCATGAAGAGACCACATTGATTTTCAGGAATTTATAGTTTAATACTGATTTACTGCCTCTAGCACAAAGTTGCCAATCACACTGCAAAGCTGTTATTTAATATAGGTTCTGGGGTTTTAAACTCTATGAACTTGGAAAGGTATATCAATATCAAAGGTTACCCTGTCCAATATCCATATTTTCATCCATTCACATATATTCTACCTCTTCTCTTAAATTTTTTAAAAATCATGTCTGGTTTTAAAGGAAAGACAGCAATAGTCAGCCTGAAACATAATCCCTTTCAAAACAGTCCTTTTCTGCCTACAGCACTCTTCTGCTTTAAATTGCAAAATAAATACATAAATAAAGCAAAGTCCTTACAGGTCTGAGGACCTTCTTGTCAGTCACAGGGTACTTTACACACACAAACAATGCCACAGGCTGTGTGAGTATTAAAGAACACCTTAAAGATCACCTTAACCACCTCAAACCACAAGACTTTTGCTGACCAGCCCTGCCAAGAGGAATGAGTATTTGCTGTTCTTTGCACTGCCTGAGGATACAGGCCTGCTGTGCACTTGCCAAGTGAGAACTCTCAGGATGCTGTAGGAGGAGGCAAACCCTTGGGGAGCAGCAATGGTGGTGTAGAAGGGCTCCTTCTCCCTCAGTATGCCCACAGTCCTAAAGACTTTATGCAAAGCCTTATGAGCTCATGAAGGGCACACAAAGGCAGCAGTCACCCAGCATGGTGTGCATGTACAGCTCATGCCAACAGAAAGCAGACACAAATAAATTCACTTTTTGTTCGCAGATTTTTCTTTCAAGCAGATGTTCAAATATTCCCCAGTCCAATCCCGTGATGTTCTGCACCTATACTTTCTCAAAGCTTGCAGAGATACATTGGAAGCCCCACGGTGATCTCATTACTGCCAGTCTGCATCAGCTTTATCTTTGGCAGCAGAATGGTATTAAAAATATACATTACAGTAATGGGGCATGAGCAGATTTCACTGGAAAACATAATTACTTTTCCTAAAGGCTTGCACACAGTTATTCAGAAGAGTATGGCAAAGTTACTAATTAAAAAAAAAATTTAAAAAAATCCAAAACATATTTCATCCTTGGAAAAAAATTCTTCTTCTAACTAACACAAGCTCACACACTGTTTGCAAAGTTACAGACAAATGGAGTTTTGAGATTGAATCCTTCCACACTGTCTGGAGCAACAGCTTATCTTCTGACTCAAGGGACACCTGCATACCTTGCCTTGATTCCTATTCTAAAATGAAGCAATTTTTAGCATTTTAACTAGAACAATTTTTGTACATTGTTTCTAAGGCGGAATTTAGACAAAACACAAATTTTTGTTCCCTACAAATCCAGAGGAGGAAAAAAAAAGAGAAACTAATGAGTTTCTAATTTTAAAATATGAGCTGGTTTGACTTGTGATATACTATCCCTTAGCACTGATTTTTATCATTCCATCCATGCAGGTATGAAAGGATGCACAAGGGAAATTTCTATTATGTTTAATTAAAGCACCCTACTCCTCACTGACAAAAAAAATAAAGGCCTCTATATGGTACATCATATATGCAAGACAATTTATGTAGAAGACTATCAGTCTATGGTTTAAACCTTTGCTTAGAGAGAAGAAAACCAGTTCCCAAATTTATGGAATGCATAGAATTTTAATTTAACAATTTTTTTTTGTGACAAACTATGACTAGAAAACACAAAATTGTTTCAGTGTATATCCCATTAAAGTAGATTCAAATTTCAGGCCAATATATGGAAGCATCCATCAAGTGTTAATTTGTTTTTCTGAAGATGAAGTGACAGCAACCTGTTGTGTAACAATACAACAAACAGTGCTGAACAAGGAATTTGGCATGAAATCCACCCTCCTTGAGGGAAAATCTGTAGGAGATGGAAACAAGAACCAAGCCTATTAGTTGATGATAGCTCTATTCATAAGGTTTGTGATGTGGACAAATTTCTCTGTTGGCAGAATCTACTTAGGCACACCAAACTTTTGAGGCAGGCCACGCATTTGACCACATACTGCAGGTACCTTCGGCTGCAACTGATGCTCTTCTCTGCAAAGAGAAACAGATGCTGCAGGGAGCAAACAGACAAGCAAATAAAGAGACCAGAAGAACTCAGCAAGCACAGAAGAATACAAAATCCAAGGACTGAGACCTATGGGTGGTGAGGACAACACACAGAAGATTAAAAAACATAAATGAAGAAGAGAGAAAAGGACAGGGGAGGTAGGAAGTAACCACAAACCACATGAAGGAAAAATAAAGTTGAGAAGATTAGAGATTCACACAATCCCAGGAACTGTTGAATTGCATGAGGGACAAATTGACTGGCCTGCCATCAGAGAGCACAGAGGGAAGAGGTCAGCTGGCTAGGAACAGAAATACGATCTTGAGACTGAAAAGAAATAATAAAGAAAGAGAAAAAATAGTTTTTCTTCACTTAGGTCAGGTGTCACTGTAAAGTTACTTCTGGATAAAGCAGGAATTATATATAGGTGAGATAGATGTACAGTGCAAATTGAAGCAGGATGCAGCTAATGAAGAGGAACAGACAGATAAGACTTGTGATAGAAAGAAATGGTCAGCAAATGCAATCACTGGGAAGTATTTTCATTAAATGAACATTTCTTAGCTGATTCTTTTAGATAATACTTGAGTGTTGGGCTAGAGTGACTCAGTGTGAAACTAATAGAAGAAAATTAAATATTAAAAAGCATACAGGGCTTGCAGTCTCTAAAACTATTTTTAATTTGTAAGACTAAAAATTTTTAATGAGGATATACTAACAGCCATTTACAAAGAGGGCAGTGCAAGATGTAAAAACAGCAATAAGAAGAATACAAGTGTGGTGATATTTTATTGAGAAAGAGAATGATACTTACACAGTAAGATAAAAAAATTAACAGAGATATCATTGAATCTATGGGAGGGAAGTAAAGAAAGATTTCTTGGGATAGCAGGCCTACAAAAAAAACTGAACATAGAAGAATAATCCTTACCTATTAAAATGTTCTGCAGGGATGCTGTGCATTTAATAAAACTTAAATTCTTGAAGTCAGACCAAAATAATAACGATAATAAAAATAATAGTAATAATAGTAATAGTAATAATAAATCTTGTAAGAAAGTGCAATCATTAGTTAAATGAAGCTAAATACAGTCAAGGTTGCTAGCTTCACAGAGACCTTAAAAAATTCCAAATTTCCTCTGCCATCCTTAGATTTAGAAGTTTTCACCTATCCAATTTACTCAGCATGTAGTCCTCTGGAATCTGAGAGCTTTAGCTGCTTATTTAATATTATCAGCAATGGATCTGTCAAATACTATCAAAGGAATTAACTACAATAGAAAACTAGGAAGAATGATAAATACAGGTATTTAGAGAGCATTTAAAAAGTGATGATTTCTGAAGCCAGATAATGTAATTACACTGAAATTCACTACTACAAAAAATAAGGTCATGCACTCAGATAACAAAGAAAAGTCTAATATTAGTAACTCATCAGTTTGAGAAACACCAAGGGCGTTATTACAGGTTCATTATCTGTGGTCCAGCAAACTGTACACCCATGAACAACTAGACCTTAAGGTAGCTATAGATATATGTGGATAGATACATGTAGATAGCTATATATGTATAAGAGATAAAGTAAGAAAGTATGCATACCAACAGAGATTCCTGAAATCACTGTTGAGAGTAGAGTTTAAGTTTGGACAGTTGAGTAGCAGAATCATAACATAGCATGTTTCCTGTATTTCAAGTACTACATTAAGGACTCCAAAAGGATCAAAAGAAAGCATCCCACCTGCTAAACTCATATGGCCATGCTAGCAGGAAAGACATTTGGATACAAATATTATCATAGATATATTCTGGTCAAGAATAAAAAGGTTTCTCCTAAGTCTTATGTGGAGATTCTATATTCACCTCACAGTGAGTAGTTAGTGAGGTGAAACGGTAGTGGCAGGCCAAAACACACAGCTTCATTTCAGGAGCATGACCAGATTATGAAAGTGATTATGGAATACATATTTATGTATTTATGGCTTCTCTTCTCAGGAGACAGAAGCATGCAAGCCAGGAGTTCACTTCTTATCTTGTACCGTTGAGACAGTACAGAAACCCAGCAGCAGACGTCCTGGTTTTATGAGAAAGACACAAAAACATGCACTTTATGTGTTATATACTACAGCAAGGAGTTAAACTGAGGCCCTGTTTCTATTAGGAACTCAGGCATTCAAGGTTTAATATCTCAGATGTTGTAAATTGCATCTCCTGGAACTTGGCAAGCATCTTGTCAGCTTCAATGTAATTTGTTTTTCCAAACCCAAATTGTTTTTAAAAGATTAAGGTGTTCTAATTTTTTAAAGCATTAAGTACTAAAGCAGTAATCCTTTACCGTTGTGATAAGGATTGTCTACCATAATGTTTATTATTTACTAAAGCTTGACTGCCAAAGAAAAGGAACTCATTTTTCAAAGTCCATTTTTTAATGCAGCTGAATTGCTATATTCTGAATTTGGGGCTGAGAAAAGAAGACTGATTACTTCAGTTCTGAAGAACTTGCACAAAAATAAATCTAATTCGAGAATTTATAAAATAATATGGAATGAATATTAGTTCTTTTCAAGTCAAAGGGGACAAGACTTCATCCTCAAAAGTCTTTTGGCTCTCAAATATCACTTTCAATTCTAGAGAACTGATGGATTTAGAAGACTATTAAGACCCAGCTTGCCCAGATGTTTTAGTAAATAAATCAGCTAATAGGTCTTTATAAAGACTATCTATTACCAAAAAAGAAAAAAACCAAACCAAACCAAAACAAAAAATGGAAAGAAAAAACTGAAAAACCACACCAAAGCTGAGTGAAGAAATCTGAGACTCTGTTTGCTTGATGAAAGTAGGTTCTGGGGAGGGGGAAAACCCACCCATCACGATGTTCAAATGAGGCTGATACCACTCCCACTGGAGAAAACCAAGATGATAAAGTTTTCAATAGAAAAGAGTAGGAAAAAACCATAAATACAGCATGATGAGACCTTTGCTTGCAGCTGGAAATTAGGGCAGAGTGATAAAGTGCATGATAAACATCACCCACTTGTGACAGAAAAATGAGCTCAAATCACTCGTTGTTGTTCAAGACCTTCAACAGTATCCTTGCTTTAAAAATCTGGAATTTTTCTTGCCTTCAGTAGATGAGTTTGTCATAGCAAAGGATGTGCTGAACCTGCTGCTTTCTGCCCCAGAAGAAGCAAAAGAGAGCACACTCCTGGAGATACACTGCCAGTGTCCCAGAGGCCCTGACCAGAAATACATCCTTACTGTTGGCTCATTTGGTATCTCTGCTTGAAAAGAGCTTTAGAAATGTGTTCTCCTGGCTACTCACATTTATCTGTGCCTTTTACCACTTTCTCCATAGCAGCATTCAAACTGAAAACTAAAGCTTGTAAGACTATCATTGCAAGTTTGCACTTGCAAATTCTACCCTTCTGTATCACTCCTGCAGCTGCTTCTCAGTCAGGGGCTTGATTGTTAATTGAACTCTGGAAGGTAGCAGAAGGATTGTTCCTTCATGAATCTGAAGCTCATAGCCAGAACTGTCATTCTATAACCCTTATCTTCCCCATTTGTGTATGTACACATTCCTGTGGCTATGCTCCCACAAATACATATACATACCCACACATCTGTCTGAGGACAGGCACATAAAATAAAAAAGGAAAGTGGAAGGAAGCAAATCAGGTCAGCAGTGACATCCAAAGCATAAAAGGGTATTTTAAACAAAGTCATGTTCTCACCACGCTGAATGGAGACTCAAAAATTTACTCTGAGATTTATCATACAATTCCTGAGAAAATATAAGCAAATTTTCTCAAGTTTGGTGTAATTTGATGATACACATGTGCATTTTGATAGATACATACACATATATTCATGCATAAAATATTACAAATCTAGGACTGACACAGATAGGAAAACTACTGTTGCAACTTTTCAGGGATCATACAGAACAGCAGGATTGCATTAATAGATATGCTAACAAGGAAAAAAAGTGTTTGCACATGTCTTGGCCACTGATTTAAGTTTGGCTATATCTAAGTAGGATTTATTGGTTAAAGTATGCACTTACCTGGAAATCCAATGTAAATTATTAGGGGACACATTTTGTTCCTGTCCTACTTATGTGCCATGCATTCATTTCCCCTCTGATTTTAGGAAAGCAGAGGAGGGCAGTCCTTTTGAAATGGTTTGAATAAGTACATTTTTATGCCACCGTTTGTTGCCTTCTGGGAGAGAGATGCCTCTCCTATCCAGGGCGACACTTCTGGGACAAGGGGCAAGGAGCCATTTCCCCCTCTAGATTTCCTCGTGCCTTGCCTTTGAGAGCACATTTCAGCACTTCACTTGGCTGTGTCAGATGAGATAGCACATGGCTGAGCTCTGTGCAAATTGCCTCTCACAGCAGCCTCGGACCATGCTCAAACATCACCTCCCTCACCTCCCATTGTTCCCTGTTTCTTTTCATTAAGTCTATTCAGCAATTCTCTCTGAAATCTATGTCTTGGCTGGCTGTCTGTCAGCTGATTCCTTTCTGTCCCTCTCAACAAGCACAAGACATTATTCACCTGTCTGTGCTGCACAGCTGAAACAGAAAAACTATCAGTCAAGTGAGAAGACTGCAGCACACTCCTATACCATTATTTTGCTTTCCCTTAGCTACTTTGTACTCCTATTCCACAGGAAGATTTATTTCCCAAATTAATTAAAAGTACACAGCCTGTCTTCATTCTGAAACTCTCACCAGCTATTTACTCCATTCCAAACCCAGAGACAGATGGAGCTGTTTGCCCCCAGCTGTAGATAAACCTCTACAAAAATAAAACTCTTCCTCCCCCTCTACAGCATCTCTGGCCCCATGTGTCCTCAGACAGATTGAAGAGTCTACTGCAGCTGTGTGAAAACTCTAGACCATTAGTTCTCCTGCTCTTTTTAAAATGAAAGGCCACCTGGAATTTTGAGCCACGTGTCTCTTGCCCTCTGGGTCTTGCCTAATTACGGCATACTAGGCTCAGTAAGGTGTACTCAAAAAGTGAATTTGTAACAAACTTTCATTTACTCAGTTTTGGTTACTTCAACACCTGCTCTCCTTGTACTCAAGCCTTCTTGCCCAGAGACTTCTGTCTCTTTTCTTGGGATGGAGTCAAGACAGGATTCCCCACTCCTCACACTTTTGTCCAGAGATGTGACCTCACACCACCTGAAACTGCACTGTGAGAAATGAACAAGCAGAACAAGTCTTCATCAGCTTCCAAAAATCAAACAAAATTATTTTCTACTCTACCTACCTACCTAGTTAAAAAATGGGGAGGACATTTCTTTCCCTTGGGCTCAGAAAATAGTAATAAATAGCCACTGCATTTTGCAATTCTCATTTAGCATAATTACAGATACTTAGACTCAGCCGAGGAAAAGGTATGCCAGTATGGGTTCATACTCTGCCAAACACCCTCTGCAACAGGGTCCACCTTCCAGCCAAGCCAAGTGCCAGAAACTTGCCAGAAAAACCCTACTTGTTCAAAAATCCCTAAACAGTAAAAACAACCAAAACTACTCTATGGCACTGCTTCACAATTCTCATTTGAAATTCCACTGCTAAAACCTGTGGTAGACTAAGAGTGATTAAAAAAACAATCTTGGGATGGATTTTTAACTGTTTTATTCCCATAATTTAAAAACAACTAGAGCATATGACTTTTGCAACCTTCACATGGGCCTGAATCCTTCTCTCTGACTACTGAGCATTATTAATGAACAAAATTTGAACTTTCATTTATTAACTGACTATGAATTGCTCAATATACTGATGCTTCTCAAGTTCTGCTTTTGAACTCCATGCCTGTGCAGCTTGAGAAACCACTACATGAAATCTTGAGTTTTCCTATTCCATCCTATTTGCCAAAGAAGACTCAAAACCTGTCGCAGACGAATAATTGTAGTAATAACTGAAATAAACTGAAATGTCTTGTTTTTATCACTGCTTGAATTACTACCACAGAAAATGAGGAGCCTTGGGAAAAAAAAATGTTAGAGGGACCTGTCTGATGCAAAAAAGTTCCTTCAACGTTTTAAGTAAAGTGACAGCAACTCAAAAATTGCTATAAATTTTCAGTGCCATCAATAGGATTTAAAATGCGTGACTAATTGGGCTGATACAAATTCCCCTTTTGAATTTAAATATGTAAATGTTTGCAGAATTATCCAAGTAATTATGCCACCCTTAGCTACATGATATACATCATATACGGTCTGGATAAGATAGAAACATTGATAAATTAGTGATCAATCTTTACAACAAGCTTTTCTTTTCAAGTAATCCTATGACAAGCATGGGTACAAGGAGAAAATCAGAACACAGCACCACACTCCTTCCATCTGAGTGTGTCAAAGGCACAAAGTGAATAAATACCATGTGGTATTTTTAGAGCAAGGCAAGACCTGCCAGCTTTTCCTCAACCTCCGTCCTCCGACAGAGCTGACAACGTGTTGCCACCAGCAAAGTGCTTTCAGAAGACCCATCATCTTCCCTCTCTCTCCCAGACAGGACTGCAACACTGAAAGCCTTTGTGCCACATACAACTCCAGGCTGAGGAGACAGACTCCATATCAGGAGCTGTGTTTGATGCAGAAAGAGCAATTAATTGAAATGTTCACCCTTGTTTAAACACAGAGCAGTGGGGATGGCTGAGAAGAGAGCAGCAGGAATTCCCTTCCACGCCCTGTGTAAGGTTTCAGAGGAAATGCTGCAGGAATATCCACCATAATTCCAACAGCTCTGGGGGCCTGCTGACTTGTTTGCACCTTCCTGCAGCTGCTGTACCCTAAATTCAGCCTCTCTGACCACGTAGTTTCCAGTTTGCTCCTCAGGGAGAGAAAAACACCTGCACTGAGGATGCTTTTCAATGCATCTTTGTTGTTTCTATTCAGTATAAGGGGAGTTAGATACTACAAAAATTACTCCCCTCAGCTTTGTTAAGATATTAGTGCTTTCACCAGAAATCTACTGAAATTAGTGGGTCTCTTTTCAGTTGTTTTCAAAAAACATGGGGCCAGGCTTGGAAAAAGGATATGAAAAAAGCAAGAGTTAGCTTTTTTTATTAGACCCTATCATAATCATCTTGGCAGAAGAAATAATCATTTACATGAGAGGACAAATTAATATCTAAATAATAAACTCTCCATGCTCTGGAGTCATCTCTTCACAACTGAGCCCTCTATGCATAATGTAAGACTGCTGAGTCGATGACTTTGAATAATCACAAGTGACCTGAAATAAGAGCAAAGTAGCACAGAGAACTGAATCTTTACAGTTGTCTCCCACAGGGACTAGAATCCATTGTTCAACGCTGTAAAATGTTGTTTGTGTAGATAATAATTTTTTCTTGTCTAACTTTAAAGTTCACATTCATAGGCTTTTTTGATTAATGAAATGACTCTGACAGCCAGAAGCTTCTTTCCAATATTAGACAGAAAGTGGTGGGTTCCAATTTATGATTATTCAAACCACTAATCTCCCGTGTCTCTGGCTGCTATTATTCCCTTGCCTGTGACCCAACCGCTTAATGAAGTGAAATTAATTTACAGTAATAGGAAATTCTCAGAACTACATGGAAGCACAAGCTTTAATATGAGAAGAACAAATGGCTATTTCATGCAAGGCTGACCACAAGCATTGTAAAGGAATTTGAAAGGACTTTATACCTTTCTAAATAGGTATGGTATTAGCTGGAACAATATACTGCAGTAAATATGATAAATCAAACGCCTCTTCAAATCAGAAAGCACCAACACAATTTTCTCCTTTTGTCACACAGCAAAATTTTCTCATTTGCATATAAATGTATGACACACGTATATTTTATAAAGGTAAAAGCAAGATCTTATCATCCTTCAAATCCCTTTTAATTCTTCTATCATAATACCAATGACAAACTCCCAAGAATAAAGCAGTAACAGAGATGTTGACATTTATTTGCTTACTCATCCTTTACAAATGTATGTATGGGTGTGCATTAGCACTGAAATAAATAGGGGTTTATCTTAAATGGCAAAATAAAGCTCCTATTTTTGTCTAAAGATATTGTTTATCTACAAAATTCTACAAAAGAATGAAACTGTAACTCAAACCTCTCACATTTTTTTATTTCCCTTCATGTAGGAAAGTATCACTTTTGGATAATTTGCTAACTAGCTCTAATATTTGTTTTGTTATCCCTCATATACTCTGTATTCTTATACTAATTTGTCAAGCCTTCTTAGGTCCCCTGGGGGCAGGAATGGTTTTCCATGCAGCAGTTAACACGGGGTGTTAACCTCCAGGGTGGCTGGGGGCTGTGGGACAACAGGCACCACTTGAGTGTTCATGTATTCACATGCTCTCATTGCACACACATGGCAGTGATGCTCGAGCCACACACTGAGAACATCCTTTGACATTTCTCATCACCCTCTTCCCCAGCCTGACTGAGACCATCTGATTCCTAGCGTGTTGTCACAAGCTCCAGCTCCTCCCCTTTCTGTTTTGCTTTTCCCTCATCCCAGAGCTTGGGAGAACAGGATAAATATTTTCCCTTCAAAAAACCTCAAGTGGCAACAAGATGCTGTGGTGACACTTGTGCTTCAAGTGGCAGCTTTTCTATTTTGCCCAAAGTTTCAGATTATCTCCAGCTGAAATCAACCTATCACTGCACAAGTCTTGGCTTTACAATTACCAAGGTTGGCAAACAAGCTGTTTACCACTGTTAGCAAAAATCTGTGCCATTTGCTAGCCCTGAATAGATCTCTTTTTTCCCCAAGAGACTGTTAATTTATAGATATTTCATGGGAACAAGGCTTACTTCCTACCAGACCTGGAGGTCTTTAAGCAAGGTGTGGGCTGCTACCCAAGGTGTTATCAGCAGATGTAACAGGTCCAAGCCTCCTTCTGTATTTATCCTTACGAGCACACTTCTGCTCAGGGAAGCATCCAACCTACATTGATAAGTGAAGGGCAGTCATACTCCTGGGCAAACACAATGCAAACTCCAGCCTCTTCCAAGTCCTTAAGCAAACTGACTCTGATTGACAGACAGCCACAGAGAGATACATGAAGAAAAGGCTTTACAAGATAGAAAATGATTCATATCTAATGATAATTCACAGATTTCTCTTTCTCTCCCTCTATTCATTTACTTGTTCAAATAAACTGAAAAGCTCCTCCATCTCCTTGATATTACAAATTCATCCTTTCAAAAACTGCTTTTCAAAACTGCTATTTAATTTCTTTTCTGGCAGTGCATCTAAATCTTCTGTAACCCAAATACAGTATACACACATTACCTCACTAAAGCAGAATTGGATGTGCTAGTTTGGCAATGTGTTCAAAGCAGTCTTTCCTCAGGAATCTTAATAGATAAAAATGAAGAATCTTCAACTGTTAGACAATAGAAGCTCAGAAAATATATGCAATAAAAATATTTCAGTATTACAAATAAATTAAAAATACAAAATGGAATCTTAAAGGAGTTAACTGACAGGCAGCTTAAACCAGTAATTTCAATGTTTAATCTCAAAAAGCCCAAAAAACTCCAAAGTATTAACAGTTCTAAAACATGCAAATACAGAACAATTAAAGGGTATAGAGAATTATATACCATGGATCAAGATGTTCATGCCAAGTAAAAAATAAATTATCAATGATAGGTCAACCAATAATTAAATATTTAAGAGTATCTATATAGAGGTGCTTTTTTCCTTTAACAGAGTTACTGGCAAGATTCAAAAAAATAATTTACTGATACAAGTTCTTCAACTATATACAATATTTATTATTTTAAGAGACATTTTATATGGATTTAGGAGAACAAACAGTGGAAGGATTAGTGACTGGTAAACTCCCCTTGCCCTACCACTGTGCTAATTCTGATTAAAAGTGTGGAATAATTTAGACACCCTGCAATAGTCATAAAGGCTAGATTATCTTTTTCTACTCTTCAGCATTATATGTTGTGAAGTGATAAAATATTGAGGTAAACTCAGAGATAGCTACAAATGCTTTAACCCAGACATCTCTGACCATTTGGCAGGCCAGCATAAAGGTGTAACTGGATTCACAGCAGCTTCAGGAAATACTTAAAGCACAATTTACAAAGGTACTTCTTGCCACTTGAACTTAGAAAAAACACATGTGGTTTGCTCAACAAACCATCCATGTTTCTGACACATGAAGACTACAGGTTACAGGGAGAAAACTCAGTTGAATTATTATACTTTAGAGAAAAAGTAAAAAAAAAGACTGTAGAGGAGGCAGTATAACTTGGAGTAGTTTTACTGTAATTTTTTGCCTATTTAAGAAAAATATAACCGTATAAAAAATAAGTAACTGTCCTGTGATTAATACAGATTACCTTAAAACCCTTGACCTTCACAGATTTCATTTGGATCCCTGAACAGGTGATTCAATATGCAAATACTTTGTTGGCCAGAGCAAAAGAGCATAGCAATGTTTACTTAGATCATAAGGTGCTGTGTGAGTAAAATTTATTTTTTCTAAGGGGTCAGAACCTGTAAGTGCAAAATATCAGAAAGTACACAAGGTATAGATGCCTGATACAAAGTTCTCATTTCAAATGTAAATATAGAAATCTTAAATCAAACTCAACATTAAAAAAAAAAAAATCTTCAGCTGTAGCAACTGATGCAGTCTGGAAATTTGCACACATAAAAGTTAAAAATATCTAACTACTGTTATGATTTGCCTTATAAATTCCCCATATAATTGTATCTCACCATCTGAAGGTTGATCAGAAAAATCATGAGACATGGAACACTGGAAAGCCTTGGAAAAGCCAAGGTCTTGTCTGAGCATCATGCAAAAAACAAGACTGGATTGAAGAAAAGAGAATCCCAAATAATGAAAATACGTGAAACTCAACTGCCTGTGCACACAGCTCCTCTGCAGGCTCTTGCACATGTTTCTAGAGTGCTATGTATCCTCTGCAGGCTCTTGCACATGATCTCTAAAGTGCAACGTATTTAGAAATCCATCTGTAATTTGGGGGGGGTTAATAGTTTAAACCTTCCTGCAAAATTCAGGTGCTGCCTGAATACCAGTGAGGCTGGACCTTAATAATACCCTGAGACTGTGACTTTGCTGTACAGAGAAATGGTAACTCAGATCCTGTGCCAGGGTGTGAACCTCCAAGCAGCAAGTCTAGGTAAGGTCTGCCCCTGAAGTCTACTGCCTTGGACACACACAGGCTGGGTCTTAATACATTTTTTTTTAAATAACTTGCTTTTAATAAGTAACTAACTCAATCCATGACGTGCAACAATTAGGCACAACAGTAGAAAAACCTATTGGGGGATGGAATTGTTATTTCTCTACCCTCGTCCTCCCTCTCCTCAGCATTTACCCAGCAGCTTTAAAATGGTTAAGGTTGGAAAAGGCCTCTAAGATCATCAAGTCCAAATACTTCATTTTTAAAAGGGCTAAGCTATGGAGCACATGAACAATTTCTATGAGCTCCTTCAGCTACAAAGTTTGTATTCAGACATGAATTTGCAGTCTCCTTTTCAGTGGGGTTTGGGCATTTTCTGTTGTGGGTGTTCCAATAACAGCTCCCTCAAGAGCCTCAATCTAAAGCTATGTATGTACAAAGAGATAATCAGAAGAATGTGCAATAAAGGATCTTTCAAAAAACCAACACATTAAATATATGTGTACTCAAATCCAGAGCTAGAATATTATTCTCATGAAAATGTTGCTCAGAAGGATTACTGAAAAGAAAGACTTCGGAGAAAAATCAAGAACACCTGAAAAATCGTCTGGAAGCAGAGTTTTACACATTTAAACACAATCCAAACAAGCCTTCCTTTGCCAAAAGGAATGCACAAATTCCTTGAGAATTTACTCATGGCAGGAAATGAAAACAGACCTTTTGTGTTACCCTGCAGACTTGGCAGCAGAGACTCACAGCCAATTCACACTTGAATGACTCCAGAGCTGATCCAAAGCTTGCAGTCCCTCCAGCACTTCCAATGTGCTCTAAAGAAAAGCCGGGCATCCCGTAATTAAGTAAATACACAAAGGTAATGTCTAATATCTAAAAGTGACAGGATGGGCAGGACCTGTTGATACAGGACATAATGGCAGAACTTATTAGAATCATTATCAGCTGAACTTTGGAGAATATGCAAAAAAACCAAAAAAAAAAAAACACAACTGCAAAATTTTTTTTTGTTTGGATGAATCATCTGGAAGTGCAAGAAACTGCATGACATTTTCTTGGATAAAGTAACCACTCAGACTTGTTGGTATACAGCTTTTTAATAGGTCTATGAATGTTGATACATTATGAGACAGTTAAGATTTACCACCTGTATGCTTTCCTACTCTGAAACTGATGCATTATAGCAATTGCAAGACCATGGTAAATTTAAAGCTTGATTACTTAGAAGTGAATATAGAAATTATATATATGTATTATTGATTTTTACATAAAATATTCCTCTAAGTGTGAGTTTTTGCCTTTCTACAAATTTCTGTATTTATCAACTAAAAATCATCTTTATGACTTCAATATTTTAACAAAACATGACTTCATTCCACTTGTGAACAGAAAAACAGCATTGACCTCTTCACATCCGACTGATTAAACTCAGTCTTAGTCAATACTGATCACTGAGCACGTGTCTAGCAATATTAAGATCTCTGTTGGCTAAAGTTATATCAAGTCATTTGCTGTGAATAAGTATCTACACTTCAACACATTTTTAAATCATACAAGGAGAAACGACGTAGAGTCTGGGTATGATAGTTTCTTGGTAGAACCTGCAGATTGTCTTACAATTAAATTCATTCAATAATCATCTTTGTTCAGTATTTCCTTGAACCCCTAGCACTGTATGCCAGTGCTCTGGCTCTTGGGATATTTACAACACAAATAGAGCTGGAGCAAGCTCATTGATTCCAAAAGGCACGAGGTATATTGAAAATTACTCAAACACATCCCCGTTATTCTACTCTGTTCAGTTGTTGCTGAGGCTGTAAAAGACAATGTCCAAAGCTGAGTAACCTTCTGGTTCCATTGCCATGGTGTTGCTGAATGCCATCTCCTACTAATGCCATCATACTTGGGAGCACCAACCTCTACTGCTGTTGGCACAGGATTTTGGGAAGCAAGTTGAAGTCTTTGAGAAAGGACTGAAATTTCTGCTATTGGGTAGCACAGCTTCCAAAATCCTGTGCTGTCCCTTTATGAGGTAATGCCACCAGTTTCCTGGTAAACTGTATACACAGACTTTTGTGGGCATCCTGGAATGGTTCCACACTTCCACAGTGCGTTGTGGAAATTCAAAGTAGAACAGTGGAGCCAAGGACACGTGCAAAGACAGGAAGATGGAGTTTTTTCCAAGATCAGAGATAGTCAGTGTTGGACATATGAAGAATGATAGTAATATCTACTAATGGAGTGGTTTACATTTTCTGTTGCTTCTTTTCCATTTGTTTAGTTTTGTTTTGGTTTTTTATGTTATTTTGTTTTCTTTATGGTTTCACCAGTCCATCCAAAAGGCCCTAAAAGTAGTTACATTAAAGTGCCAATTTCTGACCCATAAAAACTAATTTAAAATAACAAATGACATTCAGTTTGAATGACACTGTAAACGCCTTTTGGTCTTAACTGCCCTTAACTGTTCTTTAGTTCACAGGAAAATAATGTCATTTGACTTGAACAGGAAGGGGGAAGTTTTCAAAAGACTGCTCAGGAAAATATCACTAATGACTCATAATATTAAACCTCTTTTAAAGCCAGGGATATTTCCTTGATGTGCAATTAGGTTTTTTTATATGTTTCATGCAGTTCTGTTTAGTGTCTAAGATACAATGACTCCAATGCTTTGCTTTTTGTAAGCAATTTTCATGAAATTATCGTGACTGTAAGCCTAAATATCCCATGTCACTAGACAAGCCCCAGCTCCTTACAGAGATCATCCAGCACCACCTAATGACTTTTCATTCAGGTAAGAAAGCTAAATGGGGTAATGAGCAACATTTTACTCCCAGCAACAATTTTTCCCAGCATTAGAAATGTTAGTCTTTCCTTCTTGTGCAGTTCTAAGAGACTCATCTCAGCCAATTCCAGGTATGTAACATTAGGTTCCTTACCCAAGCAGCTCACTAAGTCAATAGGTCCAGACTGACTTATCCTATTAAAGGCAGGCCCTAATGAATCATCCTTTGAAGGTGTCTATCTCTTGATTACAGAAGAAACCTCGCTGATAAGTTTAGAGAAGACCAGACTACTTTACATTTCCTTAGTTTGTCCATCCCTTGTGTTTTATAGCTCCAACAAAGACTATCAAGTCACCACAGCATGACCAGTAGAAGCAGTAAGTACAGATCTCCCAAACTCTTCTCCATTATGGCTCTTCTCTTTTTCCACTTTTAATGACAGGACCTCTGGCTCTGCTTTGCAGCCCCTAAGGTGCAGACCCAGTGAAAACCAAAGGAGCAGTGCTAACAGAAGGCAAGCAGAAACCAACCACCAGAGACTTCTAGAGGAACTTGTAATGCAGGGGCCAAAAGGTCTCTCAAAATTAGCACAAAATGTGAAGACCATTTAGAATAGATGCTTGCATATTTATGCAATGCACAGTAGAGAAATCTGTGAGCAGTCTTTAAAGACTGAGTTGCTTGGTGAAGTTAAGATACAATAAAAAAAGGAAAAAAATAAACTGAAGGAAAAAAGCTGTCCAGTTTGTGATTTCACCAAGTGGACAGCTTTTCATTACACAATGTTTTCATGGGTGTGAATCACACTTTTAAGGAACAACTGTGGTATGAGTCATACAATGAAAATCTCACTGTAACTCATTTCTTGTGACCGCCTGCACTATGAAGGATACGGAAGAAATGTATTCCTGCCTGAACCACCCCAGAACCGCCAGCCATGCCCTTGGTCCAGAAATTAATCATGATTACTTCTGAGTTATCTCTCAGTCCTGTTTCTGAAGATATCTCTCCGTTTATTTTCAGTTAAATGCACACTTTGGTACTTTCCTGAACAAGAATCTGCTTTATAACTGAAATTCCTGGGTTTATGTTTTTATGTGTTAGTACAATAGAAAAATGCAAAAAATGCATATGATATGAAAACCTAAATCATAAACATTTTAAAACATAAAATCCATATTAAATTTTAAATTTAAAAGTGCCATATTGTAAAATCCAAAGGCTCTATATTTTCTAACTTAAAATACATCTACTTAAGAATGTAACATTATTAAAAATGCAACAGTCTCGTGGAAAACAAATAAACCTATTGTTGTAAATCATGCAAAATACATACTAATCCAAACTAAGGAACAAAACGTTTTAGAGTTAAAAGTCGTAAAATTAAGGAGCCTTAAAAAAGGCTTCAACAGTAAAATTGCACTAAAAAGAGCAATACAAGAAGATTTATGAAGAAAGCTGTGAAACTTTATTTCTTTTTGTGTCTGTCAAGATATGTCCCTCTCTTACACTTTGTAAGCCTTTCTGCAGTTTCTCTCCTTTCCTTGACCATCCTTGTAAAGGCAGAAGGATTCCCAAACAGATGCCTCCACAAAGCTTTACTTGGATTAGAGTGCTATTTTATTAAATCCTGTTACAGAACAAATAAAAGTGAATCATATACATAGATAATGGTGCTATTAACATTTAAAGTCTACCAGGTAACACAATGCCATGTAAGCCTCAGAAGAAAATATCATCTTGCAAAACTGGATTTGAAATGCTCTATGACAGCACAATTTCTCTAATACCATTAGCAGCTTGTGCAGTATCTCTTCCTGACAGCAAGAAGGCAAATATCTGAGGATTTCATAACATCTATGATAAAATTTTGAGAACAACTTGGACCATTTGAAAATTATGTATTTAATACAATAGTTTTCTCATGTAATAGGTCCACAAAATAATTGGCTAATCCACCAATTAAATATATTGATGTTTCCACTCCAGGAGACTTACAGTAGGATTTTAATGAGTAATGAATCACTCATATGAAAACTCAGGTTTTGTTTCTTTGTGTTCAAAACTCTTTTATTTCAAGAGTAATGGCAAAAGAAAGAAAAGCACCCCCATTTATGCCTAGTATCATTTAACAATAGGATTCTCCCTTCACAGCAATTAAAGAACACCTTTCAGAAAAGATATTGCTGAGAAGACAGAAGGGGGTTACGTTATATGTGATTAGGGACTTCAAATATTTTACTCATGCGACACTTGAAAATGCTTTGTTCTCTCATGAAAAGGCACTTTTTCTGATTGATGGAAAATCTGGTTTTTATACTGATTATAAATGAACAGATATGCCTTATCTACAAGGAAAGTTGCATACTGCTGTAATTTCTATGTTTAAACACCTTTACTCAGAGCTCCGTTAATAATGGTGGGGTTTTTGTTTGGTTTCCTGGCAGACAATTTTAAAATGCATAAAACTGTTTCAACTTAATTGAAACTATATTTTCTTTAAAAAAGTTTTTTTGAAAAAAACTTTTTAAAAATAATGAGAAATTCAATTTCAGGTCAACTGACAAAAGTCATTCAAACCAAGAGATTTGTTTGTGTCCTAGAATGTACCCTGCTTTTCTCCTTTTGACAAAATGTTCTTTTGAAATGAGAGAGAAGTCAAAATACTGCATTTACAAAACATCAAAGCATTTTCTTTTCTCTGAAATACTCTTTTATTCTGAAATGACCAAAAATGCCTGTATTTTATGCAGAGGGATTGACTGTAAAGTGGTTGGAGGTGGTGCTTCAATACAGTTCTTACTTTTACTTAGCTATAAAAAAATGCATAAATTAAAATAACAATAAAAGTCCACCAAGCAGCTCACAACAGGGCTTTGGAAAGTGAAATAAATCTCTTCTATTCCTTTCCCATCTCTGTTTGTGCTGAGCTTAGCCATAGTGTAATACACTGCATTAGACAAGAGGGGAGACATCAGAATAATTATCAGAGAATCATGAAATATCCTCAGTTGGAAGGGACCCACAGGAATCATGGCCCCAGGACAGGGTTTGCCCTCCTGGCTGCCAGTATCCATTAGATATCATGAGAAAAGCTTTTAAAAAGTACCCTGTACTGAGCTTTATCCATTGATGAATGGCTATAATGACAAATCAACAAAAATCCTCTATAAGAATCCTCTATTAGACTTGATATAAATTGCAAAATCATATCAATATTAATTCAAAAGGCTGAAAGATAAAAAGTTGGTAACTGAAGATGCAACAACCAGATGGTAAGACTGAGCCAGGCCACAGCATTTTAAAGAGTCTCAGTAAAACCTCCACAGAAAACTTGAAATGGGTCAGTATTTCAGCCCTGTGGCCTTGCTCTCTTTTTGCAATGATATTCCAGTCATTCACTTTGGCACAAATTATTATTAATTTTATTTTCTTTATGAAAAAAAAATTACGAAAGGCTTCAAAAGAGTTTAGGAAAAGTGTAGCTATTTTAAATGTCCTCTTTTTCATTACCTCATTGTCACTTGTGTATTTGTTTATTTAGCATCTCTTGCCAGATTTGGATTTTCAGTGTTGATACCTCGTTAGGCTGTAAGGATTTCAATGAGAAAAAAAAATTGCAGCTTAAAAAAATTATATTTACAACTGAAAACATATCTTCAATTCTAGAGAAAGGAAAGATTAGGTTTCA
This sequence comes from Luscinia megarhynchos, assembly GCA_034336665.1. Classification (NCBI taxonomy): domain Eukaryota; kingdom Metazoa; phylum Chordata; class Aves; order Passeriformes; family Muscicapidae; genus Luscinia; species Luscinia megarhynchos. The sequence continues at coordinate 27,627,579 of CM067569.1, read as the reverse complement.
CCACTGTTGACTCTGTAGTAAAAGTCAGTGTTTCTTTTGGGGAAAAGAATTTCCTCTGTATTACTCTGTAGATCACTATTCCTATACAACTCCTTAATGAAACTATAACATAATGCACAGTTCTTAAACTCCTCATGAGGTGTTTTCACCTGCTGGGTTTCAATTAAGAAGCCTCGAGTAACAGCTGATGGGCAAGTAAGTGCATGCTCTGGGCAGTTTTACCTTATATTTTGTTAGTGCTCATGCTTTAGTAATTTCCAGGGATAAAATTTCACCATGCAATACCAATTTGTAAACGGAGAACATCAAGAAGCCTCACACTACAAAAACAATGACCAGACCTCTTAATTTGTTTCTTCAAATGAGGCTTTAAACTGCTGTGAAACATTTCCTTCCCAAAGGCTAGCACAAATTGTGCCTCAAGCATGTAGGAAACATAATCAAGCCTTTCAAAATGTAAATCTTCTAAAGACAAAAATTCACATTTTGCCTAGCAATAAACAAAATCCCTTGTCTGTCAGTGACAGGAAGAAAAATTTTGTTGTATCTATTAGCATATACCGATTTAGAATTAATATTTAGCAATTTTATTGCACCTGAAATGTGAAGCTCAGAAGAATTTACACAACCTCATGACTAAAGTTGAAGCTATGACTTTTTAATGTATGTTACAAAAATTATTTACTTTGATATCGTCTTTTCCTTCCTGTGATGTATTAGTGGCTTCATGCCAGCAACAGGAGAAACTCAAATATTACCAGCACTGGAAGTTTTCCTTTCCTACAGAGGCTTTGCTAATTCCAGAACAGGCAGAGATACATTTTGTGTCTGTGGACCAAAAGCATCCACTTTACAAATATCCAATGACCACTAGCATTCAGTACTTCAGATTTCTTTGCTCAAAGATACGATAACCAAAACAAGAGCTGGGAAAAGTAAGAGAAAGCAAGCAGAATAAAAAGCATGAGGATACAATAAAAGAGAAAGGCAAAGATTCTTTCCACTTTATTGAGTCTTAGGATGCTCCCACACTTATAAAAAAATCAGGTGTATTTAAAAAGCATATCTTGTCCTACAGAGGTCACATAGAGCACCAGCAGAGAGGTGCTCTTTAGCTTCAAGCTAAGGTTTCCTACCTCTGCTGGAAGTTCAGATTTACTGCTTTTACTACTAAAGGGTCTCTATTAGTAGTCAAGATATTTAGCAAATTCTTGCAAGCAAAGATTCCTACTGATATATAACTGCCAGCAAGATTTTACTACCCATATTTCCCACCAAATGTTCAAAAAGTTATATTTATGTAAAATTATCCTTCACATAGTTGAATGATAGATCTTAATGCTTTACTACTTTACTGCAGCAAATATTAAATAAGTGAAGGAATTTAACATTATTCATTGAGTAATTTTTAAGAGGGCTGATACTGTGCATACTACATAGGCTTGAATTTGTAGTTTCTTTCTGCTTAAGTATAGATCAGAAAATGGCAATTTTTTTACTATAAAACAATAAATAAAACTTTTCTGTTTACAAAATACATATTCCAGACACTACTTTGAAATCACAAGGAATTGGCTCTTTTCCAAATCCATTAATGATATGTACAAATGAATAATAATGTTATTATGAGAGGGCTCCTGAAAGATTAAAATAAGAGAAGTTAGAGATGCTGGGAGCAAAGCTTTTGTTGGGAGTACATTGTATTCCTACCCCATATAGCCTTAATTCACTTTCTTGGTGCTGTGCATATCCTAGAGTCTTGATTAAATTACTTTATTATCTCACATGAAAATTTAATTTCAACTTTACACTCCCTCCTTTCTAAAGTTTGTAAAAATAATATTTTTCTAAATATGTAAAAACTAATTTTAAATATGAGGCTTGATTTAGCAAATGTTAAAACAACTTGTTTGATTGCTTTTCCAGCATGACATTCCTAAAAAAAAAAGACCCTGACAAATATTTTAAGCTTTAATTTAATGACACAACTTGATGAGAAAGTTAACATCAGAATGTTGCCCTACATCTCTAGTGCTGCACACAATATTGTTGCTCCCTAGTAGGTTGCTCTTAAAATTCTTTAATGCCTTCAGATGTTGTGTTGAAAACCTCAGTGCAAGTGCTAAGTGCATTATTTCGAATGCAGTGTGTGATGAACTCAGCAATCATGCAAACACAGACATTCAACTGCAAGGCAGGGATGCCCCTGTCCCCAGGACACACAAACCAAAAGAGTTTTGCCCAAGGAGAGGATTCAGTCAGATCTCCAAGGCCTGATTTGTGGTAAGGACAGACAGGCACTCAGGTTGCCTGGTTTACCCCAATTCCTGTGCCAAGCACTTCTGAGTTCTCAGTAGCCAGAAGCCAATCCTCTGGTGAGGAAAAAGTCTTAAGCACCAGAATTTGCATCATACCACTTCTTCAGAAGAGTTTAAACTCCAGCCATCCAAATGTCTGTCCAGTCACAGTCTGAACTAGATAAGGCTTTGGGAACAAAGGCAGACACTATTAGATGGGTGGGGGTCATTTCATTGCACTGCTGTTCTCATTGGATATAATTCAACTCAACTACACAGTGAGGGCGTGATTGCACTGATCACAAAAGTCATAACTATTAACTCCCACAAGAACAAGAACAAGTAACAAAAAATATATAAAGGATATATACTCTTACTAAGTCTGGAGAGATTAAAGCACTGCATTATCAGTAGTGATAAAGCTTCTGATGAAGAGGCATTTCCTGTTCTGTCAGAGGAGCTTTCATTTGTTGCTCATTACTGTGAAATACTACTACACATCCCCAAATAAAAAGTCAGATCATCTCCTGAGCTCAACCTAACAACAGATGCAGTTCACAGGAAGACAATTCTGATTTCTGAAAACAGGAAAAAAAAAAGTTAAAGGCAGCTTTTTTTGAAAGGGGATTATTTAGTCTGCACATCACCTATATGTCTACCTGTAGTCTGGGATGTTTCTCATCACACACCTTCCTGGACTGCAAGGGGAGTGAAGTAACAATTAAAATTCATGTCTGAGAACATGTTTCCACTTGACTCTCAGGAACAATATTTGAAATTGGGAAATCCACACTGTCAGGAGCAGCATCACAGAAAAAATTGGCGTGAATTGGTTGTCCAGAGAATAAAAACCACCACCACCACCTATTAATTCTTTGCCTACCCCAACCCATACTAATTTGAGATTCTTCTGTGGTTATACAACTCAGTAATTTCAGAGAGGTAAAATGAGTTGAGATTTAGCACCACCATGTTACAAACACAAGGAACATAAGTGTAGCAAGTTAAAAACACAGAGAGAAAAAAATATGGCAAGGCAGGGATCTATCAGTTTTAGGAATAAATTGAAGAAGCTAGTTTCTGCTAGAGTTGAAATAATTCTCCAACATTATTTGCTAATATTGCAGTTACAGATAAAAATGGATTATTAAAATGCTGCCTGGCTGATGCCCCTGCTAGCACAGCATCTGAAACTTGGACAAAACCAGTCAGCTGCATACTCACAGCTACCACAGAAAAAGCACCCTCATACAGTTAGAACACATTCAGGAAAGAAAATGGCTACAAAGAGGATGTGAATATGTCCTTGATAAATGGAAATATAATGGACCTTTATTGTGCAGAGGGTGTAAACTGCTTTCTTTTTTTTTTTTTCCATTGAGTTTATTGAAGCGAAATAGGACAGTCATTCACTCAAATTCTGCAAAATGTCTATTCTAGTGTAGAGTGAATCTTATAAATGTTTTCAAGTACTTTTGGTAAGGAAATGTTAAATAACACCTACTGTACTTTGGAGACTTGTGACTCATACTCAACCTCCAACAATCCTTGGTTTCTGTTATAATTAGGAAATACTATTTGTTTTCATGGTAGTGCCTAGAGACCCTATTCCCTGGCACAAGGCACCACAGGAATATGTAAGTGACCTTTTTAGTGCAAGCTCACCAAAAGTACTCTAAAAATAGAAACAGCAATATTTCTGTCTACCACTTTGCAGAGGGAACATAAGTAGCACAAGAGTCTCTGCACATATTAACGATTTTATAAACATCCTCAGTGCTGAAAGATGCTGAGCCCTTCAGTGCAGGAAGCCCTCCACAGCATATGGCAGTCTGTAAAAATCCTGTTTATAGTGACCACAAGCTTCTTTGTGCTGGGAGCAAATGCTGGTCTGGGATTGAAAAGGCAGCCTGAATCCATAAACTACAGCTGTGCTCTACATGATTCATTTGGCCTGAGTCATTTGCTGTCTCTGTCCCCTACTTCCCCACTGAAGAGGCAGGAATCTCTGTCAGGCAGTGAATTCAGGACATTAAGAGTAATCTGGATCTCTGAGGGGAGGAGGGGTGTGAGGAGTGTGTGCACAGAATTACCTTAATGGGCAGATGATTTGAGCAGAGAACACAGAATTCTTTAGCAGTTCTGTACTCTGTACTCTTTGTTTCTAGGCCTCTTCCACTGTGCAAAATCTCCTGTTTTAAAGGGAAAAAAATAACAGCTTCTCTATGCTGTTTAGGCAACTTTGATCCTTGCAAAAAACCAGCCCAGGACAGGTTTTAAGTCACCCAGAGCAATGGGAAGTTAGATCTCACCAGGCAGCTGCCAGTCTCCCACAAGCAACAGAGGGGATGGCAGCAGATCAGGGTGATGGGGGAGCCATGGCAACAAGTGATCTTAGCTGGAACATGTCCCCCTTGTCATTGCCAACCTTAATTACAACACAGACAACATTTTAAAGAGAAAAATCTCTGACCTGATACATTTGTTTGTATCTCCTGCTTTAGAGTTTTCTGGGAAAAACTTCTAAACCCTTTTATATTCTTACAAGTCAGATTCCCAAAGGAAAAAGAGAAAGGGAAAAATAGAATACAGAATAAATATAGTTTTAAAAAGAACAACAGCCCAAACTAAAAAAACCTAGAGAACAACACTCTGGTTCAGTAAAATATTCTTATTGTTGATTTCTAAGAAGCTGCAAAGGTTTTGTTTAAGTGACCAAAAGCAGCATATCCCCATCACTACTATCTAAGTCTTTTATAACTCTATATTATGCCCAAAGCCTAAGCAGGTGCTCATGTTATATAAGTCTTACATCATTTTTCTCTCAACTCCTGACAACAGCGAGTTTTCTAAAAAAAGTGGTAAAGGCTTTCTGAGATTTTGCATAAATAGTTCTTATCCACTGACTTTACAGCCATTATGCAGAACCATGGTTTCAAGTCAACCAAAAGATCAAAGAGCCAAATCTGCCCACCAGCCCTAAACTGGAGCAGGAATATCCTCACACTAGTAGCCCAGTGTAAAAATCACATGGCAGACAGAACTTACAGTTTCTTATGGACAATGCTAAAAGACAAAGATGTAAATCACAAAGGGACACAAAAATTTCGCACATTTTCACGTGTTCATTAGCCAGAGAATTTCCTTTTCCCCATTTTTATCAAAATAAAATAAAATAAAATGATGACTTGCAACCTTAGAAGCAATGGGAGGTATAAATATACTCAGAGCTCATATAAATTTTAATAAAAATAATTTTCTGTGGAAATTACATACTGAACAAATAAAGATAAGAATTAATGGGTTCTTTCTAATATTGCAAGAACTATTTTCTGAACATTCTGTTTTCTCATAAAGTGTGTTAATTAAAGAGAACAAAAACTACGTCATGAACACTCCTGAAAGTGAAAACTTTTTAGATGTGAGAGTACAATATTTCACCTATGCAGGTAATTTACAAATCTCTTGGACATATATTTACGTTTATTTTAAATGGAATGCTTTCTCCATAAGATTTCATCTCCTCCTTCTACTTATCCCCTTGACATTTGTGCTCTTACTATAATGGAATCTAGTAGCACAAGTGGGTTAAATTCTCATGAAATAAAATTCTATTTCATGGAAATTTTTCTAGTAATTAAAGCAAGGACAAGGACAAATACAGAGAAATGCATTGTTTGTGGCATGCAAAGAAAATTTGTCTGCCTGGAACATTACACAATCTCAACAGCTCTAATGTAATTCTGAGACTGAAGAATTGAGGGAAACAAGAGAATAAACAAGCCATAAATTCTCACAGCCTAATGCAAAAATAATAATGAAAAAGTAAATTTGATTCTTTGATTTCCACTGAATTTAAAAGAATGGTGACATTTAAAAGTCACACTGTGAAGAAATAAATGCAATTCTATGAACTACTGTTAGTTTAACTTGTATCTTGTTCTTGTATCTGGCAAAGAAAATGAATCATATTAGGCATGTTTATGTTCTGTTTGGTTTTCTCTAATGCTGTGCTGGATGGCAAAAAATTCAGGCATATTGATTTGTTTTAAAACAAACTGTTCAATTTAAAATTAAAAAAAAAAAAAAGCACAAAACAGTTCTATCCATAGTGGATTTTTTTTTCAAAAAGTTTGAGCCAACCATAGCATACACTGTCAGCCACATCTTGACACATTATTAGTTATTATGACTGTCTCCACTTTTATTAGCCAAAAAGCACATCCTGCATTTACAGAAAAACCACTGCCTGGAGAGTAACATCACATTGAATGGAAAAAAGCCTGCTTACTCTTCAGCACTACAGTGATGGCAGGTCATATCCTACCTCTGTGTCATTAAAAATAATACCTTCAAACAACTGGCAGCCTGCTTGGCTGAATGTTTTGTGTAAATGTTGCATAATCAAAATCTCTGGGCTTTGTCAATTTTGTGCTACACAGACTTAAATACTGAACAACCAACTGTCTCTGCAGTATCAGAAAAGTGCCAGCACATCACCATTCATGGCACAAATTAGGAGTGAAAAAGTCAATTGATGAAATGTTAGACGTGATACATGCAAAACAAAACTACCACAGGAAAAGCAATGTAACTGGTTTTAGGTAAACAGCTAAGTTTAGGTTCAAGGCTAAAAGAGGAACAATGCCAGAATGATGGACTTGGACACTATATTTTAGTCAAAGGAAAATATTGATATTCCTCCAAGGAAAACAAACCAAAGAGATCTAGGTAAACAGCCAAACTTCAACAGGTCTATTAGGTCCAACTTTTACATTGCCTTAAGTCCACTGCCATAAATTTATTGTTTATTTATTTATTGTTTATTTATTGCATACTGAGGGGGAAATAATCTCTCCAGTATCAAACTTCAGGGCAAAATAGATGCAATGTCTGCCTCATCAGACATTAGAGAGATTCACCACCCCAGTACATATGGGAAAAAAAAAACCCCACACTAAAATCTCTGATGCTTTGTCATTTGCATCTGTTGTTTTGCAGGGGACTTCTGTTCTATAAACTAACTTCCATTCTCTTAAAAAAACCATTTTTGAAGTTAATTAATTCAAGAAACTCCCTTGTCCAAGTTTTCACCACTTAACTGACAGCAAAGCCAATTTATCAAAATAGGAGAAAAAGAAAAAGTAGGTTATATAAGCTCCCAAGTAGCATTGAGTCCAAGTGTTTCAAATACAGCTGGTCCTTTTGATACTGGGGTTCTGGCAGTTTTATAAACCATTGTTAACCATGTGCATTTAGTATTAGTAGAATTTCAGCTTCCAAATGAACACAAATAACAGCCATTCTGCATAGAAATCCTGTTTTACAGGACACTTAGGAGCTATGTGAGACCAGACCATAAAAATTATTAACCAGAAATCTTGTTCAATTTAGTGTTTTTCCAATTAGCAATTTAGATTGTATTACAGTTGGTCACATTCAACATTGTAACAGAACTGTATTTATTTTAACTGAGGAGCAGTAGCAAAGACAACTCAGTCCTCAGAGAATGAATCCTTTATCTGCATAGAAGCTGCATTTTGGACCCTGTGTAGGAAATCTGGGTCTAAGGATTTCTCCCACATGGGATGCTGTGAACATCCAGCTTCTAAAAAACCAAAACATGATAATAAAGTTAATTCCTTCTACTCTGTTCTCAGTCCAGACAGGAAAGCACTTGACTTGGTACCTTACTGCCTTCAAAAAAACCCCCAAATTGTAAGGGGGGGGTCACAAAAGGACACACCAAATCCAAAATACATGGCAGCAGACATAGCAAGCTTGTCCCTCTGAAAGCTTCAAAGCCAGTTCTGCTGGAGAAACAAGGAATCAGCTTCTGCAGGGGTGATCAACTCTAACAGAGCATGGCAAAAGACATTGAGCTATCCCCTTGTAACAGAAAAGGAGCATAAAACCTCTTGGGTCTTTAGCTCAGGAAAAAACTACAGCTGGGTTTCCCTTTCCTTCTTTATTACCAGAAGAAAATGGGGGGAAGAGGAGCTATGTGGCTACTATGCCTTAAAAATTGTCCAAAAATTTTCTCCAAACGAGATAGTAAAAGCAGAGCAGAAATTAACCTACCTGAAGATCGTTGTTGAGAAGAGTCATGAAACAGATCCTGAGAGCATATATAAGCTCAGATATATGTCAACTGTGCTGCTGCTCTTAAGATTTAAAGTAATGGTGCTGAGTTGTCCAAGTATTAAAATAAGAAGCATGCATTAAAGTTTAAAAATAGTAAACAAATCTAAAGTAGCTCATTGTGCACTGATGTTTATAAATGTAATTCAAAAACCACAGACTGTAAAACCATTATTCAAGCAAGAAAATACAACTTTTTTAAACATCAAAATCAGAGAAAAAAAAAAAAAAAAGGCAAATACAATCCAAAAGACAGTATATAACCAATGGGCCAGCTCATGAGAAAGCTGATCCATCTTTCAAGTGCAGGGCTGGCTTCTAAGTCAAGCCTGTTCTGAGCCTGGGATTGGACCAGAGTAGAACCACTAAAACATCAATTCTCTTCTCATCCCATAATAGATAATTGATGTTTTAGTGTCCTTTTCTGGTAGATTATAGAAAACATTAGCTTTGCTTCATCCATAAAGAATTTGATATAAAATTGGTGCTATTTTGCTTCAATTTGAACTATTCTGCTTCAACCTGCACCAAGAACTTCTGCTAAATGTCAGTAAGTGTTAGACGAATCTGTACAAGGAAGGAGCAGACCTGATAGAATAGATATCCTCACAGTGAATTACTGTACATAAGCCTTCCTTCTGAATTACTGTAATGGGACTGTCTTTGGATTTGGGGATTTCTTGTGGGAGACAGATAGGGGAAAGCAGCAATTTAGGACTGTACACCATTTATGCAGCCTTTATGCTGGTAGAGTAAAATATTTTAAGTAATTTCAAATTCAACCTGCTACTTCCTAAATTTCTAATGGCCAAAAATAGTTCCAGTATGATAACTTCTCAGTGAAAAAAGCTGAAAGAAGTCAGCTGTGTCAGTCAATTGACTCCTTCACATGAGAAGAGGCTAAATAGAATGTAGCTTTTCAGCTGGAAAATATATGAGTAAGGGGATGTAGGATAACTGCTCTAAAATTTTAAACAGCCTGGAAAAGGTTATAGGAAGTTATTATTCACAATTCAAGAACCAGACAGAGCCAAATTATGTTATCAGCCTGTAATTTAAAAAAAAACAAACCCAAAACACTTCTCCATACAAAGCACATTAGTAACTCACCTGCAAAGAACGAGTAGAGATCAAAAGATCTGCCAGCAAGTCTGGAGGAGGCACGTTCACAACAGTGAACCTCCACCATCCAGACAGATTTTACCCAGCAGAGCCACCTGTTTAAGCCGTGAGCAGCCAGGAGAATGTTGCAGGTAACAATGACTTTGCTGATGTCCAGGAAGACCACATCTGCAGCCCTTCCCTCATCCACAAAGCCCCATGGAAGGAGGTCAGGTTGGCTGGGCAGGACCTGCCTTTCCTGAACCTCTAGCTGTCCTGTAGTGACTCTAAGGAAACCCGTCCTGCTGCTGCTTGAAATAAACTCATTTAGAGGGAGAAGAGAGGAGCAGCCATGCCGAGGCTCTGGACGAGATTCCCGGTGTGCCAGTTCCCCGGTGCAGGAAGCAGAGCACGCACAGCCGCAGCAACCCCCAGCTGCACCTCGCCAAGATGCACGGCCACAGCCCTCCATGATTAAACCATCAGAAAGATGCAACAAGCTCTTTAAGTGGGAGAGGGGAAGGGGGAAAGAATGCCATGCTTGGCCTCCCTTTTCCTGACAGCCTGAATGACATGCGTACATGATAGTTACTTAACAGGATGGTTAGTTCCAGGATGTGGCTGCTGGTGGCTGGAAGCTGGGGAAGGATCCAAGAACACCCCCTGAATACAGAGCACCCCAGAGAGAGAAGAGAGACCCCAGTGCAGCCTGACTCTGGCCATGGGGCAGCCCACTCAGCAGCCACGCTCCGCAGCCTGCACACTTCTCACTTGGAAACTTTGCATCTGCGCAGGACGATTTTGATGCAACATTCCTGCCCCAGCTAAATCCAGGCCCTGGAACCAGTTTGGTTGCATGAAACTGCCAGACTCTGCTCAACAGAGCTCAAAAAGGAATCTCCAGCCAGTGCCATGGCCATACTTGACTGTGTGTCAATGCCTGGTCACATCATTCCTCTCCTTTTCTCTTGCACCTTTTCCTCTGCAGGAGGCAATCAGGTGCTCAGAAGAACTTTAGCATGAAAGACTCACCACACTTAGCAATGAAAGTCTGCCTTCAAGTCTCTCTCTCTCTAGGTGTGTGTTTCTAATTCTAGCCTTGATTCAAACTGCAGTCTTCATTTGAGTTTTTCTTCTGTTTTTAAACATAAGCTTAAAGCAGAAGCGGAAATGTGATAAGAAAGCTCTGAAAGTCTCTTAAGTATATCAGTCATGGAGATATATGAAGATGAGAAATCTTAAGTTTCAAGAATGAGAATAATTTTTAATTACTTGTATTTGAAAAGCTTGCTCGTAAGGATCTCAGGTATTGGCAAAGAGCATAAACCAACTTATATGATACACATGTATAGGAAATACAGTGTACAGACAATGTATATAAAATGTAAAGACTATGTATATAAAAACCTGTACAGACAATGAAAATAAAGACCTATGATATAATATACATCAGGCATTTTTTATTTATTATGTATGTGATATGAGAATTGATTCTAAAAAATGTTATAAACCTACTATTTTTGCAACTATCAATGACGTTGTGGTACCACTTCATGAACTTAGCAAGGCTCCCTTAGAAATTAGGGTTGGTTACTCCAAAGTCTCCTGATGGATGCAGAAGTAAAGGACTAATACAATAGGCAGTGTAATTATCTTGTACTCAAGAGATTTAATTTCACTACTTCTAACTGATAAACACTTATTTTTAGAAAAATTTCCTTCATTTCCATTTTGCCTTATTTTCCTCACTGTAAAATACACAAGACACACATTAACTATGCATAAAACAAATAATTGCATAGGAAGTTCTTTAATCTGTCATCTTAACTCATCTGACATGGTAACAATGCTTAGATAATTTGCATTATGTTATATTCTAATTGTGTATTTCTGCCTTTTCCTAACTAACACCCACCTTGCATTTTAATACAGGAAAGTTTAGCATAATAAGTCTCATGCCCTTTGTTATTGAGTAGTAAGAGATGCAATTGTCTTTTATTTTAATGCAAATAAAGCATACAAAAAATAGCATGTGCAAAGAGACCGTATCCATGAAAACTGTATGCCTACAAAATAGTTACAGATGACATGAAAAATGGATTTTCCTAGTCCAAGTCTCACATAGTTCAACTTCTTAAGCAAGAAATATTTACTATTATCCAGAATCCCAGTATATCTAGCACTTCTGGAGACTCAGGTTTCTGTGCTGGGTCACCAGTACCACTCCATATTTTCAGCTGCTGAAAGCAGCAAAGGCCACTAGACAAGTTTCTCCTCCTGATATTCTAATGCTGTCTTTGTCAGGGGAACTAAATGTTTATTGCAAAAGAGGATATAAACTGCCTACCCTCCATGACATTTATTGAACCAATATTCAACATTAAATTTCCTCTCTGGCATCTTAGAGTAAGATAAATAGGGATTAAAATGGCAGCAGAGCAGCAGAGGAACAGCGGATTTTTATTTATGCATTCATTCTCCCAGAACTAAGAATAAAGATGTACCAGAAAACAACACACACAATAAAAAGTTAACATTGCCATCAAACTATAGGATTTCTAAAAGAAAAGGGATAAATCAGGCTTGATAATCCCTAATACAAGTTGTCCAATACAGAGCTGCTAAGGGAATTTTATACAACAAATGAACTTGAGTGTGTGGATTTCTTTTCTCCACAGAAACCAAGTGGCCTCAGGAGTTTGTACCTCTTACAAGAGAAATGCACCCTAGATCTGTGTCTTCCTATAGTCCCAGACAACATTTCCCTTTTTTCTGCCATGCAATAATTAGATAGATTTTTTTCCCCTGATGTGTAATGGAGTTATGTTGAACTTAGCTATTTCCAGAAAATTCAAAATGCTACCAAAGACTTGTTAAAACGGGTTTAAAGAGTAAGGAAAATCAATCAAGATGTTGAGGCAATATTCAATTAACAATAACACATACTGCACAATGGGGAAACATAGACATAACCAAAGCATTTGCTGGAATAGATCGCTTGTTCTGAATCATTTACAACAAGAACTAACTGAGCAACTAAAAAGGTATTTCTTTCTGATGAATACTTGAATTCAAGATATGAATGTTTTTAATCTACCTGCCACATATACTGAAAGATTAACTCTCTGGTTTTGCATCGCGAGGAAACAAGGATTTTATAATTGCTTTTCATTTATAACTTTGCCAAAAGATACTTCTCTTTAAGCTTCTGACACAAATATGTGATGATAGGTATGTCTCTCCAATCAGCAGGTTGACTGCTAGAAAATACGCAGGTGTAGGAAAAACAATGTGTTTTAAGAGTCACTGTTACCTTAAGAATCTCCAAACTATCATCAGAATTTGTCATCTTATAGATTGTTTCTTAGCCTTAAGTCTTTAGGAAAAGACAAAGATATGGGTGATTATGATCTTTTCATCTAGAAACCCCATGAGACTGCTCAAGGGATCTTGAAGTGCTGCAGCCAACCTCATCCTCAGCCTTCAGCTCCATCGTGTCTGGAGAAAGTGGCTCCACAGAGGACAACTCATAAATCCACTCTCCACCTAGATAAAGAGAATCTTTCCAATGGAATTGGTGTGTAGGTGGGAATTACATCTAGAAACAGTGTTACAGATGTGTGAGGGGATGGTGACACACCCCAAATGATTGCTCTCATTTGGGTTTTGTTTGTTCAGGTCACTGTCCCCTGAACACAAATACTGCAATCACAACTTAACTGACCTGGAAGAGCATGAGGCCATGGAAGGAAAGATTCTCCTCTCCCCAACCATCTTTAAATCCAGTCAGTGAAGGCCATCACACTCCCCATTGGGACTTCCTGCATCAGAGATCCCATTACTGACAGGACTCCCACTTTTCTTTGATTTCAACATAACTGGTTCTGAACTTGCAGTTTTGTCATGTGGAGCATAGCACAGATCTAAATCAGAACTGTGATTTCACTTACACATAACTGTACTAATCCCACTGCATGCTTACTTCAATCTTCATTGCTTTACAAATGTCATTGTCTAAGAAAATTTGAATTAAAAGGAAATAAAAGCACAAAATACCTTACTCTGTTTCAAAAAGCATTACCCACCAGAATATGGTTAAATTCAAGTCAGACCTTCTAGAATAACTAAATATTTCTGAGTTGGTGATATATATTAAATTAATAGGGGTCCATGCTTACTTCAGCTGGTGGCTGTATAATTTTTTCCTTCAAATAACTTTAAAGAATTGCTGACACACACAATAATTCTCATGCTCTGTACTCTTTTATAGATTATGCTCATTTAAAAAGTATTTCATAACATCACAAGCATTATACAGGTTCTTTTCTATGGATCCTGCCTTCCCCAGTGAAGAGCAGTGGTCAATAATCAACTCAGAACACTTCTACTGCAAATTCTTTTTGACTGTAAAAAATTCATCCCATACAAAGAAGCTGCCAAGTGCTCTTTTTAGTGAGCAAAGCTTTTAACTCTCTACTGGTGAATAATGGAGAAAAATAGAGGGCAAAAAAATCACTGCAGAGATTTTGTTGCTATTATTATTGTATTACTGGTCACTTAAAGATAAAATCTAATTTTAAAACTCCAGTTCTAAGAGTAGCCCTAAGTGGCCCATATATTAATAGCCATAAAGGGCCTACTCTGGCTGCTGCAGGCTGGCATGGAGTCACTGCCCTTCCCTGCCTTCCCCACAGCCCCAGCACAAGGAAGGGCTCCCTGCCCTGGATCAGCCTCCCTCTGTAGAGCTGCTCCACTCCAGGCACAGCAGCCCTGCCCAGTCTCAAAACACAACCAGGTCACAACCCAGTTCAGTATCTTGGTACAATGAGATATCTTTCTCTAGTTTCTGTGTATTCTGTACCTGAAATAAATCTTGTTAAAGCCAGCAGAAAAGTCCATTCTGTTGCCATTAATGAGTTTGTATCACGTGCTTTGAAAAGTCTGCAGATACAGCCTACCACAAATAAAACCAGATGATAATGTTTCTCAAGTGAAACTAAATCTGGATGAAAATTAAAGAAATACCAATATTTGTCTAGATAAATGAGGATTGCTCAGATTTTGACACATTATATATTTTCAGTATGCTGCACTAATCAATAGCAGCTAATTAGTAAAATGAAAAGAGCCAAGTTTACCTAAGGAGAAACAATTCTCGTGCTACCATTTATTTCAAAAGTCAGCCTGGAAAAAAAAGAACTGCTTTGAGCTTTATAAATATTGAGATGGAATTGAAAAAGCACAGATATTATTTTTATTCCACATATGATAATGAATGAAGCTATCAGAGATGTTTTTGTCTAAATATAAGCAGCTAACCAATGGCATTTGAACTTATTACTCATAACACAAGCAAACAATTTCTATTTTCCACAACCCATAATAAACAGAATCCACATAACTTTTCTTTATAATTATGGTTGTTACTTTTCCAAATGACTTTTGTATTTGGAAAAACACTTCCATGGGAAAAAAAACCAAACAAACAAGTACCAGAAACAAAGCAAAACACTGTCCCTCAGCTAAGACTAGGTCTCCAAAAGAGTCTAAAAAAAGGAAGTATTTTCATCAAAATGAAAAGGCAAAGACAAGTCTAACTAGTTTATTTCTGTGCTTGTCAGTATTTTTCACCAGAAAGGGTTTGAAGTCAGGACTAATCTCATATGAAACAAAAAACAAAAACAAAACAAAAACAAAACAAAACCAAAAACCAACCAACCAACCAAAACCAAAACAAAAAAAAAAAAAAAACTAAAAAAAAGCCTAAACAATCAGCCAGCCAACCTCAAACAATTAAAAATAAAAAATCCTCATGCTTAGCAATATGGGATCAGATTCAAAATCACAACATGAAAATAAGTCAGCAAGTTAATGCAACTGGGTAATTGAGATCAATTTCATATATTTATAATCTCCATAATGGAATAATAATAATAGAATTATTATTATTAAAAATGGTATAATAAGAGGCAACCTATTAAAAATATGGTGCATGCAACAGGCTGTCAGCCAGTGCTCAAAGAGAAAAGTGTGAGCAGATAGGGGAATCAGCCACATTTTCTGCAGTGTGTTAAAAATAGCCAGGTAGAACATGCCAAATTTTTAATGCATAGTTTCTCATCTGATGCATGTTCCCTCAGCAGTCACTGCAAGCCACCCTACACTAGATATTTACAACAATGTTGATTTTCTCCAGGACTTTTCTGTTATTAATAATCCTCACTCTCCCGAAGAAACCCTAAACCAAGTGAAGGGTTACAAAATGAAGAGACAGGCAATCACAGCACTGCATTATGCTGCTCAGGCTCCCAGTGCAAAGTCCAGGAAATTTACTATCAAAACTGTTTTTCCAGGCTTCCAGTCATTTAAAAGCTTCACGTATTACTCTGGAGTTACTTCCAAAATTATTTTTATAATTTCCTTTATTTCCTTACAGCATAACTCTTTGTTTATCTCTTGGTGTATAAATCCAACTTTATTTACATAAATATACTGCATCTATTACTGGCTGCCATGCTGCAGGCATTACTGTGCTGCACTTTAAAATTCAATCAAGGCAATCCATTTAGGTACACAACCGTGTTCTCTGTAATTGGAATTAATCTATGGGAAAAGGTACTTCCCATAGATACATTGTGCTATCATGCATCAGCCAAATACCAGTAGACATTGCCTTCAAACATAAACAATTTTGTATGCATTTATTTTTAGGCCCTACTATTTCTGTGATATAAATCTTCAGGTGTGAGTCAAATTTTCCCGCATGTGAAACATTTTTGTAGATTTATAATAGAAACTATGTAAATATTGATCTCTTTAAAGTCTTTCCCAATAAATTCCTTCTACTTTAGCCTCCCTGTAATGTACTTCTTCACCTTTCAGCTTATTTATTCTCTAAGCTATTATGAATTCCTGCAGCAATTAAAATTATGAAAAGAAAAAAAACCCCATATCATTGGCCACAAGACCTACATGCATTTAGATGCAGTCCAAGCATGCATAACTTTCCAAAATAAATTACATTTTTGAAGATACAGTTTATACATGATAGTGGAATTTAAAAGGTGTCCTGCCTCTTTTAAGCCGAAATGGCATTTTCCCACCACTGCAGCATCTGCACCGACCATTTAACAGTGTGCTAATTTTTAAAATCTCCATCACAGAATGTACTTTCATTAAAATGCAGGAAATTATAACAGTTTAGTGGAGAAAGCTACTGTATACCTCAGTGGGAAGCTGCTGATTTTTCACATTTGTTTATTCTGCAGAAATTAAAAGCTTAGTGGTGAAATCAGAAGGTGACTTGGAGACCTAAACATACCTTTAGCTAGTCTGATGTCTCATGAAACTGATGTCAACAAACGTCTGCCACCAAAAAGCTTGCTTGATTACAGAAGATGGAAATTTAAGCCTCTAGAGAAACTTCCAGTTAAGTACCACACTATTTTCACATCATTAGCCTTATTTGTTACTACAGAAAAACGGCCTGCTTCCTGACCATATAGGAACTACAGCAATTTAACACCGCCAGCAGCAGAGCTGTTCAAAGACAGAACTGCTACTCAACAATCAAAGAGGTTAAACAAGCAAGGGTGGCAGAAATGGCCTGAGTAGGATTCTCTCCATCAGGAAATAAACAGATCAGCAAGAAAAGCAGGGAAGGTCACCAGAAAAAGAACCCTAAAACTCAGCATTAATTATTTCAGAAGAGTCTCAGGTCATCGAAAAGAAAGAAAATATTATATGTTACTGAATTTATGCTGTAGGAGAGGCAGGACACAGAGCAGGATGCAGTTGGTACCTACAGCACATTCCCAATAAACAGAGTATTACTTGAGGAAATGTCACCCAGCTTGGCTCACAGGATCTTTTAAATGTATTGATCCATGTTTAATAGCTGATAGCAAACAGTCACTGTCCTCTTTTTAACCAGTTGGTGATTGCAGATGGCATATTTTAAACTGCTGCTTTCAGAAGCTAGGCACAGATGCAATATTAGTTCTGCTGTCCAGATCTACAAATATTCTAATTTTTATTTACAGGATTCTAATTCTCAAAAGTTATTGGTATGCGACAGGGCATTATGTAAATAATAAATAAATAAGTCTGAAAGATTTCAACTTCCACAAGTTTCATCAATATTCAACAACATTATTCATCAATATGTTTGAAGAAGAATAGTGACAATAAACTACAAAGAAATCTCAACTTATCTCATTGTTTCATGGCTTTGGCAGTTTTAACTTCTGTGGAACTATATAAGCATTTTAACAGAAGAAAAATCTTGCAATTTCAAAATGTTCTGGACAAACGTTCTAGGTGTGATTGAGGCAAGGGCAATATTTGAAACATTTGTATCTGGCAGCCTAATGTTCAAAGCCATCAATTTTGCATTATAACTGTAAGATTTAGAGTCCCTGATAGTGAAGAGATCGATATGAAATTACAAATTGTCACTACTTGCATGTGTGCACACCCCCCTCCATGGAAACCACGAATCTGACAACAGCAGCGCAGCCCTTTCACAAATCATGTCCCATTAAACACGATGCTTGCAAGGCACAATTAGTTCAGCACAGCATTCAGGAAAGGAAATAATACTTTTAGACATACTCTTTTCTACCTAAATGCATGCACCAAATTACATGTTATAATTAGTCGCTAATTGATGAGGTAATTCACAGTATTATGCAGTGACATTTGAGAAAAAGTGTCTACAACATATTGGTTTGGGAGAATGTTTTCCTGTGACAAGCACCTAAAAAGTAAACAAAACAAGTGCTGTACAATACCATTCAGGGCTTTGCTGCTGTGAGCCCAGAATCCCTCAGACAAAACTTGTGAAGAACAGAAAGAATGAAAATTACTGCAGAATATTATGGCAAGATTAGAGCACACAAAAGTTGGTACAGTGGTAGCAAGAGCTCCCAGCCATTCATATGAAGCACAGACATTGTGGTTTCAGGAAAGACCAAATAACAATTCAACTACCAAAACACTGTTTTGTCTTTCCAACTGTGAAAATTGTCAGCATCAACGTTCTCTGGAAACTTTTGACTGAACCTATGGGTCTTGGGAATTTTTGCTTGCAAAAATTACTGATCTTTTACAGTGAACTTCAAGTCCTCCTTTAAATTCTGCTAGCTAATAAAAAGTGAAAATTTTCCAAAGCATATTTGGGGAAGGGAAAACTACATTGGCCTAACAGACTATTCCTGGTTACATCCTCTTGTGAAGTTTTAACAAAGACATGCTAACATGCCAAAGGGAGCTTTCTTCAAACCTCTCCAGGTTTTGAAAAGCATTCCCAAATATGAGATTCAATCCTGCTTCACTGGACAACCAGGATACATTCACATGCAATTTCCATGATCTTAAGCAGAAAATTTTCCAGCATCATGGGAGATTTTCATTGCCATGTAGGATTTCAAATCCAGGCTTCAGCCCTGATTTAATTTCTAATCCAGTAAATAAAATACTGGATTCTGAAAACACCTACTTTTCCAATATGGAGTTGTATGTCTCAGAGTAACATATTGCAAATTTATCCACCATCCATTCAGTTTTGATTCAACTAGCACCTCTACCAGTTGAAATCCCACTGACTTTTAATAGAGAAGCACTTTCAGGTTGCATTATCCAAGTATCAGCAGAATAAAATTGTCTTGGGCTTTAGTACTATTTCTGGATTTTTAGTATCAGAACTTGACCCCATATCTCAATCAGATAAAACCAAGTGCAGCAAGTTCTGCACAAGAAAGGTCTATAGGGATCAAAAGAAAATATAAGTAGAGCAAATAGGCAAATGAGTCCGTTTTTAGTAATTTTTAACTTAAGGCCAAATTTCATGGCTTTTGTACTAAAATAGCACCAGCACAAAAATGTTCAAAATTAGGTTTTCATTAAAGACTGAAGCACAACTTACCAGAGCACCTTTCAGGACACTCATTTTAAAGGCTTTTAAACAAATTATGTTCAGTTTGCCTCAAATGCCTTAACAGGATTTATATCACAATATCACAACCCTTAGATTAAGGGAAATTCACAACTTCTACAACTGCTTCCTAAAATTGTTGTGCAAATTTAGCAGCAAGCCTGTCAAGTTCCTGCCAATAGCAATGACTTTTGATCACTGCTGCAGTGGCTCTGGAGACCTGCAACTGGGAGTTTCTGAGCAATCCAAATTTCTTCTTTTTCTTAAAAAACCCAACCAAACAAAAAGTCAACACCTAACACCACAGAAATAATTTGAGGAATTTTTAAACTCATTAAAAAAAAACGAAACCCTTTTTACTCAATGACTGTGCTCCTTATTTTTTCCTTGCAGATGAAACAAATACAGAAAATTCTGCTGGCCAAATATTCATAGGGAATATCAACAAGCTGATGGTGTAACTTGGAATTGTTAAGGGAAATACTACCAAAAAACTGGTTTTCATTAGGATTGAGTCATTCCAGCTATCAAAAATGAACAAGTTTTCATACTTGGACATAAAAGTAGAGTTCAAGAAAGAGAAGTGCAACAGGCAGCTTAATGGTACTGCAAAAAGTAAAAACCAAACAAGCATAAAATCCCCCAATAAACCCTGGCAGTCTATCAATACCAGGACTGTTTCAAGAATACTTTCATTAACACACCACCACAGGCTGCAAATGAAGTAGGCTACCATGATCCAAACTATTTCTTTCAAGCCAGCTATTGAGGGAGAACAGGAAAAGCAAGTCAGATATGCAGTGTCTAAATGGGTCAATTTTCAGATAGTGCTGATAACACGTGAAATCAGAAGTATATATACCACAGATGTGATTCATCTCACTACCCCAAAATCATTGAACTTCAAGATTGAAAAGCTCTATTTTCCCATTTCAGCTAGTGCTCTGCACTGCACGAGTTTTACTCTTCAGACCATTTTCTAGTGTTTTGTCAATTCCAGTTATAAAAGTCTCAGGTGAATTGGTTTATAATATTTCCCTAAGATGACTCTCACAACCTAATGTATCTCTGCCATAAAGCGTTTTCTGCCACACAGTTAAATTTCCCCTTGCTTGCTCTTGTCTTATGGGAATAGTTCTCTGACCTGAACATAGCTCTGCACATGCTTACATTCAAACCTGACATTATGATGCTGGCAGAAAACACCTTCATATATGCAACAAAATCAGGTAATGGAACAAAGCTCGCTGAGAGAGAGAATAAAAAAGATTGCATTATTAAAGAGCAATTCACCAGCACGATAAAGTTCAAGTATATAAAGAGAAAAATGCTGCTCTATTTAGCCCGGAACAGAGAAATCCATTTTTTACATCTAACGACAGTAATGAATTGACTTAATTCCACCAGTACAAGCAAATTCATATAAAACATCAGGAAAAATTATTTAACTTCTGCTTCAGTTTGCTTTGTAAAAGGGAGACAGTGCTTCCTGAACCAGAGATTGCTATCAGCTTAGATTCAATGGCTATCCATGAGGATAAAAATTATACAAAGAAATAACATAACTCCATTTCTTTAAGGAGTTGCACAGAATATTCTTATTCACACTTATTTATAAATGCATACAAAATACAAGACTGCAATTTTGCAATTCTGTTCCACACTTATGCATAGATAAACAGTGTTCACATAAAACCATGCCATTAGCTATCTGATTATTAATTTATTCATTTTTATTCAAAAATTGGTCTGGCTTTCTATTTTAATTATTTTTCATGAATTTTAGCAGGACTTGCTAAATAATTTGATTACAGCAAAGAAAGTGCTGCCATTTAATCAATACTGAAAGTTGAGCAGCAGATGTGAATGAAGAAAAGATGACATTAGAGGAAGCCATAACAGTAAAAAACTTCATTTCAGACTTTCATAAACACATTGCAGGGAGGGAATCTGTACAACACTCAAATTGCATTTGCTCATGTGCTTAGATTCAACAGGCTGTTTAATTAACATTTTTAACATATTTTTAGATATGGATAATCATAAACAAGTTATTGCAAAAAAGTCTACAAGCTTCTCTTTGGTTGTTTGGAACTTCATTTCTGTTTCTGGAAAAACAGTACAAATATTTGTCTGAAAACAAATTAGCCACAAATGTTCCAAAATTTGGACTGAATATTGGAGCTGTGAGTAATGCTCTGGGTGTTTGACCAGCCATTCTTAAGATAACATAACATTAACTGAGATTTCAAAGCCAAATCTTTCAACTTCAGAGCAAGCGATCGACTGCAGCTATTTATTCTCAGCATCAGCTTTGCT
Source organism: Luscinia megarhynchos (assembly GCA_034336665.1). Taxonomy (NCBI): domain Eukaryota; kingdom Metazoa; phylum Chordata; class Aves; order Passeriformes; family Muscicapidae; genus Luscinia; species Luscinia megarhynchos. The sequence goes on along the minus strand of CM067569.1, from coordinate 27,605,787 downwards.
TTGTGGAACACACAGGAACATTTTCTACTGGAGCAGAAACATGCAAAATGGCTTTAACAGTTAAACAATTTCCTGGGAGCAGATAAGCACGTTGATATGGAGGGAGCTCAGGAGAAGGGCTCAGTGCCATCCCTGGTACACACAGACCTGGGCACGTGGAAGTTACAAAACCTAAATCAACGTGCAGATATGCTAATGTACAAACATACAGGGACAAGTGGAGTGGAAGGTTCATATTCAGGGAGTCGAGCACAGATCATAAGAACACAAGCCTGGAATCACTTATGCTGCATTATTGTGATTAATGATTTTGGCCCTTTGCTTCAGTATTGCAGCAACTCTGAGAAAGATGCAATTACCTCTTTTGAAGAATGAAGTTGAAAAGACTTGCTCCTAAAGGGCAGTGCACACAGTCTGGTGCTTAATTAAGACTCTTAGTGAACGTTTTCATTACCTTTCTAAACACCATTCTTAGTCCCACTAATTTTCCAATGTTTCCATTGTTACAGAGTAAATTACAATTAATAAATTGACTAACCCACATTAATTAAAGATTGTTTAAAGACATAAAGTCTTTCAACCACCTCAAACCAACCCTCTGGATCTTCAAACATCCAAAACTTAAAAACATTATGAAAATTAGATAGGAAAGACTGTGGAGGTCTCTTAATTCTCCCTTTGACAGTCATTACAGGTTTTCCCATCATTCCTGGCAGAACCACCATAATTTATTTTTCAGCCTAATAGTCTTAACTCTTTATTCCACAGCCCCCTCTCTCTCACTATTCAAAGGCTTTCCCTATACCTTTCCTTCTATCTACTAAACACAAATCTGTGGAAAGTCTCAGAGCAAAAAAATTAAATTGCATTTCAAATTCAACAGTCTGTAGTTTACATAATGAATACAAATAATTCTACAAGCTTAGTCTAGTAAGGAAAAGAGATGTCTTCTAAATTAGTATAGAGTCATCTCACATTTAAAATATTTCCTAATTTAATAACCACTAGTGATTTATACAGACAGTCCTGTTAACCATCAGATTTTTACAGCTTAGCTTTGTGCACCAAGAATTCATACCAGTAGTATGTTAAATATTATGTATTTGCACCAATCAGACCCATAAGAAGGAGGGTTGGGTCAATTGTTATTTGTGAACAGAAGCACTGCATTCAACCACTGCCTCAGTGCCTTTCAAGAAGGAGCAGGGGTGGGTGAAGGCACAACAGCAAAGCATGTCTAAGAAAGCATTTGAGCTCAGTATGACAGAAGGCAGAGGAAAGCACTCAAAGCTGACAATATCACAGAATTTTCCTCCCTCTTTTTTTTCAGAACTATCTCCACAGGACACCAGACTTTTTACATTCTCTGAGTGGTGTTAAATGCACATAATGCTTACCTGAATTTATATTATTAACAAGCTAAATGATCTTTTCCTTTTTTTCTTTTTTTTTTTTTTTTTTGTAAGACATAAGTGTACATACAAATGTTTAAAAGCAGTAATATGCAAAAGGCTACTTAAAGGCAAAAGCATTTAGTAACCATGTTAAAGGAAAACCCCCAAATCCAGCTAAAACCTTCTAATTTTACTGAACTCCTCAAAGTTAATCAAACCATTAGGCTACCTCTTGGAAAGTAATAAGTAATTTTCATAAGAAAAAAGCCTATGTCTTAAAACTTATTACAGCATTGGAGTCCCCAGACAGAATTTATTCTGTATATCTTTTTGCTTCGTTACCTAGCTTGTTTATAGATAAAATTTTCTTACAAATGTGCAGAAAATCCATTCAGTCACAATCACCAAAGCAGGTAAAAATTTTGCTTTCACTTCAGATGAAAGGAGAATAGAGAAGAGGAAAAAGAGATGCATTTTATCACTAATTTAGCAGTAATAGGAGAGAAAAAAAAATATATATAATCCCCCAAATACCCAAACCCAGCAATTCCCAAAAAATTATAGAACAATGAGCAAGCCAGGCTGAAAGACATCAGTGAGAGGGAGCACATCCCTAACTGCACAGTCCAGCTAACATCAATTTCATTACACTACACAAGTGTGATGGAATGGACACACTTTGGGGAATTTCGTGGCAGATCAGAAGTTGTATCTTCCCTCTGACACTGCTGAATTTGTATGTCCAATCTGGTGAGAGCTCATCAAGAGCTCAGAGAGAGAGGCAGCTACTTCAGCTATCCCAAAGAAATACACATTGAGGTTGACAACTGGAAGACAATTTATCTCAAGAAAATTCCAGTGATTAAGTTGATTTGATTTACCCATGTTCAGTCAAGCCTGTCCAATACCCTAGAAACCTTCTCCAAATGTTACCTAACTAGAAGAGACTATTCAAAGAGTGTATGTAAGACTTGAGTTCTGATTAATGAAATTCCATCCAAACAACACAATTTTGTTTCCTTAGTTCAGATTCCTCTACTTCTGGAGAAGTAATGTAGATTTTTCTTCAACAATGTTTTCAACTGACAACATTTTGTGATTGACAGAATATTTTGAAAAGATAATTTAAAACATTTAAAAACCATGAAATCGTGCAATTCTTTAAATAAAACTGAAGCTTTATTTACTGTAGAAAGTATTAATACACACAGGAAAATTTTAACTTTCCATTGGGTTATACATTGTTGGGTTATACAAGTCAGTTAAACTGGTCAGTCCTCATTAATAATCTTTTCCATGAGAAGACACTGCTGTAATGGAATGTTCCAGCTTTAATGGTTAGTTAAAAGTTATTAGGTTACCTTGCCTGCAATTTCTCATATAAGTTAGACTATCCACCTAAAAAAGCAAGAGATGCTTTTTGTATTCCACTTCATTTAAGTCAATGCACTTGATCAAATTTAATGACAAGTTTCACTCTCAAAGCATGATTTTAGGAAAGCATAGTACTTTGAAATAAAATGGTAGAAGACTGGAAGGCAAAGAGCAATTTTGATTTGAGTATCAGCTGCTGTAGCTAATATTAATACTTCAAAATTACTGACTTAACCTCTTTCTACTGGTTTAATAATCAAAAAAATGCCTTGAAATTCCTCTCAACTGGCTGCAGATATGCTGTCACTGGAGCATTCAGATCAGGTGGATATCTGTTCTTAGCTTCAGCTTTAATGCACAGACCCACTGCTGGCCAAGACTGAGCCCACTAGCAATGGTAGTGACACCACTGGGATAACTCATTTAGGAAGGAAAGAAAAACTGCACAAGTGCAGCCCAAGACAGGACTGGGATTATGTGAGAAAACAATTGCAGACACCAGCGTTGGTGGAGAAGGAAGGAGAGAAGCAATCCATGAAAGACTAACAAATATCTGAAAAAGCAGTTGTGGAGAAAAAGATGTGCAGGTGGGGCCATATCTACAGATGATATTGAATGATGCCATGAAGTGCTGGTTTAAAGAAGTCACAAGTTGGTTGCTTAGGACTTGGGCATCTGTGTGGTGAGCAGCACTGGGCACCAGACAGGCACAGTGGAATCCCACTGCCCTGAGAAATGAACCTTGGCCTGGCAAAACCAGCAATGGACTGATCCTGGTCTCTGGGCAGCATTGCCTAATCCAGTTTCCCAAGAAGGATGAACTTACATTGCAAAGCAGCCAACAGTGGCTGGGGGCAGCAGGGGGCCACTCTGTAATGTGAAAAATGCCCACAGCTCAGGCCAGTGGCTGCTCAGGAAAGACAGGCATTAGAGGAAACTACAAAAATAAGGAACCCTTTTATTAGGGCAAATTGACTGAATTGATTTTCTTGTAGTAGATGAAAATCACAGGGAAGTTTCTGTGACATGTTTCAATAAGGAGTGAATTGAGAGCCCTGCCTTGCAAACAGGGAATCCAGGGCCATGCTGCAGTGGACAGCACAGCAGGGAGAGCCAAGCTAATGCAGATGGAAACATAAGCTCAGTAACATTAGAATAATTCCACCTGGAAGACACAATTCCAGTGTCCCTTGGGACCACTTACAGTGCTTTCCACGCCACAGTAGGAACATGCCACAGCTTCCTCTCAGGTCAAGGTGGAGAGACTATATTATGTGCTCAAAATGACCCAAATATACTAGAGAAATAAATCTCCCAGCAATGTAGGTGTGTCAGTATGAAAGAACAGGTCCAGTCTGCACTGGGATTTAATCTGAAAACAAAACATTAGAACTGATGAGGTCCATATGATCCAAGCCCAAATCCACTCTATCCACTCTCCCCAGAAATTTCACAGCCTGTGCTATATAAAGGCCATGCTCACTTTCTGAGAAGTGGGAATTCCCATTAGAAACACACTCACCCAGCAGAGCCCAAGAAGATAACACAAGACAATACTGTCTCACAGCCTTAATTAATTTGGTTTTTGTCTATAGGTATCAGAATTCTTCTACCAATAGAAATTGTCATAAATTCCAGCTTTCCAAGTGGTCCCAGCAACTCACAGAGGAAGTTCTCATACAGAAAAAACCTGTCTGTGTGTCTGCGTGTCTGTGTGCCTGTGTTTGTGTGTCTGTGCTCCTCCTCCGTGGTGACTCCATGCAAAACCAGCACACTTACTCACAGTAATTGGCATTACCCAAGGCAACACATACAGATTCCCTCTGCAGTGTCCCATGACACTGATTCTGCATCCATTCCTTACTGAAGTCATACAATTAAAACTAAATCTCATGGTTTTTTAACATGGCATGTTGTTGATTTGTCTGACCAATATCTCCCTGACAAAGCTCTGAGGAGCTAATGAGCCACAGAGAACACCTTAGCTTAGGCTGTTTCCAAATTTCATTAAGTGAGATAAAGCACAGGAAGAGTACATGTGTGCTGAGCCTTCCAAAGTCCTGATAAGGCATTAATAAACTTTATCAAATACTGATTATGGTTGTCTCATTATGGATATTGTTACACTTTCTACAGATAGCACCCTGGTAAATTAAATGCCCGAAGTGCAATGTTTGAGTCTGCTCACCTGAGCGAGCAATGATAAGTAACAAAAGGCAACAGGCAGAATCTCCTTATTTTTCAAGTGTTCACTGGACCAAAGCAAATTTGTAGACGTTTAAGTTCTCTATTTGTTTCTAACAAGTACATGTCACTTGTTAGGATGCAAAAGTGCACAAAATACAGCATTTTATTATCTAAATTCTTCAAGCACTTCACCTGAAAGCCCAAGTGCCAGCTCTAATCATAAAACAGCATACACTAAGCAAATTCTTTTGCCAAAATCATTTATATTCTTTATTATTACATCGTATTAGGAAACTGCTGATTCAACAGCAGCTATTTTGCTGCAGAATGGATAAATTCTTAAGTAGGCACAGATGTGTCATGCAGAAAATATTAGTAAAATACTTTACTATTATGATATACATGCAAAGATAGAAGGAAATGCATTCTTATTAAGTAGCCTTGTGCATCCTAGGGAGCACAAGCTCTGTCAAACATTAGGGTACCTGCCTGTACACAGACATTTTCACAAGCAGGCCAAGCCATGTGATTGCTTCCAGCGTCTTATTCTGCTGTTAATTTGGCTGTGTGACCCTGGGAAGTCAGCCTGTGTTCTCTGCACTGCTGTAATGACACTGAGAGACAGTGATGGGAACTGTTAAATGACTCTAGATCTACAGATTAAAGAGCTCCACAAAAAAAAAAAAAAAAAAAAAAGTAAAAAAAAAGAAAGAAAAAGAAAAAAGGTATTTTTAGCTCTTTCTGCTCATGAGTGGAATGCTTGTTGACAGCAGTGTGGCAGAGCCAAGAGAAGTGGATCTTCACTGATGAGTGAGAAGTGGCATTGCAGTGACTGACAGAGGTATGTGGGACATACCAAAACTACCAGAGAAGTTAACACAAATATCTTGCAAAACAAATACAGTGGCCTGTAAAGCAGCAAGGAAGAAAACAACGAAAAATAAACTTAAGTGAACTTAGCCAGGTTCCCATTAAAAAAAGTACTAAGGCTGCAGCAAAACGGGCTGGAGAGGAAATGCTAGGAAGAAAATATTTTATTTCCAACATCACTTTGAGAAAGTAGGAGAAACAGAGCCTAGACCTTGTGGATCTAGAACAAGAGCCTACCAGCCTGGATTTCTCCTTTGCCTAAAAGCTCATTAGCTTTCACAGAGCCATTAAAAGAACACAAAATGAAAAGCCATGTATAAATTTATAAAATAGATGTTTCCTCTAAGTAGTAAAAAGTGTTTCATGAACCACTATGAAAAAGGTAAAAAAAGTCATCTTTTATTATAGCTGATGTCTCTCCCAAAACAAACAAAAAAAAAGCAAAAAACCAAAACAAACCACAAAAAAACCCCAACAAAACAAACAAACAAAAAAACTCACTGGGTGTTTTCTTCCACAGCAATTTAGATTTTTTTTTTTTTAGTGAGAGAGTCCTTAGGTATGTCCAGCTACTGCTGCCCCAATTTTAGCACCTCCAACACTTACTGGTAATACTTAGGTTTAATTAAATCATGAGGCTTAATGAATGTTTAGGGGAATGTAATACTTAAATAGTGTCATTCAAGGACAACTTTGTTTTCCAAGGTGGCAATCAGTCTTACTCCAATCAAAATAAAATCAATAAAGTGGAACTTAGCAAATCAGACACAGCATTAATAATTACAACAGTAGTCATCCTGTGGTAATAATGAAAAAGAGTTAGCAATGGTCAACTATGTGAGTCAATCTGAATAAAACCTCTTATGCCATCCCTATATAGAAAATTATTGTTTGTTACACTTCTGAACATAAGGAGCACATTCACTTACCCTTTGTTCCAAAGAGGGCAAGAACACACCAACTCCCCACACTTTTATCTCTTCTTGATTTGCAATGACAATTTCCTGCAGAAGGGGACAGAGACCTGCCAATACTTCTTGGGGAGATGCTTGGGGGGCTGTGAGCATTTTTTTTCTTTTCATTATATCAGCAAACAGATGTTACCTCAGTCACTGGGCTGCTCCATCCTGGGTAGTACTCAAAGTCCTGCCTCTGTAGGTGATGTGATGGCTGCAGAATGTGGCAGAGGGATGTGAACTGAATCCTAAGCAGGACAGGGCTGTTGCTAAAGCTTATGAACAATGTGGGTGCTGAGCAGAATGTCAGCAGCACATACACAGCTGTCCAGTAGACCACATGCCCCCTCCCCCTTTTTTTAATAAGGCACTGATTTTTAATTGTTTTATTACTGCAGGAATATTGGGAGAATTACTCCACCTAAGCTTCATACCATTGGTTTTCTATTCAACACACTTTTCCTCCTCAACTTTATTCATGATGTTCTAGTTAAATCTCTGACATTTCTTGCAGAAGCTTTTTTATTAAGGACTTATAGCAATCATAAAAATCTGCTCTGGGCAGAAACTCAGCATATAAAGGCTCAGTGAGAGAATACTCACACCATTTAAAGTGAATTTAGTATTTGTAAAGGCACTGTAAATGAAAGAATCTTCAATACCTTTAGTAATTTTATAGTTCAAATGATAACACTAATACAAAATGTCTTCTCTCACTTTTCCTTCTCCTCCTTCCCTTTTTACTTCCCTCTCAGTACTCTTGATAATCCAAGTTGATGGGCAAGATCACTCAGGCTCTCTGCTGAACCTATCATTGAGGAAGGATCCTTCTCCCCCCAAAAGGGACTCAGCCACAGGGAGCAGAGGGAGGTGCATCAGCTCATCTGTGTGGAGCCTCTCAGAGGCTGTACCTACTGCTCTGATTCTACAAGCAAGGGAGAGCCTTCTGCTGCCAGAACCAAAGTGACCATAGAGAAGAAGGGCTCTCACAGGCCCAGTCAGGACCCTGAACAGGTCTGTGGGCTCCTCTTATGTCCTGTAATTCTATTAATTACTGTTTACATGGTTTACCTCCTCTCTGCATCCTGTCACAAGCCTTTCTCAACTGTTTTATCTTAAAAATAAACCTGAAAACACAAAAACATTTAAAAACCCTCACCCTGACAGTAATATCATGCAAGAAGTCAGACACTCCTGAGCCATGAATCGCATGCAGGCCATTAGAACATTTTTTTCAAAGTTCTGCCAAAAGTTTGATTAATCCATTTGTTCAGTTAAAAAAAGAAAAATAAAAAGGAGAAACCCTTAGAAGGATGGCACTCAGGAAATATTTGGTATGAATCCAACCAGATACACAATTCCCAGGACTAAGAATTTCCAACCAAATTGTGAGAGTACATAGGAAATGTATTGGTTTATAAAGATTAGATTAATTTGACTGTTCTTTCAGAAGTCAAAGTCAGGACATTGTAATTAGACAAGCAAATGGTCCTCAGCACCTTGTACCAGGTTTGACTGCATGAAACAAATTGTAAAAAACTTGCTTAAAAATCCAGTTTAGAAACCCTGCTTGGGACTAAAAGATCTGTTTTGTTGAGTATATAATTTTTAAAATTTCCTTACACAAAGTATGTTTTAAAATTTCATCTTTTATAGGCTAAAAGAATTACTAGAAAATCAAACCTTTTTTTTCCCATTTATTCAGCTCGTTAATGGCATTTAATAATAATTATATAAATTTACTATATCTAGCCACATGCCATCCAGAAGTGTGAAGAATAACTGATTTTAAAAGTCTTATAGTGTGAATATTATTAATTGATCACTTAAAGATTATTAGTAGTGGTTCCTTTCTAAAGAGTCCAGTACTGCTTCATGGGGAAAATCTCTATTTTAATGGAGACTATTAAATAAACTAAGAATATTAAGATTTCTATGGTTAAATGAAAAGTAAAGAAATACAAACATTTTGGCTGCCATAATTTATTGCATTATTTTAATCTATTTTATTCATTGCAGTGCATGAAAAATGATGACTTTGAAGAATTAAGCATTTTTGTTGTTCTGCATCCCAACTTTATTATCCTCTCTTAGCCTTAAAAGAAGATAACCAGGATCAGACAACAGATTATACATAAACAGAAGTAAACAACAAACGGGTATAAATCAGATTATTGGGATGCAAATCAAGGGAGTGATTCATAGCATAAACCTTAGAAATAAAAAACTATTTTATGTCTTCAAGGCATTCTACTTATTTCCATTATATTTTACAGAATATTTTATAAAGAAAAGCTTTGATATATCTCTGTCAGCAAAATTTCTGTAGGGAGAGCAGGTCACATCCAGCATCACTCAGTTTTCATTATAATGCTAAAACACTTCATTCCTTTTGCTACACCCCATCAGACCCAGGGAGAGAACTGGTGACACCACCAGGAATGATTCCTCTGAACTTTCCATGCTCACAAACATCTTCACACCATCCCAAACTTGTGTGGATGTGTTCAGAGCCCAGCACCTCACCTGCTATTAGCAATTCCTCCTGTTTGCTGCCAGCAACTGGAGAGCAGCTCATCCTTGTAAGCCTCTGGTGTGCTCTAGCACAGACACAGTTGTGTCCTCAAGTGAGCCAGGACCCCCTGCTCCCTCTGATCTTTGGGTATTGCTACTGCACCTGACTACCAAACAGCTGCCTCTACATGATTTTATTGGGGTCAATTTATTGCATGGGAAAATGGCAGAACATGAGACAGAAAACTCCTTAATTCTGCCATAAAAAGCTGTCAAAGGAGGTACAAGCATGAAGCAAATGAAAAATACAAAAGCCAGAGAGGGCCATGAAGACCCATACGTTGCTTTATATAGATGCAGCTCAGTTTCTTTGCAAGCACCTTTTTCCAGCCTGCAAGCCCAGCACAAGCAGTGGCTACTGCAGCAACTCCCCAGCCCAGCCTGTGTCCCTGTGCAGTCTGCAGCTCCCCCTGCCAGTCATGCCAGCCCTTTCAAGACTCCAGCAGCCTGGAAACACACTGAAAAAGTTGGTTAACATCTAGGCTCATGACTTTATGTCCAGAAATCCAAAGAGATACCATCATCACACCTCTGCTCCTGGAAAAGTGTCCTTAATGACAGTGGGGAATATTCTGACTCCCTACCCCAGAGAGATTCTCAAATTACCATTGTAAGTTACAAAAAGCACAAGCCTCACAGTTTACAGCTGACACTAACAAACCCTTTCCTTGCATCCCTTGACAGACACCCTCCAGTCCCTGATAAACAGCAGGGCTGGCAGTGTGGACTGAGGCACACATTTATCCCAAAAGGTCTGAAAATGCATCACAGAAAGCTCCCAGGTCTCCAGGAGACAAAGTGAGATTCCATTAAAATCAGGAAGGGAGAAGGATCACTGCTGAGCACCATCTTTAAAGGATGTCTTTATACAGAGAAAGATGCCATGTAGGGATGCTCAAGGCAGCCAAGGAAAACCAAGGCTTTCCTTAGGAGCACTAAGCACAGGCAGATCCCTGACACCTGAGCCAGAAACACACAGCACTGTGTATGTCCCAGGCCAGAACAGACTGCTGGGCCTGTCCCCCACAAGGGAAAAGTGCACGTGAGAGCAGCAGATGCCTTCAGGAGAAAGGATGGATGCTGCCAAAAGGATAGAGAGCATCATCTAATGTGGGATTGCAAGTGACTTTCTCTCATTTTTCTCCTGAAGGGTCCAGCCCACAGCAGATGCCATTAGTACAATATTGTTATGCATTTCATGTTTGAGCACATGCACTTTTAAATCTTTGAAGTTCTTTATTTTTCTTGCAAAAAAAAAAGCAAACAATACCTTCTGATCAGCTGCTACAGACAAAATAATGAAGTGCCCAGGTTTGCACTGCTGAATACTTTGTTGAGATAATTTTTTTTGGTCAGAGCTCAAGAAAGAATATACAATCAATTTAATCACAGGCTAATAGTGGGACTGGAGAAGGAAATACAAATGATGGGGAAAACCATTGTAAGAAGCAAAACAATAATCATAAATTAACAATCAGGGGAGTATTTTGGACTGGCAGCTATTTTCTACACATTTGTTGTAGAAATTGTACAAGATACAATTTTGCATTTACGAAATATCTGTTAATAGAAGCAGTCTTACAGTTACAGAGGATTCCTCCCTCACTCTACGGATATTTTGTGAGATCTTCTGAAACAGAAGGAATACTTATAATATACTCCACAACTGAGCAGAAAACTTCCAAGTCTTTGTTTTAACCTGTTTCTCTGCAACTAAAAACCTGTAAATGCAAGGCTGACAATACTGGGGAGTTTTACAATACATACATTTGTGTTTCTAAGAGGGTGGAAAAGACTTCCAAATGCACAGAACTTTCTAATTGCCCGTGAAGCTCATCAGAGGCCAGCAAAGAGCCAGAAAAGCACGATCAGTAATAAACACTCCCAAGGTTTAACACACAGGGGAAAACCACTTCTATGTAGCACCCACAGTGACAAGATGTCACATGTTTAGACTGAAAGCAGTGTTCTGAAACCAGGCATTTTATCTGGTGCTCCTGGGTTCAGCAGTGCTGAGCCCACGGATCTCACACCGCACGGAAAGCTGGCACGTACACCTGCAGGCTAAATGCTGGCAGGTGCTGTTCTGCTGGACCACTTCCCTGCGTTTTACATTTCCTCACATCTTCACATAAACAGCAAACTTGGAAGTTTAGCTCTGTTTTAAATCAGACTATTAAAGAGGTTTGGCCCTCAGTTCTTATGTAATACTATTGTGATGCATCAGAACAAAGCAAGAGTTGTAGATGAGCTTTACTTTTGCAGAGAACACAAGAAAATAATTGAGAATTGAATTTTCTCACCATCTTTGAAGTCCAAATTATAGAATAATTTTTGCTGTCTCAGGCACAGGTAGCAAGTTTATAAATACTTCAGAAAGAGGATAAAAAGGAAGGTCACTATGATTCAGTGACTGAATTAGAAGCTCACTGAAAAGGCCAGTTGTGTAGTTCGGTGCCCAAGGTGCTCAATAATTAGATATCAAGTGTCTGAGGCCAAATAGAAAGAGGAAAAAAGTGCAGCTACCTCACCCACCTATGGTTTTTTCAGAGTCACTGTTTAACACCAACCTTCTGGGCCAGTCTCTGCTGTGCTGCCCTGTGATGGATGTGTACAATTTACAAAAAGGCACAAGAGCAAGGGATCTTCTAGGGACAGGGACATGTGAGCCACGAGCAGCCAAATGCTCAAGATGAACCCTGCAGGACAGAGGAATTATTGGAAAATACGGAGGGAGGCATAAAACAAGATAACAGGGGGAACACAACAAAGAAACAGGAAGCCACATGCTGCATCACAGAGCAGATCTATCACACATCAGAGATCAACACCACTGTCCCCTGCAACACCAGCCTGCCCTTTCCCTGACAGGGATGCCCCTTCAATATCCTGCAGAGAGAATGTTCAGACTGTTATGTGATCTCTGTTTCTCTTTCTCCTTTTAATCACTGATTCTGCACTGATGCTTCACTTCCCACTGATATCAGCCAACCCTCTCTCAAATTTCTTTAAACATCCCTCAGCAGGACCTATTATGCCCCTTCCTCTCAATTGTACAGGATCCTATCTGAGCTTGTGGTTCTCCCTCCTTAACCATCTAATGATGCTGAGCCCTTCCTTCAAGGGGTTTTTACATGTGTGCACATCTTCCTTGTGCCACCCCTTCCCTTCCAAAACTTGATGAGAATCATATCTCAGTGTGCTCTGGCAGCCAGGAGGGCCAGCCCTGCCCAGCATTGCCAGCAGGCTCCCAGGGCAGTCACAGCCCCGAGGCTGACAGAGTGCAAGAAGTGTTTGATAGTCCTCTCAGGTACATGGAGTGAGCCTTGGGGTGGTCCTGTGTGGGGTCAGGAGTGAGACTCAATGATCTTTGTGGGTGCCTTCCAACACAGAATATTCTGTGATCACTTCTCTGCTTCCTTTCTCTTCTGTGCACTCCCTTCCACACTTCAGTCACCCCTATGCACTATGGACCAGAAACTGTGCCCTTCACCCTGCTGCCCCATAAAGGGCTCCATCCCCCAGGCCAGACCTCCATCTCCCCCAATGGTATACCTGCACTGTACATTTGTTTCACTTCTGGCTTCCACTTATGGCATGAACTAAAGCAGAAGTAGTGAAAAACATTACTTGCTGCCACAAAAAAAAAGCCCTAACAAATGTCAAGATGTTCAAACTCTGCTATAAGGTGGGATACTTGTTTTCCCTGGACTGATACTGTGATGTTTTCCCAAAGCAAAACAAATACTCTGTCGGAGGTGCTAACATCTTCTGGTGTTAGAGAAGTGATCAGTGCAGTCTGCAAGGGCAGCAGTTATAGACAGACAAATCAGGTCCTGCAGTAAGTTTTCAGACTAGGGGAGAAAGCTCACAGGTGAAGTGACAAAAGAAAATAATTAAGATATGTAGAGTAGTGAGCTCTTACCTCCATACACATAATACCAAGGCAAATGCATTTTAACCCTCAGCTTTTCTAAATGATGCTTTTCATAGGGGGGCAATATAAGCCAGATGCCACAATCCTTACTAGAATTGAAGCTTTGCTGACAAGTTTGGGCACAAATATTAGAATTTAAAAAATAATCTACTAAAATTATTGAGGCTGATCTAAATTCTACTAAAATCCTACCAAAGTCTATCACTCCAATAAAGAGAAGGGACTTAAACAAATCATACCACAAACATTTGATAAACAAGACTTGCAAAACTTCAATAAAGTCCAAAAGGTAAACTATGCATACTGTGAGTGTAACAAAGCAAACGCTGGGCAGAAATTTCAAAGTTTGGTCCCACACTGTGTAGAGAAGTCTTTAGAGGCTCCTGATTATTTGCTAAAAGCAGAATAATAAAAATGATGCTAAATACTAGCATTCTCTAGTTTTCACCTCTGCTACAAATGTTCTCCTGAAGTTCATTCCTCAGCTCAAGGTACACAAAACTACAACTCTCCTATTCATCCTTTGCAGTATCTTCCCACTCATACAAAAGTTATTACCATTTATATTATGCAGAACTGATAAAGGCTCACCTCAATTAAAAAGTTCTTTTTCTGAAGAGCTGGCATTTCTTTTTTTCTTTAGTCTTCGATTATTTTGGGGTTGACATAATAACATTTCTAGTCAGCAATTAGCAAAGAAAGTCTTTGCCAAAGACCAGGCCTAAAACTTCCCCAGTGCTAAAGTTAAAATGTATATTATTACTCAGCTAAAGGTTTGAGATATGATTGTTAATATATTAAATTGTTCTTACAAAAGGGATAGTCTGTTAGGAAGCAACATAATTAAAATATAAACAATAAACTAAAGAGGTAATAAAGCATCAATTGGCTCTTCATTATAGAGCACCTACCTTTTACCTGGTATGTTTTATATATTTTGTTCCAGTTATGTTTTTTAATAAAGGAAATTAATTCATTCCTTTAACAAGGCTTGAAAGAACATTATTTGCATTTTTATGGAGTACTGGTAGGGTAATTTTGTTGTGTTTTTTTTAAACTAACACCACAAAAAATCTTTTCAAATCTTATATAAAAGCAACCCTTTTCCCATTTATAAATACAGCAGTCACCACTTCAAGGTCAGTTTTCTAATACTTATGCAAAATGATCAGAGTTTACAAGGGAATTATCTGTATGTAAGTTGAAACTCTATATTATAATGGAGAGGCAACAGGGGATAAAAGTAGGATTTTCAAAGAAAAATGTATTTTGTGGTTCTTCTTTAAATAAATCAATCAGCCATTCAACAGAGTAATAGAATTTCTTGTTACAGACCTTGCTCCTGAATGAAAATGTACAGATAAAAAGATCTTGTAAAAGCACCTATACATGATAAATATGAGCCTTCAGCTGGATGAGTGCATGGAAAATTACTGCAGAAGGCTAATGGGCTTCATGTGTCCACACATGAAAAGAAACATGCCAGAATGAAGCAAAGGAGGAAACACTGCTTATGAGCCACCCCTCCGGGCAGGGGTGGGAGAGCAGGGTCCCTCTGGGACATGGGGCAGAGTCCCCAGGAGCCTGCAGCAGCCTGGCACAGCTGCCCCAGGCTGTGGGGAGCCTGGCATGGCTGCAGCTGTGGCTGTGCCCCATGGACAGCACAGAACACTCTGGGATGGATGGGACACACAACAAACGTGGCTGTGCTCCCATGGACAGCACAGAACACTCTGGGATGGATGGGACACACAACAAACGTGGCTGTGCCCCATGGACAGCACAGAACACTCTGGGATGGATGGGACACAGAGCAAACGTGGCTGTGCCCCATGGACAGCACAGAACACTCTGGGATGGATGGGACAGAGCAAACGTGGCTGTGCCCCATGGACAGCACAGAACACTCTGGGATGGATGGATGGGACAGAGCAAACGTGGCTGTGCTCCATGGACAGCACAGAACACTCTGGGATGGATGGGACACACAACAAACGTGGCTGTGGCCCATGGAGGGCAGAGAACACTCTGGGATGGATGGATGGCACACAGCAAACGTGGCTGTGCCCCATGGAGAGCACAGAACACTCTGGGATGGATGGATGGATGGGACACACAGCAAACGTGGCTGTGGCCCATGGAGGGCAGAGAACATTCTGGGATGGCTGGGACAGAGCAAACGTGGATGTGCCCCATGGACAGCACAGAACACTCTGGGATGGATGGCACACAGCAAACGTGGCTGTGCCCCATGGACAGCACAGAACACTCTGGGATGGATGGCACACAGCAAACGTGGCTGTGGCCCTGCCTGAGCCCAGCCTCATGGGTCAGGGGCCTGCAGGGACTCCCCTCCTATTTCCTGGCAATCTTGTCAGGCTTTTCTCTGTTTACCCTTAACACAGACAAACACCCAACACAAATCACAGAATGAGTCCTGCTCTGTGCTCTGATCCTCCTGCCACTGTGCTGTTTGAAACACAAAGCCCTGTTAGAGGAGAATATTTCTCCTGTGCAAGGCCCAGAGCACTGAACAAGTTTCACACCATTCTCATTGGCATCAGGGCCAAGGTGCTGAGACAGGTGACACAGCAAACAAAGCTCATTTCTTTTACATCCCTTGCACATCTGCCTCCAATCCCTGCCTTGGACTGGCCCCATGCTGTTAGCCACTCACACCAGCCCATGTTCTACTCTTTCCCCATTGCCTGCTCCTCACCTGAAGCTGCCATTCTGCAGCACATCACAGTGAAACTTTTGTAGCAACAAGAATAGCTCACAAATGAAAGCAAAATACAGATAAATATTAATTAAAATAAGAGAAGGAGCTCTTGAGAAAGAAAGAGCTGCTATACCAAGCAGGAGTTCTTAAAATAAATAATGAGTCAGGAGAAACAAAATATGTTCAGTTACCAAAATCGTTTGTATATAGACTGCTGCAAAACTTCCCATATGGGATAAACAGATGTTAGCACATACTAGGCAACAACAGATACCCCTTGCATGACATCTTGCACATTATTTTATTGGATTATATTTTTATCAGATAAAAATAGTGCTTGCTAATATAATGTGAGGGAGGAGGGTCTATACATTCAATGAATCAGCTTCTGATATATTTATAACTATTTAGAGCCTACTACATTATCTTGGGCATTTCATATTTTTTGTACTCACATGCATTTTTAGGCTCAGAATGGTCATTTTTCCCTCACACTTTTCTTGGTAACCACAAAAAAAACACTTCAATTGTTTTTTACACCAACTCACAAGTATCTCTAACATCCAAAGCCTCCACTCCAAAGTGCCCTGTAACCCATTTAATCCTGTATTTGAATCATTTCTCACAATATTTACTAAAAATTTTTTTTAAAAAATACCCAGTGCTAAGTGTCAGATGCCTTTGCAACAAACTGATGTTAAAATCAGATAGGAAGTTTGAACTGACAGCTGCTCTTGCCCTCCTTAACCAACTGAAGAGTAAAGAGAAAGCTGAATCAATATTCTCCATGAACACTTATTCCTAAGCTTCTCTGAACACATCAGAGGATGAAGAACATAACAGACTTCTTAATTTTTGAACAGAGCAATGGTTAGATTTCACTGTTGACCAGTAGCTTCATGATTCCCATGTGGGAATACACAAAGAAATTAGGCTTAATTATTTTACTATACCATCATTAATTTCTTTCTTAAATTCTCAGGTCTTCATCACATTGTGAGAACACCAAATTAGGAAAGATGTGAAGCAGGGATTGGTTTATGCCTTTTGACTGTGCTTGCCCTGGTGGGCTCTTGCTCCCTCATTGCTCCCTGCAGCATTAACCCACCACATTGTGGGGAGCTCCCCCAGGAACGTCATGTCAGACATTTCCCAAAGCATTTTAACAGGAAAGCTTCACTTCAGAGAGGTGCAATGACAGCAGCTGTGATGGATTACAGTCAGACCTACTCTGTGCCTGAAGTACTCATGCCTCCACAGGAGAGGAGAGCAGAAGGAAAGTATGTAAAGATGTGTCAATCCTTTCCCCCCCTTACTCCCAAGTGATCCCAAATATTGGCTTCACTGGTAACATCCCAGAGCCCCTGCAGGACTGTGTCTCCACTGACCTGAAGGCAGGCTCTGAAACATCATTTCAGTGACTGACTGAGGACACAGGACAGGAGAAAATGCAGGAAACCTTATCTGCTACATCACAGCAGGTGAAGTGCTGCTTCATTGTGCTGATAGAATACAAAGGAGTTTGTGGCAGTAATTGGAAAGAGTATTTTAAAGTCTGACTGCCTGTCAGGCATTGTGGGAGAAACAATTAGCAACGTGGTTTTAAAATGCACCAGAGACTGTTTTGAGTGAACCTCAAAAGAAAAGAAATCCTTTTAAGTTTCAAAATATTTGGATCCCAAGTGAGTTCATCCCAACTTTTCTTCTTTTGCAACAGCTTCATCCCTTTCTTTTTTTGAAGTGGATTCTGTCCTCCTTCCCATCCTATTTCTACTAGAGTTAATTACCAAAATCATTCCAAAAACTTTTGTTCTTTTTTCCCAATTATGATTCTCCCCTGACTCATTTTTTTTTACTCCATGATGCCTGTCTGCACACCATGAAAAGAAGTTACACCTAGCATTATGTCTCATGACATCAGTAACTAAGAATAACCTAGCATCAGTATTATATTTAACAGGTAATAACACCCTATAAATACAACTGCATGCATCTTTTTTGCTCTAGGTGCTGTTTAATACTGCCACTTGATCTTAACAAATAAGCCCATGGAAAACTAGAAACTTTGCTTCCAGAAATGGGTACCATATAATACAAAATATCTTTCATTATACTCTTATTTCTCAAAATTACATTTTTCTATTCTGCAAAATCTTCTAATCTTTGCAATCTCCAAAAGAGTTGGTGCTGCACTCCTCTCTACAAATCCCGTTTCTGTTGCACTTGTGTTCACATCTGCTACATCTGCTTCATAAGACTCACTCCATTGACTTCTGAGGTTTGGTGAAAGTGAGAAATGGTGTATTTACCCTTTTTAATTCAAAAACATTTGGACCCACAGATCTAAATATTCTTTTTTATTTGAGTTTCACATTTTCTCCTTGAAAAAGTATGCTCACACACACACACAGTTGTTCTACTATTAGGCAAAGCAGGGGAAAATGCAACTGCTGTTTACAAGCAGAGCAGCAGCAGCATCCACAGTTAGGAACCCAACACAGGCAACCCTTGCTTCAGTTGAAAGGAATTGACTGGGATACCACAGCACATAATCATACACTAAGAAGCTACAGCACAGCAAGATCTTAGGAGCAGCAGCACCCTTCCACAACAAGTGCCACAACAAGTATTCAAGGAAGCTGGACTGAGGAATGTGTCTCACACACAGGGACATGCACTGTGTACTTCATGAGTACATTAAAATAACCTTTTTCTATTTACATAATAACTTACATAAGAGGCAAATGTCAGGAAGTCACTTAAAACTCAAATATGTCTGTTCCTGAGCAGCTTAATTGACATGTTGTTGCTATTCCCAGTCTGAATTCCTGGAAACCAGGAGGCTGACACAAATGAACAATTTACATTTTTAAGCCAATGTAATTGGATTAATCCGAGATAAAGATTGTGATTAATTGTATTCATCTCTGCCTAGAGGAAGTGCATTAGTTACTGTAGCCTCAGCCCTGGATTGATTTGTTCATTTATTCTAAAAGGCAAATACTATCTTTTTAAATGATACATTTGTTCTGGCTTTAACTTTGGAAGTAAAGGGTCAGGTATAGAAATACTGCTGTGCCCCTGCTCCCCCCAGAAGACATGTCAGAAAGTAGCAACTCTCATGTTTCTGTTTCTACCTCAAATCTGGCTAAAATAGGACAACAAGTTCAACTTTTTAGACTGACAAGTCCCGCAGGCTTTCATTGCATAGTCTTGCTTCCTTCTGATTGTTTAGCATCTTAAAAATTGTGTCTGTGTTTGTGTGGGTGGGGAGGGGATACTGTTTAAAAGGACAAATAGAAGTGTGGAATTATGTTAGATGAAAACACTTTATTTTGGGCAAGACACAATTATTTATGTGGACTGCTTTTTTGTTGTTTGTTTGTTTTTAAGAAAAATTTTAAAAGACTCTTTGATTCAATTTGAAGTGATTCTGTATATGACTTTCAGGCTACAGATCAAGAGATCCCCTGGCAGATGGTCAACACTGTATTGAAATTGAAATAAAGCTGTAAACAGCTGGATTTTAGGTGAGGTTTGGCATTTTTTAAAATCTACTCATGAGAATATTTTGTCAAGAATAAGAAAAAAGAAGTAGTATGCTTTAGCTGTGTTATCCTCTTCAACAATTATAAGCAGTCTGTTTAATGCTACAAGGGTCTGAGTTCCCTCTCCATCAGTGTTTATTTCAATGTCATCCAGAGTTTTCACACCTGCCACCTTGGATATTCAGTTTGGCTGTCTACTTTAAGATGGGTGTTTTGGGTAAGGAAGAGCATAAGGGAAAGCCAGGAAGAGAAGCAAAGAAAAACAGCAACGAAGCAGTTGTCCCCCTCAATAGGTAACAGCTTTCTGGCAAATAAGGTATCAGCCCATACTCGTACAGTTCATGTTGAGATTCATTTACCTGACAAATTACTCCCCCAAACTTCTAGCTTCATTATTTCCTTAGATAATTATGCCTGCATTTTTTATTTCTGGAGTGATTTGTGATGGTAGTGAGCATCTGGCATTATGTTATACACAACTTTCTCTCCAATTAATGTGAGGAAACAAATGTCATTTTAGGGATGTTTTGTTTTCCATAAAGGTTATGTCCTAGGTAAGCTTCAAGTATAAATATTACATACACACACACACACACTTTTTCATGCACTCAAATCCAGTCCAGTTAATTCAAAATCAGTTGCATAACAGAGTATGTGTAACCTTTTCACTCCTCTATGACTATTACAAACATGGCACGAGCTCTTCAGAAAGAGCAGTAGGAAAACATTCTTCAGAGAGACTCACATTTGATAAAAGCCAACAGGTACTACGCCCTGCACTCACCTCTACCTGAGCACCTCCCTGCATGCCAGGGCATTGCTCTGGAAGCATTTATTGCCTTTTCAATGCATCTCTCTTTTTGTCTTTTTTTCTCCTCACTAATTTCAGTCCTCTGGTAGAGATTTTATCCCATTCCTGGTTCCCAGTCTGAGGATGGAAAACGTTAAAACTGTCTATGGAGATATTTATTATATACGGAGATAATCATGTCCCAGAAATAGCTGGGTGTGTGCTGAAGGGTATCAAATTCAGGTATATCCTCAGTGCAGATACTCTCTGCACCCAAGTAAAGGTATCTAAACTAACTGAGCCAGTTGAGGAAAGGAAGCAAGGATGTCTTTGAATCCTTCAAATCCTGTGTTGAGATTCATATCTCTTGTTCACCATAGAACTACATGGCCTAAGCAGGCAGTTTAGCCAAATTTCTCTTGACAGTTCACAGTTGCAATGAGCCCCTTCTTTGTCTCTTGGAACAGTATTTGACAGGTGGCTTCTCCTTCCTGTACATTCTGTCTCAGTTTAAGATGCATCCACCTTTCATTTACTTTTTGTTTTGTGGGGGTGGTGGGGTGTTTGTTTCAGCTCATTGTTCAGACTGTGTTTAAAATTGCTTCCTGCCACCACTCCTGTATTTCTACTGCTGTTTCCCAAGATAAAAATGTCATCTGTTTAGACCACATGCATTCTGTAACTTTATCAAAAACTTGTACACTAACTGCATCTCACAAGGGAAGATAAAAACAATTCTAGACAATCAAGGAAATTAGTGTTTCTTCGGGGGTCTTACCTACTTCATTACAGGTTTGTTCTACCACCTCCTGAATATCCACTGGATGTCCATCCCCTGAGCTGGCTCAGCAACATAACCACTACCCCGAGCTGATTATTTTTCAAGCGTCAACCTTGAAATTGACCCAAAAAAATCCCAAAATTTTGAGGACACAGCAGCAAAGAGCTTTACCTTGGATATGAATCTCTCTTTATGAACACACCAGCCCTTTTGGGCACCTCAGGTATGCCAGGCCACACAACATTGAGGCTACATCCCCTGGCCCTCTCTGGCTCACACAAGGGCCAGCCCAGGTACAACTGGCTGCTGCAGAACCACAGGATACTGTGACAGCCCCTCTTTGGGACAGGAGCATCCACAAAGATCAGATTAATAAATCATTCTTCTGACAGAGGAATTCATATTCTCTGGAGCTTTTGTATTCCACGAGATCTTTACACAACTGAACAATTGCTGAAGAGAGAAGCCTGAAAAAACAAATTTTGAATTAACTCTGTAAAAGTGTTAGTGCTAAGGCTGAAGGGTCTCTGACCAAAATTAAGGTGATGTATCTATGTCTGAACTCCTAACATTTGTAGGAAATGCCATCTAGGAAAGCTCATATAATCTACCAGACATGCCAGTGCAGCAGGTCTCCTTTCAGTCCCAGTTGAATACATCTACCTGACAGTATCTGAGTTCTCCCTGGTGAAGTTCCATCCAAATAAATATCAAAATTCAGTGTGTAAGGGTTGTCTACAGACTAATTCCTCATTAAAGTACAACCTGAGCACTGGGGCCAGTCAGTTTCCACATCACTGCTTGTGACTGATGTAGCTGTGGCATCCAAAATAATTTTACTGCATCACCATAACCCCAACTGAACATAACAGGAAGAAAATCATCTGTAAAGATGAAAGGTGCACTTTAAAGAAATATCTAATTTAAAAGGCTGAGGATAACAAATTGGTCACTGAAAAGAAGTATCTTGACCTAAACTCTGCTGTAAACCAACCTTTGCAATGATGGGCACTGCACACACAAGCTTGCAAATAGCAATAAACTCAACTGAACCCCAGCTCAAAGAAACTGCAGGGAGGTTTTAAGTAAACTCGACAGCTGTTCATCCAATGTCTTGTTCCTGACAGACTCAATCAGGTACTGTCTGAGCTCCTAAAGATGTCCAGATCTGAAGCTATCATGTTTATTCTCTATTTTCAGCTTTCCAAAATACAACTCATGAGTGCTGCAAGACAGGGCTGTCAATCTCTAAATATACCAAGGGATTCATACCCTGTTGTCCACTGGTTTCTGCTTTTCTGCTTACAAATCCATGATATAAATTAAATGCCATGAAACTGCTTATTATATTTTTGTTTTCCATTCAGATCCTCTGGACATGTTATTCACAGCTAATTTTATTTCCCCCAGTATTGTCTGAAAGGAGGGAGGCAATTACAGGTACATTTACTAAAACTAGGTATCCTTTTCAATTACACTCATCCTGAGCTTTGAAAGTTGGAAGTCTGCTCTTTATTATAGGAAAATAATTTTTACAAGGGCATATTTAAATGGAATGAGTATTTGGGGGGAGAGGAGGGAGGGCTTTTCGCTGCTTGTGGCTACCTCATTACATGGCAGAAATTGCAATTATTTGTAATACTGTCTTTGTACAACACACAGCACCAGTCTCAGCATTGCTCAACATGCTTCGACACAGATTTATTGCCCAGAAAACTTTAATAGTGGTAAATGTTTAATTTATGGCTTCATTTAAAAATACTAATCTACTAGCAAGGCAGATGGATGGAAACTAGTTTCCATTTCCTCTTGCAGGGCTTTATGTGATGCTGTGAACATGGCTGTCTTCACCGGGAATATTGGTATACTGAGGTTAATACAAAATGCAAATCCCCTCCAATGATACAAAAATCAATTCTTAAAATCTGTGATGTCCCCAAACCTTTCAAGACAGTTTATTAATGTCAGTTGATAAAGCCCCATAAAGCTGCTGTTTCTTGTAAAGAAGAGACTAAACTAAGGTGGAAGAGTCAAGAGATCACAGAAGGAAGAAAGAAATGCAAATATGTTCAGCTTTCTTGTGTGGCTGCTTTTATTAGACTAATGACCACACGTAGAAGTACAACATGAAATTCAATAGAAACATAATGACCTTAAATGGGATTTTGTCCATCTTTTAACAACTGAATTTTTTCCACCCATGAAGAAGCATCAAGGGTCAGAGCAGACACAGTTACTGCTGAATATCAAAGGCAATCTCTCAAAAGCTCAGTGTGCATCAAACAAATAATTGATGCAAAAAATAGAGGACCGACTCATCATATTTTGTTGGAGTAAAGGGCATTCAACTGAATCCCTGGAGAAATTTTACACTGCAAAAACAGAACTATATTCATTATTCTCCCCATTTACTCAGTTCAGTCTTTCAACAAACTCCATGACAGCTTAAGCCTTTCAATAAAGCCAAAAGCGAACATAAACAACTGAGTGAGTTTCCATAGTGAGGACACCCACACATGCATTGCATGGTAAGGCAGTGCCCTGTCACAGTCAAATATCATAGAAGTCCCTCTGCCTGTGCAGAGCCTACAGGAAAAGATGGCATTAAACTACTTCAGTGCTCCTCTAGCACACAAACTTCAATCTTAAATGACCTGAAATGACTGAGGCATTTAACAATTTTTTAGGTTTCCATATCTGTAACTCCTGCATGCATGTTTTGTTTCCCTTGCAACAGGAAAAAGGTAGAATTGCATTGACAAGAGTGCCGTGGGAACCAGATAGTTTTTCAGAGGATGGTTATAACAGAGATGATTATTCAGTTGTCAGCATCAAAAACAGGACTTAAAAGAATACACATTGGTGCCTGCAGAATACTATCTCAGTAGCAGCTTTCATGATCTGTCAGGAAAAGAAACATACCCACTGAAAGCCATGGAAACCACTTCTAGGAAAGAGTCAACAAATCCTTTCTGTAAAGTCCTTGAAGTCTGCCAAGAGCTCTAATAGAATTAGCAAAGGTTTCTTTGAGAAGGCAAGGCAATCTAGGAGTTACAGCTTTGGGCTGAGATGAAACAGTTGAGAGCTGACTCTGTGACTGCCACTGGTCTAGCGAGCAATTCTGGGCAACGCCGTGTGCCCTCCACTAATTCCGCTGGAATCGAGGGAATAAAGCCAATTGTGACAGTTTGGAGAAACATGTGTGTGCCTGCCCATGAGTGTCTGTGGTTTTTGAACAGCATTTATCCTCACATCCTTCCAGACAAAGTAAAACTAACATTCTGGATCAGAAACACATCACAACACAAGGGACTTTGTGAGCCAGTTGACATCAAACACTCTTCCAAAAGAAGGCATAAGCAAGATGGAAACATTGGTCATGATCACCTAAAATACCAGTATACAGATATATACATGTATTTTTATCCATATACATGGCCTTCTGTAATACTTTTATCCCCTCACATCTCCAAAAAAACAAACTTGGATGAGTATTTTGCAGGCCCAGTTAAAACCAGTACTGGCAACTTGGCCATGAGCTGCAGCCCCAAACAGCCCATTTATAAGAACTGAACCCCAGCAATGCTACAAACTCAGATTTGAAATGCCTTGATAAGACTCACAACACAACAACTTCATTTTGTGTACTGCATTCTCCCCTATATTGGTGCAGAGCAGTTCACAGTTTGTCTTGAGACTTGGGATGCAACAAAAGCCCAAGTGGTTCTTTTCTGTTCAGTGCAGAGCCTGCAACTGAAATATAGTAATACCAATAAGGAGGTTTACTGCCTGAAAAATAATGTGTCTTTTTGTTTCATTGTTGCTGTGGATGAACTCCTAAACAATGCCCTTATGACAGGGACCCCCATTGTTGTGTCCCTACAATAAACTACCCCATCACAGTACTTCAGTGAACGGTCAGTCCCTTTACAACCACATTTATTCTACAAAAAGCTAAAATAAGCAATATGCTTGTACATTTGGAAGGGCTCTAGACACTGGATACCATCCATGTGATATATTTTCAGAAGTATTTCTCACAGAATAACCAGGGGAACAGAGGAAACGCTTAACTCCATTTATCTACTACAGGATATAATTGTACCTCTCTACCTCATCTTTACTACAGCACAGCACTTAGAAGTAGCCCAAGAGAATAAATATTTTGTCCATTATTTAGACAGAGGATAGACATACTCAAGTTTTTCTTTTCCTTGCAGCCAGTCCTACTTTAGTTATGTAAAAACACTTTACAGTCCATGGAGTTAAATACTGGCAGACAAGCAGCTACAGCTGAAACACAGCTGGGGCAGTCAGATCTCAAGCCTTCAATGTGTTTATCTGCAAAAAGTGAGAAAGTTATCACCCACTGTTGGCTTCATTGTTCTCATTTCCTAATTTGGATGGAGAGAGCATGATATTATAAGCAAGCAGATTCAGAGGGGGAAAAAAACCACATTTCTTAATTCTAGGCATTGGGTATGAGAAGAAATGGCAAATTAGAACAAATTATCTAAATGCTTCACTAGTATAGGGAGGTGCATTTTAATATAATCAAATTATTGCCCTAATTTCAAAAGATAAATTTATTCTTTATCACTTCACATTAATTTGGTCAAGTATTACTTCCAATTTAAAGCTGCATTTAAAACATTTGTGGTTTTCTTCTAAAATCTTCAAATGAACATCTGTTTTGCTCAAAGCCTGCTAACAGCAATTGAAGGAGTCTCCAGGTATACTCCTTTTGTTTCTCCTTTTTTTCTTCACAAGGGTTTTGCTATCCCAATTAACTCAAATGCATCATACTGTTTTACAAGAATGACAGGCTTCAAAAGCATCAGCACTTGAAAAATTATAACCACAAGAAGAGCTTAAACTACACAAAAGGACCACCATGAAAAGGTTAGGAAAGACAAATCAAGGATTAAAGCAGGAATGCCTTACAGTTTAGTCCATGGCAGGAGGTTGAGCTGTACAATAAGGATATTTACTTTTGCAATGTTACAAAAGAACTGCACACTGCAAATCCCTATATCCTAAGAACTGCCTTTTAAAAAAAACATACAAAGCTGATTGAGAGCTAAAGGTAATTCTGGGAAATACACTTGTATTCTATAAATCAATGAAAAAGTTGTTTTGAGGTTGGCCAAGTAACCAATGATCAAGGTGGGACACTATTTTCTAAGTTTTGCTAATTGTCTTAGATGGGGATAACAACCTGCAGCTTCATTAATCAAAGAAAAATTGGCATCTCAAAATCTTCCCACAGATACCAGAATCCCAAAGGGCCAAGCCCTTTCTTTACCCATCAGCCTCTTTACCTTTCCTCATCTTGAGTTAGTCACAAACTTTCAAAAGTGGTAGCTGAGCACAAAATGAACAGGAGCATGTGATGTAGTCTTCACAAAGCACGTAGCGAAATTTATTCCAAATTACAGACAAATTCATTTACATTTTCACAGCTGAACATTGTTCAGTATTTGGCAGAAAACTGCTGAAATCCATTCTGTGTCCACATCATTAACTTGTGCTGGGGTTTTATTCTTCACTTTCTGAATCCACTTATTCCCAAAACCAAGATGATTTTGACCCTGCAGGCTGACACCACCTTTAATATTTCTATTTTTTTGTGTCCAAAAACACTGACTGAGGTCCTTCTGCTAGGTGTCATCTGGCCCATCAGGATCAGACAGCTGAGATCACACATCCATAATTTTTAACATATCTTTTCTTACCTTAGGGGCTTTACATCTTGAGTCACAAACCAGAATTTGCTGCTAGGGGAGTTTATGGGGGCAAACATTTCCAATAGACTCAAATTAATAAATAAAAGGCTAAAATAAAAATAAAAAAATAGAGAGAGAGAGAGAGAGAGAGAGAGAGAGAGAGAAAGAGCGAGGGTATTCTTGCCTTTTTCTCTTTAATGTTCCAAATCCAACAGATGGATGCTGAGATATTGAGCAATAGAGGATGGTCAGGTTTGCCTATTGTCCCAATTGCATTGTTTATTTAATTCAGTAAAAATATATGGGAAAATACACTTTATTTAAGTACATGTACCCTACAGAATGTTTAATACATGGATGATGTCTATTTAATAGGAAAATATTACCTCTAAGAATATAATACATTTTAAAGTATTCTCCATACATATATCAGTTTATGCATATATCAAAAAGACATATCAAATATCTCTAAGAAAATGATGAATGATATCCAAATGCATTAAGCACATTATTACTTCAGATAAACAATCCTTAAATTATTCTGATTTATTTTGCTAGAAAGCATATTTACAAAAATAAGATAGGGTTTTAAGACATGAAACTGGATATAAATCATTAACCAGACAGCTACACTTTTCTCACTCCGAAACTATTGAACTAGAAATATTAATGATGGCTTAAAAGTATAACTAATGGTGAATTTTAAAACTTACCATTACAAAGTGGCAAAAGAAATAGAAAAATGTGGTGTAGAAGCTCATTTATGCACTAAGATTTAATATTTGTACATTAGTATAATTGAAGCCCTAATTGAAGCCTCCCCAAATATTGACAACTTTAGGCCATTTAGGGCACAACGTTGAAAACAGAGCACAAATAAATTTTATCTCTTGTACAGTGGGTTTTTGTTTTTTTTCTTATAGGTTCAAAACCACTTGAAAAAGGTGATGATCCCTATTTGGCAGATGGGAACAGAAGAAACAGAAGCAAGATAAAGTAATTTGCTGAAGTTAAACCTTCAGAAAACTGTTTCTGTGTCAGTGATCAACCAGAAAACTTCTGGTGTGAAGATGAATTGTATGCTCTCTTTTAAATAGAGGTGCAAAGAGCAGCCATTGCTTACAGCTGTCCACAGGAACATGTTTGATCTTCAGTGTATTTTAAGGAGCTGGTCAGTATCACTAGGTGAATTCTTGCAAAGTGGAAACCAAGGCACATGGCACAGGGATGGCCTGCCAGGCCATCACTGGGTCAGCCAGCGAGTGAGCCACAGGGCTGGCAGCTGAAAACAAGGCAGCTCAGTCCAGTAAAGTGCCAAAATCTCAGCTCAGGAACACTTACCAAGGGCGTGCTGAAATAAAATTCCAGATGTATGTATGTCCTACTCATATTTGGGGATTTTTTTTGTTAGGTACTTATTTATTTTTCAAGTCTTTATATTTAAGAAACAGAAATATTTCTTCTCACCCCCCTCAAAAATATACAAAAAGGAGGGATCTCTATGTAACCAGATAGAGAATTCACAAAAAAGTCCTAAACTGCAAATGAAGTATCAGTTTTAAATATTTGAAATCTATGTACTAGCGTTGCATTATCTATTACAATGTAATATATTATTCATCTTAATTGCAATTATCTAATTTCCAATGTAATGCCAATATTCCCATAAGCATAAAATATCCTTTCCTTGATTATAGATTTTAAAATATATATTTTATTAGGTTAACTGATGTCTACTCATCAATTACTCATTCAAATGTGCTGAATAACCTTGCTCTTCCACACTTCTGTTTAGGTCTAACTGGCAGATAATATGGAAAGGAAGATCAATGATGGACAGAAGTGAACTGTTCCATACCACAAGTAGCCCAACGTCTTTAATCATCACTGTTGTCAAAGACAATGTAACTAAGAAAATCTTTAATCATTATTAGTAAACTTGATGAGTTTAGAAAAAAACTAAACTGTAACAGGCAGAACTTGAATGATGGCAACTATCATTCATTAATGTTTCAAACTGAAAGGCATTTTCCATGTATCATATATTAAACCAAATTAAATACGTGTCAGCCAGTCAAATAAAGGACATTGATTCATTGATAGAAGCCCCAAAGACAAATAGTACATCTGAATGAGTCCATCAGTCTTTACAGAGTTATTTAAAGCAGAGTCACAGTATTTAATGAAAGGTTGAATTTGTCTTTGGCTGGTTATGCATGCTGTTCCCAGCTCAAATCAGATGAGAGTTTAAGAAAGTTATCTGAGGTCATTTCTGCACTACACCATTTTCTTTCTGGTCATTTCCATCCAGTAACATTCTTTTGCATTGTTGCTCACTTTTCTTCATCACCTAATGGCTAGATAAGTTGCAGACACACTTTATCCTCCCTTTATTCAATTTCTTGGTATATTTAAAAAAGAAATGTCTTTCCTAGAGCTCACCAATGGAGCCAGTTTGCAGAACAACACAGACAAAGCCACAGTACTTCTACGTTAAGTAAAAGAACTTGAACTCCAAGTGAGAGAAATTCTCAAAAGTCAAGGAAAACTAGTAGAAAGAACTTAAATTGTGGAATCACATTCAGCAATATGATCAATAAAAGGAGATGTAATAGAAATACTCTGAGCAGCAAACAATCTAGAGGCAGCAGCCTTTCAACTGTTTTTTTTGCCTCATAGCATAATAATAGAACATTTCTCTCACATGACATTAGGTAAACTAAACTTTTATTACAGAAATCATCAAGATCAAGAATTTTGTGAGCTAGACAAGAAAAATAACTAACTCAGACAAAATATATGCAGAATTAAAAAAAAATAATTACAATAAGCACTTTGGAAGTGATTGCAAATCTGATGTTGCAGGTCGTCTCTCAAAGAGTATCAGTAACTTTAGGATGTGGGTTTACCTCCAAAGTTCTCCTGATTTCCTTTGGCCCATGTGATGCTGGGCACCAACAAAGCTTCATTTCATTCCATTTCCCAGCTGGGACATCTCTGGGATCTGGTGTGGCCAGGCCATGGCTACAGTGCAAGAACTTCAGAGCACCAAGCATCAATTCACCCATCCCAGGACATCTGAGGCCATCAGGAAGGGAAAACTGAGATCACAGTAATTCACATCTTGGGTCTCAGCAATGGCTTTATGCACTCCAGGGAGTGCAGGGGTAATTTCAGATGTATGAACAGCCTGCCACACTGATCATCTCTCAGGAGGTAATTACTTTTGGTCAAGACCAACTTATTTGCTGCAGTCTGCTAAGTGTTTGCCTAAAAACAACACAGTGATAAAAAGCAATGACCTTATTTGCCCACTGTTGGGGAAGGAACACTGTCCCCACTACACCACTGCTGGGAATTTGCTTTCTGAGGGAGCTGAGAGCACTAGCAAGGAAGCCTAGGGGCAGTCATGAGAAAAGAGTTAAGAGGATTTTCAAGGCCTCTAATTTGAACTCCACTTTTAGGAATGAAAACTTAGCCCAGGAAAATGAATGCAGTCTGGCCTAGCAAAAGGTACAGAGGCTGTCTCAGATTTGAGATGCAGATGTCAGCATACAGACATAAGACTGGAGGAGCAGAAACTCCTAATTCTTTAAATGTCCAGGGTCTGAGGGACAAAGGGAATCCAACCCTGTGCCACAGTTGCAGTGAATTTGTTTTTCTACCAGTTGCAACAAAAAACTCAATCTTTCAGTAGGTGACACAAGGGTAAGAAATGTTACAGCACTTCCCTGAGCCTGCAGTCAGCACAAAAGAGTAAAGTGGCACTGGGAATTCCCCTGGGAAATTCATGTTTCTGAATATGCATTTTTAGAACCCCATTTTAGCCCTGGATACACCAGTAGCAGCACAGGAAAAACTTGATCACAGAAATTAGGAGTGTTACCTAAGAAATGTTCTGCTCTAGAGCCAAGTGCTAGGAGTTCATCCACCAACACCCTCATAAACCATTATTTTTCTTCTACACACGACAGAAAGAAGGTCTTTTGTGATGTAGCTCTGCTATTTAAAGGCCCTAGAGTCATCATCTCATCTAAATTTTCCCTTCTCTAAGTTTACTTTGGGGTTTTCTTCCAATAGCATTTATCTCTGATTGACAAACTGAGTTGATTTGAAGTGTCAGGGAGTCAGATTTAACCAATTTTCCAAATGATATATGACCTAAGATTTTGCTATAATGAACTAAAAACCAAGTCCTCACAACAAAGTAAGCTGCAGCAATGGAATTATAGTGTTCTGCTTTATTAATAGAGGGCTCCATTTCACCTAAATTCTCTTACACAATAACCACATGGTTCAGTATCACAAAACAAACCCTTGCTAAGCTGGCTTAAGTCAGCAGTCAACTTCCTTGATTTCTTAGGATCAACCAAAAAAAAACAAACAAAAAAAACAGTGCAAAGCCTGTGGCATTCACTGACAAAGGGATAAAGCATCTGAATTGCACTTTATTGTTGAAAGAACATGAAATAATGATAGCCCTAGTATAGATGAAGTGATAGAAAGGCCTGCAAGGTGTTCCAAGCTGCATGTGTGAGCCAGCTCCATCTGTAAATGAGCCTGCATCCAGGTATTCCCTATTGATCTGCTTCTCCTGAGACCTGGCCGAGCTACTGTGGGCAGGCAGGACAACTAATGGGTCATGGGACAAGCTGAAATAACAAGCCATGAGGTTAAATCAGAGATTAGTTCAGTTTAGTATTACCTAGATATCAACTTTCTCACTAGGAAAAAACACTCTGTGGTACAACTGTGAAGTAAGAGAGTAAAATAAAATCTGTGCAATGACTTTGGTGCTCTGCACACATTCTGTAGGAACCTTGAGACAGATATGACAAGGTTTTGTTGGCAGCTTGGTTTCTTTGACATCTAAAGGCAGACAGTGTGATCTGATCCTAAGTATGACTTAAATCATTCATAAATTAATATCAAATTCTTATTATCAATTTTCACTGAGAGAGGCATGCCATTAAGCAGAGCTCCTAGCATTTTTCAATCATCTAATTTTCTCAAAAGGACCAATTTTCATGGCTAAAACTGGTTCTAGTCCTATAAATAAGGATCATCCATCCAATTTTGAGATCCAGTCAGACAAAGGAAGGGTGGCAGTCTCTGTTATACTTTGTTAATGAATTATTCCAAACCAAGTATTGAGAACTGCAGAGTCAGGGAAACGAGGATGAACACTGGGATTGCTTCAGAGAGGGAATAATTGAAGACCAAACAAGGTAAAGCAGAACCCAAATTTCAGAGGAAAATAGAATCTCGCCCTTACTAAACTCATAGATTTTATTGGACAGACACCTTACTGGCTGCATTTATTAATTTCTCTATCAAATCCCTAAATTAAAATATTTTCCTACAGCCTTTCTTGGAGTCTATGCATATAACTTCATACTCATACTATTTAATTACAATCGAAGTCAAATGCATTCCTTTTATTATATCAATGGATAGCAAATACATAAAACCAGAAGTTCAGCTCTACATAAATATGTTTATAAAACTTCCTAGCCAATTTGAAGAAATTCATTTGTAAACTTAGCAATATAGGTAATGAACCAGATTTCTATTGGTAGTATTTTTAATAGCTTATATCATACTTCATTTGCTAATCTTGAAGGGAATTTACTATTTAATGGCAGAACTAGCAGCTAACTCAAACCCTTCTCATTGAATTACATTTAAAATTCACTATTTGCTTATAAATATTTAAATTAAATACAAACAGGATTCTTGCAAGGCCAGCCAAAAACACTCCCAAAAAACAACTACAAATCTCTGCTTGCTCTCTCCAAATTTATCATTTGCTTTCCATCATAAGTTTGCCTTCCCAATGCTGCAGAGTTACATAGCAGAAATCAAGATAAAATAGAAGAACAACAGTTCCAGCAATATTCAAATTATGAAAAGCAGAGGATTCAAGATGTTTGCTGAATCCCTTCCTTCCATGATACATTTGCTCTCAGACATCAATGGATGTCTCCAAAATATTTATGCCACTCTATTAGTCTTAATGTCTTCTACACAAAACAAGTAGCCCTCAATTTTCAGTCTCTGCAGTTTCAGATTTCTATTGATCCCTGAGGGCTTCAGGGTGAAATTCATCCTTGTTTAGACAGCCTCCACTTAATCCTGCTGACCTACTCATGAAATGAGATATAATGGTAATTATGAATCTGCAGATGGCATTTCCCCTAATTCTATCAAAATTCTGTGACTCTGCAGCCCCTCTTGATGCTCTTTAGCCTATTATGAACTTATTTTTAAGCACCATCAAGAGCCCTCAACATCACAATCTGATATCTCCTCTTTATTCTATACTTCCTCTTTTGCTACTGTCCCATGAGGTCTGATTTTGTCTTTGACGCACAGTCAATTTTTTCCAAATATTTTCTCCCAAATGATTTAGAAGGCTTTCAAGGGAACAAGAGAAAAAACAGCTCCTTTCTTGCTCTCAGAAAAAAAAATCTGCCCTTGTTTTGAAGAAAACTGCAGTAAACACACAAGCAGAAGGCTGTTCACATAGATGTCTAAGAGTCTCCTTTGACAAGACACTCCTAATTTGAGCAGGAAAAGACAGATGGTCCTCACCTGTGCCTACAGAGCTCTTGTTTTAGCATCAGATAAAAGGGCTGCCCTCACAGCAATGGAGAGCACTTCAAAAGCCCAGTACAGACCAGGTGCAGAAGTGGCAATTTGCACTTTCCAAGGATCCACTGAGAAATTTGCTGCCGTTCTACACCTCGTTCAGCCTAACTGTGGTCCTTGACACCAGGAGCCCGGTGACATGCCCTGGTGGAGCTAAAGAGACTGAGCAGGGACACAGGGCAACAGGGAAGTATCTGTCTTATCTGTTTGGAAGCCTCTCAAACCAAGAACATTTTGAGTGTCAAACAGAGAAGTTTTACATCAAGCACCAAGAGGAAAGCAAGGTCAAACTCAAATGAGGGGACTGGCACCAAGACTCTGGCTACCTTTGATGCCAGAATTCTGGATGAATTGCCTCTACTTTAACCTTTCCAGAAGCCATACTGCCAATAAACAGCAGCAGGAAATGCACAAGCCCAGCCATTCTGATACAGTTCCCTTGCACATTAGAGAACTTCATGTACTCTTGTCAAGAGCAGCAAAGAGCTGGAGGGAGCTTGCATGGGATTTTCTTCAATATCATTTTGACATTCTTTAGGAGATTCAGCTGATGAGTGGAAATTCCCTATTTGAATGAGGGCAAGACACATGCAGCACTCCACTACTCCATTCCACTTTCTCTCGTCTCACATGCTGATGATGCTAGTTTACCCAGATATAAAAAAAAGAAACCCCATTCCCTTGCCTTCATTCTTGTGCAGGACCAAGGGAGAACAGCACAAGACTGAGGGACAATGTGCACAACAACAAACAGGCAGGTTCAGGGGAAGGGCAGTGCCTCAGAATCACTAATTTTCTTCCTAAGATTAACAAACTGTATGGAAACTGGTTATTCTAGATAAATGAAGAATTTGTTGATTAACAAAAAGGGTTTTCAAAGTTTTCTCAAATACTCATTATATGGATAATTCAAACCCAAGACACTGACACAAACATCTAAACTACCCCATCCACTTAGCTTGCCTTGCTCTCACAACTTTACTCTCGGATTTCTTAAGAATATCACTGGATTTTATCCTTATTTCAAGTCTCCATTGCTCCTGATCCTTCCACAAGCAACTGACATTGAGAAAAAATGAAATCCAGAGCCCTTGGAAAGTTGCTGTTCTTGGCTAGAACATTTTCCAGAAGTAGTGGTGGTTCCAATAAACAAACAGCCATATTCATTTGCAAATCAATACCAGAGTGGGAAATTGAGAGATTCCATTATGCTCTAGAGCCATTGGTCTCTTGATTTAACTTTTGCTCACAGCCACAGAGGGTGTTCTCAGCTCCAGTGATGTGGTAAAACACAGTTCACAGTGTTCACTTTTAATTACAGCAGCATGAAAGCTTCAGTGGTTTATTGAGGTCTTGTGGATTTTTGTGGTTTTGGAGATGTTTCCTTTTAACAAATTTTTGGTCAAAGTGACAAGAATTTACTTGAGCTTTATACATAAGCAAAGCTCCTGGACACAGCATAACTGGGTCATTACCTCTTTGTAAAGATTTATATATACTCTTAATTCTAACTTTAGATTACAAATTACAACAATGAAAACATACCTCATTAAATGCCTATGTAAATCATTTTAACATCAGCAGCACTACTATTTACTGTAAGGATCTCTGAAACTCTTATTTACCACAAGTAATGAGTTAAATCTATCACAAAGGGAAACTCTGGAAAGCGGGAGTGAAATAAAAGGAACAAAAGGAAGACATAAGTTCTCTGGCTAGCAAAGCTGAATTTCATTTTTCAAAGTAGCAAAAACCACACCAGAGATAAGGATTATGCACACTATGTTGTGTCCATGTCAATGTCACTGCTATACCCCTGACATATGAGGCAGCTGCTATCTGCAACACAAGCACCAGTACAGCCAGGCTGATTTAAACACATTCATAGATTTTCTACTTAAAAGACTACAGAGCTCAACACTCCCCTCTTACCTTCTCAGTAACTTCTCATTCCATGTAGCCAGCCAGGCCTTTCCTCTGCAGATGCCAGGAGGGCCAGCCTTGAAATGCCAAAATTGACTATTCAGCCTCAGGTTACTCACAAATTTGTTGATGCTTTGACACTGCCACTGAGTCATTTCATTCAGGATTGCTTTCCTTATCATCTGGGACTGCAGCATTCCACAAATTTCATTTGGAAATCACAAATAGCAGTTTCTGCTCAAGTCACCATTAAAGTGGAGAGTTTTGGGACCAAAGCCTGGCTGAAGCATTCCTCATATTCCCTAAGAGACCTCTCTGCTTTGCCAGGATACAGATTTTCCCTGCTCACTCATACTAAGGGTTTGAACTTTTTTTTTTATTTTACTTTTTGTGTCTTCATCATTCACAGAAAACCCGGGGCTGATGAGCCTCAGTGAGGTAGTTTTTCTATGCTGTTTCAAACAGACAGTTCCTCACCCAGATTATGCTGAAAGGTGCCAACACTATTTGCAAATATCAGTAGAGCACATCAGAAATTTGAATGTTCTTAATGAGCTGAAACAGAAAAACCCTGAAGAGCTTGCACTCTTTGGTTCATTTATGCTCCAGTATCTTTATTCTCCTTTTCAGCTGAACAGAACACAAACATTTACTCTCTGTTCTTCTGTATTTCTAGACATACAAATTCCTTCTTAAGTGACTGACCTGGGCATGGTATAATCTGCAAGTTGTGCATGTGCTTATATATATATATATAAAATACATACATACAGTACATGCATGTTTTTATATTTGTATATATTTCTATTACATTAACACATATTTTACTCAAATATGCTTGGCACTAAATACAATAGCTATTAACTGGTTCTGTTAAGTAATTAATTATTAATTACTTTTATGGGGTTTTAGGGCCCTCCTTTTATTACTATTTTGTCTCATTGGTAATATTTTTAGCACTTCTGCATGCCACAGGTTTTTTCAAATTAAGCAGTTCTACTGCTTATTTGCCCTGCATGCTGCAACCACCTTATTTACACAGGGGCATTTCCAGTGCTAGGGTGCCTCCTGTTTATGGGAACCTTCAGGGATGAGTCTGTCTTGAACTGCACACTTTTATTAAGAATTCATAACTGAATCCAGGCTGAAATGCTCCATTTGGTAGGTGGTTGTTACTCTCAACTGAGATGCATTGAGAACTGACATTGATTTTTAAAATACCTTGAATGCTAGTATAGCTCAGAAAATGAACACTGTGGTGCAATGAGTTTTGTTTGGAGGACTTTTTAATGTGTTGATGTATATCTCAAAATAATCTCTATACTCTTTAATAAAATTATGGAAAAACTTATTAAGGAACTTGTAACATTTTCAAGTCAATATACTTCCATTAAAAACACAAAGTCATTGTCATACGCCAAGGCTTAATTTTTTTCCCTTTACAGTATTATCTAAAAATAATTTTAATGTGATTTTTTCCTTTGGAAAGCTGGAAGCAAAATATGAATTATATATCAAGACCAATCACTCAAGGTGCTTTCCTAAAGAGTGTCCTTGGAACCCAGTTGCTATTTGCACACACATTAATAAAGTGCAAAGCTTTTAAATCTGATTGCTTCAACTTAAATGGATGGGTCAGTGCCAAACAAATTGATCTCATTCACAGTGCAGGGTCTATAGTGAGCTATAACTCCATAACAACAAAAGGACTGAATTCAGTAAATAAAATACAGACTTTTAAAGTTACCTGAGCACCCCTTTAAATGTTCTGTACGACTGTATTGCAAGCTGTACTGTTTACCTGAAACTAAAGCCAACACACACTATTCAAAGAGAGTTTTAATATTTGACACAGCGTGTAGGGGTTAAAGGCTGCATGTCTGAAAAAGGATCACTGGAGGGACAGGACAATCAGTTCTCTCAAATGAAACAACCAGGGGTCAGTGGTGGCAAAGACATACCTGGCAGTATCAAATGAAAAAATGACCTTTTGGGCAACTTCTTGGTTTGACATTTAGAACTTCAATTCCTGTTTCAGGAGAACTCAGTAAATTGCCTACTTTCTCTGTAACCCCATGCCCCAGCTGGTAAAAAAGGGACTAATGACCCTCTACCTCCATATTTAATGTTCTGTAACGATAACCATTAGGTACCTGTCTCAACAGAAAGGGATCAACCTTGGAAATTGATCTTTGAATAAAAGCTATGAAAACATATATATACCTGAACAAGCAGCGAAGAAGAAAAAATAAAAAAAAAGAAAGAAAGCAAAACAAGCAAATCTCTGTACAGAAATCTGATTATACTTCCTTCTCTGCAA
Organism: Luscinia megarhynchos; assembly: GCA_034336665.1. Taxonomy (NCBI): domain Eukaryota; kingdom Metazoa; phylum Chordata; class Aves; order Passeriformes; family Muscicapidae; genus Luscinia; species Luscinia megarhynchos. Next base: position 27,568,034 of record CM067569.1, on the reverse strand, counting down.
ATTTCAGCATGAAGAATTATTTGGTAAAAAGGTATTACTGAAAATGAAAACTATCAGAAATTATCCTTAGGACACAAAGCTCCTTCCCCACAGAGGATACTGTCAGAGCCATTTTTATTCCCTTAGCCCTCACACTGCAAAGGAAATGCTCCAAGACCTGAAAAACTCTCTTTTCTCTCTCAAGAAATTTTGCACATAGCAGAACAAGCAGCAACAAAAACATGTAATTTCTAATGTCTACCAATATACAGCTTTGACTGGAGGACAGCACACAAAGCAGCTGCACATCTGGTAAGAACTGCAAAGACAAACAGAGCTCACTCCTAATTTGTCACCCTAGGAGCTCACACAGTGCCCACCCAAAAAGATGATGTAAACCCCAGCCCACACAAAGTGCTCCCACCCAGCCTGTCCCTTCATTCCACATGTCCAATGTCTTCCAGCCCTTGGAACCTTTTAAGACACCTTCCAAACAGCTGCCCTCACAAGAATTAGAACATCTCACCACATACCTTTAAAGTAGTTTCTTCTTACCGTGTTTCTCTTCCCAGAAAGTGTATTAGACTTGTCCTTTCTCACTCTCTTCAAGTCCCTCTACCCATCACCCCATTCTTCCTCTCCCTTTCCCCTTGCAGACCCTTTAACACATGGTTCACTTGACTAAAACTGCTCCTACTGACATCCACATTTTCAGCCACAGTCTAAAATTGTTACTGTTTCCTCTTGGACTTTCCAAATGCTTTTAATAGAGATGATCACATTTTTCCCTGATAAACCTCCTCTTCCTAGCACCTTTCTACTGATTTTCCTCTTAAGACACTCCAGCACAGTCTTTCCAGGGAATACTTTCTGTGAAATTCTCCATGTTCCCAAGGATGGTCCCACACCCATTCATTCTGTAATCTTCTTTCCTTTACATTAATTCCATCCATCAAGCAAATTAGCAAAAAAAATCTGTATGTCATTCATCTGCAGATGAGTCTGGATCTACTTCTCTGCGAGACATTTTTCATATTCTGGTCAGTCTAAACTGACTGCTTTCAGGATATCCCTACAAGCTTCATGTGGATAAGAAGATTTCTTCTTTCAAACACCCTCCCTTCAAAAGGCAAAGAAAATCCTTTCTTTTTCAGTAAAAATGGACAGCCAGAATATCAGGCCTGCCAATTTAGACTACAACATAAGTGTCATCTTTGATTCTTCCTTCTCATCCAGGATAAGCTCAAAATCTCAGAGATTCTTTAGACATAGTCTTTCTAATAATCAGGTTTTTTAACCCATCTGTAATGCAGAAATTCCTTTCCCAGCTCTGATGATATTACGTATTGATTACTTCCAAGTTCATCTTTCTGACCTTAAGAATCACAAGCCCCTCTCATATGTCAGTGAAACTTCTGCTGCAAAGAGGATCTCTAACCCCTTTCTTTGATCATTTCACCCAACTCTTCATATTGCTTCAATAGCTCCCTTGTCACCTGTCACATCAAAGATATGCTAACGATCTTCACTTCCAATACTGCACACTTTTTATTCCAATCTTTCAGGTTATCTCTAACTCATCCTGAAGGTTCTGGCCTTAGTGTCAACGTCCTTCACCTACCCCTATTCATAAAAACATTTCCACAAATGTTTTACAATCCTTAGTCTAGTTTAGTTAATTTATTTTCAAAAGGCTCATTTCTAAGACTGTGGAACAACGACATGTTTGTGCCGCATAACAACATTCATCATCAATCCCTTTCACTCCACAGATGTCTCTATCTGTCCTTTCTTGCACACTGCAAATTCTTCAGAGACACAAATTCATACAGCACCCAGTATATTAGCATAGGACTACACCCCCCTTCCAAAACAGCTCTTAAACCCTTGCTAGCTTTGCAGCATTTGCCACCCTCCAAGGTAAGGAGGCAAATGAAGTGACACCTGGCACTTTGAGCTGACAACCCTCCACGTTATTCCTCTGACACAGAACACTCTCTGCCTCAGGAAAAGGCAAGCTCTTTGCACAGTTAACACATTGTCTCAAGTTACAAGCTTAATTTAATCAGATCTAACCACTTGTCCTTGACGAACAAGGTTCCCAAACATTTCTCCCCTTGCATTTTGCAGAGCACTCCCTCGACCCTGTATTCTGGATTTTTTTAGGAGCTCTACCCTTTGAACTGTGAAGGAACAGATGTAACACTCAGTGTTGTCTCCTACACAGGGGCTGAGCCCCAGCAAGGCTCATCCTCACACCTACATTGGGTGCTGCCTGCCTGGCACAGAACTGGGAGAGGAACACAGCCCTAGAATGCCTTCCTTGGGATTAATCTCAAACCCACATGAATCTCACCTGAGCTCTTCTCTCACACAAGGCATTAAACTGTGTGCTGCCAGCAATTAGTAAAGGCTTAAATAGATTTTTTAATTAGTTTGAAACTAAAAATAAGTCTTGGGTAAATATAATTTTATTTCACCGGCTAAAGTTGCTAAAAACCTCCTGTGAAAAGATGCAGGTGCAAATTATCATCAGCAATTATTACTCATCCCTTTCAAGGATAATGGCCTTCTGTGACCTTTGGGACAACAAACAAAATGAATCAGTGATTTTCTCAATCCAGCACACAGGTCTAGAAGTGCATTTTAGGAGAAGAGATGATTGTGCAGAGCCCTGTACTCCCAAGTCAGTCCCTGTGCTTAAAAAGATGGAAAAAGTCAACCTGTACCTACAGTGTGTACACACTGGTGTTGTAAGTTCAAAAATTTAATATTGAATAATTACAGTATGTGTTTTCTAATCCTCAAAGCCAAGCTTCTCCAGATCAGTCAACTAAACAATTTACTAAACATACATGAAAAAGTAAAACTGGAAGATGGTAAATAGCTTTTTATGATTATTACTACTGATTTTTGTAAGGCAAACATATTTTCTCATGTACCTGTGCTGCTTCTGCCAGTGCCTTACAATAGGCATACTGGTATAATGATGAAATGTAACTGCAGGAGCCTATTTTAAAATTAATCATCCATAATTAACTAGTAATATCTCCTTTCTGGTAAATTATACTTAAATTGCAGAAAATTATCCTTGCTGAGAATGATAAAGTCATCTACAGCTTTGCAGTATTTCAGAGAAACATTTTGCATATATTTATGTATTGTAATGACCACAGATATGTCATTCATTCTACTTTGCACTATGCTAAAAATACAAATGCATAGGAATTTTAAATTACACAGTATTCAATGGGTCACCCAAACAACCAGAAGTGAAATAATTTGGAAAACAGACCCATGAAGGGTAGGTGGAGAGAGAGTTTTTCATAGCCTTGTTTTTTTAGTGCCCACTAAAATTGTCCTTCTCAACTCTTGCAAAAGCCAGCACTGAGTGCTTTAAAGGCAGTACTAAAGAAAGTGGATTGGCTGTGTCTAAGTACAACACATGTCTGTTTCCAAATTAGCAGATCCTGTTCCTTCAAAAAAACCCCAAACATAAATACGGCCTCTCCTGACAGTGAGAATCTTCCCTATCTTGGGGTTAAATCTCTTCAGAGTTCTAGATCAGCAAACGAAAAATAACAAAAAATGTTGAAAATGGTTTGTTAAAAAAAATTAATGAAGCTCACAACAAGAATGTTAGCTCAAGATACTTTAACAATTTTTTCAGCTAGATTTTTGGCACAGTTTCCTTTGGACTTGACATCCTTATGTGTGGACAGCAGCAAATTTTGAAATTACTCACGTTCTAGCAGCTCAACACCTGTAATGAAATGAGGACCCAGAAGTGCACTGAGGATGAAGCATTTGGAGCAGGAGGAATGCCTGGTTCTTGTACATACAGATTTAATGACATTTAAAAATACATGATCCTCTGTGTATCTGCACCCAATCACCAGATTCAGAACATGAGCTGAGGAATCAGGTTCCTTCAAACCAGACATCACTGCTGACACTGAGAGACTTGGTAAAACTGCCAGTAAAGCAGTATATAGACTCAAAAGCCTTTGTGTACCTTTGGCCAGTGTATCCAATTTCTGTATTTTTTTCTCAGTTGACCCAGAAAGTCTCACTGCTATCAGTAATTGTTAAACATACAAAACGGGGTGCAAGCCTCCTGTCTCTCATGATTTCAATATTTAGGTTCAAAATCTCATGCAACATTCTAGTAGAGTAAAAAAAAACCAAAAGTAATTTAAAATTATTGCCACTTCTATCTGCAGTAGTAAAAGGAATGCAATTTAAATGAAGCTAAATAAGAAATTCATAAAGTCATTTGTTCATTTCCCCCCTCCCCCTTCACAGTGTCTACAAATCCATGTAATTGAGTGTTCCAAACACATTTGATTTGGATCCCTGTCAGAATAACCCCATCCCTTGGATTAGTCATAGTGGAGCAAAATGTAGGAGGGTTTGTGTTTTGGGAGGTTTTTTGGCCCAGTGGAAAGAAACTTGCTTCAAAGCCAATTTACCCCAGAATGGGAGGGCTTTGTTTTCACTTAGGGTTTAGCAATTCAATGAGGTTTGTTTGGGCTTTAATTATAATTATTATTCTCTTTAAGCACAAAGAGTCTTAGCATATTGAAAATGTCAACAATAGCAGACAAGATTTTAGCTCTAAGGAAGAAATAGAATACCAGAGGAGGATTCAGAAGAAATAAGGCGGGTATAATTTAACTTGAACTATTGAAAGAAGAATGTATTATTTCTACAGTTCTATTACCAGCACTCACAAATCACTAGCAGCTCTTTAAACATAGAAATTGCCTGCTGAAACAGAAGAGGCATAATATTTTTTTTCCCAAAATTCTTCAACAATATTTCGAGATGTTTACATACTGCATATCAAACAGAAATATGGACTAATATGCTGAATGTTTGCATCATAAATTTAAAAAAAAAAAAAAAAGAGAGAGATATGAAGTGCTAAGTGCCAGAAAATTAATATTGAATTTTTTCCTGTTAAATTCTGAGAAGTGAATGTCCCTGGAAAACCATTTCATACAATTGCTTTGTGGGTGCAAATTGTTCAAGATGCCATAAATAATTCATTCAGCTCTAGTCAAGTAATAGCATGTCACCAACTGCAGAAGAGAAAAGAGAAGGCTGGAGCACTGATCCCTAACAAGTGCCAACTGAGAGTGCTCTGGGAGGAAGGAGCTCAGCATCTTCAGTGACCAGGACTGAAGGAAGGCCACAAATCACTGTGAAATGATCCCAAAAGCCCAAACCAAAAGCAGGATATCAATATTTATTTTAAAGACTCAGTCAGAACATTTAGCAGGAACTAGAGTGAAAGAGAAACAGAAGAGTTTTGCTTTCCAATGAGGACACTGAGGTGATTATAAAAGCAGAGCAGAGATAAATTACAGCTGTTCTACAGAGTGTTATACTGGAAATTTTAGCTTCAACTCAAATTGGAATTGCTGTGATTCACATAACCCTGCCACATTGATACAGCAGTTTTGTATTAATTTTTAAAGGAATTAATCTGCTCTCTTTTATTATAGTCTTCTTTTTTTAAACTTGATTACTATCCTGCATGCAAAGAGTTCTGCTTCAGGATGCAGGGATATGCATTTAACCTTCCTGCAGCCAGCTCACCAGTTTACAGGCAAGGCAGGCTCACAAGAACTACAGCACTTTCAGAGATCCACCTCAACAAAAACATTTTTCACTTCAGTGAAGCTGCCAAAAATACAAGTAATGCTGAGTTAAAGGTTTTGTAAAGCTGATAATGCCTTCTTTTTTTCGAGTCAGTAACTACATGCAACTGGGTTACAGCCTCCATTTCACTGGTGTTCCAAAGCAAAGGCTGTATATAAATACTGCAAAGAAGGAAAAGTCTATGAAGCAATTGATATCCCCTATATTTATAAAGATAAGTCCTATTAAAATACGTATCCCAAATAAACCATGTGTTCTGGGAAGAATTAAGAAACCATGCCCTCCACAGAGGTCAGGAACTGCACATCTGCCACAGGAAACTGGAGAAGCACTGAACTATAAGATTGTTTCCTCCTCTTCAGATAGGTTGTATACAAAAAGTACAAAGCCTAAACTTATTCACACAATAAGTGTTTCCTGGCAGGCCTTCAGAAGGGCTCCTGGGTCACCTAGAACATCCTGCACACCAGTTCAGGACAAACTGCTAGCCTGATTTACCATGTGTTTCATCTAGTGAACTCCTGAATGCCCTGCAAAACAATGTCTCTCTGAACCCTCCTGCCCAGCACTCCCCCTGTCCCACTGACCTCCCTGTTAGAAAGCATTCCCTGTTCAGCCTCAGGTCATTGCTGCCTGATAGACAACCCATGATCACCTCAAGTAATTCCTCCTCCTCTGCTCATGTCTCCTCTCAAGTACCTGGCAGCTCTGTTCCCTCAGGCAGGCTGTACAGAGCCTGTTCCCAAAGCCTCTGCTCAGAGGTCATGCTCTCCCATCATTTCATCACTTCTGTCACCTCTTTGAACATTTTTCCATTTATTCATTTCACTGTACAGCCCTTAATGATTAAAGCAATCCATACAAATAATACCTCTACTTGCAATTGAAGAAACATATCCATTGCTAAGTGGAAGAGGCAGGCGAATCCTCACTGTCTCAGGGAGAGAGCCTTTTGAGTCTCAGATTCCTGTGTCTGGACCAAAGAAACTAACAGAAAACGTAAAAGTGATAAATCTTCCTATTTCTGAATTACTGGTTTTTCCTACTGCCTTGCAAGAGGATCATATGGTTTTCAAAATATAGAACTGTTCTCCTGCCACACACACACCTGTTACAATTGAGACAAATATATCTGGGACTTTTGCAGATGGAGAAATGAATATTTTTCTCAACTGTTTAAGGAGAGACACACTCTAGATTAGGTTTGCTTCAGTCCCTAAATACCCTTTTAATGCATGATCTAAGATATTTAATATTTTATAAATGCATTTACCATCCCTATTCTGAATAAAGGCTGAATCCAGGTTTATAGCAATATCATCAAAAAGATTTTTTCTTTCTCCTCTCCATTACAGTCAAAGCAGTTTCATAGCAAAATACTAAATCTTGAAAAACTTACAAAAGGTCAATAATTTCTCCTGCAGTAATTTTGACACGTGACAGAACCAGGCACTGATAAATGTTAAGACAGTTAAATGAAAACCATGCCTAAATAAAAATTAGAGAACAGGAATTCTTCCACGATTCAAAAGTTTTTCACACATGAGATGACAGTCCCCTAACTTTGTACACCCAAAATCAGAGGAGATCTCTCTGGCCCACCCAAGAGATGATGAGACTGAAACCTAGATCTGTATTTTTAGGAAGAAAAATGTATCATTTTCAGTATCAAACTAGACAAAATAGATCCTGTACCAGCTTCCAATGGCTGATATCTATGATTTGTGCTAAGAAAAATCTGTTAAATCTGTTTATTTCAGGTTTCATAATCCAAACACTGTTTTTATTTTTGTTCTGCATTTCACCAGAGGGTTGGTGTTCAGCACCCAGTTTTCATGAAGATACACTGCTAGCCAACATATTTAACAAAAATCTGGTTGAAGTTTGTCAGACATTTCTCTCCTATTACCAAATATCAACCCAGCAAAACTGAAAATCTTAATAAGAAACCTCTTTTTCACATGAAATTTCCCATTTCCTGAAACAGAGCTTTAAAATCTCTTTGTTCTTCAATTTTTTTTTCTAACCGGAGTTAAAGAAAAGCGAAAACAAATATGTGCAAAAACTACAAATAAAATATTTACATTTTCTTCTAGCATTGCTACTTAGGTTTCTTCAGAGGGTTTTTTTACCCCAAAAACTGAAAAAAACCCACCCTCAAACGATTTCCAAGGTGCAGAGTGAGACTGGTAACGACAGCAGTCAGTATAGAGCTATATGGTACCTACAGTACAAAATACCAACTGTGGAATTGAATAAACCCATCAAAGGCAATTACTGCCACACATTGAGAACAAGTGTTTCAGTAAAACACATAAAAATGTGGATTCCATTTAAGCTGCAGGTTGTTGTTTTAAACTCCCTGAAAATATGCTGTAGATAATTAATTGGACTTATTGATTAAGATATTGAAGAACTGCATTCATTGTAACTCTTTACACAATATAAGTTCAGCCTCTGTCTGGGAAAGATTGTCCCCTACACTCTGCACCTCTTATCTCAAGCCTTTTGAGAATTCCCTTCTAAGATTTAAATTTTCTCTTATAAAGCTTTTCTGAATCAATCAAGATTCGATATAGGAAGATTGCCAAATAAATTACTTTTCATTTCTGCCCACTGTTAAACTCCTGCAGGGAGCTGGAAATATATCAGGGTCATTAGTCTTAATGCCTATAATACACAGTGCTTTAAGGTGAAGTGAATAGTAAAAGAGTTTAATACAGTTTAATACTGGCCCCTACCCTGGGGACAGCTCAAGGTTGTGACAGAGCACTCACCTGACCACCAAACACTCCCAGAGCCCAGTGCCCCCAAGGGGACACAACTCCCACCCAGCTGGGGTCTGAATAAAACATTTCCTTTTAACCTGGTTTGGATACTTTGTTAGGACTCCCGGGAAAGCCAAGCAAAGTGCATTTCTGCTGGAGGTCTCCTAAGAAAACAACTGATAGAGCTGTGGAGAGCTGCACACGCTTCGAGGGACTGTAACTCTCTCCTTCTTCTACTGGAAATACCTTTGTGCGTGCACAAAGCTGAGGAGAATTTATCCCTGTGCTTAGTCTTTTCCAAATTACCTATCTGCCTCATTTATTTAGGATAAAATTTACCCTGTTATTTAAAAAAATCACTGATGAACACAAATGTGGATAATTTACTAAGGCTGTTATAGTAAAAAAAGCCAAACAAACCAAAAAAAAACCCTAATGAGCTAATTTGAGTTGATTTTTTTAAATTTAACAGGCTTTGATGCAACAAAACTGGTAACTGGAAACAGGTCTCATCCACATTTTAATTTCATGGTTCAGTCATATCCCTGGTTAGTTAAAAAATTCAAACCCCTACTTTATTGCCAAAATCTTAACTAATGAATACACAAACTTAAACTCAGGCTCAAACTCTCATTCTCAACTCTGAACTATAAAGCACTGTAAAATAATTCATTATTTAATATTAAGAAATCTGGATAAAACTAATTAATGCTGAAAGTTAGCCCACAGCAAATTAATTAAAAGTTTGCCCAACAGCTACCTCCCTGTCCTAATTAGCACCACTGATTTCAAGAAACCAGTAAGAAAAGACAACAAACATATAATTCCAACTTCATATTTCATAAAAAATCCCTTTGATTCAACTTCCAAACATCAATAATGTGTCCCTTTAATACAAATTTGGAGATTTCCACAGCAAAGACAGCTCTCTCAGGCACATTATGTTCCATTTCTAACAGATTATTGCAGATTTTCTGGTCACTTGTTAACAGTGGTTGAAATCCGGGACAAAAGTAGCGATACGGAAGACAACCAGACAAAAATAATTACCCCCCACAGAGCTGTATATTATATTATATTATATTATATTATATTATATTATATTATATTATATTATATTATATTATATTATATTATATTATATTATATTATATTATATTATATTATATTATATTATATTATATTATATTATATTGTATTGTATTGTATTATAATCTGGCCCATGTTGCCCCATTTGCACTAACCACAAAGCAAGCATTCCACGGGGCATGTGATATTTCAATTCCCTGGCACTGGAGTCTGACAATCTCATTTGACATTAAAACAACCAGCACTGCCAAAAGGGCAAAGCACGGGTCGTAAGACGTGTTTCTGAAATGCTGATGCTGAAAGAACCCGTGCACTGACCTCGTTAATGAAAGTCTGGGCTCCCCGTGGGCTCAGGAGCAGGATCGCCCTTCGCAACGTGTCCCGGTAGCGGTTCAGCTCCTCCGTCTTCATGGTGGTGAAAAGGTTGGAAAATACCCTGCTGATGTTCCTGTCCACTTTTTGTAATGATACATCAAGTCCCAGTCTGGAGGCCTGATCGAGAAATCCCTGCAGCCCACGTATGTCTGGAACACAGGAGGAGGGGAAAATAAAAAAAGAAAGTAGTAATAAAAATAAATTTTAAAAAAACAACCCACTGCATCAATCTCCTCCAGCTAGGCAAGCAGCAGTAATTAGCTAGAAAATACTTTTTTTACTTTTTTTCCTGCAGTGCTCTCTGAATGGGAGTTTTCCATAGTGAGTGCCAACAGGGAAACTCCATCAATTGCCTTTCCCCGAGATCTGAGAACAGCTCTTAGGAAGAGCCACTTCATGCATTTAGGTGGCCCTGCAAACCTCCCCAGAGGCTCAAGGCTACGGGGTTTAACGCCATACAAACAACAAAGCCCCACCCCAACAGCACCACAGTTCAAACAGAGAAATCAGAAGCAGAAAAATAAGCAGAGGATAAATCACTCATGCCTAAACTTCTCATTTCTGTGACTTCACACAGCTGCTTTTCCTAATAAAAAAAATACAATATTCAGAACATACAGCCCTGCTTTTGACTTACCCTTTTTTCCCTGTCCTGGAAATAACCCACCTAACCACAGGTTCACCATTTATCCATAAACTCATGAAAGAATACACAAAGCCCCAGTATAATTACAATATATTTAAGTGTCTAAAAATTAAAAAAAAATAAATAAAAAAGTGGTTCAAAGAAGAGAAATAATGCAAACAAGCCCCTTCAAAACATGTTCCTTTGAACTCTGTGCCCCAGCTTCCAGATGATTTGAAAAAGTACATTTCCTTAACCACATTTTTGGTCATTAACATGATTCATATGTTCATGCTGAAATCTGCTTGTTCAAAGTGTACTCTATCTTCATGACTCTCAGCATTTGTCTGCAATAAATGTCTGAGGTTTTATTTTGTAGTGAAATTTAGAACAAGAAAAATGTCAAAGCTTATATTGCACCAGGTTGGTTTCAAAATTAGCAGTGACTCGATCACAGCTGTACCATGTCCTCGGAAACCCTTAATTTTATGGCAAAAATGTCTAACTTGTAATGAATAAGAAAGTATTGAAGCCTCTCACATTCATTTCTCACACTTTTGTTAAGTTTCAGCTCATGGGTGAAGCCTAATGGTGAAGTTAGGGCACACTTACTGATCCCACAGTGAAACCTCCTCTTCAGAAAATGCAACTGCAAGGAACAGTCTCTACAAACTACATTGTACCAGCTGGCGGATAGTTTTGGGGGTTTTATCCCCGCAGTAACCAGTTGTGACGCTGCTGAAGTCATGGGATGGAGCCCAGCCCAGCTGAAGCCAGGGGCACTCCCTGCCGCCACACCTGGCTCTCAGACCATCCCTACACACGGCGCTTCAAGGCCACAGAATACACACGGGAAGTCATTTGTATCTCCCTTTAAAATGGCATACGAAACCCATTATAAATTTAGGTCACGTACAAGTGCAATATAGTAGGGCCAACTAGCAAATATCAGACCCAAAAGACAAACAAGCTGCCTTGAGTAGCTTCACACCTCTATCCAAACATAAGAATTCTTGTTAATGTGATTAATTCAGCTTCAAAAATCAGCTGGATTGCAGGAGGACATCAGAAATAGTGGAAATTAAGCTTGGGGTGGGCCAACCACAGCAGACTCCTTAATTTTGGTTTAGCTGACGTGATCATCCAGCCAGCCAGCCACACCACCAGGAAAGGTGCACTCACGGGGGCTGTGCTGATCTTTTGCTGCTCAACTTGGCAAGTCTACAGCAGCTTTGTGCCACTGTCATAAACGTTTGAGCTGCTCACCATCCAAAATCCCCAGTCAGAGGGGGAAGGAAGGGGCTTATTGTTATGCAGGCGTTTCTGGAAAGCAACAGAGGACTTCAGCATGTGTATAACTGCTAAATATTGCAGGTGTGCTGAAATAATGACAGTGACAAACAACTATCATTTACAGGTTAAAGCATTTCACTAAAGTTGCCAAAGCAAGTTCGGATTTTGAGAATTTAAATTCATTAGACAGCATTCATTACTGCACCCATGCAAACTTTATGGATATGCGTGACACAAAATACAACGATTTTTCTTTCAATGATGTTTAGTCCTTCAAAATTACTGCAGCACTTGACAAGCAGTAAGAAAATTCCCTTTCTCATGGTTCAGTAATGACTTCTCTTTTTGTGCAAGCCTCCAAAGGAAAGCTGTTTACAAAAGATTAACTGTGCTGATATTGCTCTGGGGGTTTTGTGCCTCACGTTTTCAACTGACCTGATGAACTACCAGCTACAAATATTCTTGTAGACAAATACAAAATACTCGATGCACTTGGTAAGACTATCTGGACTTGGAAGGACATTTTATATTCCCTTACAAACTTTTCCCCCATGGAAAACTCATTATTTTCCAGTTTGAGAAATAGAAAGGATTCTGAGTTTTTCCAGCTTGGTGAGAAAGCAAAATCTGAGATGGATGGGATTGTCCAAGCTCAACAGTGCAAGCACAATCTGTGAGTTTTTCACAGATATAAGTGAATGTGAATTTATTCAGTGTTGGCAATTAGGAAGAACTGTGTGATGGTGTCTTCCTGAATGCTAACATGCCTGCTCCTGCTTGACACCAGGAAAAAGAAGGAGGCTTGGTGGGAACTCAAAGGTGGAAGTGGGAACTGAAGAGAATTGTTTGAAGAGGTGACTAACAGATTTAGGTACCTACACAATGGAATCTTTTTTCACAAATAATTATTCACAACAATTACCAAGAGGGCAATCATTTCTTAAAATGTATCAGTACACAAATACACAAACACATGCCCATATGCAGGAGCATCTGTTTATAAGACATAATAAATTAGGCTCAGTCTTATTTTATCTGACATCACACAAGAAAGTGAGTGCCCTCATTTTTTTTCCTCCATTTAGAACACTGCAACTCCATGCAACATTAAAGAAAAACTGAGCTTTGCTCCACAGCAGCTGAAACAGAAATATTCACAGGTACAGTTACGAATTTCTTCTCATAATCTAGGACAGCTAATCCTTCATTTTTTTCAACACTAAAAGGAATCTGATACACTTCACATAAAATTTGATTAAAATAAAGGATTATATAAACAGTTTTGTCTGTTAAAATACAATTGTCTCTTGTAGTCTTAACAGTGATTGTTATTGGAAAGTTTGGATTCTAACATTAGAGAGTTATCCTGGACCACTACTAATGAAATTATTCCTTGTGCCCATTCATTTCACACTTTGAAGACAAAGTATAGCAATCCAAATTCTCACTGCTGTCTAGAAGAAAGGACAAACCAGTTTGTTGCAGGTACACAACCTACAGCTGCCTCTGCCTTCAGTCTTAAAATTTTTGGTTTTCTCAGGTTGTAGCCTACACTTGGCCTTTGAAATCACATAATTACATTCTAATTTTCTAATTGCCCCTCTGATTTGTGCATGCTCAACACAAGGACTTTCAGAGGCAATATTTGAACATTTCCTCTTAGAGAACATGGCTTCCTTGAAGAGGATGAAACACTTCAGAAGCAAAAACAGTGCTAGAGAAAATGCACCTCTCATAAAAGTAATTTGGTATGTTTACAATACTCTAGTGTCAACCATAATCATAGAATCAGCAGGTTGGAACTGGAACTAGAAAAAAATCAGAAGAAAAAAAGAAGGCAAATTTCTTATGAACTTTGTGCCTCTTCTGTTACATTTGACCAGAGAGAGAATAGAATCTGTGTCTGAGAGCCTTCTTCCTAGTGCTGACAGATAAACCACATGTACAAGTCTGATGACAGAAGGACAGGACAATTTCAGGGATAACCATTACAAGGAGGGAAGGAAAGTCTTGATACACTGCTAAGATATGAATTCTGTCACAAAACTAATGCTTGACATAAATAAAGGGCTTTATTGAACTATAAGGAATAATGGAATATGTAATTTCCTGCTGGAGGTTAGGTTGGGTATTGTGCTGGCTGACTGGAATACAAACATAAAAGAACAGTACTAAATGTGGCATTAGCTACCTGTAAAGCTTATTGTCACCTACAAAGCACTTCCTTTTTATTACACTATTTATAATTTATTTTTTAATACAAAAAGGGTTCCTGGAGTTTACTGTAGCATTCATCTTTCATGAATTTACAGGATCTGATTCTTGGACTTGACAAAAGAGCTTGAAGCTATTATTTCTGTGTGAAATAGCTGTGTGGCTGGGCACAGCTGGCCTTTTAGGATGGCTCACTGCAGAAAAGAATTTCCAGGAGGTAAAGACCACTATATCATCTTTTCAACACCAGTTCCTAACCCCACTTGACAGAAGCAGAGGCAGCACACGGCCAGGAAACATTTTACTTTGGGTGGAAAACAGCTGGAAGCAAACTGAAGCACCAAGCTGGAGCTGAAGGCATGGCTAAAGAAGCACCAGGATATAATTTCACACCCTGTCATCCTTATCCAAGCAGATTCTGGGAGGACTAAGTGTCGTCACCGAGTTCTGTTTTCAAATAACCTACGCAAATCCTTTCACTGATACATCTGCAAAAGGGAAAAATAAGTGAGTGTGAAAAACAATGAGATCAGGCAGGAGATGGTGAGATTTGGAGTTTTCTCATTTGCAGATTGCAGGCTCTACACTTCACACCTTTTTTTTTCCCAGTGTCAGTTTTATTTGAGGGTTATTTTGACGATATTTAAAGTGAGAAGACTATCAAGGAGCCTTGGATAGTTTCATTATTTTAGCACTTATATACCTAAAAAACTAAGTTTATCTTTTCCAAGAGTTGAGGAAGGGTATTCAAGGCATTGTTCTTTATACGTAAACTCCAAGAGAAGAAAAAAAATACTGTTTATTCTTTCTCAGTGAAAGATATGCTTTTGTGTCATTTTGATTCTCTTCAAATTGGACAATTATTTCATTTCTTGGCACAGAATAAAACACACACTTCTAGTCTTCATTGATTTGAAAGATAACACATAAGCACTCAAACATGTTTCCTAAACCACTTCAGTTTCGTGGGTTTCATTCTTTTTATTTTACATTGGCTATTGTCCCTAATTCTCACAACTGCAAATTGTCTGCATCAGAAATAAAGGATAATATGCCTGGTGTTAGAAACAGAGACACATATCCTGATGATTAGACTCCTGCTGTATTGTCAGCTTTCTGAATAAATTATTCTGAATACCATCTTTGTGTCCTTGCTGCTGATAATAACCTACTTGAAGGATTTGAACATATTCTAGAATTTTAGAAAACTGGAAGTGGACGTACTTCTTCAGTCAATAAATAATAAAATTTCATTTCTCTAAACACTAGAAAGAAGACTACTATAAATGTTTTCAAAAGGGAATTATTTTGTCCAAATCATCTAGAAGAATCAGACTTTGAGCAAGCACTGAAATTTGCAATCTACAATACTCAGAGAAGGATCTTAACTCCTCAAACAGAGTGATGAGACCAGAAAGTACAAGAACATAGTCTGTTACAACAGATATGACTGCATTAATATTAGAGCATAAATACTTGCTGGAGCCAAGTACAAGTGTAAAATTATATTAATACAATATAGTTTCTACTTTTTTTCCTCTGCTTCTTACAATGTCTCTCCAAGCTTGTATTTCTTATTTCACCTACATCATTTCTCCAGATGCTTTGCCTGCCATATTCCCACAACCAGTGCTAAGATAAGTTTTTCAACAAACATTAGAACTCACAGTTTCAAACTGTGTCTAATATAGTTACCTCACTCCTAATCAAGTTTCACTTCAAGAACTTTCTACTAAAAAAAACTCTCAGCTTCTTGCATGTTTTTTGATATGCCAGAGTTCACAGTAACACCTTTGCAATTATAACCCAATTTCTTTGCTTTTTTTAAATAAAGAAATGAAGTCACTAACTAAGTAGTCATTATTACAGAAAGAAGGTATAATATCAAGTACAATAAATCCATTAATTAAATTGGATACTTTTGATGACTCAGCTAAGCTGAGAACAGCTGGACCAAATGAGACGAGACAGGAAGTTCTGCTGAGCTCCATGACCTGTCTCTAACACACAGAGTGAAAACCAGGAGGAATTGTGGATACTTCCCTGGAATATCCTCCCAGCAATTCCATTTGCAGTGCAAGGAATGCCTCAGACAGGTGTGGTTTCTCTGTATTTCTATGCACTAATGGTCCATGTAACCCTCCATAGCTTTCTCCTCCACAGAACAGCTCAGCTTCCTTTAAGCAAATGTAAACACTGAGCATCCAAATCAGCTGACAATCAGTATTAAAAACTTGGGAATTTTCAAAATCCCACTGGATCTGCCATTTCCCAATTTCACCTTTTTCTCCTGGACAGGCCTACTAACAGGGATCAAACTCAAATCAACATGCCAGCACCTGCACTGCCTGACCAAACAGATCTAGATGCTGCATAATCCCTTCTCAAAGACATGAGAGAAAAGCAAGAAACGAGACACGTCAGGAAAAAAAAATAAAGCAGGCTATCAGAAACTTAAACTTTGAAAAACACATAGAATATTGATTCACCATTTAAATTGAGATCACAGACTGACATTTGACCACCCCTCCATGGAAACAGAAAGTCCTGCCACGTGTGTTTCGATCCAAGCACCAGGATTAACCAAATGCAAGCTTCTACTCTGAACTCCTTGTAATATCAAAGGTTGAAGTTTCTATAATGGCTGCAGAAATTTTTGATACTGCCCGCCTCAATACTATTTTCACACTTTTAAAGATAAAAACTACTTTGAATAGAGTCAAATCACAGGTTATTTTCGCTCCCAAACAGATGGAAAAGGGACAGAATGCATCATAAAGCCAGATGTGTTGCATGCATAAACAGATGCTTCCAGACTCATCATAAAAGGTTAAAAATATTTAAGTTACTCTGCACAACTGATGTTTCACACCTGAAACAGCTGATCCAATCTGAAGGTAACTGGAGCTTCTCAGGAGGCCCAGAAGGACAAAAGCCTTTTAAAGGCTACAACAGCCCCTTCACATTTAGCATGAAAGGTCAACCACAGGTCTCTCCTGCTGGATTTTAACACTTAGCATTCAAAAGCACAAGGGAAAGCACCTCAGGAAATTCATTACTGTTGGAAAAAATGTGGACATATGCTGCAACTGATGTAAAAAAGGGAATTTGTTGAAGAACCAGCATTTCTATTCAAATCACCCATTTGATTCGTCCAAGTGCAATAATTGCCAACTGTTTGCCCAATGGTAAACCAGCTGAAATGAGCTGTAATAGCTTCTCACTTCACTACTGCTCCTTATACATTAAAGTACCTTTCCAGACACTACACAGTGCAACTGCTGTATCTTCTTGTAAAACCAAAAAAGCTGTATTTGCAGAAAATATGCTTTTGCTGATGTATAGCCTCAGATGAAATGAAACAATTTTTTCACACAAAAACTAATTTTAATCATTGCATTAAATTGCCGGAGTTTAATATTTGCTATGACTGAATACCAGGAATCTAAACATCGAACCACCAGAACCTTAAAAAAACATATCTTTTTTTTCTCTTAAAGGGCTGAGATGCAGCTTTTGAAGCCATATTATTTTGGGTTAATATCTGGATTAATAGTACTCATTTAAGATGTTGGGACTGTAAGCCTATCAGGTTTCACACAACTGTAGCTGTTAGTGTATGGTAACTTTGGCTATTGTATTTTGACATTTGAAAAACACCATACAGAAACAGGACCAGTAACCCTAAACTAAGGGTAAGCAAATGCAAGTAAAAGCACCCCAAAATGAACCAAATGTGCAAAGGGCATATATGAAATAGAGAGGCAAAGGTTCTCTCTTCTCATGCAGAGAAAATCAGAAGTCACCTGGAATCTGAGAGATTCATTTGGAGTGTGTATAGCTAAGTGTCCAGCAGAGAAGTCAGAAGCTCATCCCTTTGGATTTAACTGATTGCAGAATGAGTCTCTCTTGTTTAAGTCAGCTTTAAATTCCACATATTCTGATCTCAAGAGAGATGGCAATGAAATTACTGCAGATAAAGAAATTAAAACATCCCTTGAGGAAAGGCTACTGGCAGGAAGACCTTATTCTTTCACATGTGTGACAGTAATTATTGCTTGTGTTCTCACAACACCTTTCAGCCAAGGATCTCAGCACACTTTATAAAAAAGTGGACAGTATAAAAAAGTACAAATACATGTAATGGGAGTTAATTGCTCTTGTCTACTTAACTACATGTCAGCAAATAATAATTCAACTATTTATTGGTACAGCCTCACTTTGAATACTGTGTGCAGTTTTGGGCACCAAAATATAAGATAAAGAGCTATCAGAGAGTGCCCAAGGGAGGCCATGAGGATGGTGAAAGGCCTTGAGGGGAAGCAAATGAGGAGTGACTGAGGTCCCTGGGTCTGTTCAGCCTGGAGAGGAGACTGAGCAGAGACCTCAGTGCAGTCACAACTCCCTGGTGAGGGGAACAGGAGGGGCAGGCACTGATCTCTGCTCTGTGGTGACAGGGACAGGACTGAGGGAATGGCCTGAAGTTGTGTCAGGGGAGGCTGAGGTTGGATGTCAGGGAAAGTTTCTTTATCCAGAAGGTGGTTGGGCACTGGAACAGACTCCCAGGGCAGTGTCACAGCCCCAAGGCTGCAGAGAGCAAGAACCTTTTGGCCAAAGCCCTGGGCACCTGGTGTGACTCTTTGGGATGGTGCTGTGTGGGACCACGAGCTGGACTCGATGATCCTGGTGGGTCCCTTTCAACCCACCTTATTCTGTAATTCTGTGATTGGAGAAACTTTCTCTCATTTCTGTAGGTTCAAGCAAAATGTATGTGTCTGGGCACACAAACAGCAGAGAGGCCATCAGAGCTGACAGCTCTAATGCTGTTGGCTACCTCCACTCCTCCAGGGATGGAGTCTTCACTGAGGAAACATTCTGTGTTAGGTTACTATTTCTCTGCCAGTCGCAGATTTTTCATAACCAAGTCCTCAGTGACGTTAATTTTGTACTGTCTCCAATCTCCTGCACTGCCATTTGGTCAGGTGCCACGGTTTCTCTCCAACGCTCGCTTTCCAGAGCACTCAGTACAAGGTGGTTCAGGGGCATTGAGCCCAGCCCTTGTCTGGAGCCTGGTCCCCAGCAGCCCTCCCTGGCTGGGTGGGCACCTGGCTGCAGTTATGACTAAGGCTGTGTCACCAACCACAGGCACCAGATGGACACGGCTCGCCAGGAGCCCGAGCTGCACGGAGCTCACGGCCCTGCCAAGCCCCTCCTGAACTTGGCCAATATTTGCTCATGTGCTGGCAAGGCAAGGCAAGGACCATGGTGGGCATATTTTTAGCTCAGAAACAGGGAAGAAGGACCCTTTAGACAGTCTTTATTTTATTTACATGATGTCCATCAGGCTGTAATGAGTATGATAGTACTGGCAGTTTGATTTCCTTGGATAGCTGTTTGACTCACAAAGAGCATTTTTATACAGACGTTGAATTTGGAAAAGGAGAAAAAAAATATGCATCCTTCTTTAATTTCCTACCTTTTTCAAAAGCTCATTTTTTGCAATATAGTTTCCATAAAACTCTGCAGAAAAATGCAAAAGGATAAAAAATCAATTGTAGACTCTTCCTTTCTCCGGCATTTTCTGACAAAAGCAAGATGAAAAGGATCCCTACTGAGATAACAAATCTCTTGGCAGCAGAAAGAGGGAGTTGAAAATAAAAACTAAGTTCATGTCACATATAATAGCAATTACTCCTTCTTGTAGGAATCTGCCAATAACAAAGAGAAAAAATCAATTGCCAAGGATTCATTTGCATTATGACAACTACTGTAGTACAACGGCAAATACAAGTACTCCATTCTCTAACAACAGAACTCTGAACCTGGTGGGGGGGAGAACACATAATCAACATGCTAGAGAACAAAAACATAGATCATCTTGGTTTTCTTCATCAGCTAAAGCCTCCTCAGGCATCCCTCTCTTAGCTCCATGCTTTAGGAACACAATGAGTAATGATCACTGAAAGGACAACTGGTCACTCTGAGGTGGAACACTGCAGCAGGACTGTCAGAAGATTCTCCACTCATCATACTGTAAACAAAATAACCACATTTTTACAAACTGAAAAATAAGATGTTGCAGGCCTTAATCCCACAAACATTCAAGTCTGTATTTTGCTCTGTGTGAGGAAACTCAATGCCAAGTCTCATCCCACATACAAGATCTCTCAATATATGAATATAGTGCATAGCTAGTACACACTGCAATTTATTCCTTGGATGATGATAATCGGGAAAAAAACTTAAAACACACAGGACACACACCTTTCTGGATGTGCAGCCATTCTTTTCCAAAACAGCAAAGCAAAAAAAACTTCTTAGCTTTTTAATCACTGGTCCTGTGCAACTCTTCTCTCCAAGCTACAATCCTGATAGCTCAACAGCTTAAGTTCAAGATGGAATATCCGGCCTTTGTAAAGCCACTGTAAACTTTTTATTATTTTTCTTCTTTTACTTTATTTGTACAGAGCAACAGTAAAGAGAAATATTTACAGGCTTAGAACAACAGTGTCTCCTCATTAAATACTCAGCTGCAGAAAAGAATAATGGCAAACAGATGCCTGAGGAGTCAGCTCTTCACATTCAAAAGCAAGATGTATTTGGGGTTCTCAGTCTACTTCAGTGGCAGCACGAGAAGTCTATTTGCATGTTTATGAAATTAGGGCTTCCCATAGCATCTCCTTTATGTGCATTTATGAGTAAATGAATTGAGAGATCTATCTGCCTCAGTAAATTTAAATTTGATTGTAAGACTCAGAGATGAAGCAACTCCCCCAAAATCTGACAAGCTTTTATCCACTTATCACAGCCATCAATCTGAAGGCCATTTAGGAAGTTCAATACACCCTAAGGTTAATATTCCAAGAGGTCTTACTTTTTTCCCTCTAATTAAATTAATTCTTTAGTTAATGTCTTCTAATTTACTGGAAAGGGAACAGGCAACTCCAGAAGTCACCAGAGGAAATGTCATCAGTAGAAAAGGATGTGCAGGACATTTCTGGCTGAGCAGCACCACACAGGTGCTGCTACCTTTAGAGGGTGCTGGCAAATCCAGACATCTGAACACAGCTCCCAGGAGCACACACTGTGCTAATTTCAGTTACTTTAAATAAAGCAATGGCTTGGAAGAGGACAAGATGTCGTGCCAGAAAGGATAGGATAATATGTTACTGCCAGACATCTCAAAATCCATCAATCAGGTACAGACAAGACTAATGTAATTACTGAGTTCTCTTTTTTTCCTCTTCTTGTGGAGAAGCTGGAAAGGGGAAAACAGAAACCCCTCCTTAAGAAAAGATTACAATTGCTACAATGCAGCAAAAGGAAAAAAAATATTAAAACTATAGCTAATAAATTCATATTACTTTCACATATTCCATTTTCTGAGGGAAAAAAGAACTAAATCTGCTGAGTTCACAGGAACAATTCAACTATGTGATGTTTTATAAAGACATGGAAAGTCTATTTGAACTCTAGATGAACCATACAGCATTTTTATTTTTATATTTACCTTTTATTCTGCTCTTCACTCCAGGCAGAATCAATCTCAGGTTTTTATTCTGGGGACACAACACATCAAGCTCTGCCTCTTTATAGCTTTAAGATAACTTCTACATACTTTAATTAATCATAAAATGAGTAGATGAAAACTAACAGTTCTCATTCTGCTAACTCATTTATGCATCAAGTATAGGTAGGGCCTCTTGCAGTTGTCTTAGGGTTTCAGTTTATTGATCATGACAATCATAGTACTTTGCTCCTACATAATATATTCAAGCACTTCTGCATCTGATAAATATTTGGTTAATACAATTAATAACTTGGGGTGCTGGGAGAAGCAGGGTTAGAGACTTCTTGTCAGGAGAATGTGGCCCAGATCTTAAGGCAACTTAAGAATGCCAGCTAAAAATCTTTGGAAGGCAAAATAACACTGAGCAGTTGGGGTTTTTTGCTTAGATTTCCTCATCAATTTATGCTCCTAATTTCCTCTTTCGAGCAAAAATGAGGTTCATTTCTGTCCAGGTATTTCTTCAGATCTCTTCATTCACTCATATAATAATTTTTCTCACTATCAAGAGGTTGCTCTTGGTCACAGAGTACATGAACAGATTTCATCTGCCCTGTCCTCCTCCTCACCCTAAACATCCCTGTATGGCCATTCACTTGAGATGCTCGTGGGTCCCTTCCAGCTCCGAGCACTCTGTGATTTATTCAGATGCGTTTCCTGCCACAAGCGCTACACTGGCTTGAACAGCAGCAGAGACAATATAGCTGTAAACTTCAGGGAATGAGACAGCCATGTAAACTGCTGGAAACACCCTGAATTCCAAACCTTCTAGCAAGAGGTTGCAGATACAGTTTCACACTTCATTTCTTCTGACATGTCCCCAGAAACGCCGCTGCTCTCCAGTGACAGGACTGGAAACCACACACCCCAGCCACCTCCGAGCCTTATCGCACTAGCTACTGTTACCACGAAAAAGAAACACTTTTTTCCCCTGGAAGCAAGTGCTCAGTGTTTGTTTGAACAGAGGCCTTTTGCTCAAAAGAGTGGAATGAATGATCAGCAAAATGTGCTTTAACACCAGAAAAAGAGAGAGCTGGAAGTTGAGCTCTTGAGATTTATAAGGTCACTGATTGCATTCTTTAGACAGCAGGACTTTTTTTTTCCTTTCTTTTATTTATTTTTTTTAATGTAGAAATAGTCTAATACTAAAAAATCAGGTTATCAGTTTCTGGTTAAATGATAGTAAATCATAATTTTTCTGATTTATATTCCAATGATTGAAACATACCATTTTAATTGACCTTTAATGAGTGAAATAGACCCCTATTCTCTTACAGAGACCCCACTCATCTCTAGACAAAGTGATCAATGACTAATTCATTGATTCCTCAATGCTGAGAGATTTACTCACGTACAGAATGTATATACAAATATGTAGGTATATATACATACAGTGAATTTAGAAATACACATACATTGAATGTGGGTGTGTATACATATATCCAAGGAATCTTTCCCAGCCCCACAAGGATATGTTTGACCAAAACCATAAAAATATGCTAAATTCTGTTAGCACAAGAGGCAGAAGGGGATAATAGGATTCCATTGCTATTGCAATAAATAGCAAGCAATAAAAACATTTCCCCTGAGCAGCCATGGTACAGTTTAAGTGCAAAAGCTGAAAGAGGAATATTAGAATGAATATAAACTAGTTAATTGAGGATAAACATAGCAGAGAAAAAAAAGAGTCTTCTTGAACTTTGCAGTATGCAGATGACAATTTGAAGAGACAGTGAGTAAAACAACTAGTTAGAAAAGAAGGGAATGAATCATGTGAAATTTGCAGAGGATTTAGTCAAGTGTATAGTCCCATGGGCTAAAGAGATGTGAAGAGAGATAGCAAGGTTGACTGTGAAAATGAAAGAACTGGACACCGAAGAGTGCCATGGGAATATTGAGGCAAATTCTTCCAGCAACTACTAAAGAACAGAAAGGAAAGAACCAACACAAAGTGAAGTGTATCCTCAAGCCTGCTACTTCATTTCCATTTCTGACCTGGTTCTGAAGAAAGAAAACAAACAAATGAACAAACAAAATCCAAAACCACCCACAAACCAAAAAGGAGTTGAGAATAATCAAAATGAACTGTTCAAAAACTTTTTATTTTTTTCTGATTTTATAATTCACTCCTGCAAATTATTTTTGGTGATGTTTATCTGACACTGCCTTTGATGCTTTATATCTTAATTTCTGTTCTTCCTTTTTTTATCCAACCTATCCCTTATTCCCATTGCAATAAATAGTCACTTTGATTTATAATTCCCTTCAGCCAACTGAGCAGGATTATATATATATACACACACACATAAAAAAAAATAAAAACAAAATGAAAGTTCATATTTCATAAGGTAGTTTATTTAAGACAAGAGTTTGAACTTTTTTCAATTTCTAATTGTATTTACAATTTTAGTGTGACACTGTCAGTGGAAAGATTAAAACAAGCTTCAAATATAGCCTTTAAAGATACAAGCAGCTGTTTGCTGCATTTTCTACATAAATAATATGACTGTAGAGTCAAAAGATTGGGATATACTAAGGAGACTTAAAACTCAAGTTTGAATATCATTTTGTTTTCAGAAAGATACTATCTTCTCCTTGTTAAAGACTTTCCAAAGTTTGTAAACATCTGCAAACACACTCAGACTCATCAGATGTCTGATGTCTATTTTTGTTCCAGCCTGCACTTCAACTAATTTGAATGTCTCATATTAGTGCTCTAATTATAGATTTCATATAATCTGATTACTGTTACAAACATAAGGGTCAAGCTCCTCTTAAAATTGCCTGGTTTCTTTTCAGCTCTACTGAAAGCAGCTGAAAGTGATATTAAAATGAAAGTTATTGTATCTTGCAAGTTTATTAAATGGATCTGATACAATTTTTACGGATTATGCAGCACGGAAATAATTTTGTTTTCAATGAGCACATATAATAACATACAACTAACGGCAACTTAAAATTAGAGTTTCCTTTTTCCTCACAGATGCAGTTGTCAAATTTTAATGGGGTTTTTTCTTGGTGCAGTTGTCTGGATTCAACTGCCCCCATCTACTCACATGTACCCCAGAGCACCCTCACTCTCGTTCCTCACTCACATTTCAGTCATTCCCTCCCATGAAATCGTTAATGGTCTACCACTTTCTCCCCCTCCCCCCCAGAAAAGACTCTGCTCCACCCTTTGAAGTGTCTCTGAAACAGAGCATGGTCCCCTAGGGGTTCAGTGGAGCAGCAGGCAGAACTGTCCTGAGCACTGCAAGTCAGCCAGGATGGCCACTGACCTGTGAGGAGCTTGGCCAGGCAGGGAGAGCCCTAAAGCCCTTCCTAATTCACAGGGTCTCACCCTGCAGTCAGCTTAGCCCCGATGTGCCCTGCCACAGGTGACTCTAGCATCCATTACCAGTGCTGCCAGAATCCCATCCTGTGTCCCTGAAGATCTCCGCAGCTCCTGTCAGCTGCTCATGAGCTTTGCTTCTCCCACACCTCCCAGTACTGCTGCAGCAGGGGATGGCAGGCTGGAGGAGGAGGAGAGGGCTGTGAGGGCAGGGAAGCAGAGGAAGCAGGGGAGTTTATTCTGCAAGGGCATCCCCTGGACTGGAGAACCACTGCCTCCTAGGATGGGACCCAGCTCTAACTTGGAACACAACCAGCTCCTGAGGGTCCAGTGTTCCACTTCAGCAGCACCAAACTCATGCAAGGGGTTAATAACTCATCATAACCAGGCCAGGATTATTCCCTGCAAGAACAAATACATTCAGAAGAGGTGTTTTTCCAGGTTTATCAGTGCTGCAGAATTAGGAAGGTAAGACTCCATAGCACACCTCAAACCCCCATCACTTTGGTGGCATGGTACCATGCCCTTCACAGGGACTCTGAGGCTCACTTTGCAAGTTCTTAGCTCCACGTCCCCCTCGGCCTCCTCTCCATTTGCCTGACAGAGGCTAAGATCAGAAAAGACAGCTTGGGCTGACGTTTCCAGATGGAGAAAGAAGCAGGCAAAGCCAGTCCATTTGAATAGAGGTGGGATGGCCAGCTCACAGAGAGAAAATGCCAGCTCTCCACACAGGAGCAGATGATTTTTTTCACAGCTCCCTGCTGTCTTGATCCTGAATAATCTGTAGCTAACTGCGTTCATCAGCCTGTGCTTGTCAGGCTGACATGCCCTTCCCTGCAGGTGGCCATCCCAGAAAGCATCATCCAACCATTTTGCAAAGCAGTAATATTAGGAAAGCAATGGCAAGGAACCTTTTGGTACTAGCAGACTTTGATCATGATAATGCTTATTAAATCTGATGAACACACACTGTTTTATTATTCAGCTAAGGAATTGTATTAACATGCATATAAATAGCCACGTTCTGATAATAACCTTAAACAAGTTCCTGGGCCATGGTGAAAGAAATAAAAAAGACATAAGGAAAATGCTGTCAAGTGAATAGACCCATGATTTAAGTGGTAAGAATACTCAGTCTTTTCATTACATACAGATAGGGTACAGTTGGAGAGAGTTGAGAATTCTGACCACCAGTAATAACCTGCCTGGAAATGCAAAAATTGAACTTGTGATTAAAATGTGATTTATATCACTGACAGGGATAAGTCTTAATCAGCTTAAATAACTGCAACATTACAAAGTTAAATTCTGTATGTTTATTACATGTGACTATTAATTAAAAAAAAAAAAAAATCCTGAAGGGCATGAGCCAGAAAACAAGAGGGAACACTTCCAGGCTACATTTTTGCTCTTAACAATGCCTAAATGATGCAAAATAATAGCTGTGATTTTAGATATGTAATTCTCAGCTACTAGTGGGAGAAAAATAAATATTTTCAATATTCTAGAATTTAGTTTTGTCTTGAAAAAAATTATAATATCCACACACATTTGTA
The DNA here is from genome assembly GCA_034336665.1 of Luscinia megarhynchos. Classification (NCBI taxonomy): domain Eukaryota; kingdom Metazoa; phylum Chordata; class Aves; order Passeriformes; family Muscicapidae; genus Luscinia; species Luscinia megarhynchos. The sequence goes on along the minus strand of CM067569.1, from coordinate 27,541,570 downwards.
TAAATAACTTCCCAATGCTCTTCACGCATTGTTTTTTTCTCATTATCAAGTTATCATGAATTTACTTCTTTGTGGCAGCCTAACTTGCATGCCATCCACTAAGTGATAGGTCTTGTCAGCACTTCATGAGAGAAGATTCATTCTCAGAGGAATTACATATCCACACAAAAAGAAAAAATAAGAAAAGAAAAAATAGAGTAAATTTATTTAGTCTTTAGAATTGCATTAGAAGTAAACCAGAGGAGATCTTAGAGGCCTCCTACACTTAAGCTATTCATCTCTGGCTTCTGGCAAGTCTCATAGGATCACATTCATTGACATACTTAGAGGTCTGATGTTGTAAAGAGGTGACATTTGTGAAAATTTCAGAACTTTCCAGTCTATTCCCCAATAAAACTGTTAACCTGCTGGATGCTTTTAATAGTATTCTAAAACAAAACCCTAATTAATTCTGGATGTCTCTGCCTCCATTCCCCACCTAAATAATTTAAAGCATTATTTTACATGGTTATTGCAGGGACAAAATGCTTTAATGTGAGTAAATTATCCAGATTCTACATTAACAGCAGTAATAGTCACTTAATTTAAATAGATCATTAAGAAACACATCCAAAGGCTCAGAAATCCCTTGCATTTTATCTTCATTAACATCCAAGCATCTGTGGACCTGGCAGCGTTTGGTTAATGGTTGAACTTGATGATCTTACAGGTCTTTTCCAACCTTAATGATTCCATTGAAAGCCAACCACATCAACAGTTTTGTCTTCTTTGCCTTGTCCACCAACTGTATCTCTGCAATGCCCTGTTAAAAGCTGAATATGGCTTCTGCTTTTGTACTACAGTGCATTTTACAAAAACATTTCAGCAGCTAGTCCTGGATCAGGGCAATGTGCTGCACTGTACTCAGGTATTTTAAAATTAAGTGAAAGAAGTATTTTTCTCTTACCTCAACTTCCCTTATTTCAGATCTGCCCTGGACAATCAGCAAGTGTTGCCATAAGCTACTGTGTATGGACTGAAGAAAGCTGACTCCATCCCAGACAGACTTCTACACAAGTCATCCACTGCATTTCGCTTTTGGCAACATTTGTTGCTGTTCCACTCTCTGTACTGCCCTAGAACAGCCCCAGAATTTAACCAACGGAATGAATTTTCAACCCCACAGTACTAAGAAAGAATCAAAACAAATCATCTACATTTTAATATCAAATAGTAGCTAGGTTTCAGTTATTAAGACAAAATTAAAGAATATAAAAATCTTTAACTTCCACAGATTGATAGATTAAAACCATTTACACCCTGTGACAAAATCTATTTCCTTATGTTGTTTACTGCCAGAATGAAGGAACTGAATCTTTAGAGTGACTTATTAGAAATATTACCAGTGATTGCAATCAAAAATCAATTTTTGCTGAAAATATAAAAAAACCCCCACTAATTAAAAAGCTATATTGGCAAAATAAAGCTAGCCTAATAGGATCCTGGAAGAATCAATCACTATAATCATCTGCTGCCATAAACTCTATGGGAAGATTACAAATGTGATGCTTCAAAGGAGGGGAAAATTCTTTTAAAATATAATTTGAACTTTACTCCTGAAATACCATGACCATCATGATCCATCACCCACAGTCACTGCCCAGACCCACAATAAATCAAAGCTATGATTCAGTGGTTACAATCAATCTCTTGAGAGCAAACACTGCTGCCATGTCCAGTGCATGCATTTCAGATTATTCACAATGAAGGTGTGTTAGCAAACAGCAAACAGCAAGCTGAGAGAGAACACACAGGACTAATAAAACCTTACACAACAACCAATTAAAGCAAACTGGAAAAGGCACAAAAGCAGCACAGAGATGCAGGTGAAGCAAAACTGCACGGCCAAAGGTGTAGGGAGAGTGTGATTGCTCAGACACTGGGAATTAAAAGCTTACTCAATAGAGATGTTATACACCACTCCATCACAGGAAGCAAATGACCTTGGAAGAAGTTCTAGCTGTGAAAGAGTTATTCAGGTAGAAAAAATGACCAATTACCAGAATATAATTGGTGGCTGTTCTGCAGGAACCTCAAAAACTGAAGGTCCTGGGAATGAATTCTATACAGAAACCAAGTTATTTGCCCATTTTTCAGCTTGAGAAAGGTCTATTTCAGGCTACTCATACTTACAAACAAGAATTCAGTTTAAAAAATCAGACCCAGTTAGGCCTATAATACAGTTTAAGTCTAAGGTAAACCTATAGCAAAAGAAAATCTCACTATGTATGTCCAAAAAAACCCACAAGTAACATGACATTAGATAATCAGCCAAGCTAATTCCAGAGACTTTTAAACCAGCAGTTTTATGTCTACAACCATGTATCTTGCTCCTAGAAAGCATTTTGACAGTCCTAGTTGCTGTGTTAAAGAGCTACCATAAAGGTGCTTTAGACAAATACCTGATGCAAAGACTTTAACAAGATAGATGATTCTATACTTGCATTTTCAAAAAGTAAATCTAAATTCAATAATTGGAATAAATCTTCTTCAGGATGTGCTCATATAGTTCAAGCAATCTATTTGAAGTCTTCCACTTCCATGCAATAAATTGTGAGAGGCAAATCATGAAGCATCATTTCAAAGTAGTCTAACCTGCATTCACCACAGAGGCTGAACTTTCAATAGTGGAATTGCTATCATTTCCTGTGAGGAATTAGAATGGCTTTTCTCCAGTAAACTGTAGGTGTCTATTAAACAAAGTTATGGTGGGAAACTGATGAACATTTAAATTCAATGTCAAGAGTTTTCACTTCAATTAAAGCAATTTCCAGTTTAAAGGAAATGAATATCCAAGAAAGCATTTAAAATTAATCCTTCCCTTCAGAAGTAGCACTAAAATTCAGTTAGGAGTGAAATATGATTATTTTACTTCAAAACTTGTAATCTAGAATAAAAAAAAAATATTCCATTGCGTATTTATTTGGCAGTAGCTCACCACAGTAAGGCATCAAAGTGCTTAACAGAGTTCTAAAATTCCAATTTCAGCTTTGCTGCTTTCCTTCATAAACTATAGATCAGTGAAATTATGGTGCCAACCTAGTTGTTCTGTACATTTGCTTTCTTCAAATTCCAAGTATAAATACCAGTGAGGAGTACCACTATATTTTAAGGTAGGAAGAAACTGCAAACCCTCTGTCTGCATAAAGGTCATCTTACCTCTTCCTTTTCTAATTCAAAATGAGACATTTGAGAACAGACAAAATACACAGTCCAAACATAATAAGAGGGCTAAATGCCATTTCAACTCTGTCTCCAATTACTGCACACAATAAGCATTAATATTAATAGGAGTTTAGGGAATCCAAGCAAACAACAACCTGAGCATGAAGCTCTCATCATCTTTGGAAGGGTTGTCTTGGAAAATTCTGCTTGTCATTTTGACCACAATAAGAGTGTAAAAGAATTTGCTACCCAAAGTGATACATGCTCATAAATTTAAGCAAATTAGCATGTTCTAATAACACATTTTTCTGTAGACAAGTCTTAACATTTCTGACCTGCTCAAATGCTAACCTGTCTTCCAGTATCCTTCCCATGTGGTATTTCTTTCATCCCCTTCTCTCTGGCTGAGCTGCAGAAGCAGTTTCACCATTCTCTTTCCTGGAGACTTCAATGTCTGTACAGTGGGTCAGCCAAAAAGTAGCTGCTCCTTTCTTCGTAATATTTTTACTGTCCCCTGTCAACACTGTGATTGATTCTCCTATTTTTGATGTTGAATATGTTACTCTTTTGAGCTTTTCTAACAGCAACTTCTTTTTCCAGTCCACACAAAATACTGCTTTTTTTTCTGCTAAACTCTATCACTCCTGTGAGAAAACTTTCAGCAGCACAAGTGACAGTCTGTTAGTTCAAGCTTGGAGCAGTGTCCCTCCTCATGCTGCTCCTTCTCTGTTTCCCACTCTACTCTTTTGCAGTGTTATCCTGAATATGCTACACCAAAACATTTCATCTGCCAGTGTGCAAGTTCCTGATATCCTGTACTTTTGCTGCACTTTCAGGAACTTCTAAAATTAGAAATTTCTAAAACTAGAATTTTATCCTCTCAGACCATAGCACTTTCTTTACATGAGTCTTTCTTACAGAAAAGTCAGAAAACTCTCAGAATTATCACCATTAATTACAGATGCAGACGAAAACAAGAAAATTAATACACTCCCATGCATTTAATTTAGACACATCTATACACACACAGGCATTGTCTCACCGCATTTTTGTGTTACTTTAAAAAGTTCAAAAGAAAGTCTGGTAAGAACTATTTAATGTCTGGGAACTCAACAGTGATTTGAGATGAACAAAAGCTACTGCCACCCCCAATGCAGGATGAGTGGGATTTCAGCTGGTACCACTTCATGGCCCAGCTGCAGCACTGAATAAAAGGCACCTGAACCGTCTGGGATCCGCTCCAGTGCACCCCCTTCAGCTCCTGCCATTCTTGCAGTGCAAAGCTCACAACAGTTTTGCACTGCAGTGTTTAGAGTTTTAGTGTCCTCAGCAAGGTGGAAACTCAGTAAAAACGCACCTAGCAGAACATCCAAATCTACAACTCAGAGAAGTTTGTAGAAAGGTAGCACAAAGCCTATTTGACTAATCAAATTGCATTAAATGCACCAAATGAAGGGGATTTTGTGAGATTCTGGCTTTTCAAAAGTTATACGTACCAACTTTAAAAATAATGTAGCAATAAGAGCAATAAAGTCCTCATTTTGAAAACTACACTGTACAGTCAAAAAGATCTCTCTGCTAAGGAGAAAACCTGTCAAGGCCTTTAATCTCCCCTCAATCATATATCATGATTCTTTCATTATTTTTTCTATTTTAGATGGAACAGGAAGAATAAAGGGTAAACTGGACCACTTGAAAGACCTATTATCTGCTTATTATCTTACTGACTTTGGCTCAGTGTGACATTTCTAGTGGATTTTTCCTGAAAATAGCCCTGCATTGACAAACTCCTGGAAGAAAATATTACCCCCAGGGGCAGCAGCAGCATCAGTGAGACATGACTATCACTGAGCTGCTCTGTTCCTTGTAGGCAGCCACAGCCCATCACAACCTCGACCTCTCTGAGTAACAAACTCCCTTCCTTCAGGACCAGATATGAATCTATCAGCAATCCTGGCCCAGGAAGGTTGCTGCTGAGACACCCTGATCCATGTTCCATTTATACATCTAATCATTTAAGAAAAAATTTATGAGTTAATATACAGAGCTCACCACTAACTGGAACCTTTTTAATAGGCCCCTTAACAGTTGCTTTTTAAACTATTTCTCCTTAAAAGTTTTATTTATTTGGAAAAACCTTGCACACTCCAGGAATTCTGCAGCTAACCAATGATTTGAAGTGAAACATTTATGCTATCCTTGTCACCATGGTACCCAACACATCCCAATCATCTATTTCATTATTCCTTCCTGTTTACTTATTTCAAGCATGCTGGTCCAGCATTCATGAAGCAAATTCTTTTTGCTGGCTTAAACATATAATCCTGGAGATTTCAACACTAGCTCACAAACACCTATCTCTACAGTTTCCACTGATCTGTACATTTAAAAATGAAGGCAGTGTTTTGAAATGTGAGGCTAACATCACTTGTCTGACCACATCAGCTCTTACTTTTGGCTATGAAACAGCCTCTGAGCATGCACCCACTTTCCAGTAGTGCTAGAAAAACACCCTTTATAGTACATTCTCCTGAAGATAAATAGGACCACACCAAATGATTCAGTAAACAAGTAACACAGATAAAATTAGATTAACCTCTCAGTGCAACATGTTGCATGGGCCTTCTAAACAAATTGTTTTACAGCCTCCATCCCTTCCCCCCCATCACTCCACCAACTCAGGCTTCAGATTCTTCAGCCTCTGCCACCCCACAGGTGCAGACTAATGCTCCCTCAGCATATGGCAGACACACAGAGACTAAATCAATCTCCTTTTTCTCCCTGTCTCTTTTCCCAAAATGAGGTCAGACTGAACAGAAAAATGCCCATTTTTCTCTACAGTACTGACCCATGCAGTGCCTCAGACAGGACAATATCATTTCAAGAGCAGGGAAGCAGGGCTGTGCAGTCACTGTCCCAGCACACCCGTGCACATAACTGCTCACACCCACTCCTTTCTCCATGCACTCCATTCCCTGTGAGGGACTGCCCAATGTGCAGCATGCACAACAGCAGCTCAGGATTCCTTCATCTTTCATATTTTTATGCCCTGTCATAGTAATCATGGAAGGTGGGAGCTCAGGATAAAGGGAAAAAGGCAATACGTGCAACTTCTGCCAGATTTCTTTCTTTTCAGGCTGGTGGAGAATTTAAAAAAATTTAAAAAGCATGATTCACTTCCTATTATTCACTGTGAGATCCATTCAATTACTGCTCAACAGTACATCAGAGCAAGGATAGCTCAGACACAGGGAAAGGTCAGTCTGACCTCTGCTTCTAAAGTCTGCCTAACACCTGCTTCCAGATCATTCTCTTCCAAATGCAATGGCAGAAAATGCACACACAAGTGCAGAATGCAACTTTGCAGCTGAGGACCCACTCACTCCATGCAAGAGAAGAGCTGTGAATAAAAAAAAAAACAAAGAAACTACAGAAGATATTTGCATGATATTTGCTGTTGGAAATAAACTTGATTTGAGGAGCTTGTCTCCATACAAAACAACCTTTACCATTTTCCTAGCTTGCTTAAATGCAGTTTGCTGGAGTCTCCAGTATCCAAACTAATTATTTATATGCTTAAGCATTAACTTCAATAGCATCCAATGGGTCTTGTAGCACAAAGAACTCACAGAAGAAAAACTAGCAAGATGTGCTGGGAAAGGGGAAAATCAAACCCCCAACTGTATTTTTTAGTTCCCTGAGTCCTAGAAGGAACACACCTTGTGGTGGATCTTCCCAGGCTGGGAAGGTGCCAGGGGGAGAAAGTGTCTTGCCTTCCACATAGAACAGTTTAGGTCAGAGACTTAGGGGTCAACTTCTGAACAAACTGAGACAGATAAAAATGTCAATGGACAACTATGAGGATGCCTCTCAGAGCGACTCAGAGAAGAGATGCATCAAAGCACCAAAAAACATACTTGCAATTTTGCAGTTGTCTCATAAGTGCTCATATCTTCCTGTCTTGGGGCAGAGGGGTTGGCTACAAAAATAAGGGTTAAATTTTTCCTTTTCAGTGGTGAACTAGCATAGAAATCTGAGGATAAAGACTGAACAATGGAGACAACCATTTCATCGTGTGGATTTCAGTTTCTGGAGACTTCTCCAGCCCCCATAGTCCCCTCTCTCTTCACTGAATCCCATTCTTACCATGCTCCCTGTCCTTCCAGAGACTCCTGGCCTCCCAACGTTGCCTCCTGGTCCTGCTCCATCTGTATCTTCACTCTCATCCAGCTCCCAAACCACCTCTGTACCACAGCCCACTGAGACTCTCAAGCCAAAATACAGAACTAAAATTGGTACTCAAGGAAAGAAACTTGTTGTGTTATCATGATAGATCATATTCTTTGATTCTCTGACAGCATTCAGATTTTGGGCAGGACAGATGCAAGAACAATGCTGGTTTCAAACAGAAGAAGAAGACAAGCACATACCATTTGACAGCTACAAATGATAGACATAGTTTTGTAAGCTCTGCCCTGATCTGTTTTCATGCACGTGTGCCAATTCTCCTTTGGAGTTAGCAGCCTCCATATGAAGAATAATAATACACTTGAGGCAATCAGAGAAGAAGTTCCTCTGTTTTGACAAGGCTGTGTGCCTATGTTGTCTTTTGTAAAATGTCTTCACAGCTGGATTCAAATTACATTGCCTATAAGGCACCCACCTTCCTGAGCACACAAAGTTGTGGGGAAACACAAAGTGTATTTCAGTGTGCACCTGGATTAAAACAAAAATTGAAAAGTCCTTTTTGCACTGCACAAAATGGGAGGCTCTGTTAGCAGGAGCAGCTCTCCAGCTCAGAGGCTGGGCAGGCCATGATTGACCAGATGTCTATAAGGAAATTGCATTTGACTGTCTGCCCTGTCCACTCTGAGGGCTGCAGCACAAAACAGCCAAAACTCTCCCCTCCAAAGACAAAATCCATCAATTTCATTCCACAGCATCCTCCTCCAGCTCAAAAGACCAAAGCCTCACTGAGTTTATCAAAATGCCTCTTGTTTGGCAGGTTGGCATACAAACCAGCACACATATATTAGAGACTAATGACAGTTCAAGGGAAACATAAATAACAATTTCACCTAAAAGGGTACTTAAGGGTTCTAGCATTCCCCAAGCATTTAACCACGGTTTGGCTCTTAAATTATTAATATTGCATAGGATATTTGTAAAACAATTGTATCTGATTTAAGAGGCAAGCTGCAATCTGCTGCTGCTGATTCCCTCCCCTGTAGTTACACTCCTGTATTTTGACACAGTCATTATTTTAGCTCTAACCAATGATACGACTAAGTGACATCTATGACTTCAGGTGAGGAATTTATAACAGCAGCCACTCATTACAGCAGCAAAAACTTTGGAAAAGAGTGAGAGGAATTTTTTCCCCCACATTTCAACCTATTTTAATGCTTCAACCCACTTAGTCCTGATCTTGGTCCTGAATTTCACATTAACCCACAGAGTCAAAGTGCAACTGCTGCACTGTGCCAGGCTGCAGTGCAAGATTAGAGGCAACTACTGAGTTTCAAGTGACTGTTTTGAAAGTCATGACTTCGATCAGTGCTCCTCAAATCTCAGCTAGGAAAAACCAAAACGACAGCATTCAAAGATTAAAGATTTCCACTTACTCCCTGGAAAAATACAGCATAAAATGCTCTAGCACAAGCTGCTACTGTGCTGTTCTCCATGCCTCGGTTTTGATCCACAAGGATCATTTTGTACAAAGTTCTTTATTCAGCTCAGTTCAGGGTCCAACATATATTCAGTTCCAGGTTAATTTCTACTATGAGGTTTTTAACTAAAAGCAAAACTCACATGGATGATTAAAACTGTGTTCACATATTTCAAATATTAGTGTTTACCACTGCCTTGTAAGAATAAGAAGCTATCAGTTGATAATAGAATGTTCAATGCTGCAAATGAAAATTTAAAAGCATTCATACATCAAAGAGTTGTATCTTATTTCTAAAATAACAGAAGTACTTAGACCAGATATGTGGACATTTGAAGAATATGTAATTTTCTAATTCACACCAGTTGTTTAAAGTAGTCAGAGTTAGCAGAGCCAGCAATCCACCTCAGTTGTAAAAATTGCTACAGAAATCTTTACAAGCTGTTACAAACTGGCCTAACTATCAGAAGATTCCTGTATACTATTTGGATGAAACAAAGATAGATAAATGTTTAACCCAAGATTATCATGGGGCAGTAAAACACTACTTATCAACAAGTTGGATGTAAATGACTCCCAAAAAATCAGGAAAAGGAAGGAAAAAAAAAACCCAAACACTTAGAAAACATCAGCAGGAAGAAACTCAAAGGCAACTGTATGTATTTACAGACTCTCAGGTGTTTTTAATATTAAAACCAAACAGAGCTGAAAGTAAATTGAAAGGGTTTTCACTTCTTAGACACCAGCAAAATATACTAAGACTTTATTGCCTTACTTACACAGCACTGCCTCATGGAGTAGATCCCTACATGTCACTGATTTTTTTAGTTAAATAGCTTCAAAGTTAAACCAGTGGTGAGAACTTCGGTTAGCCTCTGATGGCCAAAGCCACAGCTGAACAAGCAGAGACGTGAAACAAAACCAAATAAAATCAACTTCTATGTCTGGAACTACCTCACAAAATGAAACAACATTCTCCTTGGTGATGCATACATTTCACATCAAATTAGATCTCTGTCTGATTCCATGTTTTAGTATTTAGGAAAGCAGTATATAAATATTTAGCACATTTGGAAAACATACGTCAGATTCTGTGAAATGTGTTTAGAGAGCTTAAACAAACAATACTGGTCATAAATTTTGGTTTGCTTTATTCAAGCCAATGTGTTCCTCTCCACACCCTACCAATTATACATCATCCAGATTGCTTGTGTTTGCTCACACACATTTCTGCACATGTATATGCAAATGCCTAAATGGAAGTTTGTGCTATATTCAGTGGGTTTGTGATTTTGTGACAACTGCTTCTAATCACAGTTATTACCATTATTTATTACTCAGTTCATACCCCAGGTGTGCATGGTGCCTTACAGGCAAACAAGACAGATGTCAGAGCTAGACAGCTGCCTGCACCAGCCTTCACACTGCTGAGGAAACAGCAAGCACTGAGACACTGACAGGACTGACAGTGTGAGGATCTCTGCAGTGAGCATAAAGATATGTACATAAAACTAAATGCAATTTTAGCAAACTAACCTTGTTCCCACTTCACCTGTTCAGTTACTACAGCAAATACTTGCAATGTTCTAAAGGGAGCAGGTGGTGGTGGCTCATTCAGGTAGGACTTTCACTTTCCACACCCCACCCAGTAACTCAGAATTCCAGTTTTTCAGTCACAGTAGTTCCTAGTGATGTAACTGTGATGGAGCCATGCAAATTGTGGTCAGACCAAAAAAACAGAGGAATACTCACTGATCTGTTTGTTCTTTAGAGGTGTCAAAATTGGACATCTGGTTTAACAGGTGCAGTAAGATTTTGTTAAATGTCTTTTACTAACGACCAGGCCCTGGCAGGAAGCACTGTCTTCATATGACACCTGACTTTGGAAGCATCCCTGGGTGCCCTATAAGAAGGCTTTGTATCTTCTCCTCCTATCCATTCAGCCTCAGGGAACAGACTCCCACATTATCTGAAGACACACCAGAACTCTGGAAAAGAGTGGGTGTGGTTTGACTTATGGCTCTTCCCCAAGTCAAGCAGCCAAGAACAAGAGCTTAGAGTGAAGACTGAGTTGCCCTGTAGAAAATGCACAATGCACTCACACACTCACTCGCCTCACTGTGGGCAGTGCAGCACCACGCCTTCCTCAGACACCTGCAGGGAACAGACATCTCCAAAGGCCTCTGCTTTCAGTATCTCTTCAGAAAATGAGCACCTTGCAAAGAGCCAAGTAGGCAAGCATATGCCACTTTTCAATGCAGTAATTTATATTCTTGTCCACATTATCTCTAACGTAATGATGACAACACAAAGCTTTAACATAGTCTACCCTCACTATTAAAAAACATACAGATTATTATCAACTATATATTTCTAAAAAAAACCCAATAGAGTACATCTCACCCTCCTTTTAATTTAGCAAGTGATCAAAAAACATTGTGGGAATGGGGGATTTTTGGCGTTTTTTCTTTGTTTTGTTTTCGTCAGTGCGAATCTAGCAGTGTACTTTCTTACCTCTACAGGTTCTCCTTCTATTGTGGTTATGAGAAACCAGTGTTTGGGTAGGTTATCTCTTCTTCCTTTGTTTAATACCTTACAATGTTGTTTCCAATAAGAATTCAAAATAAAAATAAAATTTGATTGGACTGCAATATAAAAATCTTCCAATAAAGTGTCCTTGCCTGAGGCTAAGCATTTACCTCGGCTTTTATTCCCCTCCAGATTTTTACAAGATACCTATTCAGCCTCTGTCAAAATCACACCAGTGAATGCACAACAGCTGATGGCCAAGATTAATTCCTTTGTTTCTAGTAGCTGGACAGCACTTGGATTTAAATGGGTTGTGGTGTGCAAGTGATCTATAAAATTACTTTGTAGCAGTATTATTAAGTTGGAAAAGTTTCAAATGCCAATGCCCTTTCTGTATTCCTTCCTAGCTGGAACTGTTATTTCCAAACATATCTTTCCTTTTTGGAATGATGAGCAGGTCAGAACTGGAAGAATGCATTCTTTTTATTTCTTTCCCTGAGACTGAACAAGGTAGTGAGCCAGCCAGCATCCTTGTGCACTATGTCTTCTGAACAGAACACACACCAGTGCAAGGATGTAGCATTCCCCTGAAGAACAAGAAAGACAAAAGAAGGAAAGAAAAAAGCTAATGTTAGGTCTGTCATGTTTGACATTTTCTAACTTGAATGGCTGTAATAAACTATTACTATTGCTATTTAACATTCTATAGCTGGAAATATTTGACACTTGTCCCTGTTGTTTGAAAGAATCCCCTTATAGTCTGTTGTTTCTGTCTATGATCCATGCAATTAAATTTCCAGTGGAAGTTACTTTGAGAACTGGAAGAATTTGCTTTTACTTTAGGCCTTCAACTGCTCTGCATGCCCCAGTACAGTGGCCAGACCTACATGAACTGCATGCCCTTCCCTACCTACCAAGGGTGTAGAGAGCCACAGAAAGTTCTGTGGAGACAGGCCAGCATCACATTATGCTGCCCAAGGTGAACACAGTAGTTCTATTGCACACAATGGCAGGACTGTTTATGTAGGATTGCCACATTTCCACTTGCACAGCCATCACCAGAATAGGCACAGAAAAACTCTTGGTTTGTGTCTTTGAAACATTACTACCAACTTTATCAGGAGTGATGACAAAAAAAGCCTGGACTTGCTCAGAGCCCAAAATTCAAATAATTTTCTGAAGATACTTGGACATTCAATGAAACATTATGGGAAAATCCAGAGCACCTCAAAGAATTAAGAAATTATGCACTCATATCTAAGAACTAAATAGTGTTATTACTTGGAAATTTTACCTTTGGATCTCATTCAGCATTTTCTGTAGTCTCTAAAATTAATTTCCACACAAAAGAAAAATCAAAACAAGCAAAAACAAAACATTAAAAAAAAGCCAACAGAAAAATAAAGGCTAATTAACTATCCCCATCTGTTCCCCATCTTTAACTGAAGCTTTTGATTGCCAGACCCTTTAGAAGCAATTCAAACATCTGCAAATTGGTGTCTCACAACATTTGAGACAAAATACAGGGTCTGCAAGTGGCCCCTGCCTGTTTTGTGGTGATCAAATGGAAAATGGGGTAGGTGCCCACTGCAGACACCCCAGATATCTTCAGCTATTTTTAAGTACAGAGTAACTATCTCCATATCTTCACAGGTTATACAAAACCAGTTCAACAGAACCTCAGTTCACAGAGCCATAAATGACAAAACTCCACTCTACGTGTCACAGCTTGATTAAACAGTGGTGTTAATCATGCACTCAAAGCACTCTCTAATTTAAGGGTCCATGGAAATCCAAATTAAGATGGTGATGGAAAAAACATTCTGGCATTAATAATGCAAAGTAAGGGATAATTAGTGCTCTCCAATTACTTTCAGAATAACATATTTTTTTCTATAGTTAGAAAATAAATTATTGGGAATGTACGAATTTACTTATTTTGGTCTCAAAATGAACTAACTTTATGCAAAATTTGTAAGTTACAAAGAGTCAATCCCCACTTGCTGCCTCTCTGGGAAAAACAAATTTGTCAAATGTTCAAACTTTCAGGGTTTCATCAGATTCTGAAGCAGAATGAATTCTCCCATCACAGAGGGATGCGCAGCAAAGTTGCCATTCTACAATTCATTGCTCTTTAACAGCAGAAAAAGTACTGGAAAATGAAGAGGAAAAGTTGGAAAACAAGTCCAAGTACAGTAACTATCACATGGTATCCACCTTTACAGATGCATCTCTCATTTTTTCCCGATATGATGCAGATTTAAAGAATATTTCTTTCTAAAGAAAGAACATATTCTTGTTCAGTGAAGAAGAGGAAAGGAGTGCATTCTAGACTGGCTGATAGCCCAGCCAGCAGAAAGAAAACAAAATGCCAGATTGTCTTGAAGCCATGCACTCCTGAATGCCCAGAGTCTGAACATGCAGGACCTAATCCATCACTATCTTCAGTCCTTTCCTAATCATTTCATTTCATTGAAAAAGCCTCTTGGAACCAAAAATTAAGGGTTTTCTCTCCAGCAGAGTCATTTTTCATTTGTATACTTTGATGACTACTTGCTTAATGAATCAAATCTGACTTAAAAAGAACAACAACTGTTGTGCTGTTCACTTTTTTCTGGTACCTCTGTAGCCCTCACTCCTGACAGAAAGGTAACTACAACCTCTTCATCTGCACATATGCACAACATGAGGGCAGAAATGTATCATCCCTGAGTCTGGAGGTTTAATCCTGCTGGTCAGAGAGCAAAATAATCAAGCTTTTTGATAGTCTGAGCAGACACTTGAAAGTAATTCAAATACACCAAGAATTTGGCATTATTCATGTTTTACTATTTTCAGCTGGGTCACTTTTATAATCTAATCAGCTAAACTTTGTCTTCTGAAATAGTTTTCAGAATAAGAGCTACATAATTCTCTATATTCATTCCACAAGACAAGCCATGTGTCAGCTCAGAGTATCTGTGGATAATAGGGGATGAATTGCTGCCAGGCTGAAGGCGGAGCTGCCCTGTGTGGCAGTGTCAGAACTAAAGGTCTAGAGGGCAGCACATGGAAGAGAGCCCCCTCACAGCTGGGCTGGCTCATCTAAAGGGTCTTGTACAGCATAAAGGATTCCATAATACTAATATTGCCAATATACTCTAACTCTGACCTCAAAAATTCTGGCATGCCAGGCTCCTAATTCTCTTGGAGTGACTTTCATGCAAATTTGTGATGACTTTTAAGCCAGTTTGGGATAGATGAAAGATGCTTGATTGACAGTGATGTCAATGTTTTACAGCAGACCTGCAGGGGACACTGGCAGGGGAATTGTAGCTGGAGCAGCATGAAGACTGTCTCGTTTGTTCAGATAAGCTTATTTCTGGGACAAAAGATTAGTTCCCTCTAATGCCCCATACTGGTTTCTCTAAACCAGGATTTGGGAGGTATTAGCCACTATGTAAATAGCCCAGCAGATTTTAACTCAACATGTTAGTGGATGTAGAAGACACACTACCCTACCTACACTGAAAAAGGCAAAGTGAGAGTAATTCACATTAACCTGTCTCTTCCAAATCCTAGACAACCTAATTCAGAGTTTTCATGATAAAGGCTGGGCAGAGAGCTGTCCACCAGAAAGGTAACTTTCCATCCAGTCATCTGGCATTATTACAGCAACATTGCTACCACTGCATTTCAGCATGAAAAAAAATAAGTACATAAAGAAAAACCCTCCCCAATTTGCAATTCAAAAAGTATATATTGTGAGTATATAAAAATGTATTAACACAAATCAAATCATGCAGACTAAAGCATTATTAATAATGGCAGCATATTTTCTGGTGATTTTTCTGGTTTAAAATTCACAACCCTGTTCCACGTGCTCATCTCCAAAGTCAATATAACTGAATTTTTTCTCCATATACTTCACTAGAGAAATTCCTTTCATTCTAATGAAAAAACCCTAGTAGATGCCTTCCAAAAACTGGAAGATGCCTTTCAGCAAATGCACTAATAGTAGCATCTGCTTCTTAAAGCACGAGTTTCAGTTTAGTGGGGCTCTTTTATCACTGATTTTTATCCTTTAAAATGCATTGATTTCTTTTTTTTTGCTGACCTTTACAGTATAAATGTCACTGTCAGATAAAATAATTGAACCCAGTAATCTATGCACAGACTGGAAAAAACCTATGACTGATTTCAACATGATACATCACAGTCTAATAAGAATCCAGCTGTATTTCTTTGACAGACAGGTTCCTTTCCCTTAGTCTGATTCAGATGGTATCTGAAACACAAAGTTTATAGTGGGGAAATATTCTGAGAGTGACACTGGTTGCTAGTTGCCATGGAAATAATAAATTATGAACGTGGCAGACAGTGCCCTCTCTTCAGTGCACAGGTAACTGCATGCAGCACACCATTCCCACCATGATGCAGCAGCAAGGGAAGGGACCAGCATCTGATTTTTCATGAGACAAAACACTAAGCAAACTGAAGCCCACATTGCCACCAGTCAGACAAAATGAAAAGCTGTTACTATTTTCTGTAGGCATTTAAATTTAATACCTGTGCAATTCCAATTCCTCTAACTCACCTCATTAGCGCACAACATGGATGAACCATGAGATCTCTCTCCTGCCATGTATTTACCTGGCAATGTCTTATTTCCAGCTATCAGATTAGGCCTTTAAGTAATTAGATTCTTGAGCACAAGCCCTATTTTTGGTGTGCTTTCTGCAAAGGGCTTTATGGAAATAATAAGTTCGTCTATTCACTGTGCAGTCACTGAAGTATCTACACATCTCAGCAGGGGTGAAAGCAACTTCTCAGCCTGCTTGCACCTCTGTCAAGCTTCATTTTTATTGCTTTGGTTCCACCCCCTCCCCATCCCCTCTGCCAAGGGTGTTCCACTGCAGTGAAATGTAGGCAGGATACCTTGACCCAAAGAGACAAAGCACAAACACTCATTTTAACCCATCAGGAGGCAAAGCTCCAGTCTGAAAAAAGGGACAAGTGATTACAAGTACAAAGCCTGCAGTTTCCTCTTTGCCAGGGCATGACAGCAGCCCCAGGCCTGCAGCCACAGGAGTGTGCCCTGTTCCTTTGGCAATGGGGAACAATCCAGCATCCAAAGTCACAGCACTGGCTGGCACTGCCAGCAAGGCAGCAGCGAGGCTGTGCCTCTCAGAAAGCGTGAGTTTGGGACCCCAAAACAAGCCTAAGCTGGCATGGGCACTAATACCCAGTTCTGTGAAGACAGAGACATTCTGGGCATGTGCTAGAAGGGAACATTTTGTGCCTGGGAAACTGGTGAAAACATTGAGAGTTTTCAGTGTGTATTCCTGATACAGCAGCTATTCTACCTGTGTTGACTCCATCCAGTCAAGAGATTTCTACTCAGGCTTTAAAAATATTCAAAAACCATTGGAGTTAAGGCTGGAACCTTATTTATCTGCTTCATTGGCTTGGTTATGAGCTTAACTGGAGCTTTATGAATGATGTCAGTCCTTCCTGGAGAAGGCAGAGAGGTTGTACAGGGTGTTCAGTTGGAGCAGCTGCTTTTTCAATCAAGAGATACTTAATTAAGCAGAGACGAGAAATGAAGAATACATAATGTGCTGAAACAGGCTAACTAAAGGTTTTAGCCAGGCATGGGGGAAAAAAAAATGAGCTTGCAAGAAAAATACACCCACCTATCTTTTGTTTTAAGCTGGTTTCTAACAGAAACTTGTGAGTCCTGTGAAGCAAGTTAGAAGTACAACAATCAAGAAATAAGGAAGAACACTTCTGGGAAAAGCAGTCTAGTGCACTGTGATCAGGAATGTCTGCTCCATGAAATTTCAGGACAACAATTAATGTTTACTTGCACAAATACACAGCTCTTTAAAGCAAATGAAGCATGAAGGAAACCCAATTGCACTAAGCACAGGAATGCTCTGAACATACAACAAAAGTCAGTGAACTTGCTGCGTGATAGTGTCACGCTCTGTACCTCCTACCAAATTACGAGTTTGTTTAAATCTATTATCACTTTTTAAACACCCTTTTCTACGTTTAATTCCATTGATACATGAGGAGAACTCTCTTCTCATTCTTAATGAATTCAGCAGTTTTACTGTTACTGATGAAATGCCCACAGACTCCCAGAGCCCAGGCAGGCAAGAAATCAAATGATCGCAGTAGGTGCAGCAGGCTCTCATCTGCCTCTGGGCATTCACAAGCCTCTTATCACTGGAAATGCCTGCTTGAGGTCGCACCAGAGTAGAGTTAAATCCTGCATTTTCATCACAAACTCACCTAATCTGGGCTCACACATGGCATGCAGCTCCTCCTCTGTCATGGTGGCTTAGGTGTGCTTTTGGGGACATTAGCATGGGCTGTGACATGTGAACTGAAAACACAGGTGGCGATTATGGCTCATCCCCACAGACTGCTCAGATTTGTTTATACTGATGGGGTGCTCAGCTCCATTTACATTTTAGTACCTGAGCCCCCTAAAGCTATAAAAACCCAACTCTAGCTACACTGTAACCTACATTGCAACCATTCCACAAAAAGAAATAGAGCAACTCCTGTAGCCTTAGTCTCCCATACAGGAAAACAGGCATAACCAAGCAAAGAGAACTTTCAAAAAGGGTGAGCCTCTAAGTAAATTGACGTAGGAAAATATTTAAAACTATACCACACCATTATTGCCATGACCTTTCTGTATCTTCAACACAAAAGAACATTTTAAAGTAGACTATCTGCTGCTCTACAGAGATGACATAAAAAGCCTGTCTGTGGCTTTTTAAAATGTTTTATACATCATAGACTTAAACCATATTACCACTGTTTCCAGACAAATTAACATCTGGACTGCCACTGCCTGTATAGTGATCATTCACTAAGGCACAGTTGCTAAAATTTCTTTCTCTACTGTAAAAACTGAAAGAAAAAAAAAATAAACCTCAAGGAGAATAGATACATCACTTGTTTCAAGTTTTTAATATCTGGTCCAAAATCACCAGCGAGGTAGTCATGGTCCAGACTGTTTTGACAATGAAGTCAAAATCCCAAGTTTACCATTTCAAAATTGTCTACACACAATCAGCTCACATTCAGCCCTCAGAGCTGATTGCTCCTGAATAATTTCAGGTATTTCTAAGTCTATTCCATGTCTCACAGTACTCCCATAGATGACTCAGTTTCACTGCCAATCAATGGCTTTAATTGTCCAGATTAGGAAGAGAACCATAAAATTAACATTAACAGCTGAGAATCCATGGAACTGATAAAATCACTTTGATGTAATGGTGAGTAACCATTGCTGAACCTCTCCACAGGAACTGGGCAGGGAGAGATGGATTAATCACTGAGTATTACAGATGAAATACCTGTCAGCCTTAGCAAGCAGCAGCTCCCCATGTAGATGACTTTCTTGGAGGAATCTGCAAAGGCATACAGAGGTCCCAGTGCTTTGCTGCCCCTCTCCCCAAACCAGCATCTCAGAGCCCATCTGGATGCTGCTGAAAGAAGCCTGGGCTGTAATGTGCCCTTCCCTAAGCAAGGTATGAACATCTGCCTAGTGCAAGGTGCCTCACTGGCTCTGCCTGCAGGTTACTGTCCACAGGCTGGGCTACCTGAGCCATAAACAAAGGATGAGCACCAGAAACCCCAAGGGGACACAGGGAGGTTATTACATTCATCAGGAGAGTAGGAGCTAATAGCAACAGGCTAAATGATGGCCTAAGTGAAGCCTAAGTGAGTTCTGCCATCTTTCCCCCAGAGCTGTGAAGGCATTTCTGATGTGGCCTACACCACACCTGTGTTTCAGAGCTTCTCAAAGGGAGTGGCTGCAGAGATGCACAGTGGGTTTTACAGAACCAGAGGAGTAACCCGGGTGCTGACAAGCACAAATGCTGCAGTCAATATTCACTGTGAGGAACATTCCTCCAAGCATACACCTAATAAAAATGTAGAGACCTACAGAAAGACTGCACAGCTATCTGAAATTTCCCTGGTTCTCTGCCTCACTGTTTTCAGCCATGGATGCGGCAAAAACCTACGATGTCACACCACCCTCTGGTTACTCACTGGCAGGGGACATCCCCGAGGTATTTTTTCTTTTTGTGTTTCCTAATATCAATATTATCCTTTTTAGCTTGGTGACTTTGTGCAGTCTGTATTTCTAGTCTCAACCATCTAAGAATAAGGACTCCCAAAATCCATAGTGCTTATTGGAAAAGCACAGATAGTTGTGGGAGACATGCAAAATTATTTCTACTCTCAGCTTATCTCAGATAGATTTCCTAGCATTGAGGTTATTCACTTCCCTAAAAATCATATCTCACATGAGATATTCATGTTAGATAAACAAGCAAATAAGAGTTACAGCAATCACATTCTGTTATAACTCCTGGAGTTGGAATGGAAAGAGAAGGAACCAAATAGCACAATACCCTTGATGAATTCACAGAGCTTGACAATACACTGCTGACAAGACAGGAGACTTTGAAAGGACCAAAACAATTCCTATGATGATAACAACCTGAATTTTACTGAATCCTCAACACTCCATCCCAAATGGTCGCTTTTAAAATGCATTAAAATTTATTGCAATAATGCCTTGCTGCCCATTCCTGTACTTATAAAGCACAGAACAGTCATCTAAATCTCCCATGATAACATCTTCAAGACAGGAGCTTATCAGCAGTACAGAGAAGGAAAAATCCCGTGGGTTGGGATTACACTTTTGATTATAAATTTCCTGAGAGAACGATGTCATCAATCTACATTCTTTATGAACTCTACCACATGAAAGTCCTCTTTTATTCTAATAATAGCTATCAGGTTTTGTGCAAGCAGCACCTGCAACAACTCTCCCACGTGGAAAAAAAGAGTTGTTACACACAATCCCACAAAAGAAAATCAGTCAGCATTATTTTTTTGTCATGAAGCTGGTTTATTTTTATCTTTCCATTGTCATCAGCATACCAGCTGTTACACATCCCTTTAAGGAAGATTAGAGATTAATAGCCCTGTTTTCAAAATATATTGGAGCACTTACTTCCTTTCTCTACAATACGTATATCCTAACACAGGAAAAAAAGGAAGGCCTATTTCTAGACATCTCACAAAACAGGTGATGGAAAAAGTTCATCAGGATCTTCCCAGGCACTTTTGTTAGAAATATGTCAGTTCCACATTTTCCATCCTGGCTCCCATTCAGCTATTCTGTAGAGAGCAAAGGTCACCATAAAAATTGCAAGTGACTCAGAGCAGGAGAAAGCTCAGGAGCCCCTAGGAGGAGGCCAGCTGCCTGTTTCAGAGGCTGGGCAGGTGCTTCAGCCTGGTTTTTGAGGCAGGAATGGGTAGTGCACACAGCGAGGGCTGCTCAGATACCCACTCACTCCCAAAATTCTGCATTATAAAAACACACCATGCTTCCCCTCATGCTAAAGTCAGTAAAGAAAATAAGACTGGTTCCAGAAAGACCCCTCAGCCCTCTGACCCATGGATATCACTTTCAGCACAACAGGTCACCCCTTCCTCTTGAGCCACTGATGCCATTCCTGTATCAGCCCCCTTCAAAACCAACAATTTTCCACATGACATTGCACAGAAAACTTTACCAAACCACAGCCATGTAAGAACCACTGCATTTCTTGTACCTAAGCAATTAGTGGGCTTACCAAGGAAAGATCTCAAGCTAGTAGACAATGCCTTCAGAAATGTGATTATAAATTTCTTTTTTTTACATACATAAAAATGTATGTAGAACCATTTAAATAAGTACGCTCCCCCCCTTCAAATTCTCTCTTTTTGATGTAGAATTATAAAGTCTGCCCTTCTCTGGATTACTATTTCCCTCTCCCCTCTGCCTCTCCACCACAAACTTCTAAAGCAATTACTCATCCAGGTTAATGTGTGTGTGTATTGTTTCCTTAAAGAATTATCCTACTTCCTTCATGTTAAAGTTCTTGAGCTGTTCTGTTCAGCAGCATTTGAGAATTACAGCCTTCACTTTCTCAGAATTACACTTTCAGTTATTATTTTTATTTTTGCTTTCTGTCCAAGCTTCTTTCTTTGCCTAAATCCTTTGTAATATATTTTCTATTGCCAGATGAAAATCTGAAGTATTTTGATGGCCCAGTGCACATGTATGCAATGTCATCTTTCTTGGGATAAAACACACAATATGGTTGTGTCTACAGACTTTCATTTTGGGTGGACCTCAGAGACCCAAACACCCTACCTGCTTGACCTTGATATGGCCAAGAAAGAAGTGAAAAATCCAAACAGACAGGAGAATGTGACCATGTCTTGTTTTAAACTAAGAAAATATGAAGATCAGAGAAAACTTAGGGAGGAGATTGGCGATTGTGTAAGCTCTGGGCTCAGGGCCAACCACCAGTTAAATCTGTGCCCTGGGCTTCAGCTGGCCAGGCCAGAAATAGTGATGCTATTCTCGGGAAGGTGCAGCTGGCTTCTCTTCTGTGACTCTGGTCACCAGCAGATTGCATGAGGGGACTCACACAATTAGCACAACAAGCTGGGAAAGGATGCTCAGCACAAGAATACCTCAGTTTGTGCACTTGAGTAGCAAACTTCAGGCTTCAGTTTCCTTCCAGTAATCTCCAGGTAGTGACACTCCCAGAGGTACTTCAAAAAGGTTTTGTGTTGAATCAATGTACGGTCAAAGCCAGTTTTCATTTCTTTCTTTGATACTTTGATTATATGCAATCGTGTTTTAAAAGAGATTGAACTACAGGACTTGGTGTTTCCTCTCTGCTGTCCTTGAAAAAAATTCAGTTACTTCTTTTTATCAGGATCTTTGCAAAATGCTTTCAAAACAAATCTACACTTAATACTGCTTATTAAATTAGGCTTTAAAGAAATATGTTATAGTAGATATTCTAGTATTTTACAAAATAACTCTTAACAAAAAGTATCATAGAGTTTTTAGTGTTCACTCAAAGTGTCACCTGACAAGTCAGATGATTCTCAAACATGAGGAAGATAAAACTCTCCCCTTCCCCCCACCATCAGAATAAACTCAGTGCTTCTATTGTAACTTCTACTGTATTTGCTTCTGAACGAATGCTTACTTAATTTTTCTACTGCCCTGAATTATGAAATCTGCATGAAATCACTCTGAAATAATTAATTAAGCAAGCAGCAAGAAAGTTCTTATACCTGCAGAAGTCTGTATTCAAAGTTAGAGGTGAAAAACAGTAATCTAATCCATACTCACTCTTTTTAGAAGCTGAAGCACTTTCTGAAAAAACAGTAGACGGACATGGCAGGGGAATGCTTAATATCCAACCAAACTATTCTTGACTCATGCTTTACTGTGTGCAGATATAAGTGATAAGATACTTGGGAAAAAAGTAATAGCCATTTATCCTTTCAAAAGCACAGTTCCTTCATTCTGTGCAGTTCAGTGCACAGCAGCATAACTCACAAGTACAACACTTACCTTGATCTCAGCTAGATCAGTACATCAGCAGCCCAGGAGATCAACACTGACAGTTATCAGGCATCTACATGATGATCATATTTCACAGAGGTGCTCACAAATTATCCCACACATTCTCAACTCCACTCACATTTTCCAGCATGTAGACAGAAATAGCATCATTTCTCTACCTGTACTGCTTTTAGCAAGCTAGGAAGACTTTCAAAGTTGAAATCAAATAATTTGAAGGAGGTCCTAGGACATAAAATACCATTTGCCAAATACTAGGAGCACTACTGCTACAAAGTGAAATGCTGTCACAGGAAAACTCTAACACAGCAGATCTGATGCAGCAATCAGATGGGATGAGAGTCTACTGTAGCACTGCAGTGTGCATTTTACAGGTATGTCTAGACCAAGACTCCTTGAAAAAAATAACGTGTTTAGTGAAAAAGCACCTTCTGGTATCCTGGATTGCAGTTTTGTTCTCAAGCAGCAATGCAGCAGCATTTTCCCAAAAGATCACACACATACACCAGATCAGCCCCCCACACACAGTGCTTTGGAAGATCAGCAAGGGTGTATAGCAAGGGGAGAAGTGATACTGAGAGAAAGGAGCAATTTCTATAAGAAGCCAGCTGTGGACTGGCTGGAGCAAGTCCTACAGTACAGCACTTGTGTACACAACTGTCACTCCTGCTGCAGCCTCTCAGCAGCTGCTGTATCTGACCTGATGCAGGGAGAGAAAAGTGAAATCAGAACAAAAAAAAAAAAGAACCCAAAACAAAACAAAAAACCCAGTAATAGAAAGAAAAATAACAATGTTAAAGAACATAAAAAAAAAGAACAGGAGAAATATTGCACCAATTTTTTTCCCATACAGTAAGTCTCTTAATTTTGGTATGATAGTGGCTACACTAACTCACTGTTCACATATCCAAATTGTATATTTCATACATTTTAGCCTT
This sequence comes from Luscinia megarhynchos, assembly GCA_034336665.1. NCBI lineage: Eukaryota > Metazoa > Chordata > Aves > Passeriformes > Muscicapidae > Luscinia > Luscinia megarhynchos. The sequence goes on along the minus strand of CM067569.1, from coordinate 27,517,779 downwards.
GAGTCTTCTCTAGTGCACCTTTATTGGAAATTTGCTAAATATTTACCAATAGTAATCCAACCACCCCACACCCTTTCCTGACACATTGCTTTTGTGCTTATTTTTCCTCATAAGTAATTTTCTTCACTACAACAAAGGTATCAGTTAAGAAACTCTGCTAATAAATCTTTGTGCACAAGATCACTTCTCAGTATAATTTGTGCAACCCAGGAAAGGACATTTCCACAGTTTCATAGAAGAACTTATGTCACTGTAAAAAGGCCATGAAAGGAGCACAAGGCAACCACCTGAGCAGAATGATTCATGATAGTGTACAAATTCCAAAGACCATGATGAAAACAACTCCATGGATTTTCTGCAATAATGTTGGCAATAAGCTTAAGAAACAAAAATGCTCTTTTGTGACCTTTGCACAATTCATTCGCTTTTACACGCAGTAAAAGAACACAAATAGTGGCTCCTGTAAAAGATTTCCAAACTCTTTCTTTGAAGCCTCTCACGTTGTGATGAGTTTTATGACAATGTTTCTGCCAATGTCCCTTTCATTTCATTGAAGCTACAAGATCCTGCCACAGTAGCCTGTTTCTCCTTGTGCCATGCTCTCAGATTCACATGAAAACAGAAGAACACAGAAACAATTCAATGAAAACACCATTTTTAACAATGCTTTCCAGGAATCTTTAAAAAGAGTGCAGCTGCCCTGCCTTCACCAACATGCAGACCCAAACATCAAAGAACAAGAGCAGAGCAGAAAGGAAAAGTCCAAAAAGCAGCAATATCTATCAATTCCTCTTCCTTACTGGAACAAGGAAGATAAAAGATGCATTCAGTAAACATGAGAGTTGTGTAGAGGGATTAACAGAAAAAGGCAGAAAGAAGGAATTAAACAGGTGAGAAAGAAAACATTATTGTTTTGGTTTGGTTGCCTTTTTTGTTTTCAGGAGAGAACAAGTGCAAAGCCTAAAAAGGTTAGACAAAAAAGCAAGAAAAGGAAGTGAGAATCTGACTAGTGACACCACGAGAACCATCTCCCTGAGGCAAATGGCAGCTTCTCCTTCATTTGACACCCTTTGTTTAAGGTAACTCTCCAAGCAATCTGCTAGAACTCAATCAGTCTGTTACCTAAGTCATATTCAAGATAGATCAAATCAGATAATCCTCACTGGCCTTAAAACACATGAATTTATAAAAGGCTCAGATAAGGAAGAAAGTGAGCAGAGGTTACAGAACAGGAAGGGCAAAACTTATAGAATGATATAATATATTGCAAAAAGGGTAAGAAATAAATTCTCACTGTTTTCAAGCTTCAAAACAAATGTGCAACCATACCAGGAATTTTAAACGCCTAATTCTCATCTTCATATATATCTGTACTCTCCAATATAATTCTCTTCCTAACACCTCAAAAATAAATACCACTAGCTGTATTATTTTAGCTTAAAAAATCAAATCTAAAATGCAGCTTTCCATGACACTCTTCACCTCTTAAAGAAGATATTAAATAGTACCTGGAAGGTTTCAGAGTTTTCCAAATATTTCCTATTTACAATTAATCATTTCCTAAAGCTCAAGAATATTCTTCTATAGAGAGAACAAACAACTCTGAACAAACTCAAGTTCTCAGAAAACAGACTTAGGCCTTTGTATTTGTAAATTTAGCTGGTATTTTTATGACAGTGGATTTTTCCAGTCCAAGTTTACAATTACACAGCTATTTTGCCTGAGAAGCCATTGCACACACGATTACAATTTTCATGACAGAAAATTTATATTTAATATAAAAAGACATAACCCAGTGGCAGAGACTTCAAGCACACAAAATAGTAATAAAGTAGCTATTACTAGCTCTGAAAGTTGCCTCAGAACATTTCATGTTTCACAGTTAATGTGAGTTTAAATTTATGCTTGAATATTTATCTCTTGTAAAGTTACACTACAGCTACTGTATGAGTCAATGCTCATTTTTCTACCATCTTTTTACACTGAGTCTCCTTGTGTGATGTTTTGTCTAGCAAAGTAAAGCAACATAACAAAGCTGGAAAAAAGATGCAATGGTAGAAATACAAACACTGAATGTGCAACTGAGATTTGCAGAACGGCACATTTAGTTAGACATGCAGCACCTGTTACTCAAACATAAGACAAAGATCAAAACATTAGAATAAAGTAGTTGGCACACAATAATATTCTTATATTTTAGAGGCACAACTGCATCATATGAGCTCACTTCAACTCACAGAGCTCCCAAGACAGCCATTGATGTTGTTATTCCATGTGCTACCACTGCTACTTGTATTTGCAGTTCCTCAGCCCGATATTGGCATGTTGAAAATTAGGTACTAAGCAATGAAACAACATTTTAATGTTTAAATCGCCTTATTCACAAAAAGGACTTTTATCTGTTAAATATCCTGCCATGCTGTGATAGAAATTCTTTAAATGTATTACTTAAATTGTTGAAAGGCTTAGCAAAGAATTTAAGGAAAATATTACCTGGAGTCTAGGAAAGTATGTCCAATAAAGCAAAACCTCAATATAAATGCACTTCCTCTCAAAGTCATTATGTTAGCACAGAACAAATGATGGTGAAACAAGTAGCACCAAACTGAAATACAGTAATTTTCTAAAGAATTTACTATGACAAGAGCAGCATACAAGAAAAACACTAGCTCAGTAAATAATACATTTGAAATGACATGAAACCTGCCCCAGCAGCAGATTCAAAGCCCCTTGGAGGAGCCTTACCTGAGCTCTCTTAGCACTCTTCTGTACCAGAGACCTTTTCTCAATCCCATCCCACAGGTGAGAATTGCTGAGAAAGCAGCTTGTTTTCAAAAACTGTGCCACCTACTAGAATGGGAGGGAATTTAGATACTGAGCACTTGGAAGATTGGCCACTGCCTCAAGGCAGGCTGTATCCAGCCAACTTCTGCCACCTCCCATCCCAGATCTCAGCAGCTGGCCAAATTCTCTGACTGTCGACAGTTCCAAATGCCAGCACTCACAGAGTAAGAAACCAGACTGCTGTAAGGGTTAGGTGGGAGCAGATTGCCAGAGAAAGCAGGGATGATGGAAAGAACATTTAAGATTTTCTACCTACCTTCTTGGGTTCCATCACAGAACACCTCAATTATCACCTAACTAACAATGGTCTCCCCACATCATCGAAGAGACTGTGAGAGTGCTCTGAATAAGGTCATGTCATTGCAGGAGCACCACGTGAGTTAAAACTAGGAACTGAAATGTATTTGGTGAAAAGCTCACCAGATCAGTTCCCATCTGAGCATGCCAAAAAATCCCCATGTCAGATTTCACTGCAAACACTCGCTGTGAGTCAAAAGCCTCAAATTTAGGGCACTTTGCATTCTATTTGGGGTAGCTCAGCTCTCTGCTGCATTGCCCAAACTGGAAAAAGCCATTAATTTAATCTGCATCATCAAAGTAAATTACCAACAAATCCGATGGGGAATTTGATGCCAACATATTATCTTTAAAAATGCCTCCTTGCAGTGTTCAGATGCAGCTACCTAAGCATCCTATTCTTTTGTCTCCTTTTTTCACTGCTAAGATACTCCTTTTAATCTATCAGTACCTAATATTCCTCTCATATTGCCAGAGAAAAATAATTTACTTGAAGACAGAAAAAAAAGGTTAAGCAAACATGCACAAATGAATTGTGGGAAATGGAGCAAAGTAGACTCATAAAAAATGAATGCTGATAAAATGATTAAAAGCCCAACAAGTACTGCTTAGTAAGATGGTAACTTCACCTTAAGAATTCAGTCTCAGTCCTTGAAGGAGCAGTGTTGCTTTCACACACAGTAAAAAAAGACAGGAAAAAACCCCAAGGAATATGGCTTTTCTAAGACTATTCAAAACCCAGCTCAAGGGCCAAGCAATAAACAGTATACTATTTTAAAGGCCAACTAAAGACATCACATGCAGTCAGCAAAATGTTGAGTGCCCTCCACAAATTGCAGGATCAAGCTGAAAATATGAAAAGCTAACGTGATATGCTTAATACATGCAACAGCTTTAAGGGCACAGTGGAAGATACTGAAATTTGTGTATGCTGAAAATCATCTCCAATTTCCAGCTTCACACTTTCTCTGCTGAGCTGAGCACGGTTTGATATTGTTTCAGTTTGTTGAAAAATGAACCCACAAGGACATATCCTTTGCTCAATATATCTGCACATATAAGAGCATATTTATACCTTAAGCACACATAATTGTTTTTTCCTTAATTTAATAATGAGGAGGGTAGAGGGTTACTGAAGCACTTCAGAAGTATTTTCATGTTTTTGTAGAAAAAAGCCACACTTTGTTCAAACTGGTACAGTTTCATATTATCATTATGAGTTATATGCTCTCTGGAATCTTATCTAAGGAAGTTCTGAGAGAAGTATGATGCCTTAGAAAATGAACTCCTACTTTATCTACACCACCTGATGATGGCAGTTTTGTGTGAAGAAATACTGATTTTATTTACTCAACCTCTTTCCTGACAACGGTAAAAATACCAGTGAGATTTGGAGGAAAGGCTGATTTTATTTGTCTGCTTTTGGTTTTGCTTTTGTTTAATTTACAAGTGATTCATCTGCAGTGCTACATTCACGAAAGAATTGTGCAATCTGGATCAGAATTCAGTCTTGCTGGAGCAACAGACTTTGTTGTAGTCAATCTCAATATAGGCGGCAAATGATCTGGATTTCAAGCTGTTACTGTCACTGGAGCCCAGGTATCTAAATCATGTGCATTCCAGTAAATTAAATTTTTAAAAAGCTATTATTTCCAAGCTTAAGCAAAACACCCATATTGAAAATCATAAATTCTTTCACAAGAGGAAAACAGAAAAAGAAAGGTAGAAGCAGGTCACTGAAGTATTTTATCTGCTTTCAATTTGTATATTCACTTTCTTTTAAAATAAACAACATGAAAGCAACAGAGATCTCAGATATGAAATGCAAATTAACTGATTACAAAAGATTTTTATTTCCCAACGCTGACATAAAGCTCCTACTCGACAGACCCCAGAGCACCTGAAAGAAAAATAAAGTCTCAGTTTTCAGGCAGAAAAGTCAGCGCATGACAAGACAGAGAGAGGTTAACAACAGGCCAACAGAGGACCCAAGAATAAAACCCAAACCATTGCTTTATTAAATTCCTTCCAGAAAAATATTTTAACCTGGTGTCTTTTATCAACACAGTATTACAAAGCATTAATTCTACTTTCTTTTATAATCAAAGAGAAAAATATGCCTGACCTGCAGGATTTTTCTTAAATTGTGGTTAACCACAGTGGATGAGGAGAGGGGAAAAAGTCCCACAAATATTTTCAGCACCATGTTTGCAAATCCATGCATGAAAGGACATTATACTCACTTCTACATACCACCCTTCAAAGTTTGTGTTAAAGTGTCTTTTCTAATCAGTTATGAAAGAGGAGGAAAGTGTTAAAAAGGGTGAAGGAGGGACTTTTAGTGACAGCTCTGCCTCTGGAGGTGAGTGAGTGGCAGCAGCAGCAGCTTGTGCTCACTCCTGGATGCAGGAACAAACAGAGGATGAAGGTTTGCCTCGACAGGGATTTTTGGTTTCTGACCCATTGCATTATCCACCCTACTCAAATAACGAACACATAGGATTACAACTGATGGTTTACAGTTCCCTAAATACCTGTGATCAAAAGACCCTGCTGCTGTGGAAGGCTCAGTGACTCGGGCTGATCCCCGCCCGGAATACTCCGGATCGCTTCTGCAGCTCCTCACTGCAGCCATCCCAACCCCAAAGGAATTGATGCAAACTATTATTTATATCAGAAGTAGAAAGGAATGGGGTGGGTTTCACCTGTTCTCTGTTTCTAAGGATAGAAAATACTCTGCTTCTTATTTTCAAAGAATCCTAATATAAAAATATAAAATAAGCTGGTACGAACTTACAAAAAAAACCACAAAAAAAACTAGTTCTTAACTTCAATAAACACTAATTCCAATGTTAACACATTTTACAAATGTGCAAAATCTTTCAAATTATATTAGATTGTAATCTTATGTTAGTAATCACTGAGGCTGGAAAAAAATTACAGACACTAAAAGAAGACCAAAACTCCTTGGCATTTCTCAGTGATTTTGCATGTCTGTAATATATCATTGTAATTGCATCACAGTTATGCCAATGACACTCAAGCCTGCTTTTCTATTTGTGGCAATATATCTTGCAAGACAGAATGTAAACTACCATCTTTTGGCTCCAAAGTTACGATTGTCAAATAATTTTTTATACCAGACACTGACATCCCTGGATATGCCTTCCTGCTTGAGTTACTTGCTTTTGTGTTCTGACTGTTGGGCCACCATTATCCTCAGTCTGGAAAAACAGCTAGATTTACCACTAGCTTTAAAAAAAACCCGTAGAAATAATTAGTCCCTAAACTGTCTTTTTATGCAGTCACAGAGTATGTCTTCTCCATCCACCCCATCATATATGCTTGCAAAAAAAAGTAAAATATGGGTAATTAACTATTGCAAAAAGCAGAAAGAGAAAACTGAAACAATAACTGGTTTAGGTACAAAGACCCTAGGGAAAACCTTATCAAAGAAAGATAATTATTTGCTCTTTTCCATCAGGGACAATAGATACTTACCATCCATGTCCCTAAAAAAAAGCATAATGTTTCAACCACTGAAACAGCATATTAAAATCAAAGTTCGTTTCCAAGGTAAACACCCCAAACACCAAAGAAATAACTAGGCCATATTCTGGTAAGAAGCACTACTTCTTTTTATGACAAAAATAAAACTTTTTTTTTTAAAGCATTCAGATATAAGGAAAATTTAAAGGTCAATCCCACTCCCATGAAAGTATATATTTGCAAACTTCTCTATCTCCTCCTTTAAAACTTTCCAAGGTATGCACCAAAAAGGAACCAAAGACTTATTCACTGCAGTCTTTTATTGACAAGACCTTTCTTTCTTTGCACAACACCTCTGCTGTGCTGCCTAATTTGTCTTCCAATAGCACTCCTTCATTTGGTCTTTTTACTTAAACAATAGCAAAGGAAAACATAATTTTTCATTTATTTTCAAATTTTACAGGGAAACAAACTTTCTTTCAGAGTGGTTTAGGGGGTTTGGAAGACAGCAGTTCTGTTCCCTCCTGAAGACCAAGTTATTAAACTAAAAAGTTTAAAATCTAGATTAAAAATATCTTAATAAAATTTGAAAATATAAACATATTGCTTTGTCTCTGTCAGTCAATGGAAGATACTTGCTTTGTATATGGTCTAAAAACTAGCAGAGCTAAAGTTTAAAAAATTTAAAATAAAAATTAAGTCTTTTGATACTATTACAAATAGTGAGGAAATTGTACCAAACCCCTTGTGACAAAAACTCCTGCACGGTGAAAAGACCAAGATGCTGAATTCATCAGTATGACATCATTTAAGCACATTTATGGCAGAGTATGAAGAGATCAGGTTATCACCAGCAAACAGGCTATATGCTGCTACTTTTTGTTTCTAAAGCAAAGTAACAATAAAAGCTGAGATGAAGTCTGAAGAAAAAAAGTGAAAATGGTGTTTTAAGATACAAAGAAGGAAAGGAGAACTGTGAGATACCAGCCATTTGTGGTTGTTATGGTGTTCTGGGTTTGTAGCTTGTTTTTGTTTTAAATTAAGTCAGTAGGAGTTTTGCTTCCTAACAGTGGCAGAGTAGAATCAGTTTGTTAGCTTGCTGTATATCCTCTCACCAGGAGAGAACAGACCTGACTCTTTGCTGGAGCTGTGCTTAGAAGAGAAGATTGATAAGTTGTGGGAGAAAACAAACCACAATGCAGGCACCTGTCATATCCAGAAAAATTTCTTGCTTTCGCCATGGGATTCTTTGTACTGCCAATCAGTGGAGGTTTGCTTTGCCCATCAGTCCAGCACTGTTCCTTCTCATAAACTATCACCAGTGGAAGGAGGATCAGAGATGTCAAACCCCATTAGAGTACATTGCTGTATTCCCAACTGGAATTAAAAGCAGCAGAATATTGTAAAGTCTCTGAGTATCTGCTCTAGCACTCCAGGGAAATAAAATATTGAAAAAACTCAATTTGCTCTAAAAGTCACAGAACAAAAATATTTCTATCAATTTGCAGAATAGTATGAAGGAAGACACTGAAAAAACTCCCCATCACCTTTGGAATTAATTGAGCCAGCTGCTCTACACATTCTGTCCTGCTTCACTCAGCCTGCCCCTTTCTCTCAGTACACTTGGACCAAAACACTGTTTGTCTCCTTGTGGGCAGAAGCACAACAGCAATGTGAAGTCAGCTATGTGAGTCTACCTGTGCAAGACATTTCCATTTTACAGCAATCTAACTGGGATTTGATCTTCTACCTGCAGTTTCTTGAAAGTCTTTTGTCAGAGACAGCCTAAAAACCCCTTGATATCTAAAGCAGCTCCCTACAAATAAAGAAAAGAATAAACCAAATCCAAATTACACCAACAAATAAAGAAAAGAAGAACATATGGGGAGAGAAGCCACTTTTAGAAGATTACAATCTACATCATACAAAACAAACCAAACTAAACAAACAAAAGAGAAAAGAAAATAAGCAACAGTTGAAACAACATCTTCAATAAACAAAGATGGCTTAGCAACTGACTGTTCAGAATGATCTCTCTTAATTTCTACCTCATTACCCAGGAGAGGTAACAGAGAAGTTTGACACTTACTAATGGTCCTCAGTACATTTGAACTCTCTTGCATTCAATTACAAAGCATCCTGCCTGAAGCTATTACATTGGCTCTTTGTCACAGGCACCCAAAAGCCCACCCACTCTATATGAATTCCAATGTACTACTGTGGGATAATTATCCATTCTGTGGGAAGTCAATTTTAATCTTCCCAAGGATAATTCAAGGACTATCTGTGATAACCACCAGCCACTTAAGAAACACAAATAAAACAGAAAACTCGGTCTTTGCCTCTTCTTCTTAAACTGGTGAACAGTCCCAGAGAGTTTTGCTGAAGACAATTAAATATCCAGGCTTTTGGGGTGGGGGGTGTGTATCTATCCTAGGCATATTAAGGAGTCTCCACAGCTTTTAGTGTGTGTATCAAAGTTATTTTTTCACTCAATGCAACTTCATCTAGTTTCTCCACAGTTTGACTCTCTTATTGTGTTTTGATTATATTGCAAATGGCTCCAGAGGTTATCAATAATTAAAATCAGAATCGCTCTCATTGCACATCCTATATTTTTAAAGGAAAATAAAAACAGTCTTCCATAGAGAAAATGATAGGGATTATCAAAGGATTGATCAGAAAGATTTTTTTTTTTATTTTTTTTAATAAGAGAAGCACTCTATAGCTAGAGAGACAGCAGGTCAGCACATCCACACGGAAGTTACATTTCCACATTCACTTGTGAAGCAGCTCCAGCTGGCTGAATACAGAAAGGTACTCCCACAGCATGAACAGAGGGGGCAAGTAAAATAATGTGTTTCATGGATATCTAGCTATCACATAGATTCACACAGCACATGAACCAAAACAGGTAGTGAGGGCAAGCTACATCTGAATATGTTCTGGAAAACAAAGAGGGAAAATTGCATGAGAAAGCTCACAGAGGGAAATATGACATCCTAAGGTCCACTACTCCTCCAGTTGACTATAAGAAACTCTTCAGAGAGCTTCTAGAACTGCTGATTAGCATTCTGTCCAAGTTATCCCAACTGTAAAACCTGACACCTAACCTTTGAAGTTGAAAATACAGATCTAAATGTCTGCAGATTAAAGTGGTGCAATAAATGTAGCCATAATCTTTTTCCTTAATGTGACAGTTAATATGAAAACATAGAACATAGCTGATGTAGAAATTCAGACTTTGCAACCTTCACAGCTGAAGGTACACTGGGCTTGTGGCATTGCAAGGTTTTGCTTAAGAGGCCATGGCCAAATATAAATTTTATTCACAGTTCTTCTGAAAAGTAAAACCAGAAAACATTACAGGACTACTTCTTGCAAGTCTTCATCTGCTAAATTAAAAGGGGCTCTCATTCATGCCTTGTGCAAGGAATCAAAAAAAAACCACAAAACAAAGAACCAACAGACTGATCCAGACTTTCAACTTTCTTCAAACCATTGTAACAGAGACTGGTCCAGGACCATCATCTTTTTTTTTTTTTTTTTCTTCTGATAAGGAGTGTTCCTCTACTGTTCTGCCTCCAAAAAGAATAATTCATGCTTCTGCACATTCAAACATGAGGGAGCACCCAGACAGAAACTGAATGGACAACCAAGAAGCAACAAAGAACCAAAGCCCAGACATATCTCAAACTTAAGCTGTTGAGCAAGGCATATTGTTCTTCTCCTGTTCTTTTGGTTTCTTATAGAGAGCACAAGGAAAGGCAGTACCTCTTCCTCCAGCTCAACAGGGAAAGAAAAGCTTAATTAATTTTAAAAAAAAGGCACCAATGTCTGCTCCTGAGCATTAATTTCCACACTGGTAGAACACCATTCTTGGATCACAAACACTTTTCCTTTTAACATTTGATTCTTTGACTCCCTCCCCTTATCTGTGAAAGTATTTTTAGTGATACTCATGCAGACAATCCAGAGTCAAGAGCAGAGGTTCCAAGTCTGGACTGTGACCGTACTGGAGCATCTCTAACCCCTGTAGACACTGCAAGCTCATGACATTTCTCCCTTACTGACCCCAGTCACAGGATCTGTACATTCTTGACTGCTTCGATAATGCCTCAAGCTTCCTGCAACATAAGCCATTATCCTCAACCAGCCAAACTTAGGAAACAAAATATTAAAAATGAACAATGAGAGCCTTGAAAAATAGAAAATTGTTCCATTCTATCCTGACACTTTTGCTGCTGCTGGGAATCAATTTAATCTATGAAAGAAGAATTTAATCAGTTGCATCACTTGTCTTAACTGATGGCTACTCAAAACTGCCATACCCAACCTCAAACCAGCTTTTAAGAATTACATGTATGTATCAATGCATTAAATTGTTTGGTTTTGTCTATCATTTCTTGAAGTGACTTAGGTAAAGAGCTGCCTTTCTCACATCCAGTAGGATTAAGTCTCACTAACACACTAACACAAGTTAAATTCTGGTTCTGAACTGGGGGGAGAAGGGGGGAACAGGTTGAGTATTGAAATAAATGGCTTCTTTTACTCAACAATGCCAGCTGGAACAAAATTCATCTATCAAGCATTAAGAAAAATTTACACATAAACTTCAGGAATAATATTTCCCACTAAAACCTTTGAGGTTCCACTCAATTTTTAAATCATGGAGAGGTGAAGTTCATTCATTGAGGAGATGATCATGGTACTGCTCATCTATCTCTTCCCCAGACTTCTCCATTAGAGACTATCTTATGTAGCAGCTTTGAGATTTCAAGTTCTGAGAAATATCTCCTAGCATGAGAAACTTCTGTGCCTTGAACTTTGCTTCCACAAATAAATAATTATTCAAGCCATGCATGGGACCAACTTATCTCTTTTACATTTCAAGCATATTCTGGGTGTTGGTTAGAACTCCAAAAGTGAGTCAGTGAGAACACTGTTGGGAAGCTTCTTTCTCACACAAGTAAAGCAAGTGACAGAGAACTATTTTCAGGGAGCTGGAAAGTGGTGAGAACAAACCTGGCAGGTCTAATTTACCCCCACAGAAATGCTGTATGATAGCAGCTGGATCTGTAGTGATTGTGTTTAGTTTGCTTGCATTGCAGTTAAAGGTGTGGCTGTAGCTCTCAGCCATATGTGAACCAGCTTTCAAGTGAAAAACACAAATACCCATTATGCTGTGACCAAGACAGACCAGCTGGAGAAAACCATGCTAAAGAAGCAGGGCACATAGACCTCACAAAGCTTGTGCTGTTCTTGGTATCTGAGCTAATCACATAAAAAATTGGATGTGCCTTCGAAAGCTGTGGTACCAAAAATCCTACTCCAAGGAGCATTTCTAGAAATGTAGAGCATTTCCCAGCCACTCAAAAAAAAACGTACTACAACTAACGAAATCAAACAAGTTCATCCAGTGGGTCTTAAAATATATAGATAATAATTAGAACCACCTGAGCATTAACTGATTTTAATGCTGTCTCATTTCTGAGAATGGAGGCAGAGAGGGATTTGTCAGGAGTAGCTCCTCACAGCAGGCTCTCCTCCTGCTGCCTTCCAGGCTGACAGCTCCTTGGCTCCTGGCTCCTTAACCCACAATTGTACCTGTTATTGTGTAAAAGTTTTCTCTATTTCTGGTGATTGCATGGGTGGATGACAACTTTTTCCTTCTGAGTCATTTATTTCTCCTTGGGCCTTTAAACTGCTCCTTTACAGTATAATCAGTCTCAGCAAATGACTAGTAATTACCATGCTAAAACACACTTTTTCCTGATGAAATAATTCTTGAGTATAGGCTGTCCAAAAACTAACTTTGCAAAAACCCCAAGCTTCCTTCTGTACTCTGAGTGGAAAAGAGGGGCAAACTTATTTTTATATTTTCTTTCACTATGTCTTTACCCTAATTAGAGGAGATTTCCCCCTTTCTACCCTGCACTCCAGGCTCTGGTCTGCAAGGCCAAGGTGTTTCAGTGACATCAAGTTCCCTCAGAACTTGTAAATAAGAAATTGTTGTAAATAAGAAATTATATGTTTCCTGGAAGAAAATCAGTGAAAATATTCTTCAGAAAAAATGATTGTCGTTGGTTTCCTCACAATAAGTTCTTCTGCATGTTGAGTATTTGCAAGAGCACATAGTGACAGGGCAAGGGGGAAATGGCTTCACACTGACAGCAGGTTTAGACAAGATATTAAGAAATTATTCTTTACTGTGAGGTTGTGAGGCTCTGGAACAAACTGCCCAGAGAAATTATGGGTGCTACCCATCCCAGGCAGTAATCAAGGCCACGTTGGATGGGGTCCTGAGTGGAAGGTGCTGGAACCAGATGTTCATCAAAGTCCCTTCCCAAACCCAAACCATTCTGCAGCTCCATATCTTCTCTCAAAATCTACTGATGTGTAGGCATGAAATTAAAGGATGGTACTGCTGTCTTAGGATGGTGATACTGTTGTATCACTCCAAAAAGAATAGCACTTCAGCATTGTACCTCAGTATTCAGGTCCAGAGTCTTACTTGAAAATAAATATATTTATACGCACAGAGAGTGGGATCTTGGGATTTCCTGAGGCTTCTCTCAGATCGTGTGACTCACAAAGCACCTCACTGCCTCAGTGGAGAAATCATAATACACACAGAGGCTCCACAGAATTATTAAAAGTATTTGTACTGTGCATTATTGCTAGAAATCTCAACACTAATTTGACTCATTTTTACAGTACCAGCAAACTAGTTTTGACTGTGAATGTCAATACCCAGAAGCAGATAGGTAATATACACAAATTGTAGAAGACAACACAAGAGGTGGCAGAACCAAAAACCAATACATTTCCAAGGATTCTTCTAATATTATATTCTACAGACTAAGTTCTCTCTTTTGTGTTTTGTCTATTTTCATTTTTTTTCATCAAAGGCTTCCCTCAGCTAACTAGTAATTAGCAGAGAACTTACTTCCAAACAGTTTTAAGGAATTAAATTCTTTAAAGGACACAGCCCTATTGATATGGCAGTAATAATTTCATCTCATAGTGCAGGCAACATCCACAGGCAGCACTTCGAGACGCCCTTTTCAACACATACTTACCTTACTACTTTATGTTTACCATGTCTGGGGGTGCTGCTTGTTTTTAACACTAAGGTGATTACATTAAAGGGATTGGGCACTATTGCAGTTGAATATACCAATACTAGATCACCTTCACAGAGTTTTGAGGAGAAAGTTTCCAACGTTTTCAAACAACCACGAAATTCTGGTCTGAGCTGATGAGGCACACCAGCTACAGACATGAAACACAGAGGTTTCTAAAGGAAATGCAGAGCACTCTGGCCCCCTAGAGAGAGAAAACATTAGGTGATCTTTCATTCTCTAGAAATACATTTTGTCTCTTTACACAGTAATTTGAGAACTGTCAAGGAATCCACCGCTGAATGATCTCATCGACAGCAGGTTAACAGCAAAGACTGATGGGCAGGTGTTAAACAGCCTCAATAAAGTGTTCTGCCACAGGCAGAGGCACACGAGTCAACAGGCTCAATCCAAAACTTTGGATTCTGTATTGAGAATAAACAAATATCTCCTAGCTCTTCAGAATACCTTTGAATCTGCTTTTATCCACAGTAATTAATGGTTTCCAAAGACCAAACAAACTTAACGCCTACAAAAAAATAAGGTACCACCCAAGCTTTTCCTGATAAAGATTTATAGTTTCTGAAAAACATAAAAGTATGAGGAAGAGTTTAACAAACACATCAAATCATATCACTTATAAATACTATCACATGCATATGCAGGTTCACATAAATAACCAAAAAAATCCTCAAATATACTTTTAGAAAATATCTATGTGGCTATTCAAATTCAACAGAATTTAAAATAACAGAAAAATTGAAGATCAAATGAACAGGTTCTATAAAGGTATGGAAAAACTGGGAATATTTCTGAACAAAAGTAAATTTTAAGTGTTTTTTTAGAAATTGTAATACAAAAGGCATAAAATAAATAATCCTTTGTAGTCAATGTTTTCTGTTAACATTCAGTCAATATGAATTAGAGATTCAAATAATTTAAACTAGAATTTTCAAACTGGAAACAAAAACTTGAACTCATACAGAGAAAACACATTTTCTCCTGGGGTTTTTTTTGTTTGTTTTTTAAAGTAGCAAATATTCCAAACTGGGCATAAAAACATTGACAAGCCTGTAGAAAAGGAAGCATGCCAAGGTTTAATGCCATCTTTCATAAATACCTCACATTATACTCCTGTAAACCAATCTGAAGAGTAATTTTTTTCATTTAAAATAGAGTAAAAAAATGAGCTCCTGATGTACAAGCCTAGCTGAACCAAGAACCCAAACAGTGTTGTTTTTCCAAGGTCAGAGATTATTACCATTTTATTAGTAAAGATAATAAGGTCTTGATACATGGAATGGGCTTTTATATAAATACAAGTGTTAAAAGGAAACAAGGAAGGAAAATGATGTCAAAATGTTGATAAAGTGTGCACAAAAGTGACTATAAAGATCAGTGTGCTGACTGGAGCTGTGCAGGGCTGAAACACAAAGTGCCTGCCTGTCAACAAACAGAAAACTACACAGAAATAGTTACAGAGATAAAAGTAAACACTTCCCATTTATGTTTCAATTTAACATTTCAAAAATACAGATAAGCTCTAGAGATAAAGCAAGATGTCTAACTATGTCTGCCTTCAAAACACCACTAATCATTACTGCTGTTCTGGGAAAGTCAACATCTAAAAAAAAAAGCATCTGCATATTAAATTTATTTGGCCTTTTTTTTCCCCCAGGTGTTTTCAGAAAGAGAGCATGCATGAGAAATAATGTTTACCTCTAAAGATGAAAACTGCATCTATTGAAACACTTTATTGCATACATCAACTCAAAATGTCCCAAAATAAATCAAAAATTAAGTAAAATACAAGTATTTTTATATTTTGAACTCATGATCAAGGTATTCTATTCTTCTCTTTATGGACCAAATAGGCCAAACTGCCCCAAGTATTTATCAGCAGCAGGTGGACATTGTCACAATAAAACCAGCATTTCTGGGAGTTTCATCTCCTTGCTAATGTCTGAAAATACCAGTGTCCCTCCATTTCTCATGGACAAAGTTACTAAGAAGAACTATTTCTCACTTTTGTGAAAGAATAATATTAACAATTTTCAAGACATTTTGCAGCATAGAAATGACTTAGATCTCAATAATTCTGCAATACATTGTAGCTGTTTTCTCACCAGCCCTAACTTGCAAGAAACATGACTGGATGGAGACACCAGTCCTGCAGAAATCTCCCCAGCCCCAGCCACGGTTACCACTGGAGAGCAGAACACCCATTTGTGCTGGCCACTTGCATTGAATCCATGTAACTCCTAAAAATCCCTGACAGAGGAGAGAAGAGCTATGGGAAGGGACCATTTGTAATCAAGATGTAAAGCCATTTTTCCATAACCTGGTCCCTGCTATTTGGGCCTCCCAACACTCCTTCTGGAGACTTCTGATGCTGCCCAAAGCCAAACCTGTCCCAGTGCCAAACCCTTTCCCCAGCACTGCAGTGTGAAGCAGAGTGATGTCAGCAGGAGCATCCCAACTTTCATTCCCAAGGCACCAAAGCATCCCTCACTGCCCAGGGATAATGCTTTTCAGAAAATCCTAATAAACAAACCGTCCTCCCTAGTGCTATGAAACAATTCCAACCCCCAATACACTCTTTAAATCAACACACACAAAAATAACAATCCTACTCTACTGCTGTCCCTTCTTCTCCCCTTTCGGTAAAAAAAAAATCTTTAATCATGAGAAGAAAATGGGAAGATAAATTCAACACTTGCTATCTATACACATCCCCCTCTGAAAAGACAACTACCACTTTCATGCAAGAATCCTCTAGATATACACATATTAAACTTTCAATCATCAGTATATAAGGACATTAGAGAAAAAGAGCATTACCTAAGGCAGAATTACCTTCAAGTCATAATGTTTGCCATATAAGTATCTGGGTACAATGAAACAGAGACCAATACAATGGGAACTCAAAATGAATATGGCATGATAGGACTGAGATTATGCAATTATTACCATTTTAATACACACTGGAAAGCAGAAACAAGCCCTCAATTATCAAAATGTCTCAGGGAGTGAGAAAGCCTCACTGCTGTATTACACTTACATCTCTTCAGGCCTGTATACCTTTTGTCACTTGCCTTAATAGCAATATCAAACACTACGTGTGACAGAAATAGAATTGTGGAGGGCTTTATTATCAATCATTTTAAGCTTCCAACAGTGAACAAGAGTGTTTAAACAGGAAGACCAGTGCAGCAAAGCAAATGTCTCTCCATGGTCTCCCAAGTGCTCATTCTTCTAACATACGAACATTGAGGTTGAAGTCCTTCAAATGTGATTAAATTCACATTAAAATATTTTATGCTCTCACAATTTCGAACATCTTAACACCACCTCTGATTTTTATATTTTAATTTAACTTAGGAAATATGTCAATCCTTAAAAAGAAGTTGAATTTGTCCTTGAGACAAGTCCTTCAGGTAATTTTACTTCAGTATCATGTAAGTTAGAACATATTTTACCTTGACTATCATCAGGATTTACAGCCAACCATCTCCAATATTTATCAGCTTGTCTGACTTTAATTATAATATGCATAGAGCTAATGGAGCTAACTTCCAACACCACATCTATCAGACTCAGTTTTCAGAAGCTCTCAGCAAAGCCCAAGCACGAATGCTAACTCAGGCAACGTGGATTTCCTTGCACTTCCCAGTTTGCATCATCCACTAATAACAGTGTTGACTGAACAAGGAGATGGCAGGGACAAGACACTTCATACATCCAGCGTGTGGTGAAGGCAGCATTACCTCAGGAAGCCCCTGACAACAGACTGCCTGGCACACTCTGTGGGATGTGATGGAAATCTTACACTCTCCATCTGACAAACCAGAGAAAGAGAAGGAAAAGCAAGAAGAGAAGAAAATACTTAGAGGTAGTCAGCTCAGAGCACTCAAACACACAAACTGCTCTGGGTTTGCCACATACTTGGTGTTACAAATCAACATCACATTACCTACATTACCTCACCTTGCCAAAACCACTCACTCTTCAGGACAGACCAAACACAACAAATTAAATTTGAAAAGCAAAATGGTAAACAAAGCTAACAGGGTTACCTGGAAACCAAGTCATGACTTCAAAACCTTTATAGCTCTAACAACTGCAGGCAAGACTCATTACCAGGGTTGGTTCTTTAACATGTGCACTTGCAAAGGTGATACACACACCTCATGTTTGTGCTGTGTGCACACAAAGGAAGCAGCACAAGGAAGTGTGCAGTTTTGATGAAGGTATGTTCTACAAAGAGTGCTGTGTTCCTACCCTCCAACTTCATAAAACTGACTTGCTTGGGAGCCTGAAAAGCTAGATGTTGATTTGCAAAAAATCCAAACAACACAAATCAAAGAAACAAAATCACCAAAACAAAGAAAAAAAATCCCAAGAAATTTGTATGTTTTCCCCAGAAAAAAAAACCCAAACTTTTTTCATTTGTCTAAATTGTACCAAAGAAACTCCTATTTCCACCTTTTTTTTTTTTTTTTTTTTTTTTTTTTTTTAATGCTACCTCTGTATTTAAAGCTCAATTTCTAATCATGGATTCCAGGTAAGTGACATTCATCAAGACAAGCAAAAACTGTTTTTTCTCTTCATTTACACAGAGATGTACATATTTGTACATATACATGCACACATGTAGAGCAGTAAGTGACAACACTTGGTGTCAGCATGAGGACATGAATACAAACACAAAAAATGCCCCCCTGAAATAGTCTCTGGATGTATGTTCATGTGTGTTTCATGTGTTTTTCTCCCATTCTTCACACTGTCAATCAGACTCAGCAGCAGCTGGGCAGCTGTGAGGACAGACACAAAAATCAACAGAGCCCTCCCAAAGATCTGGCTCTGCTTTACTAGTGCTTTATTAGCTGCCATGCCACCGTACAGCAGCTGTTGTGTCCCTAAGTGTGCAGACTGCAGGGAAGGGAGACAGCCAGCTCCTGATTAGCCCCCAATTAACGTTGCCCAAAGGACTCCACAGCTCTGCCCATCATGAGGGAAAGCTCACATCAGGACAGAATAATAACCCAGTCCTCACAACTTGCATCCCAGTGAAGCCTCAGAAGCAGAATGTGATCACAAGGCTCTGACTTGCAGCCTCAGCAAGTAAAGTGAGATTTAAGCCTTAGTGCATAGTGTGGCAGTAGTTATGGCTTTTTACCAATTACCTCTAATAGGGATGGTGCCATTTCCCCATTGCTGTGTGAAGCAGCAGACAGACAAAGCCTGTATCTTTAATAGAAACACTAACTGCAAAGTGCATGGCTGTCAGATGGACCACAAATGAACACAGAAGCCACTTCGGACTTACTAAGTACTGATCTAACTTCCTCACTGCAATACAAGGAGAGCCAAACTACCTGCAAGAACAGTGAGGCTCCTCCTGAAGCTTGCAGTTCAGAAAAAAATCCCACTGGTTCAATAATCTCTTGCCTAATTAAGCCCTTTGGGTCAAGGTGTCAAAGAGAGGAGGAATTGCCTTCTCCAACAGGAATGCTAACAAATGCAACCCCTATTACGAATCAATGATCAGAGTTTCTTTTCAAAACTGACAAAGTGGGGCACACCACCTTTTCTTGGAAAGGATTCACATGAAAGGTGTGAACGACTGGATTTTAGGTTGGCTTCTTTTACTGACATTTTTATAAAAAACATAAGGGGTGGGACTTCAGCTCAACCCTCACCACAGCCATTAACCTCCTCTGTGATAATGTCTGCCACGTTTTAGACAGCAAACAAATCTAAAGCACACACACAACCTGTGACCTGAACATTTTGAACAGAAAAGCTGTGGAAAAGCCACAGGGATGTGAACACTGCTTGTGAACACCATGTGGTGACCAGAAGGTTAAGGGCCACGAGTGTACACCTGAGATGAAGGCCAAGTGCAAATTACTCTGATTGATAAGAACAAGAAGCATTAAAGTCTGATCAACACATGGGATCAGGCTTATGATTGCTGAGGACATGTACATGCAATTGTGCTTGGAAGGAGTGTTTATAAATCCTTCTCCATGAGGGCCTGCAGTCTCTGGACAGGTTAAACTGATATATGGAAGATTCCCTTAAATTTCAGTAAAATTAAGTCTTGTCACATTTTTCAAAAAGGTCTTGGTAAAAATGTATTCAGAAGGCAAAATAATCTCTAGACTAAGCTCTGAGATTGCTTTAAACGCCAATGAAAATTGGTCATCTCCTGAAACTCCAACTACTTCCCCTTGGCAATTTAAGTTCAAAGCATAGAGATGAAGCATCCTGCCAGCTTCGGTGGTCTTTAAGCTGAATGACTATTTGGGCATAATTCTATTTTATACATATGATATTTTATACCAGCAAGTCAAGTTCTGTAAGAGACACCCCACCATGAGACAGGCTGTGGGCAGAGTCTTGTGTCTGACAACATGGCTACATCCTACACAAGATTTTCTAACGAAACACTCACTTGTGCTTGAAACATTAACATGGTTCAAATAAATAAGCTAGGAATTAACATCACACATTACCACTTCTATACAAAATTACCACAGTAATTAACAGCAATGAACATTAAATGTTTAAAATACTTTTCACATCATTATCAGAGTCTTTCGTTTTTCCTTTAAATAAAGGAAGAAAGATATTTTCCCCTAACACCACATCTCTTTAACACATAAAGAATTAGCTAAATAGAAAGCAGCCATCCTCCCACCCAAGACATATGGGAAAACAAAGCTATTTGCATATATCCCCACAGGTCTCCTTTTGCTTGCCAATTTCCAGTCTTTAAATCATTATTAAGGGAAAAAAGCATTTAGCTGCTTATTTTGGTTAGTGTGTTCTGCTAAAGAGAATACTCAAATCAATATTTTTTATCTTTTTTTTTTTAGCTTGGTAACACAAATAAGAATATTCATAAGAGCATGTTGATCTAAACATCTCCAAAATCACTCCCACTCACATGAAAAAACCATAGGTATTCTTACCTCCTCATTTTCTAATCAATCCATGACAAAAAACATGTCTCTACAGATGTCTGCAGAAGCAATACTTGAAACACAACAGTGACCACAACTTGGAAAAAATTCAACTAGGCTTTTTGTTTTCTAAACAACCATTCAAAATCCCCAAATGATTGTCTAACACTAACTTTCATAATTATTAAAACCCAAATATGTAATTAGCTATTGTTTTGCTAGACAGCAAGGGTAATCCTTCTTCATATATTAATATTAAAAACGATATGAAAATGCAATTCTCTCCTGCAAAGGGTCAGAGCTCCTCAAGCACTCCCCCCTGCCTGAGGTGATTATTAGTTTTGTAAGGATGTTCCCTTTCCCTCAGGAGGCACTGCCAGCCCCTCTGCAGCAGAAGGGTCTCAAATTTGTTTAGTTTTATTATAAAATGATTTTAAAATTTCATGAAGTCCCAAGCAAAAGAAAAGTCCAGCTTCAGATGAATTTAAAAATGTGAACAAGAGAAAGTTAGATCTTGCATTAACCATGATTAAATTCAAATATTCTTAGCAGATCCTAAACCAGCACAATAACTTCTGTAGACTCGGGTTTTTGGAACTCTTGTAGAGATGGTTTACTCCATTGCAATCCACAATACAATATAAGAATAGCAATTAATCTTCCTAACATCAGCTGAGGAAGATGAAACACAGAAGGCTAATTAGCAGACAAAAGGGATTAAACACTGAAACATTAGGAAAAAACCCTTTCCTGAGCAGCAGCATTCACTACTCCTGTGACTTTGTGTCTGATTTTGGATTACCTTGTGTTTAACAATGTCTGATTAAACTTTTTGGTACCCTTGGATGTTCTCTAAGATCCTTTTCTTCTGAAAGGTCCTGGTGTCAAACCTAAGCAAGCACAAGCTGCTGCTTAGGTTGATTCCTTGCTAAGAGTCTGCAATTAAGTTCACAGTGCAACCTTCTGCACAGCAGGAGTCTGGAGCTCTCTCTTGCCCTGATCACCTGTATTTCCTAAACATATAGCATTTAGAAAAACATCTGGATTTCAAGGAGACTTTTCTCTCATTTTAAAGTTAGTGGCACATCATTTCTTATATAATTTGAGAAAAAGAAAGTAATAAATTTTTCATCTTTATTATTTAAACCAGCTCAGTACAGATTAACTTAAATAAGAAAATAGGTCTCAGTCTTAAAAATAATGTTCCTTCTCTCCTTCCTCCCAAAAGTGGAGTTTTTAGCTAATTTTTGACTAGGTTTTGGGGGTTTTTTGTTGGTTTTTTTTTTTAATAAAGTGCAGTGGAGTTGCCATCTTCACCACAGCTAAACCCACAAAGGGAAACAGACAAATGTCACTGCTAACTTTGTAGTTTTCTATCTTGCCACTTTACAAACCGGTTGCCTGTTTTTTTATTCAAGCATAGCACGTTACAAACCATCAAACACCTTTCTGATGCACCCACCTGAAGAAACTCTAAATGTCTTACCGTTTTCTGGCATAACCAAAAAAACAGTCAAGATTTCTCTTACTCCTAATTTGTTAACTTTTTATCCACACCAGATCCAAAGGGACCTGGCTAAATATAGGAATCCAAACAGGAAGCTGATGATCTGAGGTTCCCCACAAAGCACTTCCACCCCCAGTGTCATCACTGCCATTACACCAATGTCACATCTCCCTGAAGCCAGTATCTGGTTACTGGGGGTTGCTGAACTTGCCAAACTCACTTGTCTCTGGGCTTGCAGACTCTTCTTCTACTATCATTTGGACTTTTCTTTCTTTCCTGTGATTTAATTAGGATTTGAGAGAAAGAAAACTTAAATACACCTGTCATAAGCACTCAGTCAAACCAACTAATTGGCCAATAATCCAGCATTTTAAATGTTCCTCTTTCCTTGCCTCCCACCCTTCCCATTGCAAGGCTGCCCTTGTTATTCCTCTTTTAGTACTGTAATATATTGTTTCACTTAATTGCAGCTTGTCCAGACTTATATGGCTGCACAAGATGGGAGAGAATAAAAGATATACAGCACCACAAAGGACTCCCACAGATACTTCTTTATACAGCAAAGCCACAGTATGTCACCAAATGCTCCTTGCTAAATGGGGATAGTGCACTTTGGGTGGTCCAAACTACTTTTAAATAATTTGATGAACTCATACATGCTTCTATACATAAGACAATCATTACAAAGCATCCTTAATGCAGAGCAACAGGAAAAACCTTCACCAAAAATAAAATCAGAGTGCTGTTCCTTCAGCCAAGATTTCTATTGCACCACAAGGGCCTGGTGGGGTGTCCGGTTAGGTGTTGGTGCTCAGACTGTGCTGACTCATGAATACAATGCCAGAATTTGACCTTTAATTATTCTTCCACAGCAGGAGGGATTATTATCCCTATGACAAAAATAAATGACAGTTCCTTCCTGTAAAGATTCCGTCATTTGAAGGAGAAAGGTGATTATAGAGAAATGTTGGTTCTAGTTAATGGGTTATTCCTTTTTTAACATAGCTCCCTTGACGTTATTATACGGCTTTTGGAAGATGAGATATGTCTTAATTCCTGTTAATGGCAATGTCAAATATTAATACAAGTGGGCCAAAGCAAAATGACTTTGAGAATTACTGAGGAACTGCATTAGGACAAGTGAGATCAGTGGGTTATGGCCTGTTATGCAAGGAAGGCATTTTATACTTCAGGCACTGGATACTGCTTGGTCTATTGGTATCAAACATAAAAAACAATTCTTCTGTTGCACAGGTTTTTT
The DNA here is from genome assembly GCA_034336665.1 of Luscinia megarhynchos. NCBI lineage: Eukaryota > Metazoa > Chordata > Aves > Passeriformes > Muscicapidae > Luscinia > Luscinia megarhynchos. Next base: position 27,494,286 of record CM067569.1, on the reverse strand, counting down.
ATTTTCCTGACTCCCCATGCATGCTCTGCTAGAAGATACTTTGCTGTTTGTATAAGCAAACAGTGGCTAGAAACAGAGCAGAGGAAATCACTCTGACTTTGGAAGTGAAATTCAAGCCAGCCATAACACACACCAGCACTGAATCACTCTCCTGAATTCCCTTTCTCATCTGCTATGCAACAGATGCAAGTGCTATGCTATCCACCCAAAGGCTGGAGCACAGCTGCTGTGAGGAGCACCTGAGGGATCTCTGAGTGTCAAGGCTCAGGGAGAGCTCCTCTCTCCCTACAAATATCTGAAAGGAGGTTGTAGCCAGGTGGGGGTCCATCTCTTCTACCAAGTGATAGCACAAGGGGAAATGGCCTCAAGTTGGATGAGGGGAGGTTTAGATTGGATGTTGGGAAAAACCTCTTCACTGGAAGGGTCATCAAGCTCCAGAACAGGCTGCCCAGAGAAGCAGTGGAGCTGGTGGAGTCACCATCCATGGAGGCATCTAAAAGACCTGTATACATGGCACTTAGGGACATGGTTAATATCTGGGCTTTATGATTTTAAAGGTCTTTTCCAATCTAAATGATTCAATGAAATGGGGACTGACAATAGTTCCTGACCCCACAAGACATTCCAAATAGATGAACTCAACTTCTGTCTCCAAATAGTGTGACAGTAGCTGTTGCCATTTAGTGCTCTCCCATCACAGGGAATAATCAATGAAATTATTGCAGGGGATGTCCCAGCTCTATTTTTGTCTCTTTCTTGAAGCCCTCTGCAATTCTCCTGTATGGCTTTGTAAGAAACAGTGTATTTGACTCCTTGGCTGCTAAACCAAGAGACACTAAAACAAAATATCCAGTACTAAAAAAGGATCTCTGTAGGACTCAATGTTCCCCAGTAGTGAGACTAATCCTATTTACACAATTTGAACACAAAAAAGAATGCATTATTTCCACTTAAACAAATGCTATAAGATTAGGAATATTAAATCACTCTCCAGTAGAACTCAGACATTCAGATTACATTGATAATGGGCTCAGACTCTGAAAAATCCAAACTTTGAAGCATTTTTTCCTCTGCTTTTTATTTAATTTTTACACTCTAATGATGCATTTTCTCCTAAAATGATTTAAATTACTCTTAAAATAACTCCCAGAGCACCAGATCCAAACATTAAATACATGAGAAGGTAAATGCAGAAGGCACAGAAGGCCCTCACAGCACAATTCAATGAAGAGCAAAACTCTGCACCCTTTGCACGTCCCTGGCTTGGAGTTGAAATTTATGCAGCTGTGGACAGATAGCTAGACATTAAAAATTATTTGGACAGGGTGCTGAAGAAAGCCAGCAAACCCACAAAAAGGTTTAGCCATAAGAAAAATAAATAAATAAAACACAGGATCTAAATACAAGAAATGTGAGGAGAAGGAATGGGACTTCTGTCTCAATAAGGAAAACAGAAATGGTGGGAAGCCAATCAACTCTTAACTGGGTAAAACAAACCCACAAATAATGTACAAACAGGAAAGAACCCAAAGAAGTCCTGCCCATAGTGGCATCAGAAAGACTATTTGCAAAGGCACAAAAGGAGCAGAGGAAATAGGTTTCCTTGATTCTGTATATGGACTCATATACACATTTGCACACACAGGTGTACACACATGCCTGTATATAAATACACACACTCCTTTACTATTTTTCTTGAAATTCATACATAAATATCTAACTATATATATTTCTGTATCTAAATCTATCTATATATGTGTGTGCGTGCATTTGCATATACATATATATATATATACACACACACAGATGCTTTAATGAAAGTCAGTAGGGATTGGGAACTTATTCAAAGCTCACTGCAAATTGAGATATATTTTCTCAGAATGATGTCCCTGCCTGAAGCCCTTCACAGATCCTCCAGCACAAACTTCTGCCTTTCTGTTCAATTTCCAGCTATGCTTTTATCAATTTCTAAGTGGATGTGTAAACATTCATTCTCTAACAAATATGACCCAAAGAGACTCTTCTGGAATGGGGTCCTCAGATTCCCTGCTCAAGTACACCAAATCATCCTTACACTTCTCCTTGTCCTTTTCACACACCTGAACAAACTGTTTAGCTTCATGCCATCGGTCTAAACTCGAGATCTATCAAGATCAATCTATCATCAGTCAGGGAAAAAAAGTCAAGAACTTCTACAGATGACATCTACACTTTTCAAAGACCTCTCTCTTCAAAATGAATTAATTTGCACCCACTGGTTCCATGCTGCTGAAGTCTGCCCTTTCTCTAGACAGTGTGCTGTATTATTCTGTTTCAGAATATAAAGGGGAGGTGGGGGGCAGGGAACAGAATGACCAATAGCCCCTAGTTTCTACACCTGAAGACTGGCCACCAAAATTAAACAGAGTGTTGAAAAAGAGACAGTAAAGAATGAACAATGAGAGCTTTCAGGACTAGATTAATAATCACTTTTGACCAGATGACTGAGCAGAAAAACTGATGGAAAACTGCTTCTAATAACGCCTTTCATTTCCCTTTCTCATCAGCATCCACCTAGATAGACACTTCTGAAATCTTTTAAGATATCAAGTGATTTTAAAAATATCTACTTTGAATACAGAGTGCAAACCTTCTGTTCTGAAAGTGTTAGTACAGGCGATTTTGAATTTTGCAAACGATCTTGCATCATGTGTTTGCAAAACATTTTTCAAACTATTTGAAAGCTCAGAATTATTTCCTGAACTTGCCTTGAATTTATGAGCAAGACAACATGCCTGAAACTGCTCAAACTCTTAGTCCAGAGATTGCTGACTGGTTTTTGCTACCACTGAACTTTACAGGACAATAAAGGCTGTACCATAACTTCAAGATCATTTGTATACCACATCAGGCATTGCCCTGTAAGCATTTACTAGCATTTATGGGAAATGCTGTTTCTCTGTCCATGCTCCTATACCTTACTAGGAATTATGGGGGCCTAGAGAGGGGAAAATCTTATTGATGCTATTAGCACACACACTCACATACCTTAAAAAACAAAATACTAAAAGTAATGTATAAGTAATAATTTGAAGTGAAATCGACTTTCTTTAATTACATTTGGTGTTATATACTGTGATGCATTGCTAAATAAAAAGAAATACCATCACAAATGACAAAAATCCATGCTTAATTTAAGCAGACCAATTACTTTAAGTGCTGCTACAGTCAGAAAAGTGATTCAAGGATAAGTATGGGAACACAATGCCATTTCTTCAATAGCTTCCAGATCAAATTCAATGTAAAAGTCAAAAGGTCAATTTTTTTTCTCTACTCCATGGTATCACAAACTCCCTGTTGGACTTGGAGAACCTGGCTGATCTTTCTTTCCTGGCACCCTCTGCAGCTGCAATGAACATCACAAACTAAAAGACACAAACTTTTTACAGGAAAGTCTTCATTTTTCCAGGCAGATTTTCTATTAGCCTGGAAACTAGACATCCAGTATGCAGTTATGCCTGAAGAACTAGGTAATGCAGAAATTGCGTAGAATAAATACTCAGATGATTCTGTTCCTTGTTGGGTGAAAAGGTGCTTAGCCCCAATCTATCCCTCCTCTTTATCACCTCATACAGCAGCATCAATGCAGAGATGTCTGAGGATTCCCTCCCTCAGTGATTGCTGCTGCAGGCTGAAGAGCATAAAGAAGTTGCATTTCACTGCAGCAGGCTGCTTAAAATCTATATATCTTACTACGAAAATATCTCAATTCAAGCTTCTCCACAACAATTCCAGCTGGGATGCACCAACCAATTGGAAAAAAACCAGGTATTTTTAATAACACATGCAAACTCTATCAACACAGCTCATGCAGGAAAAGTCAGACACTTTCTGGTAGTGTCAGATTTGCTGAACAGGCACCTACCAGTACATGTACAGTTGGCTCAACACCTCAGGTGTCAGATTGCCTGTATTTACATTAAGCAAGGCATGCTCACTGGAAATATGGCAGCCCCAGTGATGCAGAAGTGGTTGTCTGACAGCTGAAATCATGACACAGAAAGCAGAAGATAACTTATGTTATAAACAGACAAGGATAAAAGAAAACATAAAGCAGGTAAGGTGAAAGTAGCTCATATACAAATGCTCTGCATTGCTTCTTTTTTGTTGTGACAGTCAATGTTTCACATCACAAATGATTTGCAGAGTTCCACATGGACTGTGCAAAAGCATGCATTTCTCAATTTTCATTACAATACGCCTCTGCAAATTAAATAAATGCAATGGTAACAGCCTGCACAAAGGGATCTTGACAAAAGACAGATCATTCCAGGACCAAAATCTTGTAAAATTATTAATAGTACAACTCCTGTAATTTACAGTCATGGCTGAGGCCCTTGACAGGCAGAATTTGGAAATAAAACTGCCACATAATTGCTGAGGGAAACACAACTTCCCACAAAATCAGTCATATCAAAAATTAAGTTCTTTCCATATAGCAAGATTGATCAAGTAGCATTTAAAGTTAATGCAGCATCAATGTAAAAGAATAGACCTCTTATTGTGGGGGGAAAACAATTTAGAAATCAATAACTGTGCCTTGGGGTTTTTTCTGCCTGCAGCAACCAAGCTTCTTATATAGGTTTGGAAGGTCAAATATTCTTCAAAGTTTCTTCTACAAAACTTTTATACAAACTTTTCTTTGGCAGACAACACTCGCTTATTGACACCAAAACTTAAGAATATTACAGCTACTTTTCACAGGTTTAATACCATTTTTGTTGACAAAGTGGACTCATAAAACACCTCTATTTTATTTATTTTACCTCACATTTTGTAACATAGCCATGCAGACATGTATGAAAGAAAACAGAGTCCTAATCTAACTACAGAGACAAAAAGTGCTTTTCAGTAGTAAGGCTAATCTAGTGAAAATATAGCTATTACTCACATTTATCTTCAGAAATATGACTTAATATTCCTCATTGTTTTGATTTTCATATCCAGCCTCCAAAACCCTCCTCAAATCTAACCACACATCTGTTTATTTGCTCACCCTAGAAGCAGTTTCAACTGTTTATTTCCCAACCTCATCTTCTGGTGGGTGGCACCCACTGCTTTTAACTGACAGTCATTTTACAGCTTGGTAAGATTCTTTATGAAACTTGCCCCACCACCAATTTTTCTGTCAGAAAATTTGATTACTGATGCTTCTTCATCCAGAAGGTCAGCAAAATAAAACATTCCCAGCAGGCCTGTGCACATTGTTGCAATAGATATAGAGGCACAAAAGATAGTCTTGTAAAGGAAAATTCAAAACACATCAGCACAGCTGAAGCCTCTTAGGATGATACAACAGATCAGAATTCTGTTGCAAGTTCTTTTAGAGCTGGGTAGACCTGGTTCCACAGAGCACCATCTGAGAGCCATTGGCAAACTTAGGGGCAGCTGTTTTTTTTCATTGAAATATGAATGTCAGTCTCAGCAACAGCAACCTCCCAGCATGATCAATGGGGAGCAGATTTCTGTGCATCTTCTGACACCACACACAGACCATAAATGAGAGAAGTGGAAAAACAAGGGCTAAATCAAGATGCAGTATCTGTATCAACTCACATTTTTCTTATATAAGTACAGGGGAACTAAATGGATAATTATCAACCAACCTTCCCCCTATTGGTACAGCTCAGTTGGAATCTCTCAATTTCTTGTTGTAGACTTTAAGGCATTTTGCTGTAAAGGACCGTATCTTTTCACTGAAGTCATGCATACATTTTTATCTGTCATTTCAGTGTAAAACAAGGCATATTTTATTGTAGCCACAAGAATATTAGGGGCTTGTTAGGCTGTTCAGAAACTACTCTGTGTTTCTAACAGCCAAGTTTGTTACTTTTCCACAGAAATTATAATTCAAAATGTGTGTCAGAGAAGGGAAAAGTAACAACTTTAATAAATAACTTTTAGCTTCAATGTAACACAGCAATACTATAAATGTGGGACTTCTTTAAATTGTGCAATGCTATTTTGTCTTCAGAAAATCTGACAGTTTCCACAAGGAGAACACCAAGGGCTTTTAGAGATCAGCAAATGAACAAATTAAAACACTACTCAAAGGAATGGTACAACTTTCAGAGACCATGTAGAGAAGGACCACTTACTATAAAAAATGACAAAAGCCCATGCTGGCAACTCTCTGTAGTCACAAATTCATCCCCTGCCTCATCATGGCCAGCAGTGAACTCCTGCCCATTGGGCAGGCAGGTGCTGCTGGAGAAGCAGAGGTAGGGCTCTGTGGAAGCTCAGTGCTGGGGAAAGGGCCATGCCCTGGGAGCCAGGCATCTTTAGGAGCTCAGCATGCAATATCCTGGCAAGTGGGTTATTTACTCTCTATTCACCAATCCACACCCAGATCTGGCAAGGCTCAGGTGGCTTCTTTATGGAAACACTTCCCACCAAATTCTTATGAAAAAAAGTTATTCTAGTGGAATTAGCATAAGATGGATGTTGCAGCCATGAGAAGAAGGAGAGGCAAGAGCACATGGGCAGCTGCAATGCACACCACACTACCCACTGGAAGGAGCAGAATGCTTCTGGCAATCTTCCATAACTTTAATGTCTTACTGATACAGCCTATGCCAAATGGAAAAGATAAATTTGACCATAACTGAATTTAGAGGTGAATTAAAGGTTTCAGGATTTGCTACTGAGATGTTAAGTCTTTGCAGATTAAAAAAAAAAAAAAGAAAAGAAAAGAAAAAAGACAAAAAAAGACCAAGAAACACAGATGCGTCACTGGAATAAGGGATACCATAGTTCAGTCAGCAGGCTGGCTAGTAGGGGAAATAGGCAATCACAGCTTGCACATTGAGCATCTGGGCTGTTTCTAAGACATCCTTGTAAAAAATAATCCAGATTATTTTTCCCCCCTTCATTCTTGAAATAACTGTTAGAATAATTTTGACTCTTTAAACCCAATCCCCTGCTAAAGAGCAACCTTCTCATCACTACCACAAGGCCACCAAAAGAACATCTACCATGTACCTTATGACTTCTGCTTTCAAAGTATTCACTGTTCAAGCCTTACAGAGAACAGTAATTACAGGACAGTTTATTTGCTGGGTTACTAGACTTTTGAGTCTACAGATTAGCTCTACAAGCATCATGGAACTCTTCTCATGCTTAAAACAATTCTATATCGTTAAAAGGATGTTACAGTCTCAGTTGATTTCCTGCTTAAAACCATCCTCATCATTGTAAATGTTCCTGTTAAAGAAACATCAAACAACTATATAGCAACTGAGAAAATAAATCTGCCCCAAAGACTTTCAGAACTCTTTTAAATTCAGGATTGTTGTTTTTTCCTTTGTTCACTTGCTGGATTTTGGGGATTTTTAAACCAGGACTAACCAAACTTCAAAACCAAAGATGCTCTTTTTCTCTGAAAATCTGATAGTATATAGGGAGAATGCAAATAAAGATTTATTTTGCAATGGTAGAAGACACATAAAATCTAAACTACATGCACAGACATACATAAGATTATTTTTCCTACTGCGATTTAACCTTAAGTTTTCTTTTCATATTCTTCTCATGGTAAATCACAACATCAAAAGATTATGCACCACATTTTAAAGCAGAAGTGTTAGCAGGGTTTTAAAACATACCATAGGAAATTTATTTTCCCCATTACAGATCCTATATCCTAAGACAGGAGTGCTGAATATACCACGAGTTAAAACATATGGAACAGTGTTCATATCTGTTGAGTAGGGGTGGGGGGATATAAAAAAGAAGTAAACACAGTTCCTTTTCCCTCTCAGAGCCTGGAGGGATTTGGGGTTTTATTATTCTTTATGCCTATCATAAGGTACCTGGGCAGAGATTCCTTTAAGTTTCAGCTCAAAGCAAGAATTTTGCTGAAGGAAATGCATGGGATTTAGTGAAAATGCTAACTCTACTTTCCAGTTTAATGCCAGAATATCACTGTGAAATTTAGTCCAGATACAGAATAGTGTGAGAAAGCATGTGAAAAAAGTAATATTTGTTGTGAAAATTAGTTTCTAAAGAGAATGGTATTCAGCTTTGATAGAAAGTGTTTTCTGGAGCAGGTAGAGGCCATGTTGAACTTTCTTGCACACCTATGTGACCCCTGCTGATCGATGTCAACCCCTGATTAATATTTTACTGAAAAAGTGTGAGATGATTCAAACTTTGTCTGTCTGGGTAGGTGTTGCTAAGCAACTTTGCTCCTTGTCTGAGAACTAGTCTTCAACCTTTCCTTCAAGACAAAGACCTGCATCCACTTGAAACACTTTCTTCCTCTGCTGGTGAAAAACCCAGCAAGTCATATTCCACCCTTCCCGCTACGTTTCGCTCCTCACCTCCCAGTTATGAAAAAATGAACGTGTCGTTAGGATACTGCTGGGAGACAAGAAAGCAGCCCTTTCTCAGGCTGCCCAAGGACTACAAATTATAGCAATGATTAAACACCTGCTGGAGACGTGATGCTTTGCAGAAAGCATGTTTTCAAAGAGGTGTTGCCTTCTTGGACCAATGAGTCTTTCCTATTCTGTTTTGCACGTACTACCCTATACAAGTGCAGTGCTTCTTTAAATAAACTCTCTCTCTCTGCTTCTCCATTGCACGAGGAACTATGTTGCATTATCCTTTTCTCGGCTCTCCTATAGCCTCAAATGCAACACGAACGAAATGAAGAAATTAACGTAATGAAGAGATGAGCTTAACGAAGAGATGAGCGTAACGAAGAGATGAGCGTATAACGAAGAGATGAAGCGTAACGAAGAAACGAACATAACAAAGAGATGAGAGTAACGAAGAAATGCCGTTTCCTTACCGTAGTCGCTGTCGTAGAAGACGATGAACTTCTGCCAGCGCAGCTCGGTGACCAGCTTGAGCATGACGTCGTTGAGGCGCACGGGCGGGCGCGCGGCCAGCGTGTACTCCTCGTCCTCCAGGCTGGGGTTGAGCTGGCAGGCGGTGCGCGGGGAGCCGCCCGTGCCACGCTGCACGAACAGGTGCGGGATGTGCATGGCGTCCGTCAGCGACTGCAGCGCGCTGGCCGACGCGCAGCCCGTCGATGTCACCAGCGCCAGGATCCCCAGCGTCATCAGGTCGCAGGCTGCGGGAGACAGGACGAAAAGCAGAGTCTGAACGAGCTCGGCGAGTCCTTGGCAAACCTAGATGCTAAGAAGGGAACGAGGAAGGTTTTGCCCTTGCTGTCAAGGCAGGGCTGAAATGATTTATGTTACGCCATCAGCTGAAGCCTTTCAGAGGTGGGTCCTGTACATTTACAGTAGGAGATGGTGTCTGCAATCTGTCCTGATACACCAAAGTTGAGGACAGATAACACAACTACTGTCAGTCCTTGAGACAGCAGCTGATGTGGATGGAGATTATGGCCCTTGCTTCAGGTCAGTCCTAGTGCATGCAGGAACTGAATTCCCATTTTTTTTAAACTCACTTCACTGCTTTAACCCCTTAATCCTTGTTGGGTACATTGGATGAACATTTCGGACAATAAAGTGTGATTTCCATTCCAAGGATTTGCCTCATACAGCAGAGTTTTGAACTATTTTTTAAACTGATAAAAAGCATTCACTGTGTGTCTCTGAGCAATGAAGAAACAACAAAGGAATTTTTTAGAACCAAGACCACTCATGAATGACTAAACAATTATTAGCAACGCTGTAGCTATCCTTTAAAAGTTCTGGAAAAGCACGTATCATTTAAAAATGCAGCATATACATTTGACCCCATCTGTTTTTGAGAATGAAGCATTATTCTCAAGCTGAGTTTGAAACACAGACCATGCAGAGGCCTGGGCAGTCTGCTAGGCTGCTCAAGACACCCCACATGTCATGTTCTTCCCAGGACTTCTCCAGATAAGGCAACCTGATTGATCTTCAGTTGCAGTTAGAAAATATTTCCAGCCAGGACCCTCAGCAGCTATTCAGTCAGCAGTGGTGAGAAGACTGTGCAAGACTGTAAGGCAGCCAGTGAATATGTGGCAGCCAAGCTGGCCCTGGGAGCTCAGCACAGGAGAATCTCATAGGACAGGTTGGCACCAGGAACTGCCTGCTCCACCTTCAAAGAGGGCTGGGGGCAAGCTCAGGGGTTCAGCAGCTGTTTCAGACCCCAACAAGCACCTGCCCAAGCACAGCCTGCCCACAGGAAACCCTTGCTCTGCTCCCCCAGCACAGCAAAGCCAGACAGGAGGGGACTGGAGATGCTCCACAGCCCTGTGCAGCCTGCACAAGCTCCTTAACAGTGCATGAACCAAGAGCCTCTGGGGTGCAACTCAGAGCCCCCTGGGACACACAGAGAGCTGAGCAGGAAATTCAGCTTCCAGCTGGAGAGGGGAGGCTGCCCGTGCTGGTGCTTCCCCCACAAGGGGACACACAGGCTGGAGGACTGCCAGCTCCACATCAGGTGACCTGCAGCCACACTGCCACTGACCTCCTGCCTCAGCTACAGTGAAAAGGCAGAAAGGAGAACACAATCCATTAAAAGCATTTATTTATCCTCCTCCAAATACTTTTAAGTATATCTCCACTATCAGAGGCCAGAAAGTCAAAGGAAGTAGATTATGAATAATTAATAGTAATTAACAGTTAAGTATCAATTAATATTAATTACATAAAGCCTCCATAATTAAATACATAACTGTTTCTCACACAAGCAATGAACCACTCCACCAAAAATCTTCTAAGACCAGACAGAAAATAGATATATTTCACTTTGATATGGGATAACAGAAAGAAAATGTTTGATCTTCTCTGTGCACAGAATGTTCAACATGTATCCTGATGCAACAAAGATGAAGAGCTTTTAAAATTATTTCCTTGATGGTCTTCACAATAAACATATGTCAGCTACATTATCTAAATTTACTCTGTGTTGATTATAGTTGTATGAAATCGTTCTTTGTTTTTCTTGAGAGCTGACCTGATTTAGCAGCAGGGAGGCATTGTATTTGCCAAATGGAAGACCCAGGTTTGGGAACAGATTTCATTTCCCAGGCTTCTTGCCAGAGAAAACTGAACATGTCATACAGGTAATTTATTTAGTCACAGTAGGGGAGGGAACAGAGAAGTGAGAACAGAGGGAGAGAACCGCAGAGCTGAGCCATAAACCCCTGCAGAGATCACCAGCCAGCAAGCTTTGCTGTCACCAAGGGTGAGAGCAGCAAGCCACACGGGGCTGTGGCAGAACAATTTACTTGCAAACCAGACAGAAGGAGACAAAAAACAAAGCCCTTTCTGATAGGAGGCTGCATTCAGAGAGTCACTTATTTGTGCAATTCAGAGCTGATCACCAGTTGTATAACAAGAAAAACCTTCATTCAATGACTGGCACTAATCAAAAGCTGCTGCTTATGAGCAGCAGAAAGACCAGAGAGGTGACAGATCACAGCAAATGGGTCCCCTTATCTCCCAGCACAGCCCACCAAACACAGCTGAAATAGCTCAGCAATGACCATTTCAGCTGAGGCATTCTCCCAGTGTTTTGTAGTTTGTGTCCACGGGTTAGATTGAAGAATTAGTCAATATGCTTCCACATTCTGATATTTTTGTCGATTGATTATGTTCTGCCTGAAAGCATATGCTACTTAATAAGTGTGTGTTCCTCTTGCCTCTCTGTTTTGAGATAGCAAACAATAAAAACTGGAATGACTAAAGAAAAAAAAAAGTTTCATGTTTTCTGAATTGCTTTCTTTAGTCAAATTACAGAATGTGAAACAGAACATGTCATTTCTAATAGAAGACTTTCATTACACAAAAATACAATGGATTCCAAGAAGTTCAACCTCTCCACAATTATTGCACTGAAGGGTGAGAATAAGCTTTGAGCACATAAAAAAGGGAAGTATTACTTTTTACATGAATAACACAATGGGGAACAACAACATAACGGACTCCATTAAGAAACTCATTAGCTCTTAAGGCATCTCAAAATTCCTTAGCAAGGGAACGTTCAAGGATTATACAATCTTGGGAGAAAATTCTGGTGGACCACTTTTTTTTTTTTAGGATTCCCCCCACATTCCTACAATTTCTTGCACAGAAAACTAACATTAGTAAAGAGAAGCAATTTTCTGTTTAACTTCACAGTAGCAATAGATTTGCAGGAACAACCAAATATCCTTGAGTCCAGGACTGAGTAAATGGCTAATTCTGTCTCTCAGTTGCAGTTTCATATGCATTCAAAAGAATATGCAATTTTTACATAAAAATTTCATAGACCTGATTTTGATTTTTATTATGAGCTGAATACATTTGATTTGAAATGCTTTGGTCCACATCAAACTACCAACAACATAAGGGAAAGGGGAATCAAAACACCTTGAGAACTTCAGTGAATTTCAGCTACTACAATTATGGTAGTATACATTTAATATTCTTATAAATAAAATGCTTCCATATTCATTTATGCTGCAGATGTCTTTACTTAGATAAGTTTTAAGAAATAAGGTTTTTAAAGTATTAGTTTCACAGATGAAAAGACACAAATGTTCTGGTAATCCTGTCCCAGATTTTACTGCTATTTAAACAGAAACAGATACTAGTTTACTGTGCTGAGCATTACTTCATCCACATCAAACTTCATTTTAAGAAGATACCAACATCGAACAAACCATACAGTAAGAAATGTGCAGTCTAACATGATAAAAACATGAACGTCATAATACCTAAAGAATAAATCTTCATTAATCTATTTGAGCCAATTAAATCATGTCATGGTACTTGTTCAGTGTTGGCCTCCATCAACAGACCATCACTCAAGCTTATTCTTGGAGTTCTCTGAAGTTTCCAAAATTACTGATTAATCTATTTGTCATTTTTCTGGTGAAATATCTCTCCTAACCTATTCTTTTGAAATCTGTTTTCAGAGACACCCTTTTACACATCTGCTTGGTATTTTACATCTTGAACTGTTATTTCCACCAGTGTTTCACAAGACACTGCTTTCTTCTCCATCTATTGCCTCTAATTTTACTCTCACATCACAGCAATATGCAAAACTTTCTGATTCTGTGACCCACATCTCTAACTCCAGACACATTCCATTAAGAGCACACTTAAGCCTGAAAAATAAGCAATTAATTTTCAGACTTTGCCTTATCCACATGACCCTTCTCATTACTGGGACTCCTCATGGCACATGAGACAATGCAAGACTTCTACTTGCACTTCATCCTTCAGGTCTTGTATTTCTACCACTGCTTTCCTGTAGTTCCTGATTCTGAAGACAGGTGTAGATGGAAAAATTCTGACTTGGCACCGTCTTCATGGGGATATTTGCATTAAGGGCTTTATCTCAGATCTCTGTAATGAAATCCCTCTCTCTCCAAACCACTGGGGATTAAAATACTCCAAGAGAAACTGTTATCTTGCTCCTGGCAATGTGACAACATAACCATCTCTCAGACTCTCTTTCAGTGATTTCCTATTATCAGAAAAGGGTAGAAACTTGTCCCTTTGTTTCTTCCATTATCTCTAGAGTAGCTGCCAGTGTAATTTCAGCTCTAACAATATATTCACCTACTGGCATTCACACTGCCTCTTCAGACTTCAATATCTTTCTGTCTCTCACTTCTGGGCATCACCATCCTGCCTACTCTGGACACCCTTTCATATTAAATAAATCCTCTTCAAGTTTTTCGTTGAATTTTTTCCTTCTCTTTTAGTTTGACTAACCCTTAGAAACTCTTTACTGCACTGCAAATAGAGAATCATCCAAATCACAAATAATTTGCATTTTAAAAAAATCACTGCCTGGAAATTGAGAGGCTGTTGCCTTTCTGCTTGGAAAGATTTTCAAAGGAAGGAAGATAACTTCAGACACGCTGTATTACTCTGCAATGAAGTGATTAACTAAGTTGGTACTTAAGTGTCTGTGATTAGGTTTGAAAGCCACCTTCCTGCTGAGACGAGGGACTTCATGCTTGCCTCAGTACTACTGCCTCTGTCAATCTGGCAGAAAACTAATTTTTCACATTATTTATCTTTGAAAACCAGTAGGAAAAATGTTGTCACTAAAACAAAGTCTAGAGAGCACAGCAGATTCTGGGGGAAAAAACTCTGGTTTTGGGAACCTAAATCCTAATATTCCATGAGATTATCAAGGCCTCTAATATCTACTGAAAATTGCATAGTTAGCAGATCTACCAACTGAACTAGCAAGCAGATGCAGAATGTCATGTGCTATATACAAATGAACTATTGTATTATTTATGGGTACAAAATTTAATTAGCAGTTTAGATCATTAGTCAATTTATAGATAAACAGAGACATGTAAAATTTTGGGGTGAAACACTAGAACAACCAAGAGTCCAGAGATAAAAATGTATCAGTTTGGAAAACTGTGCTTGAATCAAGATGTAAGGTCTGTGGGAAACACACCCACAGAGGTATTCTCAAATTAAATGGAAAAAGTCCTTCAGGGAGGTTTGTTGGAGCACTGGAGTGAGATAGAAAAAGACAATGATGCAGGGAGAAAGACTGCATCCACCAAGCAATACTACAAACTCAAGAGGATGCTGATACAATTCTTCCAGGTAAAGTCAAAATAGCACAAACCACAGAAGTGTTTTTACACATATCTAAGCAAAGCCTGAATGTTCCTGCTGTAGTACATGAGAAACCTTCCATGAAGTTAGGGCACAGTCCTACAGATAATTCAGTCATCCAGAAAAATGGCAAAACGACTATTAGTTATCTACATTTTACTCCTCTTTGGGCCTCCAAAAGGCCTTAAATGCTTTTATGCAAAACCAGCTACTCAGGCAGAAAAAATTATAGAATAATGCCATCTATATAACTGAGAATGATTCTATTAAAATATTGATTTATACAAAGATTCTCCTATTATTGGTGTATTAAGAACAACATTAAAATTAGTTATCTAAGCACTCACTGAACTCATGCTTCACTAATTGGGGTTGCCTGAAGAGTAATTTATTTCTTGCTTCACATTTTACGACATTTCTTACTCTTCAGCTTCTTTCCTTAACTGAGAAAGGCAATTCATAATGAGTTTGCATCATTTGCACCTAATGACATGATATGCAGTTGTTCTTTCTTTGGATACTCAGCAATACACATAGTTTTCTTTGTTTCATTTCAGTAGGCTTTTACTAACCATTATGTTCTATACTCACACTATGCTTCTACAAATAACAAAGAATTTATTATTTTTATTATGAAATCTACACAAAGCTATAGTTACTTGTCACATAATGACTAATACAAATAAAAGATAAAGGCAGACAGCAAAAACCTTTTATGTAGCACTTTTATTGCTGTATCACCTTATATGTAGTGAAGATGGATATTTCCTACTCCATTATCAAAACAAAATACATCTTAGAACAAGAAAGAAAATTCAAATTTTCGCCTCTGTGGTTTGATTAAAAAAAAAAAAAAAATCAACTCAACCAAAGCCCCAAAATACCTCAACTTAGACATGTTAATTTTTCTGATAAAATGTTTGAGAACAATAAATATTCCCTTCCTCCTCTTCTTCTGTATCTGAGAAAGGGCAGGACAGGTGTACCAGTACATTCATACATTAGTGTGTGCACAGAAGAGTTAAAACAAACACTATGTCAGAATATGTCTGACAAAGCAGCATCTGAAAAACATCTCAAAAGCAAGGAAAGCATGAACATTTAAAATGCTTACAAAAAAATTTTGGAAAGCTTGCTTCTAAAGTTCATCCCCCAATTTCTGTGCAGTCTTTCTGTTGTTTTTCCATTATTCAAGGAGGAGGAATAAGGCAATAAGCTGCTGGGCTCAGCAGCTGGCTCCATCCCTCCAGGCTCAGGGGCTGACAGGGGCCTCATCACTGCTCAATGACACTGCTCAAGAGCAGCAGTTCTTAGATCTTCAGCTTTCTTTCAACTCTATGACTTACAGCCTGATGTCTTGTGGGCCAATTCTCAGCATGTATAAACTCTCAGAGCTTCCCTGGCATTACCAGAAGTGTCCTTTACATCTAAATAATTGCCACTGTGCCTTGTTTGCTCCATTACCCCCTTGGCTCAGCATTTTCAGTACACTGTCACTGCTGGCTGGCACACACACAGACAGCTTTTGGTATGAAGGCTGCAAAATGCTTTCATTTTATAGGACCTGTGGTGAACACCAAAATGGCATAAATCCTTTCCCTAACACTCACATTAACTGCAACAATTGGAGATTTAAAGCAATATCACTGGAAAGACAAACCAAAAAGCCAGTTTCTGTGCAGGACAGCATCCCTTGTGTCAGTGCTAACCCACTAAAACCACTAACTGCCATCCTTGAAAAATTAGCCAGGAGCATGAAGAGGAGCAGTCTAGACCACTCTTCTGTTTGCATTTATGCAGACAAACACATTATTCCAAGATGGTAAGTAATATACAACAGAGAATAAAAACTAGAGTTGTGGCTTTCATTTAATTTATGGGAGTGTATTAATAACTCCCTTCACTCTTTGATGGTCAAAATAAAACACCAAGCTCAAGTAACACACTGCTCTACTGACAACTCAGTTTAGTTTCTGCACAACTGAGTGATGCCATCAAGTGGTCAACAAATGCACCAGTTGTTTTCCAAGTAAGGTTTTTGGGTCAATCTTCACTGAACACGCTGCATTTTGCATGGAAAAGCTACTGCCATGAACTTGGCAAAAAGCACACTCCACTGATAAAAGTGCACTAATGGAGAGCACTAGTGATAGATAAGAGATGGCCTTGCTTTGCCAAAAGACAGCTCTGATACTGCTCTCTAGCTCCTCCTAAAAAGGCAGGAGTCTCTGAGAGCACAAACAGCCTTCCAACTGCTTTAGAGTTGATTTCTACTATTGGTTTTGCAGTTGGATGGATCTAGATCACACCAGGAAAGACTACATAATGTAGGTATTAAAAGTATTTAAATTTAAAAAAAAACAATTTAGCATTGTGAGTGGTTGAGATTTTGCAACATACCTTTTCTAGTTTTCTCAATTAATAATAAAAAGATCCTTAAAGTAGCTAAATAGAAATTTGATGGTGCAGAAATTCTGCAGAATAACTGCACTTCTGTTTTCTCAACAAAATGTAACTCCATTAGTGAAGACTTTCTATTGGAATTGCAGTTTGGCATGATTAAAAATGTGAATAAGCACTTCTGGTAATTTTGAATAGTGCATGGTTCTACAAAACTACACATTAATCACAATGGCATCAATACTATTTTAAGGCACTAGGTGGAATTGAACCAGCTTTGACTTTTTTTTCTTTTCCCCCTTCAACACTAGTTCTGCAGTAGAATTAACTGCAAACCATCTCAATTATTCACAGGACATAACTGCTTTTCTGAACACTGCATATTTGATCTCTGTTCTTTGCAAGTTCTTCAATAATTATGTTTTCTTTTGCCCTTCAACACAGAATGAGCTGCACTTTCTCACCCTCTGCTTTTTTCAGCAGCCTTTCACGACAAGCCAATGACATAGAAGTATTTTTTACATCCTTGTTAGCATTCTGCAGGGATGCCTGACTTTGTTGCCTCCTTTGGGACTATTATACTTGTACATGCTGAGTATTATTTTAATGTCAGTGTAGCTCAGGCTCAGTTTGAGCATGCACAAAAGGAAAACACACTCCTGCCATCAACAAAAAGCAGTCAAACAGGGAGATTCCAGATAAGCTGATCAAACCTCCCATTCTTTGGTACTGAGGAACACATTTGGATTTGGAGCAGCATTGACAACCAAGGAAGACATTAGCCCTGCTTGCCTATCTAAAGCTATCCATGCACAAATAGGGCCAACAGAAATTTCCATTTGGGGGAAGGCTTAAACTCTTGACCTTTGCATCACACCTTAAGCTGAAAGCAGGAGGGATGAGCATCAGCCTAAGCCTGCTCACCTCCTTCTGCACTACTTACAAAAGATTGCTGCTGTTTCCCCAGCACATTAGGAGCACGTGCCACTCTCTGCACCTCCCACTCACGCAGACATTTTAAGCAAACCAAAACAGTGATGCATGATCTTCCCAATCTGCCATTGTGCTCACTAAAGTGCCTGCTTGAAGACAACAAAGTCAAATAACCCCAAACACCACTCCAAAGCGGCACCTTACATCCTCACACTTTAAGGAAGACTCTGGGGCACACACAATGCTATTGAGGCTACTGCAATACCAGAAACAAAATGATATGAGGCTCAAGGTAAGTTCCCAAAGGCTACCACTGTCTCATGCACAGACAGCTAGTTCCACACTCCAACAAGCAGCTCCAGAAATGCACACCCCTAAAACTTATTGTCCTATCTATAACCTTCCCCCTCCCACAGCTGTTACTTCTAGCAGCAAAGAGGACAGTGGTATTACATAAGGCAGAGGAGACACCAGAAACCATCACACAGCCAGGGAAGCACAGCCGTGGTGAAGGAGCCCACTTATCTAAACAGCATTCATTTATTTATGCCAACTGCTGAAAGACTTGCAGTGTTTATGAATCTAGTTGTGACTCAGGATGTATTTATAGTGTATTTATCGACAAGCTTTAGGGGTTGATCTATTGAAAGATCTCTGCAATGTATCACATACTTACAACTGCATCCAAAGATTATGCAAATATCCCAAGCCTAGCAACAGTCTAAAGCTGCTATGTCATTTTCTAAAATCAACTTTAAAAGGAACACTTTCTCCTTTCCTCACTCATGAAAGACATAACAAATGCCAAAATTATTTTTGCTCATTACTAAGGAAAGGTTCCTGTCCTCACTCAGCACTAGTATTCGTGATATAAAAACCACTTTGCTTGCAAATCTCAAATCCCCAATGGCCATCCAGTGCTATAAAGTGGGTAGCATTAAAACACTGCAAATAAGCACTTCCAGTTTTTCTTTTAGCAGTTGCCACTGAATAACATCAGATACCACACATAACTTTTTTAACACCTACTAAAATAACTTTAAATTATTAGAGTATTATTCTGAATTTCTCTTTCTCCTTCAGCCCTGTATGAGACAAGTCAGGGGAAAACACCAAAATTCACAAATTGTCAAGAGTTCTCATCTGAATACAAGAAATTAGCCAGTTGTTCAAATGTGTTTAACACCTGGTAGCTCCCACTGTGAACCTGAGGGCAGATTTTCAAAAAGCCTCAACATTTACACACTTCCTTACCAGAGGCTGCTGCAAGACCAGGCCTCTTGTTCTGATGTTTAAATGAGACCTGACCTCTTGAAAGTTTTTCCCATTTTCAAAACAAAACTATGTCAGCCTCTGTCTCTGAGGATAAACAGGTACTATACTGGGTATAACCAGACTTACCTCAAACCAACAGAAACATAGACTATTTCTTTAATATTACAATATTAAAAATTGTTTAAAAATAAGCCTAATTACAACAAAGGTTTCTCTCCACATGAAAGCCACTCTATGGTAGACACTAATTCAGACTCATCTAGAAGAAGCCACATAGAAAAGATTTGCTTTTAAAACACCTCACATTCCACAGGAAGATACTGCTTCACTTAAAGGCTCTACTTTCAGGTCTTGTACAATTCCTTCAACTGCACCTGATTTCAGCAACTAGTAACTACATTGTATATATACAACATATATATATTAGCAGAGTTGATAGATAGTACAGGATAACTCAATCCCTGGGACATGATCTATACAGAAATATTGTACTACACTTCTTACTAGGTCCTACTTAGGCTTCATTACTGAGAACATTTAACTGATGTTATGTTTTATGTTTGCTTTCATATAATCTCATTATATAACACCTTCAGGTAGTTTTCTTTCATCACAGACTAAAGTAATCAAAATAATTTTGCCCCTGTCCTCTTACCACTGCATTTGAATGTATTCTACACAAGAGCAAGAGAACCACTACTGCACTGTGGTCAGAGGAACAGGCAGTTACTGAAACATTATCATGGGGACAAGTAAGGAATTCAATATTGCACTGTCCTGAATCTGTTTCTACAGGGCTTTGTAACATCAATAACCAGTGCTCGTGCAGAGAGTTAAACACAGATGCAAGGAAAATGCTTAAACTAACAAGATAAACATCATAATGGAGAAGCTAGTGCCTAATTTCAAGCTGGGCACACAGAGAGATTGATTTAAGGAAAGGAAAAGATGCATCTCAAATACAGAAGCAGAAAGAGCAGGTCAGAAAAGGTTCCTGCTTTCAAATATCTTTTTTTTCCACCGGTTAAAAATTATGTAACTTATTAGAAAAGTGAATTTCTAATTAAAAATTCAAATGAGGAATTTTTGTTTGTTTGTTCATAGGTCACCAGCTTCTCACTAAAGGCATTCATTATTGGATCATAAAAATTTTCTGAGAATATGTATTATGGCTGTATGCTCAAGTCATAAACCAAGTAAAAAAAATCAAATGTTAGAAAGCCACAACATCTAGAGCCCTCTTGCAAGCTTCACATTGTCCCAAGCATCAAGAAATTTTACTGTGAGAGACACTAAATTTCTAGACTGATAAAAATCAAGTTACAGCAGGATGCCACAGACAGCACAGTGTCAGCTTGAGAGCCTGACAAGAGCCATGGTATTCCCTGCAGGCTGAGGTGGGGTTTCTTCAGTTATCATTGTATGACTGTTATACTCTGATTTCTCCCCTTTTTACTGCACAACCTCTTTATAAAATCACTGTCTCGTCCAGAACATATGCTATATACACCATCTAAATAGTCACATTCTTCACAGCATCTATTCTTTTCTCATAACCACTGAATTGCTTTCTTAAAGCAACCTGACTATAAGGTAAGGGGCTGCAGGGAGTCACTGCCCAGGCCTGGCAGTACATCACCCTCTTGTCTGACAGATAAGCACCTGCACAATTGACACTGTGGGCTTTTGAAGTTCCCCAAATCTCTCCAAAAGTGTGGTATTGCCTTCTGAGGTTAAATCCCTAGAGCATCATGAAGGTACAGCCTCAGAGCTCTAACACTGTAGCCTGGTTCTGCAGACTTCATGGTTACTGTTAGTTCTCCAACCTTCCCAATTTACTTCAAATGACCATTTCCCAAGGATCCAATTTCATGAGCATTAGGCCAGAAGACATTTGCTCATTCAAGGATCTCTGTCTAAATACATACCACAGATGTAGAAAACACCTTGCCCCTCTCACATCACCTAAGGTGAGTTCCACACAGCTCTTGAGCATTTTCTATAGCTTGCAGTACTAGGAACCACTTGTATTTTGGACCTGATTCATCCCAGTAACTAACTACTATGAAATCCAATTAATTTATTTCCTCAGAGGCTGAAACTTTTTTGTGCAACCAGGAAAACTGCCTCCTGGATAGACATGTCAGCTGATTTCTCAGGGGTGCTTTTGTCACAGAGGCTCTTCATTTTCACATGCTCATATTTTGACATAGTCCCAATCTACATCTTGTCTGTCTGTCAGACAATGACCTTGCACATTCACTAGTCTTGGAAACTCCATGGAGACCACTCTTATTTCATATATATATATTTAGACTGACAACCATTTCTCAGTTCTACAAGAGAAAAGCGATTTTTTTTTATTTTTATTTTTTGTTACAACAACAGGTTTCCTCAGCTGTAGAGCCCAAGGCACAATATATTATCCCTAGCCACAGTACCAACAGAAGGTGTTAATGAAGCCCAAGACTGAAGCAGAGTTAAAGTCTGGGGGAAGTCTGGCTCCTTGTTGTACACTTTACACAATCATATCTAGGTGTAACAATGGCACATATCAGATGCTCCTTCCTCGCAGCCCTCTCCTAGTGCAGGGTGGCTGCACATCCCAGACACAGGCTGGAAACCCTGGAGACCAAGGGCAGCATCCACTATAGGGACAAATTGCTTCCTCTGGTCCCTGAGCTACAGCAAAGGTGTTAAAGTGAGCTGCAGGATGGGACCCTGCTGAGCAGGGCAGTCATTGCTCTGTACATTTAGGGCTCCACCACACAGAACTTGGGCAGTCAGAGAAAAACACATTTTCTCACTTCTCCTCCAAGTCCCTTTCCAGTCTAAAAGACATTTCTGTGCAATGTAACAAAAGGCAACATCTCACTTGAGACTGTCCCAATTTCCTTGGCCCTCTGTGCGTGCAGGAGACTGCACTGTACACTTGCTCCTGTTAGAAAAGGGGGTTCTGAACAGCAAAAGTGCCTTTCATAATTTCCCCAATTTAATGATTCATTTTATTAACTGCACAGAGCACAGTTAATCAGGTAACTCACAGGACTCCAGTGTCTTTGAACATCAAAACTGAATTAAAAGGTTATTGTGAGCAACAACCAAATACATCAGCTAAATTGTCAGAAAGACTACAAAACAGCAAGGCAGGCAATGGTCAATTTGCAGACTAATTGTAGAACACAGAAATGTGCAATGAAAAGAAAGGCAGTGTCTTCTATGCTCTCAATACACTCTTCTGTTTTGCATTAACTGTAAGGCAATTTTCATATTTTGTGAATATACCCCTCTAAGATTCAGCACAAGACATTCAGAATCAAATCAGCTGAACTGCACCAAGGCCCAGGAGCAGGCACAGACTCCTCATCAGGGACCTGGGGGTACACAGAGACCCATGAGACAAGCAGCTAAAACATATTTGTATCCCACAATGTGCAGAAACACTAGGAATCAAATGTGATCAAAAAAGGGCAGGCAATTTGAAGTGACAAATTAATAATTAAACCTTGACATTTTGATTCAGGTAATGCCTTTTTTGAAAAAAAAAATACAATCTAAATTTGGGGGGCGGGAAAGAAATAAAAATGCATTTTCTTTAATACAAAAACGGAACCCAGCTGAAATTCAACGCACCAGCCACTCCTCTCCCCACCACCATCTCCCATTCCTGCCTCCCCACTTCCCTCATGACAGGACCCAGGTTGAGCCCTCAGGTTCTGGCCCACACTTACCATCCTGAGCAGGAGATCCCAGGTCTCAGCTGCAGTGAAATAACCAGTGCCCTCACCTGACACTTCCTAAGCACATGTGCAACTTCATCCCACGTGACAGTCACATTTCCCAAGGGTCTGACAGCCAAAAATATTTGGCAACTGATTGGTCTCCATAAACTCCACTTGGGGTGAGCGTCAGCTGGAAACTTCTTGTTTCAGTTCTTTGCTATGAAAAGTCTGAGCTCTGAAGGGCAAGTCCTACAAAGCCTCCAGCATAAAGCTCTCCTGTACACCTTGGGTACCTGCCAGCTGAGATGGAGACTGAATCTGTCGAACACAATCCCCAATTTCCATCACTCAGAAACCCTAAGCAAGAGTGATAGGCTTTCTCCTTCACCAAGAATGCCAGTGTTTGGTTAGAGTGGAGTGACTGTCACAATAAGCACAACACTTTATGCCACTTACACAGATCAGGAGACACCAAACTTTTGTCTTCAGGGTCAATTGGATTTAGCTGGGAAACTCCATTTCTGATCTCTGCACATTTGACAGAGGGCAAGGAGTCATATGGATAATTTATGCAGATAAATTAATGATAGCAAGGTCCAATTTCATTTGTGTGGTCATTTGCTTATTTCTTTTGTGTTCTTCCTGAAGTACTTGCATGAGCATGTAATTGCATTCTTTTGGAGTGGTTAATACAGCATGAAGAGAAATACATACTTGTCATCTCATTTCAGTTCCCTGCACAGCAGAATCACATGTTAAATTATTTTTGGCTACTAAAAGTAAAACAGGGCAGATGCTGTAAAAAGTAAATTACCAGAAATCTGAATTCCTATAAACTATTTTTAATGTAAATAACTGTCCATGTATCCCTTTACAGTCCAGGATCATCTCTCTGCTATTACAAAGTATGACACAATATGGATTTGCAGCCATCTGTCACAGTTCCACTGAAAGGCCAGGGTGAAGGATTTTGAGACAAAATTTTGGGGCCATTTCTTTTAAGACTTGTTATCCCCCAATTGTTCCTTTATCAGAGGTCAATGTTGTACTTGTGTAAGCAATACCTTCATTGAATTCACAATATTGAATCTACCATATTAGCTAGCTTGGCTTGTCTAGGCCAGTGTCTTTTCCATATCTGTCACTGACACCACACCAATCTCTCTAAAGCTTTTACAGTCTTTTGCAGACATACACAAAACTGAATTCCTATAAGAGAATATTGTTCAGAATACTGTCATATTCATTGGCTTTTGTGCTGAAGCATGAGGATTTAAATTCTTTATAATTTCTTAATCCTATCAAGTATACTTGTGCATTTTCTAATTATCTGTATAGAGTCTAATCCTTACCAAAAAAATGAGAAATAAAAAAATCCTACTAAGATTCTAAGCACTCAATACATTAACTCTGAGTTCACAAAGTTCTTGCTGGTTTTAAGCCTCGATGCTGCCTCCTACAGAGTTGAAATAAAGTCCCTCTTGCTCTCTCTTTGCATCACCATTTCCCCTCCTCCAATTATGTTTTGGTTTTTTAATAGCTCCAAGTCTCTGCTCTTTTCCACATCTTTAATCAGCTTTTGCTTCCCTGTAGATACTTAAGCATATGTCACATATATCTTCACAAAACACAGTCACCAGAAAGGAAAAAGGAAACCTATGGCATTCCTAACACATTCCCATTGATCTTTCTCCAGTGACATTTTGGCCCTTTCTTCCATAAGCCCCAATACAGCTGTGAAATTCTTTATTTTGCCATGAGCATGCCTTTGCCAGTCTCAGCTGGGAGTTTCATCTGCCATTACAGTACCCACTGATCTACCCCTGTTGGAGTCAGGGAGTTACTGCCTTCCCTAGCCTGGATGGGTGTCACCCACACATAATGCTCTTCTCAAATCCAGATTAAGGATGAGAACATAAACACTATTTCTAGTACAGAACTTGCCTATTTTTCCTGTGCTAACCATTTGTGCTCATCTACTTTCATAGAGCTCTTGACTTACAATAGCTTCTCACTTCTACTCTCTCCAGAATTGCTGAGATTTTCTGCTGGCTTCTGCAACTGTTTGTCACAGCATGATTTTTCCATATGGTAACCCATTGACCTACAATAGTTTTGTCTGAACATTATGGAAAAAAAATACCTTAGACCAAGTATTTCCATCTTTGATGAAGATCACATTGTCTTATGTTTAATGTTTACCCATGTCTACCATGTAAACCCTATGTTTAATTGGGTATTGCTTTGGGAAATCATGCTGCAGCTTCAGCAAAAGCCACAAGCAGTCTCATAGGATCTGAAAGGTATTGTAATGTCCTATTTTAATGAAACTGCACTTGCAGTGTTGCAGCAAAACATCTCATACATCTCATTCCAGTCCCTTGAAGAGATATTAAAACCAAAAGAACAGTGAGCTTATAAAGCTATCACTGCTTTTTTTAAGATTTAGTAGTACCAAATCTTGCTGCCTCTGGAAAGACATGGAAAGCCAAACCAACATAACCTACAAATGGATATTTTGTCTACACTGTGCAGTTCACAGCTGCACAAGCTACTGGTACATGAGCTAGGTCATTTTAAAGTCACACAGAAGGTTTTTCTGTGCTACAGTGCACTGAGCAGTGCAGACAAGCTCCTAAGTGGCACATCTCACAAATGCAAAGCAGGACAGAAGGTCTGGCAGTGGGGGTAAGTCCCACATGTTTCTGACACAGTGCAGTTGTTACACTACAGTGGTTTCCTTCATCAAAAATTCTTGCAAAATCATGAATATAAAAAAAATTGAAAAAATTAAACAGGGATGCAGAACCCACCCCAGAAGCCTACACTATTTCCTGAGGAAATGATACCACAAAAAAGGAATGACTCAGCGTTGAATTGGAACTACTTTGAGGTTACTCTTGCTCTAGAATTCACAGGCTAAACACATGAGCTAAAAAACCCTCTAAAATATTTAAAAATTTTGTACAGAACTTTTCAACACGGTTTTCACCCCATTATATGGCTGAGAAGACAGGCAATGTTATTCACTCCAGTACAAATTTCCTTTATGCAAATCACTCAGGATTTACTACTCAGAAGTGGAAATGAAGGTTCCTTCTCCTGTCTGAGGTGCAAAAAATTACCATGTGCTGCTTATTGTCAGCAGCAGAATCCTTATGACTCATTTCTTTGTTCT
This sequence comes from Luscinia megarhynchos, assembly GCA_034336665.1. Classification (NCBI taxonomy): domain Eukaryota; kingdom Metazoa; phylum Chordata; class Aves; order Passeriformes; family Muscicapidae; genus Luscinia; species Luscinia megarhynchos. Next base: position 27,468,208 of record CM067569.1, on the reverse strand, counting down.
CATAAGACATTTAAATGGAAACAAAATTTCAGGATGTACGGATAACCTTTTTAACAGGGTGAATGATTTATTACACCACCATGAATATTTACAGCGCTGTCACTGGCTTTAGAGGAAGCTTTATCTTATATCTCACTTGGATCATGTACCAAACCATCACTGTACCAAATTTTCGATTTGGAATGTTTGCTGTAGCTCAGTTAAACATGTGCAGACATATGCATGTCACATACCTTGGTATTCTACCCCAATACACTACTGAAGAACACTAACTCCTTAAACTGCACTTTTAAGAATAAACTTCAAGGAGATTAAAAACAAAAACAAAAACAAAAAAAACAACAACAAAAAAAAACAAAAACAAAAACAAAAAAAAATCCCTTTTTTTTTCTGAACCAAAGAGCAGAAAGCAGAATCATGGTAAGAGTTTTCATTTACTGCTTCCACAAGCATCAATTAAAATCACTTAGTTCACATACACCATCAGATAAAATAACAAGCAAATAATGGATAGAGAGCCTTGCTACAGCATCAAGTGTTCCTTTGAAGAGGAGCCTCAGAGTTTGCTGTGCTGATTCTGCTCTGTTTGATCTACCACATACTAGCTTGCACAAAAGTATTCACTTACCCCTGACAAAACACTCCTCTGTTTGCATTATCTTTGCTGGACTGTCATAATGCCCTCTCCACTTTGGAACCTCTGAGAGCACAGAGCACAAATTCAGACTCAATTTATCTTACAGCACTGGAGACAGGTCTCCTATTCAGAGCTGGAATAAGAGACACCACACTGGAATAAAAACACGACTTTGTATTAAAATATTCATATATGTATGTTTGCACATACATGTACATTTTCAAGTCAACTGACTTGCATAATGCTCTTCTGTGACCTCCAATAATTGGCTTTTTCTTTGTGGGCTGTGCACTCAGCCACAACCTGGCTATGAACATCCAAGAGAAACAATGACACTGTCAACAATAACAAATAAAGAAATCAAACTAATTCCAACAAACCCTGCTAGTCCCTCTTGGGCACAGAGGAAATATCATGGTACGTTTTTAAAATTAGAAAAATTAAAACAGTAACTGCCTCTTAGGTCTTACAGCTAAAAACAGAGACCTGCACTACCAAAGAGCCACAATCACTGAATACAGAAATCACTAAGCTAACAGGGAATAAGAAACTACCTACCCAAATATTACCTTCCCTTAGTGAATTAACAACATGAAGCAGAGCATGTGTGACCCTCCTGCCTGTATACTGACAGTGGTTCCAATAGCTTAACAGAATTAACCTGAGTTAGAGTAAACTTCCAATCCATTCCTTGGACTGGATGTAGCCTACAAAAGAAATATTTTTGATGAAAATACCTGAATCTTAAATCCTGTATAATTTATTGTCCTTCATACTCTGTGGTAGCAAGCTCTGCAATTTAATTGTGCTTTCCATGAAAAAGGACTTATTTTAAAACATCTCTTTTTGTTGGGCACCCCTTAGATCCCATATTACAACATTCAGATAATTCTCACTCTCTACCCTTACTTCTCTCCATCCACATCTTTATATTCTACTGTTATACTATTAACCTATCTTTCCCTGCAGCAATCCTAATCTATTGTGTTTCTCCTCCTGTACAGGCAGCTCCACACTTTTAACCATCCTTCTTGTCCTTCTTCTAGATTTTATCAGTTTTACTGTGACCTTTAAGAGACAGGATCATCAGATCTGCACACAGAAACTGAGATACAGAAGTACACTTGAAAAATGAGGTTGATTTGTTCTCCATTCCTTTCCTAAAAATCCCTAAGATTTATTTGTCATTTCTTACTGTCACCAAGCATTCAAGTAGTGGTTTTTGAGAAATATCCACAACAGACACAAGATCTCTTTCCTGAATGGTAATAACAGGTTTCAAATTTACTACTGTGTACGTGAACACATATATATTCTGTGTGGAAACACACACAACATATTACAGCAGAAAATGCTTCTTGACAGCCTCACAATGCTAAGAAAACAAAATGCCCAGGAAAAAAAACAAAAACCAATCTGTCATACCAGATCAAAATAATTACTGAACTATATGCATCTTCCCATCCCTATGTCTGCTTCCCCAAAAATTACTATTATTTATAAAAGAACACAGCCTGAAAAACAGGAGGACGCACATTTGGTATTTGGCCAGTGTCCAAACTGAAGTCAAGCACAGGTATGCTATCACCAGCACCACACTCTTCCCACCACGTGTTGCAGGGAGTTGTCCCACAGCCAGGAATCTGTCACTGCTCAAACAGAAACAGCCCCTGAGCTCAGGGGCAAAGAGCTGCTCTGCTGGCTGATGAAGGCTGCCCAGCACAGGGGCTGCAGGAATAATGCCCAGCCTGAGCCAGGGTACCCCAAGCCCCCTGGGAGAGGCAGGGCAGCAGAGGAGATTCTGACCTTGAGGTCACTCCAGGGCTGTGTGAGGAGCAGCTGGGCGTGGGTGGTCACACAGACCTTCTGGCCAGTGCCTGCAGGGCAGTGTGGGGGTGTGCCCACATCCACACTCCCACCTGTGTGCAGGATTCTCTTCTGACAACTTCACATCCACCTTTAATACACCCCCCGTGGACCAGGAAGAAAACTGCAGCACACAGGACAACAGGGATGAACACATCTAGTAACAGCGAGACAGATACACCACAGAGGGCAGGTAGGAATACTACATTTGTTAGGAAAGAAAAACAGATATCCTGTAGAAACACAGAACAGTCAAATTCTCTCAGTCTCTAGTAACTGCAAATAAATGTAACTGTGTTCTTCTGAAAAGTCTTTCTGCACTACATGTAAATTCATATTTTTCAGAAAATATTGAAAGCATTTTTACCTGCCTCAGTGAAATCAAATAGCATATTTTGAAGCACCAGAAGGTATTTGCTTGCTAGCTTCTCTATTTGTGTTTTCTGATTGTCTGGGTGTTTTTTTGATTTGCACCCAACTGAGCACTGCTACATCACTAGATCCTTTGTTCTGGCCTGCTCATATGCTGCAATAACTTTTCTGTTTTCCAGTTGGTAATTCCATCTTCTAGCATATATCATCCTGCTTGGTTACTTTCTTCAATTTTATGAAGTTGCCACTGCAAATTATTTGCACAAATGGAGAGTTATTTCTATTTACATTAGGTCTCCCCCCCTCCAGACTTGCTCCAGCAATGCATTTGGTCATGCTGGAGTAAATGGTGGAAAAGAATGGCACAACCACAAACCAGAACAACTGAACTCAAGTGCTCAAGGAGAACCACCCAGTGGCAAAAGTAATATTCATTTTATCAGGCAGAAAAAAACAAGACAGCTTATCTTAATTCTACTCATCTTGGAAAAATAGTTCCTTAAACTATTTTATTATCTGTACATGCAGCATAAATCCTCCATTATCCACAGTTAATTTAAACGAGAGGAAAGAACAGTGAGGCACTTCACGTTGTTTCAAATAAATAAAAAACTACACTGCAGTAGCAAATAACAACAGAGATTGCTTTTAACATCACAAAGATGCACAATCCTAACAGGATCTGCAGAATGGGCTATATGTAATCTTCTTGTCTTCAATTTCTGCCCATCAAATGAAACACTCCTACTAAATGGCCTTTATATGCTCCCTAATTCAAAAAATGCCAAGAAGTTAATTTAATCCTCAAAGGAGATACTATCAGATGTGTGTCTGGTGCTGTAAACAGATAATAGAAAAAGCATCTTAAATTCACAAACAGAAAATTTCAGAGTTTTTCCATAACATTAACTTCCTACACTTGCCTACATCTCTTTGGCACTTTACACACTTTCCAAGCACAAAACTTTCTACTGTAGCATGGCTAGAAGCCTGGCAGATAAAAGGTATCCCCAGCCAATGTTTTAACCTTAACCACATATCACCCTTGTTTGGAGGAGTTTAAAATACTCTGCTTATTGAAATACTTCTTCACTTGTTTCAGAAGTCTGAATTGCTGCACATTAAAAATTTTAGGAAAGTTAAATTCTTTCTCTGAGCACCACAATCTGTATATATGCTTATTTTTCCCTATTGAAATAGCATCTCCTGAGCACTTGGCTCTTGTTGCCCACCGGGGTCAGCCTGATTTGTATCACAAACTGATGGTATCCCTGTACTTACTTCAATGCTCTTTCAAACAGGGTAGGATTACCAGCAGAATGAAAACTCTTTCAGGGAGCTTCACTGGTCAGAGATATCTTACCACCAACAGGCTGAGGCTTTACTGCTCTATTGCTCACAGGAGACACCTGTAACCAGAGGGTTACAGCAGAAGGAATTGCAGGAAAAAGCAGGACAGCAGGACCTGGAGGAGCAGCAGGTAACAGAGACAGGCTGAATGATGGCTCCTGTGCAGGGAGGGATGGAGATTGCACAGGTGATGCCCAAAGGACACACGGGTCACGCAGGTTCCAGATGCTGTGCAATAAAACACTCTCACACAGCTGTGCGGGGCCTCACTCAAGAAAACACACAGCTACATTTTCAACTAATTGTGCAATTTTGGACACATGCAGCAATCTGTCTCATACCAATATTTAGAAAATTTATTCACAAAACCATTCATTTTTACATCCTGATGATGCTGATTCTAGTCAGTGGTTTCCCAGCTTTTCAGGAAGGCTTTCCAGTGGAGGGATGGGGGACTGGAAATTCCACAGATGGCAGCACAGCAAGGGTCACCACCTCCTTTCTCCACCTTCTCTAAAAGGCTGAGCAGTCCTTGAGGGCTCTGCAAGAGCCTGGGGGACAGTTAACTAAAAGTTATTCATGAAAGATTTCTTTTCCTAATTCATGGAAATACTATGGAAGCGACAGCAACAATGATGAATGCACTGTTAAGTGGTCTAGAGTGAACAGGAGTGGAATCATGGAATAAATTAGAATGGTATTACAAGAAACACTTTAAAAACCAGATTAAATTAGTTTGGCTTGAAAAACCTTTTCAGTATTTGAAAGTTTTTAATATCTGGAATAAGTCTTGCATGAATAATATTTAAAATATATGTTAATCATTTTTATGATTACACATAATGTACAATATTTGATAATGCTTACATATTAAATACTTTAAATTACTGTTTTTAAAATATATAATATAAATATAAATATACATGAAAATAAATAAATAAATATTTATAAATAAAATTTTAAATATTTATAAATAAAATATATATAATAAAGTCAGGAGTGTTGAGGTTTTTTCTCCACATAGAAAATCCATTATCCTTCTGCTACCGGGCACTTAAGATCAAAAAAAACTAAAATGAGAGTGTAATATATCTTGAGGAATCACTCTTCTTGATTCTCAGTCATTCCAATTGCAAGACTCCACTGCCTGCTGCAGAGCAGAAATCATCTTATGATCAAATCCATAAATGTATACCTGTGCAACTAAAAATTTATAGCAACATTCCTGAAATGTGTAGTTTTAGGTGTGCAATTAGATCCACCGTTTAAAGCAGGTGATATTCAGGCAGGAGGTAATCTGCATGTTTTTAAAATGAGATTTTTGTACACAACCTCTGAAAGCAACAGTCTAAGAGGCAGGTGCACTAAAATCCTCTGGAGATATTCCCAGCTCACAAATGTCCCCAGAGGGGACAGCAGCAGCTACCCCAGAGCACCATGTGCCACCCCAGGGTTAGACTGTCATCAGTGCAGAGCTGGCACAAGCACCCCCACTTCCTGTGCCCTCCACAGTGATGGCACACTTCAGCCCACCTTTTCCAACCAAAAATGCAAGTTTTAGCTGTGATAACAGGCTACATTTGAGTAGATCTGGGGAAAAGGCACGTGCTATTGTTCTCAGCCTTTAAAAACACCTGGTAGAAAAATTTTTTAAATTACACTTGGATGGGGAACATGAATCTCTGGCTGTTGTAGGCAGCTGGTCAGAGGAGATGGCCAGTGAAACACTGATGATATTATTGCAAGAAGACTGTGTATGCCCTTCCAGCAATCTTGAACTCAATAATATCTATACATGCCAAAATAAGCTCCATTAAATTTCCCACCGTGTCAATATGGCAGCTGTCACTGATCACTTGGAAAAATCTGAGACAATAATAATATAAAAACAATGATAATAATACTTCACCCTCCAAACCTGACATCTTCATTTCACTAGCTTGAAATTACAACAATAAATATAAAGTTCCATATTTTTAAGGCCAGTAGATTTCATTATAGCCATTAAGTCTGAGGTTCTGTACCATATTGCTACAAAATTTTATCAAATGACATATCCAGTATAGAGCTTCTTCAATTCACCACATGCTCAGCTTCAGTGATCCAGCATTTTATCACCATAACTGTTTCAGAATGTGTGACTTGCTGCAGCCTCAGTTTTTCCCAACTTCAGTTCCTCTGTTTTGTAAAGACTTTCTACATGAGCAACTTATTACCAGAAATAATGTCTCAAAGTCATTACAGAAAAATTGCCAAACTTTCTTTTTCTGAACTAGGCAAACCTTTTTTAAGTTCTTAGAGCACTAGACACAGATGTCAGATCAGCTGTGCAGCTCTCAGCATAGTGACTTTCCCATATCCTCCATAAAGCCCACACAACTGAGAAAAGCTGTATTTTAAGACTGCTTACTGTAACAGTGATACTACTGCTATTAATCAATATTCTGCACTCATATCTGCCACAAATCCTAAAAAGCTTGTGTTTAGAAGTCACAGAAGATAATGACTCATATTGTTTACCAAGTCAAAATACACCTCTGTGTTATGTATGACACACACATACCCTTGCATTCTTAGAAACATGTGATTACAGCACTTAATATGACTACAAGACAGAAATGCTCTTTGCAATAACAGTAAATAACCAAATACCAGCCCAAATTACAAAACTTTAGTTAGCATAGTTGTAGACATTTCCCATGTAATTAAACTGTAAACTGATTTGGTTACTCCTTAATGATTCCTCCACCTCCTCTTTACTGAGATACTAAACGTTATTCATGTTCAAACTACAGTTGGTTGGGACCCTCAGATGACAAAATGCCTAAGCAGGGTGTTAGGTTCAGGTAGACATCTGAATTACTGAAAACATAGGTCACATATTTTCCCACTCTGTGCCAGAATTTATGTATATCCAGCCTGCAAATACTGATTCCCTCCATTTTACAGGAACAGCAGCATCCACCAGTCAGAGGGAAACCAAGGGCAAGAAACACGAAGCTCAGTTTGCCCACAGTTCAGAAGAGACGTGATTAAAAATTCTAACCCACAGGATGATCAAAGACCTCCAAAACCTCAGAGGTGAGGTTACATGTTCTTCAAATCACTGCTCAGCAGGTCTGACTACACTAATTAGGATACAACACCAGAAAAGGTCAACTTCATAAAGTACCCAGAGAATTAATACACAGTGACCTTGCCATTTCCTTTAATGTGATTACATGCACACTGCCAGAGAAAGACTTCATGGGTTGCATTTTATTCATACCCACTTTTGTCAAACAGCTCCCATAAAAAAATTTTAATCCCAAGATGTATCTCTCCAGAAAAAAAATCTTAAAAATTAACTTGAATTACTGACAACAGGGTTTTATGTTTTGTTTTATTAATAGTTTTCTTGCTTCTATTTTTTTTACACTCACATGCTTCATAGTAACAATCTGGTTAAGGGGATTTAAAAAAAATAGTTTTACAAATAGCATTTTAGTCTTTGAGGTCACTTTTACGGGTAGCATTACTTTCTTCCAAACAGCAGTCTGCTAGGTGATAAATCCTGCAAGAACTCTTGAGCAGAGTCTTTGGAAGAGTCTAACTACACCTCTTTTAGGCAGTGTATTTTAGTGATGCTGGGTGTGGGGTTTTCGTGCCTTTTTATTGGACAAAGAGAAACCCAAAAGAAAAGTTCTTTCAACTGTCAATTAAGCTGAGTTAACTAGAAAAGGAAAAACCTATTTCCTGAGGTTCACTGTTTTTTCTGAATTTTGTTATGCATTATTCTTCCCTTCAACCATGATTCAGATTATGTTTTTCAACATTCATCTTCCTATTTTTCATTCTCATTTCTAATAACTCTCAATAGTCTTTTGTGTTATCTAAGTATTTTCCTCTATATTGGAGATATTCATGGTTCACTACCTCCACAGAATTTAGTTTATATACTTCATTTTCTGTGCTACTAACAAAGATATTAAACATTAGAACACATATAAACATTATTCCCCAGGCTTTTTCAAAGGCTCCAGCTTCATCTATTTAAGATTATTCTTCATTTACACTTGCCCTGCCAACTCTTAGATCATATGGCAGTATCTCCATCACAGTAAATTTGAATCAATATTTTCAAGCAAGATTTCATGAAGCATTATGAATGTTTTACTTAAGTCCGAATCCATTAAATTTCCTGAATTCCCTTCATTCACCAGATTTGTAACTCTATGAGAAAGGTAATCAAGTTTGATATGCCTTTCACACCATACTTTTAACTTTGCCATTTTCTAGCCAAAACACATTAAATACACTGTACTTGCAAAATACAGAATCTCCATAGATGCAAAGCTGAAAAGAAATAGTTTTGTGGGTTTAAACTTTGACATGTGAGCAGAGGCTGAATTTGTTTAAATTTCATCTCCCATGTAAGAAAACTGACCTCTCATTATGATTCAGCACAAACACAAATAAATCTAGGGCAATTAAGTTGCCTTTGAGATAATTTGTGCAATTGTATATAGCTCCAAAACCCAAATCAGAGTTGTATGCAATCAGCATCAATACCCACTTGGCTCTGCATCCTGTTAATTCTAGACAACAAACATGTCCTTAAATCAACAAACACACAGAATGTAGGGTTTTTCCTTCCAAAGCCAAGCATGATGGCTGCTTCTGAGGTCAAGCTGTGAAAACTGTGGAAGCAAGACAAATTATGGATGGCTGTTCTCATCTGCTCACTTCCCTCATTCTTGGCTCTGAAATGCATGTTATAATGGCTAGGGAATCACCCTCACTCAGCTTGCACCTGGAGGCTGCTGCATCCATTCGAGTACAGAAATATATAAAACTGCTTTTCAGCATGTATTTTCCACTGTGAAAGCAACAGGGTACAGCGACTGGACAGAGACACAGGCTGGCTGCTGCTATGCAGGACTTTCACCAATATACCTCCCACTTCCCTTCTCAGTCACACCAGTAGGGACTGCCTTGTTTCAAAAAAATTAAAGAGTAGCTGCATACAGAATACAAGGCAAATATAATTGTTTCCTGAAAGCAACCAGCCTTTCCATATAAGCAAACCAAACTGGGCTTCAAGTTCCACTAAGTGGATCCCTGGACAGGCAGATTACAAGGAACACATTACTGGCTCATTGTGCCAAAAAAATTTAAAAAGCAGAATTTTCTATGAGAATACAGTAGCCTTTGTCCAGAGCATCTGGGTTCTCTGTCCATTCTGCCTTAGCTGCTTTTTTTGATCTTTATATTCAGATGCCCTTAGCAAGAGAATCATCTCAGATCCACCAGTGGGACATCACTCCCTTGTGAGAAGTTCATGCTCAGAGAAACGCAATGCACATTGTGATGTGCCAGCTCCTTCCTGCAGCACAGTGAGATTTGCACAAAAAAAACCAACAACATTCTCACTGACCTTTGAAACAGATTTCTCCTAAACCAAGGACAACATGCCTTGCCCAACCACAAGATAATAACCTGCTATAGGATTTTCTTTTGCCGTTACTGCTGTGAATCCTTTGGAAATTTCTCCTGCCATGCCTCTTGGTAGGAGTCACTTGTCCTCTCTGAAGAGCCACTAGTACACTGCCACAGAGAGAGGTGAGCTACTCCTTGGGGAACCCTGGGCTCTGTGTCTGGGCCAGAGCCTCGAGCAAGTGCCACCACTCCAACTGTCTGAGGCATCCTGGGCAGCACACTCCACTCACTGCAAACATCCCTGCACTCAGATCCTATCCCACTTGAGCAGAGGGGCCAGGATCCAAAGCAGGATGTTTGGCTTCCTTCATCTTCACCAGCAGCAGGCTAAAATTTACATCACCACCAGCCTTTTTCTCTGACAACACACAAACTCTGCAACACTCATGCACCAAAGGTGCATCACAAGATTCCTGGCATTCAGAAGGGCCTTTCATTGGCTACTTCAAATTAAATATCCAAAGCTTTTTTTCAAACTAGAAACACTCAGATCTGTCTCAAGGCTACAATTCCATTTCTCTGCTTTTAAAACACTCATCAACAATACCTTTATGTTTTCAAAGTCCAGATGATTGAGGAAGAAAACAACAAAATGTATTTCATATACTTGGCATCAGCATTCAGATTGACATGAAGAGAGGTAGATCTAGCAGCAAAAAAATCTTTGCAAACATACTGCCAGCCATGAAAATGAAAAGATTTTTAAATGATGCACTGGCTGTATTCAGCCAGATCAGTAATATTACAATTAAAGAACTTACTACTAATACAGTTTAAGTAACAATAAGAGCCCCATAAGCTTTGGAATCAGCAGCTGCACTGGGCAATCCAAGTCAGCTGGCTATCACCAGGCACTTCTGAAAGGTTCAGTATCCAACCAAGGACAAGCTGAATGTAGCTCAAGTCAGAGCCATCAGTGGCTACAGAGAGAAACAGGCTGTATCAAAAATGAACTTGTCTAGCTAACTCATATACAAAAGTTGTATTTTAGAAAAACAAAACAAGGAAAAGTAAGATTTATCCATTGAAAAGCTCTCATTTCCCACCGAGATGCAGCACAGATAGTTAAAAAGACAAAAACAACGGGATGCTGATCAATGCCGTGGTGCCCAGAGCAGCAGCAGCAAGGAAGTACAAACCTCCATCATTTCAGGGAATCACAGTTTGGTACGAGTCGGACTGAGCCAGCCTTACACCTCCTCACTGGCATGCGGCCACTTCTGCGAATGGAGCTGTTGATCTCATTACAGTTTCTAGTAAATTATAGTAGACACATCGATAGCTATCAGCACTACTGTGACATTCTGAAAAGAAGTTAAGGGTTGGAAAGCTCTGCCCCCAAGCAGCCCTTTTTCCCCCAGAAGATATCCTCATCACATCAAAGTTGGTAAATACTGCTAGATGGGGTAATAGCGACAGACACGGACAGATTCAATTCTGTTTTGATGACAATCCAAAATCTCTATCAGGAAATTAATTCATGCTAAAGAAATAAATCTACTCTCTTTAAGAGGTCACTTTATAATTAATTATACTCCAGCTTTTAAAGCATTTTGCAGACTGCAGTTCTCTCTATCATAATTATCTCACAGGCTGCATTTTATGGCAAATCTGAATTGAGAACTCTAGTCTGGAATGCCAGGAGTGAGATTACTTTAATATGAAGCTTCAGTAGGTGTTTATAACAAGTATTGGAAAAGCAGGTAATAAAATATTACACAGCCTTGAGACAAAAGTTAATGAGATAATAAACAGTAAGAAATTAGGAAGCTGGCATGTATTTTGTTCCAGAAGCAGAAATGATACAATCAGTTGTGTCTGAACACTACCTTTCATACTGACTGTAATGTTCCAGACCTTGTTCAGACATCTGAATTATCACACCTGGCTTCCCACAGCAGAGCTCCTCAGTGCCCATTCCACAGCCCTCTCCAGCCAGGCACACCCAACAGCACTATGTCCTTCCATAGGCCCTGCCCCCAGTGCAGCCCCTTGTGCCTCCAGCACCATCCCAACAGCCCCAGGTGACACACTCACCACTGCCACTGTCTCCCAGCAGAGTGACACTTCCCATCTCCTAGGGGGATATGGAGGCATTTCCCTTTGCAGAGAGAACTGCACAGCTCATGCAGAGATTTATCCACACCTGAGCCCTGCTCAGGATGGGCATGCAAGCACCACTGGTACCAGCTCACCTGGGAAGGGGGTTAAAAACCAAGCAAAAGGTCTTTCCACAGCACACTGGGCAATCCTCCCATCAGAGACATTCTCACTCCTCTCCCTCATCCCTTCTTTTGTCATCACCTCTGCAACCTGGGTTTTCAGACATCTTTTTTTCACTCACTCTCTCCTTCAGTATTTGCTGTCTAACTCATTCCTCTAGGCCAGATTCTCGCTTTTTCCTCTCCTTAAAGAAGTGTTTTGCTCCACCTTCCCCTGGAACAATCTGAAATGTTCCTTTTTCTCAGAGATGCACAGCTCTAAGCAATTAGCAATCACTCAAGACTCGAAGAAGAGTTCAACTTAAATTTTTGAGAAATTCAAGACAAATTGTCTTTCACTGGAATTCCATTTCTCCTTCACGTTATGTTAAAAGGTCCTCCTCTGTTTTGCAGGTACAAGTAAATTGGAAATAACAAGACCAAAAATATATTTTTCATTCTATATGAAATCCTGCCATATCAAATCATTTTTCCTTAATCAGTACAAAAAACTAAGTCTAAGCAGTCTAAGACTGCTAAATCATATTCATTTCACAGCATTACACAATGGTAGAGTAAAAGAGTAAATCAAAATCTCAAACATGAAATATTGACTACATTATTTCAAAAACACGCATGTCATAATAAAAATAAGCAAAACAGTGTAACATAAATCATACTAATGTTATTATCAGAACCAAAATTTAAATATTTTTTTCATCACAATACAAACATTCTGATTATGGATTTTTAGTAAAACTGCATTTATCTTCCAGCCCAGTTTTGGAGGCCAAAAGGCAGTTTTGAAAAGCTTTGTGGGTCTATCCAGATCTCAGGGTACTCTAATGCACCCATTGCATTACAGTCACTACACACAGAAAATTAGTGTCCTCCACTCCAGCCAAATCAGACCTTTTCACCACACACCTCACCCAGCAGGGCTCTGCATGTCCCAACACTGGTTTTCTGAATTTGAATTCAACATCTATTGCAGATGTGAATGGGTTGCTAGCCAGATTACAGATTTCATAGACGATTAGAAGAAAGCTTTGTAAGTTATCTCTATTGACAATGGAAAATTCTTCAGTGATGGCAGTAGCCATGTAAACAAGAACATCTTGGCAGTGCCCAACCCACATCATTTTTTAATACAGCAATTACCAAGTCCCATTTGTTTGGTGCTAGCTCACACTGAACTAGTGTCACCTGTATGGCACAATAAAGCAAACAAGCACAAATCCTATAACCACATAGACCAATCTTTGGGATGGCCAGGTCTGAGCTCTGCTTCCAGCAGTCTGTCTCACAGCAGGGATGCTTTTCCACTGGAGATACAGAGTCCATGTGCTGGCAGTGTACAGCACCTAGAACTTATTTTCTGTGAGCAGTATTTAAGCCACCCTTACCTAGCCATTTAGATAAATATAGCAGCCTGGTTTTAAATGGTCAACCACGAGTACAAGACTACATTATTTTTAAAAGGCAATTTAGAACAACTTATATTATTATTAGAAATTCCAGTGATTCTGAAAAAAACCCAACAGCTGCAGTACAGAATCCACAGTTTCAAAATGTAGTTTCAGAAAAATACTAACTACAATCTGAATCTAATTTTATTTTCTATATTCAAATTTGGATGAATAGATGCTATGAGTATTGTCTATTAAAAAGCCCATACAACAGTTTTCTATATATCTCATTTGCAATTCTTCTCTCATTGAAAATTTCTAGTACTGCAGCTGCAAAGGCTGCTATATCTGCCTGGCTTTCTGACCATTTGCAGTTCATACAAATATGTGTGCTGCTCAATTCTTTCACTTATACTCTGCTACATTACAGACACTTGTGTTCTGTGCCCCACTCCCTTTCTCACTGTTGGGGCATTAGGTTATGTCATAGTCTGTGATAGAACACAGGAATATGAAATATAACAGACACAAAAGAAAAAAAGAGATCTTTATCAGTTTCCAGTGGTGCAAAGGATATTCTCTGGATGATGTTTGTTCTGTCATCATGTGTCCATGGGTTACAATATGTTTGATAAAAACACACAGAAATGTCTTAAAAGATGTTTCACAAACACAGCTATAATCTCTTCTGCTCTGCTTCTTTAAACCCTGAAGATCTTTTTTAATAAACCTCTCCCACAGAAACTGATTAAAATCCACCTTTCATATCTTCTGAATACAAGAAATAACTCAAAGAGTAGTTCATATCTAGTGTTAGTAATTATGCTGAAAGTGCACTTTAACAGACTGTTTCTTTTGATTTATTTATTTCTGGATATCCATGAATGAGCATAGTAGGCCATTAAATGACAATATTTCAGCATCAACAGGAAATCACAGGAATATAATGTACTGGATGACAATTCTAGTATGGGAAAGAAATAATAAATAAGCTATATTTGTGTTATTAATTACAAAGGAAATTACTTTGGTACAATCTGAAATTCACTTAAAAGCATGAATAGTTGCTGCTTACGGTAGGTAAAGTCATAAATCCAATTTCAGGTCTTAAGTCAAAAAATTAACAATTCCATAATAAATTTAACATGAATCATCTGTATTTAAGAGTAGAATAAACTTCTCCATGATGGGCCATCTTAGCTTTCTGTTAAAGCATCTGCAAATTCTAACTTGGTTCTTTTGCATGAAATCAGTCATTAGAAATGAGGTTTTAACTATATTCTTTGCAATCCTTGCTTCAGTTAAGCAAAACCCCCACAATGGGGCCTGGCTGCAGAATGGGAACAGCAGAGGCAGCAGCACAGCCAGAGGGAGAGGAAAGGGGCTTCTCCTGTGCTCTGCTGAGATTTGGAAGAGACTATCTATGAATTAAAATGACAAGGAATGAGCCCTTGCAACAAGGAGTGATAACAAAGAAAGACCCTGCCCTTTGCTGTATCTATTACTTCCCAAGGCCACCTGAAATTACAATCTCCAAACAGGAGCTCCAGCTATAGGAAGAAGTGGCCAAAGCCCAGAGTTACAAATCCTCCTGAAGGGCAGAACCAGAGCCTTGTTCCAGAGGAGGATGAATACCCCAGCCAACACTTAGACCTTAACAACCGTGCTGCTGAAGCATCAGGGAGATGTGGCACACAGCAGTGAAAACATTCACTCAAAATGCATCATTTACTGCACAACTCCTCTGTATTTATTGCTATGGAAAAACTGTAAGGGAACAAGTTACCAGCAGCAGCTTTCCCTGCTCTGGCCTTCCCCTTTGTTCTGTGAGCAGGGCCAATTCAGCTTCTCCCCCAGCACCCCAGAGAAATGTCACCTTGAAGGGCATCTTTAGAAGACCTTATTTCTTGTCCAGGAAAACAAGCCTCATCAAACAGGTACAATTTAACATCAAACTGGAAAAAGACTGAAAACTGTAAATCTTTAAGTACATACAGAGTAAAATAAGATCATAATGCACTCTAAGGACTGTTCACTCACTCTTCCTTGGATCAACAGCTCAAAAGGATGAATCTCACACTGAATCCACTGCTAATTATCTGAAACCAAACAGAAGCTTAATATGGTCCAGACTGCTCTAACTTCCACCACTCCATGTCTTGCTAGGATTGCATGGACTCTAGCATAAATTGCTCTAATCCAAACACTTTGCAGAATGGGGACTTCCCTTCTCTGGGCCCAAGGTAAGTCCTTCAACATCACTGGGTAAGCAGAAGGGAGCAGTATCAACGTAATTACACACACAATCCAGAGTTATCTGCAAAAACCCCAAAACTTTGCAAATCAATTGAAGTTTTAGATATTTGTAGGTAATCTTGAGAGCAGCCCATCACACAAACACTTCACCAATACCTTTCCAATCTCTGACCCTCATCACCAGCTCCCTCACCCCAAGAGTGAATCTGTTGCTTTCTCTTTGTGCAGATTATTTGATAACATCAAATAACCGACTTTTAAAGATGCTGAATTCATGTGCATGAAAATCTCTCTTCTTTCCACGGTTTACAGCTCAATTTTTGATGGAAGAACAGGATTTTGAATAATTCTAACAACTCTAAATCTACACATGAATAACTCATGGATGGGACTGCCTGACCAGCCATGCCTGTCTCCAAAGAGGAGTTCTGCAGTACCCTGCTGAAGTGTGGGTAGCCATATCTTACAGCACAACCAGCAAAAAGGGTTTGTGGCCTTGTCTGACAATTAACAGAAGGGTAAATTCTATCAAGTTTACTCCTGGTAAACCTTTGTAATAAACATTACAAGACTAAATTTCAGGTTGCCTGAAATTCTGCACATATGTAACTGTAATGTTATTTTCATGCTTAATCAAGACTAACAAATTTTGGGTGAATTCACTTGCAAAATTTTATAACCTCATTCACAAAGTGAGGTGATAAATATTTGTGCCTTCTTATGAATTGCAGACCTACTATACACAGTATTTCTTCATAGCCATCCATTGTTCCCATTTAATACTTGACTTCTCTTCTGAGATACCACTGAAGCTGTCAGGGTCACAAGGTTTTTACAGATGTCCTGTAAAAACTAACAAGCAGAATGAAACACCTACCACTTTTCTTACAAGCCACCTAACAACTTTACAGCGTGGTTAAAATTTGCCTGATGTGATCAAATTGAAACCTCTGACCTAGTGCAGAGGAGGTTCTCACTCTTATTAACAGTCCCCAGGCAAGCTCTTTACTAGAAAAACAATTTGGTCAGTGCCCTGTTTCTCAAACAGTTTTGTCACTGAGTATGGTATTTGCACCAATATTACATAATGCTGAAATAACTCAGTGAGGGAGAAACCCAGAAGAAAACAAAGCCAGACTCAATGGACCCTGTAAAACAGGCTGCAACTTATAAATAAAATTATCCACTAACAAATTTCTAAGTCTCTAAAAAATCCCAGTATTTGGCAAAAAGCACTCCATTTCCCATTTTAAAATCCTCTGGTATAAACTGTCATGCTTTAATTAAAGACAGAATGCAAATCACATCCCCAGGAGATAATGCCTCTAGCTGCTTCTCTTTGAGTAAGTGTGGAACTCAACTGTGGCTGCAAAAGAGCTCAGAGAACAGGGCAACTGTGCAGCCCCTGGGGCTGAGCTGCCCAAATGCCACTGCAAGGGGCAACTCCTGAAGAGTTCCTGGAAACACTGCTTCCAGACAGGCTCCCTGCTGGCAAGCAGCAAGCTGTCCATCTCTGCTGCTGCCCTCCTGACTGACAGGCTGCACGCTGGCAAGCACGGCACTCAGCTAGGCTCATCTCGCACACGGTGCGCTGCCTTCGGCTGCAAGCAGGGAAGTCTCTATCCAACGCCTTGTCCCACTGCAGCTCCCAAGGAGAAAGCCCCTGCCAGTGCTGGGAGATTAGGAGAGCTACCTTACACAGAGCAAAGAGCAGACACTTGGTGCACCTGCCATTTAAAACTACTCCTTGGAGACAGCACCACGCCAGAATGGCACTTCTGTCAAAATCCCTTTTGGTCCAGTCACTGACAACCTGTTTATTGGGTCACTAAAAAAATATGCAGACACAACATGGAAACTGGAATCATACTGGCAGAGAAATAGTATGTGTTTCCAAGTATCATACCAGGACATTCCATATGTATTCATTTTCTCTCCCCTTCATATCTACCATCTCAGGAAAGTCAGACACGTTTTCATAATAAATGAAACCTGGGGACGGGAATGGAATCAAATTGTGTTTAGTTTATCACACATGGAATGAACTGCAATTCTTCCAAGGCAGTTTTTAAAAATAAATGATAAATAAATACAGCTTCCACAGAGACAAGATTTGTTATGAACATGCTAGGGAAGTATCTAACAACAGCTAATTCAAGTATCAGGGTGTAAGTATATAACATCATTCTCAATACTGGGAATCCACTGGCAAGGATTCCTCTGAGTTCAAACATGATATAAAAGACTTAGGAACTCTGTACTATAGTAGGGAAACACTCAAGACTCTTTCTAATGAGAAGAGTTTGTCCAAGCTGAGTGACTGAAGTGAAAAAATGTCCAGCTCATCCTACAGCCCACATCATGGGAAAAAGCCAAACACAGGGTACGGATACATTTCAAAACACACAAAGCACTGTATTCTAGAGTGCATTTACTATTTTAATTTTAAAAATGAAGGAAGGAAAATATAGTCCATGCCCATGTCTTTCTAGACTGATTGATACTCAGAGTCAGTCTATCCTCTGCTATAGAGCTACAACATGCCTAACTCCCTCATCATCATCAGGAATTATTTTTAAACCAATATTCTGTAATTAGGGTCCCACACGAAGTACCTGAATGCACAAACCCTCAACCTTCTGCAATGTGCCTTTAGACCTCACAGGGTGGCCAGAGTGGCGAGGTAATTCAGTGTCTGACTCCTGCAGCCAATCAGACCTAGTTAAAGCTGTTGGTTAACTTGGACTTTGCACTGAAATATTTCACTGTCAGCACCACCTTGGCTGAGACAGACATGTAGTACCACAGCAAGTAAATGGAGAGTGAGGGAAAAACAAGCTCTGGAAGAAGCATCAATTTCACAGGAAAAATAAACTGATTCCTCTAACAGAGATAAAAAGATGTGAAATGTTAGATGTCTTTCATCCTGAGTGGGAGAAATAAAGACATTTTCAATTAGGTGTTGCACAAGGTTCAAAAGTTGAGGAAATGTCACAAGTTCAATCTTTAATAAAAAAATCATGAACATTTATTATTGATGATCCTTAGTGGTAAATATCTTCATCTAAAATTCTTAACTGATAGGGACTTTTCAGAAATTTTTCACAGGACAGCAAGAGGAATTTCACTCGGGCGTCTGCGGCTGTGTGCACCTTCCTCCTCACTAGGGAAAAGATTAAACAGTTAAAGTAAAATACAAAAACAAGACTCTATGTTTAGGCAGGCATGTCTGTGAATGCTAAACATGGGGATGCTCTGAAGCTGGTGAAGTTCTTGGAATTTCCACACTGGCCATACAGCAGAATATCAGACCAATATTAACAAGCCAGAATAAGACTGGAGTACCCATGTGTCAGAGTTTTCTTTAATGACTCAGCTATAGAACTGTTCTTCAGGCTGAGATTCTTTTCAGGCTAAGAATCAGCAAAACTTGAATTTTCTAAAGGCATTAAGTTTTTTGTTGTATTTGTGGCTTTTTTGGTGACCCAAATGACATACTATGATTGGTACATCCAGCATGTGAACAGCTGTGATTCTAAGCAAAATACTACAGTGTAAATCACACTGCAGTTAGCAATACTGGAAAATACACAAATTTACCTTTCTGCATGTGATTTTGGGAGATGCTGAGCCTAAAAAGCTGTTGAGGATTTCAGCAAAGTTCCAGATATTTTGCTCTTTGTGGGGGAGACAACAGGACAGGACACACAACAATAACCCTATCTACAGAAAATAAATTTCAGATGCTCCCCATGAATCTTTGGCCTTATATACAAAGAATGATGTATATATTTCTTAGATTTTTTTTTTTCTTTCACCTTCATTAAGGTCTTATTTCCCTGGAAAGCAAAAGAACCACCAATCACTGCAAACCAAAATATTTGCAAATGCTAACATTCAGGCACACCACAAGAACAAACAAGGATAAATCTTCTCCAAGCACATCCAAAATCCCTTTTGGGTGATTAGCAACACAACTTTGCTGGAGTGAGTCATCAAAAGAGACCAGTTTCATTTGCAAAACACAAATGCTGATCCCAAACTGCCACTGCTACACATGTAGCCTACTTTGGGCAAATAAATGCTAATGCAATATTTATCTGGAAAGATTATATATTTGTTCTTACAGGTTTTGATCTACTTCAGAATTTTCCTAGCTAAAACAAAAGATATTGTGAACATGTGCATGCACTTTTTACATAAATGTAATTTTTAAAAATTTATAATTATTATACTGTAATAAAATACCCAGACTTTTTGTCTTCAAGTATTTGACACAACTTTGAAAGAAAACTAGAAAGTTAATTAGTGTCAAGTCAGGGCCTAGGACTCAGTTTTATGCAATCCCCAGCTAAAATGCAAGAGAAAAAGATGGCATGCTGTTTATTAAAGCCATTTACTCTTGAATTCGTTTTCTCTTTATTTGCTCACGTTGTGCCATCACATTATGGAGACCTTGCTAGATAATCACTTAAATTTATCTCAGAACAAAATAAAAATAAAAATTCATAGTTTACTTTGTTTTTATGAATAGCATCTCAAAGCATTAAAAAAATTAAAAATTGAAGGAATAGAAAGAATTTTCTGCTGTCAAATTTGGCTTTTTTTCCTACTTGCTTGCTATTGCAAAATACTTAGTTTCTAATCAAAATAACGAAAGCAGGGCTTCATGTGCTCAGAGGTTTTCATTTGAATAAGCAAGGCAATTTCCATTTCAAATATAAGTTCTGCCATGCTTTCACAAAACAATAAAGTGTCATTTCTCATTTAATGCAGATGCCAGCTTATTGAGGTTCTTACACCCCTCCAGAAAAACATAAACCCATCTCAGTTGGCCCACTGCTCAGCACAGCAAGATTCCTTGTCCAGTCTGACGTTTGCCTGCAAAGTTTAAATGTAAAGCCTACCCAAATCCTGGTTTCTATTCTTGAGTCTGACTTGGCATGGGAATTTTCTGAAGTTGCTGCACCTCAGTTTCTCCTCTCATTTATTTCCTCACCCACTCAGGGGTATTTATGACCTCAAGTTGGACAGAGACTTTGATATACCCAGATAAAAGATGTCGAGTACTGTTCTTACAGAGTCAAGCTATGCATCAGCCAGCACTGTCAGTCATGCACGGTCTTCTCCACCAGCTCATGTTCTTGGAAGAAATAATGCAGACATTAAAGTGAAGCTACAGATCAAAATTCCATGCTGAAGTTCATTTTTAGAAAAAATCTCCTAAGAAAATAACTTCTTTAAACAGTAGAAGCAACTTAGCAAAGAGTGATTGATAAGTCGCTTTGTTTGATGGTGTAAATCTTTAATTTCATTTGCTGCCCTTGTTACTCTGACCCTAGCAATAGTCCATAAATATTTAGGTAGCTTTCGACCAACATGCTTTCAGCTTTTGAATACTAATTCTAGCTGCAGTGAAGAAGAAAAGGAATTGCTATAATGGACCAGGGAACTAGCTGTGAATATCTAACCTGCTGTTTGTAAGGCACTCTGTTTGCTGGAATTAAAGCAGTCATTACCAGTACACAGGAGCCCATCACATTCTTAATGAATGGTGAGGCTGTCTTGGGAAAATAACAAATATCTTTACCTGAATAAGCATTAATGTTGTAACAACCAGAAAAAAAAATCAATATCTGTATAAAGCCCAAGGCTAAGAACAGAAAAACAAGACCAACATGCATACAGATAACCTTACCAGTGAAGAAATCAAAGAGATTCTAGTTTACTCTGCATCTCATCATGCTGCCTGACAGATTATCAACAACTTTAAAAGTACCCTTTGATATAAGTACAGTCAAGGCCCAGGGACATGACCTTCTACCAACCATATTCCCCCATTCCACAATACCCCAAGCTTATTAGACTTCAAAGAAAGGGTTTGACAAGACCACTGTTGGCAAGGAGTAGCAAGTAATCATGAGGTGAGCCTTCCCCCTGCTCCAGCCAGAACAACAAGAGAGAGTCACAGAAATCCCCCAGTCAGCAGATGCAGCACCCACCTTCAATCTCTGAGGGGACAGCCCATTCAGTCCATCAGGAGGTACTTCCCTGCCAGCTGGCCAGATCTCTCAGACACACCAAATGCAGAAGCAATCACTTGCCATTCCCATCAAAAATGGGGGTGCTGAGCATAAGTAACCATTACTGCTGAAAGAGCAACTGTGGAAAAGTTGCCAAAACTCATCTCTACCTTCTCCCAGCTTCTGCCAGAAGCCTCTTTTAGGCTTTAATTCCTTCTTGTCTTGTACTGAAATTGCCTTAAAAATTACCTTGTTACATTGGTATGCTTTCAGAACTGCAGAAAGGGAATTGAGAACACTGCAGCACAGCTCTGTGTGCTCTGAAAAGCTCTTACCACTTCCTCATGAAAGTAAAAACTCCTCTCCTAAGTTTTAGATGCCATCCTTGTCTTTTTCTGTGCCTGCAGACCTTGCTCCTTAAGTTCTCCTTTCTTATGCTCTGCTGCTTTCCATAGGAACTATCCAGAGTGAAGAATTGAGTTGAGTACCAAGGACTTCCCAGTCTTTGACAGCCACTAGAATTCAGTGATAGTGAAATCTTACCTTTTCCTTTTTGATAATCCTAAGGCTAAATGGAGCCAGGAATTGGGCTCTGCCTTACACAATAGCTAAAGAAGAGCAGTGTCCAACATTTGTCTTTAAGAGTCGCTGGAGCAAACTACATTAGTGCTCCCAAATCCTCCATATGCTTTTTCCATGGACTGAAAACTCAAAGCTGGCTGCTAAAAATGCATGAGCAATGGCAAAGCAACAAGTCTAACACTAAACCAGCGTGTAAAATGAAACTATTTTCTTCACATCACGTTAGGAAGCATTTGCATATGTGGCAATTACTCAGCAAACAACATTAGTACTGAGCTCATGTCTGGCCTGTCGTAAAAGGCTCAAAAGTGACCTGGCTTGGCAAACCCACACCCCACCACAGCCCCCCAGCACATTCCTTTTCTCAAAAAACAGAGTGTGTTTGTTTGCAGCTTAAGAAAAGGCATGCAGATCTTCAAATACTCTTTTCAATTCCTCCTCCAAATTGAGTTAGCAGGTTCCTGCAATATAGGAGATAGGACTCTAGTTACTAGCAAGATAATGATTCCTTAAGCACTTAAGAATTACAGCTTTTTCTCACTTCATACAAATGTTTCCTGTTTAGGCTGCAATGTACACAACTCTCCCAAGCCCACTACCAGCTGCCCAGCATGCCATAGTGGGGCACCATTTCATTCTTTGAGTTCTGCTGCATGAAAGGGAGCAAAGCATTCAGTAGGGCTCACAAATGGCATAGCTCACAATAAAGAAAAGTAGGCTATCTTTACCATAAATTTCAGGCACCACTGAGATAACAAGGACACACTGAGCAGGGCAAAGAGCACATTAGTAGGTTAGAAGTTTCATTTTCCTGTTCAAGTGTAGGAGCTCTGTTGTTACTCCTGCTGGTTTGCAAGTTCTCTTTTAGAGACAGTTTAACAGTAAATGTGAACAGCTTTTATTTGCTAGAGTTGCTACTAAAAGGATTTTCATTAAAAGATTTCTTTCCTTGTAAAATGAAAAATCACTTAGGTACTATTTCTCAGAACACATTGATCCAGCAAAGCACAGGTCCTAAATAGACCAGAGCTGCAGAATCCTAACATATCTTTTCAGAACATAAGCCTCTAATATTTGAGCACAAAATCG
This sequence comes from Luscinia megarhynchos, assembly GCA_034336665.1. Lineage (NCBI taxonomy): Eukaryota > Metazoa > Chordata > Aves > Passeriformes > Muscicapidae > Luscinia > Luscinia megarhynchos. The sequence goes on along the minus strand of CM067569.1, from coordinate 27,444,945 downwards.
CCTTTAGTGATACATCTTTCTTACAGTATTTACACCTAAAATCAGAGTCTAACACCCACTGTTGTCTGAAGAAAAATTCTTTCCAATACTAACACTGCCACAAGTCTCCAGGGTCTCTTTAAGGTGGAAGTTATCAATGGAGAATGAGACTAGCACGTAAATATATTCAACCTCTAAAGAAATTGATAAAGTAATCAGTAATTACTGACCAGAAGCCAATTTCTTTAAATACCACCCATTTAACCAGTTTTCAAGGAGATTTAGTGGCACACTAGAAGAGTTAATAGTGAGAATTTTTTCACCTTGAACTGCCTAAGAAGCCAGAAGACAATAATAGTGTCAAACCATTAATAATGTGATATTCAAAAGCACTCAGCCCAACTGTTTTCAATCCTTGCTTTCAGAAGTAACCAAGTTATTACCAGGCTCATGCAAAGTTTCCAGCAAAGTATCTATAATATAATATAATACAAAACATATCTCCATCCAAAGCAGTGCAACATTACTGATTTAGGTGCCTGAACCTACTCCACAAAGCAAATATCTAACCAGTGGGTACACACACACACACACACCCCACCCACACATGCCATTTTTAAAAGCCAAGTTTGATCCTTCAGTATTCAACCCTTTGTGTTCTGAACACACATTCCCGTTTTAAACTTTATTTGTGCCAAACCAACAGGGTTTAAACCCCACCAGTATGCTGTCATTTCTCTTATATAAAAATTTTGGTGGCTTGCTGTTGCTAATGCAGACTGAACATCCTTTCAGTGCCATATTCTGAGCACTGAGTTGGCAGAGTGAACTGTAAGCCAAGTCTGCAGTACCATCATCTAAAAAACTGTACGTGTGATACAGTTTATCACAGGAAGACTGTCTTTCAAGCCAGTTGCCAGTTACCCTCTGTTCTTCAAGTTTAGGAACCCAGCAGCACCAGCAGTGTGGGTACAGAATGTATTAAGCACTTAATCAACAACATCAGCTCAGAGGAGTCAGAAGTCTGGCTGAACTAGAAGGGAATCGTATGTGGAAATCCTCACAAAAACCTGCACTTAAAGTACTCCTGCTGGTGCACTACACAGCATGGGCAAGTTGCACAGCTTAGAAGTGCTGCCTTTCAGGTAAGTACTTATAAGGTCTCTTTTGCTTACCTCTAGAGACTTTTAAAGAGAAATTAAGGACTCTAGGACTCTTAACAATGTGTAGAGGGAGTTGATCATTATGTACTAGCCAACATAGCCTCTTTCAATAAAATGATACCATTAACCACAGCTTTAGGTATTGCTAACCCTCTAATAGCTACTGGGACTTGTCATGATCAGTGCAATGCTACTACTTAGCTTTTCATTTTGGACAGAGCTTTAGGACACTTTGGGGACGTCTTAGGTTAGCACCTGTAAACTAGAAAGGGAAAATGCTGGCTGGTAGCTGTGATATCTGCACTCCTTACAGCCTCCCTGCCCTCAGTGCTGCATTCCATGGGGCAGTTCACCTTCCTCTGCTGACCAGCACACAGGTAACACTGGCACCTGTGTTGTTCACACCTAGAAGTAAACAAACTGACATTTCTTCAGAGACTTCTGAGCAAGTCCTGGGATCATGCCAGAATTCACCCACGGTTCATGGTAAGGCACAATTAATATACCAGGAAAGACACAGTCTTGTGTCATTTGCTCTGCCAGAGTATCCTGGAGCTGGAGTTAAATAACTGATTCACCAAAAAGTAATCTCAATCCACATACTTCTCACAAAAACAAGGCGTTTATGGAATTCACTCTTTTGATAAAAGCCTGATTAGATATGACATTCAGGGAGGGAATCTTCAAGGATGTTCTCTATGATAGCTTGGAAAAGAAGCTGTTTCAACCTTTTCCTTTGCCAGCATGAATTTTTAATGAAAGTAAATCAGATTTGCTCAGACCTCTAAGTATCTGAACTGCCAATGATGGTCTCAAAATGTTCAGTTCCTCAACCAGTATTCTTAAAAAGAGGAAGCTGTTTTCCCAGCTGATCATTGCTAACCTATACTCTACTGCCAAAACTGTCCTGGGAGAACTAGGTTTACTTTGTCTTTATACTCATCAGCTGCATTTCCAAGCTCTTTTTAGCTGCTCTGTTAGGTTTGCACAGCCATAGACAGCATCAGCTTCTTTCTTCACCAGCAGCCTGTGCTCCTTGCCTGCTCAGGGATTTGATCACTGGTCTGCAGCCAACTATGACTCTTAACAAGGCAAAGAGGGTTTAGATTTAGGATGCTACATACCAGCAGTTGTGACCAGATTCTGTATCAAATACCTCATTAAAAGCAAACAATACAACAACACGCCCAGCAGATTTGTCCTGTGCTTAAATCAGGACAGGCAGACTAACCTCAAGTGTGTAATCGCCCAAGTGTGGGATTAGGGTTACTATCAATTCTGTAAACTACTGTCTTCTAAATTCAGAGACTTAAGTTTACTCTACCATACTATTTTTCACCCAGAAGACCTGTAAAACCTTAGATGTCAAATACAGTTTTAGTATAAGTGCTGTAAAAGTCACTTGTGTCAGTAAAGTGACATTGCAATACAAAGCCAATAAAATACTTGCTAGTATGTTTTTAAACTTCTCATCTTTTTTTTGCCAGAAGCTCCCTGACTCCACACAGAAAACAACATGACAGTCAGATCAGACACATACAACACTCATAATAAAGGCACTTCCAGCTACTTTACATTGATATAATATTCCTGAAATGGTGTAGTAAGTGACCTTCTCAGTTACCTTTCGGATCTGATTTTGTACATGCAGCTGCTCTAGCCCCTCAAAGGTGTTTTTTCCGCTGTGTTTGTCCTTTGTGGTTTTGCACAGCTGCATCACATGGAACAGATACTGTGATCTGCATCTGTGCTCTGCTAGATATGAGACAAGAGGCACTACAATTCTATTAAACTGATCTTTTATCTACAAGTTTCCAAACACATGGTACTAGAAGATTACATTTAAATTCAGCACTTAATTCCCTTAAGTCAGCGATTAAATTCTTTAAGGTGTGAATGAGGTGTTAACTCCATTGCTGAATTTTCCATATGATAGAAATATATTTTTTGAAGTTATTGAATTTCATAATGGGCTAATTCTTGAGGACTAAGAATTCAGTTAACATTAAATATGTTCGAATTACTAGATTTCAAAGCAGCTAACCTAAAAGCAAGCCTGACACACAAAGTAAAAGAAAAGTATACTGTCAAGGTATTTTACTAAATAAAAGCTGTAAATTATAGATTAAGTAACTACCTTAAGACTCTACAGAAACAAGTATGCAACCAAAAAGTGAACCCATATCTTTAGGATACAGATTTGTTTTCAAGCTGAAAAATAATTAAAATTGAAGAATAATTATTTTCTTTGTTTCAAACCAGGCATGATTCAGGCTGACTTCAAAGCTTGAATTGGTTTTTTTTTCCCCCTTGGATGATTATTCTTATTAATATTTCCCCATTGCTTTTGTTGAATTTGTTCTATACTGAATTCACCCCTGAAAAACGAGTTTAATTATTTTTGTGCTCGCTTTAACCAAGTTGAAAAATCATTTCATAAGTTTAATGTAATATATTCACACCTGACTTTACTGGGTGGCTACACATGCAGAAAAAGTGCCCAGGTCTCAGGAGAAACTGCAGCAGGTAAGCTGATGTAGCCACAGAGGCAGGGAGAAGGCTGTCATCTCAACACAAAAATCAGTAACAATCTCACAGGGGTAAAAAGAATTTCACTCGTGCTTTAAAACCCACTTCATGTGACATAATGGTTAAACCTTACAGTTCCAAGGGTTCATGCCTTACACTCATCTGTCTTTTACTAAAGTTAACCTTATACAAGACTTGGCACAAGTCTTGAAGGAAAGGCTGTCCTGTGGCACACCTTGATGTTGAGCATAAAACTCTCCAGTTTAAATTTCTGAATATTAAAACTAAAAATAATAAATTTGCTTTCCACCTTCCAGATGTTTATATTCAGCTACACAGCCTGGTTTTCACTATCACTATTTCTAACTTATCTGTACAAGTACAGCTTTCTTGCAGTTCCTGCATAAGAATTTCTGAATAAAGAAGGAAGTTGACAGTGATGTTTTTAGATCATGAAAATATTCAAACTGACATCCAGCTACATTTTTCAAAACAGATCTGTAGCTGTACCAATGCAAATCACTTCTGAACCCAATCAGTCTATTATCATATTCATACAAGTTATTTGTTTTATAGACTTGAAATCCCTCTGTGGTGGATTTTATTATTTGTTCATTGTTACATTAGCACTGTTCTGCCCTTGGAAATACCCATGGCATTAGTTGCTGAATCTTTTTCATGTTATCTATTTCAACAGGAAAACACATTGTTTTTCCTGTACCTCTTGAAAACAGCAATAATATATTACAGGAAAATGATTTATACAAAACAAGGTGAAGGGGAGAAGGAAAAACTGAACACTCAGAGGTTTGAATAAATGACTGAACTTCATGGTTTTAATAATGGAAAGCAGAATTCAGATTTAGATCTAGATTTAGAATGAGTTTCAACTAGCAACAAAGGGGTGTTGCGTTCTGCCATGAAATTTACCTCTCCCATAATTTAAACCAAGATACATTTCAGTGGTTTTGTAGTGAATAGCTGATAGAGAACAGGCACATAGATCACCTTGATGGAGATACGTGATTTTGGTCCGGCAGTAAGTAACAAAATTTGAGACACAAAAAATGCTATTATGTTCATGTAAATACGGGAAATTTTAGAATTTGCTACAAGCTCTCAAACAAAATACTATTCTTAAAAATTTAGAACAGCTCCTTATGATAATAAAGGATGTTACAATAAAGGGCTGTTAATCTGAAAGCATCACGTGAAGCTCCCTTAAGGGAGTCAATAGTCAATGGCAAACTCATCTCCTTTTTTTTAAATTTAGTAAAGATCCTAGTAATTATAGAGAAAAAATACTGTAGCTATTTTTCTACAATCTTCCCTTTAAGAATCTACTAGAAATCTTCACGTCATGCAGACTGATTTAAACACTTCAGTAAGCATTTTCTAGAAACCTTAAACCATGCAAAAAGATTACTGAATTTAGCTAAATACATGGGGTTTGTTTTCATGTAGTTTTATTTTTTTTAAGCATGATGAAGTCCAGCATTAAAGAAGTGATTCATTTCAGAGTTCCCTGGTACCTACTCTCAAGAACACAGACTCCTCTAAGGTTAATTTAAAGCACAGAAGCAAACAACAGTCTCCTCTATTAAATTCATGTTGTTAATCAAAAGACAGATTTGAGCCCACAAAATTTCATGGCCACCCTAAACAGAAGGCAGATCAATTCACCTCTTTGAACTGTGAAAGAAAGAGATTATGGGCAAAATCCAATCTTCTCAAGCTATCCTTTAGGGCAAATTCCAGCCAATTCCAGAGAGTGACACAGTGGCTGAGACCAGAAGTCCACCCACACACAAACTCAAGAGGATCAGCAACTGCAGATTGCTCAAGAACATTAGAGTAGAAAATCTGAGAGAATCACTCCTCAGGAAAAAGGACCTCAAGTTTTTTAGGGAAAAAAACAAACAAACAAACAAACACTTGATTTAATTCTAGAGACTTTTCAGAGGAAATTCTTTACTGTGTTGCTGCTTTCATTTTCACTAAATTCTTAGACTCCTCTTTCTTTTCTCTACTAAACAAACACAACATTTTTATTTAAAAGTACATTTCTCAGTAGCAGTCTGCTCACACAGACTGTTGCACAAATAAAATCCAGAGAGATTTGGTTTTCTTAATCATTTAACAATTCCATTTTCAAAGCACACCAGACCTGTTAATTCTTATGTACCTCATGTTTTACACTGTGCAGAGGTCAGAGTCAGCTGAAACACTGTGCACTATTTTCCCTTTTGGTGGAACCATGGAAAGGATGGTGGTGATATTGGAAACTCAAGTAGATGAAAATCTCTCTCAGTCATCACAGACAAGACTGTATCCAACGATTTTATCCATGTTCCCAATTATCCAAATGATGTTATATACAATCAAATGTCCAACTAAACACACTAAAACAAAACATTTAAGATGAAACTGGAAAAAAATTGTGAAGCTGCTTACTGCTATTTGGTGACTACTAACATGCAGAACTCTGGTTGGGCAATATTTAATTCTTGGAACTATAGCTCACTATTTCCCAGCAGGCAATAGCAAATTGATTTATTTTAATAATCAGGTCTCCCAAATCAATTAAATTTAAAAATTAGGAATCCATTTACATTTTAAAAGAAAAGCAACTAGAATATGCAAGCCAAATAAGGAATAAGAAACACGGGAAAAAAGTCAACTGCATAAATACAAGCTACAATTGAAGCTTCACATGCTTAGCCCAAAAGGGTCACATGGCTATTTATTAGTCTAGAAGTGGCTTGAGAAGCAGCAAACCATATGTCAGGGGACATGAGTCAGTAGAAGAGTAATTGTCTGTTGAGAGTAAGAATGATGGAGACATTATATCCATGACTTCTCCGATATAGATTAAATGAGATAGATACTATGAACAAGAAATTGTACTTTCTGTAGCCTAAAATTCACTTACACACTTTGCTGTTATACTGACCAAGACCATATTACCATGGTTTAATCTAACCTCGATCATAAATCTTCATCTTTGGCAGAATTTAAAACTGAAGATTAGACTTAATATGCATATCCTTAGCTAGGATACAAGGAGATTTTTTCAAGGACATTTCTCAGAATGAATCATCATCAGAGGGGAGAAGCTCTTTTCACTTATTGCACTAGTAAAGATATTTGGAATTTAAACATACTGTCATTCAGAAGATAATTGTCAGATAACGTATTGAGATTGTGCTTATCACTGTTCTAAGTAACATGGGTTGAGCTAATCAAATCTGTGCATGTACATTTTATACCCTGCTGAATCGAATTTTAACTAATTTCAAAGCATGTTGAGTGGCTCTACCTTCTTATTTGCAGAGATGTTCCACATCCAGTTCAAGAACATATTTAAGTTTTTAGATTTCAGAGGAATGGTAGTGCTTAAAACTGCAAGTTTGATTCCTTGGGGAACAGTCTGAATTTGTTTCATAATGTTCATCTCATTGATTCAATTCAACATTGAAACTGTACATCCATACATGGTTCCTGCATGATATTCCAGAAACTGCTCTGAACTCTTTTGCATCTCCTAACCCAGACCACACACACATTTCAATAATTACAGAGTATATTTAGAAGAATGCAACTTTAAATACATTTTTTATGGCAACAAGTTACTTTCATAGTACAGGTCCCAAGTTACTGCTGTTACATGTGATTTCAAAATATCACGACAGGCTCCTCTGTTGCTCCTATTACTGTTTCCAGGGTAACCTACATTCTGCTCAAGACTATACAGAGCAGCTACTGTCATGAGAGACCTCATGCCTGTACCTCGAACAGATGAACATTTAATGTACCAAAGACTAGCTCCAATTCACAGTTTGTGGGATTTTTCATTAAAAAAAAAAAATCCCAAAGCTTAAACATAACAAAAACTGCCAGCCTCAACAACCTGTAAGATTCGTGTCAGAATTTCACAAGGAAAGTCAAGAATTATCTCTTCTGCCCTTACCATCTTTTTTCCTCTTCCCCCCTTCCTCAGCTTCCCACTCATCAAAAAAAAAAAAAAAAAAAAGTGCATGTTTACCTTGGTCAAATCCTTGGTCAAATATCTGGATGCTACTCCTCACCAGGAGAGGAGGATGTGGGTTTCAATGCAAATAAATGAAGGTAAAAAATCAATTTATAAGATTGCACTTATTTGTGCCTCACCTCAGTTAGTTGCTGTGAGCACAGACAACACATACATCAGAAGTCTGGTCCTAAATGGTTCATGGTCTGGATAACACAAGCAACAGCTCTCATGGGGAAAAAAAATAAAATATATATATATATATATAAAAAAAGAAAACAAACACCTTCAAGTCAGAGATCACTTAGTTGTCAGCTCTTTGAAACACCAAGCTGCATTAGCCACTACAGAAAACAAACCCATTTGATCTCCCAACAAACAAGATGAAACTTTCTCAGCCAGAAGCACAAAGACTTCATACGTCATTATTCAACCCAAATGCAGTGCTTTGCAAGACCATGTTCAAGGCATGGCCACGTCAGTAGATCTCTTCAGACTGCTCAAGCTGAGCATATTTTGGGAAGTAAGTTTATCTCACAGCTAGGAATAGCATGAAAAGCTAGCAAATTCTCCACAGAAGAATGGGGCTAAAAACAGAATATGCCAATGAAACAGCATTTCTAGGCAATAAAACAAAGGAGAAGCAGGCCACTTCCCCCATAAGCAGCAACAGATTTTGTAAAATGCTTCAGTGCTTTCCAAAACACTCCTGAAGCAAACATGAAGTCACTGTGCATGAGAAGAGTTCAGAGAAAGGATCATCAGCAACTCAAAAAGTGAATGAAGATGCTGAAAGCTCCTTAGTCTGCAGCTGGCTCCTCTGCTCATTGTTCACCCAAGTTACACAGCCAGCAGGGTAGCAAATCCTCCAAACCATATTAGAACATTTGCTTTGCACAATACCACAGGGAAAAAGAAAAAAAAATAGATTAAATGCAACACCACTGACCTACTGAGAGTAGGCAATGCCCAACTGCTGCTGATGGAGTACAAGGAACAGCCAAGGCAGGGAGTTTTGCTCCATTTCAAATAGCTGCTTATTAAACACGAATCTAATGTCTTTCAAGAAATTGCTTTAGCTTTTGTAGAAAAAGCTTGCTTTTTTCCTGAGGTCTGGCTTTCCATGATAGCTGTAGCACTAAGATAGCCTTTATTAAAACTATTCTGCACTATTCTTTCATTTGCAAGAAAACAGCAGGCACGAACACCTAGAAATCACAAATCTCTTCTGCAAGAATTAGGATCCTATATGGTGAGTTCTTTGGCATATCAACCAAATGCAGTGTGCTAACACATATGTATATATTCTTATATTTAAAACTATAGCCAAGGCTAGACATAGTTAGAAGACAAAAAAGAACAAATCTGTTGGTAATTATTTAGCAGAGGCTTAGTTACTATGGTGATGAGTTTTCTATAAGTACCACAGTCAGAGACAGCACCAAACATTTTTGACACCGTATCCTTATTTTTCCATTATGTTTAGAAATATCTTTGTCCTGCCCTAATGCTTTTATAACTGACCAAAGTATAAAATGCACTTTAAGAGACAGATTTGACAGGTGGGAAGTGCTGAGTGGAAAGAGCGTAGTAAAGAAAAAAGATTTTTAATTATTCAAATATTTTAACAAGTGAATATTAAGCAAATACACTACTGAATTAAGCATCAACACTGATCTATTTATTAGAAGAAAATATCAACTGAAATGAAACATAGGCAAGAGAGAATAGATTTTAAATATTGACTAAAATGAGCACTCATGCTCTTTACAATCGTATGCTCTAAATTTTATTACCAATACTTATTATGACATAGGCACAATTGTGGCTTTAAGCTCAAGTCCAATAGGCAGGCCTGCACTGAGGAGGAGTTTTGGACTAGATTAGTGAGGAAGATCTCTAAAGGTTAGGAAAATTTGGAATTTTATTTGCAACTGGCCGTTTGAAAGACATATGTGACACCATGGGGAGATATTTCCAGCTGGCCCAAAGGTGGCAGCATCAGCTCTGAACAGTTCTCCTGTCAGTCATACCCACTTTGCCATTTCAAAGTCAACAAAGTGCTCTGGGCTGGGTTTTCCTAAAGTTTTGGGTGGGATAGAGATATCTGACTGCCAGTTATGCAGGCAAACTCCCTTCCCAAAAAAAAACGCAAGCTAGAGCCTGGAAGTAACACTTCTCACCTGCCGACCTATCCCCCAACATTTCAATGATGCTACTTGTACAACTTCATCTTCAGAAGTCCTTGACCTCAGTATTCAAATTCAGACATGGCCAGGTAAGTTAAGTCTGGGGGCTTGTGGTGGGATTTTCTTTGTTTTTTGATGATATTACCTTCATCACTTGCAAACTTTCTTTCCACATAGGATGACAATGGATAGGGCTGTCTGTCAAGCTAGAAGTGCCTTAATTCAGATAAACAAAAACTCAACACAGTACTTGTCCACTAGACCATATTGCAACTGTATTTGGTGAGAGGATTAGCTGTTCTTTACTCATACTTCCTAGAAAAATAAATAAAATAATTAGAAGCAGGGAAAGCTGTTTGCAGAGAGCACAGAGGTCCTGAGCAGCTGAGCTGCAGCTGCTGTGGCTGGGCCGGCAGGATCCGGCCCCACGTTCTAATATTAGAATGGATTACACTCGCTGCACCGACACTCTGCCTTACTCATCTCATTGAGACAGACACTTGGCATCAGAAGCAGCATACTAGCTCAAGCATGTGCACATCACCATAACAAACTGGCATATGGCTATTTTCAGAAAATCTGCATTTGGCATACAAGGTGAATAGCGTTTCTGGATTCTAGCATGTGACCTTTCTGACACTGGAACGAGGGAACTGTGTCCTAGCCCTTTACTGGGAACTGACCGTATCCACCTGGGAACAGTTAAAGGTTGAAAATACTGTAACGAATGAGGACGATTCTATCCCACTCCCTCAGCATCTTGCTAAATTCAAAAGCAATGTGTAAAAAATACATGGTCCTGTTCTTGCTGCCTGCAATGAGCGGTTCCATGCATCCTCCTTAGAAAGCGAGGAACCCTTGCATACATATTTTTCTAAATAAAGATGAAAAATTATTTACTGCTTTGAATTGTTCACATGTGTACATTTTGATATCCTTTTAATATGAGATTATTCTGTTATAATGTGAAAGGTAAAACTACAGATAAAGAAAACAAAAAAAGCAGTGGACACTGCAACTGTTTTTGCATTCTCTTGCCATCTCCCAGCTGTGTGGAGTGGAAGGCACCAAATGCAACTGACCCATTTAACATCACCTACTTACAACCTCTGTCCTCTGAACCTTACTTACCTAAATCCTCAATGACAAGATGGTGTTACTGTTACTGACCAACATCACTGCAGTTTTACTAAAGATTCTCAAATGTCAGCCAGCTGATATGCTACTAATTAATGCTCTTTGCAGATCATTTTAGAAAAGCCAAGCACTCAGCTGATCCAGCTTAGCTCCTATTACAGCTGGCTTTTCCAGGCAAGCTTGACATCGCCTGGTATTGGAACCTTTAAACCATTTCTGGCTGCTTGGTACATGGAGACTGTATTTGCCAGGACTCATTTCACCATTAATTAGAGAGCATGATATCTTTTTCTGCATATTGATGTAACTCAGAGCAGGAACAGAAGACTTTGAATCCAAGCTATGAAAATATGCAACATGACCAAGGCACTGGGAGCATGACACTTCCTCTTTCCCCAAACCACAGTGACACTGGGTTTGATGCTAGCAAAGGAGCAATTTTAGCTGGAATTTACTCTCCTCTCAAGCTTAGAAGGCAGAACAGATCCTCTCACTGAAGGGAGGCTTCTCAGGTTCACAGCCAGCTCAGTAAGCTGTACCACTGAGCACTGGAATTGGGAGCATCCAGACATGAGCCTGAAGTGAGGGAGAGGGGAACAGCTCATCTTTTTCTCATCTAATTAAGTACAGGAAGCATAGCCCCAAGGAGAAGGGCCAGCAGTAACAAGGAGCACAGCTTGGTGAAAGCATTATTGAGCTGCCAACTCAGGAAATGGCTATGGTGTGGAAGCCAGTCTTACTCATCTGGACCAAACTGCCTCCACGACACAGACCAACATGTACTCCTGTCAAAGAAATGCATGAGCTAGTTTAACATCAAGACATAATTTTTCTTTACCATCACTTATCATAATTTTTCATTTTGTAATAGGCGACACATTTTTCCAGATACTCTATGTCCAGATTATTTGGCCTGTCCCATGCTTTGCATTTCAAATCAATTCTCAACACTATACTGGTTACTGGTCACAGAAAAGCTATCATCCCTTCTAAAACCATACTCTCAGTGTGCACTAGCATTTTTAAAACTAATTTCCTTACTTATTAAATGCCTTTCTACCAACTCTTCTAAAGTATTTCCTAATCACTGGTTGTCATTTGTCATTCCTACAACACAAAAATGACACCCTCATATAAAACAGTCTTTTGCCTGTCTCAGAAAATTGAGAGAGCTTTGCCCAAGATTTATCCTTTTATTTGATGCACTGTAACAAAATTATTTCAAAGGTTATTTTGCAGAAGTTAAATCAGATCATGTAATTGTAATCTAATTACATTGCTCTTATCAGTCTTAAAGAAAGTTCTACTGATGCAACTTTACCAAAAAACATAACAAGAAAAAAACACCAAAAAAGCACAGATTTTTTTCAGCTTCCATAGAAATACCTTTCAGTTCTTAAAAAAACAAAGCAATAAAAAAAGAGAGAAAAACATTCCACTGTCACCAGTCAGTTCGTGGCTGCTACAACATTGTCAGGCAATGGTGACACCAGGGCTTGGGAACAGCCTTGGCTCTGCCATTGTTTGTTGGCTGCACAATCAACACAGATCAATTTCAGGGATCTCTACCACTCTAACTTCCAGAAGAGTGCTAATTGCTAGCAGTAAGTGAAGGACAGAAAGGCACAGATAAGGAAAGAAATCCAGAAGATACACGAGAGAACTGTGGAAAGCACCCACGCAGGAAAGGCATGGCTGGCAAAGTTACAGCACAGAGAGCACAAGAATGAACAAGTGCCTGGCCCAGCTTTTTTGAAACAGAATTAAAATTGCAAAAGGTGCTACGTTCACCCCTGGAAAACATCTCTGCTTCCCTAGTGCTCGTAAAACCTCCACTACTTAATCTGATTATCGCATCCATCTAATCCAAAATGGTATGAGCACAATATTGGCTCCCACAGGACCCAAGAGAAAAAGTTGTCTAATTTTTTTTGTACAATTGTCATTTTGTCTTTCATTTGCCATTTACATTGTTTATTTGTGTTGCCAAGGAGTAATGAGAATTGAGAAAAAGACAACTGAAAGAGCTCACCTGATTCATTTTAAATCACTGAAACAGCTGTCACAAAACACTGAAATATCTTTCTTTTCTTTCACTCAGTCTACAGCTAACATAATGCAACAGGAGGACTTCACAGGACAACCAGTGGAGTTTAAAACAGTAGCATAGGTGACACCCAAGATTTTACAATCTGGTTTTGAGTGGTATTGTTAATTACATTAGACTTTGTGCAGGCTTTAAAAAGACTTCTTCCATTTACAACTCTTATGCTGCATTTACATCTCTTCCTGCAATATGTCTTAATATCGAAATGGAAAATTTGAACTGGCTTTTAAAGTGATTTATTGTGAAGAAACAAGCACATGCTAAGCAACCATAAGATTAACTATGTGAATACAAGACAAATTCAGCTTCTCTCTCTCTTCACATTTTACTTAGAAGAACTGTCATTAAAACAATGTGAAAGAGGCAAATAGTATAGCTTAAGTATTCAACAAAACCTGAAGAGATGACAGATCTCCATCAATATGTAAGGGCAATATTGAGTCTCCTGACGAACTTAATTAAATAACCTCCTAAGAGCACAACTGACATCCAAATATTTTTAGCCCTGCGTTCTGCATTTCTAAGTGTTTTCTAAACAATCTACATTGCAATCAACAATAAAACCACAGCAAGTACAGCTGCTGCCTCCTGTGCAATACAGATGCCCTGTGTACACAAATCACTATTGCTACCATGTAAAATAAATGAATGATTTATTTCACATATATAATTCAGCTGAGCGAGCTGCAGCAAGACACTGGAACCCACTGAGCTTTGTCTTTCCTTTTCACCCCCAGCAGGCCTTCAGTGCCCCAAACACCAAGTACCACAGAAAGAATTAATAATTCTGGCCAGTCCTGAAGAGTAACTCCATCTTGCAGCCACATTCCCCTCAGTGCTCACCCCAGCAAACAGCAGCTGGCAGGGAGGGAGCCACATACTGAGGAGCTCAGGAGAAAGGCTGAGCATGGGGCAAGAGGTTCCCATCACAGCCCACGTTCCTCTTGAGTGCAGTAGCTGGGTTTCTTGTCCATGCCCTGCATCCATACAGAACGTATAAATTCCCATGTCCCTGTGCACACATGCAGGCAAGTCTGTTTTCCTGTCAAATCATTTTTTAAATTGTGCACTCGCTAAGCAAACCTGTGTAAACAATCAAATCCCTAAGTGCCAGAAGAGGAAACACCACCCATGTACCAAATGGAGGGGAACTGGGATCCTGCCTGGAATAAGCCCAAACCTCCTTCTTCCTTTTCTATATTTATACCGGGTGCTATGTGTAAGAAAAGGAATTAACAATCTGTCAACTTGCTTCTATGCCTTTTGATGCTCAAAGAACTGCACACAAAACTCAAGTAACCACTGCCCATTGGGTGCTTCAACTCTTTAATTTTCTTTTTTTCCCCCACCATGAATGAGATGGTCATGTACCAGCTCTTAATTATGTTAGAAAACCACAAAGTCAGCATAAGGAACTTTCCTGGCATAGCTGCTCTCATATTAGCTAGCTGTTAGCTATAGAAAAAAAATAAATTGACAGGGAACTGCTAAGCCACATTCACTGGTAACTCCATCATGGGAGTCAGGAGGAACCACTGTCACGTTCTGCATGGCAAACTGTCCTGGAATGCTCCTGTCTTCCAGCTTTACAACGTATGGGATGTGGGTCTTGAGACTTTGGCCACAATACAATTCAGCACATGGCAAAGAAAGCTGGCCATGATCAGCCCATGCAATTCACCGACACTGTCCCTCCACTCATTTTAAATAGTTTAGACCATGCTGCATACTGCCCCAGTTAGGCTCAGTAATTTCACACATGATGTTTCAAAATCTGTCAAATGACAACTAGAACAAAAACAGCAAATATAAGACAAGTATAACTACTGACATGGACAAAGATGGTAACAGACTAAAATTTCAACTAGCAAGCTCATAAACTTGTCTTTGTAAGCAGTTTAATTCACAAGAGAAAGCCAGCCTTTAACTATCTCACCAGAACCAGAAAATGCATTCAACACAATCACCAACGATAAGTCTATGCTAGACAAAAACCCATTTTCTTTTGATTTACTGTATGAAGAATCAAACAGATACGCACATCTAGCCACAAATAAAGTGTATTTTTTAATATATATGTGTGTATATCCAGATAAAGTAAGTATCTGGAGACATATTTCATGCACACAAAAAACAAGTTCACTCAAACCAACTGGTTCTTCTGGAAAGACAGTGGCAGCCTGCATAAACTTTTTACTCTGTCTCTAGGCCTCTCTGAGCATTTGGTGTTCCAGAAAACTTCCTATAGACTAGCAAATGAGTTTTTATTGCTTTTTGTATCTATTCAAATTGTAAACAATATATAGTGTACAATAAAAGACAAGAAGTTTAGGACAAACAAAAAGGGCATCCTCAAGCAGGTCACTTCTGATTCTAGTATTTGCTTCAGTCTAAAATACTGAAATGTTAACTTACCCATTATTTTGAAATCTCTGACATGATGATAATTTGAGCCTGTGTGTAGTCACAAAGGGCAAAAGTTACTCTCTTCATTTTAGTGCAGTCAAAACATACAGAGGTCTTTAGAGCAAACAACCAAGGTTGTACAATTTTCTAGGCTGATTTTCACTTTTTTATTATAAGTCCAGTTATTTATGTTCTGCTACAGTGTCCTTCACCAGTTCAGAAAAAACTGCTTCATGCATATCCCTTAAATGCCTCATATTCCACAATTGAAAAGTTTGTTCAGCCTGAATTGTGCTTTACATTTTATCACTTTTCATCAAAAACCTTTCCCAGAAGAGAAAAGTCTCCTTCCTCCCACAGAATAATTATGAGGTAGTAGCTGAGAACCTGGCTGTAATGGTCTAAAGAGAAATAAACCCACTTTACCTGTTTTCTTTTTTGTTGTTTTAGAAATTACATGGTCTAGCTTAGCAGTGCATGCCAAGTCTGTATTTGCATAGTTCCTAATCCCAGAGATAATGTTATGGTCTCTGGGGTGTCTCTGGTTTAATGCAAGTCATTGGAGAATGGTATGAATTATCTCTGCAGTGATTTCACACTGAATTTGCAGTAGTATGTAGCAAGCAGAAAAAAAATGGACAGACACACACAATATTTTATCTTCCTTCCAGAAAACAAATGGCAATAAGATTTGCAATATGCTCACAGACAGAACCCTAGGCTTAGAAGAGAAGTCTTACAATAAAGTACTTAACTAAGATGGAAAATAGTATAGCTTGTACTGAAATAAAAAAGAGTGTTTTGTCCCAGACAGCCAAGAAAAAAAAAAAAAAAAAAAAAAGCTATTGGTTACATAAAGTTACAATGAAATCTGGAAATTACATTTTTTTAGTAACTATATTTACCTTAGCCATAAAAGCAACCAACATCAAGTTCTTTTTAAATGATGATTCTGTGCAGATACAAAATACTACTGTGTTTAGCTAATATAGGAAAGAGAATGATAGTGTTTTAGAAACCTGTTTGTGTCTCATTTATAATCAATTTTTCTCTAAAATGAGAAATATGAATCTGCTTTATGCTCCCTCTCCTGTTCTTGTTTCACTCCCCCTTCCGTTTATATTTTTTTATTTAATCTTTTGTTTGGGATGTTTGCTTTATAAGGCAGAAGAGATGGCAAGGGATAAAGACACATACAATGCAATGAGCTGTTCCATTGTTTCCATTCTTTCATGTGTCATAGTGTCAGTGCTCTCAAAAATTATTTGCAAAATAAACTAGTTTTGGCAACAACCTAATCTGAGGGAGGGGAAAACAAAGAAAATTGTGCAATACATTTTTAAAAAATAATTAATTTAGCCTAGGAACACAGACACAGTAATACCGTTAACAAAAACCTACCACAGAATTTCAGGAGTTCTGGCTGAGAATTAACTGAGTACAAATTCACTTTTTAAGAGAGCATCTTTGGAGCATCTTGGACACCTTTAGAGCATAGTCTTATCCATTCTGCTTTTGGTTATTTTCCACTTACACTGCTTCACTTAAACTCTAGTAACCCAAAACCAGGCCACAATTCTGCCCCTAGGTATTTTTATCTGTGTATGACAGAAATACAAGTTAGTTGGTGTATCTTGCTATCATGTGTGCATAAGAACTCAGACAAGAATTTCTAAGGACTTAGTTTCTCCTTATTGCATGATATTAACACAAATTTAGATTACAACCTGGTTAATGATGCAAAACTGTTAACAACCCTCTTTAGACATTCTTCTCCACAGAATGAAGTAATACATGCCTGAGCAAGTACAGATACCCACAAGAATCTGTACTTGGAGATTGCTGGAGTTGTCAAGATAACCAACTCCAAGGATCATGTTCTCCTAAAATATTAGTGTTTCAACATTTCACATCAGCTTCCAACTAAGAAATTATACTTTGCAAATTAACAAGTGGAGCTTAGACAAAAAAAAGTTCTTAATCCATCATGTATTTCTCAGAAAACCACTGAAAAGTCACTGATAGCAGCTTTGAATGATACTTCTCAGGTTAAGGCTGTGAGACAGTTTCTTTAATTCACAGAGGACTCAGGTCTCTCATGGGAATGCACTATCCAAACATCCTCTGTCTGGAAAGGCCCTTGCTCCACACAGTAGTTTAGTTCTGATGATGTTTTTCACCCAGTAACACCCATCAAAACTGGCTACAGAATGAACAAGACAGCTGGCTGCAGGAGGAAGAGAGAGATGATGACATGAGGCAAGAGAGGAGGAGCATGTTCTCCTTGAGCTTTCCCAACTCCAGCAAGCAGGAGTACCACAACATTCTCCAGGTACTAAAACAGAGGATCTCTGTTAGAAGTATCACAGAAAATCTGAACATAAAAAACATGGACACTTGGAGTAGTCTGAGAAATAAGCATCCCAATATATCATTTAATTGTGATTTGAAACACCAGCAAAGGCCCCTGCTGATGCCAGTAATGAGCTTTAGGCACAGCAGAGCCCAGCAATTCACTTTCCTGTGCATGAGTGTATGTCTTACTTCAGTGCTGCTCACGTAAAATTTTGGCAAATCCTAGTATTTCTACAAGGAGTTGACTTCAATAATTTAGAAAACATTTTTAAATCTTCTAATTTCTGATTTTAATGTTTATGTGGTACATCTAACCTTAATTACCTAAGATCTTATAAGCAGCTCATGTAGAAGTGACCTCTCAACTTCCAATTCATCAAGTTTGTGATATGTTTACTCTTTTCTATGTAACTGTAAAGCACAGAAGAAATTTAGGATGTGAAGAAAAGGCCATCTGTAGAAGGTAAACTTCTATTACCAGCCTATACTAAAAGAAACCTCTATTTTAAAATGAAGATTCCTGTCCATTAGAATTATTTGATTATTACTTCAGTCAGACAAGTATTTGTGAAGAGAAATCTAGTTTTTCTGTTGAAGCAATAAAGCTGAGATGATCTGAGAAGTGACAAATAATCAGGTTCTGTAATGTTCAAATTCACATTATGTCATTTTTTAAAATCACAAAGTTTGGAAAACAGCTACTATCACAGAACCAACACAACCTTACATTGCTTTGTGGTTTTGTTGGGTATTTCTTTCCTCTAATTAAATTAAATTTGGACTGCTGACTACGGAAGCAAATCAAGACAAACAACCACACAAATCTTCCATTCAGCTAGGAAGAGCAATAAAAATCCTCAGGAGCCAAAACTTCCTTGTTAATGAAGTACACACATGCAATTCACTGAAGTGCACAGTGACAATAAAAATACATGTATAACCTGTAATATTCCTTGGGAAAATTACAAATTAATTTCTTTTTACACACATACACTCCCACCTGCAGCACAAAATATCACAGGCAAAAAAAGTGAAAAAAAGAAGCAAAAAACTGTTATTAAAAAGGTTTATTGTTATTAAAAAGACTCTGAGGCCTTTCCTGATGGTTACATAAGTACTGTAAAAGCAAGATGTTCTTGGCAATCAGCAGAGCTTCACTATGCTTGCTACACTGGTTTCATTAACTATTACATCACACTTAATTTCCATAATTGGCTTCAACTTCACTTTATAAGCTAGTCTAATTTAGTTTTTATGCATATTTTAATTTAATACAGTTTGTTCTTGACTGTAAACCCTTCATGGGCCACATATTCATCCTGTACTACCTCATTTAGAGCTTTCCCTAAGAGCAAAACTAAAAGGACAAAGACCACAGTGTCTAGGAAGTGACCTCTGACAGTTGGAACTCTCATCCAGGCCTCCATCACACAGATATTTGACTAGCAAAACCTTCTCATTTTGTGCATTCAAGACAGAAAGACATGCTCACCCCAGAAAAAAAAAAATACAACTAAGAGTTGTATTACTTATATTATTCTATTCTTCCACAAATCTAGGTCTTTGTAATAATTCTCTTTTCCATGAGACAGTTTGGCTTTTTAGCCTTAACCTTCTTGACTTCACTGCATATTTCAGTACATTTCTACTCTTTCATCCAGATCCATAGTTAAACATGATCAAATATTCAGGGACTTGGGATTTGGCACATCAGACTCCACGGAGCACCCTCTTCTCCCATAAAAAACCCTCCACTGCTTGTCCTCAGTTTCACTCTTCAGCTACCCTCAACATACCCATCTGCTGTGCTCTCCTGATTCACATCTCCTCCAGATCTGCTCTCATGCTGACAGCTGTAATGATGAGCTAACAAAGGTCATTCATTCTTTTATGCACTTCTCCTTCTACGCTCCACTTTTACTGAGTAAATTCAGAATGTTTACTGATCTAATACATCCAGTTCTCACCTTCTTTCCCCATCTCCACTTCTGTTACACCCAGTTTCAAATGTCTAAAATTAGAGTGATATCTCCTGAGGGAAGAGCACACACTTTGTTAGCTGAAGCCTGACAACTTTGGTAGCACAGCTTTTGCAGATCCAACATCATCCACAATGCTCTAACATACAGAATGAGTGAAAACGTGACACTAACGTAATACAGAGCCCAACAGACCTCACAGCCTCTCAAAACCCAAGTGCACACTGAGGAAAGCTCTGACCTAGAAAGTGAGGAATTCTTTGGATGGCTTTGTTATCTATCCACTATGTATCAAACCTTACTCACCTAAGAGACACAGATGCAGTCTGTGCTGGGGAAATGTTTATTTTACTAACATGATTAAACTCAGTAGTTACTCAGATGTAAGTTCTCTGCATAACTAGGCCTCCAGCTGTTACTTGCATTAAAATTATGGGTATTTTCCCCCTTGTCCAGTGACCTAATGAAAGCACAGTGGAAGAAATTGCCACGTTAAGAAGCAATTCCTATGCACCTCTCTCCATTTGAGTGATGCACAATCTGATAATGCTCACCAGATCAGGAATAAAAGTCTTGGTCTTTAGCAGGAATTAGATTTTCATGAACCTTTGGACTTTTGAATTGGAGGCTGAAATTTTCAGTAGCTTATTGGCTTCTACAAAGAAGCCAAATATTAAAAAAAAACCAAAAAAGAGAAGGTTGTGATGACTAAGAACAAAATTACATTATGTATCAACTTTCAGGAAAAAAAAATCTTTATTCTTGGACTGAATGTGATCCAGCCACAACAATTTAATATTTCCCAGTAATCCTCTAAATCTTAGATTTGTACATCACGCAACCCACAGCACTTCCCAAATCGTCCTGAAAATAAATAGGTCAGCAGTCATACTTATCTGTTAATATAATATTATAGGGCTCAGATTATGACAGGGACACTGGAAACTGGCCACAGAGTCACTCTTTGCCATAAGCCAATAACCCATCAGCAATGACACGCACAGCTGACTGAGCTGGTTTTGGGAGCAGAGCTGTGGCAGGTCTCTGAGCACTCAGGGACCATCCCAGTCTGTCAGCAGACTCTCATAATGATGGGAGATGCAGGGATGTTCTACACATTGTCCCCTTGTCCAACTATTTTTTGGAACTAAGAGGGAAAAATATTATACAGTTTGGTAACTGAGTTCCCACATAAGATTTCTACTTTAGCAATTTTAGTTCTGATAAAACATGCAAGTAGTTTTAAAGGGGTAATTTTGAGCAGGTATGAGCCACACAGTATGGGTCTAGATTTGAAAAAAAACTTTTACTTGCATAAACTTTATCTATACCCTCCTGAAATAATTACAATAGATTTACTCACTAGCTTTAGTGGCTTTAGGATTAGGTGCCTGATTTACAAGTGGTCAAGAACACAGTTACTGAGCTTTTATAGCAGTCCTAAATTATTTCCCATTACAAGATAATTTCTTCTTCCCTGTCTCCTCCCTTCCCTCAAGTACTTATTAACCAAAGGTTTGAAGCTGAAGATAAGTCATCAAGTAATAGAACCTTAAAGCAGGGGGTTTTTTTAATCCCATTTTTTCTCACTAAATTTTCACAATGCCTAAAGCCCTTCACAAGTCAGTATTATTCTGTTGCATTTGTCTCAGATGTAAGGGTCCCTAGAGGGAATGGCAGACAACTCTGGAGCAAGAAAGACATTAAATCACAACAAAAATCATCAGAATAGGTTAGACAGACTTGTAGGCTATTTCTGTAGCATCACAGAAACACATTCTATTCCCAATACCAAAGCCCACACCAAAAGGGGTTTTCCCCCTCAGAAATTTAAAAGCCTTTAAGTAATTTATGAGTACAAAGACTTTTGCCTGGATCCAGTTCAGCAGAGCAGCAATTCCTCAATCTGAGTTAAGTGGGCTCCTTTCTCATCACCAGCAACAGACTCTGCTCATTGTGGCTTCTGCGCAGCAGTAGCTTCCTGTCCTAGATCTTGGCAGAGGGAGCTGCATTCTGGCAGGATTTATGCCACTTCTGTAGGACTTGACTTTCAGCCATTGCAGTACTTCAGATACCAAACAGAGCCCTTAGACAAGAAACTTAGAAGCTCCAAAGTCTCTTTCGTGCCAGAGTCAGGTACTTCATTCTAGTGCATGTTTTAGTTTCTTTCGAAATCACAACTATCCTCTGGGCAATACAGGACACTTTATCCACCACCAGCTTTTCAGTGCTTCCAAAAACAGAGATACACTTTATGAGCCAGTTATTTCTTGGGCACAGTACATAACTGGTTAGAGCTACAGCACCCTGGGAGACCAGCAGCTACGGGATTTTCTGATTTGCAGAAGGAGATAGCCAAGTGACAGTTCCAAACCCCGAGCAAGCACAGGGCGCTTCGTGCCAAGCTCCTGGACGGGCTCCGAGCTGCCTTCCCTGTGCCTCAGGGGCCAGCCCTAACCTGCTTATCCCTCTGTTAGCTCACTCAGCCTTCCAAACCTGAGGCAGCCAAACAGGACCGAGCTGTGAAGTAGGCTAAGGACAACCTGAAAACAATTCCGCTTTCACGCAGTGAAATCAAGCTCAAGCAGCTAAGGGGGAAAGGCTGCTGTGCACACTTACGTAGCTGCCAAGGGCCTATCAACCCTCAGACCTTTTTATCTGCAAGATAAGGCAAGAGTAGATTCTCCAGAACTTTTAAGACTCAGAACAGCTTCTTTTTTTTACCCTCCCCCACAATAGCTGTCTACTTCAAGAGGACACGAAGTTGAGGCTGGGTGAGATCTTTCAGTTCAGGCCGTCCTTTTAATTCACAAAATGAAAAAACTGTAGGAGTAACAGCAGGATTTCGTAACATGGTGATAAATGAAGTTTTTAAGATTTGCCTTCATAGCATCAAACTGCCTGCACTTTTTTTAAGGCAGAGTATTGCTGATGCTTCTAGCAAAGCATTTCAGTTTTTAATTCATTTTCAGTCCTTTACATTGATTTTTTTTGTCCTTTTATTGATTTGAAGCCCTACATTTCACTTATTTTAAAACAATAAAAGTTCTAGTTACAATGCATTACATCTTTTGACACAGATTTAATACATTAATATCATGAAACTATTACTGAGGCTAAGCAAATGTTTCACTCAACCCTAAAGACTTCTTTCTGCTGTTTAAAATCATTAAAGAAATATTTCATGTTTTGTCAATATATGTTTTCTTCCTCCATTTTAAGAATTGCTAAAGTAAGCTAATAATAAATTTAAAAGAAGTGCAACATTAATATATTCTGTATACTAATATGCTTTTGAAAAGGATCAACTTCTGCATAGACTTTCCAGTCTTCTAAAGCAATGTGTGGTTGGAGATTTTTGTTCCTACATAAATATCTCCCAGTCTTTAACTGTGGTTGAAAGAATTATAGATGACAAAACAAGCTGGTCAGTGGATTCATTTACATACTAGGATATCCCTACAGGTATGTGAGCACCCTATCCTGCTTTTTATCATCAATGACTTCAAGAAATTAAATTTTAACTTCTAAAACAAAGCATTTTGAGCTTAACACTTTATAAAATAGTATAAAATTTTTTAAAATATCATTATAAGTATTATATATCTTGCATAATTTAGTATTATATATTGAAATATGTGCATTAAGTTAATTGTACAAATATATTCTAGAAAACTATAAAATGCAGCACTCAAACCACTTTACCTAGAAATAACAGGAAAGCTCTTGCAAAAATCATGGCCTAAAACAGCAGAAGACCACTTGGTAACTATTTGGAATTACTGCCTTGGGAGTTATGGCTATGAGTCAAGAACAGAGGGAATTTCTCCATGCAGCAGCTTACCTTGTGTCACTAAATGCCCTTTGGAAAAAATGTGGAATTGACTCCTAGTTATTGAACAATCACCATATGGTTTAATTAGTGTTTATAAGCTACCCACTATTTTTGCTTTGCACACATCTTCACAGACACCCTTGCAAATAAAAGTTGCTTACACAGCACAGGTTGCCTAACCAGGCTTGGTTCAGGGTTGTTTGCATTGTTACATAATCGGTAATTCTGTGATCCCACCTCCCCCCACAAGCCTTCCCTTGCCATCCAAGGCACTGAGGAGAAATAGAACTCACTAAGCAGACTGAATAAAAAGAAAGAATATTTTCGACTTTGTCTTTTCCACTTTTACCTTCCAAAACAGATGTTTACCAGGATTTTTCTTTGCTGTTGGGTTTTTTTAGTATTCGGATGCTTAATAAAATTGTCACTCATTGCACCAGTTCTGCACACAGGATGGTGAGCATACAAAACATTGAAAAAAACATTTAAAAGCAGTCAAATCAGCCCAGATTGTATGTTTAATACTCAGTATTACCTATGGCATAGCCTAGCTCAGCTCCCAACCATATTTCTGACATCTGTTGATGATCACAGTCATCAGTTTTGCAAAACAAGTAAGACATCATGACAAGTCAGATGAAATCACCAACTTGTAGAAAGTTTGGCTTAGAGAATTTGCTTAACATTTCACTGTAGTTTTCCTACAAATACATTAAAAGGGCTTCACAGTTTTGTCTTTTTGAAACTTCAATACAAATCATTCCCCCATTCAAATTCAAGGGCTCCCCAGGGATTTTTGTCATTCAGTGTTCGGGATTGGGTTTTTCTAGTTTGCTTGTTTGAGGAGGTTTTAGTTTTCTGGTTGCCATTTTGTTAAGATTTTTCTCTTTCTGGGTTTTTTCCTTTTTGGAGGGGAAGAGTTGGTTTTGCTGGTTTTTTCTTTTCTCCATTCTGAAGCAGCTAAGAGCTCTTTTAAGCTTTGAAAGAGCAACAAAATTGAGCTCTCTTATCTTGGATCTAAGTCAAGAAGCTTGCAGATACTAGAAGAGTGAGGTTATCAGCCAGAGCAACCATGCCTTGGCAGCCAATACAGAGGTTGCCCTGAATCCACGGAATCCAGCCCCTACCTGGTTATTACATATTTGAGCTACTCATTTTGGCTGCTGGCATAAGAAGGTCACCAGAAGATGACTCCAGCTCTGGTGCTCTCCCACTCCACAGGTCCGCAAGTCGCATTCAGCACACTGGCACATCCAACGAGCTGCCAGCACACAGCTGATGCTCTTTTCGATAAGCAGTCCGAATCTCCCTTCAACACATTCTCCTTCACACATGCCTCACAGAAGGAGATAAAGATACACAGACAGAAGCCAATTACTTCAGATCAAAAAGAGAAATTAACAAAAGAACAAATGGCAGCTAAGATGCTCAAAGGCGGTGAGAACTGGGCACCTGATTCCCATTTGGCACTCCCTGTCACAGCGCAATCACTTGCCAAAATTTTTCTTTCAGAAAAAATCTGTATTCTGATACTCACATTCCACAGTTTCAACTTAGAACGAGGGAAAAAAAAAGTCACGAGACCAAACATTATTAGAGAAGAATTTTTCACCGAAAAAAGCCATCTTCCTGAATAAGCCTAGCTTCTGGTACAAGACTTCCTTCAAAAGGAGAAAACTGCTTTCCATCTGAGAGAACAGACTAACTGTAAAATCCATTTTTTTACTGTGTTTGACGTTTGTTTCTGAAATTTAAACCAAACACTTTAGATACGCCCAACGACTTTCATAACTGGCTCCACTTAGAACTCATTCATTGGCATTTGTTCAAATGTGCTTAATACTATAGACACACATTCTTAAGTGATTACACTTTACGGTGCTTTAGTCTTTGAGGATTGCTAATGAGATACAAACTTTTCCACTTCATTTGGGTAATTATAAACCACTTCCCCCTATGTCCATGCTAAGGCAATGGTCAAATCCTATCTGCTTCCTGGCAAATAACAAATGAACTGCACAGGATAAAAGGGCTATGCAGAATAAATAGGATTTATCTTCCCTTTAAAGATGGGGAAACGTGCAGCAAGGTCACTTCCCACATAGAAATTGGAAATCATCGCCCTTTCAGTTGATACTATTTTTTCTTGACAAGTAAATAAGTCTTAAATGTTTTCAACTTGACACTATATTTTTTTAAAAGTTAACATGGAACTACAGCTCCACATTATATTTTCTTAGTTTTCTGAGCATCAGTTTTCTTCTTACTTCAGAAAAAATCCCATTACCTACCATCAACATCTTCATCTCATTAAAAGCCATACATAATTAGTCCCCATGGGTTATTCAAAGCACTCACATAAGCTTGCTTTCTGCTTACTCTGCTCCTTCCATGCCCCTACCCTCTATCCATGGCTCTGGCTAAGGATATATTTGGCCATAAGGAAAGGGGCACTTGTCATCTGCAGAACAAACAGCCCAGGTTCATGAAGCCTTGCCAAAATAGGCTCTCTCAGAAACAGCTGTAAGAAAAAAATCTTGCCTTCCTAAGTCGCTGCAGGGCCTGACTGAGAAAAAAGACTCATGGTTTTCTATTCTTAAAAAAAAAAAAAAAAAAAATTCTTCATGAAGACATTTCTTTTCATTTACACCAACTCATTAGCTGCCAAAATTGACCTCTGTTTTAAAACCACATATCTCCCTTCCAAATGGCATTTTCATTAAGATGAAATGTCTCTTCAAACCTTTGGAGAATTTGCATTTGGTAGACACAGCACACCGTCATCAAATTGTATACAATTAACTCGAAATTAGAATGAACTACAGAAAAGCAATTAAAGTAAACTATCAAAGAAATGAAAAAAAAAATTGATAACTATTCAGTGAACTTTTTTTTTTTGACCAAATAGAGATGGGCTTGCAACAGGTCTATTCAAGAAAGGTCCATGACGCACCATACAGTACAGTGTAAATCTGTCATTCTAGAAGCATGCCAGATTAAGTATGTCCTGCCACACCAGATTTTGCTCAAGTTTTTCTCTGATGTTCTCTTCAGCATCTATCATCAACACTTGAAATGGATGCAACTGTGTGGTTCTTGCCTATGGACCCTCACTGCCTAATGTAAGAATGGACATAACCAGACAATGCATTCTCTGGGGTTTGCTTGGCAAGGTGGTTTTTGTCATCGTTTTGGTTTTTAAAGAAAGCAGAAATCAATTAAGGCGCCAAGCCAGGAACAAGTCATCATGCACTTCTGGGGGAGGAGTGTCAGTAGCAAAGCTTACAGGCTCCTCAGTTCAACAGCTTGATGAAAAGTCCTGACAAGCCAGTGGGGTCTTGGCATTTACCTCACTGTGTTTTGTATTCACTCCTACAGAGCAGCAGAATTAAAAGACCAGACTCATATCATTACAGATTTCATGGAAACCTGCTTTCCATTCCACACCTACAAAGCAGCCGATAACATTCTCAGTGAGTCACAGCCCTAAAGCAGCAAACAATTGTTCTCTACACCAAACAAGAAATACTCAAGGTCTTCTTCAGGCAAACTTCCTTCCCAGAGCTGATCCCAAAATTGCCATTAGTAAAGGCACTGGCGTCATACTGGTTGTTAAAGAGCGTGACAAATGCAGAAAAGACAAGATGATGCCGTGACTTCTCCTTCTATCAGGATTACTCTTCCGTTTCTGTGTCTTGTTTGCAAGGGCAAAACAAGCTCCCACTTAACGGTGCTGAGTCCCATTTCAACAGCAAGTCCCTTTTCCACATTCCAACAGCCTTTCCTATTGCCACAGCAGCACTTCACCTTAGTTCTTCAGCCTGAAGCAACAGCCCTGGCCATAATGGATAAGCACTGGGGATGGAGGGAAGCAATAGAAAAGCTCCCACTCAGAACAATTGGATTGCTGCTGCATTCTGAGGACAGCAAGCACAAAAGAAACCAAGACCTGATGCTTTGCAAGAGTAGTTCAGTCCTAAGTTCCACACACCTCAGGGTATGGAGCAAACTGAGCACGACGATGATCTCTATGGTAACCAAACTGCTTTTATTCTTTTTTTTACCCAGGAGACTCCTTTTAAAATATAGATGCTTAAAGCACATTTCACAGTCTGGTTTTGAAAATGTGGATGGAAATAGAAGAGCTTTACTTAGCACTACTTAAATAACAACAAAAAAAAACCTTACAGCATAAGCATGACGATGTGTCCCTTGCCCACTCTCCAAAAATAGCCCAACAATCAAACATCAATAAGTCACAACAATCTGAAAAACTAACCGAGAGTCATCTATTTTACAGCAATCCTAGGGGCATATTATGCCTGGAAGGCAACCCTCCTGACTAATTCTGTAGCTTTTATAAATAATCCTAAAAATTCAGACCTCAAAGAAATACTGACTACCCTTCTTGAGCTTCCCATTAACAGGGAATAAATTGCTTTCTTCCCTCTCACCTTTAGTTTAGCTTCAGAGAACACAACTGAAATGCTAACAGAAATTTTAAGAATGGCAGGTAGTATTTTCAGGCTGCCATTATCACAAATAAATACAAGTTTCATAGGTAGAGGAAATATGTAGCTCACTGAAGGTTGTCACCACACCACCTTCCTGCAGATCATCTCTACACTGCAGCTATACCCCTTGGAAAATGACAAACTTCAACCATTTTTAAAGGAACATTGTTCCATGTCCTGCCCGACTATAATAATCTCACCAACCCATCAACATTTCTTGAGAGATTTGGAAAGCATAGCCCATAATAGTCCTTCTCTGGCCCCTCCTGATTTTACCTGAATCCAAAAGTTTTGAGATATTTTGTGGGTTTTGCGCTTTTTCTCCACTTGAATGATAATGCATCTACAACCTTGCTGTGCTTAAGTAATACCATGGACGTTTTTGAATTCTTTAATGTAGCACCTGATCACGTATATATGTCAGCATTGCTGTCTTGTACTACATTATTCTATAAAACAAGGAGAAATTCAGTTAAAGTAAGCTACAAATGTCACCTTTTTTTTTTTTTTTTTTTTTTTTGCATCTGCAAAAATTTCTAACTAAACCTGTGGGGTTTTTTAATGGTTTGAATTATCTCATTTCTACTTTGTATGTTAGAAACTCCAAGCCCACGTATTTTAATCAAGACCCCAAACTGAAAAAAAAAGTGCAAAAACACCAGAACAATTTTCACAAAATACTGCTTAAATTATTTGCACCTCATAATCAGAATGACTGGGGAATACCTACAACATGTGGATTCTAATTTCAAATCATTCTTATCTAAACAGTTGGAAAAATTTACCTCCTCACACCACCTGCTCAACACAAGTCTCTTTTTCTATCCCAGAGTTGTATTCTGCTTCAAGGCCACAGCTACTGCAAGTGTTGCATTCTGGACTTACAAGCAGAATCCTAAGATTTCTAACTGATGACCTTCCAGTGCTTTTTTAAAAGCCTTCAAAATAATAACCACAGTAACAGATGCTGGGTAGAATATGCAATGTCCAAAAGGTTTGTTATGCCATTTACAACCCAGGATGACAACCACAGTGCAGCATTTGTATTTGATTTTTCTTTTTAGGTACTTTTAGGTAGCAGTTTCCAAATTAAAGGATTCAACCTGTTCTGACACCAACTAGTTCACATGACCCTCCACTGCCAGATGGAGCTAAATTACGTCCAAGTCAAACCTGAGGGGGTTGGCTTGTGGTTTAGAGTAGGGGAGAAAGAAAGAAGATGTCAGGGGGGTGTTTTGGCTTTTTTAACTGTACACAGGTCTATTTTTTCCTGCACCTGTAGGCAAGGCATTCTGCTGGTCTCAGTTACGTTTTTGTTGCAGGTATAGTGGAGCATAGCAACAGTAATGGAAAAACATCACGTGAGCTCTACAGATCACTGCAGGCTGCTCCCAGTTTTCAAAGGGACAGTCTGTTCATACTTTATGATCCAGGCATTCAGCACACAGTTATTTCACCATCCTGCCTCCTGGAGCAAAGACCCAAAGACCACCTCATCCATACAGCTAAACAAGGATGCTGCACCTGGAAATTAAAAGGAGGGAGGAATGATTGTGTAGTGTTTGAGAGGTTTGAGCCACTACATTCTCCTGCGCCCATGGCCAACAAAAGCAAAAGGTATAGGTTCAAACAATAAATGAGGCTTCAAAAATATCCACTTCTTTCTACACAAAATAACATGTTTTGTAAGGACTTGGTATACTACTTCAACACCGTCTCCCATAATACTTTTATTTAATTCTGGTTGTCTTATCCAGTCACTTGTAATCTAATACTACTATTTATTTTGTATCATCTCATTGATTTTTTTTACTATCTATGCCTGTAATTTGGTATTAATTTCTATATTTTTATTATAAATTTGTGTTAGAAGGAGCACAACTGACGACTGCAATTCACAGACCAGTAATAAACCAGTAAATTAACCCATGTAAACACTGAATTTCTGCCAACAGCTCTCAACCTCTCAAATTATTAAGTGTGAATTACAATAACAAATAGATGAGGCAGGAAGGAAATAATTTTAATAATTACTGAATTATGCATATTAAGATAAGACTTAGAATCTTAATTAAACCCTAGCCTTTGCTTTAGTACTTTATAGGCAACTAAGCAAAAGCATTAGTCACCACAGGCAAAATAAAATGGGTGAGTATTGATAACTGTAGGCAGTTCTTAAGCAGACTTCTTCCCTGGACTATGCATAAAACTTTGGAAAAAAAACTAATTGAAATGTTCTATGTGAAAGATAGAAATAGTAAAAATATTGCTAATACTTTGATGCAGTAAAGAACAGAATAATATATTTTCAAAGTTTCCATGCACCTCGTAATTATGCCATAATGCTTGTTTATATGCAGAACCCTGCTTGGCAGGGCACACAAATATAACAAGGAACAATTTTTCTTTCCTAGTTAGCTATCCCTACTTCTTCCCCAGTACAAGTGACTGTGTGAGGCACGGAATTTCATTTACAAAGCGGTTTCTATGCCGCAGTTGTTCTGCGTGCAGCGCCACAGGTGCTCTTGGTGTTTTGCAGACAGAGCAGCAAGTCTAGAGAATGCAGACACTGGGAAGTACCTGCTGCCTTGTTCCTGAAGTCTGGAAACACACCTGCAAGTCTGGTTTCTATGATCTACAGCAAATGAAAACTGCACAATTTACTCATGCACACAAACCAGCAGTGTTTATCCCCAACACCGGCACACGACCCCGGAAAAAATTTACACGTGGGAAAACACACGGATGTCAGGTCCCAAGGGATCAGAAACAAAATGCCTTCTTACAGTGTACTGCTGGGACTGCTGATAATCAGGGAAAGCCTTCTCTGTTCCTGATTCCCCCAAGTGAGGATACAAACTGCTGCTGTGTCTACCCAGGATTGAGGGAAACACCCAGCCACACCTATCAACTCAATGCTGTTGATCCAGTGAGGCTGGGCCAGAGTCTTTTCCTAAGTTTAGTGCTTATGAATCTTGTAAGACAATCCTTTTGACATAAGATACTAATTCTATTAATTCATTCATTCATTCTCTATTTCAACGACACCTTTGAAAAATAGTTCTATTTTACATTGCTGGTTATAAAGTTTCCTTTAATGTTCTGGTGTTGGTCACAAAACCCACAGACAAAAACCACATAAAATAAAAATAGGCACCTAACCAGATCAACTCTCATGGGCACCAGTATAAATCACATAGATAGCACAGCATCAGCCAGCCTTCATGTGCATTTGCAAACACATTTAAGGGTTTTCATTTTATTCATTACTCACTGGCATCAAGCCACAGGTAAACTGCCTCTGACAGCAAAACAGCCAAGCAAAAAAAAGGGTAGGTGGTAGGAGATGGACACAGAAGGGAGAAGGAGGGAATAGGTGACGGAAACAGGTACAGAAAACATTTGTCCCTTCTTTTATAGGCTACTTCTTGTATAAAGCAACAGCTACCACACAGTTTCAACTTCCTGAGTTAGGAGGACTTTACTATTCCTTCCCTAACAAAGATCAGAACCACAGGACAGACCTGGGTGTGATAGATAGATAGATAAATAAAGCCACATCCCAAATATACCACAGGCTGGCCCAGTAACTGAGTACAACTATTTAAAATATTACACCTTTGCCAAATGTATGCTTGTTCAGACTTGCTGCACAAAGAAAAGAGGAAGATGAGAGAGGACAGCATTTGATCTTTTTTTCTACTTCCGCATATATTTCTGTGCGGACACTACAAGAAAAAAAAAAATTAGTCTTTGTGTATTTTATTACACATCCCCACTGGCACACTAAGTCCACCTGAACAGCAAATGAGGATGTTTCACACTCTCACTCACCTGCTGCTCATACAGTACATTTTTTTCTGCTCCTTACCAGCACAGGAGAGACGAAAAAGCTCTGGATTTTTTATTTGTAAACAGACCTGATCTTCAGCCTCTCACCTACAGTTCCTACATTACAGCATACTTGATTCAAATAATATACAAGAATTAGACTCTGCTCTAGTAAGTTCTATCACCCAAGATGGGGTTCTGAACTACTTGGGGCTGGGTTGATTTTTGAGGGCATTGAAGGGCTGCTAAAACTCAAGGGGATTTGCAGTAAAAGCAAGAATTCTTATATTATTACAATTCCATTCCAGCATCATTCAGAGGTATTTTCATCATCATGACTAGACCTTACTTCAAAAAATAAAAGAGTGTTTTTTTGTTTGTTTGAAAGGAAGTTATCTTGTTTATGAAATAAAATTTTACAAGCTGTTTGTACACATTGAAAAATAGGACACTTACAGCACAATTCCTACCATGAAAACATCTTTCAAATCATTAAGAAGCCAGCTACTTGACAGGGTACTGGTAGCCCTAAAGCAGATGCACAGCTGGACAAACATAAATCCCCTATTTTAAATTGGGCTTATCCCTTTGCTTGTCAGACAATAGTTTCAATTTTGCAATTCTACTGCCCAGGCACTACGTGAGTTGTAAATCCTCTCTCACAAAGAGCTGAATTCTCTTCCTCAAATATTGTTATGAAATAAACATATTGATCTCTGAGACCTTTTAAAGCTGAGAAACAGCTTCAGGAAAGGAAACTCAAAGCTATGCTGGCATGCAATACATTATTCCCCCAATTTTTCCATCAAGTATGCAATCAGAGAGGAGACTGCATCAGACGAAGTTGGAGAATGCACACCTATAGCCATCTGAGCTGCCTTTGGCCAAATGAGAACACACTATGACTGGGGAACCAACTCTACCACAGTAGAGCAACCAGCTGAACCTGATGCCTGGAAAGGCTGACCTGGAACAGAGACTAGGCAGAGCAAAAGGAATAAAATAGGTATTTATTGAAAGGATACACCTTGGGCAGTGCAAGAGCCCGGTTGGGGCTACACCAATCCAAGATGGATCCCAGTCACAAGTTTTTACACTTTTATAAGTTTTGGTTCATCCACACATTGGGGTCAATTGTCCAACCACAGCCCCAGGCTATGAAGTCTCAGCCCCTTGGCTTGCCCCTTTCCCTCGCTGTTGTTTCTGCTTTTTGGGTAATGGGTGTCCTTGATTCTCTAGCTAGGAAGGGATTGTTTTGTCTAACTACCCTATGAAGGGAACTTACTAACACCTAATATGAAGTTTCAAAGTTACTAAGCAGCAGAGAATCTGAAAAATATAAAAGCTAAAACCCAAGGCATCAAACCTGAAGATAAAGAATTACTCAGAGTGTAGATTTTTACATGCAGCTTTCTTGGGATGGAAATCCTTATAGACTCTGATTTCAAATCATAAACCAAAAAGCAAGATGGAGAGATGCCTGTTGATAAGTCCTTCCACTGTTTTCCACATCTTTCCCCTTACTTTTAATACATGACAGATGAAAACAAGCTGTTTCACAGAATCACAGAAGCAATTAGGTTGGAACTCTGACATTGAGTCCATTCTATGACCAAACACCATCATGTCAACTAGACCACAGCGCTAAGTACCACATCCAGTTTTCCCTTAAACAGCTCCAGGGATTGTGACTCCACCATCTCTGGGCAGCCCATTCCATTTGTTTCTAATTTTTATATTAAAAAAAAACAAAAAACAAAAAACCAAAAAAAAAACCCCAAAAAACCAAACCTAAAATCCTATTTATAAGATAATTGTTAGCTACAGTTTCCCTGTCACCTGTAATATCACACAGGGCAGAGTATGTCTTTAAAGGGGAAAATAAGCACAAAAAGCATATGGAAAGCTTAATGGAAGAAAAAGCAAGAAGAAAGGTGAGGGAATGGAACTTTAAACTAAGAAAACACCGGTGCAAATATTTGAAATAGCAGGATATTTGTCCTGTAACAATGGAACAATTTTTGTAGTAAGAGCCTCAACATTTGTAGATATGAATGTTGGTGCATGTTCTATGTCTTGGACTCTTCAAAGAGAGTATTTACGATGAGCACTTGCATGTACATATGATGAGAGCTGGTTTAGGTAAAATAAGCAAGTCCCATCTTGCATTAGCAGGTTAGAGAGAAAGAGAATGTGTATGTGTTCAATGCATCATTATAACCCCAGTTTTCATCCAGGATGATTTAGAGGAAAAAAGCACATGATGTCAGCAGATCATCCAAATCTGGAACAGACTGCCTGCTAAATAAAATCTGTTGGGGCTGCTGAATGAAACTAAGTTAATTTGGCAGGTGGACTCCTAACCCAAGTTGCTCTTAATTCACAGACGTTTTTTGCCAGACAAGGGAGTCTTGCTTACAAGGCATTTGCAGGGTAGTAGGATGGAATGCAAATTCAAATATGTTTCATTGTTCCTCAGGAAAATTCCCCAAAGGGTGCACTGCACTGGAAAATAACAGAGCATCATGCCATCTGGAAGTTCATAGTAGCATAGATGCAAATAATTAGAGTTCAGAGTTGCAAAGAGAATCCTTCCCCTTTCTCCAACCAGATCGCTGCAATTTTGTTTCTTCTAATTCAGCCAGACACCCGAAAACTTGTGAGCAAATGCAACAAGCAAGGTCACCCACACAAGCACTCCTAGACCTTCCAGCTCAGCCTATGAGGAGCACACAGCCCATCTTCATAGAGCACAGAGCTCACAACATTGCACCGACTTCTTATCTGCTCAGCATGGACAGAAGGTACAGAAAACCGAATTCACCATCCAAAGCAACCATCTACCCTTGCTGAGCTCTCCCAGATGAGGATGGAGGCTCAGGTCTTGGTCACTGTACTTGGAAGTATGCATTACATACAAACACAGCAAGCATGTCTCCAGCAGGAGTATTGCATTGCTTCCTTACTGCAAAGCACATTTTAAACCTATATAGTGCCACTGGAGGGTTTCACATCAATGTTTATATCTAAGGATTTTCCAACTCCATTAAAGTAGAATTTAAAATAAAAAAAAAAAAAACAAAAAACCCGTGGCCTCCTGATGACTTCAGTGCTCAGTTTAAGACCGTCAGCAGACAGAGATGTTAGTGATTAGCATCATCCCAAGGGCTGCACACATGCATATCTGAGCAGCCTGTTTGGTTCACAGTTCCTTAATGACAATGCCTGTGTCTCTGCTGGAGCAGTTATGCAATCATTCCTTTAGCCTGTGACCCAATGACAAGCTAAGATGATGTGAATGAATGTGACAGAGTCCATCCACTCTTTTCTTAATTCTTCTGAGATTACTGAGTACAGGCTGGTGGATTTCAAAGTAGTAGAACGTAACAATTCAATCCTGGTTTTTCAGATTAAAAATCTTAGTGTGTGGTAGGGAAGAGAGAGACAAGTGATGGGTCAACAGAGCTAGGCTTGAAGCAGTTCTTATGAAAAACTAAACAATTACACTGAATCTTACTTTCAACCAACATTTGAAATGCCCAGAAAAATAACATTGGCATCATTACACTGAAAAATGTGTAAATCATGTTTCTAGTGTGCATGATTGTATATTTAATTAAAACTGGATACAACAGTTTTTGTGTGTTAAACAGCAATCTAAAAAGCACTTAAGTTGAAGAACATAACAATAAATAAGTACTGACTTCTGCATGCTAACTCGTGCACGATTGTAACAGGCTGAAAATGAAAATGTGTCCATTTTCAGCCTCAGAGGCCTTTAATAAACTATCATTCCTTTTTTATTCATTTGCAAGACCTGAAGTAGCTCCTATTCTTCACTCACTTGACTAGCAGTCTTCTTTACTAGCAAGGCTGATGATAACACAAATCACATTACTGCTCTTGCCACTCCCTTTTCCTACTTTGTACAGAAATCTTTCACCACTCCCCACCATCTTCATTACATCCATTCTAAATCCTGTCCAGTAAAGATCAACCCTGTACTTTAACAATCAAAGGTCTGCAGTAAAAAAAAAAGGTATAAGAAGTCTCACTTTTCAAATCTTAACTTCTACTGCAGAATGAGAATAAGTTAAAAAATTCAGGTTTCTTCATAGCTATGAATCAAATTCAAGTCCAGGAAAATTATCTGGCGGGAATGGGAAAGTAATCAAAAAAAGTGCTAATAATTGCAGTCTCTCTTTTTTTATAAAACAACAAGAGAAAGGCCCATTAAACTGCAACTTGAAGTGGGGGGAAACAGTACCTCCTTGTATGAGACATTCAAACAAACCTTGTAACAGTTAAAAACAGTATTAATAACCCTGTGCTGAAGAGGAAGAGACCTCACAATGACAAGTAAACTGGACATTTCACGCTTCAAAAAGTGAAAAAAGCAGAGACAAAGCTGAAGAAATTTTCCAAGTCCATGACCAGCATTCTACTTGCTAAACTACCCAGCCATTTCTTACTACCACAACACTGTAACTCTGATAAATGGTATTTATTAATGGAAGGCCTCAACGGATTAAACTTTCAGAGTGCAATAACAAAGAACAAACATATATGAAGCCTCTTTTCCAGGCCTCTTGTTGCATGATATTCTGCATCACAGCATGACATGAATGAATGCATTCCAAAAGAGAGGCAAGAAGCAAAGGCAGGCAAAAACATATTTGGAAATAATTCCACAATTTTGCAAGTCATTTCTTGAAAATAAATATCCTTTTAGACTACACATATCTCACAACAACCTTTCCAAAGCCCCTGATCTACCATCATGCTGCTTATTTGAGTACTACTGACTGTGCTCAATGCAGCATTTTATGACCATGTCCTTCCTCCAGGATAAACATGACAAAACTTACACAGCACCCCTCATCTCATGAGGCGAGTAGCCATACAGTAATGTTTCTCAATTTTGGAGATATAGCCTTCCATCTTACCCAAAGAAGAGTAAGCCAAGTTTTCCGGGTACTTGCATGTTAGCAATTCAGCATTCCCTCACCTGAAATCACTTCTGCCATGTACAAAAGTAAATAACACAATGTAAATTGTCAGATTTAGGAACAGGTCCATAAATACAGGGAAGCTTCACTAGAATGATTCAGAGCTTCCCAAAACATCCATTTTCACCACCAGAATTTCATCATATTGGTTGACCAAAAGCATTGTCTCTGAGTAACCAGCTAGTTGGGGAGATCCCTTTAATGAATGTAAGATAAACTGTGAGCTACATTGAGAGGACTGCTTAGAATTCCCATTAAGGGCAATGTAGCTGCACTAAAACCACATTTCACTACTTTCCTTCTCTTCCTTTTTTCGTTTTCAACACCACACCACTAGCACAGCACTGTGAAGTACTGTTACAACTATGCTTTTTAGGACATGGATGTGTCCTAAAGGGTCTGTCATTGATTGCACTGAATAATACTTCTTTATTGAAAAGTAAAGATGTAACAGGAGTAAAGAGGTCAGTTATCAAAAAAAAAAAAAAAATAATTTTTAAAATATTTTAAAATCTCATTATTTTATTGTGAAGATCACAGAGACTTCCCTTTCCATGAATTGAGGTCCTCCTGCAAAGTACTTTGCCTTTATTTGCCAGACACCATTTCTAATAATTAAACTTCCTGGACTTCTCATTCTACATTCTGCATAGTGACTTCATGCTGACATGGTTTTGACACAAATTTTCTGATGTATTACTGATTCTTTGCCAGCTAAGAGGCAACTTTTTGACAGTGAAACTGAATACTGAGGAATACTAACACCATTCTGCAGCACAGAATTTGTTTAAAAACGACAAAAAATTGAAAAAATATGAAAGCTTTTACTTACTTTTCTTATTAGTTTTAATCAGTTATTTTTGCTTCTGGTGTAGCAGACATGGAAAAACCAGCTAACTATGACTGCAGATGTCAGGAAGAACTGTTGTTAGACAATTTCATTCTCTGCACAGGTTCTCAAAGAAAGTATTTTCAAATGACAGAAAATGCCATAGAGGGCAATAAGATTAAAAAAACCCCATACAAAATGTGTCTTACTTTATAGATTGCAGGGCACCACAGGAGAAACTCACACTGATTTACCCTATTTTCATGGAGCTATGAAGATAAATACTGAAAGAGCAAGCAGAGCTCCTTCACCTGTTCTGTACAGCCAGGGATAGTCAGAACTTGCAGTGACAAAACCACTGTGATGCAAATCATTTAACAGCAGAGAAGCTGAGAAGTACAGACAATGTACTCAGGGAGGTGACTGGGCTCCCTGGGGTTGGGGCTCTATTTGAAAGCCTTCCTTCTGAATACAACTTGCAGGGAATGAAATGACTCTATTTTGAAGACAGGTAGAGACCATGGCTCTCTTCAAGCATAACCCACAATCTTCCTGGTGGAAGAACTGCCATGCTAAGTTCACTACAAGTTTTAGCTTTAAACAAACCCTCAAAAAGGCTTCTGAGAGCAAAATGGTTTTTGGTATTCTTCCTCACTATAGAACTCTTCACACCTTTGTCAGGAACAGCCAGACATACCACAGCCATTCTTTTGGGTAGAAACAAAAGTAAGGAAGATTAATTGGCCACCTTCAGGCACTGAAAGAGATGAGCATTTGAAATAAACATAAGGGTAAGAAAATGAGAAGTAATTAACCTTTCTGGTTCATCTGTCTCCCGGTGCTTGCAACCTGGCATGAAGTTTTGTCACATCAATGAGAAAATATCTGATACAGGTACTGGTACTTTCATCAGCTCAGCACTCTTCAGTGTTCCCTATGAGATGAAAATAAAGCATATTCTTCCTTCTGAACCATCACCAGCATGGAGGTGAGAATAGAGACTCTATTTCCAAAGGGCAAAAACCATTAAAAAATGAATTCTTCATTAAAGGAAAAGCTTTTTTTGGTCATATTTAAGTAACTGGTACAGTTGTGTATCATTGAAAAGGGTTCTGCAATAGCCATTTTTGAACCAATATCCTCTATATGAGGTAACAGCATGTTTGGCAATGGGAACTCAGCTTTTTATACCACCAATGGCATGATTTTTTAACTCTAAATCGGTCATAACTGGCTGATTCACTGCAGGAATAGATTAGATCACCAAAAGAGGATTTTGGGTGGAAATGTCATGAAGACTTATTTAGGAAGAGGCTTACAATGAAAACTAAGTTTTCACTATTGTTTAAATTATAGAAGGAGGAAAAACAAAACAAAACAAACACAAGAAAATTCTGCATTTTTCTGAGCATAATATGAAGATGCAGTCTGTTGTACAATCCTCTGGTTTACTAACCTTGCATTTTGTTTCTCCATGATGTCAACAGAAGACTCATTCCAACAGAAACTACTTACATATGGCCAATGCTTGCTCTGACTAAAAATACAAGAAAGAAAAAAAGCAACAAATTTCTTATGCCACATGGCTGTGCTAAGTGTACAATCCACTGCACAACCCCTGTTCATACACATAGCCAAAGAATTTCTCAGCCTGTTACTGTTATTTTCAGTACATGGGCTGGGGAGGCACAACCACAGCTGGACAAGTGTCCTCTTGGACATTCAGCCAAAGGAATAGGACAGCAGAGTTGGTTGGGATAATTAGCAGTTGTAGGTTAACATCAAGAACTTCCTAGCACAGAAGCAGTTTTCTTGGAAAAGAAAGTCAGAGACACTTGTGAATAGCTCTCCAGGCCCCTAACAAGCAAGGACTAAAATTTTTCTAACAACTGAACTGAAACTCACTTGTCTAAACTATTTTAAACTCTACTCCTATTGTACTGAGAGGGAAGTAGAACCTCCTATGGGTGTTTTCAGAGTTCACAACAGAGAAGAATCCTTTTTTCTTTAGTATCCTTTTTATATTAAATAACAATGACATTGTGAAGTGCATATAGTGATGAAGACCATAGAATTTCACATGCATCCAGACTCCTTCCTCTTTTACTCCCTCCCACTTCCCTCACCACACCCCAGAGTGACAATCTTTTTCAGTTTGTCATATGAAAGCCTGTCAGAAGAAAATTTATTCTCCATCACCATATAATCTCTACTGATGAATGATCAGGATCTCTACCAATTTACACAGATAAAGACTTCAGAAAAATACAAGAGCTTTTCAAACTAACAAAGACTTGACTGATTTGAGTTGCACATAATCTCTCGAGCTTTAGTTTTCCTGTACAAAACGAGACAGTGATGCTCTCCTGGAGAGCACAGCCACTCATCTTGTTCCCTTTCCTGCATCACACACACACAAGGGGAAGATCAGTGCTGTGCCTGCAGTGCAAAAACAACTACTGACAGCAAGACTGCCAAGCTTAAAGAGAACCTTGACAGTACAAATTCTACAAAAAAGACACTTTTTTTTTGTTTGCTTTTGCTATGGGTCAGTAGTTTGAATTCTGTCCAAGTCAACACCACACAAAGGTTGTTATCTGATGCCTGATCTTGAGGTGCTAAATGATCTCAACTCTGACAGCAGAATGTCACCAGCTTGGCTCTCTGGGGTATACTCTGACATGTCTGGAAGGGGTGATTGCATTTAGCTGCTCTGAGCACAAGCCCATAGAAAAACACCCTCATTAGAGCTGTCACCTTTACACCCAGCTCACCACAGAGAAGTTAAAGACTCCAGCAAGCAAGTGACCTCATCTCTCCTGCAGCAATTCCCCAAGGACTGAGGCAGCTCATGGACAAAGCTTGGGAGATTACAACCTGTATCTGGATTCACAAGTTACAATTTTCCCTATGGCTAATCAAGACCTTTTTGCATAGGGCAATAAAAGCTAACAAAGCAAAAAATTAACAAGTCACACTTTCTAAGTAAAAGGAAATAGGGCTACTGGACCTAAAAATAGGGCTAGTGGACCTAATAATTGTGAAGAACACATCAGATTTTGTTGTTGCAAGTGAAAACAGGAGTTTCTATTAAACCAACAGAAGTATGGCAAAGCAAGAATTCCAAGTCTGATGAAGTTGAAACATTTAATCTTCTGTTAATATTTTACTGCTATACTGCTAATATTTTTGAATATATTACATCCAATAGAGGCTATATTCACCCTAGCACCTCTAACAAACCTAGCCCCTGAAAAGACTCACAGATTTTTACAAGGTTTGTTTTTCACAATGTTTCATTCTAGTCCACTGCTCCAACCCCAGATTTTAAAAAACATAAATACTATTCTCAGGTCCAAGAAAAAAAAATAAAAAAACAAACAAAAAAAAAACACCAACAGACCATGTTCAGTATTATTCCATTTACAGGTTGCAGCTTTAGCATCCTAAACCCCCATGCAATTAGAGATGGGAACTGCCCAATAAGCAGCAATGCTTGCATCTCGCTCTGGAAGGTCCCCAGATAGATGATTTATGATCTGTAACATTTTTATAGATCATAAGGCTGGTTTACATCTCTTTTATGAGATGTTTTAAAATTTATAAGTTTTCATTTCCCCCTCCCTTGGAGTCCAGTTATTAGTGAAGAGAGGCTTTATAGGTAGCAGGGAAGAAGGAAATTATCAGATTTAAAAACAAACAGAAAAAAATCCATAGAATATTTCAACTCCTTCATTCTACAAAAGAATGGGGAAGAAACTACTTTGGTAGGACAGTGTTTAATCTTTTAAGATACATTTGGACACTTCTGAATCCATTTATAGCCTATGTTAGAGAATATGACATCAACATTATAATTTATTCTAAGTTCAAAAAAGAACAACTTTAAAACATTTTATTTTAAAATACGTTTTAATTGGTAATCAAAAATTTATGGAAAATTAGAAATTTCACAAAAAACTCAAACCTAGAGCATTATAAATTTTAATGCCATAAATTACTACTCACTTCTGCGATCATGCAGAAGAAAATTTTGACTTAGCAATAAAAAACCCACACACAAACCCAGAATACCTTTGTTCCAATATTTAGAATGGGTTCTCTCCATTTCTCCTCTTTCTTTTGTATTTAAAATACTTGCACTAAGCACCTAAGGTTATTTACAGGGAAGAGAGGACAAATACCAATGAAGAACTTCAAATAAATATACTTTATACTGATCCATGAGAATAAAGTGCAACTACAAAAATTCAACTCTGAGCAAACCAGCTCTAAAATGCACACATAGATTAGGATCTATAACTTAATCATACATTTTCCTCAGAGGGCTTTAAATTTTTTTTAATAAATATTTTACTATTAATAACATGTAGTCTCCAGATCACTTTAAGGTACTTATCCCGAAGAACGAATCTTTGTAGTTGAAAATTATGCTTTTATCATATTAACTGCCTTGTTTTTTAAAAATCTTATCTACCTTTTTTCACCAAGGTATTCACTTCTGTTTTGTACAGCATTCATCTCTATCTTTTAAAATACCAGCTGTACAAGTGTAAGGAAACTAAAAATACCTTGTTTTTAAAAGGTGAAATAGCACTTAGTGTAGTTATTATCATTAATCAAAAAAAAAACCAAAAGAAGCTATAGTATTATATTTATCTTTCAAGAAAAAAGAACTTAAGAGCCATTTTTCAGTAAGATGCAGACAATTGTCAGAAGATGTATATTCAAATTAAATTGAATAGCTTAAGCCATGTCATACCATGTCAACCCTATTCAAGCACAGTACTTTTAAAGGATACATTTTCCCAACAAGAGAAAATATTCAGCATCTGAAAAAAAAATCCTACACTACATATAAACGCCATCGCATTCCTAATTTCAAAGATAAGCCATTGACATTCACATAAATGGAGTTTTGTGACAAATGCAAAAGCAGAAAACTGAACCAACTTTCTCATATAAACGCATTGCTACAAGAGCAGTCACTTCCTGTAGCACAAGATTTTGAAGAAAATGTTTCCAATTTAAAGTGATATTTTTAAGTTAAAAAAAATAAGCAGAACAGAAGCCAAATGTCTAATAAATATATAAATACACGTAACAACTACTGTTTTAAAAAACCCCGAAGAAACAAAACAAAACCAACCAAACAAACAAAACCACACAACAAACAAAGCATACAAAGGTCCTGACATACCCAGGTTAGCAATAGGTATGCCGCAAAGAATAATTAGCAAAGCACAAATATTTGCAAGGTAGTCAAACACAACCTTCCACTTACTCAGAAATTGGGCAGTAAAGAGCAGATCTAGAACAGATGACAGTGACAATTTTATTTAGAAATTCAAGGGTTGTTTTCCAAACAAGTCTGTGTCTCAGCTTCATTAATCCACAGGTCAACCAAAGTAGTGTGGCAAAGGTACCTCAAGCCAATCTCCACACCTTTCGGATCAAAAAAAAGAGCAGCCTCTTTCCTTTTCAGGTCGTATTACCAGCAAATTCAAAAAAGAAGAGGGGGAGAAAGATAGAGAAAACTTTTGAATTGAGTTTGGGGCAAAATTCAAAATTTCAGTTCTGCCTCAGAAAATTTCAGTTTCTGAGGCTCAGAAAGCTTCACAAGGATTCTTAGACATTAAGCTCAGAGACATGTGGCTCCTCTTGATTTCACACACAGTCATGACTTCCATGACTGCTCAGCAGCTGGACAAATACCACATGGACTATCCTGGAAGGCATTGTGCATGAGGATTTCAACCTACCAAAACAAGTATCATTCAGTTTAAATAAGCAAAGTGTGTTTTCAGCACATAAACCTGCAAAATCAATACCAAAAGGCCCAATTTCTATTGTTTACATTCCTTGACCAAAGATGACAATCACATTTCGCAGGTTATTCACTGCTTTATCAAAAGACATTAATATAATTGCAATGATCACATAGTCAGGTATCAGCATGTTCTGTTTGAAGCCTGATAAAAATTTTCAGAACTGTAGTCTAAGTGCATAACTTTTGCAAAGCCAGGGTCTTCCACAGCAACTGCTGAGAGATCACATAAATATAAACATAATTCTGGTGTACTAAAAAACCTTGGACCAGATCAATCAGCAAACTTTAGCATTGGGTTGGCTCCCTTGCACAATTCCTGTCAGAGAACTGTCATAGCTGAAAATCTGTAAATTCCAGTTGCTGAGTATTCAGTCCCCCACTGCAGCTTAGCTCCCAATACTCTATCCAAGACTGAAAGTGTTGCACATAAAGCACCAACTCTAAGTACAGTGGAAAGCACTAGGAACACATCAGGTCACAGCATGGAACAGCTGGGTGTTTTATATTCAGCTCTGTTCAACTCATGAGTAGTTTATCAAACAGTCCAGCATCCGAGATGCTAGCACTCCAAAACATTGGTAATCTGCCTCATGTATTGTTCCATGGAACAATAAAGAGCTCAATATCTCTCCCACTGCTTTATGAGGTTAGCCTTTCTCTCCCTTGAATAATACATCACTACTACTGAAATGTGTATTGCTCGAGTTGCTTCCAAAAAAGTTAAAAACCTTCTTCTCTTCAAGCCCAGTCCACTGCAAAATATGTAGTGAATCATCTTTACTATAAACGCAGACTATTTTTCCAGCTACATTTCCCTTCCAAAGAATAAAATTGTTTTGCTCATGGTTTAACCAATATCACAGAATTCCACCCCTCCCTAGGCAGCTGTTCCAGTGCTCTGCCACCCTTAAAGAAGTTCTTCCTCATGTCCTTCAACATCAAATGTCACAAAATGATTCTCCCCCTCCACTAGTTCCATGCAAACTGACACACAATTTAAATAGAGAAGAGCTGTAAAAAGCTGGTAGCAACAACACCAAACTTTGAAGTCACCTAGAAAAAACTTATGAAGTAGAGCTTTTATTTCTTCAAGTAATATTACTCAGTTGTTCTGAAATTAGTTTAGCAAGATGAGCAAATAAAAACCTTAATTAACTCAAGTTATTCTCTCTATATGAATCAGATGTTGTGATCCACCTAGAACTTTAAC
The DNA here is from genome assembly GCA_034336665.1 of Luscinia megarhynchos. NCBI lineage: Eukaryota > Metazoa > Chordata > Aves > Passeriformes > Muscicapidae > Luscinia > Luscinia megarhynchos. The sequence goes on along the minus strand of CM067569.1, from coordinate 27,400,013 downwards.
AAAATACACTTCCTAATTTTTTTTTCTGGAAGCAAGAGTAGATCTTCACTATTCTGTGGTTTCAAGAGGCAAGGTGAGGGGCGATAAATGAGAGTGGAGTACAACAAGCAGTTCTGTAAGTAGGAAAACTAGTCAGAGTCATTTACAATGGACTTGTGTCCTAACAGGAGCCAATTCTGGAATGTGAAGCATAAACTATTTCAGGAACTACAAGTGCTTCCATGGCCAAGAAGCAAACAAGACTGTTCACCTGCTGTTGAAATTCTGTTGTAGTAAAAAACAGAGAAGCACCTGCTCCAAGAACAGGGCCTCCTTCACAGCAGGGAAATCCTAACAGGATCTCCCCAAAACAGCCTCTCTTCTTCGATTTTGCTCTCCTGTCAAGTTCAGCTGAAATTAAACCAGACAACAAGAGAAAATACACATATAAGCACAAACAAATTTCCTTTGGAAAGTAAGATACAATTGTAAAAGTAATATGAAAATTTTTGGCAGCTAGAATTAGTATAAATCACAGTATGTGTTTCTGTTTCATAATTGTGCTATATTGTATATGCTACAAGTTCTCAAAGTTGTCTTAAACTTCGCATTTTTATAAATAACTGTGTAAGTATGCTTAAATATAAAGATCCCTGATTATATGCACATATAAAAACCAGAATGATTTATCCTATTCCTCCTTTTTAGCTAGTCTACATTATTTAACCTCTGAAAAAATGTAAGTCTGAAAACACCCTGAGTTATCCAGTTGTCTCATGAAAGAAAAAGTTTCCATTAAAAAAAAATAAAATCCAGAAATTACCCTTTTAAAAAAAAGTAATCCAGATTGAATAAAAGTGCCCACGAAGCACTACTCTTTGGTTTACTTCCTTAATAATTGGTAGCTTCCTGTGTTATGAGACAAAAGAAAATACTACTTTTACATTAAAAATGCATCATTTATGACAAGGCTTTATTGTAACTTCTGGTGAGGATACACAGTTTTATATTTCAATTGAAGTACTTTCATCTAGTGCTCCTTTCCTAGTTTTCATGATATTTTAAGATACAAAAGATCTACAAAAAGATCTACAAAAACTGCTAATATCATGGGTATATGTGATTTTTCCAGTATGTTGGATTCCTGTTTCCCTTACAGCAAACAGTTCTTCATCATTGCAAAAGGTATAGCCCAGCCCCATAGCAAAAGGACACCAGGCATATCAAATCCTAAAAAGCTTTGGCATGCTCTCAAACTACAAACAGCACACAAGCATCAAATTCATCTTTTTGAATAAATAGTGGCAGGAAAGGAGAAATGGCACACTATCCCCCACAGTCACAATGGCACAACAAGCTCTCAGGAAAAAAAATACATCACCCAGGGAGACAGATTAAAAAGAATCCATAAAATGGGATGAAGAGTAAAATTGGAAAAGTAGAACGGAAGATGAAAGCAATACATTCACTTAAACTTAATTACTGAGTTTGAGGCCTGCCTGACCCTCCCCCCATCCCACATCTGCATTTGCTTAATCTTGTAAAATTCAACTATCACTTTCTTTAAACATTATTTTAAACATAGTCCTAGAAGTGGCGCTCAGATTAATCATCACTATTAAGAACATCAGGTGCAATGCAAATTGCTAATTGCACCAGAAGACTGGAGTACAGACTGGGACCTGGGTGCTGATTATCAGGGGGTAGAATCATTCTCCTTCTCTTCCTTAGTCTACAAAACATACAAGTGTTTGTATGTTGGTGTGCAAAGTGGAAGCCCTCTGTGGGAAAGGCCAAAAGCAAAATAACCATCACCACCTCCCATAATCACTTACACAGCTGGCATTTACCTTGCTCCTGAAAGAGTGGAGGCATGTTTAAATTTTATCAAAGAAGAGATTAAAAGATGTTTCTCCCATCTCAGGGAAGTGCCTTATATGTTGCACTGATTACTGTCTGATGGAGTAGTGCTGTCATAATCATTCTGTCCTTTGTGAATAGTGAAAAAGGCAAGATTTTCATCTATCCTTATTAAAATAATAAAAATCCAAGTATTAATAGTTTTAATTCAAATTAGAAGCTTTTCTAATCCTTTAAATTTATCTCAATAGATACTTCACACTTATCCTCCATCCCTCAGCTTCAGTGAGAAAACACCCTCCTTTTAAAAAAAAAGATTAATTCATTTCCATGCTTTATCTTTAATTTAAGACAGTGTGAGGAAATCTTGCACTCTGAGCAGTGAACCAGCTGGTGCTGATCACCAAGTGCTCCCAGAATAGGATTACAGGGCTTTACTTGGGACTAGCACTGATCCAGTGCTGTGGGCTAACTTCCCCTTATCAGCTTTGGGAGCGCTCCTGGAGAGCACCTTCCTGTAGAATTTAATTTGAAAAAGCCTGGTTTGTGAAGTCTGAAATTGCTTCATGACACAAACCAGAAGGTACTAACCTGGAGCAAAGACTGATTTCCAAATTAACCTAGTGATTTAGACTCACATCTACACACTCACACACTTAAGTCCCCGTTGTGATATAATTTTTTTTTTTCCTGAAGGTCCTCCAAGAAAATGTGCAAAGTATCTCCACCCACATTAGCACAAGAAATAAAACAAGCTCACAGCTTTCACCTGTGCTGAGATGTACAAAAGAGAGGTTGGTCCAAAGGCCGTTATAGCACAGATGCTGCTTTCACAGCCCAGCCCCTAACACACTTATCTGTTTCTCACCTTCCAAAGCATAAAATCAATCCCAAGATGAACTTGAAAAAAAGCTATTATGTCAAGAACTCAAATTCTTTGGAGGTATATTGCTATCAGTCTTTGCATCATAAATTTCAGCTTCCATGTAGATCTCAGCTTCTAAGATCTCTACACAAAGTCATAACCAATCTGAACTTGATTAGAGAAAAAAAACCTTTTTTTTTTATTTTGCTAGAAGGCTAAAACAGTAAGCTTACATCTTCAGCTTAATACTAAAACTATGAAATATACTCAGTTGCAAAAGTACAGTTATGGGTAGGCCTTAAAATTTAGCAAGAGCTTCTCTATCAACATAGATATAAGGTTGAATCATTAGGTGTAAGAAGAAAAGCTGATGAAATTACTTTAAAAAATAAGATTTAACTTTGAATTCTAATTTTAAAATTATTTGGCCCAGCATGTAGGAAAAACAAAATACTTGTTTATTCAAACACGTTATTCCTCAGTTTCTGGACAAGGCACAGCTTCTGGTAGCTCAAACCTCTTGTACTGAAGTACACCCAAAAATCCATTGTTAATATACTGCCCTGTACTGTAGAATGCCTGGGTGATACTTGATGCCTGAAATTTTACATATATCCACCAGGGAAGATGTTAAATCATGGAAATCAGAAGAGAGAAAGCAGAAATCTCTAACACACCTTATGATGTTTGAACAACTGCATTCTCCCCACATCTTTACTTCAGGGCAGTGAGAATAAATCTGTGGCTCAGACTGGATTTCAAGTAGCTGAGTTTGTTTCTCCTTTTTTCAGGGCTAGAGGAAATACCTCAATTTCTGCTGTGGGTGTGAAGTAGAAGCTCTGGGTTTTTTAGTGGTAGCTGAAGGCTTGGCTAGAGTTCCCAAGGGTAGTCTGCATACCACTCACCATGGATTAAATTATTATCCTTTTTCCCTTCCCAGAGCTACTTAATGTTGCATTTCAATGTCAGTAAACTTGTCTTATAGGAAAAAAAAAATTCCTAACAGGCAGCCACAGTAACCCCCGATAATTGCACACATCACTCCTTCCACCCTTCAGGAGAGATGTGCTTTTGGGAGGTAAAGCAAACCATTCTGCCAGAGACAGGTAACAGCAATATAAACTCTCTCATTACAAGTGGCACTCCAGGTGAGAGCTTTCAGAGATGGCAGTGATGAAAATTCATGGTTGATAAATCAATACCACATATGAATAGTATGAAATAAAGTAATCAATGGATTACAATTCTGTATGTGCCTCATCAAGACAGGAATCAGTCATTCAAAGTGAGAGCTAAAACAAAAACCTCTCTCTAGACGAGCTAGTGGGATCAACAGTAATCCTCCACAGCTGGAAATGTGCACCCTACAGCACTTCACAGAGCTCAAAAATACAATCTAAGAGTTCATTTACACACTGGTAGTTAAGAAACACTGAGCTGCCTTTCAGCTGATAGATACCTCACAGTTTTTGCAGCCTCTGAAATAAATCCTTGTAATTCAAAGTGTGCCATTAGCATTCACAAAAGGTGAAATAGTCCCCCCCAAACAAAAGCAAACTATACCCCTGAACAGTTATTCAGAAGCCTCTGCAATAAGTTAATGCAAAGAAACGTCTGTTTGCTAACAGACAGCAATTAAAGCTCCAGAGCATACACCTTGTTTCATTTCAAACCCTTGTAATTTGTATGAAAAAAGTCTCTAGAAGAGGCAGAATAAAAATGAAGTATCTGTTAAAATGTGAGAGAGCCGTACCTAATTATAAACCACAATAAGATCCAGCTGGTGCTTTAAAAATATTTGGTCTTAGTTTCCTAATACTAGAGCTTAGCAGTTGCCCAGCCAAGCTTTTCCAACCAACGAACCTAAATATATATTTTCTAGTTTTCCAAAGAGGATATTGTTACACAAAGAGAACCATGGCTATCAATGTACTGTCTTCCAATTTGTATTTGTTTCTTACATTCATAGCACAATTAAGAGTTAGATTTTGCTTCCTACCTTCTATACTCAGTTTTTACAGGTGCAAAGGGTTTCATTAAACAAGCAGGAGAGAATGAATCCCTAGAGTACTGGGTGTAATATCTGCCCCCCAGCATAATAACAGATCAATCCAAAGTAATTTCTAGTATGCATCATTCAAAGTCTGTCTCATCCACTAGTATTCCATAAAACACACAAAAAAGTCTTGATCTCAGTCTACTTTAACAACAAGTAACAGCCAATGCAAAAGCCAAGCTGCATTAAATCAATCAGCATGAAATGTTGTGGACTTTACTTTAAAATATTACATGCAATTATTGAACATGCAATAGAATTGCCTTCTTGGAGGCACAAAAGTCACCTATCCATGGTTTCCAGACAGATAGGCAACACAACTTAAATACCAGGTAATTAACAATCCACTACCCAAAAGTGTCTAGGTCTGAAACATGGATAAGTTTTTGTCAGTATTCTAACTTATACTTAACTCTTTCCAGCCCAGATACTTTCTACATATCGATCTTCTCACTCTGAGAGAGTCCTGGAAAGGATTTATGCCCTACCTAGCTCACAAACATAAACCAAGTCCCCTAATATATACAAAAATGCACATCACAATAAACAAAAGAGACCTAAAATAGAGCAAATAAGTAAACCTTATCTGTTACCCACAGAGACAAGCTATACCATCAACCCCTAAAACACAGAAATCCAAACTGAGAGCTCTTGTTTGAAGGAAGAAAAGCAGGCAGACCTTCAGACCTCTATGGAGCACCCTCAGTGTTCTGCTGCAGCAAGGGCACCTCTACCCCAGGGACTGCCAGTTCCTTCCCCAGGCTCCCTCCCAGATGCCTCTAGCTGCTGCTTGGTGAGCCCACACCTGTTCTGCATGCAGAGCTCTCTGCCAGCCCCCAAATGCCCTCCTTTCCAGGCCTATCTATGGCATGAGCAAAGCTGCCAGAAATCCTTTAACAAAACACTGCTGGATTCCACATATGGGCAAAAAGGATTTAACCCTGGGCTTGACCCGGCTGCTGTTGCAGGCAGTGGTAACTCTCCCAGTTCATTTCAGTGCAACAAGGTCAACCTTCCTGCTGGGGAGCTGCAATATTCCACAGTGCTCACAAAGGAGAGTGTCAGGAGAAAACAGGCAGGGCTCTGTCCTATGGTGATGGGAGCAATCAGTCTTTACACTGCCAGACAGACAGTTATACCAGAACTGCTGTCAATGCAAAAATCTCTCAACAGAAGAAAAGATCTTTCTTTAGCCTAAAGAGCTGAGTATCCACATCTTTAAGAGAGGCAGAACTGCAGAGGTTTTGCTACTCACCTTGCTAAAGCTTGATCAAAGCTATTTTTTCCTTCAAGAAGTCATATTCTCCTTAGTCACTGAATCAAAATAATGTACAAAAACACAACAACCACTCATTTACTTTATAGCATTCCTATAAAATTTCTGTAAAATATGTCCAGTGGTTTTCCTAAACATCATTTTTTCCTCAATACTAGTTTTAAAGATTTAAGATAATGGAACTTTCAGAAATGGATGGAAACTCAACCTTTAAGTATCGGCACAAGATGAAAGTCTTGATAAATCGATGATGCCAAACAAACACAGGCAATTTTTTGCCCTCCATATCTGAAAGCTCAGATCCTCGAGTTTGTCTGATTCAATAAACACTATCCATTAGATGATGGAGAAAATTAATATTACTACATCAAGTAATATAAAAAATTCATTTGAGATGCTGGATTTCATCTCAAAAACATGGCCTTTTTCCAGGAGGAAGAAGTAAAAAGTAACACTATTTGCTTTAGCATAATAGATACTTCATCCAGGTATGCTGTTTGAAATGTGTAGCTAAATTTTATTCTCACTCTGAAAATCAAAACCTGTACTGCTCTGTCTTCTTATCTGCACAAATTAGCATACCCATAAGCATACATAATTTAGTAATTGTGTCAAGAGATTCTGAAAATAATAAGAAAAAATAATAAATGTTTTATTTAATAAATAATAAATATATGGGTAACAGTTTGCTTCATGCAGAGGGAGCCTGAGAAAGAAATTATGCATCCATCAGCAGTCTAGGGAGACATTAGAAGTTACAGGTATGAAGAAAGTGTAATTTCTTCTTCACTGTGTAGATATGTAAGTAAAGTCACAGTTCTCTGGCTCAAGAAGTTCTGCATCTTTGAACCAGACAACAATATTAAACCTCTCTAGAGTGATATAAGCACTGCTTTCCCCATTTCATAGAAGGAAAACTGTATTAAGACTAAGGGTCTTCAAAGAGACCTAACTCCAAAAAATGGGCTGAACAGGAGCAAAGTGGGGTAGAATGAGGAAAGGTTAGTCAGGGCAATAAAGAATGAAACTTGGTTCCCAGCTGTCACCCCACCGTAAGCAACTGTCGACTCCTTCCAAAACTTCTATTGCAGGTGTCTTATCTGTAGGAAAACTATCTGCTCTCTGAAAGTTGATTCATTTACATTTGTTAAATGTGCTGGGGCACAAAATGAGAAGCTTTATAAGAAACTTTGATGCACTGATGACAATTATGCTATTTTATTAGTACTATACAACATTTATTCAAACTAGGGTATGAATCCTTCATGGTATAATTTAAAAACTCTCTCTGATCCTACAAGCTCCCAGTCTAAAACCTTGATCCAACACACATTTAGAATATATTCTAGAGCCTGCACCAATATCCACAAAAAGGGAATGTAAATATCTCACTTTCCTCTTTCACTGACCTTTCTATTTTCTTCACCTGAACTTCAGTGGAAGCAATATCTTGTAAAATCAGAGCCAGTTCTCATAACCACAGATTTCATTGCTCAGACAGCAATAGCATCTTAACATAAATCATTCTAATTGTTCACCATAATAAATACTTAAAATGAATTCCTCACAGATACTGTTAGTTTTTAAGAATAATTTATGTAAATCGTATCCAATGTCAAATAATAATATATTTAAGACTTGATATCATACTGTTTGCATATCAAGCATCTGGACCCTAGCAACTGGAATATTGCCTCCTCTGCCTGATATTCATCAGTATCTGTGCTCCACAGAGATCCAAGACAGCGAATACACTCCCTAAATCTGAGGCAGTAAGATGAAGGAGGGAGGCAGAAAGAAGAGGAAAACTATACTTGAAATTGTAAGGGTCATATCACTGCATCAAATGCCCTTCACCCCTCCTACACCGTTCCTTTCTATGCCTGAACAGCCTCTTCCTCCTCTCCCAAGGAGTACACAGGAACACTCCTCAGCTCCTGTCATCATCATCTCCAGGTGACATGGAGAATGCCCATCATTGTCCACCTGAAACACTTTATGCAAGTAGTTTATTTAACACACCTGGAATGAAACATCCTTAATAGCAAAGTTTGTATTTTAGAGATTGTTTTCTAATAAGCAGGAGAACCTTAGGTAATTCAAGTTTACTTTGGCACTCACTACATGATGGTGTAGAGCCCTTAGGGGTCTGAGGACTAAGAATGCAAGATTAAACACAAGCTGTAAGAGCTTGGTTACCATGAATGCCATCAAAACCTCTAAATTTGCAGACTGTTTTAAAATGCACCCTCCTTTCTGGCTGCAAATAGCAAAGTCCTGATGTGGTTGCCAAGAAACCAGTACTTGCAATTCACAGAGTTCACATTTGAGAGATATTTGCACTCACAAACATTTATAAAAGCAAAGCTGAAGCAAACCAGAAAATGTGGTATAAATTCCTCTTATGATTTCTCAGTATCACCCTAAAACAAAGCACACATCCCAACCCTCCTCCCATCTTCAGATTGCTGTGCTTCCCTGGAACATGGAATTGCCTCCCCATGTACTCTGCCACAGCCAGCCTTGATGGGTTTCACTGACGTCTCCTCATCAATTATAGCACGGTCGCTGGGGTCCTCACCAACATCAGGCTCTTCTAACTCATTGTCCCACTTTGTGGATTACTGCACTAGTTCACTGATTAAATCCAGAGTTAATCATGATTATTGTGCTGTAAAGCACCTTGGGAGACATGACATGAAAAGTACTAAAAAATGCAGTTGAATTTGATTACGCTGTATCTTCTCGAAGCCATTTATATGTTAAAGACTGTCTTTTATTACATTCACTATTATGTTTCATACAAACTCCAGTCTCAATCCAATTTTCCTGTGCCATTTTTAATTATTAATATTGCTGTTTGCAACCAGAGACTTGACAGGGTTAGGCCCTATTTGTGCTAGGCCCTGTACAGACAGAAAACAAATGGCAGTTCCCAGTAAAGATAATTCACAAGGTGTAACAGCCAATAAAACAGAAGGAAGACAAGATGGAACAACTGCTTGAGACAAACAAACAGGAAGCCAGAAGGAAACCCACAATGACAAACTATTCATGTAACTATTTTAACCAAATTGTTCACTGCTTTTTAAATTCCTCAAAATATACATACTCACCAACTTCAGTTGTGCATTGCTGGTTTATTGTACATAGTAATTCGTTTTAGGAGATTAAGAATAAACAAAATATGTAGTCAGTAAAGTTACAGGTAGTACTGAAAATCCAAACCTAAAGATTTAAGATTTCTGCAATCCACCAGTGACGCCTTGAGTTTTAGTTTTTATGTTTGGGCATAGCCCTGGCTAGGCTCTTGCACTGCCCAAGGTGTATCCTTTCAATAAATACCTATTTTATCTCTTTTGCTCTGTCTAGTTTCTGCTCCAGGTCAGCCTTTCCAGGCATCACCATGACACTGCTATGTTTACAGCAGTGCAATGAGTAGAATCTCATTGCAACAGAATACATCTTATACCCTGTGATAGTTTTCTGTTGTTGGGATTCCATAGATAAATTCTTCACAAAAGGACATCCTAAAGATGATTCTCAACAGTTCAACTGTTGTGAAAGTACTCTGTAGTTTACTAGGTGATCCTTTGCTGTACGTACTCACTCAAACAGATGTTTCATGACTTCACCTTTTCTTTGATATATTTTTTCCAATTTTTCATTTCTTTTCAATTTTGTCCAGTAGTGGTGTCATTGTAGAGATAAGAAAATGAAGAAAACAGTTATAAAGCCAGCATGGTAAATGCCTGTGAAGCACAAATGGCAAAACTGTGAAAATCTTTTCAGGAATTAACAGCAATTCAGAAAGGCTACAAGGCTTCAGAAATGGTGTGATATACCAAAGTTTTCCCAAGCTGCTTTTCAACTGTCTCAAAAGGATGGGATCAGTTGATCTTCTTCCCTATGAACAAAAAACTTCTCCAAGAGGAGCAGATATCAATAAAGACTGTTGCATATCCAACAGTAGATGATGAAACTTCATTTCCAATACCCATTTGCAAATAAAGAAAGATTAAAACTTGGTATAGCAAACCAAGAAATCTAGCCAGAGATTTAGAAACATATACAAGTATAAATTTACATTTTGCCTTTAGGAAATATTACTTTGTTTAACAGAGGAGAAAAACAGGTCTAGGAAAAAGTCGGGCTCATGGCACAACTTTGGCCTCTTTCAATTGCATTGACTTTACCAGCTCTTGTATACCAAATCCATGCATAACAAACAATTCTTATTTAATAAAACCCTTATTTTAAATGAAAAACTAGTCCTTGTTCCATTTGCATTTGTTTGTCAACAGCAGCACATTTTCTTTACAAAAAAAATCTAACTATAACCACACTAAGTTGATAGTAGCAGAATAGTAAGTGGCAATTTTAAAAGCATAAAAACCCATTCTTTCTTATCTGATTAGGCCTGCCCATCTTCCTGTAATAAGGTTGTATACTCACAGCATTATCCTATTTGTAATCTTCAAGCATACAGGGCTTTAAGACCAGCCTCTCTAGATACCAGTGACAGGCAAGATTCTACCCTGCTAAGGAAGGATTATTGTCTTCCTGTTTCAGAAAGCAAGTGGGGGGGAAATCATGAAATAAATTAACATTCTCTGTCTGTACAAGTCACTGTGACTCCTCTTGTTTTAATTTCTGTTGTTATTAAGGCTTTCATCTAAAGCATATCAGCAGAAACAGCAGAATAGAAATATGAACTGCTACTGGAACAGGCTGATGCTAGTGATGACTGATGACTTAGATTCATCACCTTTTAGTGTCACTAGACAAAGAAAGGAGGAGGAATGGGGAGAAATTGTACTGTAGTAATTAGGGAACCAGGTTTATTAGTAAAGGCTGTTTTTATGCAATCTAAAAGAGCACTCTGTACCACAAATCAAGAAAATATGCACACATGCAAAACAAGCAAGAATTTTTTCCATAACTTTTTATATAACATATATAAAGTACAGTAATAAAGCAAGGAGAGATAATTGTATTACTGATTTAACTACTCAGTAGCTATGCCAAGAATGAAGTCAGTTTATTAACTAACTTCTCACATTGGAGTAGCATCCAAATTTCTTTTGTAACATAGAATGCATTCTTTTAAGTGTTCACGGTCACTCTTTAAACAGACTTTTTCTCCCTTTAGTTGTGCCTGTATTAGACTTTAAAGAATATTAAAGGAAATGTGCTTTTATTCAGGAGTTCCTTAAATATTTCAAATTTGTCACTATTCACTGTAAACCAGATATTTGTCAAAGTGAATCAGCAACTGGCCACTTGCTGGCTAAAGAAAGCTGAGTCACTGCTTCTGATCTAACAGCAGTGTCCTACATCACATTCAGAATACACATCAGTGTGTTGTTTACCAACCTAAAAAGAAAATAAGTTATTGCCATGAGTCACAGAGGGAAGGGAAAAACCACAGAAATGAAGATGAATGTCTGGAGCCCAGAACAACCGGAAACGATAAACAAAACCCTGACACACAGAGAAGGCAGGAATTGAGTGCCAGGAAAAGACAAATACTGCTATAGATTCAGATGTCTTTCTCTGATAACAACCACAAAGATTAGTGTTTGCTGCCAGCTAAATCACAAAGAAAAATCTTCTACTGTCCTGTACTTCAGCCTGGATTATTAGATTGTATTGAACTGTATAATTAGGCTACCACCAAATTAAGTACAGCAAAAGTTCAACTGCACTTCATTACAAATATAAATATGCTAAATTAAAGTGTTTTCTCACTAAAAATCAATAGTGATATAATCATGCATCTTTTTGAACATTGAAGATGACATGTTTCCTTTCCATTAAAAAACTGCAGATCTGCCATGATTAAAGAATCAAATGAAAAAATATGAACATTTCAGAGCCAGGGAAGAAGGAGTAGCTCAGCTCTGGTTCTAGCAGACAAAAACTCATCACCAAGAAAATGAACTGAGGAAGGAGGTGTTTCCAGCATACCAACTAAAAAATATAATCAGGAAGAGGATTAAAAGCATGCTTGCTCTGAATGATTCATGAAACATAATTTCTGCTCTTGCCCGGGTAATTAGAAGGCTTTCAACTCCAGTTCAGAGATCTGGTTTGGGGCATTTTTTATTCTCAAAACTACTCAGCTAAAAGAGTTTTTCTTCCTTTCAAACATTGACATCAAGGCAAGAGATGTAGACATGCAAAATATGCTTTTTATCAGTTAATAGGAGTCCAAGATTTTAAGTTCCCCAGTGCCAGTCAAGGGACAAGAAAAACCTAGATCACTTCAGGGTGAGTTTCTTGAGGAATCATCCTAAACTACAACTCCATGATACTCTTGGTTGGGAAGGAAACATATGAAAAAGGCAAACAATATGTAATTTTAAAGAACAGCTATAGGGCAAAGCATATCACATTCACTCACAAGCTTTTTTTTTAGTCTGACTTTATTTATTAAAAAATAAAAAAGCAAACAAAGCATGATCAAAACTTTACTGCTGACTCTGCTTAATTACACAAATACTTGGAAATTCATGGCAGCTCTCAGCCCAGAAGTCTGATCTGAGTGCCTATGCTGGCACTTGACAGACTTGACAAACATTAGGCTTAGGAGACAGATTTGTTATTTTTGTATTCTGTGATGGGCTGATTTATTAATTTGCATGTTGCATTACGTGTTAATGAATGTCTTACATATGATAATGGACAAAAAAATTTCTAATATAAGATGAGGAGCTTTCAGATGTAACATTGTCACTGGAGCTCAGAAAAACAGAAAGCTGATAACAAAATGAATGTCACAGATCTGTTGATGAAGCATGAAAAAGCTTCCTGAATGAACTAACTCAGTCTCTTGGGAGAGCAAGAAAATACTTCTTCATACAACATCAGAAGGTCGGTTTTATTTTTAACTCTTCTCCAAGTTCTTTATTTTATTAAGTCTTTGTTGCTACAGACTGTGCAAGGCTTTTTTTCATAAGGTATCTACTAGTGATTCCTTTCCAATTTCAGCCTAATATTTTTTAATTCTATAAGTCTGGCTTTAAGAAGTTTCCTCATTCATATTACAGTAAGTATTTGTATTGCTAAATAGCTCTAAAGCATAAGTAAACTTTTCACAAAGGTTTTATGTTTTGTAAAACATGCTTTATTTTGCACAGACTGCTAAGCAATAGTCACAGATTAACCTTTTTACATGGTCTGGATTAAAAAATGACAGGAACATGAAATAACCCATATTCTCATCAATCATTTCAGCCATACAGTCACAGATCATTCTTCCATCACTTCTATAGGATTTTGGATTCCAGAAAGATTATCCATAACATGTAAGTGGAAGAAAATTTGTCCACTCCCTAATCCTTTAAAATAATTGTTTACTCTGTTCTAAAACAAGGAGTTTGCACGTCCTATTTCCTGGAGCCTTTAGCAAACTGAGGTAAGGAGAGAAGAGTTCAAAATAAGTTCAAATTTTAAGTTATTTCAAGTCAGAAAGGTACCAAATGTAAGATAACTTTAATTCCTGGCTCCAGAATACCCCTTTGTTAACACTTTGCTGCTTGGAATTTGTGTGTGTCTGAGCACACAAAGAGCCTTCTGGCCAGCCCATATTCAGCTGGGTTACACGAAGATTATTAATTATACTCTCTCAAAACTTTTTTGGTTTCTGTTATGGTGGTAGAAGAAACAGATAATTTTAGGTAACAGAGTATAACAATCAAGATTTAAGGAAAGGTGGAAGACTCATCAATGCATTTACTTGACAACACTATTTTTGACCTCAGCAAAATCACATCAGTGACAGGCACAATGCACACTTTCCCTAGAAATCAGTAATCAAAATTGTTTTTAAAGTAATAATAACAAACTCAGTTTTCTGTTTAAAACAACAAACAAGAGAAGTATCAAGCTTTCATCCTTCCCTGCTCTCTCCCAGAGCTGCATTTCTAGATACCACAGGATGTTCCACTGCACAATATTCATTTCTTATTTAATAGCAACGAAGCAGCCGGAGCTGTTCCAGGGCTGCCAAGCCTGAATGGTCTAGAGTACTTAGAGGTGTATTTTTATGACTGTCTTCTCCCTGGCTCTGGGCACTGAACAGACATGAATTGTGGTGCTGTCCAGGGCAAGGAAACATTACCTTCATTTTATAGCAGGAGAACTGCAGGGCCCAGAGAATAAGTATCCTGACCAATGTTACCCATCCAAGTATCTGTGGCAGAACTGGGAGATTCTGGTTGAACCATCAAGTGCATGAACTTAATAAACTAAGGAGACAGAATGCAAAAGCATGTTTTCTGTCTCCACAAAACATGGTAGGTTTACACACTAGGGAATGCTTATACAAAACACAGTGCAGTGAGTAACCCTAAAGCTGCCCTTCCATTAGTTTTACTAGGAATATGAAAACAAATTCCCATAAAGCTCAGTACTCTAGGATATATCCTCCAGAGATAAGAGGCAGAGCAATCTGGACTGCACTGATATTCATTCTGCCATAGAAATTGCTTTTAGTGTCACAGACAATTTGTTTAAACCCAAGCAGGTTCTACTGCAATCTCAAATAAACTTGGGGGTAGCATTCCAGCCTGGGACATGGGAAACCATATTGCTACTTTCTGTTCTGTATCACATATCTTCCTGCACCTTAGGAAAGCCAGAGTCTACCTTGTGTTTCAGTTCCCCAGCTTTAAAATAAGGATACTTTTTTTGCTAAGGATAGGATTTTTCTGCCTCAGAGGCAAACTGAAATGCATCATAAAAATTCAGGGAGCATTGTGAGCATCTCAGAGAAATACTACTTTGTTTTTTCCAAAAACTTCTCCAACTCATTATCCTCAGTGGAAGACAGCTTACCACTGCACATTAAATCTTTACATTTACTGTTATTAGTCTTTTGCATTCTGAATGTAAATATATTCAATTAAACTTACATTGGATCTCTCTTTGCGAATAATCTCTCATTTATTTTTCATATAAACAAACTTGAAATTCTTCTTTCCCTCAAGTTACTTATTTGTAGGTTACATTGGCATTTGATAATACTTCCTAGTTACAAATAAGGTTAGCCACGCTGACAAAATTGCCAGCAACATTCTGTGTAAAACATATCCCAAAAAGCAAACCAAAAGAAACTATAGCATGTTTCAGAGAAAGAAAAAAATGGTAGAACAGCTGTCCTGTAATGAGTACAACAATTCTAATTTGTAGTTGCACTGAAGTGATACCCTTGATAAATAACTAGAGCTCCCTCAGCCTGTGACCTTCCTCAAGTAAGGTCTTGACACTTACTTGCCCTCTCTGAAGTGACAGAGCACTGATTAGCTCTCTTTGCCTCCTATGAACCACAGGGGAAGGTGCCACCCCTCTTTTCCAAAGACTTCCCTTGAATTACTCTCTGGAGACTCATTTCTCTCCCCCAGTACTAGCAGGAATGTCTACACTATTCCTTTCTGCTCAAAAAATTATAACCTCCACTGATGTGTTTTTTCCACTGTGTCACTGCATTCAGCACTTCTCCAGATTCTAAGACAACTTCTGGAAAACAGACTGTCTCTTCTAGCCCTTATAATAAAGCCATCAAGGAGGACAAAGAGATAGATATTGGAAAACAAATCCTGAAAGGCACCTCTGTTATCACAGCCAGTGAAATATATATAGGCCACAATTAATAAATCAATCAATAAATGAACAAGTAAATAAAGAGTAACTCAGAAACTCAATATGGCAGACAAGAACCAAAGAATGTCCTTTTCAAATCTGTTCCCCCTGGACTTTACCAGGTTCCAGGGAGATAAAAGCCTTAATATTTATAAATATTCATAAAGCCTTTATGGTACATCCTTAGAAATGTTCTTCATTTAAGCATTAAATGATAAAAAAGACACAAGCAGGAAGAATTTGATTCTAGTATATTTAAATGAATCCACAATTAATGACTGCATAAAAACTGTGAGAAGGGAAGATTCTGTCATATTTCATTATTTAATTTCATGTATTCTTTCATTCCTTATTATTGCATTGAGGTGAATATTTCCCTTTCTGCAGCAAATCCTTACCCTTGAGATTACACATTTGCACAATAAATATAGGATTATCTTCACCTACAGGAAATGAGGAGATAATCTTTGTGCTGCACACTCCATAAATGACATTTTATTGTTAATACAGACTTTTTCGCCACTGAGGCATGGAGAAAACAACAGCAATTACTGTCCTTTCTGAATTATTTTTCCTAGTTAGAGTTAATTTTTTGAAAAAAACAAATTAAGTCGTAGCCTAACCTGGTGGAAAGATCTTTGCAGCCAGAAGAGCTCTGTAACAGCTCTCATGCTTGTTCTGGGGGAGCTTCAAACTCCTGGCAGGAATTATTTTTGAAGTTGATGAGCACAGCAGCCAAATAACCTGATCAGGTTTGCCTGGCTGAGCCAGTCCACATGCACTGACGATTAGTGATTGCATTATACTGAACCTACATAGCATCTTTGGGGGGATTCCTCATCCTCAGAGAAGGCAAATAACATGGTAGGATCATTTGAACAATGGCAAGACAATACTGATTTAACCAATGAACATCTGCAATTTGAACGTCTCTGTTATATAGAGACAGGTTGTATTATTTATTAAGTTGGGCAAAACCTAACCAAAGCAAAACCAAAATGCACTCCTGTCCTGAGGAGGGCAAATACAAAGAGCAATTCAACTCTGTGATTCAAATCTCTCCTCTCTCTGATCTATGCTGAGAAATAACCACCTCACCCTCTAAAACTCACATGGATTGTGAAATCTGCAGCCTTTAAAATACTCAAAATTTAATTTGACAAGGTCTTGAGCAACCTTATCTTCACTGGCCCTGCTCTGACTAAGGGGATTGACAACAGAATCTCCAGAAATTCCTTCAAGACTAAATTGTCTTCTGATTCCTTTTACATCTCTCAGAATTAACTCTTCACTAGGTTGTCTCATCTTAACCAAAGCATTTCACTTTAAGTTACCACTTGAAAATGCAACCACAGGCCTTTATTATTCAAGGTTTCTTTTCTTACATCTCTATTTCCATTTCTTTTAAAATAACAAAGTGACCAGGGTTGAAGTGTTTCAAATTACCACTACTCCCTAATACCAAGAGAAAGCAATTTCTTAGGGCTAATTTAATGCACTTCTGAATCCTGTAATTTATTTTGATTCTGTGTTCTCTCTTCCTTTCCAGGCTCTCTGCCAAGGAAGTTAAAGAGGGTCTTTCTGGCTAGATTTCCAATATTCTTCACAGTTTTTTGTTTTGGTTGGGGTTTTTTTTGGGGGGGGGTGGGGGAGGGTTGAAGAAACATAGGTGAATTCACGGCACTGGGCCAAGCTGCAGTCATTAGTGAAGATTAAGCCATGTGAAGCTGGCATTAGAGTAGAGAAAGCAGAGAAAATGAACACCTCTTACTGTGGCAAAGTATACTTTGAGAACAAGGATGTAGACGTCTTCTAGGGCAGCTACACCTACAGGGAGCAATATTTTCTAAGAAAGAAATATTTGTTTTTTCAAGAGTGGTCCTGTAGAGAGAGATCTTCAAAGGTTCAGAAGGACACCTGGAGAGTTTTACCTTCATGGCTGCAACCTTGCACTAGACAAGATGCAAGGTATAAATTTTAGGCCATTTATTAAAGAATGGGCAGAATGGGATATCAGCCCAAAACCAGGGGCATTATGAATTAAAGTAACTTCCTTATGATCATCATCATCTGCAGAGCAATGAACACTGCAGCCTGGTCCCTGGGGCACTATTGAGAGCTTGTGGGCTCTGGAGCCAAGGCTGCCTGTTCCCAGAGGGTCCCTGCCAGAGCATTATGAGCTGGGCACCAGCAGCTGCCTGCCCACTCTCTTCAGTGCCAAGCAGGCACAGACAGACACACAGACACAGCAATGGCACTGCTCACACCTCATTCTCTATGCCTAAGGTTGTCCTGGAGCACACTTCAGCCGAGCAATGATCCATAGAGGGAGGGCAAGACCAAACACTGCAGCTACATCCTGATGGCCTCTCTAGGTGTGCCAGCTAGGGAGGGATGTCAACCTCCACACAAAAAGACAAATGCTTTCATTTTGAGCATCAAGATGACATCTGATATTCTGTGTCTGTTTGCTGGCCAGAGAAACTCTTCAGAGACAGTCACTGTCTATCAGAGAAAGCATATTAACCTATAAAATTCAATTACATGCCACTGGCCCACAGAAAATTTACAGGTATTCCATTCAACCTCCACAGGAGGAGCTACAGAAACAGTGTGATCAGCATTTTTTAAATTGGGTTCAAATTTTGTTTCCTAATACTGGATTAAAAAAGGAAAAAAAAAAAAAAAAAAAAAAAACAGAGAATTTGAACATTAACTATCTGACCTCATTTCTCAAAGTATCAGATGCTGGGATACTAAGCTCTCTGAAAAGACTGATTCTCAGTAAAGTGCCTTAAAGGAGAAAGTGAGCCATCACGAATCCTCATCTTTGTGTACTTGAAGTAAGAGACCAAATTTACAATTAGAACAAGTCTAAGAGGGTGGATTGTCACCTGCCTAAATCTCCTGATCCAACCAAGGCTACTCCTATTATCACCTTGCTGAGATAAATGGGAAGGACAGATCTCTCACGCTCACATTTAGCTCAGAATATATTAAAAAGTAATGAAGGTGGTTACTTTTATGTTATTGTTTCTAGAGATGGAGATTTCTACTGCTTCTAGGTCCGAGTGAGCAGTAAATGCTCTTCACAGGGTAAAACACTATCTTAGGCAGAAAATGCTCCTGATGATATCTGCACTCCTTTGAAGTTGCCCTGACCATCCAAAGTAAATTGTTTTAATACTAATGCATTCTCTATATCCCGTGTACTAATGAATATAAGCAGAGAAAAAGCTTGCCACAGAAAGGAAAATATAGCATTAAAAAAAGGGTTGTTAGAAAAAGGGTACTTATGACTGCTCTTTAAATGAACAGATTACATGATGAAATTTTTCCTTTTGCTCTGTCTATCCTGAAAAGATGATGTAACACCTTCTTTATTTTTTGAGGCAACGTAGAAGACAGTTAAAGAATGATTCAATGACATCTCCTTTTCAAAGGGATAAGTAGTAATACAGTGGTCTATAAGAATTAAACATCTAAAAAAATTAGAATATTTAATTGTGAGCTGCTGTTAAAAAAAGAATGATCACTTTAAAAAGTGAACTCTCAGTAGCATCCTTTATTTGTCAAACACTGTTCTTGCAGTCCTTGATATTGATTAGTATTCCACTTGAAGGAGGAGATAATGAAGTAGATTATTTTTTCTGCAGTGCACCTGACACAATCAGAAAAGCTGACACAGAATATTTTCCTGCTTTCCAATTTGTCTGCCACACCTATTTTCTTTTCTTTGAAGGCCACTGAGGAGAACGAATGGGAATTAAATTAAGGCATTCCATAAAATAACTGAGAATGAGGTGCATTTAAATTCTACACAAGACACAGGAGGGATGAATAGTATAAAGCAAAATTCAGATGTCATACCCTCTGCTAACTATGAAAATACAGAGTTAAAGTTAGTTAAATGGTTTTCTAAGGTTTGCTAATCAGTGTAAATGCTAATATAGTAATGCAGATGTTCCACCAAAATAACATCTTTCTCACTTTAGAGTATTTTTCTTCTGACTACAGATGCACACACAAAATCTCAGCCTGTTCATGTGTCAAAGACGCCAGAATAAGTATGTAAGTAACTGTATTGTTCATTTATTCACAGAGCAAATAGCAGACAACAACCACATGCACTTCCTCAGCTGGAAAGCACCTGAGGCTGGATGACAAGGAGAACCCTTGGTGAGCTGCAGGACCACACAGCCTTGAAGAGGCTCAGCCTATGAATCTTTCTTTTATGTTCTTATTTATGTAGCTGCTGTCCAGCCAAGTGCTATTACATGGCTATGCACTCCTGGCTTCCCAAATCACTTGTGTTTTGGCCAGCTGCAGATTAGATAAGCAGCTTTGGCACCTGTAACAAGAGCCCACCCATTCCCAGCCCATTCTCCCTTGCAGCAGGGCAACAGGAGTGAGATGAGCACAGCAGGACCCTTGCGGGGCACAGGTGCACTCAGAGAAACAAACAAAAGAACACACCGGTGTGGAAAGCATAAACCAGGAATGTGGCAGACAGAAAATGCAAAGGATTAAAATGCACCATAGTCAGCAAAACAGTCAGGGGATCATTTCACTTCTTTGTATCTTTAAGCCTTTCTAATGAGCAGAACTCTGGGCTTTGTTGACCTCAGCCCTGTAGCAGAGGAGAAATTTGTTTGTTAGTGATTGTAGCTGCTTGACTGCCAAACACAAATGGGAAAGGGAGCAGAATCCCTGCTTCCCAGCACACATTTAAGGGAACACAAACCAGAAATACAGAAATATATTTATTTCTTGAGCAGATTACAGGTCTCTTGATGAACTTGCAGAGCCACTATCATCCTGTGTTGGCTCTGGAACCCAGCGTTTTTTATCTGTCTGAATAACAAATTACTAAATACTAATTAGCTGGTCATAGGCTTTGAGTCAGCCAGGGTGAGAACAGCCCTCCTACCACAAGCCTTGCTTGGCTATATTAGCACAAGTACCTGCTGTGTGCTCTCCATTTTTAAATTTGCTACCATTTGTGCAGTTCTAGGGATTACCCAATGTTCTCCCACACTTTTTGTTTGAGTTTCAAATAGAGAAGGTAACCTTTCCTTAGAATTCCCTTGAGCATTTTAGAGCACTCTCCTGGCACTATTACACGGTAAGTCTTATTTAAGTGTATTTTTAGGCTGCCAGAGGTACAAAAGACACCTTTACTTTGTAGGTTCTCTGCTTCTAAACACTTTTTGATGTATACTGAGACATACCAGCTTTTCAAACCTGCACGTGACACTTGTGTTTACCAGTACTTGAAGAAGCAATCCATGAGAACAAAAGCCTGCCCTGAGAGTAGCTGCTTTCTGGGACTAGGAAATGACTGAGAAGAACATTTGCGTGTCAAGGTTTAGGCTAAAAACAGTTCTCAAGCCTGAACTAAAGTGAACAATGTTATTCCCATGTTAGTGTGGTGCTCAGCCCTGATTCTTTTCTTCCCACAGCAGTCTCACACAGAGTCCACTAAATCAGAAATGCTGCAAGGAGCTGGGCAGCTCCTTCCAGGCAAGGCTCGCAGGGCTTGAGAAACACCACGAGCATTTTCCCTTCCAGAGGTCTCTCCTAGTCTCACCCAAGTTTCACATGATACATAACGACTATGAGGTAAAAGTAAAGAATATCCAATCTGAGCAGAGTATCCATGTCAAAGAACCATCCATGATTCCTCTCCCCAGCCTCTACTCACAACTCAGCTTTTCTCCTGGGCTGCTCTGATCTTTGTCCCTTTCAGGGAAGCTAAATTTCACAAGATTTTTTTTAGGATTGGGAATTTTTTGTGAACTTTGATATTGTTGAGACTTGATATAACCCCCTTTACCAAAGACTAACCAATCAACAATAGCTAACAAGATACTGTATTCTAAAGATGGATTCCTTCTGCTTTCTGTATAAAAATCACTTACCTTTTTACAAAACAGTTCTCAAAATCATGTGCTAAAACCCAAGGACAGGGTAAAAGCATAAATGGGTTTCTATTTACCTGACATTCCAAATAAATCTCAACATACTGGAGCTGCTTAGCTATAAATAACCAACTCCCACAAATCTTTTTTTTCTTTTGTTATCTTCAAACAATGCCCAAATTGTCTTTTCCAAACTAAAGATATTTACCATCCTTTTTTTCCAGTTTTGTCAGCAATTCCTTCTCTACCTCTGCCCACAATAGCCAAGTAGTCTGCAAGCACGTGAGGTACACATTACCAACCATTGAGCAGCCAGTGTTTGCTCCAGAATAAATCAAACTACATCCCTCTCAGGTCATTTTACTTGTCAATTATCTCACAAAATCGCACTTGCATTTCTGTTCCTTCTAAAAAGCATTCACATTGTGAAGTACTACATTAATTACACATCAGGCTGTGTTGAATTACTCATGTGACTGGAACCACATTTGTGTTATGTTATAATGTTTCAAAAGTGATCATGCTGTGTTAAGCTGTACTCCAAAAAAGGTGACATTTCTGAGAAATGTGAAATAATTTTTAATAAAACATATTTTCTTAGAAATCTGAATGTTCTAGATTAACTTTCAGGTACATTAGAGAGCACATAGGAAAAACATGGAAAATAAAAGAAATTGAATTTAAAATATTCCTTTTTTTAAAAAAATCATTCTGTTAGCTAAAAGAATATTTCACAGAATTCACACTTTGCATTTTAAATACCTATTAAAACATTCCATTATGGATATAGTGTTGCTTCTACAACACATTGCCTTTAAAATAAATTGCTAAGACACAGCTTTAAAAAAGAGAAGAAAAAAGGAGGGCTTTAAACTCTTCTAAACTGACAATCAGGACAAATAGGCCAAGCAAAAGTCTTTTTCCTATTCCCCTTATCATGACTCCACCTTTGGTGTGTGACTGACAGGTCCAAAACTGTCAGATCATCACAAAGACACAGCCATAGGCCTTTAGCCTTTCACCCATTAATAAACTAGGACAAGAGACCTATACCTTACATCCCAAGCACTTCTGGAGTATTGTTCTTGAGGAGGAAAAGCCTTCACCAGCTACAAGCCAGAGAGGCATGGAGAGATCAGCCAGGAGCCTGATGACCACAGGACTCCAATCCTAACTACATATTAGCTTTATTTTGATCAATTTAGAATACCAGAGTCTCCTACCCCAGCAAGTGCCCTGTCCAAAGGACAGTTAAATATGCAACCTAAAATAGCCTGTCTTCAAATCCCGCATTCATTAAAACAGCAAAGCAATCCTAAGTGCCATTGATGGTTAGAACTAGCAGGCTAAATACCAGAATCACTCTCCTAGAGAAATTCTGTTATGGGCCTGGGTATCTATTTCTGATGGTACCATTTCAACAAATTGTCTTTTTCAGATCAAAAGGAATTCTTTTACTCATGATTTTAAGGGGCTACAGAAACACTTGAGCTGCTTGAACAGAAAACATACATTTCCCTGCTTCCCAGCAAAGTGTGAACTTTTGTAGGAAACCACCTCTTCTGCTTTTTCAGAAAAAATAAGAGCAACAAGAATTTCTTAAAAAGGAATCAAGCCTCTTTGGAAACAGGAACATAAGTTAGTACCTAACAGTATGTGACAGTTAAGAAAACAGAAGGCCAAATCCACCTCTCAGTACTGAAGCATCAGTGCTAAGGGGCATGAATTATCTGTTTTCAGAGTACTGAATACTCAATACCTCAGCTTATCCAGATACTATTTTTTTTCCTAATTTGGCGTGGGTCAATGCCACTCTTCAATAAAGGCATAAAAACTGGCATGAAGGATGCTGAGCATTGTTACCATTATTACTAAAAACCTACTAATCTATTAAACTTAATCTATTAAAAGTAGAACACTATCAGTCCCACTAGCTTAAGGCAGCAGCCAGTCCAACAGATCACATCCCAGAATTGCAATTGCTCCTTATGTACCACATGACAAATTTTGTATTTCTTCACTTTTGGCAGAGGTTGTTTTCACAACATTCCTATTTCTCTTGAGGTATATTGGGAGCTTGATAGGGAAGCCAAAAATAGTGGTGTTCCTCCTTGGCAGTTAGCCTCATCCAAAAAAAGTAGTAAACTACATTTAAATCAGCAAGACATTTATGACATATCAGAGTATACAGTTTTTAAATCAGATATCCTGTTTGTACCAAGGGTGAACCAAGCCTTCCTACCAGAATGGAGAAATCCTACCCCAGGGGCACAGCCAGAGTGTCAAACTTGTGCCTTCACCAACCCAGAGCCCTGTGATCAACACCCAGACTCCTCAGATGGGGCAAGAGGAGCTCGAGTACCCACAAATAGAAATCATAAGAGCCATGAGGCTTCTAGAGAGTCCCGGTACAAACTGAGTCTACAAAGCATCTCAACTGGATCACACAGAAAAGAAGAAAGGGGGCCAAAAATGTTCCCTTGTAACTGATCACAACAGGCCTCAGGAAGTAAGGACCCCGAGTTCAGCAGTCTGATCCAAAGCAGGCAGAGGAACTAGCATTTGATCAGGTTTCCCATCATCTCAGTGTCTTGTGCATGAATAGTGGCAGAAATCTGGACTGAGAGGAACTTTGTACACAAAAACCTCACCCCTCCATGGAGTTAGACATTATTTCAGTAGAGTCATGAGAATCTCCTTGTTACCTAAATATTTAACTCACTTCTTGTGGTTGGTACTCAAAATGGTAGCAAAGGAGTTTTCCTCAACCTTAAACCAAGACTTTAGGCACAGCTTCTATGTTCTGTGAACACCTTTACCAGCCTCTAGACCGCTGCATTTGAATGACCTTCATAATAACCTGAATAATGCGTCTTGAGCACCAGGCACAATCATCTTTAATTTTAATCTCTGATTGACATTAATTTTAACATTGCTAAAAGAAAGAGGAACTACTAATGGACTTGATAATATTTAATTTGTAAAGGATGAACTTGATTCATCTTGAGAAATATTTCAGTTTTTTATGCTAGATATTGTTGGGTTTTTCCTCTATTGGGGGGGAGGGAGGAAGGGGAAAGCTACAAGAATAGGAATAATCTTCATAATCATAAGTATATCAAGAATGCCCCTTGAAATAACAACATCTGGGGAGCTCCAGCTGGAAAATACTTGTGATATTTGTTCATTGAGGATACAATAGCTGAGTTTAAGAATTAAATATGGCAAGGAATTATGTTATACTGTTTCCTTAAAAAAAATAAACCCCAAAATAATAGTAACAAAAATTGCCAAGGAAAAGAAAATTGTTTTACTTTTCAGAGAAAAAGGATGATATGTAAATTCACTAATTGGAGAATTCATTTCACATGGTTTAGCTCTACAGGACATTCCTGTCTGAAATAACAAATGTTCAAGCACCTAATTACAAATGTTGCTATAAATAAAGTACTTTGGGCAACTATTTTAGTCATTATGCTAAATAACTACAGTAATCATTATACTTAGAACATGCTGAAATGTAGCAAGTGTTCAGATTTGGTACCCTTGCATTTTTATTCTGCATGTGGCATAAAGTGCTAACAGATATTTAACTTAGTGAATCTCATTCAGTTATAATTTTTTTCTTCCACTGACATATTCAATTCCTGATTCATTTCAAGTCATACTTATTCCACACCGAGCTTCCAACAATAATATCATTATACTGACAGCTCCTATCAATTATTTCTTTTTAGAGCTGTTAATTTTGGTGCTGTAAACATCATCAATAATCACATAGGGAAAAAAAATTACGAAAACCCTGATAACCATTATCTCTCCATTCTGTTTTCTTATTTCCATCACAATTGCTACACAGACAATAAATTCAGCATAAAGTACAAGCAACGTTTGAAGTGAAGCCCTGCCGCCTCTGCAATTGATATTAAATGTCTGTAGTTGCTTCATCCTTCCCCACCCACAGGATTTCTCATTTCTGTGCTGAATCCCACTTTGACTTCTAGATAAGGTTAGCAACTAAACTGTAACAAAAATAACAAAAGCACGTGTCCTGTCACTTGTAAAAGCATTAATCAGGAAATGCATGACTGACTGACAGCTGCATTTCATACAGCTCCTTGGCCTTGCTGACTGGGGCTAGGCTGCTCTGGGGCCATGAACTTCCCTGGACCCTGCCGTACCATTTCTGCACACATTCCATGCCTTGGAATAGAATTTGAGTTTCTGTGAGGAAACACAAAGGATTAGAGATGTTGAAAATAGAGAGGTGTGGCTTTCTCTCTGAAAAGCCACAGGGGAGGGGACCAAGTGCTGCAGCAGCAAGTGGAACTACAACATGGCAGAGCAAGGGCAACAACCCCAGCATTGCCCCAAAGCTGAGATGGACACAGCACTGTGCCAGGGGCAGGGAAGAGCTGCACATTCCACTCTTACAGAATATCTTGCAACAGGTATCTGCATGAAAGCAAAGAAAGAAAGGTATGAATCCCCAGGTCTGCTGGAACAAGTACACCAAGAGGATGGCAGAACATGGAAAGATAGCTGTAGGAGACTGGTTCCTCCATAACTGCAGCAAAATTAGAGTGCAACATCCTGTGACCATCTGATGTAATACATTAATTTAAAATCAGCACTCTTGGGGAAAAATAATGGAAAAGCTGTTTGGGGTGTTTTCAGAATAGCCAAGACAGAGGAAGTATGATGGTTTCAGAAAAATATACTGAATTGTGAAGCCTATTCTTGGATCAGTCTGCTACACACTCAGGGTTCCCCTGGGCATTGCTGTTTCATCCAAATCAAGTCACAAAATAACACCTTCTTTTTTATCTTCTTGACTTTCAGTAAGTCACTTCCCTCTGGGGTCTTATGGGACTCTGGAGCACAAGGAGGAGCCCACTTGAGACTCAGATAAAACCAAATACTCCTTGAAAATGTGGTCTCAGAATAGGAAAAAATATCCCTTAATACTGCTTCTTCTAGATAAGAATTACTCTGGCACTTGGTTAATTTCTGTAGCTTTGTTAGGCTATCAAAGTGACACTGATTTCATACAAATACCTATATACCACACTCATCTTTTAAAAAAGATCCTAGAAGCTCTGCAGCTCCATATTCCACATCCTTCTTATCTACAAGAGCCTGTCTGTCAAACAGCTACTATTAAAACAAAAAGCACTGATTTTACACAGTTTTAATGTTATCCAGATAATTTGCTGGTGTTACATTATCTTGCCTTATTTGGTTTTGCATGCATTTAAAGGAATCCATAACAAGTTTTGTTTTACTTAGCTTGTTTTGCTCACTGTTAAAAGAAGTTAGAGAGATTCACCTAAGCAATAACGATCTCAGATGACAAAAATCAAGGGAAAATAAAAATAATCACCTCCAGATAGTTATTTTGCTGCCCAAGTGGCCTATCTGCTGTGTAGTCTTCAATGAGTATACTACCACAGTCAATACCAGGCAGCCCTTTAACGTGGTGTTTGAATGTCAGAGACTATGTAGAACATGGAAAAGCAGGGATGGTTCCAGCTTGTTTCTTTTTGGTTTGCTATGCAGCACGCAGTCTCCACTGACTAAGGTGATAAAACTATAAAACATCGTGACAAATTGACTGAATTTTACAAGCTTTCCCAAAGTGCTTTTTCATATTGTTTAAAGCTTTCCAGGGAAAACATGTTGGCAGTATTAGCTGGGCAAGGTACTGACATGCACAGCATTAAAAGGGAGATAATACAGTGCTCTCTGTGCTAAAAACAGCATTATTCTCCCAGCCTGTAAGCAATCTGCTTCTCTGTGTGTCTTGGATGGCTCGAACGGAGGAGAGTAGCTGCAAGCAGCTCTAAATAGGAGCAAGCATAAGCATGTGTGATAAACAGCTACTCCTCAAAGCTTTCTTCCCTCTGGTATTTCAATTCTTTCACAGCCTCACAGGGGACGAGCACTTTGACAGAGTACTATTCAGGGCATGTTTGGTTTATACTCCTTCTTCAGGCTCTGCACTGCACCTTGTAGTGTTCGACTACCTTCTGCACCAACAAGTGAATTTCTTGCAGCAAAGCCTTTCTTCATTCTATCTTGAGCATGGTAGAGCCCTCCAGATGTCTCTTAAGATTCCTTAAGTTACAAAGGGAAGGACAACTTAAAAAAATATGTGAATGAGATAACACATTTCTGCAAATCTGGTGACAACATAAGAAGCAGCAGTAGGGGTAGCAGGCTCAGGACATCATTCCAAGAGGCAGCAGTGCTACAGCTGAGTGAAACACAAGTATAAATTGTCTGCTTGTATTCATGCTCTCCTCCACATTGAGATAGTGCTTGAAACCAAGATCTAAAATAAAAATAGACAGAACCATGTTCTTTACTGCACTTTTTCTAAACATTGCTACATATTTCAGCTGTTGAAATACATGCTTGGAAGTCCAAATGATGAGCCAAATATGCATCCTCCCTCATAGTCCAACACTCAACCCATTCTAAAGTTCTTTCTGAACCACTCAGATGTTCACCGTTTCACCAACACCACTGAACCAAAATCCTCCTCCAGTCTGGCAATACTTTGGCCTATACAGTTTAGAACACCATTTTCCTTGTGGCATTTTTCAGCTAATTTAACCTACCATTGCTTTTACCCACTACAACAGTTGTAGAGGGTATAGAGAACAAAGCATTAAGTAACTGCTTGGCAAAAGCATGCTTTGTATCTAGGATGCATAAAAATGTGAGTATATTATCCCCTGAATTTACAGAACTAAAAAAAAAAAAAAATTAAGAGATTACAAGTTAAAGACAAGTGATTTTTTTCTTTTGACTTCATTATTATCTGAGAAATATTTTAAATTCTTGACCTGCTAAAGTTTATAAATATCTTCCAAATCATGTGGGCAATAAATCTGGGGGTTTTATCACCAGTTTGTTCTTGAACAAGGTGAGCTTTCTTCCAGGTAGAAATTATTTTCTGCTACCCATACTCTTACTATCTCACCTAACTGATTCTCTCCAAACCAGGGGTCACAAAAGAGTTCCTGCAGAAGAGAGTAAAAACAGTGTGAACTTGTTCCCTGCTTCAACCTGCTTCTCAGCTCAGGAATCCAACAGTTTTCAGTCTAGGAGCTGGATATGGTTTTATGCTTTTAATTACTCTCAGTACTTTTCTTTCTCATTAATTTTTTAAGAAATCCCTGTATCAATGTAAAACTTTACCTCTGCAGCAATCTGGAGCAACAACAGCCCCATTCTCTTATGTGTTTCAAATTTATCACCTACTAGTTTGACCTGGTGAATGTGCCTGCATTAGAAGAAACAGTGAGCAGAAAACCCCTCTCCATCTCAGTCAAGGTTTTAGAGACTTCCATCACATTCTTCTACAGTTGGCTCTTTTCTGAAGAAACTCCTTCAAAATTATTAGTAATTTGATTAAAGAAGCGCTGGTTTCCTAGAGAGAAGACATGTCAGTTTATTTCACCATTCAAAAAAACAACACTTATAAAAAAGTTTAAATGTTTCTAGATAATATAAGCATAACTGTCCACTAGATAAATTGGCACAATGAGGTATGAAAATTAATTTTGTTTACTTCATGATTAGAACCAGGTTTGTATGAGGCAAAAAACCATCAGGCATGTGATCTTAATAACCTGTTTGATGCCCTTTTTCCAGTGAGCATTATGGTGGCCACTTTGGCTAGAAGATTCTCAAAGAGGACTCCCAAATACCAGAGAACAAATAAAGCTCACATCCAGTGATCAGGAAACAATGAGCAGAGAGAAAATTTGACTAGGCTAACATGGTGATATGGAACACTTTGAAATTTCTTGAAAGACAAGCCTAGGTCAGGTCTTAAGACTTGATGTATGCTTTCCTTCTTTATGCACCCTAATATAAATAAGGTATAGATGTGTGCATCTAGATGGCTATGCAAAAACAAATATGTCTTCCTGCAGAATGGAATTCTTGGTGAAAGATTGTTCTGTCTCATTTCTGTTTTGAATTAGCTATTTATATCTTTAAACTGACTTCACCATAGGGCTAGAGGTTCTTTGCTTTCTTCCCCCATCACCAAAACAGAAAAGTATTTGCAAGAAATCAAGACTGTAAGTGCCTTTAGAAAACATAAATACACTGTAAGTGGAATCATCTGCTAGCATGGAAATTACATGTCTGAGAGGAAAAACAAGCACGTAATGCAAAACATAATAATGTTTGTCTAGAAAAAGCATAAGCTTGAATCTACTTCTTTTTAAATTATCTCAATACACTATTTACTTGGGCACACTAAAATTTCTCTGAGATCCTTTTCCAAGCCCCCATTAGCCCTCCTCACAGTAAAACTTGCTGGAGAAAGAGATCTGTCATCTCCTTTGATGCCCCTGTCCACTGCAGGGAGGTTGGGCTAGATGAGTTCAGAGGTCCCTCCCAATCCAAACTGGTTTCTGGTTCTGTGACTGTTGAATGTGGTGTTGTCAATGGCACTGAAATCGAAGGATTTATGCAATCAAAATACCAATCTCCAGACAAATGTTCCTGACATTTGTCCTCCACAATGTTCCAGACAAAAGCTAACCTGGCCTGTGTGCCTATACTCTTACATTTTCCACTCCCTAATTATTTTTATTTTCTGAGCAATACTCATTGAAGTATAACATAGAAGATGTTGAAAAGCCTATCATAGGTATGCTGAGTAGTTAAGAAATACACTGCTCTTAGAGGGAATTTATCTTTTAAAGTTGCTCCTTCCCAACACCAAATATTTACTAATAAGCCTTTGGAAAGCATGTGTCGTCATTTTAAATAATGAAAATATATGTTCCCAAAGCTCAGAAGGAATGACCAAATTAAGGAAACAACTAGTTAAGCAGCTCTCATCTCCATCAAAAACGGTATGCTGCAAATTAGCATCTGCAGAAAGAGGATGTCCCCTTCTTTCCCACTACCTAATTCCTATTGCAGGATCT
Organism: Luscinia megarhynchos; assembly: GCA_034336665.1. Lineage (NCBI taxonomy): Eukaryota > Metazoa > Chordata > Aves > Passeriformes > Muscicapidae > Luscinia > Luscinia megarhynchos. The sequence goes on along the minus strand of CM067569.1, from coordinate 27,369,454 downwards.
GCAGGGCTTGAAATTACTATGTCACCATGAACTTCTCAGTCTCTTTAAATATGATAACAAAAATAAAAAGATGCCTCTGTACTCTGTGAATATAACTGAAGAAATTATGAATATTTTTCTTCAAATAGGACCTTAGGGTGTGAATTCAACTCAGCTTAAGTGCATTTAAGTGTATGGAATAATTCCAAGAATAAATTTGTCCCACTATCCAGAAGGGCGCTTGCTTTATTGAATTAGGAGAATTGAGTGCACTCATCCTGTCCACAGATCCATTAGTCAGTAGTTATGACAGGCCATAAGCAAAATCTATTATTAGCACATTTACTGAAAATGCAGTTTTTCACTTGCAGAATCGTAGCCATGATCTTAAAACTGCTAAAAGAACACTGAAGCCTACTGAAAAAAAAGACCTATTTTAATTTCAATTTCAAAAAGGTGATACATATGCAGGGTTAAAGAGGGGGATCTCAGAACACATAAAATTTAAGAAAATCTCACTAAAACACTTTATTTCATCAAAGTCAATTTCCTATTTCAGAATAATAAAAAGGAGAAGCTTCCCTGCTGGATCTATGTAAAATTCTCTGTGCCACAGTGCCAAGTGGTGGCCAGGCACTAAAGCAGAATTAACCAATTAGCAAAGTGTTCCATCTGGTACAGCCTGGACTTGCTGTGTCTCCATACCTCATGTTACCATGACAGAAACTTCTAAAGGGACATCTTTAGCAAGAAAGCATCTCACTCTCTGAAATATCTTTCTTTTAATCTTTTCTGCACACAAAACCAAACATGGTCACTTTACAGGAAGCCAGAGCATTCAGAATTGGCGCATTCCCACCATGAAAGAGCTTTTTTATATAGGCTTTGCTATAAGTCAATTCAAATATTCTTCAGCTCTGAGAAGTAGAATACACACATACATCCCTTTGAGAAATACAGTGGATCAAGACAAATGGTTTTAAAGTATTGAAGAAAATAGAAACCAAGAGACTTTAACAAAAATACATCCAATTTCCCATACTCCTGATTTCACTAATTGTTTATTGCAAGAAACCAACAGAAGATTCCAGCCTAACAGCTCTGGATAACAAACTCTTGTCCTGAAAAGGCAGCAGAAGCACAAACTTCCTGCAGTGCCAGTTCTGCACTGCTGTCAGCTTAGAAAGATATCCTTACTTTTGAAAAGGCAGATTTCATATTGACACTTTATCATGGCTGAAATTGCTAAGCTGCCTATTAATTGAGACAAGCCAGTAACATGGATAAAAACCCAGGGGAGACTGGACTGCTGGCCAAACAAGATTTCACAACTGCTCTGACTCATGCAGAACCTGGAATGGAAACCTGGAGACTAAAAACTTCAATGCCTCATCTCTTAAACCACCTATCTCCCTCCCAATTTGCATAATGTGAAACAGAACTCAGAATTAAGCATTCCCGTCTCTTCTGCAAGAACAACAAGCCTATAAATCAAAGTCTCTTCACTGTGTCTGCAGTTTGCAACATTTCAGTAGTCTCATCCCCTGCAAGGATGTGATGCTGAGGCCCTGCCCAGAGCTTGTGCTGTGGAGCTGACAGGATCACTGCAGTGCGGCTCTGGGGAGGACTGGCAACGTGCTCAGGCCAAAGGAGCCCTGCAGGAACGAAGGCACATCCCTCCTTGCACTGAACGTGCACTCTGGCAAACTGGGACTGACAATTCCCCATTCCTAAGATCAGAAACACAACCCAGGCTGATCTGTCAAACTTGTTTCTTTCCTAACATCATCATCCAATCTACTTTTTCAAAACTAAATTAGCATGGACTCAGTGGAGCAAAGCTTCCACTACTATGGTTTAGGTAAATTATCACTAAAAATCAAATGCCAATGAAATTCCTAAGACCAACTTAATAATGAATTATTTTCATCACTGTATATTAAAATATATAGAAAAAAATTTATTTCTTAGCAACAAAATTAACTTTAAATATAAGATCCTCAAGCATAAACTGATTCAGCATTGAGTTAAGTAAATAGAATTAGAGACACAGTGTTTTCTTTTTATGACAGAGCAGCATCTCTACCATGTTAAGCTTGTACATCTTGCTCATAAAATTTAGTAACAAATATAACAGTGACAAAGCTTTCCCAACTCAAAATCAGAAATACTAGGAAATAACAGGCTTGCAATATTGTGGATATAAATTATTCACCAAAAACTTGTTTTCCTGAAACTACAGTTTTGTATATGTACATCTCTGAATGACAGACATTAAATTTAGGATGTTGGAAGAGATGTTTCCCATGGGTTTGTTGGAATAACCTTCTGGGAGAAAAAAAAACCTACCAACCACACACCAAAAAAAAAAAAAAAAATTAAACAAAGAAATTGGGAAACTCATCTAATACATTTGTCTTGACAAATATTTTGGTGATTGAGAAGGTTTTTAAGATGCCTAGAAACAGATGCTTTTTGTCCTAATGGTTAGAGCAGTATGCTGGGTCATGGGAAGCTCTACAACCTCCTCCATTTCTCATTACTGACAGCCAGCATGGTCAAGGGTGAGCTTGTCTCTCAAAAACTTCACTGAGGAGAAAGAAATAACAGTTTGGACAATCACCTTGAAAGGGGAATATGAAATTTTCTGAAGAATCTTATATTTCTTCTAAAAATGTTTTTAATCTTATAACATTCTAGACAAAGCCAAGGAGATTATTTTAGAGAATGAATCTAAGACATTAACAGTGTAACTATACTTACTCTTATTATATGTGCTCTTTCTTAAATTTTTATTCTTTTCTGACATATTCTATCAATTTTAGTACTTTTGTTGTTGTTTTTTCTTTGCCAGCACTTCTGCAGAAGCGAGGGAAGTAAAAACTTATAATAACTGCAAATAAAGCTTAGATTTCAGTGCAAATTACCAGATTCAGTAAAACACAGATGCAATCCAAAGAAAGATAAAGAGTTGGGATTACATCTGCTGCGATTTGCCAGATGAATTTATAGTAACTACTGATAAAAGAAAAAGAGTTGTTGGGGAAAGGAATAGATTTAAATCAAAGCCAAAAGTAGGTCAGATACTACTTTAGGTATGAAAGCATGAAAAATGACAGTAGATCCAGCACTGTGCTCCCAGAGCAGGCTCTCTCCATGGGATCTGGGGCTCTCTGGAGGGGCAGTGCTGGTCACTGGCCCCAGCAGGGAGAGCCTGGCATTGGGCTGAGCAGAACGGCAGCACCGCGACCGCAGCTGCACTCCGAGCTCACCTCTGCCAGGACAGCACACACAGAGCGCTTGTCTGCTCCAATCAGGAGAAGAAATATGTACCAAAGCACCTTAAAACCCATCTGTTATTGGAGATACAACATTTACCTCTTCTTTAATAAGGAAAAAAAACGCAAAAAAGGCAATGTTCACAGAATGGAATGAGGAACAGATGAAGAGTAACAACCCATGAAACTGCTGCTCGCTGGCAAACAGAAAGGAGACCTTCACTGCTAGGTACAAAATGTCTTTTTTAGGAGGATTTCACCATTCAACCAGCAAGTCTGATTTCTTGCCATAAGCATAGGAATATTGAACCCCTGAGCAATCCTGAAGAAATGGGGAATTGTCTCCACTTGAAAAAAATCTATTGTTACTTTGCGTTTTTAAAGCATTGGGACTATTTGCATTTTTCTAGTGTGCATACAATGCTTCATTTTATAAGATACCAACAATGCACTTGAGAGAAAGGGAAAAAAGTCATGGTATTATTATGAAACAATAATATGTGCTTTAAAAAAACCACATACACAAAAAACAAGTAACAACATCACATGCACAAGAATATTTCCTATCAAGGTTCATTAAACCCTTTTCAAGAAGGTCTGGAAAAATGATATCAAAATATTTTCATTTCTGTTCAAACAGCATGAATGTACCATCTACTTTCTAAAGGCAAATTATTTGTGAGATACATTTGATAAATTTAAAGAGCTGAACACAACTCAAATAATATTTAGAGGTACTTTAATGACCTTACTGTGAGTTGCATATTGCTCTACAGATAGTGCCTTTGACAAGTTAGGCTGTGCTTCCATCACACAGACATTCATCCTTTACCTGAAGATGCATGGAAAAATGCATATGTAAACAGAAATGTCATATGGAGGGCAGACATGTGACCATCTGGAGGTAAACTGGGGCTACCTGGTCATAATCCTTATAACAAAAACATATCCTCTAAGACACTGTCAAAACAATAACACTTCATAAACACACAGAGACTGCAGCAACACAAATTGTATTTGGCAGGGTTGCCCCGAGGTTTGTTCACCAACACTGCTGTGCTTCTGAACCAGCCTTGACAGAACCCTGAAGTTTCAGCCATAGTAAGGAGCATTCAAATGAAAAACAAAAGCATAAGTCAATTGTGAAAAGCTGCTCTGGACACAAAACTGCCTGATACACTGGTGCTCAGAAACTAAACCAGGCAAACAAAGGGAGGAAAGGCAAGTGACCAAAACTAAAAACTTTTTGCTGAGAAGTTAATTTGACTGAATCAGAACCTTTTACAGGAACATAGCCATGCCACCAAAACTCAGTGGAGGAGCAGTGCCCACCTATCTTACTGGGCAGGGTGTTGGTGCATACAAACCACCTCTGAAAAATCTGACAGCATTCTCCAAAACCTTGATATCTTGCAAAATTCTCTCCTAAATCAACAGAGCAGAGAAAGATGGACTTATTGCTTGTGTACCCCATTTTTTGCCCCTTGTATGCCCATTTCAATTTTGCAGAGAAAAGGAATTCAACAAGGAAGAGCAGAAATTAATCCCTGTTCAGCTTCAAATCTGTGCTTCCAAAAACTCACAAAATTCTTTTGCAGGTTTTCCAACTCAGCTTCTAAATAATGAATAGAATTATTACTAATTAGAATTATTACTAAATAATTAGAATTATTATTATTTGTGGCTGTATAAACTCACTAGTTTTAGAAAAAGTCCTGAAAGATCACTGAATACTTGCTCTATTCTTCCATAATTATTTAATTTCTGCAATATCCAATAAGGCCTCATTAAAGCCAAGTCCTCAATGAAATAAAAAATAATAACTTGAAAAGAAATTAAGGTCCTTAAGGTTATACTGGACGCTAAAGGAGATATTCATGTATACACCCACACCTCCTAGGAGAATCTAATTCAAATTCCCACTTTTCTTATTTGGAAGCAGAACATGAATACAAGAAACAGCTGAGCATAATAAGCAAACAATTAGAATCATCTGAATCCAGGAATTGAGTCTGTTTCTACAGTCATATTTCATTAAACTTACAAGTAACAAAAATTGTGACTTGTACCAACTTCTTTGGGTAACAAGGAAGGCTCAATTGTTTTGGTTTTTTGGGAGGATGTTCACTTTCTCCCATGACATTAACTTGATTTTGTTCGTAGGTATTTTTACATTACTGAAGTTCCTTGGCAAAACCATTTGAAATACAGTGTCTTTCCATCAACTTCAATACTGTTTGGAATAATCTGTTTGCAAGAACTACGACAGCATACAAATATTCCATGGAGAACCAGAGGTAACCTTGTTGTGCTTTATATTCAGCACAAAGCATACATTTATTAAATATCTGTGATCATGATAGATTTCAACCCCAGCATCCTGCCTTTGCCTCATGAATGAATCTCCATCTAAAGTCCCTGAGGTCTGTAGTCACCTTAACAGCTCCAGCTGGCAATACTTACTTTAAAAATTTCAAAAGAAAATTCTTCTGTTGCTCTTTGAGCCAAGATATTTTACATATCCAAACTTTACTTCACAGCTGGATATGCCCATGACTACAAGCAACCCTGAATTATCACATCAGTTCTTGCCTTCACAAATCGAGTAAGCAACAAAGCATTTCTAACAGTAGAGATTTAAACATGAAAAAGTATCTTTTGATAAGATCCAAGATGAAAATGCACATGCAAATAAAAACTGTCATTCCTGAATTTTAAAATTCATAATGCATTGTCTATAAAAGTTCAAAGCTCACCTAAAACTCAATTTCTCAAAATCCTCACGCATAAACCTTGATACATAAGTCTGGTTTGAAAACAGGAGCCCTCTACTAGAATGACCACCAAGAAAGGAATTACTAAGAGTTAGATTCATGAAATTACACTTTTAAGATCTGTTTTAGGTGCTGCTATGTCAGATAGTTGTCCCCACTCACAGGGAGGGGAAGAAGGGAAAGGTCACATTCCTGTCTTCAAATTTATTAGCACTACACAAATAAATATTTGAAAAGAGCATGAATATTAGATTGCCTAAGCAACACTGGTGCCTTGGGCTTTTTACTACTGAATATATTAAGTCTGAACTTTCAAAATCATTTGAAGAAAGAAGGTGAAATCACAAATGTCTTGGGAATATACAAAGGCAGAGGAGAGAAAATTAGACAGCAAGAGACCTTACAAGCATAAGAAAATCCTTCATTTTTGGCAGTTGATGTGTATTGCATGCATTAATATGCAACAGTCCCCAGAAACACTAGCTGATGTTACAGTCACCTCATTTTAAGTACTGTTTATAGTAGGGAACAGTCCTAGCTCAGACAACTTAGTGTCTCAATAGGCAAAACAAATTATCTCCATTTATAGAACTGCATGTCACCCAGAGTCAGAAATAGCACTGCATTAGCACCGAGCTCACAAAAGCAAGGGAGAGTCACAGCTTGTGTTAACCACATGGTGTATATGTTAAATGGCTTACAATAATTAGTGGTTAGGATTTCTTTTAAATAAATAAAATAAAAATGCACCATATAATGTGAATAAATTTCAATAAATTCAAACACACCAGAGAATGTGGTCAGCTCTCCGGAGTTTACTGCATGCTAATCTGGTGTCTGTGTATTGGTACACGGCTTTTCACAACAGCACGTCAGTATTGTTCAGAATACAGCAGAACAGGTGGATCCATGGATAGAACATGGACTGGTATCTCTCCCAGGCTTCAGAGGAGTATCTCTACTTTCAATTAGATGTGAACTCAGTTGTCCACTTCCAAATAAAAGTGGTTTCTTTAGTTCAATTTTTGAGACAGGAGGAGGGGACAAGAAGAAGAGAAAGACAGAAAAGAAGATTAAGTAATTTTAGAACAGGAACTGGCCTTCTCAAGCCCTCAGTGTGTATGTCTTATCTGTATTCTGTACTACATTTTATGACCTGAATTATGAACCGTTAGTATTCACTTGCGCACGAGCATTTATTGCAAGCTAAACTATTTCTTTAAAACAAGATAATTAAAATTAGTTGTGGTGGGCATGAAATGCCTAAGAAATCTTTCTAAAAATGTTCCCAGAGCTTGCCCTTGGATACAAACTCACGACTCCACTAAAGCACCCTGACTACGCAAAGAATTAAAACACTTTTGTAATTTTCTGACAGCAGAGGCTATTGAATTAAAGTGACTCATTATTAGCATTTACCCTTTTGAAGTTATTTCTAATTTGTTTTGCGTACTCCAAGGGAAAGTATGTTCGACTAGCCAGAGGTGAGGCTTTCAATAAACTACATGGCCTCTAAAGCAGACTAGCAGAGCTTGGTAACAACTACTAACAACTGCATGGACTCATTCAGTATCTCAGTTGGTGCAGTGAGATGCTGAGAGATTTTCATTCCCTGGGGAACAAATCCAGCCTCTGAAACGACTGAATGGCCTTTCACAATCCCATTGCCTGATGTGACACCACTCACAGTTTCTGCTATAGCCTTGGTCTCATGCAGAATAGCTGCCAGCACTGTACACAAGCCTGAGACATGTGAGCAAAACTTGGAGGAGATTACACAGAGCATCATCTGAAATGTGCCCAGCAACTGAGCCAATCTGATGATTCCTCAGCCAAAAAATGCAATGATGGGTTTTTGAAGAAAAGCAAGTGGTTTCCAGACTACCCAACGGTTAGAAGGTCATAACCTTTTCTTCAGGGATGCATCCTAAACAAAGGTGTGTAACAAGGCGCACAACAGGGCAGAAATACAACCACAACCTTGGGGGTTTTCAGAAATCACAGAACAAGATTGATAGCCCCAACACGACAAAAATATACCATGGTCTCTTTCAGTAACTGTCATTACCAATGGCTCAAGTGGCCCACTTTGAACCAGGGGGAATCTGGACGCTCAAGCATTATCAGAAAGTAAGCTCAGGCATTGACTTCTTTTGAAACCACTGAATCATCTTCCTGTGGTACTGAATTTCTGACATAAAGGAAAATATACTGTTCCACTGTAATTGGTTAAGGATGACCAGCAGCAAAGCACAGTCATTGGGAGAAAGACCTTCACTTTCAAATACCAAAGTCAGCAACACAATGTTTAGAGATAATATTTTGATCACGTAATGTCTCATTTTAAAAAGCTATTTATACAGCTTACCTCTGAACAAATTTTCTTACATAAAGAACAACATGCCAGAGCCCACTGCCTTAGAACTCTCACTACAGGACAAAGTTTAATTTCAAACCCTTTAAAGTTCTTTTGAAGCACATAGCACCAATTACACGTTTTTTGCTCTGTAAAACTCTGTGATCAGGCAAACATTGTAGTGTACACTGGATGAGAAACAGTCTGTTTCAGGTCCCATGACATGGAGAGAGTGGGGAAGAGCATATAGTCTACTTCCTTATGTCAGTGCTCCCCAAAACATTCCATGGATATCTCTGGTAATCATAAACACAAACAGATCTGAGCAACAAGTGATGCATATGCCTGGGGAATTTGAGACCGCAAAGCTCCCCATCAGTACCTAGCACCACACTTAGGAACTCTTCCTTGATGAAAAAAAAAAAACGTTCATTTATTAAATTAGTTGAGATATTTCAAAAATAAACATGGTATATGTAAATCTAAAATGCAAAAAAGTGAGAAAGAAAAGTTTAATGAATAGTATTTAGACTTACTACAAATATTGAATTATAGAAATCATAAGCTGTAAAATAATTTAGTAAAATATTCTGCACACTCATTTTTCATTCCTTAAGTTCATCAGAAGTTAATAATACTAAAATTATGTGAAAATTCACAGTAAATATCTACACATATAGTTTTATAATCTTCCACATTCCTGATATAATGAAAAAGTGACAATTTTTCTTAATGACAAACAGTATAGCAATAGTCATTGATGAACAGCTTCTAAGAACTTCTCTGAAAGTATTAGTGCTTATAAATTGAATGGATATACATTATGGTGTTTACAGAATGTAGAAAAAGAAGTTTATTATTTTGGAACTCCTGCTAGTATTCTAAGTAATGACAAAAACATTATGTAAATTTTAAAAGCAGGAAAAATATTGAGTAAATGTTCAGAATATGTAATAAAGGTAATCTGTATTGTCATTATAGTTAAAAGAACAGAACAAGTACTGATGAGAAGTTTCAACTGAGATTAAAATGAGACTTAAATTGACTAGCAGGTGGTCATAAAGTAGGATTATGCAATATCTAATACATGCTAGGATAAAAAGAACATAAAACATATGCATAATTTGACAGCAATAGCTCAATAAATTCTCTCCTAGAGTTTTGCTTTTTAGTAAAAGATCTTGTTCAGGAAGAATCCTGACTCTGATCTTAGTTACACATTTACATAAATACCTTCTTAGCGAGGGGAACTTTTCTTACTTCTGCCAAAAATTAATGAAAGACGTTGATGAAAAAAAATTCAAAATATGCCAAGAAATAAACAGTGGGGAGAAAAGCACTAGTATAATAAAAGAATCTTGCTTTAGAACCTGTCACTTAAGATTTGATATGACTGGATAAAAAAAGCTTAGAGTCTAAGGATCACTGGGAAGAAACAAAGCAGTTCTGAGCTTGACAAGCACTATGATAGTAAAAAAATGTCAATGGAATTTGGAATAAACCGTCCATCTGGGAATAGTTTTGGGTTGGTGACTTCATCGACTGGCTGTTCCCTCCTGGAGAATGATGGGAGCTGGTGCTGTTCAGATATTTGAGCTGTGAGCCCTGAATTAATACTGAGGGAAGAGCTGTAATGTCATCTGGCAGTCCAGAAGAAGGCAGGAATTTCCACCTGGAGCCATCCTCCTGCCCATTTAAGGGCAGGAGGTCCATTTAAGTTACATTAGCACCTCTTAGGCACCCAAAGTCTGTACAAGAGACAAGACTTGTGCCTTAGTTGAATAGCTCCTGCCTATTTTCAGTAGATGCTTCAAATACAGATTTGACCAAGCAGACAGTGAAAAACTGAGAGACTTCTTTCAGGACAGCATTGCAAAGACAGTGTATTTGAACTACAAAACTAAAAACATTTTATACTGATTTGCACTTTAAAAACCTCTCAAGACGGGAAAAAAGGTTCTTTGATTCTTGTACAGCATTGTTCAAGTATTTTTTGAACAAGCTCAGTTTTCTGTCAATGTGAGAAAGGTCTTTGGCAAGACTTTCTTCCCTCCACATGCTAGATTTTCTTCCCTGATAATGTCAAGGACTGTTCCCTCATATGAATAAGTGCCATTGCATTGGCTGATGGGTGTTACAGTGTGTAAGCTTTGAAACTGAAGACAGCGAAGATCATGCTCGAACAGAGATTGTGCTCTCTTGTGAGGAGAGGAGGCAATAAAATCCTTTGCTAAGAAAGACAACTGGAAATTCAGCTCAGTGCAATTTGATTGGAAAGAGAAGCACTTTATCTTTCTGTACAAATTACTGGCTTAGCTGAACTGTGTTTAGTTCAGATGTTAAGAGCATTGTATTAATCCTCTGAACAATTTAAAAGCCCTAAACCCTTCAGAACTGACTTCTAAGAAAGCTACCAACAATACTGATAAATAAGAAGACATATACGTGAAGGACGCTGGCTGTATTTTTTACTTAAAATTTTATCTGAGAGCTGGCTGATATTTTTAATCTCAGCCTTATGCATATAAAATATCGTTTTCCTTTCCTTCCAATGAGTAAGGTTTGATTTCTTTAGGACAGGAATGAAACACAGCCTCCAGGTCCTTGAGCCCTGTAGCACATCCAGTGGGATTCATTCCAGCAATCATTATTTTACACAGCTTGCCAGGCAATTTTTCTGACTGTATCTGACCTGGAGAATTGTGCTGGGACAGGGAAAGATTGGCAGGGAATACTTGGCCTCAAGATCAGGTTCTAGGTGACATGTCTACATGTAACATGCTGCAATGTCATTTTCCCATCAGTACAATTAATGTTCCCCTCACAAAAAAAACAGGAAAAAATATTCCTTCAATATATAAGTAATTAAATAGATGCTTCCAATAAATGTTAACTCACCATTACCTATTCAGTTTTTATTAAGAATTCTGAAAAGCAAACATTTTCTCTGTTAGGTGCTGGTTCTGAGAAAGATGCAGTTCTCTTTCTCTTCTTGTCCAAATACTGAAACTAATTTTCCCTTAAACTAGTTTTTCCCTAAACAATAGTTACTATTTTAAAACATCCAATCACTATCTAAAAATAAAACAAAAAACAACCCCAAATCAAAGCACCACTTTTTTTTATAAATAAAATTATTTATCATCCAAACTCTGCAGAGACTCACAAAAAAAAAAAAAAAAAAAAGAAAAAAGACAAAGAAACTTACTAAGAATAAATTAAAGAAGAAACAAACAACTCCATCAAATTGGCAGCGTGTCCAAACTCACAGCATGTTATTAAATTAAATCAGTGACATTTAAATGAGTGCACCTGTATGCATACAAAAATAATTTCCTAGTTAATTATCTCTGCAGCTATGGATGCCCTAATAGGTCAAAAGTACATTAATTATACCTAAATGAAAAAGAATAATTTACAGGTGCCCATGAACCAGTAAATACATCTAAACACTTCAGATTCTTGCACTAGGAGATAAGGTCATATATTCACTTATCATATTTTCCAGGTGTAGAAAATATCATTGGGGGCAAGATATCATATTAGTATTGAGTCAATTATCCAGATGGCACAGGACAGACACCTGAGACGGGACTGTCCTGGAGAGAGGGAGCGGCACACTTGAGGAAGTGTACAGCCATTGCTTTGGAGAGCAGCACACTGAGAAAGGCAGAGAGGGGTCAGAAAAGAACCCAGAGCTGGAAAAGGATGGAAGAGGGCAGCAGTGGATCTGAGAAGGAATTTGAGAGTTTGATAAACACAAAGAGCTGCAGACATGGTGACAAAACCCTCAATTACTGAAACAAAACCAACAAACCCACACTTAGCAGAAATGTTAATCAAGCATCTGTACAGCCTTGCACTTGCATTCTGTCAGAGCATCTCTGCAGAGCATGAGCATCTATTTGACCAAAATATATTATCTGAGTTCTATATTTAGAAAGTAGAATAACATGTTAAAAACTATTGGATGATCCAAACTTGATCAAGACTGAAATTCCATTTTTATTTGAATTTAAAGGAGGGAATTCATTTTCAAACAAAACATCTATTCAATCATTCTACAAAACAAACCTCATTTTTCAACTTTTATTAACTGAAGAAGCAATAAACTGGAAGGAACTTTCCCTGAAAATCCCTGTGAAAAGTCCTGTATATTATTCCTATATTGTTTTGGTTTCATAAAGAGATGGTGACAACAAAAATATGTGGACTCGGAGCATTCATGCCCCAAAATGAGGAGTGAGAAGTGAAAGCCCTTGATATCCTGACCACCTCTTGTACTTCCAGGAGGCTTACAACAAAAACTACCTGTAGCCAGGATCACTAACTCTTAAGTAGGAATACAGCTTACAAAAGAGTCAGGCTTGTGTTGCTCAATTTCTCTGTAACTTCCAAAAACTGTTTCATCTCTCTACTGCAACAGATGACCTACATGAAACTGCAGAAATGGCCCACTTCATCTTCAGAAAGAAAGCTAAAAAGGATGAACAGCAGAACAGCTGAAGAACTGGGGAGTATTTCTCAATGGCGATAACTGTGCAACAACAAAGAAATCTAAGAACAATTATTTTTGCACTAATATTTTTTATTAGGTTTTTTGGTAGATAAAGTACATGCACTTCTTTATTTAAAATCATCTGTGTTATTGAGTCAGTACTAGGACCATCCAACTACTGCAAGCAGTGTTCTTCAGTATCTTTGAAATCAAGGAATTTGTGCAGAATTTGATGTTCTGGTAGTTCCTTTCACACTGCAAACTCATCTGCTACTATTGCTTTACTAAGATTTTTCTCTCTGGGACTTCATGTGTATCAGCCCTATCAAAGAGGGTCACATGAGACAAAAGGAAACAGATGAATGTTCCAAAAAATTAGTTTGTTTGGGATGAACATAGACTGCACCTTAGATTACCTTGTCTCAAGGCTGACTGCATGGTTTCTTCATTCAGAAGAATAAATAAATCAAAATTAGAACAAAGGAATTCCAAACTCTCACCATCGAACCACATATTAATCAGACCAAATAAAGAAATTTAATCGATCAATCTAAAAACAGTGATTTCAAGGAAATGCGTGGAACTGGAGTTTCTGCAAACTATTTGGCTTTCCACTGAAAAATAGCACTAGTCAGTCAAAAGATGAAGAAATAGTCAAACTAACAGCATATTAATGAAAAACTTGCATAACACATTGTTAACAATCCAGTTTCTACAAGCTTTTTCAAAAAGTGGGAAATAGCCACTAAAAACATTAGATTTTAATGAAGATTGTTAGCCTTGACAGAACAATCACTTTATTCTACTCTTTTCCTTTCTCTGTGCATTTTTAGCAAGAAGTAACACTGAAGTACAACCACCTGCATATCAACTGATGTTGCAAAATAACTGAGCAGTAGCTTTGTGACCCTCAAAAATCTTGTCTCTCAGACCAGTGGGAAAATTATAACTCAGAGTATTAAATAGGTTCAGTTTTGTTTGCTGAATGTAAGGTCCTGCTTTAGAGCAGAAAAATTAGGCAGTGTCTATACTTAACTGTGGCCAACCCAAGGTCACTGGCAGCTCAAAGTGCTGTCACACACTGACATGTAAAGACTGGCAAGCACATCCCCACTCTCTGATTTTCAGCCAGTTCTGAGATAAGATAAGCTATTTAATTATTGCAATTTTAGGACAGGAAATGAGGACACCTATCATAACCATTAAAGAAATCCCTCAGATAATTGTATTCTAACTCACTCCTTATAATGAAAACACTGAAAAACGATGGAATTGCCTTGCAAATGGGGAAACTGCACTAAAAGTAAGTGGCAACCACTGGAGCTCTCACTATGTGTTATGAGATTTTTAATACTGTAAAGTAACTGTGGTAACTATTTTCTTTACTACCCATAAAAGAGCACCTCCAGAGAGGGGCTGAAGAACTGGAAGAACACATGTCCAAGTAATAATGCACAAGCATTAGACTCCTCTCCAGCAGAGAGATTGTTCCTTAAGGGCTCCCATCCCAGAGTGGAACTGGCCCAGCACAGCAGCACTGGGCAAAGCTACTGTGCAAGACAGAGAGCAAGACAGCCAGAAACTATAACCTGGATACCAATGTTCTGTCAAGGCCACATCACCTGCTACATTTGCCTGAGTATTTCTTGATTTGCTGGAAACTAAACATCTCATTTTTTTGAAAAACAGTGATTCTGCAGTTGTGGCAGATACCACACAACACAATTCTATCAAAACCAGCTTCTAGTAATGCATCCCTCATGAGTGAGCGACAAAAGCAGTCCTGCCTGTCTTCACAACTGTCATCCCCACATCATTATTTGCCAGGTTACAGAAGTACACAATACTTCAAAGAGCAATCAGTCAACATAAAAATTTTCATGTCATGCCACGGAGAGCTTTCCCATTAACTGCAAAGACAGGCAGTATATCATGGCACAAAATGTCTTTGTTACATTTCTCCAATGGCACAGTTCAAATCTTTAGGCTACTCAACATGGCAGGAGAGGTATGGAGAGAGAAAACTGAAAGTATATTTCACCTTTTTTTTTCACAGGACTCTCATGTTCTCTTCAAATACAGCTTTAAGTACAGTGTTAAACTGATCCCTGTAATTTAAGCCAAAGGCAAGCAGCTAAGAAGGGGGAAAGAGGTGGACTATCCTTGCTACTGTTTAGCTCTTCAAGTATTTTATTAAAAAAATATCGTTATTCTTTTTGTAGGCAATTACTGCCAAGCAGGATTTCAAGTGCACAAGGAAATCAAAAGAATGCTACAAATGCTTCTCAAATTAGTAGTCACAGACTTTGAGAACTTCTGACCACAAACTTAACAGAAGATGGAAGGAGTCATCACCTCTGAAAAGAAGTCTTCTCTGAAAGCTACCACATAACCCCTGCATCTGTCATAAATATTAAATTACTTTTCAGGGCATAAATATATTCCTTGACTCCACCAAAATCAGCACACCACAATGCAACTTACCCAGCTGTAATGCAGCAGTACCACTGAAATGTCCTTCTAATCAATAAAGCAGCAAACAGGCCTTTTGGCTGATGTCTGTGGCCATAAATTCACCTCGCACATTTTATTTCTACCCACTGGAGCTGCAACCCAGAGATCAACATCATTTGGTTGCCATTTACTTGGCTTTACCAACAAATGAAATTTTGCAAAATGTATTTCCCTCACTACATTTCCTCTCTTCATCTACTTAAAAAAAAAAAAAATACCATGGCAGAGAGGCACCTCTTACCAAAATGCAGATTCCTGTTGCTGCTTCGTGGCTATCAAGCTGTGAGAGGCCATTCAGTGTCACAAGAAGCCAGCACATTCAGCAGCACTATATCCTTGCTGGTCTTGCTATAATCCCACTATCACCTACAAGCTTACAGATGTTTTAGCACTGTAACATCACTGGAACTCTCCCTACAATATATAAAAATGTGCATTTTGCTGGAAAAGCCTTAAAATATTTGGGTTTGTGTCAAACCTCCCAACTTTCTGGATGATTATATGGTTTTAGAGCACAAATGCTATGATTTTGTCACTGTCATACAGCTGCTCCAATAGAGAGCAGAGCTGTTGTGGATGCTGGCACTCCAGCATAGCAGTGGCACAGAGCTTACTGCCCACACAGGATGAGACAGGAGGCAATGACTGCAATGAGCCACCATGACTCTGACCGAGGCAATACGAAGGACAGCTGCAAAGAGAAGTGCTCGCCTTTTTCCAAGATACAGGAGACAGCTTGTTACCTAATATTTCACCAGAATTTAATGGCAAGGAGACCCCTAAACCCATATAAGCACATGTGATGTTCTGCTATAGAACTGACTCATGTATTGCTGATGCTAAATTTTAGTTTAGTACAAGAGTCCCCAGTAAAACAGAGAGTGAGTCTTAAGCTCTGCACTCCTGTGTAGAAATAAGGAAGCTCATTCCAGTGCTTTACAGAGGGGTTTGTCCTTCCCTTGACACCCGCACATAATTCTCATTAATGGGAGTGTGAGTTTAGTCTGTGCACAAAGGGGAAACCAGCCCCATGCAGACATCATGTTGCAGATGCCTAAGGGATTAACTACTAATTGCTACCTTTGAGTAACATCCACTCCCTTCCTAGTAATTTCTGTCACCTTGTAAATCTGCAAAGGAAAACACTGGTAAACAAAGCCATGCTCAGAGTACCAGGAGCATTCTCACCTGCTCAGGAATACCCAGTTTCATATGCAGCTCACCTGGATCACCTTCCCTGGCAGTCTTAGGGAGCTCTAGAGCACCTTGTTACGTTAATTTGGAATTAATTACTGCAGAACAAAACCACACAGAACATTACAATGCTGGCCCAGCCTGCATATTTTCCAAACAGTCTCTGAAAAGTTCAAAAAAACCTCAAACTTAGTAAATCCCAGTGCTGAAGGTGAGGGATCATCTCATCTGAAAGATGCTACAGACACCTGAGACATGGCAAAATACAGTTCAGGCATGCAGTATAAATTGAAAAATGCATTTTTATGTTGTTTTAAATGCAAATACATGAACTCAAATTTTGAGGTCACACCCAAGAGAATTATTCACCTAATTTTCAGATTGATCAATAAAAAAATAAAAACTGAAAGATTTTTTCCACATGGATAACAAATGACAAAACTAACATCAAAACTAGAAAAATAAATCATTAACATTTCACTACAAGAAAATCTCATAACATTTGATTACCAAATTCCTGAATAAAAAGAAAAGAAGCACACACAAAAAAAACAAAACAAAAAAACTAAACAAATAAAAAAACCTCCACAACTAAGCACACATCAGCCAGTGCATTAACAAAGATTTTATTTTCTACATTGCAAATCTAACTTGGAAATAAAACAACCTACAGCCTTTGCAAAGCGTGGAAGTCAACACATTCTCTGGATGACCACGTCATCAAAAGATGCTGCCAAGAAAAAATTGTATGTCATATGCAAACAGTGATCTTGTCCCAGAAAACTATCCCAGTACAAGGACAAATGCAATGACTTCCAACAGATTTCCCAGAAATACCCATCAACAACAATAAAATGCAGGTAGATAAGTCATGGGGCAAAAATAGGATCCTTGGTACAGAGAGTGTAATGAAGGAGAAAGTGATACAACAAAACTCTGTATAAAAGAGTACAAAAGAAAAGAAATTTATTTCTCTCAGACTGTCAAAGATCATAATTTATTAAAGAAAGTGAAAATAAAAACAGAAAGAGCAGGAACAGAGGCCCACTTTTCAGGAACCTTTCCACATCAAAGGTCAAACAACCTTTACCCCCCTGAAGGACAGGCCTCTCTCTTCCCTGCTTTGGCACTTTTGCTATGAATGAGCACAGCAATGCAGCCTCAAGGAAGGGGCAAAAATTGCAGTTTATGCTCTGCACATTCACCAGTAATTTTTCATCTGAGATTGCTGAGCTCTTAAAGTCTGAAGTCTTAAAGAAAGAGCCAGTTTCTGCTGTCTAAATGGGAAGGCTAATTTTAGTAATTTTACTGATAGGTTATTAGACACACTTTTAAGGGACAACAAAGACTTCTCATTATTATATTACACTTTTCTTAAATAATATTAATACTTTTTCTTTTTAAAATTAATCTTAATTAATTTAAACTCCTAGAATTTAAAAAATATTGGGTTTTCTATTTGTGTTTTTTTGAATTAGCTTTATTTATCTGTATTTTTGATGTTCAGACACCATGGCAACAAATGTACATGGAAAAAATGGACATAAAACTGTCGTAAGAGAAATCGCCTAAAGGAAAGGAGTGCAAGAATAGAGAAAGAATTTGAAGTGACAGGAGAAAGGTCTAATAATAATGAATGTAAGAAAATAGGGAATGGTTTGTCACATTTCAACACATGAGTAGTAGATATCATATTTACACACAACTTGTTTTACTAAATTATTTCATGACCTTGGGCAAAGACTGTTTTAATCCTCTGTGGTGTATTTATTCCAGCATCTCTAAAACAGATGTCATTCCTCTGACTCTGTGAATACTGCTCTCACCTATCTACAAAAAGGAATTACCTAAGATTCTGGCAAGAGCTAAGCCAGATTTGAGTCAACTTCAGTCACTGTGCCATACGCCATTCCTGGCTACAGGTCTTCTGCTACTGTTTTACTATCAAACTTATATACTATACTATACTGTATTATAGTATATAAGCAATATACTATAATATATAGCAATATACTATAAAACATGCTGGACTCTGTCTTTCTCTCCAAAAAAATTGAAGTTCCATGTCTTAAACACATTCATTCTGTTGGCAGTACTAGTCCAGCACACATAAGTTTCTGATTCTGAGAAAACGAACACATTCACTCCTGTAAAACAGAAAAATACCCTAGGATAAGAAAAACTGACAGCCAACAGTTTGAGAAATCAAAGACAGAAAAGCAAAGCCAACCCTATGCTAAGTTAATAAAAGCCTCTTTGTGTAGTTTTTTCATGACAAGAGTTCTGTCTTTTAAAAGAATATAAAAACTTTTTTGTTGGTAAAATGAAACTAAAAACAAGGCACTTTATTTTCCCTTAGCCATATCTCAAACTTTACATTTTAGTCTAAAGAAACATGCCTTGTTTTATCAATTTTAAATACAAATTGACATGAAATCACCATTTCTTCAGTTAGACAAAGGCAGTTAGAAAAAACAGCTTAACAACAACCTGCCAAATGGATAATGGGAAGTTAAATGTTAAATGCTTATTGTATCTCCTACATTACAGTACTGACAATGAAAATTACTTTTCACCTCCTTACAATAACCATTTTTGGGACCATAAAACAGGAAAAAAGAAGGCTACTACACATGGGGAAAACTAAGGTAATGTGACAAGCCAGCAGGCCAGAAGCTATCTGCCCTTGACAGACAAATAGAAAGAACCTTTTCTCTTCAGCCTAATGCAAAGCACAGCAATTATGATTAGTGTTACTATAACACAAGAACAGGTAAGTAGCTTCCTCAGTGATGTGACAAATGTGGTGACCTGAAATTACAAATGTAATCATGAACTCAATTACACTTCCAACAGTAGTATGACTACTAGACAATATTGTCACTAGCCCATTTTATTGGCTGGTGATCCCAAACACAGAAAAACTATGTGCACTATATAATTTTGCAAATCTGCTAAGATCTATTTGTTTTCATGAAAGAACACAAAGAAAAAAAGAATAGGAAAAGTATATAGATTCCTTGTAGCTGGATGATGATAGAAGGAAAGGCAGAGTGGAGTTAATACACATGTGAGACAGTGGTTAGAGAAACAAAATTATATGTTGATGTTGCAAGGGTAATAGGAGGCTGGAAAAATACACCAAATATCCAAACTCTGCAAGGCTGGTGATGATGGAAGGGACAAGACTGCATGTCCTCCAGGTATATTGTACATTGCAACAGCAGTCCCATGCAGGGCCCATCCCTGGGACACAGAACAGCCATGGGCACCCAGGAGCAACCAGGCTCTGCTCTGCTCACCTCCTGCTCTCCTTGGGATAAAGATCTCACCAACCTCCTCCTCATGCTCCCATTTTCTTCCTGATGGTAACTGAAGGCTTCACCTCTCCACTTCTGCTCAGCTCCCAGGTTGCCATCCAGAGCAGGCAATTTTTCCTGACATCAGTCATCACTGTCTTCCATGCTCCTAATTACTTCTTTTCCTAACCTGGGCTCTGCCTACAAACAAGCCTCTGTCTTCAAGTGGCCACACAGCACGGAGGTGCTCCCACCTCTCCCTGAGGGCTGTTCTCACACTTGGGAACAAGGTAAGGCAGTCCCTTCCCACCGCAGCCCAGCAGCACAGCATATGGGCTGTTCCTCAGGGTCCTGAGGCTGTCTCTGCTGCTCTCAGAGTGCCCTGCCCACCTGCCACTGCCACTGCCAGGGTATTAGTGGGAAGCCCAAGTGAGCACAAGGCAGAAGAGGCCCCATGCTGACCTGGAGGTGTCAGAGAAGAGGAAGCTGACACGTGTCCTGCTCTACCTGTCACACAGCAGGGTCACAGTGCCCATGTAGCTGTGCCTCACCCTGACAGAGCAGCTGACAGAGCCACACTGGGCTGCCAGCTTCCCCTGAGCTCCTGAGTTAACAGGGACAGGGAATGTTACCTTTTACTGCAATAAGATAAAGCAAATTAGCTTCTGTCAGAGGGCTCTTACCTATCAAATAGAAAAATTCTGAGATCCCATTGATCTAACAAATACAGCCTTATTGGTTAGTCTCTCCCCTTCTTTCCCTTTTTTATCCCCCACCATACTTGCAGTTGCACATCCTCTATGAAGGTAGCTCCCCCAATTGTTAATTCTGCTCCAACCTGGGAAGTCACTATGTTTGATTTAATGTAGAGGCCAACACAAAACTGCAAATGTGCAATTCATACATTCCGTAATCTGCAGTCAGAGTTTGCACAAGGAGACAACATTTAACAGGCGTTTCCAAAACTGCTTTTTGTGACCCAGCCATGTATCTGGAGTGAAAAACAAGGCCACAGAGAGGAAAAAGCAGAAATACTGTGAGAAAAAAGGCTAAAAACATCTCTTGCATAAATAATGAATGCTAACCAGCTACAGTAGAGAGCTGCAGTAAGGAAGAGGAAGAAAGGAAGTGCAGCTTAAGTAGTTCAATTAGTTATCCTTCAGGATTTAACAGTATGTTAATCATAGTATGTTAATGACAGATAAATATTAAACACATTAAACATCTAAAAAACATTTAGTCCTCATGCAATGGGTAATATATATCTAGACTATATTTGTTTTGTAATTGATTTCTTTTGCAAGTTACCATTAAAAAAAATCTACCAAGACAGGAGGTTTTATTCTGGAAAATTCCTTCCTCTATTTCCCAGACAGGATCTCTGACCTGGGCTTTCTCTAGTCTACAGTACCAGTCAACAGGCATTTGCTACCAATTGCAGCTGTTACACCCACTTTGACCATCAAAAATTCACTTGTGTCCTTTCTCATTTGCACGTCAATCACAGCCATAACTTTGCACTTATTTCACAGAAAAGTAGTTTTCAAGGGTTTCAAGATCATTTCTCCATATTTTCACAGGAAATGGAAAGCAAAAAGTAAACAGCAACATTATTAATCAATCAGCCACAAGTATTTCACCCTGTCAATTCCCAGCTGTCATCAGATTTTGCAAGACCCATTTTAAGACCTCTATTTTTTGCTGTTTTACTCTTGCTAACTTCTCAATATAAAACAATGACCTTTACTTCAGAGTCAGCAGTCCTTTTGATTCTATCAAACCAATGATTTCTTCCGACTGCTAGAAGAAAACTAACCTCTATTTTAAGGACTCTGTGCTACAGTGTTAAAAAAAACTGACCAAACAAAACAAACAGAAACCCCCAAAACCTCACGGACCCAGAGTCTCTTTTTTTTTACCTCTTTAATCGAGCTGAAGTATTCCTTAAAGCTGCTGACAAATTTTTTTACCAGTCCTATGTTATATGGCAAACAAGGACATAAACAGAACAAAAGGCTTTCTGGGTCTTCTTTGTAAATAGGGTTTTCTATTGCATGGTTGTTGCCAACTATTTCCAGCAATAGACCAAAAGATTAAGACAGAATTTGACAGATGCAAAAGGAACCTGAAGATACAAAAGACAAGGTTTTCTATCAAGTTACACATTTTTTAAGGAGTGGTACCACAATGAAAGTACAGTACCATGGTACTTCAATTACTTACAATCTAAGACATATCCCAATAGGGAGTCCTCCCCCAACCTGTGAAGTCAGTACATCCAATCTACTTTTTACTTTTGTGCTTCAGAATATATGTAGAAATTGAATGGCCCAGATTAATAATATTGTTCTCCTTGTCCTCCATGGCCTCTTTTAAAGATGAAGAAGCCTGTGTCTTCTTTCAGCATTACTCACCCTCCACAGGCTTCTACAGGACAGCTACTCCTGGCCCTGAGGTTCATTCAGAGAGGTTTTAAACACTGTATTTTGAACAGGGGCTGATGTGAAAACAATTTTAACAATCAAAGTGCTAAATTCAAAGTTCTTTTCCAAGCTGGAATTTATCATTTCCTTTTATTGTTAGCAGTAATTTTGCTCGTATTTATATTTGATGTCTTTCAAAAGACCTTAAGAATAATGGCCTTCTTAACACCATCTCCTGAGAAATCTCTTTTCTATTGATACAGAAGTCCAAAGCTTTTCCTTTTGCTGCTGTGATCATAGAAATAGTTCTTGTCATACTTAATGTTTCTTGCTAAACACATCTAATTTTGAGCCTCGGTTTTCCAAGTACCTCTCTATAAATCTGTGTTACTTTTTTATAGCTGTTCTTAGTAAACTAACTAATTTTCTTTTCTACATAAAACCAGTGGGGAGTTCATGATTCAGTCAAGTTAGACTTTAATAATCTTCCTCTGCTATCCTTCTTCCACACATGGATAATTTTGAATTATGCTGTTAATGTCATCTGTTTGAAAGCAGGTCACCTTACTTTCTGCTTTCCTTAAACTGTCCCCCAGGAGATTTTTAAGTTTTATATGTCTGCCTTCTTAAAAGCCCTTGTTCCTCTGTTCCTCTAGCAGCTCTCACCCAACCTAACTTCCTCAGCACTGGATTTTTTCTGGATCAGATTGAAGGCTATTTGAATGATTTCCATTTTTACACTGTCCCTATCAATAAACAAGTACTTGTCAATTAATGAACCTAATGAATTCTAAGACTTTCCTGAGCATCCGCTAATTTTTGCCTCCTCCTATGATGCCTCCTTATTTGAACTTTACAATCTGCCTAACCTCAAATTCTACATCAATACAAATCCATTTAATAAAAACCTCTCACCAGACTCCTGATTTCATGATCTTCTGTAAATTATCAAAACGCAAAAATGTTCTCCTTGTGGTTTTCTCATTATGGTTTTTGACATTTATACAGTTCAGGTTATGGGCATTTTGCTCATGTTCTCCTTTAACCTCTATTTAAAGCTTTTACCCTAAGCTAGTCAGCATATATTAAAAACTGAAACCTCTTTAATCAAATGCTCCAGATCATGTGCCAGTGTTTCTCACCCATAGAACTACCCAGCCTATTTGGCCAGTAATTTTATGTGCATCCGAAAAAACTTGTTTAAACATACCCAAATTTCATCATGTATTTTCCACAAAATTCAGTCTACTAGAATACCATATGAAGGAAAGCAATTAGTTGGGATCTAAATAAATTAAAACAGCAATCCCACTAGAAATATTATATCATTAGCAGAAATCACTTCTTCAAGTGAAAATAATCATGACAGAACCATTTAAGAATACAGACAGGAAACAACATTCACCAGGAAGTTTGATTATTCAAATAATTAACAAGTTTGAGGATGCTGTATCTGAATTTACTAGCTGTACCTGAATATACTACCTAGAATTAGAAAATCTGAATTAAATTAATCCAGTAGATAGTCCTAAAGGATGTCCTCACTCGATGTGGATATTTGCATGCCTGCAGAACTACTCTAATGCACTCTGAGAAGTTTAAAGATTAAGGATAAGAAAGCCGTTCTCATTATCACTGAGCTATGTGGCCAACAATGAGTCTTTTTTACAATTCTGAACATTGTCACCAGGGCCTACTTGTTGCATAGGCAAAAGAGACAACAGAGTTGAAAGCATCCCAAATGCCCTGAGCAGCATCACAAATGAGCAGCTTCCCAAGTGCAAGGAGCAATCAGTAGGGGATGGCAAAGCCCAGGAATGATAGACAAGAGCTGCAGCACTTTCCCTCCTAACACATTCCAAGCTTTTGAGTTTTGTGTTTCAGATAGATATTGGAATGGAATTACTCAACCTTGTTTTGTAAGTGATCAACTTTCTTGTGCCATTGTTTTCCTTCAGGTGGGTGGAAGGTTCTCCTGGCTAAGGTCTAGTTTCTCTTCTTAAAACTACAATTCACAGATTATTAGGTAACTACACTCTTATTTTTCTTTTTAAGCTGAAATACCATACTTGCAATTTAAAGTCTATATTGTAATCAAGAACAGCAAACAAGAAACCTCAAGATCAATGTTTCATCATAGAATCATGTTTAAAAAAGCAAAAAGAACAGAAAGAAAGAAAATCCCACTATATCACACTATGAAAAATAAACACAGGCTCCATAATGAAGATCACATTACAAAAGTAGAACTTAAGGTTATTTTAGTAGCAAATCAATTGGTTTTAGTAAACATATTGCATATAGAATGGATTTATGAAAAAAAATCTCTAACTTTTAAACAATGCTGGCTTTCAAAACTATTTCTGAATCGAAGAATTAAAATAGTTGTTTATACACATTTCTGAGTCTAAACAATACTCTCTCTGCATAAAGGCAACAGCTAGTGAAAGGGAAACTCAAGAGGGAAAGTCAGCTGGGTGCTTTTAAAAATCTTGCTTTCTTAAGCAAAGCCTTCTGGCATCACAGTAGCTCCCAAAAATATATATACATCACATGATAAAGTAATGCCATCAGGAACTATCTCCAGCCATTGCTTGGGGCCAAGCAGGGAACAGCTTTGCAAAACAGACCTGAGATGAGGATCTTCTTCATAAAGCAGTAAGAGCAAACAATAATGGGGAGACACCCAAGGGGAAAAAAAAAAGGCAATTGTTTTTTAAATCTGTTTCTACTCCAGCTTTGTGTCCTACTGCAATGACACTCTGCTTAAGTATTTCAACCAAAATCACTCCTCAGACCTGTTCTTTTTCCTGAGGTACGGTCTTGAGTGTGGAACTTTGCTCAAGATCCCTTTTCAGTCTGAAATAATTCGTTCTGGTTCATTGCATTCTCTAGTATAATTGAACTACAAAGTGAAGGGCTACTATTCCATGTGAAATTAATAAAGGTAAAAGAAGGAAAACCACTGCTCCAGATGGCCTACCAGAGCTGCAGACAAAATACATGGTGATGCTTATAAAATTAAATTAAGAACGAACTGACTGCATGTACAATAACAGTAAAACAACTTTGCCTATTCCAGCACAGGAACCTCACAACAAGAGGCTTCAATACACAAATTGCAACTCAAGAGCCAGGTGTGTGTTTATGAGCTCTGGGACCTTGAAATATGATAAATTCACCATGGGAAATAAAGAAAACTAGCTTTGGAGAAAGTTTGCTTTTATCTTCCAGCACTCATATGTCAGCAGTACCAAACCTTCCCTTCTCCCTCTCTCCTCCTCCCACTTCCCCTGGCAGTTCATGAGCCTTTATGGACATTTCAATGCTTTAAAAGTTGGGTCTTGACTCGTAGTCAAGTGAAGTCTCCACAAACCAGATCTGCAGGAGCACCTGTTCCAGCAAACATCGCAGTGATGGGCAACTTTGTGAGGATTTTTCAGCAGATAACAAGTACCAATGAAAATATTTTTTCCTGTTCCCTCAGTAGAAGAAGGATGGGTTTGGGGAAAATGAAGTGTCTAGGATCCTTTGTTACCACGGTGACCACCCCCTTTGGAAGGCCAACTGATTTCAGTCTGTTGACAGAATGATTTGTAACTTAGTTTCAGAGAAATGTGGTATTCATCATATTTTGACTGAAACAGCTCATTCTTAGTTTTGCCTTTTGCCCTGTCTTTGGCTTACAGAACAATATGGCTAAAACACAAGAAAATCTGTTGATGTTATTTACTGTTCTGAAGCTTCTGACACTAGCAAACAAAGTGGAATGCTGTTCAGCACCAAAATTGTCTTCACTGGTTAGCATGAAATGCCTTATCACTTGGCCCCACAGGACCAAGGGGGAGGCAGTTTTAGATGCACTGTGCATTACAGTCTGTCTGCAATGAAAGATTCTGCATCTTAGCTTCAAATGCTCAGCCAGAAGAGTAGAGTGCACAAGTTCATCTACAGATAATCACTGGAAGCTGTGTGCTCACGATATTATCCTGTGCAGGAGAGAAAACAAGGAAGGCTAAAAATCATTTTTATTCAACTAAGCAGCATTTGAAATTTACAGCTGCTTCCCTAACAGAGTAACACCTGGTGCACAGGGACGGCACACCGCAGTATGTCTGACTGGGTACTGTGTGCTGCAGAGAAGGGCTCACCAGCTGGGGCAGCACCAAGCCTGGTACTTAAAGGACTCCAGGAACAGCAGGAGTTTAAGTATTTTAGGGCAGCAAAAGCAATTGCTGTTACCAAGAGAAGTCTTGTTTTCCTCTAGTCCCAAGCATTCCACCTAGCCCGTGACACTGAGCTTTTACGCCAGCATGGCTTTTTGTGTGGCTGCAGTTTCACCTGGATCCCAAGAATGAAATAGAGTCTAAAGCAGAAAGGCTCATCATGTGACTATGGAGGTATAAAAAGGAGGAGGGGCGAAAAAGTAGGGGCTAAAAAGAGCTTTGTTTTGGTGCCACTGCTAAGAGAAAGCCCTCTTCCCTCCCCCAAATGTGTTTCCAGGTTTGCAGTCATAATTTGATATTTAATATGTGAGCTTCTATGGCATTTGAATGCTAAAAGAAATTGCTACCAGGACTTTCAAATATTTTGTGCAATATTAATTACTTTTTCTTAGTTTTCTATTTATGCCACAGTATCATAACTCTGTTTTCTTTGACATTTATTAATGGGAACATTATATTAAAGCAATGCAGTCATCAAGAACTCTGAAGTTTGTGAAGTGCTACTGCTGATCCCTCAAGCTGGTCATCTGTTTCTCCTTCAGATATTGCAGTCAACATTCTGGAAAGTATTACAGTGCCAAATAGAGAAGATTCACTCTGGTGCAGCATTGCATAGCAGGACATCTTACCTGAAAGACTCAACAGGTGCTTGGCCACCACCAGCCAGCTGTAGCTAAAATACCTTGTTAAAACTATAAAGTAACAAGCAAACTCTGCATATTAGCATGCAGATTTCTGAGATTTATTATTTTAGTTGTTGATTGGTTTTGGTTGGAAGCCAGACTTCTCAGAAGAATTTACAAGGTTCCGTGAGTCGCACTGGGAAAGAACTTTTGGATTCAGAACCAAGACTAGGAAACGTGTACACCAAAGAACAGTTATTAGCCCAGTGTCTCTGGAACTCAGGGCAATATGGGAAGACAACGCTAATGTTTCTGTTCTGTCACTCCAAAACTGGAAGTGACTGCCTTCGTTTTTTTTACAGGTTATAGTGTCTTTCTTAATTTTTTGGGAGCAAAAGTCCCACAAAATTTATTTTAGCATAAAATGGAAGTTTTCAAAATCAGAAATTTTTGCCAAGAACAGTAACAAATTGAGAGGAAATTCAAATTATACTGGAGTGAACACTATCAAAACCACACTGCTATCCAGACAAGAGAGCACAATATATCCATCACAACTGTTCCACATAGTAGAGTACAATCTTAAAGTGAACAGAGTATAATTGAAGAGGATTCTCAAATATAAAAGTAAATTCAGATTAAATACTTTGAAATCCCCACACAACCTCATTTGCAACAAGAAAAGCCAGCATTCAGTATACCAAATTAACATTCAGAGATGCAAAGCAAGACTCCTCCTAAGAAGCCCTAAGGTTTTTTAAAACCAGGCAACAGATGAGAATGAAGCAGATAGATGTAGGGTGTCCAGAGAAGGGCACTAAAATCCATCATTTA